>OZ022518.1:9712853-12112853 GCA_963989415.1 Cerceris ruficornis | reverse complement strand
CCATCGCACATTAAATATATTTTGAGTGGGAACTATGATGAGTATATGAAGAATTAGAGGATTGAATTTCCAACTAGTAGGTTCGGATTCAAGGGTCATTCAATATATTATTCGTTATATCATATATTATGTTATACTCACGTACATTATATCCTTGCTGGTTTCGAATCAACCTAAAATATTAGGACCTGGGCCAAATAACGATAGCAGATAAAACCGAAATGCAGAACAGTAACAAATTTTACACTTAACGGGATACACAGTTCCCCCGATTCCTGACAACGACATTCGTCGCCCCGAGTAATATATTCCGAGGGTTGATTATCATGTTTAAATACAATCACACATATTTCAGTTTAATTAGCCGCAACGAAGATATTTCAGGTCAGAGAAAATTCAGAATATTAAAGTCCATCGATCGATGGTAATTACTATTTATACGAAAGCAGAGAGCACTGCGCTTAAATAATATCGTAGACTTCATCATTTCATTTGCACCAACAAATATTCTACCGATAAATTTTTTATTAAATCATAACCTATTAAAACGGTTGAAAAAAGAAGCTTGCCCTGAATAATGGAAAAGACGGACCACCGCACGGTAATTGAATAAGCAATTTCTGAAATAAACGTTCTCTAATTGCACTGCTCGTCCTGTAAGTGGTGTAATTCAAGTCGCTTATAATACATTCGAGGGAAACGGGGAAAATGGGGAAGGAAAAAGAGCCGCACGTGGAGAAGACACGGCGAAAGCGAAGATACCGAGAAGTGTTTTCATACGACATAACGGAAAAGGGATCGTTTAAAGAAAACACACGGTAGAAATAAAAGAAGGGAGTTGTTTGAGCCAGCAACAATGCTGGGAAAACGTACCATGCATATTTCTCATATCTTATCGTAATGGCTGCCGGTACTAAGAGAAAATTCGCCCGTTCGAGATGACGCGTGTACGGCGCCCGAACTACTTGTCTGAACGATAACGTACGCATACTACTTTCAGCGGAATGGTAACTGCATCGCAGAAGCATCAGCATTAGCAGTAATTTCCCCCTGTTTATGAAAGTACTTTATGTCAGTGGTAACTTAATGTAAAAGCGGAACGATGTTTTGCATTCGATTCTTCATAAACAACTTTGATTTATGAGCATTGTTCGATATATTTTATCTATTTCTCTTCTTACCCATCGACGTTTTATTGCATTCTTGATTTCCACTGAAAGTACAGTAATAATTTTAATAATATATGTATGAATATAAATATTAATATAAGTATACCGTGCTCTTTTCAGGCATTGATTTTTACTTTTGTCCATACAGAATTTATTTCTCTATAAAATACTAAATTACGCTTTCAGCATAGACAATTTAAATAACAAGCTTCGCATTTTCCTCGACTTTTCGGCACGTACCCATGTATAATGAACACACGTAAATGTGACCAGGCAGTTGCGAGTTAACTTTGCGTGCAAAATTTTTTTCAGCGAAAAATGAGCGTCTGATTTACCTTCCGGATTATCGTCCGTTGCCGTTCCATTAATACTTACCCTCTCTCTTCCCTCCGCGGCTTTCTTCATTTATTTTTTTTTTAAATCAATAAAGAAATTGGGTTATACAGAGTCAACCTTTACACGGGAAATTAAATAACTCACTTACTTGGTATCGCGAGATTCAACGATAAAAGGAAATTCCACGAGGATTTATCGTCGGCCCTTTCGTCGCGAATTTCCATATTCGATGCTCGTTTACGATAGATCGGCGGATAGTAAAACAATAAATTACCGATAAAAATATTCATTGGTCATTACCAGCCTCGTATTATCGGATCCGTACATCTCGAACGCGGACACGGCATTAATAATTAAATGTAATTCCAGTAAATTACACGTTACTTCCGGCAGTGTGGCTCACTAACAGCACAATGACACGAAATGTAACGCACGGTGTATGTACGTATGTATATACGTACGTACGTTAGGTACAGACTACATCTGAAAATCTTCCCCCTCGGCACGCGCGGCCCATTTATTTGTCCCTTTCAAATTGTATTTGTATCTGATTACTACCTTCGAAACTATTACAGAGGAAGCGCTTTGAACGCTAATTACCAATAATTACCATCAGCCCGCTTCGATACGTGCTCATTACCACGTTTATCTGCGTTTCGCGATACATTCGCCGTGACACGCATTAACACGACATTATTCGCGCCCATTAACGTTTCCCTCTCCCTCTCTACATCCGTTTCTGTTTCTCTCTCTCTCTTTTTCAATATCTGCCTCAGATTCTCCCTCTTTTCTCGAAAAACAGAAAGAAGACCGTAATATTTTTCCCTCGTAAAATGGCGGGAGGATTTACGAGTTGAATTTTAGCTACGATCTCCATTAACGATCGAATTTAACGCAACACCGCAACTCTGCCGGTGGCGATAAAACACGCTCGGCATCGCCGACGCTGGTAGGGAAAAGGCGAACAAAACGCGATCGTGAAACATGTCGCACGCGTTTCTCACGTCTTATCATAACTTCAGATCGCAAACGTTTGCGAGAGGCGCCACGACGATGCACGATCGGCCCGTTAACGTATGCACGTCGTTTCCGAGGCTGCGACAGACGGATACGTCGCCCTCGAACCTATCGGCCGGCCTGATATCACCTCACGACCGAGCATGTTCGAAGTTGCGATTGAAAATCGACATTCTGGAAGATGATCGTTATATACCGGCTGTCTTGAATTTCTGGATGGAGCATTGACAGAATTTTTCGTATAGTTTTTAGATTCTTTTTCTTCTTAGAGAAACCTAATGTAGAGCTCGGGGATTTTTCAAAAGAAGAGGAGGGCGGATTGGTTACAACTTTAAACAACTCTCAATATAACCAAATAACAATCAACAATATATTAAAAGGTTATAACTAATTAACAACAAACTAATACGACAACTTAAACTCCTCTTAACTACAACGCAACTAATACAACGCGACTACTACAACTCAAACAACTCGTGACAACTCTTAATACGACTCTTACAACAACTAATACGACACTACTCTTAAAACGACTCTGACAACACTTCTTACGACACTATTCACTCTCTCGCACTCGCACTCGCATTCGCACTCACTACGTCTACAATATTCGGGCCTTGGGGGAGAAAACGGTCGGCCTGCTGACCTGAGCAGGGCCTAACCCCCGCTTTCGCCTTCGCAGCCCTTCGTCACTCTTAACACCAAACTATCGATATTTTCCCGGCTCTACACTAATTTTCTTGGGAATTTTAAGATTTTTTTAAAAATCTCGAAGACCTTTGATAGAAGTTATTAGGAGTTTTTATTTATCGTCGTTGATCCTCTATTTTAGGAGGACCGGAAAGTAATGTCATTTTTTTACATTTAATTCATACAAATAAATTTCTAACAAGTTTTTGTTTTTAATGAATGATGTAATCATCCTCGTTATCTACCTTTTCACATCTAGTGTACAAGTTTTCAATACCGGATCGATATAAATCAATTAATTTTTAAAGAAAATACCTGGAGAAACGACATTACTTTCCGGTCCCCCTAATAGTTTCTTTCGTTGTCTTGATTTCTTTTCCAAGTTTCTTTTATCCTCTCGCTTTCTTTTTATCCCATGGTTGAATTCATCGGAAAATCGGCAGGTAACTACGTCAAAATGAAGTACTCTAGCCGAGCGATAAATTTTGGTACCCCATTCCTTACTTTCGCCTCGGATCGAATCGAAAATCCAAGGAACGTATTTCCACGGCTTATCGGTCATTCCTTGGGAATGTATGCATATCGTTAAAACGTAAATTTATCGGCGGTTAAACTGTCGTATAAAATTTACAGCGTCAAACACTTCGTGCGAGGAGAAATCATTTTACGCCGAATACCGGGCAAACTTTTCCGTGCAATTCCAGCCTCGACAAATCCGGCGAAGCTTCTTTCGAGAAACGGTCCCACCTAACGAGGGAGTTTCCTATCCGACAAAGATTTATTAGATACCTTCCGGCATGAGAATTCGTTGACGGCGAAGCAACGGTGGGATCTTCCGGGAGAAAGCAGGATCTCGCGCGGTGAGCTTTGTGGTCCATAAAGGGTTTGCATATACACGGTGTACCGTCGAAACAAGGTTATATAGTTTTCAGTCGTACACCCTTCGAATACGGCAACGTGTACTTTGACTTGTGTAAAAATATTCTGTATACTTGCTGCTTTGGTATTTTTTATCAAGTTTGCCAGAGGAAGTGCGATATTCTATGAACTGTCTCTCGTATAGATTAATAGTTTGAGTGGTAAAGGTGTTGTATAAAACGAAAGGGTTTAGTACGGTCTAATCGAAAACCCAAACATGCTTTCTAATAGTTTTGCAAAATAAAACTGAAAAGGTACAATCGCTACGGTATACCTCAATATTTAAGTCTGGAGATGTAAATTCCTCCTTTAGGAAATAATTTATGTCATGTTAGAGACCAATTTTAGTGAAGATTTGACCTTCTACAGTCGTTAACCCTTAGCACTCCTATGTCGAGTGTGGGTAGAAATTGCATTTTTTACGACAACTGCAACATCGAGCTAGACTCGACTTTATACAATGCAATTTCTAAAATAAAAGTGATAATAATGGTAATATAGTAATAACAATTTCTGTTGCAATACAACTTCTTACTGGGGCCCCCTTTTTTGATACATTTTACAAAGAAATTAACCCTTTGATGACTACTGGCGCATATATGCGGCCTGTGAAAAAATCTGGTTATAGTTTATCGAGGCATGTATACACTATTAGAGTTGAAAAATTGAAATATAACCGTTGAAATATGATTATGCAAATACTAATGTATAATTCGGATACATTAACACTCGAACTTTCTGATAAAAAGAATAGTTTCCGATCGCTAAATAAATAATTATCTCTTAACAATAAAAAAAGTCTCCGTACGCAAAGGGTTAAGAAGTTGTTGATAGGTAACAAGAAATTAACGAGTGCAAAGGGTTAATATGCCTCGAACTCCATTCCAACCATGTGACATATGACATAGCGATTGCTAATGTAGATCAGCATCACTTGAGTAACATCCGGCGGTGTCCGTTTTACAAATTAAAACGGAAAAAGCGCAGTTACTAAATACTTAACACTTGAATATTTAAATCTAATGGTCCGAACTTCTCCTGCACATAATAATTTCTATCTCAATTGAGACCAATTCTAGCAACAATTGTTATTGAATAATATTCCTGCTACGATCAGTATATACCCTCAAAATTCGTTACCTTCATTCAAAACCAGCCTGAGAGTATTCGACGTTACACAGAACAACGAAGAAACGCAGTGCCAGGTATGAAACGCATTACACGCCCTTATCGTAACGATGTACTTGGTGCGAGAGAAAATTGTACACGTACATGGAAAACGATGCTAGGTTAACCGAACAATGCAACGACTCGCCATTTCCGCCCTCGTCGGCGACGATGCTGTCAGCGTAAAACCCCTGGAACGTACTACAGGCTTCATTAGCCGTTCGGCAACGTTTCAGTGCATCGCGTGGTGACAGCATGGGGACATCTAACGATAACAATCTCAGATGCCTTTCCTCGGAATGCCATTCAATTTAAGGAATTTTCAGGAATACCGAAAAGAACGTTGCATCAGCTTCGAATGTCTATGAATTAGCGTTCGAACTTGGAGCTTCATCGTTTATTCGGGAAAGATAATTTATGGAACATTTAAATTCCTGGGTTACGATTACTTTTGGGAAATATTCAATTGATAACATTTTAATTCAGTTGTTTCGTATTTCATCCTCGATACTATGGTCATTTTACTTGAGACTTTGAGTTTAAGGTGGATTTCAAACCACTGATAAAATTACTAAAATTTATTATTAAAATTACTTTTTAGCAGTTGAGTTAGGTCTAGATTAGATGGAACTTAATTGCTTAATCGGGAAAAATAATTGTTGGAATATTTAAATTCCTGGGTTACGATTACTTTCCGGAAATATTCAATTGATAAAATTTTAATTCAGTTGTTTCGTATTTCATCCTCGATACTATGGTCATTTCACTTGAGACTTTCGGATTGAGGTGGATTTTGAATCATCTATTAAAATTACTATTTAGCAGTTGAGTTAGTTCTAGATTAGATGGAACTTCATCGTTTAATCGGGAAAAATAATTGTTGGAATATTGAAATTCCTGGGTTGCGATTACTTTTGCGAAATATTCAATTGATGAAATTTTAATTGAGTTTCGTACTTCAGTTTCGATACTATGGTCATTTCACTTGAGACTTTCAGTTTGAGGTGGATTTCAAACCACCGATTAAAATTAATATTTAGTGTCAGCCATTTTGTATACTTGGACGTAAAATTGATAGTATACTGATTTGTGTCTTCTTGTACTTGGCAGCTCTCAATGTCTCGAGTCCTTTTCTTTAATTTTCCGTTGAAAAAGAGTGATACAATATTATAAGGCAAGACCTTGGGGTTAATTAACTTTACCAAACTTCAAAATTAATTTTCAATTTTTAATTCCTTTCATACACCTCGCTAAAAATTCCAAAAACGAGGAAAATAGCAATAGCATATTCGTTCCCGTAGAATATATTTATCCAACATTCAGAAACAACTTCTTATCTTCATAAAAGCTGTATTTTAAATACTGCACGCTTCAAACGATCAGATCGATGAAAAGGAACAGATGCTGTACGA
Source organism: Cerceris ruficornis (assembly GCA_963989415.1). Taxonomy (NCBI): domain Eukaryota; kingdom Metazoa; phylum Arthropoda; class Insecta; order Hymenoptera; family Crabronidae; genus Cerceris; species Cerceris ruficornis. The sequence goes on along the minus strand of OZ022518.1, from coordinate 12,106,144 downwards.
TGATGCTGACAATTTGGACAAACGAGAGAATTCACGACAACAGACAAGTCGTGCCATTATCAGGGATAACATGGCCTAGGATTTTGCAAAGGGAAAATCTGCTTTAGGAACAGCCAGCAAGCCGCCTGAACATTCACGCATGCACGCTACTTCCTGTGAAAGGAAACATCGTGACACATTCAGGGTACCGTTGAACCATTCCGTGGCCATTTCAGCCATCGCTTCATGCGTCGATGCAGCGAAACGCATTCAATGTACGCGTGCCGATTAGAGAAGCTTGCACGCGAGCAAGCTGAATGAAATATTTTATGACATTTATGAGACTTTTAATAATGCTAGTGAAACCGTGCCGTACACGTAATGTTTCTTTTGATTTTTCTGTGAATAAACGTAGCCATTTAACGGGGAAACTTATCAGCACGACGAACGTCCATCAGAAGGAACTCGCTTGAAGTGAAATTCAGGGCTGATGTTAAATGAGATAGGATTTTGGTCTCCTTAGTTGCGAAATTTATTTCTTTGAATTTTAAACATCAAATAATTGTCAGAAGCGTAAACTTTGCAGAGTCATAATTAGTACATTTTATCATGAAATCTCGAAATAAGCTTGTATGAAGGCAACCCTTGGATATCTCTTTAATTATCTCGGCCGAAGAATGAACTGTGTAAAGTTCGTTGGAATTTTACAACGTATGTGCACCTGCACACCGTTCTGCATTCTCCGCAAAATATTGTTATGAACATTTACTATATTTTAATTCATTATCGCATCCAAAATTTCTAATTAAAAATCATGTAACTCGATATCCAGAAAATTACGTAGATAACACTAAAAATTAAGAAAAAAAAAATACTTTATCAAAATCCTCTTTAAAATTCAATCAAACCCAGCGTTAAAACCATTTTCAGAGCTATCAATCATTCTTCGTTTGATAAAATCGAAACGTTCGCTAGTTTCTACGCCAATCCAAACGATACTTTGAGTACTGACTCGTAGCGAGGCATATTAAAACCAAAAAAAAAAAGAAAACGTCTGATACACGTGAAAAGTTTTCCACCAATGTAGACAGAAGCATGATGCTCGTAGTAGCTGGTACTCTTTTGGAATAATTAATCGTCCGGCATCGAAACCGGCCTAGAACGATAATGATCCGCCGATAGAAGCGCACGGCTTTCCATCGGAAATGCGAAACTCTTTTCCACATAGAGAAAAGTCGATCGTTCGTATAGCACCGGGTTGGATAATAACACGCACATCGTTCCTTCGATAGCAGTTCGGAAAAGGTAGCGGGACTTATCGGGAATATCGTTTATCGATACTCTTTCTGCATCCGCGCAACAGTACTCACAATCAGAGAAAAGATGATACTTTAATATCGCGGCGCGATGAAGCAGCAAAAGTAAGCTCCGTATCTGCTCTTAATCGTGGAGGAAATAATGTCCCGACGGATGTGACGATTGGAAGAAACCTTTCTGTGATGCTGATTCATCGTGGTACTTTCGTTCGATGGAAGGATTTTGGAAAATATATGTTTGAATTTTCTTCTTCTTCGTCTTTGTTATTTGATTGTTATTGTGGAACATTACTTGCATGCTGTTGGGTCACGGGGAACAGAAGTTCTGCACTTCTTTTAAGCCCTTGTTTCTGTAGAGAATAGCTGAGCATTAAATGGCGAAAGTGAAAATTGATCAATCGTTCCTATTATATCTTGTGCTATTAAATAAAACTAACAGTGTAAATATAATTTTACGGTGTCGTATCCCAGGACACTCATCTACCTCGACAGTTTTTAGAAATATCTCAAGTTTTCTAATCCGTATTGACATTAAAACTACCAAGGCGGTCAGAATTATCAGTTTCCAATTTTGTCTAAAATTCCCTAAATTGATAGAGAGTACCAAGTAGTAAATATTCCAATTCTTTCTTATAATTCTATCCGAAATTGCTCAATTCATCATCTACTTCACCTCGCGATTTCTCGTTTTCCAAACTACATGTTCAGTACATCTAAATATGATAGATATAAATAACTGTATTAATTATAAATAACTGTAATAACAAATAGTAAATAACAGTAAATAAAAGTAAGTAAATTGGATACCGAGGAAATTTATAAGTTAGAGGAAAAATAATGACAAATGTTTAACGACCGTGTTGCAGGGAATTAGTTATGGCATTGAATTCTGGAAGCTACAGATCCGGAATATCGCAAACGACTGAATTTATCCCATGGATATTTCAAATCCTTCGAACAATGTCGGAATCCGTAAACGTAAAAGCTCGACGGCACAGTTTGGAAAAAAAAACAGTGTGCGAAATGCCTTTTACATCGTCGCAAGTGTAGTTCGTTTGCGATAGAACACACGCGATGTCCCATGCACGAGTAGAGAGGGAATATCGGAGATATCGTTTAACGATACCGTGCGATACGATCACGAACTGATAGACAACGAATATCAGGCACTATCACGCAAAGCTCCCAACACGGAAGAACCGTATAGGTGATCGTGAATATCCTCGAAAGCGCGAATTGGAGAAGTGAGTTTTTGCCGACAGATAAGTAAAACGTACAGAAATACTCGATTTACGAGCGAGGAGAATGAGTAATATGTTGCGTCTGCCTTGAAAATGGATATGTAGATTCTATCCTACGTAGATTCGAAAAAAACGCTGGTTTATTCAATGAAAAGTATGATTGCATTCATTATTTTTACGATGAATATTAAATACAATTATTTTCAGAACCAGATGATAAATTTCTGTCGGTGATATTGATTACGTAGGGTAGAATGACATCAGTGGTAATTGCGAAGTTGTGTAGAATACGTAATTTGACACAGTTTCTATCTTTGAGATATTTTTGTAAACATTTTCAACGGTAGATTTTACTTCGTAATTAAGCACAACGTGACAAGTAAGAACCTCGAGAATTCTAACCCGGGTCATTAAGAAGCAGGGCAGGTCTGATCGCAGTAACTAATGACCCATAACAAAGAAGGGCGCAGACTCGCGAAGAAAAGACCTTCCCCTCAAAATAGCGTGAGATATGAACAATCAGAGACCCTAAAAGTCAAAATAATTAAGAAACAAAATCTAAAATAAACCTCCATAAATCTTACGTACTCATTAAAAAAAAAAATCCGACGATAAAAACCTGTCGACTCTGCATCCCTAAATGCCAAACACATCGCCTTCGATCTCTCCTCCACCCTGTACTCATATCAATTACAAATACCCACAAACACCATTCACCCCTTGCCTTACAACTTCTATTTTGACCGCGTGCGTAATAACTCAAAACTAATTCTAGAAATAGTAGTTTGTCTCTGATTCTTAAAATTTTGAATAATCGACTGCAATAATAATGTTACAGAAATAATTAGACCGTCTCGGGACCGACCGATATTTTCAATTCAATAGTTATTGGGAAACTTGAAAATTTTCTATTCCATTTATCGCATCACGTATGTCACACGTCAGTATACGTTAAGGGGTTAACACTTTAATCGCCACTCACACAACGTGTGTGTGATGCTACCGCCGACGGTTATTGGCCGGTAACACACCCTCCGTGTGATGATTTCTCTAAACTTTATTAACGGATAACATAATACATATAATATAATTATTAAGTCATAAAATTCTTCTCCCTCTTCCTCCCCTCTTGCAAATGTTTTTATATTATTGGCAGCATAAGTTCATGTTTTCATTCCTGTGTTGTACATGAACAAGTGGAGATATTGTAGGAACGGATATTGTGTTTATTTTTGTTTTTTTATTAAAAATGTGTGCTTTCACCTGTTCAATTATTTCGTGAATTTATATAAAGTTTGTTTAATTTAACACTAGAACTACCGGCGTTAAATCTATCATATTTAAAAATATTAAATAAGTATTTTGAAAAAAGGGGAATTAAGAGGTGGAAAATTTGATTGATTCGGCAATTTATGTTTTATAAGATGGACGTAGAATATCTATTCTATGACTCTCATATAAATTTGGAGAATTTTTGGAAAAAACTGTGTACCAGTCATTTTGACTGGTATGGTAAATGTAGTGTTAATTCTTTACAAATATTGCCAACTCCTGGCAAAATTTAACTGCGTAGACGTGCGGCCATTAAAGTGTTAATATAAATTAACCCAAGCATCTCCTTGGCCGTCATTCCAAGGATACCTTACAACCTATAAATATTTTCTAACTACAAATATTCACAAAAACCATTACCACCAATGAATCCAAATCTCTCCTTGACCATTGTTCCGAACGTATCTTTCCAATTTGCATATTAAAACACACGCTCCAGGCGTGTATACGAAAGTACCGTTAATAAATCAAAGTACACACGACTGAATATTCCACAACAAAATATCAAGCATGAAAGTAAAGGCGTCCGATGCCTATTATACAAACAAGCCCCTCGGTTATCTCGAGAGGCAAACGGTCATACGCAAGAAGGCCGCAGGACATGCGACTCTCAGAGAGGTTGGATTCCCCGCTCGGGAATGCCACGAGAGAATGGAGGTCCTGGATGGAAGTCCTGCTTAGGAGTCCTGGATAGACGAGGGACGAGCTAGCCAGACCACCGGGTAGGAGGAAAGTTTTCTTGGCACTCTTATGTACAGCGATAGCTTAAAACCGCAGGGTACGCGATAATAGCAAGCGATAGGTCCACACGGACAGGCTAGGTGTTCTGGTCGGCTATTCTCGAGCGAAAACTCCTTCGGGATTTTCTGTCTTTTATGCGAGAACTGTCGGACTACGCCGGGAGCGTATAGATATTCCGTTAGCGAGATTTCGATTTCACAATTGCGGGGAACAATAATACTCCGATGGAACGTATTAGCTCTCGGTGAAGACAATTTGCTATGGAGGATGGTAGACGGAGGATGGAGGAAAATGGAATTTGATTGTGTTCAGGAGATTGCGAAAGAAAAATTGCGAGGAAGGAAACACTGGTGCGTCGAGTGGAATATCAACTTTGTTCGGTGCGTTGCGTTTAATCATGGTTTTTGTATTTATTATGTAACACTGCAAATGTATTGATCGTGAGTGGTAGGAATCATTATGACATAGTTTTGTAATGTGTTATCGTTGCGGAGGTATAACTTTAAGGTAATAACATTTTTTCAACCAGGAACAGTTGAAAGATAATTAAAATGTGGCGAAAATGGTATAGGGTCCTATTCGATATTTGGATTTAATCAAACAAGTTCCCTAGATTATATATATTGACGGAATCACGGCATAAAAGCTAAACGTATGAAAATAAAACAGTCAATAACTTTATTAAAAATGTGTAAAACTATAAAATGATAAAACTCACTGAACATTAACTCTGACTAAAAATAACGTAAAATATTCGCACTCTTACAAAAACTCTAACCTTGTCCTCTCAGGGTTTAATCTCCACTGACTGTATATTCTCTATTCTTAGGAATCACGCTCGCATCCACCCTCGATAATTTTTCTCACTCATTCTCTCGTTATCAACAGACTAAACATTTACGCTAGCCCTAATATTCGTCGTCTTCCAAATCACGTATTCTAAATATCCACCCTCGCGTATATACAATTCATCCGCACGCACTAATTCTAAAGTTAAAACTATTTATTAACTCTAGAAATTCCGTTCCTACAATAATCTTATCTATATTTGCTTTCAAATTAAATGTATATAATGAATCGGAAAGAAGTGAGCCTGCATAATGGCGCTTTAATTTTAAAGCGTCCGAGGGACGTCCCTTTCATTGATTATCATTAGCGTAGTTTCGTGCAAGAAATTTTCCATGGGGTGGCTCGGTAAGTACCAAAAGTGCAGGATAGCACGAGGTAGAAGTAGCAGGTTGCCTTCTGCGTATACAACGTAGAGCATTAGAATAAACGAGCACTGAAAGTGTAAATAGGGTTCTTATGGGAATTACAGGAGCCTTAGGTTACCAGTGGCCAACTAAGGTTAAGTAATATATCCCCGCAACAATTTTCATCCTGGCGCTTATTAGCGCGAAGACAAGCGATTCGTTACATTACTTCCAACTAACAATGAATTAGTGTAATTTTTCGCCAAGTTTCTTCCTCGCGGCCCGCGGAGAGGTATTTGTCATTATCGCGGACGTGTTTATAAAATTAGCGCTATATTAAAAAAGAAGCCTCATTCATTTCTGAGCCTTCGCGGAAGTTTAGAATTGCCTTTCAGTTTTGCTCCCTCTCTCGGTTCCTCTTTTCCCTCGTCCGCGCAGAGTTTGGCACGAAACCTTGGTATCGTTTTGGATCTGTCCTTCGGGATTTCGAGCATTCGACTGGCACAATCCGCAAGTTTCACTGACTCCAACCAGGGGGTCCATAAAATCTCGAATGTATTTTGCAACGGCAGCAGGAAGAAATTGCCCCGCAGTCCTTGTCATTACGAGGGAAGTCCTTGGAAACTACTTCCGGGTCTGGAAAAATTTCGCGAAATCGTCCTTGTCTTATTCTAACGGCGAAACTTCTTTTGCCCGCCTGAACGAAACTCTTCTCTTCTCTTTAATTCTATGCAGATTTCCTGCACTTTCGCTCTTTACCTGATTCCTATCAGGCGTTATCAATTCCGCAGATTTATCAGGGCAATGCGAATACGGTTAAAATAAGTGAATTCTTTGAAATTACGAGACAATTGAAAGGTGTATAGTATGAACGTGAAGTGTACAATTATTGGATGTTTTGCAAACGATGGAAAATATCTTTGATCGAGGGTCTTGCGAAATATTAATATGCCACTTTGGAGATGACTAGATAAAATCATCTTTTCGCGCAAGCAATATTGAAATTTCATTGTTTCCTTGAGAAATGTATAAATGCAATGCACATGCACCGGGCAATAATGCTGATGACTAGCATATAGACAAGTATCAAATGCGAATCCGATAAATTACCTGTACGTAAATAAATTAAGAGATACGTCAAACGGTATTAATTAGCGAAATATTAATAACGTTAATAATTTCGCGGATTATATAATTACAGTATCGCACAAAGTACGATATTATTAATGTCAGTATGATCAAATAACTTTTAATTAGTCATTGAAAAATGGCTTCGTTAATAACCAAACTCTCAAGTAACGTATATGCTATCGAATGCTACAATATGATACTGATATACATAATTACCGACAAAATAATAACATGTTCCCGGCACTTTCTGAATTATAGGTGTACTAATACTACAATTAATATAGCCTGAATTTCATAATCTCAACTTCTCCGCCAACTGTGGCCCACAAATCTCATAAAACAGTTTCGCAGGCACAACTCCACGGAGAATCTCCGTCGATTCAGTCGAATTGAAATATAGAATTTCCCCGTTTGTCTCTCAGTGCAGAGAAGAATTTCAAGCTCAAAGGTTCAAATTCCTTGGGTAATCGCGTTCTAATTGCAATCTCTCGACATGCACCGGGAGAGAAGTAGTGCGCGCGAGGCACAGAAGAGCAACATCCGCGAAACGGGCAACCATTTCCCCCCATCTATCTTCCGAACGCAATCTAAATTCGATAATAAGATGCCCCAGAGCTATCACGCGTACATTCGACTGAATTTCCGCAAAACGTTTCACCGTCGTTTGTTCGTCCCACGTAAGTACTTATCCATGCAACGTATACATGTGGATTCGGATAATCGAGGAAGTTAACAGGTACTGCACATCGCGAGACTTTGCGCTAATCTGTCTCCTTCTCTATCTTTCTCTCTCTCCCTTTTGCTTTCCTCTCTTCTCTCTCTCTCTCTCTCTCTCTCTCTCTCTCTCTCTCCCTCTCTGTCGTGTGCTCTCTATTCTCTATTTCTCTCTTAAGTTTAGCGGCATCCAAATGAAGCCAGGAACTTCGCGGCAGCTTTGCTCGTGACGCGTGTCGAAGACGATATATTCTGCATTAATTATTTCCAACCAGCCGAAAAACATACATAGTATCGTCGATACCTTCGACGATCGTTAATGATATTTCAGGGAAGGTTACCATCCGTACAGCTGCGCGTTAATTAACGTCAACACCGATAACGAAGCCACCTCACCCTCCTCGTCGTCTGTGACAAGCCAAGAAATGAATATCGGTATTGGCAGTATTTGGCGTACGATCGATTCGAGTATGGCACGTTCGAGCAAATTCCAAAGGAATACGGTTGTTTGCGCTAGGAAAAAGAGAAATTATTCAAAACGGGCAAAATGCATTTGCGAATATTTCAATCGGTTGCTTGTGCTAGTTGATCGAAGGCATTGTGTGGAATATGATTTTTACGAATCGCAACGGATTTCGACGGGGTACATCGATATGCCAGGAGTGTATCGATCATTGCTGTGTAACTTCACACGAAATGATTAAACGGTGCTGAAAAATTCACGAGTAATATACGAACGAAGTTGAGATTTTAATGGCTTCGATGTTGAGGAACTGTCTGATTGCAATTGCGCGCGAATGAATTTGGGAGGGTTGAATTCATTAATGCAGGGCTATGGTAGGTGTAGAGTTAGAGGCTTGGACTTCCAATTAGTGGGTCGAGCTGAAATTCTCATCAGATGTTCGAAATTTTTTAAATATGACATGTAGCACATGCATGAAAGCGCGAAGGCTAGGTAGTAGGTCATTAGTAGGCAAAATGACAAGGCAGCTAACAAATACAAAAAGATGTAGAATTAATAATGTATTTAAATATTTATATAGGAACGCATGTGGTCTAGAAAGGAAGAGGAAGAATGGAAGAAGAAGAAAGATGATTGAGTGAGAGAGATGTGCGAGAGTAAGACAGTACGAGAAACAAAAGAGTTTGGGGAGAAGGAGGCGTGCAGTGAGAAAACGTACGCGAACGAGAACGACTGTATTAGCTATCGATTATTAAATATATTGTTTAATTAAAACCTACATCTGTCCTGAATTTCCTACATTTATCTCATATTTCCGTTTGACTTTTTGAATTATTTGAATGGGTAATTTCAAAGAACGATGCACTTTTGGAAAATTTGTGTTCCCATTTTATCCTGTATAATCAGTAGTAAATTCTTTTTATATCAGCTGAAACGAGTCGAATGGTTTGCTATACTTATGATGTCCTCTTCGAAGGTACATCCAAATGCAAAGGGTTGAAAATTACAATTTTCATATTACACGTGTAAAACAGAGATGAAAAAATGTTGAAGGAAACGAAGCGCGCAAAACAAAGCCGTAAAAAGGGAAGCTGCAGCAAAATGAAATTTTAACCGCGCTAATTTTCCATAAGCGCATAATCCTAAAAGCGCATTAATTCGTGCCGTGCAATTCCAGGGTGTTTACGCGAATTTTTTCACTCGTGACACAAAACTCATAGAATTCTCTCTTTACTGTACCACACATTATCACCACTTTGCAACACGACTAATCGTTTCCAAAAAAAAAATAAAAATAAAAATCTCCTCGATCTTCCAGTTCATTAACATCGATTTCGAAAGAATTGCTATCAATTGCAGAACTCTCTGGTAACCTGAATGATCCAACTAGCCAGGAAAAGGTCGAGATGTCCAATGACAATGATAACGACACTGTCCTCGCAATCAATTACGTTTCGTGCACTTAATTACACTTTGTCTAGTTTGGAGAAACGACTCGAGCGAAATTCCTTTCTTCATTTCGCCAATGGATCGGGATAGCGGTCCGTCCGATGGTACTTGCGTGACCGTAAGAACCATTTCCGGCTGCTGTAAAAATGGAACAAAGCCAAAAGAATGCAATCCTCTCTCTCTTACCGCACGTTCTAACGTCCTGGAAAAGGATGGAAGGGTGCAAGGTTGGGCTAATTGAGCGGGGACTCGATTACGAGTTGGTCTTTCTCTCTTTCTTTCTCTTGCTCTCTGTCTTCCTCTCTCTTTCGTGTTTCTCTAGGCGACACACGTACCGCACAGACCACCGAGGGCTGACTGGTCTTCCAGGGTCGTGCCAAGTAAAAGGAACACCCGACCACTCGTAGTTTTACTCTTAAGTCGATTAAGCTCTTTTTGCTCCCAACTACCCTCGCACTGCGCGTCAGGAAATATGACGAGAAGTCGCTTGAAAATTTTCCACAAGTTCTCCATACGTGACCGAGAGACGATCAAAGATTCTACTTGAGTTTGAGAGTAGGGTAGGAGTTTTAAGGGAATTATGCCATTAGATTTTGATGGTGGGACATGCGTTCTGAAAGGAATGTCGGGGGATTAGAAAAGATAATTATGATATTAAATGAGATGCAATACTTTGCTTCATTTTGTAGCCAAAGTTTTGTCGGATGTTCTGACTATTTTATAAGTTACTCGGGGCATTCTTTAACCCTTGACCTACGTTTTCTTTTCTGACCATGTATGCCATAATTAAACGTTAACTTACGGAAATAAAGGAATTACCAGTGGTTACCTTTTTTATTAAAAACTTTGAAATCAAAGTGATAACGTAAAAGGAAGTTTATCAAATCTTAAAATTATTAAGAAAGGTTATTAAATCTTAAATTTCTCTGTTCAAATTTCTACGCTATGAGTCTCACACGTTGTAGGGCAAGAGATTGAAGAGAATGACGATCGAATAACAGTGATACATATATTTTAACGTGCCACGTTATTGTTTCAGACGATTGGCGCGAGTTTCCATGAAGACGCTACTCTTCAGTGGCCATGAAGACTCATCACCTGCCAATAATTGCCAAGTTTTACGCACTCCTCACACTTTTCGGACCATTTGGCAATGTTCGAGCTCTCGATATACGTAAGCCTTTCCACTTTTTATTAATATGAGACGTATTTTTAGAAGATGAGAGTAGAAATTCAATTTTCAATTATGAACGAAGAATTATCCGAGTGGAATTTATTCCTTTATCAAATATTTGTAGAGTTCTTTATTTTAGATGATACTCATCGATAGAAATATTTTCTATCTCTGATTTCTCTGCTTAAAAAGGACGGTAACTTCGATTACGAGTTACATGTGTATTACAGAACAGAGACCACACGGTTTCCCGTCCTGTTTTATTCAAATTTCAATCATTTCGAAGTACTGTATAGACGGAAGATTTTAATGGACCATGAATATGGAAGCAACGGTCACGCGGATACAAATTCCATTTTGAACGACGCAATCACCTCCTCCGCAATTCAAAAAATATATTATATTTGACCGTATCTATTATACATCATCGTGCTTCATAACGTATTCAATTATCGTATCACTTTTACGCCTCCACCGAAATGCTATTACATATCGGCATTGTAACGTTTAGCCATAACCATATTTTTGATTTGTCACATTGTTAAAAAAAAAGTCATCATCCTCACAATGAAAATATTAATAAGGAGGTACTACTGCTGGTCAGGAGTATTTAAGCACTGCCCTTACTTCTTCAAAATACTTTGATAAAATTCCCTCTTCTTAAAAAAGATAGAAAAAATCATTATTCCATTCCCATCCGAAATATCCAAGATTTTTAAAGACCTTATCCTTCTTAAAGAAGCTATTGACCGAAAGGTTGAACTACTGATGAAAAGTATTGACCTTCTATCGACCGAGTGTTTTGTGGTATTTAAAGACGAGATGCACGATGGCACATTGGAAAATGACAAAGACACAATTTTAAATAGTGGTTTTAACTTGATTTTTAAACATTGAATTGTAAAGGATTTCATAATTTTTAACAGCAAAATTGTACTATTTGGCAAAATTAAAAAATTCACCTTGAAGAATAGAAGCGTAGATGTGTCCTCAAAGTCGCAAGGGTCCATAGAGGGTTAATCCCTTGCGCTACGGGTGTTTTGTAAGTGCCTCCTCAATAATTCAGAATTTAATTGCTAAAATAAAAATAGATAAGTGATTCTTGATATATCGTACAATGTAACGTTATATTAATATTGCAGAAATAAAATTATCGCGCCGCGTCTCATTAATATTTTCAATTTGATAGGTTTTGCAAAACTTGAAAATTTCCTATCCCATTTACCTCATCACGAGTGTCACTCGTTATTGTAGGGCAAGGGGTTAAAATAATACCACAAGCAGATATCTTCTCACTAGAAAATAATAACCATCAACAGTTTTCTAAAACGACATTTATCAAACTGGAATGCATATCCGGTGTGAGTTATCAGTCGACCAACGCCATAGTCGATAATCGAGAAAACCGATCGCACGGGGACCGTTCACCATAGTGTACGGGCGTACCGAAAAGAATAATAACGAAGATAAGATACTCGAAGGCAAGACCGAACGTTGAAACGAAGTATATTCTCCCCGAGCAAATTCCCCCGGTGTTGCAGCTACGAAAACCTCATTCGCCGTTAGGAACAACCCGTTCGAAGCTTTACCCTTCTTCCTACCTTTCTTTCTTTCCTGCCGCCTCCTACCTTTCTTCGTTTCTGTCAAATTTTTCATCGGGAGCAGGTGATCTCCGAGTTTTTATTTTCCTCCAAGCGGGCATGGCGATGGGGGTGCCATCAGTCTGAAGTAATGACTCGCTATTCTCCGCCCGCCCGGGGGATCAATTATTTTGAATCTAATGCGACAGGATAAATTGCATCTCGCGAAGGACTCCTCGTGCCCCGTTCTCTCCGTCGATCCCTTTTACTCATGCTAGTGCTTGCCGATTGGTGAAGAGAGAACGTGTATGTGTGGCAGAGAGAGAGAGAGAGAGAGAGAGAGAGAGAGAGGGTGTAGAGACCGAGGACGAGCCAGACGGGGGATGATTTTACGCCGAGGGGCACTCTCGTCTTCGGGAAACAACCTCCTCGTTACTAGGTCTCTACATCCCATCCCGTCACTCGACAAATTGCCAATAAGCATGTTCCATCGATTGCTCTCTCTCTCTCTCTCTCTTTATCTCTCTCACTCTCTCTCATCGTCCTGTGTATATTAAATTTTCCGAGCTGTTGCCGTTCGTGTAAAATCAACTGGTATTAGGTAGGTGCAACGTGCGGCGGACTAATTACGGGGTGTATCTCCTCGTACGGTCGAATCTCGAAGATCTTCGGGTCCGTTTCCAGTGCACGTGGCTGGAAAACTGCTTATTTCAATGTTCATTCGTGCTGCTTCTACCTGAGAATTTCACGCGACGAATATTCGTCCTGTGGACTGGGATTGTCAGGCAACGTGACCGTTGTGTAAAGATTTTCAGCAGGAATTCAGAGCGAGTCTCTCGGTACGTTTTAAGAACGACATGAAGTCAGTGTATCTCCACGAGTTATGTAATTTTTACGAAATTACACCATCCGTATCTTAACCCTTTGAGGACTAGCGACGCATACATGCGGCCTGAGAAAAAATTTAATTATAGTTTATAGCCGCTTGTATACACAGTCGGAGTTGAAAAATTGAAATACAACCGGTGAAATATGATTAAACAAGTATTAATTTATAATGTTTATGGATTAACAGTATAACTTGCTGATAAAAAGGTGCTTTTGTATCGCAAAATGAATGGCTATCTCTCAATATTGAAAAATGTCTCCGTCCGCAAAGGGTTAATCCATATAAAGTCTCTACCACTCTGAACTGTAAAAGTACCCGTCGAGTTAACAAATCCCTTGTTAACCCTTTGGACTCCTATGTCGAGCTACACTCGACACAGCTTTCTATGGCACTTAACGTTTCATCTATTAATTACCGACTTTTCGAAATCAACAATAATTTTGCATCTTAACATAAATATCCTGCGGTACCTACAATTGTTCCGAATATTAATTAAAAATGAGTAATCAACGCTAGACATTTTTCCGAGACTATATTTCCTTATGTGACGAAAAGTTAGTAAAATAATTCGGAGCGCAAAGGGTTAAAATTATAAAAATCCTCTCAAAACCCTATGAAACCGAATGGGTTCATGTTCATCGAGTATACGGAAAATAAACGTAACACCGGAGAAAAAGCAGACCGACCGTTTCGCAATTGTTTGGACCATTACCCTCCGATGAAACTCGGTCTTTTTCCGTGGCGAACTTTCCGGATTGCTCGGAAAGACCCTTTTTTTCAGCAGTCGATTATCGGCGCACGTATCGCCGCGTTTCCCCGTAGATCGTCCGAAGTACTTAAGAACTTCCCAAGATTATCGATGTTTTCACGGCGGCACAATAAAGAACCTCGGGTCTTTCTGTCCTCCACCTCTCGTCACATACCACGGATACCGTTGCTCGTTCTCTCCGACCGAGGAAATTCCCGTCGTAGATACGTTTACCTTTCGGAACTTTTCTTCTCTCGGTATCCATAAAATGGACTTTATACGTATCTACTCGAACATCGTGATACATTCTTCGCGGATGTGCGCACGACTTTTGACCTAGAAAAGTAAATATGGCGTTCATAAAAAATTTCGATCCCGGTGAAGTCCTGGCAGGCGTTTCGCCTCTTTCTCCTTCACGTCGGGTCAGCTCAATTACACGGGACTTTGTCGAGGGAAGAATTAATGGGCGAAGGGTCGCGGAAAATACGAAAGAATGACTAAGGACAGGTCACAGTAGCTGGGTAGGTCGTTAGAAATCCTTGTTTAAAGATTCTACCCCTTTTTCTTTTCATCCTTCTATTATTTAGAGCTTGTATTACGTGTACTTTCCGCGATTTAAAGTCGTTGTGAACTTTCTATGGGCGATATTGGCTGATTACTGTTACTGGAAGCGATCGTGCTGGCTCTTTGTCGTTTGATGAATTTCATAAAAATAAGTTGAAAGGGTTTATACGGAGAGAAAGGGATTATATCGTGGAAAGGGAGGAAAGTAGAGGAAGATACGATTTAACACTATGAAGGTTATAAGAGCGGCTCTCGGTGTCTCCGTTTGAAGATAAAGAGAAAGCTGTAACTTTGAAATATCACGACTGCCCCGATAAGATTATTACTATCGATTCTTCCCGTACGAAAAGGTCGATAGAATTATTCTCGTGTCTTCTTAAATGAAAGGTCAAGAAAAACGAGACAGAGGGAGAGGGTGAGGATGGAAAACAAATTGCACAGAAGCACTGAGAGGGTCGCGCTTTTAACATTTAACCGTTTCTTTTTGTCGTATGTAGAACACACGAGTTTGTACTGAGATCATTCTCTTTGAGAGGGAGTAAGAGTAACTTCTTTAAACGACCCTCAGTTCCACCGCAATGCTGCATTTTCCATGATGAAGCACGAAAACTAAAGACCACTGCCGACTTCTCTCTCGGAAAGGAACTAATTGTGAAAAAGGCGAGGAAGCGATGAAAAGAAAATTGCAAAGGGGAGATTAAAAGAATGTAAACTGTTGTACTCTTCAGGGGTCACGTTGTTATCGAGCGACGTTTGATACTGTTAAAGCTGGAAAGATTATGCATCCTTGTGATATTAACACTAGAACTACCAAGGCAGTCAAAATGACTGGTTCGTAATTTTTTATAAAAATTCTCCAACTTTATAGGGGAGCCATAGAGTAGATATTCTACGCCCATCTTATTAAACATAAATTACTGAATTCATCTTCTTTTCCAGCTTTTGATTATTTTTCATCTAAAATACTTATTTAATATATTTAAATATAATATATTTAATGCCGGTAGTTCTAGTGTTAAAGAAGCTTCATTTGTTTCAAAGTGAACTGTATATCAACAATAGATCATCAGTGTTTTAAAGGTTGAGTATTGTCATAATTAATACAATATGCTCTCCGCCGACAAAGCTGGAAGATCAAGCTCACCATGATGTGAATATTGCTACGCAACTGTGTCCTTCCTTTCTCTCGAGAAAGAGAGGAAAAATGTATCTCTTGCCGAAGGAAGGATGGTTGTATATAATCTTTGCTTATGAGCCTGTCTGATTGTCTGGAATTATTATTTTTTTAGTATGTGAGCATCGAACTGTGTAGAAAGATCCATTGTTACATCATTTTGGTCGGTTGCAAATTGCTGATTTTCAATGTCAATTGGTTTCAATAGGTCGCTGAACAGATATCTACCGAGGAACCGCCGCCATAAAAATAAGACAAGATGGAATTCGCGTACAGAAAATTAGTATACTTCAACTGTATATAATTTTTTCTATTTACGTTGCACGATACTCGGGAATTGTCTCGCGCAATTTCGAAGCATACTATTTATTTAATATTCCTGGTTCAAGTGTACCGTTACGAGTCAGAAAATCGCGCGAATTTACTTAAACATTTCGCGAACGTAGCGTAGAGGCAAACTTTCGTGCAGAAATTGCAATTTAAACTGTAGCAAAACAAGCCGAACGAGAGGAGCCGTGCACGACGAAGCAGCATGCCGGAAAGAGCGTCAACGACGGAGAGGAGGGAAAAAAAAGAAACTCGATTATTCCCGCAAATAAACGGACGAACTTTCACCGTCGTTTCAACAAAAGGTTATCCCGATTACTCTTCCGCCTCTCCGCGTGCCAGGAACGGTCCTCCGTACGTCCACCCCCTGGCGAAAGATCGTGGAAAACGAAAAGAAAATGAGAGGAAAAGAAACACCGGGAGAAAGAGTGGTTCGATGGGAATGGAAGGGAGACAGGGTTAAAGGTCGGGTTGGTGGTGAGATTCACGGTGGGCAACCATTGTTGCGAGCTTTCGTCGGCGTTAAGGAGTTCTGCTCGAAGCTTCCGTTTCCCTCGTTATGGTAAATGGTCTGTCTTCGTGGTTGGGCAAACAGTCGCACAAAGATAAGTGCAAGCGGCGAGCATACTCCGCTATCATCTCGAGACACTTTCGAGGACCGTTGTCCTTTGGTGTCTTTCTCCTTCTCTCTCTTTCCCTGTTTCTATCTTTCTCTTTCGTTGTGTGTGTCCTTTCTGCATAGTGGCGGATACACGAACCTTGCAGTCGTGATCTTCCGAAAGGTGTCCAGCTGGCTCCGGGTGACTCTTGAAACATGCATGAGGGTGACTATTGTTCGTGGGAAAATGATTACTTTGTGCACACTCCGGCGAACGTATGAGGGACGTCGTCTCGACGGATTCGAGTTAAACGATCTGAATGATAGAAGAATTGCAGACGGGTGTTTAATATGTACTTTGAGCTAGGGTGCTCGACGCTGCGAGAGACACGATTGCTGGAGAGTTGCTGCTAGACTGTGACTTATGGAGATTTTTTTCCTTCTCCATTTTAATGCCGGTTATCAACAAACTTTACCTCTGTCGAGATACAAAATTGGTCTGTTCTGTAGTCAAATTATGCCGTTAATTACAAACACTATGTAAGGGAACATTATCTATGTATTACTACGCGAAACATTATCTATGTATTCTATTTCGCTCCGGACAGACGAACTCCTATCGCCTGGCTTTTGATGTTTTGATAATAAACGAGGAGATACCGTAGTCAAAAGGGAAAGAAGACGCGCGGTATGAAGCACGGGGTACGGGGAGAGTGTCTGTCGCACCGCCTATCCCCACCATATCGGTCCTGGTTACTTGAGATCGACTAATGACAACCGAAAACGAAACACTTCTTTCGTCGTTTCCATGACGACGCAACGAATACGTGGCTCTTTAGGCCAATCACGGGTTAGAATAGAAAATTACGTCAGAGCGAAGGATGTCTCTATCCGTCAGGCGAATAAGAACAAAGCAAAGGACATCTCTTGTCTTTGGGAGCTGTAGGTCAGTTCCCCGCCGACGACCGCACGAAACATTTTTATCTTTACGGAATAAAGGTTTTTTAACACTAGAACTACCAAACCAGTCAAAATGACTGGTACACAATTTTTTCCAAAAATTCTCCAAGTTTATAGATGAGTATTAGAATAAATATCCTACGACCACCTTAAAAAACATAAATCACCGAATCGATTATCTTTTCCGCCTCTTGATTCCTCCTTTTTCAAAGTACTTATTTAATATTTTGAAATATGATAGACTGAACGCCGGTAGTTCTAGTGTTAAAGAAGATCCAACACCCTTCCTTGCTCCTTACAACTAGGCTAATAAATTGAAAAGCACTTGTTTGTTAGATAAATTTTTATATGCACCGTCCACTGTAAAAGGAACTTTACATCTCCACAAATGGAAACATTTGTTTTACATCTATCGGAGGTAAATGGAATTTACAAAATTAAGTGGCACGTACGGAATTGCGAAAGGGTTAAACGTAATAAATCTCGACAGAGCAGGTTACAGTGCCCCTCGTTGAATTCAATGGATAATGTCACTTTAAATGTCGAAGAGGGAGGGACGAAAATACATATGTATATAAAGCCGATCGTAAATCCCCCGTCAAAACACTTTATTACGTACTCGTGCCCCCGGACGATTTAATATTCGGATGAAATACTTGGAGTAGGATCGCATAAACCTTCCACGGAGGAGGAACTTGACAAAAAGCCTTTTATTATTCTCAGCGTCTATTTCCATACACGTGGGTCGTCTGAGAGGGGTGATCTATAGATTTTCTTCGACGCGAAGAGTTCCCATAAGTCGAGGGAGGGACGTTTAACAATGTTAGAAGTTCGGTAACTGGAGCAAATTGGCCAGGGAGGAAGATTTGAACGCGTCGCTCTACTTTCTTACCGATAACAAATTAACCCAACTTTGATGTTTAACTTGCCAATGATTTCGACGCCGTTCGCATGACTTTAGCCGGGTATTCGGGCACGCGATGTTAAAGGAAAATATTTTCACGGGATGCGATCGCAGATATAATTAGCCTAGTTAATTTCGCACCGAAAACACCGTGGAATCATTTGACGTTCTCTGTGGATTCTTAACCCTTTCGAAACTACCGGTGACTATAGTCACCCGCCGACTGACGCTGGCTGGGTACCAACGGTGGCTGTAGTCACCCGTCAAAATTTCACGCGAAGAATTAATTATTAGATCATATTTTGTAGTTGAACATTTTTTGAATACCATAAGTTTTTATTTTTCATGCATCATATGCATTGCAACTCCATAAAGAATTAATTATTTACATTGCACCATTAGCCATTAAAAGTTACTCGTTCGCGCCGGGATTTTTAAGGCAAATTTTGATTTGAATCTACTAACTGTTACCGATCATTAGTTTTTGAAAGACTATTAATTTTACAAATTTTCTTTTAGCGTGATAAAAATGACGGAAATGTCGCGTTTTGTGTATGTAAAGGATTTTAATTAAGTACGATAAGAACTCTATTTAACGCTGTATCGTGCAAAGTTATGTCATTACGGCGCGCTGTAGTCAATACTCGAGAATATGGTAATTCCCATCCGAATTTCATGGCGTTGAACGATAGTAGAGCAACGATGTAATGCGTTCAGTTAATGTGTAAACGCACGCGTTCAGTTATTAAGCACAGTACATGAGTCATGTATGGTTTTAAAATTGTTTCATTATTTTCTCCATTGACCTCATTTAACGCTATTTGCCTGCTTTTGTAATATTCGGCTCCAACAGATTTTCCATTTTGTCGAGGTCCTATAATTTGTGAGAAGTTTCGAACAGCCGATGCTATGATATACACACAGAGTATTAAAATTTTCCAAAACTTTAATACTGCTTCTTTTTAATATCCTTAATCGTGAGAAAATACTTTCAACTCTGCACAATATCCTGCCATACGGCAATTTATACCAAAAAGTACGAATTATTCCAAACTTAACGTTCCCTCCGTCCAAATAATAACCATTGAGAAAAAAAGTACTATAAATCTCCGATGGAAAGACGTGCAGCATTTTAATCTCATCTGTCGCCGATAGAACGGATCAAACATACCGGAAGGTGCTTCAATATCGCAGAATGCGTAATAGAAATCGTGTATGAAATAATAAAGCAGATGTACGCAAAAAAATAAATTGAATATCCGCACGAACGATAATCACCGCAATTACGAGCGTATTGTGCGCACGGCAGTGCAGAAAACAATAGGAAATAATGTTGCAATTTGTTTCCCGTTATTCGTTCGTCGCATTCGATTAAGCCTCCATTTTTCTCCCGGTGTGTATGATAGCCGATAAGTAAAATCCTTCCGTCTTCCGTCTACGGCTTTGACGACTCGAGTAAAACTTCCTTCCTTCCGTTCTCCCGGTTCACCATTGCCGCCGACCTTTTTCCCTATTTTTAGCAGAGCTGGCTTCGCGATCCGGCCTTTCCATTTGAAATGCAAAAGAGTTTTCGTGCAGTCACGCCTCAATCCTGGCCTGCATTGTTGTCGTTTAATCTTCGATGTTTCTTTCCCAGTTTTACGTTCCCAGTTGCGAGGAAGATTGCGGAATCCAGAACAACCTCGGATGTTTTCGCGAATTTCATTAGAGCGTTCATGAATTATATTCTGTTGTAAGCCATATTTCGTTAGAAATTCATAATTTTTCATTTAATTTCCCAGAAGTTTGACCTCCGATCTGCTAACCGGAAGTCGGAAACTTTAACTTCTTACTCACCATAGCCCCATCATTATTTTTATAAATGCATGTTACGTACAGAATACCCGAGGGAATTGATATTCGCTGTAAGTAGAATAAGACAAAGAATTCTTTCGTCCTTCGGTTCAAACGCGCCGATTATTACTCTCAGAATAATACTAAAAAATCAAACAATATTAAACTTCCATCAATCATCGAACAAGTTTTCCGAATTACTTCCAAAAATACATATATTTAGAGAAGATGAAACTCTACAAAGGGGGCGAAGATACCATCCAACAGATGAACCGTCTAACGAGAAACTAAAAAGCGTATAATTCGAAGAGCACGTCGTTTTCCGGCTCAAACGTTGTAAATTATACTCGAAACATTGGTCTTGCCACTTAAGTCGGAAGATTAAGTGCACGTTATCATATATCGATTCCGAGGGAGCAGAGAGAAGGATATTCTATAGATGTCCGGCCCATCCTCTTTTCTTCAGCCGTCTCTTCTCAGCCGACTGAATCGACCATCCGCGACGAAAAGCTTCCCGGCTTTTCGAGGATTTGAAATGCAGAGCAGTTTCCCTTCCACGGAAAGCCAAGTCGAGCTGGAAACGTCGTCTTGTCCGATCCGAAGTCGTGTCGTCGGTTAATCTTCGGTCCTCATCTTCCCTGACGCGAGATGTACCTTTCAAAGTGGGCTTCGTTAATTCTCCCTTCTACCTTCGAATTTGCTTCTCGCTCCTTTAAGCCATTCGTGAAATACCGTCGGGCGAACAGTTTTAAATTTCCGCTTAATCTAAGTGGAAGAAAAGATTACGCGAATTCTCTCGTTCCTTCTTCGTTCGCTGACGGCTAGGAGACCTTGGCAAAGACTACGAGTAGATTTCTTTATTTAATGTCACTATTATGATAATTAATACGAGCTGTAATCACATAATAATATGACAGATATGGAAACGCGTAACTTAAATGATAAAAAAAAATGTAATATACCACGAAGATATCTTTATACAATGTAATTCCCGATTTATCCGACGAACTTGCCAATCAAGTTGAAAGGAGTCAAGAAACTCTCATTAAAACCATCGTTTCCTTTGTTCCCGACAAACGATCGCTTTCGTTTCTGGTTGAAAAGAGAACGGAGCGATTCGTTAATCGCACGATTCCGTCTAGTAGAGCCGGTTTAAAGACCTCCAGGTCATCGTGTCTCATCCGGAGTCGTGTCGCGGCTTAATCTTCGATTCTTATCTTCGCGTTGCCCCGAGAAGACAGAGGCCAGGCTTCGACTCGCGGTGGTCCATTGTCTTCTTAGTCAGCCTCGTTTCTTTCTCACCTCTCTTCCCTTCAATTTCGCTCTTCCTACTTCTCCCTTTCACCATCGAATTCTACCCCTGTTCGAGCGGATAGCTCGATAACCCTCCCCCTCTGTGAACGTTACCGAGAAAAAGGGTTCTCTACGCGCCGGTGCGGGGGCGAAGGAGCGTAGAAACGTAAAAGGGCGTCATGCCGGATAGAGGATAGAAGACGGGCGGTGAAACGAAGAGGAGGCCGCTGAAAACCATCTTCCGGATAACCGTATTACCCGCTGGCATTGTCTACGGCCAGCCAATTCGAAGTAATGAGACACAGTCGGTTGCAGAGAACAATCGGGCTTCCAGCGGCGTGCAGGAGCCACGACGTGCCTTCCTACCTTCGCCGCTATCTCCTGGCTTCCTCGTCACAGTCTTCTCTCCTTAGTTTCTCTACCCCTTCTCGTTGTCCCACGGTCTCTTTCTTCGACTTCACTCTTTCTCTTTCTCCCTTTCTCTCGGCTTTCTCTTACCTTCCTCGCTCGCTCTTCAACTTTATAAGGGGCACGTCAATTCTACGACGCGTAGTGCACACTAAGTCTCATCTTATTGCATTCTATTCCTCCCTCGTCCCTCTCTTTGTCCCTGTCTCTCTCTCCATCTTTTCGAATTCACCCCCATCGTGCCCCTACCCTTCGACTCTGCCTCTTTCCCGCGCTTTTGTGCTTCCTGCTCGAACGCCCATGATATTATGTGTACGCGAACAATCGTGATGTAAACAATGGCGCGTCTTCGGGAGTTGAAAAGGAATCAGAGTTGACTAATGAGCATAAGCCGGCGCCTTCGAAACACCCCTCGGGAGAACTCGCGCGAGTAAAAGGCTCGCGGTGCTATTGTTCTTTAAAGTTTTCGAAAAGGACGAAGGGCTTCGAGAATGGAAGGATTTATGCTGGCTTGCACGTTTAAGGATCACCTTACTTCGTTGCCGTTATCCTTCGTTGCGACAGAAAAATTGCGATGTTGATCGGCGCGGTGGTGAAGGTCAAAACGCAAGGGTTGAAGGATTACCGTCGTTGGTATGGCGTTCGTGACAATTTAGGAGGGTGTTTTGGGGTCGTGGGATGATGGTGTCTGTGAAATGTGGGTCAAGGTCTTCCATTTGAAGGCGAGACAAATGATTTTCGAAACGACGAACGTTGAGAAGAAAACTGAGACGTTGTCAAGGTGAGAACAATACTGGAAGGATCTCTTTGCTCGCGTGATTGATGATTACCTCGTACGTATTCTCGTTGAAACAAAACATCGAGATCGTAATATCTATAAAAGCTTCTCTAAATAATCACGTTGTATTATACTCTTAAAAATATTTACATTCAGAATTACTTTATACATCGCACTAACACCATCGACCGTAAGAAAAACGAACCATCGTGTTCAGGAATTTTCCGATTTTCTAAAAATGAATAAAGACAGAAGATCCCTTAAAAAAGTGCATTTAACACTATGACGTCCGGCGACACCACAGTGGTGACCTTTGCTTCGTATCATTTAACACTAGATTTACGAGCGTTAAATCGGTCACACTTAAATATATTAAATAAGAGCTTTGAAAAAAGAGGGATCAACGGGGAAAGACGAAGATCGGTTAAGTAATTTGTATATTATAAGATACAAGTGAAATATTGACTGTACCACGACTCTATGAATTTGGAAATCCAAATATACTATGTATATATATATATCTCAAATAACTATGAGTAGGAATCCGTCAATTTGACGGCTTCCGTAAATCTAGTGTTAAAAGAGAAATACTAAGTATGTACCAAAGAAAATGTAATTAAAAAAATATATATTACAAAAAAATTTTACATTTATTTACATATGTACATTTTCATAAGAATAGGTGAGGCGGATTGAAAACTCGTGAGAACTACCGATGAGATTAGAAAAACTTGAAATCATCTCCCAATAACTTCAAAAACAGCCGGCGACAAGCGAAATAACAGAGTTAGTGGTGCCGGCGCCAAGCGAAGAATTGTTTAAAAACAGTGCGGCCGGCAAAGTGTTAACATGAAACATGCATCGATTCGACATATAAATATTTCGACACATAATCTTCAAAAGCTGTCCGTTAACGAGCAACCATAGAACAGAGCTTAGAACTGAATTCCCCGTCGTTTTGTGTCTCCGATCCTGCAAGCTACGTAATCAACTCGACGATGCCTATTAGTCGACATCAGGCTGGATGTCCTCCCGGTAGCCATTATTATCCTGACTACTGATTCCACCGACCGGCGAGCGTGCCTCTAATTAAAGTGCTCAGATGGAAGATTGTCACATTCCGATCAGGAATCCTTCCAAGTTAATATGAGCTTGCCGTCTGACAGATCGTGGATGATAAAACCCGTCACGGTAGGATGAACAATTGGAGCGACGCGAAAGGAAGTCAGTCCTGAAGCCACGTTGAAAAATACGTCGGAGCTTGCAACCTGCTATCTCATGATCGTACCGACGTCCCAGCAACTGTGACAGGTAAACGAGAGAAAGAAAAAAAAAAAGAGTGGAGAGAAATGGGAAAAAATGTAAAAAGCAGAGGGAGATTAACGTAATACGTCGATATCAGTAAATCAAAGCATCGAAAGAGGTTTAAAAAGGGGGCGAACGTACCGGACCGTATAAGCGAACGGCAATGAAAAAAGAAAAATGAACGTAAATTAATCTAAAATTACTCCTATATCCACTTTGCACTGGGAATGTGTGCCGTGGGTTTACGTTACCGGCACGGTTTTATGTGCTGCATCTAATGGGACTGCTGATACTCAGATTGGAGGGATTTCCTCGAGATTTAACGGGTATATGGGTGTCTAGGGGGAGATTCGGTGATAAAAAATTCTCGCTGCTTTTTTTCCGACCGATATATTCGGGAACAGTTTTTCTCCTTAGGGCTGGGAGAAAGGGAGCGGAAAACGTCACGTGCGTGCTTAAGCATAATGCACTGGTGAATCACCAGGTGTGGCTGAGAGAATTTGGAAAGATATCGCTTAGAATTCATTTACGACCGTATCCTCTTCAACATCTCCGTTTTCCCTCTTTTCGTGTATAATATTTACTCTGGGAAATAATGCGATAGAAATCGTATTTAATTTCGCAATACCCTGTATAGGGGGAAACGCTTGTATAATATCCATTCATGTTTATCGATATTGTTTCGCGTATTTGTGCTGTTTCCTCGATCGAAGATGTATACAAAATTCGCAATTCCTCGTTCTTCGTTCGACGCAAAGGCAGGTGGAGAATTTTAACGCTAACCGTACAATAATCGGTCAAATGACCGGTTCAATGAAATGAAAATATATTAGGGGGACCGAAAAGTAATGTAATATTTTTTATATTAAATTCATAGAAATAAATTTGTAACAAGTTTTTATTTCTAATGAATGATGTAATCACCCTCGTTATCAACAACCTTTTGTCATCTCGTGTGCAAATTTTCAATACCGAATCGATAAAAGTCAATTGATTTTTAAGGAAAATACCTGGAGAAACGACATTATTTCCCGGTCCTACTAATGCCATTTTTTGCACTATTAACACTAGATTTACGGGCCTGAAATCTGTTAAATTGCAATATATTAAGTAAGGACTTTAAAAAAAGAGGGATCAAGCAGCAAAGATGGTAATTCGTTAAGTTATTATTGTATTACAAAATACACGTGAAATATCTACTGTACAGCGTCTCTGTAAATTTAAGAAATATTTATAAGACAAGTAGGAACCCGTCAATTTGACGGCTTCCGTAAATCTAGTGTTAAGTAAAGACTGTTTTCTACGTTGTTTCTTATGTTGACAATCTCCCGCATTTCTTTCAGAACGATATTATTGTTATTTTTAGCCGGTCACAAGTTCTGCTATTGTAAGAATAAGTATCCATTAAGTGTCGGTATTGTTAGCGTTAAAAGAACACGTTTCTACAGTCGATTGAATTATAAATTGAAATACACGAACTTTTTAAATTCTTGTTCGCAGCGAGGATCTTAAGAACCCGGGGAGCATTATGATTTTTAATTATTAAGAGTATCAGCGGTTAAGTAAGGAGCGCCCTGCGAATATGGGGGTCTCGAGTTCCTGAATGCTCGTTAAGAAGCACACTTCCCCACATTTGCACTCCTTTAGTTCGAAACCGCGACGTGGTATGCAGAAGTTTCTTAGGCATTACGGCTTTGTAGGATAATTCGAAGCACCCTGCAAGTAGTTCCGTTACAGTTACGATAGCAGAGAAAAATGTAAAGATAGACGAACAGAAAGAAGGTAAAAGGAGCACGAAAATCTAATCTAGTGTGAGTTGGACAAAAATCCCATGGAACGAACGTAGAACCTCGCCAGCAAGCATCCCTTTTTATCTCGTTCTCTCGTGTAAAACGAGCAATATAAACGAAATAAGAAGTAATAAAGATTTCAACGTGGAATAACGTAGAAAAAGTGGAGCAAATTGGCAAGTGAAGCGCACGGATGTCTATGTTCATAAATTAAATTCACTGTAACGAGTCTCTTAAAAGCTCCCGAGAAACATAATAGCGCGGAGGATTTTGCGTGACTTTAGCGTCAAAGTTTCAGAATAAATCCCACGATGGAGCCGGGGAATTCAGCTTTCCCGTAAACATCGCCGATTCAGCGTGCTCGCGCTCTTTATTCGAGTACCGCGGAATTAGCCTTTTTCCCTGATTTTATCCCGCGACGTTCGTCCCCGTCCATTAACTCGGGAAATCGGGTTGACGTATTCGACGAAACCGTTGGCTGGATAACGGGGTTGACGGGAGGGCGGGGAGAGGAATCATTATAAAGAGCTTTAAAAAAAAAGAAAGAATGGAGGGGGAAAAAAAGAGTACCTTTCATTTTCGTCGGTAGGACGAAATGGTTTAATGGCGACGACGCTTACAGCATTCAGGCCGATCATCGGCTGAAGAGGCTTTTAAAAATTCGTATCCTCCTCGTCGCCGGACAATACGCAAAATGGCCTGGCTGGCCTACTTTTCCATTCGCGGGCCCGACGGAGCGTCCATTTCACAACTTTATGATTTATGACGAGCGGAACACCGAGAGTGCGCGTGCAGAATTTCGCGTTGCTCGTGTTTGCGCGAAATTCGCAGCAATGCCGGATGAAAAAGCTCCGGGGAGATTAAGAGACGATGCTCGAAAGACGGAACGGCGTGTAACGTTGACGACAATAACCGTGGAGAGCACGGTGTCCACGGGAAATGATGTTCTTGGACGATACAAATATTTCTGTAAACGAGGAGACGCGGGTGAATGGGAGTACTACGAGCGCATGTGAACATTTCTCGTATTTGTATACGGCAAGGGTGTAAACGGTTGTAAAGTTCTTCGCGGATTAAACCTACTTTTTAGCAAAGCATCAGCCCCTTTCCGCTTCTGATACGAATTATGAAGCCAGACTGTATGCACGCTCTGGTAAATTCAGTTCGTCGTTGAATGAGCGTAATCCGCAGTGGTTGCTTTTCGTTGGAATATATGGACTTTAGATCGATGAGTCTAACTTTTAATTTAAGTGTCGACGTTATCTTTAGGTTTGAAAGAAACATCAATCGTAAATTCGTGAAACACTTGTGGCTGAAGTCTCGGGAGGTTGATGATAAAATTGTTTCGAGAATAGGTGTTTCTTTGGGGTTGCTTTTCATATTTCAGCATCGCGTAGACATCGTTCACCATTTTCTCCTCGTTCTATTCTCAAGTATTCTATTACTCCGTTTAAAGATCGGGAATAGTTTGCAGATCAAACACACTAAATATTAATTCGCTAACGTACCGTGAAAATGGTCGTCTTCCCTTTCTCCGCTTCCTTCCTCTTTCACCGACAATCTCGCTATCTTTCACGAAGAAAATCGAACACTTTGGTGAACAAAAGCGGCAATAAGCATGATGCCCTCCGAGTTTCTCTCGATTTTCAACCGATTTCCCTCAACGACCATCGTTGCACGAACTTCCGGAGGCGCTTGCACACTCGCTATTCTGTTTTCGCCCGCGGAAGAGAAGAGGGGAGAAAGAGAGCGTGGAATTAATCGCGAATAACGTTAATAACCTCACGTAAAATAGACTCGACTGTTTAAATTTAACTGCCCCGCTGAAAACTGCTTCGAAATTACTGCGCCACGGTCGCGGCTGGAATTCTATTGTAGTTTCAGTGTAATACGGGGGCTGCGCTCTCTGCTCTTTAACTTTACGACGCTCTTCCGACTCCCTCGTTACAATAAACACGCCGTTACGATGGACGCTTCAGAAGTCACTCCGTAGACTACCGGTTTTAATATTCCGCCAAAGTGGCTGGGAACAATTACGCGACTAACATCCCAGCCTGTATTAAAAGACTCCCTATCTCTTTCCATCACTTTTCGTCTCCCTTTGTAAATACATGCCCCTCAAAAAACCGTCACGTTATTGCCGCATTTATTTAAACTCCGGAGAAAATCTTCGGCGAGCACGAAGAAGAGGTCTTATCACGGATTTTCCAAATTTTTAAGTCGATTCGTACATATTCTTGTCTTCGTTAATTTTGAAAATAAATGCAAAAGACTCCCTATCTCTTTCCATTACTTTTCGTCTCCCTTTGTAAATACGTGCTCCTCAAAAAACCGTCACGTTATTGCCGCATTTATTTAAACTCCGGAGAAAATCTTCGGCGAGCAAGAAGAAGAGGTCTTATCACGGATTTTCCAAATTTTCAAGTCGATTCGCAAATATTCTAGTCTTCGTTAATTTTGAAAAAAAATGCAAAACACTCCCTATCTCTTTCCATCACTTTTCGTCTCCCTTTGTAAATACGTGCTCCTCAAAAAACCGTCACGTTATTGCCGCATTTATTTAAACTCCGGAGAAAATCTTCGGTGAGCACGAAGAAGAGGTCTTATCACGGATCTTCCAAATTTTCAAGTCGATTCGGAGGTATTCTTGTCTTCGTTAATTTTGAAAATAAATGCAAATGAAGCGATAAATTAAGGTTTTGTCTATTCGCTCTATTAGTAGGTGCACCATGAATAGATTGTAATTTAATTTGTCAAATCAGAGGATAATGATATTTCCGTGGAAGAGCGTGCGAGGGAATTTACGAGTTGATAAAATTAAGGACGATCGGACGTTAAAGTTATCGAAAGTTAATCCAATAAATTCTCCCGCGACTCCGACGTTTCGGAAACTCAAACGTACATACGATTCCGATAACTTTCGGTGTCTCTCCTCGACTGTGTCAGAACTCGATCCAAGTCTCGGATAGTCGTGATTACACCCGCTAACTTTGACCACTATACATTTTACAACACCTGACACAGCGTCCCATCAATGCGTTATCTCTTGAGCGGGAAGATTTAGAGTTACGTGACGGAATTCGTATTGCGAAGGTACAAAAGGTATTCGACGATTGGAATGTTTCGAGAGAAACGTGCTTCCATGTTACATATAATGATTGAAAGTACTTGGATACTGTAACGATCATACAATTAAGAATATCAAATATATAAATTATCGTTCGAAAATTTAATGAAAGAATATTTCTTACAAAATTAACAAAAAGACTATAATTGTAATATATAGTATTAAATAAGTCTTGTACTTTCGTGATCCTATCTTTCTCAAAGAGAGTTTCTGTCGATAAAAAGAAATTATTTTTCTTTATCACAGTACACTTTAAATTTCCACAAATTTTGATCAAAGTTCAAATTTTCCCCGATAACTGTCCTCTATTGTTAATTACACAATAAACATATTTTCCATGCAAAATAAAATCATAAATATTGTACTAGATGGCCGAGATAATAATCGGATTATATGTATACGTAAATTATTAAATGAAACAATACATCACTAAAAACTTAACAAACATTAATACTATTTATTTTAGAAAAATATTAATAATACACTTTAATAACTAACATAAAAAGCAACACCCGTAAAATATAAATTTAATAAAACATAAGAAGACATAGAAAAAATCCGCAGCGTATCGTGGCCGATCACGTTCTCACTCAAGGCCCAACTGAGGCCGAACTCTGCGCGTCGTGACCTCACCGGAAAACGCCGAATCCGTGTCGCGTCCCGACGTCAACGTCGCATAAACGCTACAATATATGGATTAAAAGAAAATTTTCCACAGAAGCCATAATGACTCTCCAATCAGTCGCAAATACTCCAGAAAGTGCAACAAAACAACCAAGATAGCCAGAGACACGAACACTTGCTCGATCCTTAAGAGCATACGTTGTATTCGCGATTGTATTTATCGATATCCCGTCGAGTATCGAAACACCACGATATCACGTAAGAAATTCACGTTCCGACAGACACATCCATTTACGATTTAAAATACGGCCCGATAGCGTGATGCCTTTCCGGATGACGATCCACACGTGTTGGTACGGGAAGTCGCCCGTGCCGTACATATGCATACATTATTATTTACCGTACCTATGTATGGTGGTTAGCGTCTTGGAAAAGTTCCATAAGCATGCCATCCCCTCTCGCTGTGCCACCCCGTGCCGGTTTCTACCCCTCGCGGGTTCACCGTTCCGCGAAACTGGAGGAACGAGGAACGGCGACGTCGACGACGTGTTTCGTGTTAACGTCTGCGAAAGGTCGATGCCACGTTTAACAGAGTCCCCTTCATGGCCAAGGATCATCGTGACTTCTGTCGTGCGTTTCTGAGTGCTATCGTGCGCTATCATCGTGAAGAGACATCGCAAGGAAAGTAGGAGGAGGAGAGGAGATCGACACATGAGACTATCTTGGTGAGCTTCCGAATTGTAGGGAAAACGAGGTCGGTTTCAAGTACTCACGAGTACCTTGGATATTTTGTACGACACGATTGTATGAAATTTACATTATATTGGTATCAGTAGGATCGTGAAAAAGAGAGAGGGGAAGTGCGCGGTCACCCATCGTAGTAGCATTCCTCGGCGGAGTTGCTTAACGCCAGGGATGTCGCGAAACCACTGCGCCAGTGTCATCTCCTTAACACTAGAACTACCAAACCAGTCAAAATGACTGGTACACAGTTTTTTCCAAAAATTCACGAAGATTATAGGCGAGTTACAGAATAGATATTCTACGTCCATCTCATAAAACATAAATTACCGAATCGATCATCTTTTCCACCTCTGAATTCCCCTTTTTTCAAAGTACTTATTCAATATGTTTAAATATAACAGATTTAACGCCGGTAGTTCTAGTGTTAATTAATATTGTTTTCTACGTCCAGTTCTTCTGAGTTCTTTTATAGGAAAGTACCGCCCGATCTCATATATCTATGAAGATTTAACCCTTTGCCTAATCAACCCTAATCAACCCTAATCCGCCCTAATCAACTCCAAGGTCGGTCACTCGTCGAGCTATCCGCAAATGCGAACAATTCATCAGAGAACAAGAAAGATTTATTATCTTTAATAAATTATGAATGCGATCAATAAAATTATTTAATTGCGCCGATCGACATTGTGCCTGAACTCTGGTGTTAACGTTGGGCACAATAGACGTACCACGCGTCTCATACGATGTTGAAAGCGAAAGGGTTAAGAAGTATTTATAAAAGGATATCGGTGATAATTAATTCTGAGAGGGCGATGTCATTGGGATCATTAGGGTTGTGCGATTATTTTGGAAAAAGGAGCTTCCAAGATTGATCCAATACCTTATATTTCAAAGATAAATCAGCGTCATTACAAAATCGCGAATAATATTGCAAGGTATTCAGATACAAAATAATTGTCCACAATGGAACACCCTAACACTCAACGTAACTCCAAAAATTCATTGACGATACTTTTCCAATTATTCGCCCACAAGAGTGCATCGACCAGAACGCACGAGCTGGACTAAACCCTCGAGAATCTCCCTCGCATTGTCCTCCGTGTAATCCCGATCCTCGATTTAGCGAATCGACAGTCCAGAATTGGTAGAAATAAAAGAACGGTCAACTGCGGTTCGGTGGATCGTTGGTACGCCATTGGCAACGACCCCCGAGGCCATCCCTATGGTCTCATCCGAGTTCAGTTTGAAGGATTATAGTCAGGACACCTGACGTGTTCCCATCGCTTCAAAGGAGAAAAACGAGAGAAATGGATATTAAACAACACGAAGGAGAAAGCAAATGTACATAAAAGATAACGAGTGCAAAGGTGGAGGGAAAGAATTCACGAAGGCGGAATGTATTATACATCGAGTGCATCGTCGTTGAAATTCAGGGGGTATGGCATTCTTATTTCAAGGAGGGACAAATGGAAGGAATCACCGGTCACAAAAACGAAAACTCCTGCGTCCACCGTGTCTCCCTTTACGGTCGAACGTACCTGAGAAACGGACAAAGCCGATTGCGAGAGCCGGGGAGAGTGCCACCGGCTACGGGAAACTTTTCAATCCGGATTTTCATTCGTTAGTAATGCTCGGCAAAGTGGACCAAGCGACACGACGTTCACGTAGTGAATTTCTCACGCCAACCGGATGCTTCTTGCGCAAAACTCCTCGATAAGATCGTTATTTTTCGGTCAAAGCGACGAAGCTGCTTTGTATTTAAAGCTTGCGCGGGTTTTTAAAGAGTAAGGCAACGCCAATGGTTTTAAGGAAATTAAAAACGTGTGGAAGGTTTCTTTCAAGACTTTGATTCCGATGTGAAGAAAGAGATAAATGTCGGATGTTATACAATGTAGAAAGAAGGGAACGATAATATCGGTTGTTGTAAAAAACACTTTTTTATTTCTAGATTTTTCATTTGATTTTCCTCGATATCGGTGTTATCGGACGTTTATACAAAGGTTATTTCTAGATGCAATATTTTGTCAATAATATGTGATTGTATTTGCTATCAATCATTTGTGTCGTTGTAAAAAGGCACAGTGTATTATTTAGAAAAATGCAATTTAATGTATTTGAACAACGTATCCCACGTCGTTTGAATTTGGTGACTTTCCAGTCGCAAATATTGCATCATTACCAAACACAGGGCCGTTGCAAATATTTTCGGTCAAAGCGACAGCGTTTACAGATCGACGAAAGGAAAAACTTTGAAAACAGCTCTCACAGTTCAGCGAGCAAAGCGACTTCCGGCAATTACACTGCCAAAAGTAGTTGAAGTACATCGAAAAACGGAACGAAATTCAGCATTACCTATGATTGTATACTCGGAGGAACATCTATCAGAGTGCTCTTTTAAGGTTCGTCTCTCGATGTGCAGCAGATTCTTCATTTTTCTCGATTCTCCGTTTTCCCTTGCAGTCGAAGACGCGTATAAACACTGAAAACGTGCATGAAAACTTTTAATGGCATTCGGAGCGCAAGTGTTTCGCCGACGGGAGCGTTGAACCGAAAGAAAAGGATTTTAACGAGGTGCACGGTGACCCGCCGTAAATATTCGCCAAGTTTTAAGGAAATACAACCTTTAAGTACCCACCGAGAAGCGCGCGAGAACAATCGTTCCTCGATAAACTTCCCTCGTCGAGTAAACCGTTCGCGGAGCCGAAGAAAGACAAATCGCATTGACACGCCGACGGAATTGAATGGAGGCATCCGTCGAATACAATCTCGATCGTCGGAATTTGGCGAAAAATCGAGACGGACGGTGATTTTAAACGCTCCGATGAGAGAGGAAAGTTTCGTTCGATAGACCACGAGCAAAAGGTCACGAGATTACGCCCAATCGTTTCGCCCGGGTGCGTTTTTTTTTTAAATTACGCGCTCCCGCTTTCTCGGCGACGATAATAATGAGACACAATCGTTACGAGGCAGGATTTCGTGCGGGAAAAAAGTAGGAGAAGAAGGAAATGCAGCACATTCCTGTAAAAAGATCGTTACACTTTGGTAAAAGTTGTAGCGGAATCGCCGAGGTTAACGCGGTTTAATCCTTTTGATCTTTGCAACTAAAAAGTATCAGCTTTGGCTGCATACTTTGGCTAACAAAGTCGGTGTACTTCGCCCTGCTGAAGATCCCTTGACCCCGTTTTACACGATCGAACTTTTTTCGTACGTCCGACGAAAAAATATGCTCCGGATTTCTCTTCCGGCTGGTTTTACGTAATGATACAAAATAGTGGTAAAACATGCACGGAGAGAGAGAGAGAGAGAGAGAGAGAGAGGGAGGGGGATTAGAAACAGAGGTAGTAGAAATAGAGAGAGGGAGACGGACACAAAGTGAGTTTCGTCGAGACACCTTCCTTCTTGAGTTCTGCCTCTGACGTCCGCGGCGACGTCCGGATTTCCGACTGTCGTATCCTCGGCTCCGCCAAATTGCACGCCGGCTCGCAAGACGAATAGTTCGACGCGGAATGCGTCGCAATGAATCCACGAAACGCCTCGTGGATACCGCCAAGCTCGCGCTAGGATTCTCCTATCTCGGTAGTCGACAATAGCGCGAGAACTGTTACTTAGTGGCAGCGCCGTAGACACCTGGCATTCCAACGTGGCTGCAAACTGAATTAGATGAAAATGAAACAGTCGTAGAAGAGGATGCTTGACGAGAATAATCGGTGCAACCGCGAGGACGAGACGGTAGGGGAGTTTATAGCTGAATTGTAGCAATAGTTACATTTAAATTGGTAATTTTTACTGTCGCTTTCTGAATATACATAATACAACATGGTCGTGGAGTAGGTGGCCGAGACAATAATCGGGTTATAGATAGACATAAATTATTAAAAGAAACAATACAACACTAAAAACTTAACAAACATAGACCCTTTGAGGACGACGGACGCATATATGCGGCCTGAGAAAAAATCTGATTATAGTTTATCGGGGTGAGTATACACGGTTAGAGTTGAAAAATTGAAATATAACCGTTGAAATATGATTACACAAATAGTAATTTATAACTTCTATACATCAACACTCTGATTTTCTGATAAAAAGGTACTTTTTGAACGCCAAATGAATCATTATCTTTCAATATGCAAAACATCCCCCGTCCGCAAAGGGTTAATACTATTTACAATATTTAAGAAAACTATTAATAATATACTTTAAAGACCAACTAACATAAAAACACCCGTAATACATAAACTACATAAATAACATAACACCCGCAGCGTATCGTGGCTGATGACGCTCTCGCTCAAGGCCCAACGGGAATATGCCGAATCCGTCTCGCGTCCCGACGTCAACGTCTCATGAACCCTACAGTTGAAAAATTAATTGGAAAATGGAAGCTTAAGGGACGATTATAGAAGGTTACTTTTGACAATGTGAATTTGAATCGGTGGCTGTGACCTAGATTTTGTCCGTGCTATCTCCTCGCTGTCTTCTGGTCGCAGTGGTAAAATAAATTTTACAATTCACCCCTGGCGAGCAGCGGAACAGCACGTTTTAACGTGTTACCCGTCTTTCCGCCCAAAGGGAGCGTAAAATCATCATGCACACGTGTCTGACACTGGATACAGTTTACTACGAACATTGCAGAATGCAAGAACTTTTGTCGGTACAGGAGGAACATAATATATTACAAGGTTGAATGCCACGACTGAGGATTTTGAAACTGGCATTGCTTTATTCCGACAAACTCACGGAGGACTTCGGTGAAAATTGGGAGTGACTCTGTACAGCTCGAAAA
This sequence comes from Cerceris ruficornis, assembly GCA_963989415.1. Taxonomy (NCBI): domain Eukaryota; kingdom Metazoa; phylum Arthropoda; class Insecta; order Hymenoptera; family Crabronidae; genus Cerceris; species Cerceris ruficornis. The sequence goes on along the minus strand of OZ022518.1, from coordinate 12,070,979 downwards.
GACCAACTCTCTCTCTCTCTCCTTCTTTTCGCCTGAATAAACAAAGAACGGTACATTACACTGTGAAACAATCTACCTCGATTTTCCTGCTGCTCTATCTTCACGATAATCGAGATCTCGAAGAACGCGAGGCGCCAATGCGATACAAATTAATGGAGTACCATAAACACACCGCAGTGGCCACATTCCCGTAAAAAGGAGTGGCACTCTCCGTGAGCTCTAACTCAACGGGGAAAATAACGGGGAGGTGCTCACCCGTGTCCTCTCTTTCGAGAAGAGCCGCGCCAGAGACGGCTGGAAAGGAAATATAGAAACGCAGACCCCGCAGGAGAAAGAGGGGAAAGAAAGGAGGTGGTTGAAAGAAGAGGGTATCCAGCATAGACGGGAAAAAAGACTCTCCCTTTTGCGCAATTTGCCGGAGCATAGGAGCAAATTTCCCAGGTATACAAAAGCGCTCGGCATTTTAAAGCACGGGGGCCAGGAGGCTCGCGATTGTCGCGTGCTCGCGCCATCTACCCCTTTCTTCTGCCACCCCCTGTCGTTCTTCCAGCGTTTGCTCGCTCGGCTTTTGCCGCTCGTGTGCGTACAAACTATGTGCATGTAGGTGAGCATCGACACGTTGTACGACGGCATCGTGGGACGTTCTATGTCCCTCGGGGCTCGCGTTATTTTACATCGCTTGTGACTCGAAGCATTCCCTTTCTCCTTTACGCTACCACCCCCTGTGAGCTCTATGACTTTCCAGCCATCGAACGAAACACTGAGGCATCGGTAAAAAGAAAGGAAGCAAGCAAGAGAGACGGAGAGAATTATGCCGTTCTATAAATACGTTTGGAAGTTCAAACGATTATGTGATTTAGATGTGTCTCTCGGAGATGAAGCAATTTGATGAAGAAGGGGCGTGGATAATCCTTGTTCTGTGACACGATAATCGCGAGGGAAGTTGCACGTATGTGACCACACGTTTGCTAATAATTTTGATGGGCAATTTAATACCATAGATATATAAACAGGGGAAAGAGAATTGATTGGATTAATGGGTAGCAATGTTGAATCGGTATGGGCAGTCTTCGTTTCGGTTGTGAATTATCGTGGGATATTTTGTCGATTAAGCGAAAACTTGTAAAGTCTTCTTATTATATATACTTGTGGGATTAGATAAATTTGATGCTACAAAATGAAGTAAATCTAGGTTTATTATCTAAAACTATATACTAAATATTAATACAAAATTAATATAATTGTGTGGGAATTTTATAAAACCTTTACTAAAAACTATTTTAGAAAATTCTTCTAGATCCATCTTCTAGAAAATTGTAGAACACTTTCTTGTATATTTGTTAGTAACCGTGAGAGTGTGTGTATGTGCATTTAAATATTTTTCTTAATTTTGTGTTTGCATTCGTATTTTATATTTTTAATGTGTATTTGTAATAAATATCCTACAATTGTGAATTGACTCGTTTGATCGCTTACGAAGAACTGCCGTTCGCTTCGCTTAATCATTCATTCGTACGCATACATCCATGCAATCATTCATACGTAAACACATGCGTTCCTTAACCCTTTCGAGACTAATGGGACAATATATTCCAAGCTAATGGTCAATTAAAATGCTGGGTTATATAATCCCAATATAAAAAGCTGATAGGACAATACATCCTATTTCCAAATTTATAAATTTTGATAATTTTCAACAGCAGCATACAATTATCATGTTCCACAAGCCTATCTTACATCCAATACATTAATAAAAACTTGTTACACTCTGTTTCAAATAATATATAAAAATCCGTCTCGAAAGGGTTACACATAGAAATCGTAGGGCCTCCGCAGCACGTATCTTATAAAGAGCCTAACTAAATTAAACATACTGCGATTTGCGGCACCACATATTTTTATAATCTATATAAAAATGTGAGTGTTTGTAATATTTTTAAACGATCATAGATAAAACATGCGTGGAAATACATACATCCAAAATTGGAGCCTGGAATCTGACAATTGAGTAATGTAAACCTCGTATCACGACTGCTCCATCATTATCCAGAAAATCGGTTACACAATATCGTTAGAGCTTAATACTCCTCCTCTTCTATTGGAATTTCGCGGAAGTTTATTCGTCTTCTTAAATTTCATCGAATATGTGACGTCGCGAGAGATCCACGAAGTAAGGAAAGAGCCCCGATCGAGGATATGATATCGGACGGAAAAATTCCGGAGGTTACGATGCAATTCGAACTCCAACTTCTCGAATGGAAGCTCGAGAATCCGCTTGACCGTCAAAGAGGATATATGCTCCAAGATATTTGATAGAAGCCGATAAAATTTGAGACCCGTAAAAATGATAAAAAGAAGAAGAATACTATCCTATAATTCGAATACATCCCGATATACATTCATACAAAACGTTTCATCAAGTTCATCCATTAAACTTAATTATATAATCGAGAATACTTGCCGCCGTCCCTTGAATACCACCTGGAACTATACAAAAGGACTTCCATAAATCACCAACAATACTTCCGGCATGAGAGCTTACATTCGCAGCTTAAATCGTACAACGGCAAACGAAGGACAACGCCGAAGGATGAATACCCTGGAGAACATAAGTGGTCAAAAACGACGTCCGAAATTGCATCGTACTCATTGAAATTTTTTCCATGACTGGCATCCTTTGCGTTTTTCTCCTTTTACCTCGTGCTTGTTGTGTCTGAAAGCGAATCCGACGGACACTCGAAGCGCAAAAAGAGGCAGACAGACTAGGGAGAATGGCAGACGGGTTATAATGCAAGCCGGGTCTACTTTTCCATGCTTCTACTTTCCACCCGGAAAGCATCGATCTGCTCAAAGCAGCATTAAATTTTATCGTGGCAACGTAAGCGGACCGTTTACGCTCATTTGTCCGTAAAACCGACAAAAGGAAAGAACTTTTATCGGCGAGCTTTCAGTGCGTGGTATCGACTGATGGATAAAGATTTCCGCGATCTCGTTGCAACCCGACGTAATTTCACCACGATACTTTACTTCCCTTTCATTCACCGTATATTAGTAGCGATGTTTATTGTCGATTGCCCTGCTGTGATTTATTGGCTTGTAACATAAATTCCTTCGATTAAACTTTAATACATATTTCTCTTTATTTCTTTGATTCGAATTACATTCAGGCAATTACATAATCACCGTCATTATTAACACTAGAACTACCGGCGTTAAATATATTATATTTCAAAATATTAAATAAGTACTTTGAAAAAGGGGGAATCAAGAGGCGGTAATGATAATCGATTCGGTGATTTATGTTTTTTAAGATAGTCGTAGGATATTTATTCTAAGACTCTTCTATAAACTTGGAGAATCTTTGGAAAAAATTGTGTACCAGTCATTTTGACTGGTTTGGTAGTTCTAGTGTTAATGACAGTTTGTCATTTCAAAGGCAGTTGGTTAATACCATTTCAATAGAAGTTCTCATCCTTTCATACAAAAAAGTTTGGTATAAAAGTTTTGACTTCTTCGTCATTACTAAATTGTCTTCCTTACAATAGATTTTGCTGCGAACGAAATAAATAATCCGACGGTGCTAAATCCGTGGAATATCGTGGATACGGCAAAACAGACCATTTGAACTGTGAAATTTTTTCCTGCGCGATTTTTGCAGTATGCGGTTTCGCATTATCATGCAGCAGCTCCACTGTTCTTCTACTGACAAGACTACGTCGACACTTTTCAGGTTTCAAATGCAAGCTTCGAAGCTGTTCATAGAACAGTTCTGTATTAACTGTTTCATTACATTTTATAAGCTCACAGTGTAACAATCGATTCTTAGAAGAAAAACACGATACTTGGGGCAAACGAACGAATTTATGGTACAACCCAGCATATCGCGGGGAAGCAATACTGCTGGTACGAGTTTTATTCTTGGTTTGGCGAACAGCGAAGCTGAAAGACGTGAGAACAAATAATCGACCCATGAGCTTTCCCACGTGTGATTGCATGGTCGTCGATGCCGATAAGAACAAGCACGGGATTGATAGTTCTCGGAGTTTGATTTCTTCGTTGGATTTTTACAACGTCGTAAAAGTGCGTGTAATAAAAAATAAATAAAAGCTCTATGGATGGATTCGAATCACTTTCGCGTCGAACTTGCAATGTAATATTGCAAAATAAAGCTTGCAGAAGTTGTTTTGTAATTTGGCTTCGACAACTATGATCATTTCGCCTAGAACCTACACTTTTAGGTGGATTTCGGAACACCAAGGCTGCGGATGCTTGACGATGTTTGGGCAAAGATAAATACTTGAAGGAAGTGTGATTCGAAGCAGGATTTAAATAAATAACGAGATTGAGTTTAATCCTAGTAATGGAACATGCTCGGATTCGATTAATTGCCATCTTGAAAGACGATATTTTTTACAGACGGTCGTGATTGCTCGAAAGCCCGATTTTTATTGTCTAACGGAAAGTTTAATGGAAAGATTACCCTCGAATGGCAGTAAACTGAAAGCAAATTGAAACGTGAATGAGGTAACTGAAAGACTAATAAGTATAGTGATTGGATAATACTCCAGTGGGCCGAGCTTAGGAGACCCCCGAGCCATTTGCCACTTATCCCAAGTTCGCGAACAACGATTGCGACGTCCGCGTAATTGCTGTTTACGTTCGTGATTCTCGCGAAAGAACTCTCTTACCTTCGCCATTTCAGGCCATTTTCAAGCTGTCGTTTCCCCGGAAGAGTGGAGATCTTAAAAACTCGCATTACACTACGTGCTCTATTATTGCGAAGAAGTCACGTTTTCCAGCGACTATTAAGATTGAAGATCTCTCATCGTTGCCATAAATCCAATCGAAATTTCACGTATACCGTAGCTTTCGTTTAGACAAGTACTCCGTGTGATCGATGTCTCTCGTCATCCGTAATCCACGATTCCGTTTGTAACTTACTATGTAATATCATTAATTTTAGACGACGTGAATAACGAATATCTATAAAGAAAATTCCTCTTTCTACTCATAACATTATCTAGCTTCAGAAACCTGTCACAGATACATCTCTAATTTTGAAATCAGTTCCAACAATTACCCTAACAAGTACTTTCTTCATTTTACCAACAATGTTGCACAATGTATACTTTAACGAACAATATTGTAGAGGGCGGGGATTTTAAAGAGGAGATATTGGCAACTTGGCATTCAATTAGTAGAAATAGTAACAATCTTGATTTCAACAAAATAACAAATAATAATGTATTACTAAAGTTACAACTAATTAAGAAAAACAAGGCAACACGATAGCTCAACTCCTCCAACGCAACTACAATTCAACTCTACCAATGCAACTACAACTCAACACTGCCTGACCCTTGACACGTTGAATGCCACCGGTATTTTTTCTATTAAAATCACATCTCTACAAAGCAGAAACTTTAAAAACATAAAGAGATATATGCACTGCAGAACTTTAACTTTTTGAGACCAACGCGTAAATGTTGACTGAATTAACAAATTCGTAAATATACAATTTAAAAGTCATACGTTTCATTGAATTCAATAGCGCCGGTCACCGGTGACCCCCGTGGCATGCAACTTGTTAGTTCTACGCTTTCTTATATCCTAACCGTTCATCCTTCTCACACAATTACTCACTCTTTTGCAATCGCACTAACTAACGCTAGAATTTTCGGGCCTTGAGGGAGAAAACGGTCGGTTTGCTGACCTCAGCAGGACCCAACCCCGCTTTCACCCTCGCAGCACTTCGTCGTCCTTAACCGTTTGAGTGATGAAGAATTTTCTTGTATGTATGCCAAAAGTGCGGATTGAAATGCGTAGTATTTTTTTGAATAATAATAGAAACGGTTTAGAAAGAATTTTCTTGTATATATGCCAAAAGTGCGGATTGAAATGCGTAGTATTTTTTTGGGTAATAAGAGAAACGGTTATAATTAACTCTAATTATTATATAACAATTTTTACCAACAAAAATAATTTTTATTCTCACTTGTTACAAGATTGTTTTGCTGCACAAATTCCACGAATTCCTTTTTCACATATAGCGCAAATTAAGTTGGGTCGTTTAATTCCATCACCATTTTTTTACTGCATATCTCACACTGTCGCAAGTTTCGCCCAGGCAATTTTTCTAAAGAAAACTTTTTAGTTATTGATAGTCTTCCTGTGGTATTTCTGGTTGCTAACCATTCCTTCTCTATGGCATCAATCTGTCTGTATATCGTTAACAGTGTTAACAACACGTCGTAAAGACAAAAGAAGTGTGAAATACAACATTTGAAAACGATCATTCAATTCAAACGGTAACCCACTAGAGTGAGCCACCATAGTAGCGCATCGTGCCTAAGAAATTAATTCTTATCCTGCTCTCAATTAATGCGAAAATTATAGCAACACCCAGCAGCGCGATCACGCTTCTACGCATTTTTGGCACAACACGAGAGAAGCGCGACAGCGCTTCGCCGCACTCAAACGGTTAAAGTTGAACTATGAATATTTTCCGGCACTATAATATTAAAGTACGATGTGGAAAAATCATTTAAAACAAACTACAGGTACCACATCCCTCTCGTTTATCATTTTCACTCGACAGATTTCAAATTACAAACATCATTCAGGCACCCCACACCGTTCCTCCCATAAACGATCACGGACTGTGATCGAGGACGAATGCATTATTAGAAATCGCAAAACAAGAACGTATTCCCGGCCACATAACGCGCGAACAGTAATTTTAAGCGGGTGCAATAAACTGGAATGTCATGTTTCAGGATCGTGCAACCAATCGTTGGGGATGGAGTCCGGGGATATACCGGATTCCGCCATTACGGCATCCTCGTCGTATGTGACGAACGTCGGTCCACGAAATGGCCGGTGAGCACATTACTTTTACGACGCGTGCACTCTCTCCGGCGCGTTAAATGGTATCACGGAGCTGCCTTTTTAATGCACCTCGAAGAGGAGAGATCAAACCAACCCTCTACCTCCCCTGCCACCTGAAACAGACAAGCTTTCCCCATTAACGTCCACCTCCGAGATGCAACCGGCGTTGCTTTCTTCCCCATGGTCTCTCCTATTTTTGTTTCACGATCCCTCCCTAACCCCTGCCCCTATTCGATCCACCCCTTCTTCCCGTTCCTTGCCCGACCTATTTGTAATTTAACGATCCCATCCGAACCGGGGTCTTTCACGAAATTTTACCTTTAATCGGGTTGGATCGTCTTGCTGAACGTGCGAGGAAAAATTAATTGTTACCCGCCGTGAACTCGGTCGCGGTGTGGAAAAATAGGAGGAACAGTTATCGATCTGTCGGTCGATACGAAACTGGGGTTAGCATTAACGTTTATTAGACTGTCGAGTAATCTGGGAATGATAGGTTTTTTTTTCGAGGAGTTGAACATTTTAAAAATACCAGGGAATTTGTAGCAATAAATATTCTGGTATTTTCGGTCGATTGACTTGTGAAGTATTGAAACATTCGTTTTAAATATTTGTTATCAGATTATGTTGAGAAATGTTCTTTTTTACGATTTTCCGTGAATTACTCGGAGCTACTAAAATTTCCAATCGAACGTGATTGACGAATGCAATTCTACATGTGATGTATCTACGGCTATAATACTGTCATTCAAATTGGCAACAATAATAACACAGTGATATTAATCGCTTCTCGAAACCGATTAAAGTCGCCACGGAGTTTATGAATACACGTATTACGCTAAAACATGGCAAATTTGTTCGTACAAATTCAATTCTCCCCCATGAATATCCGATTTTTTATCCGCTTAACCATCACAGCCATCATAAAAATTGTTATAATACCATTGTACTTGTTTCCCGTTTTATACATACAACGACTACACGATTCGACCAAAACAAGGCTTTTTCATTCGCAGAAACGTATCCGCAGTAGTAATGGCAGGCCTTTAATCAGACACGTAAACGCCTTACAAATACCACTCGCTCGCCAAGACTGCATCGTGTTACCGTCTCTAAGGAGCACACAAATCGTTATACCACTGAGAAATTCACAGCAAATTCATTCATTTCTACTTCCTGAACTAGCAACTGAGAAGATTTAATGACACTTTGCAGAAAAATTATTTTGTACATTAAATATTCCAAAGTAATATTCACAGATACGTTTCGATAAAAGACGTGTTTCTTATTCAATGGAAATCTTGAAAATCAATTAATCTCATTCTTCTGTTTAAAGATCATTTAGTCGAAGACACGAAAGAATTTATTTTTTTGATATTCATTTACAGCAGAATACATAAATCGTGGGTAATTAATAGTTAGAGCAGCCGTAGTCAACCTGGTCTCTGCCGCCCGGTAGTGGTCGATTCAAACTTTCATGATGGGCGGCAGAGGTTTTGTCCGATACTGAAACAACTTTCCATTTTTTTACCAGCGGCCATCACTCCAGTTGTTTGTTTCTTCTTTAAATAAAAAGATAAATTTAACTACATATTTTTGCTACATGGCCGCTCAAGAATTACGAGTACTTTGAAATTGGGCTAAATTAATTAACTGCGGAATCGGTGGGCGGTAAGAAATTTTTTGCTACCAACAAAGATACAAAAGTGGGCTGTAGGTGTAAAAAGGTTGCCTATCCCTGAATTACACGAATAGTAGAAGAGTGGCGAAAACAGAATGCGCGAACTGCTTCTAATCGTTTGTGAATTTAACTTCGTTATTAGATTCGCAATATCGGCAGACCAAATGATAGCCGGAGTTCGGTGGAGTTTTATTGGGTCGATTTAGAACGGGCGTGGAAAATCGTGGGACGGTGAAAAAGCAGGCGCGGGGCAGCGAGGAGGGTATAGAAAGATGAGATGAGAAAAGAAGTGAATCTCGGATTCACTATTTAAGTACACTCCTCGGAACGTCGGAGTTCTTAAAGCCGGTGAATAGTCCGGTGAATAGTCCGGTGAATTGTTCTTCTTTGTTCGAACGATGCTATAACGGACGGCGGACTATAATTGCGCTCAGGTGGAGTTCTTACTTTCGAGAGTCAATGAAAAATGATTAGTTTCGCGCAGTAGTGTACGAGCGAAATCTTGAAATATTTTCTCCACTTTTACCGTTCTTTATTGTTACATTTTTATGACCCAGATATCTGCCGTTGATTCACCGTTATTTTAATACTCTTTTATCCGCAAAGAGAGGAAAGTTTCGTCGAAGATAATTAGAATCACTCGGTGTCGATGAACATGTTTCCCTTTTCTATCAATTTTACCGATTGTTGTCGATATTGAAACATTGAAATCAATGACGAACGACGGTCTTTATATATTTCCTTGGCGTCGACGTTTTTATCTTATTTAATAATCCATTCTCGAAGTATCTGCCTGATCGGTAAACATTCATTGACGTAAGAACCATCGCTCCGGTTTGATTAATTAGGTTACCGAAGACTACAACTTCGGACGAAGTGCTCGGAACGATCGTCTCGCTTGAAACAGTCTCAATTCTCCATCAGTTTCGCATAGAATGGAAACTAATATAGTATCAATTAATTACGTCAATCAATTTCAGTGGAGAGACTCTTATTGTGTTTTAAATATCGACGTTTCTAATGGTGTCACATTTTTAACGGTATCACGTCAATCTTTATATAAAGAGCATTAAATCTATCCACAGATATCGCGTTCAATCAATTCAATTTGGAAAAGTCCCTCGCTATTGGAAACGTTAACAAATCCGACATAAAACTGAACGCTGATTTGATAACCATACTGTTATAGCAGAGAAAAATTTCACTTTATCGCGAATATTCACTTTATTCGTTTCATTTTACGGTAGCATTATGTCAAATAAAGTCACTCTGTCTCCGGTGACAAAAACCCTCCATCTTAATTAACGCTGTTGTACTACTTCGTTTGTTCATTTCATTAAAAATAAGTAAAACATGTTTCCAGCGTACAAAAGACGTGTAAAATTAAGGCAATTAGCATCACAAAAATTCCGCATTATTCTACACAATGTTTTTCACAATTACCTACAAGAAATTGCTATAATTCAATTTCTTCAATTAACTGTTCCAAACCAAATCTAATTTCATCGTAATCAATCAAATTCTTTTTCTTGCTAACTGCTACAGATTTAACTGTCCTCGTTATTTCGCTTAAAAACAACTTTAAATCAATTTAACCCTTTGTCTACGAAAGGCGCCCTCACAAGTCCATCAATATATACGCAAGGCGTAAATATACGCCCTCTCTCTTTTCCAAGCGCATATTTTAATCCCTCTTCGAAAAAAAAATCAAACGCGAAAGTGTGTAGTATGTAGTAAACATACAATTCGTCGAGAAAGTAGATACGAATGCAAAGAATGTGATGTAGGTTTATGCGTTGATCCATGCTTTAGAATATATCGCACGGAAATTGATTATTAAATTGTTTCTATTATCATTTTATTATCTTTATTCGTTCATTATGTTAAAATTGTTTGTCGTTGTTATGTTAAAATGAATTTGCTCCTCATTATCAATATCGGATTTTTTCCTTTATGTTTGATTACCCATTATTGTTGAAAGAACCAGCAAACTGAGTCAAGTAAATTAAATTAGCTTAAAAAGCTACTTAACATAAATAAAAAATGGATATTTTAAATCTATTTGCAATTATTATTTTTTAAATCCTAAAAATAGTATCAAATCTCCGGGTACTGTTTTGGTCACTAGTCACTGGACTGCGCAGAGCAACAACTGATGTGCGTATAATGCGCCGTCCCTATTGATAGACTACTCCGAGATCGCACCGCAGTCAAAGGGTTAATAAACATGCCCACAACTTGAAACACGCACAAATCCCACAGAAAAAATCTCCCACACGCGACAGAAATCCTCAAACTTTTCCCACCAACCGCAAAGAAAAAGTCCACCCTACCAACACTTCCCATAAATCCTCAAATATCATCCATTAATTATTTACCCAAAATAATCCCATATTTTCATCCAAAAAAAAATAGTAACAATATTTTTTAACACTATGCCGTCCGCGCGATAAATCAAGATTCTTTGGTTTGGCGCCGGCGTTTTTCGAATTTGTCGAGAAATTATAAAACGTCGCGTTTTACTAATCACAATAAGTTATAATTCTGTTCCGCAATTTTCACGAAATTTCGAGGATATGTAGCGTATTGCAGCCTGTACAGGATACAAGCGATACTTTGCAACAATTTGTGATTGTGAGATAGCTGCGACGCCTTTGCCATATAATAGGCAACTGTTTTAAAATTTTAGCGTGACACCAACGTGGTGTCACCGGACGGCATAGTGTTAATAAGAGAAAGAAGGTATAGCTGTGGAACGCTTTCTTGGCAGCTGAGACGGAAGGGGAGATTGCTCTCGCACCGCCAACCCCCTCCCTATAGCTCCCTATAATATCATTTTGCATAGTCGTAGCATTGCCGTACTTTCACGTATATGAATATTCCAAATTGCCCAACCGAAATCTGTTTCACCGATACTGAAAAATGATAGTCTATGCAAGTCGATAACATCGGTATCTACCTACCCTGATTGTAAAAATCTCGTGCGTACGCCAATGCTTCGACTTTCACGCTCGACTTCGGGCTGTCGCACTCAGTTTCACGGCTGTCGCTTTCTCTCTTTGTCACGCAATCTGATTTGTGTGCGTAGCTGTTTCTGCCAATAGCGCGTCACAATCGCAAATGCGTGAGGGAGAGGGATGTCCCTATCCGTCGGGCGAATCAGAGCAAATTACCCCTCAGCTGCCAAGAAACCGTTTCAGTGCTATAGTCTTACAAGATTCAAAAAATATAAGGTCGCTAACGAATTCTCCCCGAAACAGGCTACGAAAGGAGACAGCCGGTGGTGCTTGGTGTCCGAAGAGCCAAATAAAAAGAGGAATACGTGAGTGGCTCCAGGTGGATCTTCCAGGACCTCACGTGATTACCGGTGTACAGAGTCAGGGTCGTTACGATCACGGCCGTGGCCAGGAATACGTCGAGGAGTATATCCTCGAGTATCGACGACCCGGCTTCTCCGAGTGGCGTCGATATAAGCGTTGGGATAACAAGGAGGTACGTCCTGGCATACCTATTCTCTGTTGACACAGTAGAGAAGAAGTAAGTTTAGCCCTACGGAATAAAAAAGGACGCTGCAATCAAGAATACCCCACTGTTTTCCTTTCGTCGATTAGTTCACCGCAAAGTGGTTTATTCACGATGCAAAATCATTCGCGAATTAAACGTTCCGCGATTTAGATTGCACACGAAGAAACGGTGATTTCGTGGGAGTCTCTTCGTGCTGACAATGATGTATAGTCTCGAATAAGTACTCGGATTTACATAAAAAAGGCATACGTTTCGGGAAACGTTGCAAGTGATAGCGAAGACCAATCATTGCGAGACAGTTTGTAAGGAGTACGATAAAGGTTTTGATGGTGGACTTTTTGTTCGTTGGAAGTTCAACGGCGGGGAAGTGGTCGATGAAAATATGAAAGAGGATAGACGTGGGAAAGAGAAAAACGAACGTGATAAGTAGACTGCGGATTTTTATTTTAACACTTTACGGACCGGTAGCCTACGTATAGGCTTTTTGTCACCAACGCTTTTAGTCTTTTAGTTTATTAAGCAGTTCCCACGGCAATCACTAATTTGTTATTTATTATTGTAGTGGAACTGTGTTAAGGAGTCGATGAGTAGCATTTGTTATTTTTAAAAAGATTGTAATTTTCTTTAGGCAATCTAAGCCAATATAAATCCTTTAAAGTGGGTAGGATGCTCAAACAATAGCGGTCGGTAAAGTGTTAACAATGCTAAAATACATGAGGAGCAAGTAATGTAAATAAATATCTGGAATATCCAAGATACGGTATTCGTTACAATATGTGGCGCGTAGAACAGTTCTCCACTTGGATTCTTCTTTGTTATCTGCGTTTTTTAAACTTCATTTTTGCATAAACATTCGTAGTGTAGCGAGTAGAATGTAATAGAACACTTTTGCCACAGATGGAACAATTATTATCATCATAGCATGAAGACTGATATCTTCTAGCAAATCAGGCTATCGGTACCTATTTGCTTTTTTACACCTTTCCGCTTTAACTTCTATGGTTATTTCGCCTAGGACACTGTTTTAAGTGATTTCCAAACCGTTGATCCGAATTTGTATCACTTACTCAAGATTACTTTTAATTTCGCAATATTCGAGAACCTCTCTTTCCAATCTTCGCGCACGTAATTCCTACCATTGTAAGTGAACTACATCTTAAATAAAATAATCGTGAACTACGTGAACCGTAACGCGATACATTAAGGGAAAAAGCATACGATTTTGCCCCTCGTAAAGCCATTCCCGTCGATTTATTTCGAGGTAAGTTTCGGTAAGACGAAAAACTCCCCCTTTTTCGCCCTTCTTATTGTGATTCCAGCTGTACCAGCAATTCGAACGCGATTCGAGTCACGAGACTTCGCGAGGTTCTGCACTCCACTCGGAGATCTCTCACGATCTTAACAGTTCTAAAGATTGAAGCGAGAGAACTTGCAAGTGCGATGCTGCTATCGGTACTTACCTTTACGTTAAAATCCCATCGTTCCCGCCGTAAGGCACGGTTAAGGTAATGGCTCGAATTTTTTCCCGCTTGGCTCCGGAACTCTTCGTTTATGCGAAAATCAAAGTTTATAGGAACGTTTCTCAGCACGTGGATCCCCTCTTTCCTGTTTATCGCGTTGCATTATCAATGCAATCAGTATCGAATGCTCTAAGCCAAGAACCGGAGGTATTAATCATCGATAAATGTTATCGAGCGACGATCGAAGAGACAGAGAGGTCGACCTTTTTTCTCTTTATTTTACTGTGCAAAATATGAATTATTAAAGTGTATCGATTAATCTTACAAAGCGAAAACACCACGGGGCGAGTGTAATTTTATTCTAACGTGTGGTGCACACGTTTGTAGGGGTATTTCAATGATGGATTACGAGAGGAATGGAAAAATTATTTGTTTATTAATTCACATTGACAATAAAACGTTGCAGTCGATCGACTAAACATTGTACAGTTTGAAACGGTAATTACTGTTAATTTGTATGCAAATATTCCATGCAATGCTTTCGGCACGGTTCATCGTACTCTCGTGAATATATTTCGTTTTATGCGCAGCTTGCGAACAAACATATTTCTTCCTACTTGACATTTCTTCGAGATTTTTTCTCGCCGTTTTTTTTTAAATACCGATATAAAACGTACGATTGTTCCGTCACTAGTCAAATGAATACAGACTTTAATGTATTTCTGGCATAGATACCTTTTTTAACGATGTCGAAGGCATTAACTTCGTGGGAATGCGAAATATCATTTTTATAATGAATACAATAATAAATTATGCACTAATCGAGGGAGATTCGCCGCTTATTGTTATCGTTAAACGTTTCAGAATTGGTGCGCGGAAAATTCGAAAGAACGGCCGAATATCGCGATTTTCTATAGGCAATAAAATTTCGCGCAACATAATGCATTACCAAGCAGAATGGACACAACGAATTTCTCGGTTCGTTTTGCAACAACCACGGAAATCGGAGTGTGTACCTACGAGCGTTTTTCAAATTGCATTAAACTTTACAACGATAATTCAGCTTTATATCCGAGACCATTTTCGCACCATCGATTGCGCGTCGTAACGCCAAAATTTATTCACTTGATAATACATACGGGGTGTTGCGAAAATACTAGTTTCACATATGCAGAAGGAATAAGTCTTTTTCTTAGTTTTTTATATTTATTTGTACTTCTATGTTCAGTCGACTAATTGGCGAAAGAATATGCTCCAGATGAAAACTGAAGGAACCGGTTGATGTTTAACACTAAATTACCAAGGCGTTCAAAAAGACCGGTTCGTTATTTTTTCTAAAAATTCCTCAAGCTGATAGAAGAACCATGCAGTAAATATTCCACTTCTATCTTGTGAAACCTAAATTACCTAATTGATCACCTTTCCATTCCTTGATTTTTCTTTCACCAAAGTATTTATTCGGTATATTTAAATATAATAAATATAACACCAATAGTTCTAGTCTTAAGTATTCTTCCGTCTCCAATATAATTTTATTAATATCACAATCGATATTGAAATAGATATCAATGATACCTATAAAAATTGATTGAATCCCTCTCAGCAATGCTGTGACAATTAATCTGCTAATCGGTGAATATTTTTAAAATTTCATGATTGTTCCTCTAGGAGATATTTCTTCTCTTGTAAATTTTCCACACTAAATATATCCTGATTATATATTTACCATTATTAACCGGAACGCACGGCGCATCATCCTGGAAGTAATCCCATAGTTGGTTTGTACATCGAGATTTTAGGGTAAGTCGATTAATTTCGACAGGGAACCGTTGATGCACATTTGTGCATTTCCATCGACTGTGGCAGTGAGTTACGAGCTTATCTGTCGCAATTGTCATCGGTTGCAAAATTGTTTCATTAATGTTCGTCTCAATTAATCGCGCAACACTTGCGGACACCGTCACTGCAAAGCGTGGACTTCATTATGTCCTGCTAAATCGATTATATCATTTTCGAGATTGATGATTATATTATTACATTGGCACAGAGTCGTCTCAATGAATCGAATATTCCTTGCGGAAATTATAGCTGGAAAATCCGTGTATGAAACTGACAATTAAATAGATTAAACTGTTAGTGATGTTACACGATGACGGTAGATGCTTGAATCATTGCCCGTGCGTGCACATTGTCATTAAACGAAGATTTATTAACGATACCCTTATTTTGGTCTTTATAACAATTACGAAAACTCCGCAACATGAATTACAATTTAAACAAAAATTCTGCAGGTTAAAACTAACTGCAACCGCAAAGGATTTCCGTATGTTTTATTTTTCCGGCAATAATTAATCTTCATTAAAGCATCGCGGAGTAGATGAAAGTCTGTAATTGAGTACATTTAGTAAAATAAATGAAGATACATATTATAATACATGATAATGTATTAATTATCACGGTTTCCATTTAGCCATTTTGTGCAAGGTAATACAGCGAAGATTATTTAAAATATGAACTTTATTAATTGCACTGATGTAAGGGCACGAAAGGTATCAGTATTTACTTCGATGCAAATCGTTTAATTATTATTTTCATGTTTCCACATATTTTGTAATGCGCTTTTTCAATATCTTTTTTATTCCCCTGTCCGCACATTATTTCTATATTTCCACAAAGATTTTGCATATATTTTCAGCATATCGGTACATCTTCGCTGGATTTTAATTTTTTACGTTTGCATAGATTTTTATTACGTTTATATTTTCATTGTACCTTCTGTTAAATATTCTTCCGGCCAGTTTTTTGTATTATTTTAACAATCTCCCCATTTTCATAAATCTTTGATACATACTTTTAGCTTCTCATTATATATTCTACTATACCGTCAATGTTTTATTATATCCGCAGGTTTTGGCAGGCAACAGTGACACCTCGACGGTGGTTTCGCACAGACTGATTCCGCCAATTTTTGCCAGTCAAATTCGAGTTTTGCCACACTCGGAGCACAGGCGCACGGTTTGCATTCGCGTAGAGTTCAAAGGTTGCCAGGATTCCGGTGAGTTCTTACCATCGTTTCATTCTTTCTGCAAATACATCGGCTGCATCGTAATTATACATAGTCCACCCTTAAATCCAAAATGGTAGAAAAATGTCCATCCTTGCTCCTCAAATGGAGATGGTTGATCGCAATTCAGAGAATTGTGGTAATTAACGGAAAAAGACGGAAATTAATCTCACTCCAGCAAATAACATTCATCGGTATCGACGAACTCTAAATTGCATGCAATTTCATCGTGAAACTCGGAAAAATATTCAACATTCGACTCGCTCCTGGAATCGTAGAGTCGTGTCGTTTTAAAAGGGTTTGTTAATTGGCATAAATTCTGATAGATATTTCCCAGGGGATTTTTAAAGAATTATCGACATCTCGATTAAGCCAATCTGACGATATCTTTAAATATTACGACCGAGAAGAAAACCGATGGTGCCTATCTTTTAATATACACTTTTAATCTACCCAATTACCATAACCCATTATAATATAATACGGTCAAATATCCAACACAAAATGACTGGTACACGATTTTTTCCAAAAATTCTCCAACTTTATACGAGTGACATAGAATAGATATTCTACGTCCATCTTATTAAACATAAATTACCGAATCGATCATATTTTCCACCTCTTAATTCCCCTTTTTTCAAAATACTTATTTAATATTTTTAAATATGATAGATTTAACGCCGGTAGTTCTAGTGTTAACGCCAGATCTACAGATCATTAATACAATATATTTCAAACTGTCAAATAAATATGTCAGCAGAAAAGAAACGATGGACACAAAGCACTTGATCTAATCGCTTGCACTGTACAAGATAGACGTAGAAAATCAAAAAACAAATACGACAATTAACCATTCACAAGAAATCTCTCCTCGTAATTCCACCCCCTTCAAAACCCACATTTTCACCGCCACTCAATCCCGCCAAAGGAAAACATCTAAACCTCTCCCAAATTGAAAGATCCATCGGTTCATTTCCCAATTAGAAAACAACTGTACAAATGGCAAACGCGAAGGAAAGCGTGAACCATCGACTAAGCACGTCGCATCTGCCTTTGTAATTCCGCGGCGAATATAGAGCGCAAATACGTCGTCGACCGGGCGGATGGCCGACGATTAATTTCCAAATTGCAATTTCATTCAATTTGGCATGGCCCTGCTGAGACGGCAGCAGGAGAGAATTCAGGCCGCCGCGGACTCCGGCCACGATGCTGGATCCCATTAGCGTTCCTAACAGCGTTATACGGACGAGCTCATTGGCCATGCTGGTACATTTGTTTTCGACCTAGTTCTCCTACTTAATGCACCTAATAGAATCGATGCGGAGGACATTGTTCCGCCGTTAAGTAACGAGTACACGGTGCACCATGATAATACGCAATTCCACGAGTATCCTGGCACGCAACGGCAACTTCTATCAGACCGGTGTCGACGGCTCGGGAAACTTCGAAATGCCCATCGAAAGTGGGTCCGGAAATGTCGGAAACAGTATTCTCACGCATGGTTGTTGCGACTATGGAAAAAAGAGCAGCCGTGGATATCGGATTTTGTGGAAGGTTTTCTGTTGGATTTTCTTCTTTTTTTTTATTTGATACCGCTTTGTAAATGTGGAGTAGCTTTGTTCGGATCGGATTTTGTATAACAGTTTTTGTACACGGCTGGGGATGTGCGGGGACAAAGGAGAGGTGTATTGTTATCGGTTTGTTGTTGCCACTTTAGAGACATGGTATGAGAATGTCCAAAGTAAATGGTCAGTAAAAATGAATGACTGGAATTTATGTCGAGGATATTAGCTGATTCGTAAGGTGTATCTTTGTCCTGCGATTCTGGAATTTGGTTAGGCAGCATTATTGCGCTAACTGACATCACTATATAGTTGAGCAATTTTGAATAAATGATCAAAAATTGGATTAATACCAACGTAGGAGTTGATTGTTGACTCGTTGCACAGAGCTCCATGTGCAGTCCAAAATAAGAATCTAAATAGCTCGAAACGAAGAGTAAATGGGATCAGCAGGAAGACCTGGTTTCTTGAAAATAGAATTTTCGTATAAATCGCTGCTGATAGAAAAATCAAGGCAAAAATCAATTAAAAGATACGGTTAGAAGGCACGAACGAAAAGCAACGCATTAAAAGCCAGTCTCATTAAAGCCAAACTCTACTCGCTTTATTTCCCGCTGATACAAAACCCGCTCATTAAGGCCGGCGAGTAGGGCAATGTCAGTTGCAACGAGAGTGCAGCAATGATCCAGCATTATCATTCTTTTCGACAATCGTCCGCAGTGCGAGCGACAGCGGCTCAACAAGTCGTTCAACTTCGAAACGTCCATTACACGCGAACCGCTGAAATATTGGAGATCGCACATTTCTACCTATGGACATTTTACGGTTCGGTCGAACAAGACAGGTGAAATTGTTAGTTTCGCTAAAAAATGATAAATGGCAATATTTTACATATATCAATATTTTTCCTCGAATTTGGTAACACGATTAATGAAGGGGACTCGACGTCAAACGGAAAATATTCAATTAATGAAAATACCAAAAATAATTTGCAGAACTGTTCTCATCAAAATTTCTGCCGTTTCATAAAAATCACGTATTACGAATTCTCATCGTGGCAGTCAGGTCGCATGTATTTATTAAGAGTTAAAGAATCACGTACTTAGTAAAGCTTATTAAAGCGTACTCGGTCGGATGAAATAGTGTTTCCCCAGTGTGCTGCATTTAATAAATGCATTAAGGAACGCAAGAAGGTATGAATACTGATTAAAGAAACCGATGCAGCACTTTGGAATAAAGGAGGGAAAATATCCTGTTACTTTACACCTGTATTTGTATTATAGAAAATTAAGTTTGAATGTCTTCTCTAGTATTTTCTATGCGCGACCCTCGTACGGTACTCCACCCTTCCAGATTATTTTTAGATGGAACGTTTCGAAGTATCGGCATACTCTTCCAGGGATTATTTTTGATTAAATAATATTTCGAATATAAAGATAAATGGGCATTTTTGCGTAAATTTAATCGAATAAATTTTCTCTCGTCTTTCCGCTTTTTGTCGCTTGTTGCTTATTTAAATTCAAGTCCGTTGAAATGTTTGTATTTGGCATGTGATAATATTATACGTAAAATTATACGGAGTTTCCGTCAGTTCGCGCGGTTTTCATTTTAATCATAATCTATCCAGTTTAAGGCGACTTTTGCCGGTGGCAGAACCCTTTACGCACAATTGTTAATTGTTTTCATTGTAAAAACTGACAAACTCGAGTCCCGTTATACCCGAACAACCGCAAAAGCGAAACTTTTACCCCAAGAACTTTTCATTTAGCTCTCTGACAGTGGAGAAATTTAGTTTTAAACTGGAAAACAGCCCCCATGACGTGTACTTTGCACGCGAAGCGGTCGCTGTAGGGAAATACAGAGAAAAAGCAAAGTGGAAATTCACCTTTCGCGGTACTTTCATTTCAATAATCGTTTAAATCCTTGCGGTTTCGCGAAATCCCAACGAGTCGCGGGGTCTGCGGGCAAATCTGCGGGAAACCGAGGAAGAATTTCATAAAAATTTGTTAAGACCTGCGCGTAATTAATACAATTTTATTTAATAAAATCAAAAGCATCATCTTAGCACGAAATTAAGGAACTAATCAAATCCTCCATTTTATTTAAACGTGAAAATTTTTAATTTTAAATGTTTAACACCCGAGTGGCTGCAGAATTTTATTTTATATTATATATTCGATGGATCAATCTAAACACAAATAAATACTTCTAAAAAAAAACGTAGAAATGAATCCTCAAAATCCATAAAATTCCCATCGCTCTTCTAAACAATTACAAAATCTCAACCGAATACTCCAACGATAAACCATCCCATACACCCTCAACATCCCCAACAATTAACACCGACACGAAAGCACTGCAGTCGATTGCAGCGTCTAAATAAAACACGCGGCATTTACCTTAAAGAAGTGCAATCTGACCCGGCATTCCGTGGCGCGTTATATCAATACCGGCTGTAATGGCCGATATTTGC
The DNA here is from genome assembly GCA_963989415.1 of Cerceris ruficornis. Taxonomy (NCBI): domain Eukaryota; kingdom Metazoa; phylum Arthropoda; class Insecta; order Hymenoptera; family Crabronidae; genus Cerceris; species Cerceris ruficornis. The sequence continues at coordinate 12,050,329 of OZ022518.1, read as the reverse complement.
ATAAATGATTCATCTGGAACGCTAAAACCCGCATAACGCTGGCGCGAGAAGAAGCAGCGAGAAACGTGCGCGCGAAAAACGAAGGACGAAGAATAGGGAGAGAGAGAAAAGGCTTTGCCAAAGCGACACGAGAGGTTTCGCGCTATAAGAAGAACATTCGAGGCTCGACTGGGCGGGAATGGCGGATTTATGGGCCTCGTGCACGACATCTGGTTAAAACAACGCCGATGCCGTGGCCCCTGGTTTGGTGAACACAAACGATTACTCCCGGCGATCGTGGGCAACGCGAAATACCCGAGTTCCATCCCTGATATCGACATTCCGATTTGAACGCGTAAAACTCGAACGTCGACACGCCGAGTGGCGTGGAAACGAGTCGATTTTTGACCTCGATCGACCGCGACGAGAAGAGGGAGAATCCAGGGTGGATTGTTTCAGGATTTGGCTATTTCTTTTCTTTTTCTTTATATCTTTTCAGCTGTAAGTGCTATGGTCATCTCGTTTAGGGCTCACTGTTTTAGGTGAGCTCGGAATCACTGTGGCTACGATATATTAAGTGATAAAGGAAAAATTTCAAAGAGACGAAGGAGAAATATTTGAACTCGGGTCTACCGTTTGCGAGTCTGACTATGAGTCTGTTTCTACTTACTGACCAAAGCCTCCTTGACTCTTTCTTTTGGTATTATTCCCAGTTACGTGTGGGAGTGAGAAGAATACGAAGAAGGTCTGTGGAAACGATTAACACGTTGAATGTCATGGGGGTCACCGGTGACGGGCACTGGTGAATTTTATGAAACTTCTTATGAATTTTAAACTGCGATATTCACGGATATGCTAATACAGGTAACCCTCGAAGAACACGATTAATTCGTGCCGTGTTCTTTGAAACCGTGTTGTTCGAGACTACAAAAACGAGATTCGGTTTCAAGTGTGAAAATAAAAAACACATTAAGTTTAAAATTTGTTTGTTAAATATAAAATAAACATTTTTATTTTTTGGAATTTTTTTTCTGGAAACACTTCTAAGAAAACTTGTATTACTAAATCCAAACTCATAACTCTATAGTTTATCAAACAAATGCATATTTGGAAAGAATTTTATATCAACTTATTTTTTTTCAAAAGAATTACTCGAAAATCGTATAGTTTGAAACCGTGTAATTCGGGGGAAGGTACCCATGTTCTTCGAAACTCGTGTTCTTCAAGTACCGTGTTCTTCGGGGGTTACCTGTATATTCAATATTAAAATATTGCTGTTAGAAAAGAGAAGTATTACTGAGTACATAACTATTCTTACTTTTAACATTTGTAGTCTATAAAGATGTGATTTTAATAGAAACAGTTTCGGTTCACTGGAAATGATGAAACTAGCGAAATGCGGGTGGCATTCAACGTGTTAATAGAAATTATTAATTGAGAACCATTTGTTCGTTCCGTATTTTTTCGGTTTAATTCACAATCACGCATGTGGACGAAGGGAACTTGAATTCGTCGTCGTTATGAATGAAGGTGAAGTAGAGGGAGGTTTTAAAAATGTCAAGAGGCGAATCGATTTCGAAACTTGCTGCGAGGATGCTTATGGGAGGGAGCTACTCCGTACTCACTACCCCGTGTAATTTCAGTAAGGATACTCCAATGAAAGTTTGTAATGATTCCGGAGACGTGAAGAGAAAGATGGCGAGCGTGGGTTGGTTTACGAATTGCGGGATTAGAGAGGGAAGTAGACGTAAGAGGAGAGTTGAGAAGAGATGGCGAACGATGTATGAGGGAATTTCAACGTTGAGAAAAGTCGCCGACCTGTCGTCGAGAGGTCGGACATTGGCAATTTGCAAGCGGGAGATTTAATATTGAAGGCGGTGCTACGAAAAAAAGTCTATGAAAATTGAAAAACTACTTTGCCGCGGTATGTACTATTTACTGGTAAATCGATTTTGAAAATCGGTGCGGCATAAGTGCACTTTAACGTGATACGTTTCTCCAAAGAACGGTAAAACCCTCGAAAGTTTGGCAAACCACCTTTTTCGAACCACCTTGCATTTGAAAATCAATTTTCTCGAAAATAGCAACATTTATGAAAAATCGAGTGGTTCGATAACTTCAATCTCAACGATTTATTCCAATGAAAAATATCAAACTCATCGATCCTGGACATCACGACGTATCATTATCACCGCTGAATTCTCCTCGCAAGTAAAATCATTCCGTAATTCGCCCATCGTGTGACATTCTCCCCATCTCTTACGCGAGACTTTAATTAAGCAGTAGATTCTTCCGCGGGAAATTACGATCGAAAGTTTTCTTCGTGGAATGGAGAATCGGGGAAAGTTACGGCAGCCGAAACTCGCTCGACCACGTCGCGTGACACGCTTGACCAACCACGGGTGTATACACCGTGAAATATTAAGAGTAGTTAGGCGATTCCGAACACGACACAGTAAAGTGGGCGCGCTGCAGTTTTTGTCGTTCATTATTAATTTTCTCGCCACGAAAACTCGACCCTCATCGTAGCCCCGTCACGCTCACAATGGAGAGAGAACGAAACGGAGACCTGAAAGGATAGAAAGAGAGAAACCATCTGTAATAACACTCCAGGCTCCGTTGCCTTCCCCATGGCGTGTCGTTAAACGTCCTTGCAAATTTTCATAGGATCTAATAGTCATAACCGTTTCGCGCGTTAAATCTTTATTTTAATAGCCAACGGAATTGCATTCGCCCCGTTACTTTCGCTGCGAAAGTTCCAAAGTAAGCGGAGCAGTTTAAGCGGAAGGTAAGGTAAACGAGTTGACACAACAATAGCGTTAACGTGCCGTCTCTGTCTTCCTCTCTCGCTCCCTACATCCTTTCGACCTACCTAAACCTCCGATTCTCTGCACTGTCCACCTGTTTACCGTCACCAGTTTACTATGATCCCGAAGAAACGAGGGGAAAGTTCGCGGCAACGGGGATCGTTTAAACACGGGGAAGTATCGTCGCCGACAGTTGTCACGCGAAAGTTTGTCGTGTTTCAGGCGGTGTCGTGAGTTACAGCATTCCCGATTCCCCCATGACGGAGCTCAGTGATGTTTCGTACGACGGCAAAAGACAAGACAACTTGTTGACCGATGGTTTAGGCCGGCTGATCGATGGCGAGGTCGGCGCGGATAATTACAGGCTAGACATGGGAGATGGAAGAGGTAATCGGTGGGTGGATACGCCGAGGGTGCTAAGTGCCGAAGTTAAAGGTGCCTTCGAAAATCTTAACCGGCGAGATACCTCACGGCGACACGGTTCCCCTGTGTGTCGTTCGTGTTGTCGATGCTACATTTCAGAACGGACATTTTGGTATCAATCTGGCAAAGTCCAAGTCAATCTGGTCCAGTCAACGTGTGGAATTTTTCGATAAAGAATACAGAGCGTGAATATTCCATCGACTTACCTTGTCTAGCTGATACGTCGGTGAAATACGATTATCGGTACTTGGCACCAAGGAATCAACGTCCAAGTAAAACGTCGAATTGGCAAAACAGAGGGAGAACGGGAACGGCGATGAAAACATCGGTGCTTTCTTGCTCCTAGAAAGTTCACTCCGACGAACTCGATTCGATTAACGAGAAGGACAATAGATCAATCGCTGTTCCGACTTTGCTTTCAATTCGCGCTAACGAACTTGTCCCCGCGAAGTCGGAATGGATCCGCGGTAAATCGAGCCCTCATCCCTGCAAAATAGATACCCCGTTTTTGTTCCAGGCACAGGCTGGGTCGCATGGATGCGCGATACTTTCGAGGACGATTACGTGGAGCTAGTTTTCGAGTTCGAGGTAACCTGGATCTTCGAGGCGGTGCACATTTATACCAATAATTATTTCTCCCGCGACGTGCAGGTAATCTTTAATGCATTCTCACCCTCTCCCCTTCGTCGACTTTTGATCGTTTTGCTAGCGCAGCCAACCATAAACCGGCCCACCGTGGCGAGGCGAAGATAAAACTTTTAATGACCCACTTCATCGTTAGACCTCTCGCAATATTTCCCACGGAATGAGATTACGAGGGTCTCTATTAAAAAAAACGCGATTTCAGAGAACAGGCCACCATTCGATCTCACAGTTCGAACGGTCCATACGTCGAGATGAATCGGTTGCTCGTTGAATGAACGAGAGAGAAGAGGAGAGAGAGAGAGAAACAACATTCAATTCCCGAGCTCCCTGCGACCGCGGTCGACCGATGTGCTCGATGAAATGTCAACGCGACAAGCCGGACAAATCACCCGTATCTCCTTTCATCCGTATGAAAGGCCTCGCGATTAAAACTGAGTCGGGCTTAAGTGCCGGTTATTGCTTACACCGGTGACTCGTCAGAGTGGCCTCCAACGACTATGGCCAATTAAGCCTGATCTTTCTTCTCTATTCTCTTCGCATCTCCATGCAGCCGACAATCACGTTCGTGCTTCACCTGCGAGCATTGTTGCTCATATATTCATGAACCGAGATCGACTTGAATTACATCCGATGCATTTTCGAACAATCGCCGAAAATTGAGGCCGTAATTGATATCAATGTTCAAATATAATTGACGTAATATCTGTACCCGAGTGCGCGTTCGTTTAACGAGTACCCTTATCGATCCACCATCGTCCATGGGTAATTTCAGTTATATCATAGAACATCTGATGCCGACATCCTGAGCTTTTTATTCAATCCCCGTGTGTTTCCAACTGACAAGCTTTCAGATTTTCTCCATTGATGGTTACCGTGCCCATGCAGGTTTTCTCGAAAGCCGAAGTTTGGTTCAGCGTGGACGGTGAAACGTATGAGGAGGAGCCGCTTTCGTATTCCTACATACCGGATATCGTGCTGGAAAATGCACGTAACGTCTCCATTGGGATGCACGGTAGACGGGGAAGATTTTTGAAAGTGCATCTTTACTTTGCGGCGCGATGGATCATGATCAGCGAAGTGACGTTCGATGGAAGTAAGTACGGTGCAGAGATGAGAAGAAGCTGAGAGAAGGAGATGCGGGTTTTATGGGTGGTCGATGCCCCGGTACGTTAACACGTTGACTGCCGTGGGGGTCACCGGTGACCGGCGCTATTGAATTCAATGAAATTTCGTATGACTTTTAAATTGCAATATTTCCGAATTTTCTAACATATTCAATGTTTAAATGTTGGCGTTAAAAAGATGAAGTTCTGCTGAATAGATATCCATCTGTGCCCTTGAAGTTTCTGCTTTATAAACATGTGATTTTAATAGAAAAGTTTCACTTCGGTGGAAATGATGAAATTACTGAAATACCGCTGGCGTTCAACGTGTTAATGAGACGTGACAAAAGATTGGCTTGGCTCTAGGTATCATTAATTACTAGAATGAATTATTTGCTCGGGAGAAATAAATATCCTCCGCCGATGCGGGCATCAATGTTAATCATAGGGTCCTAATCTAATTTAATCTCAGGCGAGCCACCAAAGAATATCGGTACTCGCCCTTGAAGAAATCGAATATATTCCCTTAAAATTAATTAATAATATCGTAGCCTAGAAACTTAACTGAACGCGTGTAATTTAAAAATAAGTGATTAACTTTATTAACTATAAAAATACAAAACTCTTAGTAACACTAAAATTACTCTAACTCTGAATTATTTGCTCGGGAGAAATAAATATCCTACGCCGATGCGGGCATCAATGTTAATCATAGGGTCCTACTCTAATTTAATCTCAGACGAGCCACTAAAGAATATCGGTACTCGTCCTTGAAGAAATCGAATAGATTCCCTTAAAATTAATTAATAATATCGTAACCTAGAAACTTAACTGAACGCGTGTAATTTACAAATAAGTGATTAACTTTATTAACTATAAAAATACAAAACTCTTAGTAACACTAAAATTACTCTAACTCTGAATTTATCGCTAAAGCTCTCACCACTCACGCTATGTCTCTCGCTCTCTGAACTCTCTACTCAACTGCATATTCTCAACTGACTCTTCTCAAATTCACGCTCGCATCCACCCTCGATACTCTTTCTCACAGGATGCATTCTTCGTCTTTCTCACAGCATCTATTCTTCGTCTTTCTCACAGCATGCGTTCTCTGTTGCACTCACTCTTTTTCTCCTTATCCATAGAATAAACATTCATGCTAGCCCTGGCATCCGTCGCTTTCCAAATCACCTAATTCTGTTTTTACACGGTAGATACGTTCCAGACAAAACCGTGTAAAAAAAGACATGAAGTACATACATAGAAAAAAGGGGATTAGTTCCATATCCTTCAACCCTGTAAGAAATAGTTAAAATAAATTTAATAAAAAATTTATTTTAAGAATATTTTAGATTTTTAAATGGTGCTAAATCGAATGAAATCGTGCAAAAACGGAATCAATTTTTTTTTCTAGACCGTGTAAAAAAAGACCGTGTAAAATCAGAATTGGGTGTACTCTAAACATCCACTCTCGCTTATATGCAAACCATCCACACTCACTAATTCCACAAATTAATACTATTTATGTGTATGAGAAATTCCGTTCCTACACAATGTTTCAATAAAAAGGGAGGTACGAACGTGTCAAAGGTGAGACAGGTAGGATGAAACTAAGGTTATCTGTGCTCCAATGTCACCCCCACAATTATTCTCGTATCTGCGCAAAAGTTTTTCCCTTCGACGTCATTTTTTGTTCTGAAATTTGGAGAAATGCTAATTCGAGACATTTAGGAGTGACGATACTTCGAGAGATCTCGTTAAATTGATAATGAACGAATGCAATAATCACCGTCGGATTATCTCCAGCCACTCAGTATTCAAACGGAAGCGTAGTCTAGCTTCTAGAAACGGTCACGTCTTTGTCATGAATGTCTGACCTTTTATCTGTCCAATTTCATCGTGAGATCTTAATGTTTGCTTGCATTAACAGTGCGATCATTAAGCGGATCGATTATGCCGTTGCAGATCTTTTTACACGCGTCACATATTCGTGGAAGAAATTTATTAACCGATTTAAATATACATTTTCGTGTTGAAGTTGGTAATTGTTCTTCTCACTATCAATATTCCATCGCCACGAGAATTGAAACGTCTAATATATTCATACGACATTTCTAGACGATTTAAATATGTAATTCTTTAAAGAATAATTTCTATTGCCTAAGATATATTATTTGTGATATTGAAAGCACTCATAGAACAGAAAAAACCGAAATTAATCTATGCTTTTTTGATAGCATTCGCAAAGATATCGTGTCAAATCTACAATTTTCATAAGTGTGTGACATAAATACGTTGAATTTTGTCACTGTTCCACAGCTGACATTTTGCAAATGAAAATTACTATTAAAATTTGCTTGAACTTCCAAAAATACAAAAAATACTCCTATAATACACCTCAATTATTTTTCTATTTAATAGCACTTACAAAGACTAGCAATATTCACTGTATACTTGTCAAGAATTATTGACAACTCGTTGCAAAAATTCTTTTTTACCCATCAAATTATTCCTGTTTCATTTTCGTCTGAAAAATGTAACAGCCACAACCGTAAATTTGTGGAATCGAAAGAGCAAGATCATTTATTTTACCACAAAAAAGATATCTGGGGTAAATCTGATTACAGAGTGACGTTTCCTTATTACAGCGAATCCGTACGAAAATACCACGGAAGATTCAGCGTCAGAGTTCAGCAACCGGGAGATTCCGATGAACCCCGAGGTGGATCTTAACTTGCAAACAAGTAAGTGACTCGACAGCGATGGCGTTTAATTCCTATCAATCTCTCGAGTTAATTACTCCGAGTGTTCGAAAGCTATTCCTTATCTTTCTTATCTCCTGTACTTCCGAGGCTGAGAGTGTCAGCGCCGAATTATTCGACTGATCGACAAGTATTTCATTTCATCGCGATACAATTGTACAAACGTCTGTGCAAATAGCTAATTAGAAATTATCGATCGCAGACCACTCGACCGTCTTGTTCTTAAGGTCATCATTAAGATTTCACGATCAAGTTCAATGACTGCTAATGAGTATCTCTGAATCGCTTAAGCACAAGACGATAATTAAAATTTACCTATCGTTTAAAAATATAATTGTATTTTGACACGCAATTCTGCACTGGTTCGCGATAAAGGAGGGAAGAAGGAATGAAAGTAACTTAAGCTAGATTTCTTCCTTAATTTAATATCTCTTGGTGTAATTTCAAATTGTCCTTCCTTTAATCTACCCGCTTTCGTTTATTCTCGGCATAATATCTATACGTATATATTAAAATCTTCAACGAGCACGAAATCTCTGAACGTCTGTTTTTTTTTTCTGCACAATGGAGAAGCATTTTATAACGGCAGCCTTAAAAGATTAGCGTGGAAAAAACACGAGTGGTTAAACCCTTTCTCGTTTCTACTCTTCCTTTTTCTTTGTTCATCCGAGTCTCTCATCCAGAGTTTCTTGTACAATTCTTTTTACCGTCTTCCTGAAGCACCAATTTGCGATACTTGTAATTCATTCACGGCAGGAAGTAATTAAGGCACACGTAAATACAGAGGAACGACGGGAGAAAATGCATTATCGAAAGATTCCAGAAAGCTCGAGGCAAATTTGACTGACAAGGAGAAAGGAGGCAAACAGAACGATGTCTTTCGGTTAAAATTCATTTGCCAATTTCTTAATTGGTATCATCCAATTGTTACGAGCCCGCGATCGACTTCCACTCTGCTCCACTTTAAAGGCACATAAGGTTTGTCCAAGGAACTAACTTCATTAGCGAAACCAGGCCGCTACTCTTTGCCAAGAGGAGGATACCATTAGGAGAAGTCACCGGGGAAACGTGAGAGGGAAAGAGAAACTGGGATACTTTGCAATTCACGTGGCAACTTCCTCGTAACGTAAACAATTAGTCGGATTAAGAGGCAGATCTTTCGCTGAAGTGAGAAAACGAAGAGAGGAAGAGCTAATAAGAAGAAGTATCAATTCTGAAACAATTAGGGGTCTTTTGATAAAGCAGCTTTTTCGCGAACGATTCTGCAGTGTGGTCTTGTTGGCTTGTGATGAATGAAAGAGGCAGATCTTCAAAACTTTGCAGTGAGATGTGATGAAGTATTATCTCTTTGCTACTTTTCTGATTAGACTACTTAAAATATCATAGCCATTTAAGGTCGAACTTCGGGTGGACGGACGCTAATTAAAAAATTGATAAAAAAGATCAAATCACTGAGCGAAGTAGTGTAAAATAGTTGATAGTCGCTAATAACAATGTCCAACAAATTTAAAATATATTTTTGTTCTCCATTAGCCACAGAGTGATTATTGCAGTGTTCGTCGTCCTGAACACAAATCCGCAAACGAAATTTCTCTATCAGCCTTTGCTTTTGAAAAACATTAGTTTTTGTAAACCGATTTATCGCGTCACGTGTGTCAGTCGTTAATGTACGACAAGGGGTTAAGAGATATATAAAAAAAAGAGCAATTTTTTTAAAATTTTGCTATACTTTAACGCTTCGCGTTAGGCGATGTTCAATGGAAAGTAGCTTTCATTGCGCAGTGATACCTCTTATTAATTTTCTTCGACTTTATTATTTTACACCTTCTGCCACGCAATAGGCAATAGAATTTAATTTCTGCTAATCAGTGATATCTCTGGTACAATGCTGTTACAATCTAAAATATTTAAAAAGTCTTACATATATCCGTGACAATAATAGTTATATTATTTTTGTGTTTTACACAAGGTTCATTTATATTATGCAAACTTAAAGTGCGCGAAGAAAAATTCACTACCGTTAATACTTAATCCGTTCGATAATCGATTAACGAGACACAGAAAAGAAGTTTAAGGCGAATTTATAATTTACGAGATACTTTGAAAGAAAATGATCGATTACAGTGATTAAAGGATGCTCTGCTTGGGGAAGCAACGTTGAAGTTGTTCGAAGCAAGGGAAGAAGAACTGCAAGAAGAGGATGATAGAACAAAAGGCAAAAAGACGATGGAAAAAGAGTCTGACACCAACGTAATTACGTGTCACTGATAGACTTAGCGGCTTTATTTTTCATTCCACCTTCAAAGCCGGATGTTTTCTTCGGATTGTTGCAAACAACAGAGACGCGAAGGATTATGCGTTCAAAGAAAATGAGTCGCAAGAGTGTACAAAAAAATCATTTTTAAACACGTGAAGGTACTTCGAAAGTGATTTACCCTATGAAAAAAATATAGTGCAAAAAAAGGTTCATAAAAATTGCATTTCTATCTAAATCCAGAAAAGTACCGTTCCGGCTTACTTACGCGTCTCGTTAGTCTCGTCATAATTATTTAGAGAGGAAGACTGACAGGGCAAAGAATCAAAGGGATGAGGAAATATTTTATAATTACCAGACAAATTTGTGCGTACACGAAATCTGTTTCGGATTATAATGGAAAACGGCGAAGAAGAGAAGAAGTGAAGAAGGAACGTACGAGTCAGACAGAAACGGGAATGAAAGGAGAAGGAGAAACGAACTAAAAAGAATAACACTCGTGTACCTCGAATATAATTATATTTCTCTGATATTCCGGATAATACACAGTTCTATTTGCCATTCTTTTGCGGGACGAATTTCTGTACGTGTTCCGCTTTAAAGTATTACAAATTAAAGGGAGAGAGAGAGGAAGAGAGAAAGTGAGTGACATGCGAACAGCCCGACAGCAGGCAGAGGAAAAGAGGACTTTAACGTAGAAATAATTCGTTCTGACGATATAAAATGCGAAAATATTAGTTAAACGAGCGCCGAAAACGATAGAAAAATCCGGCCGGCAACGCGACAGTGCAAAACGAATTCGTAATTCCATTGTTAATAAAGCACAGTGTGACCATCGAATTACAGAAAATATTAGGGAGATTAAGAGAAATATAATCGTAAGTGGAGTATTAAAAGAGAGAGGAAGAGTAAGTGTGCCAGGTAGATAAAGGAGCGGTAGAAACGACTTAATTAAACTGCAATCTACTCAGGTGTAATCACGCGCTCCTGGCATAGCGGCCGCTCTACAAATCCTGGCTGGCTTCGTTTGCTCGTGCCACGGCAACCCGGCTACCGTTGCATTCGTCCTCGATACTGAATCGAGTTGCAAATAAAACAGAAATCGGACATGCGATTGTGCTGTCGTAAGAGGTAGCGGGAGAATAAAAAAAAAAGGGGGCAAAGCTGATACGCGCTCGCGATACTTACAGCCATGCCGGGGAAAAAGTGCAGAACGACCGTAGAAGGAAAGGAAGAAAATGAGAAATTGGGGCGAGATAAAAAGAAAGAAAGTGTGAGGAGAAAAGCTGGGATGTATATATGGTTAAACTAAAAAGCATTAACAGCGGGTTATACCTCCTAATATTATCATAGTTGTGTTAAACAGAAAAAAAAACGAAGGAGAAAAAGTGGAACGTCCATGAGAAGGACGAAGGTGAAGAAAAAGGAGTGTACGGGGGAAAAGGGACGTTGGAAGGCGGAAAAAGAGGATGAACGTGAGAGCAGGATGGAGGGAATTAAAAGCTCTTCCGTGTGTCTCCGTCCATTTCCCTTTTTCTTCTCGAAAGAGCGTGATTTAAAGCCGAGATTTTCCGGCTGGCGTTGCTACATTTGCGAGAGAGATCCCCCGCGCGAATTAAAGTTGAAATTGCCGCGACACCGGGCCCCCGACGTTCGTTTTACTTTTCCGCTCGAACTGCGACGCCTCGGAGGATTGATCGAGGAAAATCGGTCTCTCCGGGTCTCTCGGTCTGCGAGACCGTAGGAAATCTTGATCGCCACGCGAGGCCGCCTCGCGAGAGGGCGACTTATTTATTCGTCTCGTAAAACCACCGTCGTGACGTCGCTTCCGTTTTGCCGTGTTCCAACGAGAAAGGGAGAAAGGCTGTGCAACAAAACAGCCAGAGAAGGAGAGAAAATGTAGAGTAAGGAGAAGAAAAGGAGAGAGGGGAAAAAAAGACAAAGAACGAGAACCGATAAAGCTCTACCGGTCGACCGGACCGACAGCTCGACCGGCATGAAAAATTGGAAGAATGTAACGGCGCATTGTAAAGTCCCCTTATCGAGGACCCCTTTAAGTTTCTTTATCCCGCTACGGCGAGAGAAACGCCGATTAGCCTTTTGCTTCTCGATAAAATGCCACGCTCCTCCGGCTGAAATGAAGAAGAAAGGACGAGCGGCATTCCTTACGGGCGTAGCTTCTTTTTTACGACCAATAAAATAGTTTCCACCAGGGGAAAGATTTCCTGGTGTCTCGGCTATTAGCCCGAGAAGATCGGTTCCGCTTCTAGATGGGATTCGAATCGCGCCATTCGTTACTCGATTGCGCTCCTTCTCTTCCAACGGCTCGTGAGGCTTTCGGGCTACAGGACTCGGTTGAGAACGAATCTTTATTGCGATCTGTTCGTACGAACGTAAGTCGACTTACGTTGCTTTTCTAGTGGATAATGCAACTATGCTCGGGTGCATAGAGACCGGGTGATGTTATTATTAATACCATCATCTGACAGGTTACTTTCAGACGACTTCTCTCGGGGCTATGGAGTTGAATTAATTTGATAGTTAAGTTTGAGTTGGATAATTTGGTTTCATTGATATTTAACGCCGGCAGCTTTAAGTTACCTTGGTAGATTTATAGTTCTACCGTACGTCATGCATATTTATATTGCTGATAAGGTTGCATATGTTGCATTGTTTTGTGCGAATGAACTCGCGGTTACGAGGGTTACGTATTTTTAATGCGCGTATCGATGTGCGGATAGAATTTTTGGATCGGTAATATATAACGGGGGTGAAATGTAATTGGAAGATTGAAGGAACATTATTTGACGCAGTTACAGCACCGGGTGAGGGTCAGGAATATTTGGAGGTACTAATAGGCGTTCTGACTGCCATCATCCTACTTCTTCTGTTGGTGTTCGTTATTATTCTACTTCTGAATCGACGGCAAAAACTTCAGAGCTCGCCGACCGTACTGAAAAATCCATTTGGATTTGCCATAAATATGAAGGTAAATGCTGGTTCATAAATATGCTAAAAGTTTTCCAGGACGATAAGATAGGTTCTAATTTACCATTAAAAGTCCACAAACTCCATTACCGTCCTAGATTGACGTAAGCTTATTCCGCAAAGTGACATCCTCAACGCGACTCTCGGGTAATCCTGATTAATCTTATGAATTTCAATTAACTCGTCGAATTGTTTTCTCTTTTTGCGTAATCCCATAACACGAGCTTCTCGTGTATTATCCGCGATACTGGAAGGAAGAAGATAAAAAAGAAGAAACCATACGACCCCGTTTATTTTCAGGGCCTCCTTTTGAATCTCACCCCCGGTGGGATGCTGACAGAGACTGCCAATCACGTATCGCCTGACATGCCAGAAGACGTTAGTATGCACGAGTCATTGACAATGGAACAATTCAACTCGCCGCTTGTCAGTCCTCAATATAAATCTACCTACGCCATTGTAGCAACTTCCGGTAAGTTTCCATCCGCAGCCTCTTGCGACTTATTTTTCGCGAAAGATCTATGTTTTTCCGCTGTCAAAAGAAATGAAACGAATTTTTAACGGTAAAAGAAAAAAGCTACCCGAATATGCAGTGACATTAATAGGAAACCACTCTTTATGCAATTTTAGTATATTTTCTAGTACAGTATAAATACAATTTTTACTTAATACAGCGAAAAATTAACATTTGAGACGTTTTCTTTGACAGTGATGCAAGTCCATTTTATATTATAGGGAGATATTTAAGGGTTTGTATTTGAATGGTTTGGAAAATATTGGTATATGTAATATGCTCATTTTATGTTTTTTAAATATTGAATTGATTTGAGTTTATAATGTGATCGTTTTTAAAGTATTAGTTAAAAGTGAAGCAGAGAAATTATGTAGTATAATTTTGGAACTAAATATTGTTTTTGCAGAAAATGGACTTACACTACTTTGAATGTAATTATATTTGTAATTTCATTAACTACGTAAATTTATATTGACAAAATGATAAAAATTCTGGAGGATTTTTTTGGAAACTGTTTATAGATAAAAAGCTCAGAGCAGATTGCATTCATTGTTATCATTAACTAACTTTATGTAAAAAATGGATTTACATCACTTTAAAAGAAAACTGCTCATTTTTCATTTTCGTCTATCCATTTTGGTTTATCCGTGGCTCAAATTAGAAAACCCATTTTAGTACTGATGACACTGACGACCTTAATATTATCCCACTGATGTGATTTTGAAACTTCTCTGTCATCCAACCACGTTTCGATCGATTCCATTAAATATACATCACAATCACAATATCAAAATTATTCCGAATCTTTTTTTCTCTCAGCTATGAGCCCATTTCCAATTTGCAAACATACTTTCTCAAATGGTCCAGTACCTATAGGTACCTCGCCCCTTATTTTAGCACCTTACCTACCTAAAGAACATGAATATACCAAAGCTATAATTCCACTGATAACGATTCAGATTAAGGTTAAGATCGTTAGGATTATCTGAAACCGCAAGAACCTTCAATAATATCAAAACTATAAAGAGCCATCGTCATTCAGAATCCCCGAAGGATCTCAAGGACACGAACGTTTCGGAGGAAAACGTCCGGTTGGATACCAGGGCAGAATCCAGCGTTGGTCCACCCAGTTGTTCCTCCTCGCCGACTCATTCACCGGCTCGTCATTCCCAGCACTACAGGACCCTTCAAAGTTACAGTAGTCCAACTACTAAACTCAATATCGCGGTTTCGTCTAATCACCAGCGGGATGTCGATCAAGTTCACTCGAAACGCTGGCATACAGCGCCCAAAGAGAAACACAAGGTATAGTCGAGGAAAAGTTGGCATCGTGCGAAGAAACTTGCGGCCGCGAGTAATTAACGCGTCGACTGTTTGATGGAAACTCGTTAACCGTTTTATCGTAATAAAGCGTGTACGCGTCTGAGGGAAATGTTACGTTGGACTCGAACACGATGGATTATGCGATGAAACGTGGAATTAGATTTTTCCGACGGGGGTGATTTAATTTGAGTATTTTTGAAGAATGTTTGCTTTCAAATTATCGTTTTAAAAAGAGCATTCCAGGTATTTATGTTTCTTTGCATTTTATTGGTTAAATAAAGTTCCCTGGATAGCTGTTTTTATTATTTTCCACCGATTTGCCGTTGAATGTAAATACTTGAAGGATATATATATATTAAAATCTATTTTTCGATGGATTGCGCAATGAAACGTGGAATTAGATTTTTCTAACGGCGGTGATTTAATTTGAGTATTTGCGAATTGTTTTTTTTTTAAATTACCGTTTCAAAAAGAGCATTCTTGGTCTTTATGTCTCTTTGTGTTTTATTGGTTAAATAAAGTTCCTTGGATAGCTGTTTTTATTATTTTCCGCTAATTTTCCATTGAATGTAAATACTGGAAGAATATATATATTAGAATCTATTTTTTCTATCTTATCGAATATAAATAGCTGAGATTTTCTAACTTATCAGTCCTTGCAGTACTCCAAAAGTGCATCGCGCCAAGTTATCTTCCGCTTTTCCGCAGTTTTCCCCTTTAAGCCTACCGTACGTGCCGACAGCGGGAGAAAAATTATTTTTGCCAGCGCGGCAATCTTTGTGCAATTATTACGAGAAGCCTAACGAGGCGCAACATTGCATTTCCAGATTTCAGCACCTGTCGTCAGCTGGAATATCGCACCCAGCATGAACAAGCCGTACAAATGCAAGGAAATAGAACCAACCAATATACCACGGCAATGCCTACGTACCACGGAGAAACTTGGCTCGAGAAACATCGGCGAGGTATAACTATAACTTTCGTTATTTTTTCCTTTTGCGAAATAGATAAATAAATTCATTTTATGCAACATCCACCTATCGCGAGAACGTGCATGTAAATAATCGATGCGCAAATTCGTTGAGAATCGTTCAACATGGAATTAGAAAAATGCGGGCGATGACGAAACACGTGTTTTCGCTGTTTTGCATACGCGAACGAAATCCGCGAGAGAAATTACGCGACAGGTGATACCCTGAAGTTTACGGCATAATTGCATAATCGGCGGACTGAAGAATATCAAACGTTACGGTTTACATGGTTGCATTAGAACTCAACAATATGCCGTATTAGCGTCGACAAACTGCAGTAAACTTTGCCGGTGATACATCGAGGAGGAGCGA
Source organism: Cerceris ruficornis (assembly GCA_963989415.1). Lineage (NCBI taxonomy): Eukaryota > Metazoa > Arthropoda > Insecta > Hymenoptera > Crabronidae > Cerceris > Cerceris ruficornis. Next base: position 12,034,188 of record OZ022518.1, on the reverse strand, counting down.
CAATGAGGTTGGAAGATAATGCACTCGGTGTGCATATTAGGCGCACAATAATTATGTGAACGGGCACATTGGTACCGCTCGAAGTGTCATTAATTTACTTGCACGGCGTAAACGATGGTATTTTCCAGGGTGTAGTCGGAGATATTAGATAATTTCCGAGGCAATCGTCGGGAAAATTGAGAATTAAAGCGAGATTGTCGAAAATTACCCAAAGCCACGAGCCAATGGGAAATTAATTGCATTCCTTTCAATCGTTTGTTTCTTCGCGAATAAGAAAAGCAAGGTAGACTTCTGTTTTGCAAAAGAATCTTAATAATTAGCTGCATTAATTCAAAGAAACCAGAAGTATCGTAGAAAACATTCCTATCACTAAAAAGAAAATGTCTATCAATAAAAAAAAATGTCTATCAGTAAAAAAAATGTTGCATAAAATAATAAAGTACTTATCGTCCTGAAGGACAAGGAAGCGGGAATATGAACAGCAGCATGGAATGCAAAGATGGCTTTATTCGATTTATCATCTCTTCTTATTTTCCTATTCACAGGCGATAGTCTGCGAAGCTGTAGGGTTGGAAGAAGTAGTATCAGATGCACCGAGGCTGGTCGTTGCACGCGTACCAGCTTGTCACGCCGATATGCGAGCTGGTAGTACGACGGATCAAATGAGAGAAGTTCGATTTCTGTCGTGTCTATCCGATCCGAATGTGGCTCGTATCTTAGGAGTGTGTGCTGTCGAACCAGTCCCATGGACGATCATCGAGTACACGGAACTCGGTGATCTTGCCCATTATCTTCAGTATAGTGTGCCACTTACGGGAACTCTTAGGCCGAGTTGCAATTTGAAAGCCCTTAGGTAAGCGAATCGTGATAGATTTTAGAACGATGCATTCAACCGGTGAATTACTACTTTCGTGGTAATCTTCGTCTTCCATTTTCTCGATGCTACTTTGTTAGATACTTCGTAATTGATCATGACGATTTTCTTCTTCGGAATTCTTCCGTGTGGAATTTCCACGATTGGATCTTTCAACGATTTTCTACATTACTGTAGATCATTGAATTTATGTTACGGTAGTTACGCATATTTTCATAGGATTTCTCAAGAACAACGTTGCGACGTTTTTAAATTAATTAGGAACATTGAGTATCATAGACATTTCGAGATTTTCCACTGCAAATAGATTATTTCACTTGTCGTAATATGAGTCGCTCAGAAGCCTATGCGGTCAATTTTTTATTTTTTAATTTTTGTAAATTTCAATAGAATGTTTCTATGTTTCCAATGTTCCTATTAAAATTTACAAAAATCAGAAAATATCATAAAAATGAACTTAACCGCATTGGCTTCTAAGCAACTGATATATTGTAGATTTAAACTTTTCTTAAAATCGAAATTCTCATGTTGTTCCGTAATGCCAATGAAGCCTATGCGCTTAAGTCAATTTTTTTGTTATTTTTTAATTTTTCTAAATTTTAATAGAATGTTTCTATGTTTCCAATGTTTCTATTAAAATTTACAAAAGTCAGAAGATATCATAAAAATGGACTTAACCGCATTGGCTTCTAAGCGACTCATATATTATAGATTCAAACTTTTCTTAAAATCGAAATCCTCGTGTTATTCCATAATTCCAATGAGTCTTTTTAGCATATCACTATAAGACCCATCAATCGAAGAGTTACAATTCCAATTAAAACTACCAGACCGTCAGTTTCTTAAATTCGAATTCAAAAAGATGTCAATGTACACATATAACTCTATTTACAGAGATATATAATAAATGTGATAAATCTACTGATAGAGTTAAGAGAGACAAATGTTGTATCAGTCAAAGCTGCCTGCTGTACATGGGAACGCAGATAGCATCTGGGATGAGGTTCCTGGAGTCGAAGAATCTGGTGCACAAGGACCTGGCAGCCAGAAACTGTCTAGTGGGCCGCTCTTACACCGTGAAAGTGACCGACATAGCGATGTGCAGTGACCTTTACAAGAAGGATTACAGTGACATAGGCGGCAGGCCACCGGCGCCAATAAGATGGTTACCGTGGGAAAGCATTCTGCTGGTATGGCTAAATGATTTTCGCTTTCGCTTCGCGCCGTTATATGATTTTCTCCTTAATGAGCGTCCAATGAGACTGTAAATGAAGAAATATATAAGCAAACGGCATTCTTGAATTTCAGGACAGGTACACTTGCTCCAGCAGCGTGTGGTCCTTCGCTGTGACACTCTGGGAAGTGATGAGCCTCGCCAGGGAGAAACCATTTCAACATCTTACCAATGATCAAGTGATAGAGAACGCTGAACACATGTATTATGGAGCGGAATTGCAGGTATTTGAATATTTCCATTTGCAACTACAAATGACAATTTGTCTTTTTTACGAAGTCGATTTTCTGTAATTTAACCCTTGGCCGTACGGTAACGAGTGACACTCGTGATATGATAAATGGAATAAGAAATTTTGAAGTTTTCCAGAAACTATTAAATTAATGTCAGTGGGTCGCGATACGATGAAATTATATCGTTAAGTTAATCGTTGCGTTAAGTTGTACGCTATATCAGAAGTCATGGGTAGATTGTTATTTCAGCAATTAATTTTGAATTATTGCAAATTCAGTCGCAAAGGAAATGATACGGCAAGGGGTTAATAAGTTGCTTGATAATGTGCCGTTTTACTGAATTAAAGAAGAGAGAAGCCTTCGATGATTAATGTTGCTGTTCTTCCGCGTTGTAAATGAAAGGCTTTTACGATGCTACGGAGTTTCGAGTTTCTTCTTATTAAAAATTCGCAACTTAAATATATAAAGAACGTTTAGAACATTTAAAAAACATGTGTAAATGCATGATAAGTTAGCTCTCGGTGAAAAAAGAAAACTTTTATCTCGTCATCCCATCAGGTATACTTACCAAAGCCTACGATGTGTCCCGAGGAAGTCTACAGGATGATGTGCTCATGCTGGAGAAGGGACGAGGCCTCGAGACCAACCTTCAAAGACATTTCCACGTTCCTGAAGAACATAATCGCGGATTATCGTCCTGCTGCATAAACAACTCTACATAGTTAACTGTGATACAATAAACGGACGCGAATTCCTTGGCTGAAGCCGACCTCGAGGGAAGATCTCTGTTCGAGCGATTCGGCGGAATGAATTCATCGAGAGTGTACAATCGTTAGTTTTAAAACATGCAAATATGGAAACGAATCGTTCATTCGACTTCCAACTGCTCGATCGTGGAGAACGAAGAGACGAGGGTGGATCTTGTTCTGTTCGTAGAGCTCGAAATAAAATACTTTGAATATCCATCGTTCCCAAAAACCTTCATCGGGACGACAACGAACGATTGCGAATTCCGACGAAAGAATTGCAAATTCGGAAGTTCGAAGAATACCCTCGTCTCGCGGTTTTATCAGGGCGGTTTATCAGGAGGTGTCGCTCGCGATATTTTCTAGTCAGTTCGATCCTCTCATTCCTCCGGAAAGTGCTATCGTGTACAGTATTCTAAACGTGAAAAATGTGTATGGTACGATGCTAAGCACTGATAAGTCTATCCACTTGTACATACAAATCTATATACATAGATATTAAATGATAGGTGAACCGGGAGACTTTTACGGAAGCGGTCGATCCGATAAACAGGGGTTTCGTCATGATGGACGTTTGTAGATAACGATTACGTGATTCGTTGTGTTATTTAAATATGTCCTGGAGAAGTGGTCGATCGAGATATTAGTTTTGTTTTGTATGAAAATTCTTGGTGTTCTGAACTCTTAAGGTCTGTTAAAAGAAAATTGGGATACAGGAGAGAATCGACCGAAAGTATTCGACGTAGATTACAGAATGTAATTACATTAACATTGCCGATTGTCAGCTACGTAAGAGTCTCGACTTACTTGTACATTCGAAGCCCGTCAGTAGTAGGTACTTATCATTCCAGTGTTCGTTTCAGTTCTAAAGAAACTTCACTTATCTTAGGAGGCGTAGATTGGAAGCCAGAATATGTCTATTCTTCGCGAGATACGTAACACGTATGCATATCCACGCTCTCTATCTTTCTCTCTCTCTCTCTCTCTCTCTCTATCAATCTCTGTCTTTCACTGTCTCTGTTTGATTTATAATTAAGAGCGAAAGATTATCATGGAAACTTAGCGAATAACTATCATGCTTCGAGAGAAATCAATAAAAATTTAGGCTACTCTCCTCCCCATAACGTCTATTCGAATTTCAAAACCGCGCCTGAACGTTTGAACGCGACGATCAAACTAAACGTTAAATTAGGATCGACGTGCAGCCGGAGAGAGAAAAGGCTTATTTTTCAAACAGCAATGCCAGACATCGGGGTAACGATAGTCGCGAATTCTGTTCCCTTTTCGTTGGTAAAAGTGCCAAACACAGCTGAGCGTTCAAACGTTCCTTTCTGCACGCACATTTCCGTAATTCTTAAGATGGATTCTCAAGTATGCGTTTAAATGATCAACAAAATAAAGTACTGAGTGTTCCTTTCTGACTGTTGGCTACGTTTCTTTTCATTCCGGAAAGATGTCATCGATCCGAAGAAAACTGTGGTACCCGGAAGCGGAAGAGCGCCGGTACCGCTGCAGCGTTGCGTGAGAATGCACCGCGTTTTCAGTTGATAAGAATCATTCACCACGGGAAACTGGATTTCAAAATATTATCCAAGTTGAATGTTTATCCTCGGAGCAACATTTCGTCGCCGTGGAACATGAATAAATGCAATCGGGGAACCGGTTATATGCCAATTAATTTCACAGTACCGCATAATGCGTTTAGATATGCAAATAGTGGTATCTGCAACTTGCTGATTGCAATGTCAGGAAATTTGAACAAATTATTTCCTTTCTGACTGTATAGAAGAATGCTCTATCGCGTGGAGTTTCATTTGAATAATCGTTGTGAGTTGCAGAAATGTCTAGAATAAAAGATCTATCTACGGTGATTTGAATTTACGCGAGATAAGCGTCTCGTCGTCTACATCGACGTTTTCAAAGGCTTTTTGAAATGCAAATAAATCATCGTTAAAATCGTAGAAGGGAGAAAAATTGATGAAGGTATGCTCGCAACACGTAAATCCTTAATAACTCGAAGCTAATCAGATCCTCGTTTACTCGCAAACATTGCACGAACCTCTCGTATACATTGCCGGAGATTATCAATGATTTCTTAAAGATACGAGTCCAAAGAAGGTCAGACTAAATCTGGCTTATCTCAGTGGATCAAATTTAATTACCTCGGCGTTATATCGACGGAAAGGTTCGGCTATATTTCCTCCCTGTAATCGCACGATCTCATGCAAAATAAGGTCAATGGCAAGTAGTAAGCTAATTCATTGATACTGGACGATAAGATCACCGGAGGAAATTTCAGATTACTGCTTTTCCTGCCACGGATTCTCATTACATTTATCTTCAACCGGAAAGGCGTAACGATTAAAAAAGATTTACTTTTATTCAGAAAATCCTGCTCGTATCAGCGAAAAACTGCAAGCCAAATAAAAAGAGACAGATATAGAATCTTTCTGCCAGTTAATGAGCCTCAATTATTTTCCAATAATTTTAATTAATTACAAGAATAAAACTTCGAAGAATTTGTAACTAATGCGACATATAGGAAGTTTCTTCCATTTGCAAATAAATTGTTTCGCTTATAAGATAACAAACTTAAAGTTACACCGATAACGTTGCGCTAATTATGGATTTTCCATTAATTTGCGATGTTACATGATTACTTTACAAAATGTAAAACAATTTTCCCAGGAAGAATAGAGATAAAGCAACACAATCGTACAATGCCATCTATAAAGCTTCGAAAACGTCGCTCGCAAAAAGCATTAGTTCGAATAAGCGACGATTACATAAGAAAAAAAGGAAAAATAAGACACTGATACATTGAAAGCCAACAAATGATGGCTTCGTGAGACTATTCCGCCGAGAAGATGCCTTTTAAGTGACCAAACCGGATCACCGAATGACAAAAGTCTCTTAAGTACATATCGAGTTCTCGTAAGAGGCTAATAACAGAACCTGAACCACGTTAAGTGTCTTCAAGACAGAAACGAGTGGTTACAGTCACGATATCTTTTAAATGTTGCCAGAACAATATCGTTTCACCTTATGCGAGCATCGGCAACGCTCTTCCTCGAGGTAGTCTCCATTAAATCGTGGACCACTCATAAATCATCGGTAAACCTTTTATCGGCACAATTCGGATAACATTACTTCACGTCCAGACGAGGCTCATTAATCTTTTCCATCCGGTGTGCATGGATTCGTCCCGATCATAGGGACAAGCTTGGAAAATTGATGACGATTTTGTCAGACTGTAAGGGGCCCGAAAACATGCTTCCGAATTGAGGCAGCTTTGCCGCCCACGACTTTTCGGGGTCAAACTAAAATTCGAGACTGATAGTTTAGCTTGGATTTATCGCGAGGTGATGGACCTGTAGAGGCTTGAAGTTTTTAACAATTTACAAATTTTAATTTAAGGAAAAGATACGTCGTGTCGCTAGGATTTTTATTGAGTTTGAGTATTGTAAATATTTCTTTGAGATACGTTATTATAATTATGGTAGTTGGAGGTTTGCTCTATTCGAAATAAAAATTCGTGAATTAAATATTTTCGGTTTCTCCCGAGTGTTTATTATAAAAATGAATCATTAAGCTTTATTCACGTTTGTTCTTTAATAACACGGAAGTATGGCGCATGAGTGAGTCAATGTTTTTAATAATATTTGTATTTGCATAAACGACGATCATGTACCTGACACTTTATTCATGTTTGCTCTTTAATTACGCGAAAACAACGACGTCTCAGTATTTCTCAAGTACGTCATTGAGCAAATATACCTAGGGAAGAACCCCGTCGATAAGTAGACTTTTTTCCATTTCGAAAACGATTAATTCTTTCTTAGAGACGTAACATTTCAAATTACCAACGCAAAATGACACGCATACGATATATTAATTTGCATCTAATTAACTTTCTCTAATTCCTCCTCCGAGCAGATACATTTTTCAAACTTCACCCTTTTACTCCAAGTACGAACTTCACGACAAACCATTCGATATTCTCTTCCGTCCAAAAATAAATAAATCCTTCCAGACTATTCTAAATTTAAGTGTCCATCCATATTATTCTCAACAGATGACTAAAAGTTTACCAACATTTGCAGAAAAACTAATGCAGAACAATCGAAACGAAAGGTAAAAATTCTAACAATTCAAATCCAAACACGCCATTCGTACATCTCGTGTTCGCAGACCGTTTAAATACAACAAACGATAAATCTACGTGCACGGAATGTTCATTGCAAACATTAATCGGGGAAGTACGCATGCATCTTCAAGGAAATCAGCGCGATCGACATGACCGAGTCGACCGACGCGACACAACACACGGTGGTACATTGGTCCCCGAAGAGATAATGAAATGCATGACATCGACGAAACGTACTTTCGTTTGTGTACGCTCCCATGAAGGCGTGTGCGTGTCGTGTAACGTCGCTCGCTTACGTTTATATAATGCTAGAGCCGGGAAAGCGGGACCATTGAATCGTCCGACTGTCAAAGAGTCACACGTCGACCGAACACTACCTACGGCAACATGAAGTCCTTCCTGCCAATTGTTATCGTCGCCCTTCTGGCTACCCTTCTTCATTCGACTGGTAAGAGACGTGATATTATTGATTAATTCGACGGGGGAATTTGTCAAATTGAAAGATAAAATAAATTTTAAAATTATAAAGCTGAAGATTTGTTTGGATGGATGGAATAGGTGCTTTAACACTACAATTACCGGCATTATATCAATTATATTTAAAAATACTGAATAAGTACTTTGGAAAAAGAGAAATCAAGAGATGAAAAAAACGGTCAATTAGGTAACTTAATCCTCTATAGTCCGAATTTTCAGTAGCATCTGAAAATTAGTTGCACGACGGCACATTAGAGAATCATAAAAATACTGTTATAAATAATAGATTTACCTTGATTTTGAAACATTAAATTGTAAAGAGTTTCATGATCTTTAAGAACTAAATTGTAATATTTGGCAAAGATAAAAAATTTACTTTGAAGAATAAAAGCTTAGATTTTCTTTGTGTTACTTCAAAGTTACACGGGCCCATAAAGGGTTAAGTATTATAGGTTAAAAGTAAAATATTTATCGACCGATTACCCTATCAAATTGGGGAATTTATTGAAAAAAATTGGCCACCGGTTATTTTGATTGCTCTGGTAGTTTTAGTGTTAACCCCTTGCCGTACAATAACGAGGGATACTCGTGATGCGGTAAGTTGGATAGGAAATTTTCAAGTTTTGCAAAACCTCTGATACTGAAAATATCAGTGAGGCACGACACGATAAAATTATTTCCATAATATTAATATTACATTAAATTGTATGATATATCAAGAATCACCGATGAATTTTTATTTTATCGATTTAATTCTGAATTATTGTGGTGACTGTTACTATAGAAGTCGTACCGCAAGGGGTTAATTAAGTATTATTTGTAAAGGGACTGCGATTTTGTACATATAGTTTTTGGGGGATGCAAAATAGGAGAACTATGATGTTATCACGTAGGAAATTTTTTTACTTTGCAATGGCTATGGTTACGTCTGCTAGAAGCTATCGTTAAGAAGGTTTCTACATTCTGAAATTTCTTCTAATTTTCCTCGCATTACCTAATTGTAAGAAGTTAAGTCCTTACAGTCTTATGTCAAGATGCACGCAATGTTTTCCTTTATTATAACGAGTTTAAATATGATTTGAAATTAGTACTATCAAATGACATTGATTCAGAAGAAATTCATAAAGAAATTCTGTTGGTTTCAATCAATTGACGAGAATACAAATTAAGTGCACTATTATTCACCCTCATAATGAATATAAATTCATAAAGCAAAGATTGAATTTTTAATTCACCCTTTCTGCATTATTTTCATCACAACAAGGGTTCATTCTCCTCGATCGTCGATCTTGCAACAAAATTTGTTGGAAAACCCAAAACAACCCCGTGATTTCGCTTTGATCAAAGGTCGAACGAGTTTCTTTATCGCGGCGTAAAAGCGTCGCGGCAAATTGAAATTCGCGCCCCATCAGATTCGCCCTTTTTCCTTAATCCTCGAGACGTTTCGTTGCTTTCATATTCCTACGAAATATGTCCCACGCGAAAACACGATAAACTCTGGAGCAGCAAGATAAACGACAAACGCGACTTCCGTAGCGCCATATTTGAAAGTCAACGTTCCTTCGTTCGCGTAAAAATCATTGACCGAGGCTTTAACTTCGAATTGACGCCTTGTAAAGAAAATCGAGGAAGCAATCTCGATGAGATTGAAAATCTATTTTCAGAATATGTCGGCGCACGTGAACTGTGCCCCCAGGACAATTGTCTTTCTCCGGAGAAATGCGATGACCTGATCGTCGGAGGATCGTGTCAAGAACGTGGCACCACGTGCTGCAGCATAGGTGAGTCGTTTAATACGGAATATATAATATTAAATGTTCTCTATCGCATGGTGAAAAATCCTCCGTTATAATTAACCCGATTATCCGCAACTTCGAAATACAACTCTGTCTAATTCATTGTCATCCCCGAGTTAATGTACTGCGGTAGTATTAATATCATAACTTCGACTGTCCTCGTTCCCTTTCGGTTCGTGTTACGCTACGAGTTATGCGAAAGCACGAGGTAATTCTTAAAATAATTATACGGTAATAGCGATAACATAACTGTACGTCACTAGTGGATGGAGCAATTTCACGGGCCGGCATAACACACACGCAATACCGTAATTTCTGCCATGCTAAATCGTATACACGCGCACCCGGCAGATTCACTTTTGCGCGCCGTGAATTTCGAACAGGCCGACGACGCAGGTTCAATTTATGCGTCACTGTCGGCACTTTCACGAACACCGTCTGTCTCTAAACGGTGCCTACGACGCACCAGTTTATTTCTCAAACCGGTATTCTATTATATTATACCTCCTCTTGGTACGATCACGAATTAAATATTTTAAGCGACGAATTAAAAAGATACCTAATTTCCATGTCCAAATTTTTTTTCCCTTCTCCCCCTCGCGTCGAGCGTTCGACGTCGACAAATTACTCTCTCGCGTCTTCCGTCTTCTCCGTAATGGCAATAAATTAACGTCTAATCGATTGCTTTAAATTAACCTTTCGAATCGATGTAAATCGATGCGAGGGAAAGAGAGAGAGAGATGAGTTTTATTTTATTCTGTCACAGTCAAAGAGGAGTTCCGCACCCACTGTCAGCACTTTGGCGGCGAGTGCATGGATAAATGCGGCACACGCCTGCAACGGAATGCTGTAGACTGTCCCGAGGATACTGTCTGCTGTGTTTTGGTTTAGGATCGTCTCGCTATACGCGAAACCTTTGGATGGAATGCAAACGATCTTACGAGGATTACGTTTAATTCTATCGCAATTTAACACTTTGCGAACAATGTCAATTTTTCTGTCGTTGCACGATTGAGACTAATTCCATTGCTTTATTCCATGTATTTCTTTTTTTGTAATTGAAGCTGTAACTACAAGTATCGAAGGATACCCACCGACGATAGGCGAAGTTGTAGGAAATTATTGTCGAAATTTCGAAGGCGAAATTAAGTCGATAGAAAATTAAGTATGACAGAGATCCGCGTTGATTCGACGTAGGGTTAATGAAGCCGTCAGTCAGGAGGGAACAATGATCCCTGTCAGGCTTTAATCGTTGCGATAATATTAAGTAATAAACCACGGTATCGTCCGCGATGTCGATTTCTTCGCAAAAACCGGGCAAATGATAAAAACTCTACGCACAGTGTTTGCGCGTAAAACCGGTTAATTGGTTTTACAATTATAACGGTATCCCGCCTCGAGGAAGCACGGACCCGATGGATCTGTATGGGGAAAAAAACGAGCGTATGCGAATGCGGCACGAGATAATTGGCGATGAGCAGAAGAATTTACCGGGAATAACTTATCAGAGTTAAACAGCGCAAACATAAGAGCCATTTACATAGATACCGTGGTTACCGCGAATCTTCGATAACTTCGGGTGCATCCACCGCAAATACCTCCGGTGTTGAAGAGAATACGTGCATGGCTGTAGAATGTTAATTGTTAAGCATTTGTGTTCAGGTATTTATAATAAAGTGTGTTTATTTGCAGAATATCCTGTGTGTTCAACGACAATTGGAAACTGTTTACTCGTATTTTTCCGTTTCCTCTATGAGTCACAACTTTCTGTATATTCATTTCCGGTTTCTATTACCATAGTTATTACGCTAAGGGTTTAAATCTTAGCACTAATACTAACAAGCTAGCCAAAATTGGGCGGTGTGCAATTTTTTCGAAATCGATTCCCAATATTGATTGGGGAGTCATACGGTACATATTCCGCATCTGTCTTATAAAACAAAAATTACTTAACTGACCATCTTGTTCACCTCTTGATTCCTCTTTTTCGAAAGTATGGTATATTTAAATGTGATAGATACAAAAGCGATAGGTCTAGTGTTGAGGTTCACTCTGAATCATTAACGTTATAATATTTAAATGGGAAAAAACAATTATCCTCGTGGTCAAATTTAAAGTTATGCATCATCGAAGTTACGATAGAAAAACTTATAGAAATATTTGAAAAATAATTGGAGACCATCTATTCTGAAGTGTGTAGACTCTATATTCATTAACGCACAACTGCTTTGCCTGAATTTAGTTGTTTTTCATGAGACAACAGTTTATAATCCTTTTACGGTTATTTTCCATATTTCTAAATTACATATATTTTCTGTGCTCCAACGAAATTGTATTTTTCGTAGAAAACACGTGAAATACGTTCCGACGCTTTCGTTATCGTCGCAATAATGAAATTCGTTCATTAATTTCGTGCTCCAGGTGTACTTTCACCGATAAAATCTTCCCGGTAATATAATACCACCGAGTGCAAGATAAACATCTAATCAGGTGACTTGAATTTAATCGATGTATTTTTATCGAAGTCAAGTGATTCATGCCTAAAGCTGTGTGTAATATGAGAAACGCCTGTTCCGTGTTTATGGAATAATTAATCGACTTTTTTAACTGGGTGAGTGCAAAAAAATTGGTATTCAAAAAACTCACCCATTGAGCCCAGACTGGCTACATTTCTTTTTTTTTTTTCATCTTCTGAAATCACATCTTCTCGATTTCATAAAAAAAGTGCAAAATATTTCCATCGATGGAATAGCTTAATAATGTCAGACTTTTCAAATGTAATCAACCCAAGATTTTATTAGCATCCTCTGATGCCCGTACATTCACTTTAAGATTCTACAGAAAAATAAAGTTAAAGCAACTGCCTTCGAGCAACGAAATATCCGCTTCGATAGCTCTTACAAAATTCTACGTTTACCTTTGTTACCATTAATCACGTTGTAAGCGGTGTAACAATTTATTTCACCATGGGGAGGCCAAGAGCACGCAATTATCAAGCGGCCTTTATGCCAGAGGGTAACCGGGGTGTTAATCGGAGTCAAAAGTTTTAAACGACAAACGATAATGATATCGAGAATGGAGAGGGTGCGATAAAAGGACGAGGCTAGGCAAAGGTGAGCCACGAAGTTTTATCTAAGAAGGGAAGCAGCCCGAAGCCAGTGAAGTCGGTTGACAGGGGATCGACTTGCGAAGAAGCGCGCGTAACGGGGGCAGCGAGAGACGAAAATAGGTTGTAAGAGGTGGAAAACGAAAAAGTCATGATCCATGAAAAAGTAAGATAAAAAAAGGAACACAAAACGCTGATGGAAATTTTATGCTGGTACCCGACCGTACGTGCGCAAAATTTGTAGTTGCATCGATTGATATTGATGTATCGAGGAAGAAAGCGCTGCAATCTAATGTGAAATAATGTGAAAGTAAAAATTCGAACGTCACGATACGATTGTCAAAGTTTGACATTAATGTGCATTTGAAAGTCGTATACTTCAAAAGAAGATGAAGAGACGAAAGAAAAATCAGGGATACGGAGACACTAAAATAAATCTCAATCTACATAAACAGCGAGTAGGAAGAAAATAAGGAATTAAGAAGTAGGAAGAATACCTTGCCCCTGGCGATACACGCGAGACATGTGACACTAAATATAGAGAACGCGTACGACTGTATCGGTCAACCCTACGGCGACAGCGTTCAAGATCAGCCTGGCAAGAAAAAACTGTCGCCTCTATCCTACACGATAGTCATCGAAGAACGAAGCTGTATACCGTGTGCCACCTAAACATACCAACCATCCAATCATAGATGAATCCACGAGACACAAGATAATTGCAATTTCTCCAATATATCATAACATTCAACCGAGACCTTTATCTACCGCTAATTCTTCTGAACATTATGCACGAGTGTATGTACTTACTTGCAAAGCTCGATAACATTAAAATTAAAATGTGAAGAAATACTCATTATGTCGTTCTAATTTCAGTTGTTCCGAGGCATCGCAACTTTATTTTGTTATCATCTGTAATAACAGATTAACCTTTTAGATACGGCTGAATTCTGCGTGTGGCTATTTCCCTGGACGGCAGGGTCTGACGTGAACGATGTATAATCGATATAACACTGCAAAGTGTGACGGGCAATCCCGTTCTGTGCAGGAGAACATTCAAATGAAGTATTTGATGATTAAATCATAATTTTTTAAAAATATATATTACACATACTTTAACTATAACAATTCACTTTAATAATTAATAATATAATAGAGTATGATATATTTTGAAACATGGAAAGCCACTATGGTGGCGCGTCGTACTGAAATATGATATCCGCAAAAGCCACTATAGTGGCGCCTCGTATCTAAAAGGTTAATAGACTGTCGGCCAATGAGTATTGATAAACAAAAAGCCTATTAATAGGTTTCCGGTAGATGAAGTGTTTTCTACAAAGATACCCTAAACTTCACGTCGAAGAAAATGTTCTACTTAACCCCTTCAGCCACCGAAGGGTCAGAAACAGATATTCGCGATGCACGAACGACCCTTTTTCTGGCGAACGAAGAACGCAACTCTAAAGTATAACGCAAGGAGAGCGAGGGATCACGAAGAAGCAGAGGAAGAAGGAGAGATAGGTGCAGAAGAAGACGATGATGAAGAAGAGGTACACCTTGCCCGAAGCACTGCAGGCAGATGCCAGTACGTTGGTACGTGTACTTACATATACATATATAAGAGCCGTTTCGGTTAGCCCGGGGGCGGAGGTGCGGAATCATGCAGCGTAGAAGAAGAAGAAGGCCCCTTCCGTCCCCCCGCCCCGATCGTTGTGTGGAAGATGCCCCCGGGGGCAGAGGCGGAGGTGTACCCCACCACCAAGTGCGGTAGAGCAACGGTCGCTCCGCTGCGGGCACGGAAACGAGAAGAGATAGCGGCGAGCTTCGTGCGTCCTCTGCGCCACCACCTCCACCTCCACCTCCGCCTCCACCTCTGCTTCTGCCACCTCTTCGGGGAGACGGTGAAGGGCGAACGCACGGAGAAGGGATTCAGGTTGCCCTCGGGATATCCAGCGAGACAATGCGCTCCGTGAGGCCTCCGGCGACTTCACGACGGACCGTGCCTCTCTCCTCTCTTCTTCCCTACTATCTCCCTCTTCCCCTATCCTCTTCCTCTCGTCCTTCTACCCGTCCCCTTCTTCGATTCTACCTCCTGGCTATCCTCCCTCGCCTCCTCCATCCTTCCTTCCTGGCTCACCCCTTCTTCGACCTTCGTGGGAGTCCGCGCGATTTCATCCCTTCGCAAGACGTTTCGTGACCGTACGCAAAAGTACATTTGATAGTACTTTTTTTCTGAACCTATTCCATCGGCCTTGCCATGAGATTCACCTCGTTCCTTCGTCGTGGAGGCCTGGATCTTCTTCCCCTTCCGCATTAACGCGGAGGAGCGGTGGAGGATTTTTTGTTTCGTTTCGGTTCTTTGCTTTATACGGAATGTAACACAGATTCCGATTACGAACGCAGAAAGTTTGTTCTTGTTTCCCGGGACAAAGGTGCCTCGGAGCATTTCGTCTTTCGTTGTAATAAAGTGCACTATGGCTTACTTGTACATACCTCCTCTCCTCGTACCGTCGCTCTATTTGTCTTCTCTTCTCTTCTTTTCTCCGGTCCTCTTCCTCTTTCTCCTCTCACCAATCTCTTTGCTGTGCGTTCCTCTTTCTTCACTCGGTTTCTCTTGTCTCTCTTTATCCTACGTCGCGTCCTCCGCCACGTCCTCCTCCTCCTCATCCTCTTTCTCGTCCCTCTCTTGTGCGCTCGCTCGGAGGGAGTAACGATGCCCTCGGGCGCGCCTCCGCGGCGCGGCTCCGCGGTAACGATAAGCAACGAAATGAAATATTAATGAAGTACCTGAGCGCGCGACCATTTTTCGCGGGCGTCTCACCACCGACGCCTCGGGTGTCGAAGAAAAAGTCCACGGGGTCGGGGAAAAGGATCACCGTCGACGTAGAAATGAAAAAAAGAGGAAGAAGTGTAAGAGACCCGCCGAGAAAAAAGGAAGAGGAGGTCGATGAAAGCGACGTTTCGTTAAGATAAACTGGTAGATTGCGCGGGATGATTTTTTGTCTATCGATTTCTACGGTGAAAGTGGCGATTTTTAAAGCTGGAAGAATCTATGGTATTGGCCCTTTTCGGAAAGATAGTGTTTTGGAGAGTTGCGATCTGCTCCGGGTGAGTGAAATTGTGGGAACGGTGGGCATTATTGGAAAATGTCTTATATTAAATATTCCGCTGGTTTTGACTGCAACTTTACAAATTCATAAGTAATACTTCATATTTTATAAGTAAAATAGTAGAATCAAATGGGAATTGAAGTCATTCAACTCAGAAGAGGAGATGTGACGACGAAATTTGAGTATTCACTGCAAGGACTACATGACTTTTCAACAAGCTACTCAAGTACCCCTCACTTTATACCGCTTTATTTTAACACTAGAACTGCCGACGTTAGATCTGTTATATTTCAATATTTTAAATAAGTACTTTGAGAAAAGAGGAATCAAGAGGCGGGAAAGATGATAAATTCGGTGATTTATGTTTTTTGAGTTGGACGTAGAATATTTCTCCTATGACTCTCCTATAAACTTTGAGAATTTTTTGAAAAAATTATGCACCAGTCATTTTGACTGGTTTGGTTGTTCTAGTGTTAATTCAAAAGAGTTTAATATTACTTTCATAATTCTCAGTGAAAAAAAAGAACACTTTCTCGGTTCCCCTAAACTCGTTTAAAAAAGACACTTTCTCAATTTCCGCCTGAGAGAATTTAATCTTCCAGCTGGCATCTGAGAGACATGTTTTTACATCTACACGTTAAATCTTATCATTTCCGCTTTTCGATCGAACACCAAAGCGTTCAAAGCGAAGGAGTTAAAGCGCAAGGGTAATAATCATCAAAACGATAATCGCGAAGACAATAGAACTAATTGATATGCAGCTCGGTCGTTTCTTGCGAATTACGATTATCAGATCCTATAGATCCGTTGAAGCGACTGTGCTCGTTAGCGGAGAGGTTAATCGAACGTGATATATCATTCGAGCACCTACCGGCAGGCTGCGTCGCACCGGGGAACGTCAATCAAGTTTTTGTGCTCTTCGAACTAACCGCATAATTAACGATCCATCGTGGCAGCGTTTAAAGTGAAAGATTTCATTCTAATTCCATCAATTAAAACATCAAAAAACAGTTCTGACGATATCACCTAACAAGGGAAGTTGGGGAACTGATACACTCTGATTTTGATGAAACTTTGCAGAAATGTTTTTTAGACATACATATGGAAGAAGATAGAGGGAATTCGTTCGTACCCGTTTTCAACTTTAAGGGAGATATTAAGGGAGGCCCCTCTTTAAGGTAGGTCCTGTCTGTCTCCTCCCTGTCCTGCCTCTTTCCTGCCTGTCCTGCCAGTTCCCTTTGCCTGACCTGCTTCTCTCCTCCCTATCCTGTCTGTCCTGTCTGTTTTCTATCTGTCCTGTCTGTCTCCTGCCTGTCCTGCCTGTTCTGCCTCTGTCATTCCCAAAGCGTTTGTTCAAACAACAATTTCCGAGAAAATTAACGCCGAGAACGTGGGCTCATATGATCTTAGAGGTCATTTGGAGGTCAGAACCTGTGCTTGCAAATTCAAGTGTGGTTGCTCAAACTAAAAGCTCACTCGGATTCTGACAAAATTTCTCGAAAAAGTCGTAAAAATGGCTCAAAAGCTCAACACCTGCGGGCTCATAGCTCAAAAGCTCATTCTTGATGGAGTAAATTTGTAATTTAGTCGAAATTCGGATTGAGCTTTTAGTTTGAGCGACCAGAAGTGAGCTTGCAAGCTCAGTTGTCGTCGCTCAAACTAAAAGCTCATGCGGATTTTGACAAATTTTCGCGAAAAAGTCGGAAAAATTGCTTAAAAGCTCAACGCCTGCGGGCTCATAGCTCAAAAGCTCATTCTTCGTGGAGTAAATTTGTAATTTAGTCGAAATTCGGATTGAGCTTTTAGTTTGAGCGACCAGAAGTGAGCTTGCAAGCTCAAATGTGACCTCCAAATGACCTTCAAGATGACCGAGAGTTATCGGCTGGCGTCTCAAAAATGTGACTTCGCGCAAATACGATCGAAGTTATCAGAAAATTATATGAGCCCACTTTCTCGATGTTAATTATCTCGGAAGTTGCTTTTGAACAAACACTTTTTTAGGCACGACGAGCAGGACAGGCAGGAGACAGGCAGGACAGGCAGGACAGAGATGAGACGGACAGGACAGACAGGACAGGTAGGAGGCAGACAAGATCTCCCTTAAAGAAGGGCCTCTCTAGATATCTCCCTTAAAGTTGAAAACTACCACTAACGAATTCCAACCATCTTCTTAGATATGTCTAATTAATATTTATGCAAAGTTTTATAAAAATCTGAGTGTATCAGTTCCCGAACTTCCATTGTACGGCCCTCTTCGAATTTACATTCGATAGCCTCTACCTCGTTGCTATTTTTCTATCCACATTTCCATATTTGTCGTAAAAAAGTGTAGAGAATTGTAATAAACTTCAAAAAATAGTGAATCATTAAATTTTGTAGTTCATGTACGACAGAATTAAACTATTATAAGTAGGATAGAGTTTATGTTGGATAGGGGATTGTGAGAAGGTCAGACTCTCAATTAGTTGGCCCGAGTTCAAATCCCCGTCACCTCTGAACACCTGAAGATGTTACTACGTATATCATACACTTGGAAGTTCTACGTCCATCTAAAGTCCTAAGTGAAATGACCATAGCAATTGAAGTCAAAAAATGCAAAACGAAGAGAAGTAATTAAAATAATATCAGCTAATATCTTGACTTCTACCAACATAATTTCCGACCCAAAGTAACCTTCCGCGAGACGACCCAAAAATCATGAAAATACCTAACAATTCTACATGAATACCCTGGAAACACGGAGGGTAAAATTACGAGGCATTCGACATCGATAAACACCCCCGGACAACACCCCTATCCTACCCGCCGAACGAAACCGGGTAGGCTAATACGCCGAAGCCGCGTTTTCGCGAACAATGTATGAAAATAACCCATTGCACACTTTTACCACGGCGGTTCATGTCGGCGCGGTTGCATTGCGATGAATGCGAGCTACCCGGGGCAATTCCCTAATTGCAGTGAGAGGCAAACGAAGCCGGAAAGAGAAAACGAAATGGACTTACCCGAGGGAGCAAAAGAGAGAGACAGGAAAAAGAGACCGAGAGAGATACAGCGATAGGTAGAAGAGGAGAAACGAACACAGAGAGAGAGAGAGAGAGAGAGAAAGATAGCACAAGAGAGACGAAACTATCCGTTCTTCTCAGCGACGCTCGAAGCGTTCTGAAACGCTCTTTCTCCGTTGCTTCGCGAAGCTCCGCGTAGCGCAACGCTCTCCGCGTTCTCCTTTTCCTCTCGGTCGGCCTCGCGCTTTCCGTTCTCTCCTCTCCCGTTCCCTCCTATCTTTCCCTCTCGCGACGTGTGCAAGCGCTACGAAGCGCTCAAACGCCCCCGCGAGCCAACACGGGCCAGCGCCTTCTCCTGTAGTCGCAGTCTCGCTCGATCTTCGCGATCTTCACGAGTCGCCCCCGGGTTTCGACTGCCTATAAGCAGACTTCACGGACGGAAGAAGGAGGAATGGCCAATGTTTCTTACCTGCGTTTCCTCCCGACCTCCCTCAGCTCGTTTTCCCTCCCTTCTTTCGCGCTCCTTTTCCCGCTTCGGGCTTTTACTTTGCGGTAGTTTCCTTAGTCGGCCACCGAGTTCGAGGACTCTTCGCGATGCTGTACTTAGGAGAATCGTGTAATTAGATTGATTACATTACCACGGATGTTACTTATGTGGGACAGACGTACTCTCGGTGGTTCCGGAGAGAGGGATGGAAACTTGAGAGGCGGGTTATAACGGTTTTTAGTTTTTGGAGCAGTTATGGTTGGAATTGTTTGTTTAACACTAGAACTACCAAACCAGTCAAAATGACTGGTACACAATTTTTTCCAAGATTATAGGAGGGTCATAGAATAGATATTCTACGCCCATCTCATAAAACATAAATTACCGAATCGATCATCTTTTCCACCTCTGAATTCCCCTTTTTTCAAAGTACTTATTTAATATATTTAAATATAACAGATTTAACGTCGGTAGTTCTAGTGTTAATCGTTATCGGACGCTGGCTCTATATACATGATTCTCACTAGCATATAGTTGTTTTCTATAAATATGCGAAAAATTCTCAATATTGTAAGAACAACATTTACGTTAGAAATTATTTATTTTTCGAAGGAGTATTACAAATGTATGAGATTCAAATCGATCATCGATAAATCATCATCGTCACTGTCCATTTCTATCCAATCAGTATCTGAGTCGCCAACATTTTCTCCTTCCATATCATTTTCTTCTTCATTTAAATTTTGTACAGGTATAACAATTTTCCTTTTCTTAGAATGTAATAAGGAGTCACTGCTACTCTCATTACTAGAATCAAAAACACTTTCAGAATCCTTTTCAAAGAATTCACTGCCACTATCACTATCCAAAACTCATTAAATTTTCTTTGTTCATTTTTTCGGGCCAAAATATTAAAATTTGATTAAAAAAAGGCACTGTCATATCACTGAATATGTTAATCACTCCGTTGGTAATGTTCAATTGACAAGGCAATTGTCCACACATTCCACAGGCAGCGAGTTTAGACTCAATTCATTTTGTCACCTCACACGTGCCATACGACCGTTAATATGTTGAAAGCCCAGCGAGAAGATATGTTTCCTACGGGCCCAAATCCAAACCTCGTCGTAGTGAGACAGATTAACAGTATGAACTGTTATACCTTGCAAAAATAGAGAAGTCCTCTGGCCTGTGGTTTGTTCTGATTCGCTTGACGGATAGAGACATCCCTCGTTCTGACGTCATTTTCAATTCTAACGCGTTATTGGCCGAAAGAGCCGCACATTCGTTGCGTCGTCATGTGAACGACGAAAGGAGTGCTTCGTTTTCGTTTGTCATTCGTCGATCTCAGGTTTCCAGGACCAATATGGTGGGGTAGGCAGTGCGAGCGACACTCTCCCCTTACCCCGTACCTCATACCGCGAGAC
This sequence comes from Cerceris ruficornis, assembly GCA_963989415.1. Taxonomy (NCBI): domain Eukaryota; kingdom Metazoa; phylum Arthropoda; class Insecta; order Hymenoptera; family Crabronidae; genus Cerceris; species Cerceris ruficornis. Next base: position 12,013,549 of record OZ022518.1, on the reverse strand, counting down.
TTCTCTATTTTTGCGAGGTATATTTAAATTAACTGGACGAAGAATACCATAAACGGGTGACGGGGCCCCTATGAAAATAGCCGTAACCCAAATCTCCGGCGTTCAACGTGTTAAATGGATTTTACAATGTTGAATTTTATATACATTGCGAAAAACATTATTAAGGTGGAAGTAAATAGATTCGTTTCTATAATAAGACTCTTTTGAGAGTCAATAAACCGCTGGATTTTCTGCTTATCATTTAGTAGCATCTACTGTTCATTTTTCAACATTTGGAAAATTCCGAGGTCTAATTCTTCGGTACACTGCATGAAATGTAGCTCGCGATACGGGGTTGTTTGTTGTTGTTTCCCCATTTTCAGCTTCGGCTACTACTCCCGTTTCCCAACGACCTATACTTTCAAGTTGTCCTCGAGCCACCCCGTTTATGGTGTAAATATTCCATGGAAAAAGCTTCCCAGAGATGACTGCGAAGGGATTCAGTTCTCGACGTTCTATCCTCGTACCTGTACGCATCCCAGTATATTTAAAAAAAATACATGAAGTTCGTATACGTATTATTCGAATGCAATATTCCACGGACATTTAAATACTAACGCAAAAAAGTGCCGAGGGTGTAATTATTGCTTGGAATGAGTATAATCGTTCGTTTCCTAAAGGAGCACAAACGCTACGCAATCGTGTGTGGTGTACGTTCCGGGTAATGGGCCGGTAAAAGTTTTCTATTTATTTCATTACCGTCTACCCTCACTTTGACTTTCATTGCAGAGTGGTTTACGCCAGGGAAAAAACGAAACTTTGACGGTCACATGTAAATCTTATTTGCCTGGCAGAAAAGTCTCTCGGCGCACGAGCGCGGCGCGTTTAAAAGCGGTGTGGCCAAGCAATAGCGTTTAATGGAGCGGTTATGGGAGAATTATTATACGGAGGTATGAGATTAATTGCGGTTAAGCCTCCTCGTTAAACTTGCCGAATGGATTGAATTATAGCCGTCGGTGACGATAAAGTAAGCTAATGTTATTACAGTGAAATTTTCGTACTAGCCAGTGGATCGTGGCTTTGTTAAAAAATTTCTTTTTTTCGTCCTCCTGGATATTTGTGGTGTCTATAGGTGCGTTTCGTTGAAAAATAGCTAAACAGAGAGCGAATACACGTTGTTTTTCATGGTATGCTAATCGGACGAAGATGAAAGTAATCTTGGCGCAAAAATTAGAAACTGAAAACCACGCGGACGTTGCAGAAAGGAATGCCGTGGAGAAAGAGGACCTGTCCTCATCGACTTTCAAACTAACTGACCTCGAACGAACTTTCTGCCTTTCTCTTCCAACTTTAACCCTTAGAGTAGCGAACGGCGGAACAATAGAAGTTGAAGATATCGCTGCGACGTAAATACGAGCGCAGATACGCTTCGTGAACAATTGATTCGTTGATTATTTAAAGCAATCCGATCGAAACGATTAATATTCAGTTGATACGCAATTCGCATTTGCATGCATTTTTTAAGGAATATTAAGTTATTGAAGCAACGATCAAAAATTGCAAAGGTGAAAATCATGCGACGGTTGATGCAGCAATACAGTGAAACGCGTTTTACTTCATGTCTGCATTCTACCCTAATCGAAAAAATAAGAAAGTATGATTTCGAGAAATATTTAGAGATCGTAGCAATGCAAGATGAAACGATACTATGAAATTTAATCCATTACCGGCACTCATAAATCCAGATTTTAATAATGAAGTCACAGTTCCAGCCGCACAGATATTCATATCACGTTTCTAACTCTGTCGCGCTTCGCAAATGTATCAGTTACGACCGGTTCACCGCTAATAACACCAACCACGACCATCCTGACGGTTCACGATCATTTTCTCGACAAGATGTGTCTCTAAGCCTTCATAATAATTCAACTTTCGCAAGTCCAGGCATCGTGAGTTAACCAATCTTCGACTCACAGGATTACATCGGCCACACGCGAACGGCCAGTTAGAAACGTTTCCGAAAAAATCTTGCGAATCGTAATCGGCGAGATCGACTTTCAAATTGATTTCCAACGATTGTCCACGATAAAGCCATGACGAATCGATCCGCGAGTGTTTCTAGGATCCGAGACATCTCACAGCGTGATCCCGTGGTGGCAAAAAGGTACCCGAAGGCGCTCAATAAACGTTATTGGCGGGGTCCAGTCGCGCTAGGTGGGAGTTAAGGCCCAGAGCACATCCCACGGCCATCTATGGGAGCCGCCTGCCTTTCTCAGGGAGTGTATCTTTACCTTACGTAAGTGAACGAAAGATGAACAAAGGTGGAATCGATGGCAGAAAGAGGAGGGAACGCGAGGAAGAAGGAGGAAAGAGAGCAAAGAGAGAAAAAGGGGCATCGCAGACGAAGAGAAGGAGCCCGGGGGCTGTCTGGAATCTTCTCAAAATGATTCACAGCCTCCGGTAATTTACATTCGCTTGCGTGGGTGATCGTCGGGACTGAGGAGGTGGAGGAGGAGGAGGAGGTAGGGGGGCCCGCCGGCCATACTCTTCTCTTTGCCGACTGCCATCGAAAAGGTTAAACATACACCCACAAGAGGTCACGTAACCAGCGGAGAGAAAGACCGTTCGTTCGAGCTACCTCCCTTCCTTTCCCTTCGACGGTGGCATGCATGTACTTGCCGCATGTGCAGGTCGGTGCATTACGTATGAGGACAGGGGACAAGAAAGAAAGGGTACCGATCCTCCGATCGCGAACCGAGGCAAGACTCGTACGACATTATTGGAAATTATCGTCTCTGGGTATCTTTGCGATAGACGTTCAAGTGCGAATCTTTGATTCTATCGTTTCGAGCCTTCGTAACTTGTGTTCGCACGTAGCCAATGATAAACGGGGTATCCGATGACGTCCTGTTCAATGGTAAGTTTCTGAGAGAGGTGAAAAAGATACGTGCACAGTTCACGCACTTGATGTAACGCGAATGAGAAAAGTAGGAAGATGGAAATTACCATTGGATACTTAATATCTTTACGCGTACCGGTAATTAGACAGGAGGCTGGAGTAAGTAGTATATACCTGTACGCGCACGACTGTCTCTAACATGTTCCTTCAGCGGAGAACAAAGGTTTCGGATTTGCGCGAGTAACCGAGCGTTAATTATCGGTTAGCTGTGTTCCACACGTGTACCATACTGGAAAGAAGAATCTAAGCTAACGCAAAGGCTAAACGGATAACGTTCAGGCATCGGATAAAGTATCGGTTTCGATAGCGTTTCATTGAACAGCTCCGTTTCGTGGTTTCTCGATAACTTTGATAATCCCAGTCATGCCCATGACAGACTTTCCACAGAGTACCGAATTACCAGCGATACCTTCGTGTCATCCATGTCTCTTCACGAAACACGATCCAACGTATTTAGTAATTCGACTTCTTCGATCGGCGATCTCATGGAATTTTTATCGAAATTCATCTAAAAACCATATCCGCTTCGAGAGCAAGATTCACGCAGAGAGAGAACGAGGAAAGAGAGAGAAAGGACGAGGAGGACGAGACGAAGAGGAGGAATGAAGAGACGAAGGAAAGAGGGAAAGAGACCGAGACGAGCAACCGAGGCTCTTGCCTTCGGCACGACACGACCCGTTTCAAAGACACGTAGGGCCAAACCAGAGGGCGAAGGGAAGGAGGGAGAAGGCTTCTCCCTAAAATATGTGGACCCACGGGCAACACTCGGACTCTCCTCGTTACATCCTGCTAGATGCCCCGGGCGTATACTGGTCCGCCATGCCGGCAGTCTGTATATCGTATGATACAAAAACATCACATTATTTTCTTCTTTCTCCATCCTCGATCGTTCTCTCCCTTTCTCTTTCTCTCTTCTTACTCTTCTCCGCGGACGAAGCGAAATCGCCCGGGGGCATGTGACCACCATTATGCCTGCCTGTGCCCACCTTCCTACTCTTTCTCGACCTCTTCCTCCTTCTCCTCCTACTTCATCCTCCTCCACGGTCCTCCGCCGCGGTCCTCCTCGGTGTATCCTTCTTCCTTCGTTTCGTTCTTTCTTCTGCTCTTTCTTCCCTCCCTCCTTCCTGCCTCGTGGAAGATCCTACCTTGGATTATGCGTCTGTTAAACGATTCGAGATGCTCGTCGCAGAGCAAGCCGACTAATTAATGCCTACGACATCCCTCGGATCGAAGCATTCGTGGAGTGGCTCGTGATTCTGAAACTTCCGACGAGACTTCGAGACGACGACGAACGAGGCATAAGAAATGTCCTGGGATCTTTCGTATGCTTTTTTGAAGTGATGTTTAGTAGCTCTATTGCGAGATATTTTCTTTTCGATGCAAAGTATCCGAAGAGGTGAAATTAGTGGACGTTCTTTATCGACAGTCTTTAAAAAAGGACTGTAGATGTTTCGTGTGTTGGGTGATTGCATAAGCTGAAGAATAAAATTCAGCAAGCTAAATTTTAAGGAATATAATTTTATTAACCAATTGTATAGTAATCATTCTTCTCTACAATTCTTTTCCAACGATCTACAAGCTTATCGATTCCATTTTTGAAGAGAGAGCTTCCTTAGAATTAAGATTTCTGGGATTCAAATTATTGTGCAAAGACGGGAACAGATGAAAATCTGAAAGCGCCATATTTGGAGATTAAGTGGGTACTGCAAAATGTCCCATTGGAACTCCGTTGCATTGCGGGCCAGGAATGAAATCGTCACATGCATACGGTGCAGCTTATTCCCCTCACTGAAAAGTGCAGCTTCCCATGCATCAAGTTTGGAAATGTGTCGTCTTCTTTAAAGGCCGAAATGTGGTCGAATTATCAATGTTCACTCTCTCAGCAATCTCTACAGTTTTAATCCTTGCATTTTCTCCCGCCAAAGCACACACAATGTCGTTATCAATTCCGGAAGGCCGTCCAAAGCGAGGTTGACCTTCCAAGTTGAAATTCTAACTCCAACATCAGCCAAATCGCGTTTTAATTGTCTTAAAAGTAGAAGCACGGTCCAAATAAATGCTCTGAATGTTTTTTTCTGCAGTTCCAACACTAACGCCCCTCCAAAACTCGTACAGCTTGCATGCTGCAAATCTCCCTTTCAGACCTCTATTTTGAAGAATTCTCAAATAAAATTATCAGAACGCTGTTTGATTTTATAGTGACAGATAATACTATCACTTATCAGTACATGCAACAAAACCAAACAAAAACACCACAATTCCACTCTGCAGTTAAGTTTGCACCACCCATGAGAATCGGGCACGAACTTATGCAATCGCCCAATATAATGAGGCAACAATGAATATACTTGGAAGAGATAATTTCCATTACGTATGTATGATAAACAAACGTTGAGTTAAATCGTTCCGTTAAACGATCGCACAAATTATGCCGTGAGTGCCATTTATCTCGGTCCATTAGAAAGACGTACGATGAGTGAAAGTACAATGCAGTCCCTCGGAGGACGTACCTCCTATTTTTAATCCGCGATGGAATCTATCGCGGAATGTGGCGATCGAACAGATCGATCGATCGATCCATCATTACGGGCGATAGTCGTTTCGACGGCCCGGCATGCGTCTCTTTCTTCGCCCTCCTCTCTCTTCACACTTGGAAAGTAATTCACGCGATGTTATCCATCTAAATCATCTCGATGATACTATTTGTATACTTTTACAGGCAGGACCATCGATCAAAGAATTAGAATTAAGCGTGAGAGGCACGAAAGAGACACGAGCCAAGATCACCTTTAAATTTCTCAGCCTGTGCAAACACCGGCTGCACTCCGTGTCTGAGTCCGACGCGCTGAATCTACTTAACGCATCGTCGAATCGTAATCGATGCTAGTACAGTCCCTGGTCATCGAATTAGGACCATGTACAAAAATTTCACTTTTATGGTTATAATGTTATATCATATATGGAAAATTGTCTTTGGTCATTCAACTTATTACTAAATACGTTGATAACAAAGTATACATAGCTATAGATTTGTTACTGTTGTGATAATAATAGAATTGTGTGGACAATTCTCCCGACTTGAATGCCATAGAAAATATTTGGAGCCTACTCAAAAGACTTGTTTACAACTCTCCAAGCACCACATTATCTGAGTTGAAAACAAAAATTACAGATATTTGGGAAAATAACGAAGATATAAAGCATATGATAAAGCAATGTATACAAAGCATGCCGGAAAGGATACAAGCTGTCATCAAGGCAAAGGGTGGAAATACGAGATATTAACATGCGTTCATAGTATTATGTACAGTAGTAGCGTATTGTGTTATTAGTTAATAAACTATATCATTACAATTTGAACAGGCCTTTTAATTTTACGGAAGACATGAAAAATGCTGAAAATTCGGAGTGGTCCTAATTCGATCACCAGGGACTGTAAAATGAAAACTACAGACGAGTGTTCTTATCTCATCGCACAGATTTCTTAATTGTCTCCCTACGCACGATTACATTTACCTGGTTACTAATGCAAATTAAAAACAAATATAAGAAGAACCATGGACATCGAGTAAACAGTGCATCATCCTCAGGGCATACACTGCAAACACCGTTATAAATCTACATCGCTGATGACAATCCGCAATCACATCGACATACCAAACTCTTCAAGCATCCTCGCATTCCTCCACTCAGTGGAATTCCTTCTTCCCCCGTCGATTAAACGATTCTCTGCCGAATCCGTCTTGTTTCCTCATCCACGAAAACGAATCGGCAATCTGGATCATCAGGGACGCAAAGGCGTGCAAAAAGCCAAAGACAAAAAGCGATCCGCGAGCTCCGAGTGGCGATGACTCCTCGGAACGAGCCTCGAAATGGCAAAGTAACCCCTCCCTCCCACTCTCTCCCTCTCCCTCCGTCGTTCGCGGCCTCCCAGAGATCCACTCGAACGTATACGAGCGTCACTTTGTCCCTGACGAAGTTAGCGTTTACGTATGCGAGCAGCATCGTCCGGTGGGTTTGGAAGTGCCGGAGGCATTCTGGAACGATGTTGTCGGCCGTGGCCGTTTTAGCCCCGGGCGGCTCAAATACGACAGAGACCGAGACAGAGAAGCCGTGGCTCGCTTGGTTCCCTTTATATCGGCCCTCGCCAACTGCCCCATTATTCTCGATGGCCGATGGCCAATCGTATCGGTGAAGTACCAACTGTAACTTTACGAGGACGAAGACTCCCTTCGAGCCTGCCAGCAACACCAGCGGCCACTGCACCGCGCGTTTGGAAAAGCTCCAGATACACCGTGATATCGAACGAGGATGAAAAATTCCTTGGGTTGCACCGCCCTCGAAGGATCGATAGACGTCGTCGATATTCGGTGTTGTCGGGTCTTCAATTTTATTGAAAAGTTGCCCGAGGAATTTACGGCTAGCCGATGTTTATTGTCAATAGCGTAGGGCTCAGTAGTTTCATCTGGGAGCAGATCAACTGGGAAGATCGTTGAAAGCGAAAGATCGTCAAAATGTATCTTGAGAAACGTTTCTTAACACTTTACCGACCGCTATTGTTTGAGCATCCTACGTACTTTAACCCTTTGAGAAAAATTGAAATATAACTGTTGAAATATGATTGCACAAATAGTAATTTATAACTTCTGTAGATCAACACTCTGACTTTCTGATAAAGAGGTAGCTTTTTAACGCCAAACAAATGATTATTTCTGAATATTCAAAAAAGTCTCTGTCCGCAAAGGGTTAAAGGATTTATTTTGGCTTAGATTGCCTAAAGAAAATTACAATCTTTTTGGAACTAACAAATACTTCTCATCGACTTCTTAACACAGTTCCACTACAATAATAAATAACAAATTATTGATTGCCGTGGGAACCGCTTAATAAACTAAAAGTCTAAAAGCGTTGGTGACAAAAACCCCATTCATAGGCTACCGGTCGGTAAAGTGTTAATTATTGCTTTACATTGGCAATGTCAGCTGATACTAGTAGCTGAAAAGATCGTCAAAATGTGGAAATATATCTTCTGGATGGTTTCACAATTATTGCATCACCTAAGTAGTGTTAAGTGATCCTAGCAGCTTGGAAGATCATCAAAAGCTGAAGTTACATCTTGGGGAAGATTTTTGAATTACTATATTATGCTGGCATTTCAAGCTGGATTATGAAGAAATAAATTCTCCTGCAGAAAGTTCATTGGTCTAGATTCAAGCGCGGTTCGTCTATAAAACTGGAAGACCAGTAATGCCGGTACAGGTGATAAATTCTGATCATCCGAAGGTGTTACGATCGTACGTACGAGTGATCGCAAACGTGATCGTTGGCTTGCGTGCATACGACTGGTTCGTCTGGATCATGGTTTTAAAAGGGAGTGCACGCCGCTGCGTCTCGTGCACTTTTATATTGCATGTTTAAAGAAACCATTCGACGATGCTTCTGTTCTGCGCCGCTTTTAAGTGCCGCGTGCATAGCTACATGCATGCTGCAGTGATTATTGCGCTCGTTCGATGCCCGGTGCTTGCGACAATATTGCTACTATGTAGTAATGATGGACCTGGCGAATATACCCTGGGATAATTTATGTGGTATGCAATTACTCCAACTCACGTCGTGCGAGCTAAAAAGGTAAATGAACGGGTAAGTGCGCAACTCTGGCAAAGCGTGCATACTAAAGATCTCATTAGTTAACTCGATGGTGGATTTACAGATTATTGTTATTAGTGAGACTGAAACGTCGAGAGGTTCTAAACTGCAGTTGAATAGTGAATTCCACTTATCGAGATTTCTATGGAAATGTATCGCTTTCTACGCAAAAAATTTTGTTAATAACGTATTGCAAATATCTGAGTAGTTTTTAGTTGGCGATTCTTGAAGGAAAATGAGCCAGTGGTGACACGAGATGAGTGCATCCATCGGATTGTTAGCTTTTGCTAGAATTCGTTCGAGTAAGGTGAAATACGTAACTGGGACAGACTGATGTAACGGAGAAAAATTGATAGGAAAAGAGAACAACTGAAGTGAATTTTGCTGATGAAGATCGAGCATGATACAGTAAAGTTAAATGCTCGAGGCGCTTATCACAACTTCACGAGAAATTTCAAAAAGCTGCACGTTCAACAAAAAAGGGAAAATTCATGCCGATCATAAAAACCGAAAATATGTAAACCCACGGTTCAAATTGAAGCATCAGCTCGATAAAACCAAAAATCCTCACGTCAAACCTAACATACAATCCCAACTACGAACAAACTCTCTGACAAATCCAAAAGACCAAACTCCCCAAAACTCCACGATTAAAATTCCCGTTTCCAAATTCCCCTAAACCCAAAATCAACTCATCGAACAATCCCCCCAAATAATCGTCCTCCAACGAAACATCCCCCGCGACGTCATCGCAAAAAAAACGAACTTTAGAACATCCCCATCCCCCCAGAAAAACACAGAAAATTCATCAAACACGAGAGCTCACGGGAAGAAGGAAATAGGGGCGAAATAACAATAACGATGATAAACACGAATCGGATTGACCACGGTGCTCGAAGGTGCAGAGAGGGAAGAAGAGAGACGAGGGTTGAAGCCAATTGACACACAGTATAGAGGGGTGACCTCGAGGCTGAGCGAAGAGGATTGCAAGCTCAGGGCGCTTACGAAAACGCCGCGAGCTGGTTGAACGAGAAGGCTCGATTGGAGGGGAAGAAGGACGACGACGACGACGGGGTGGCGATGGTGATGGTGGTGGTGGTGGCCGCGGCGGTGATGGAAGTGGTGGTGGAAGTAGCGCGAACGCTCTGACGCCGGGGAAGACACTTCAGTCCCATTAAGGCTGCGGTGGCGCGCGGCTCGCGCTGGTTTTACTCCTCGGAAGAAGACACGTGTGAACCGCAACCACGTGGATCTGTGCGTGACCCTGGTTCGAGCTTAACCGTGAAAGCTCCCGGGGTGGCTCGAAGGAAGTGCTAAGTTTTCACGTGAGGGAGACGAAGAGATTCTGAATCGGTTGCCGTGGACACGAGAACAACCGTCAACCTGGAGCCCACGTGTCAAAAACGGTGAGTGTTTGTGACTATTAACACGTTCAACGCCACCGGTATTTCGCTGGTTTCGCAATTTTTACCGAAGTGAAGGGTTTTCTATTAAAATCGCATCTTTACAAAGTAGAAACATTAAAGGTGCAGAGAGACATTCAATATTTAAATATTGAATGTATTAAAAAATTTGTAAATATTACGATTTGAAAGTTATATAAAAGTGCAGGGTTTTCTATTAAAATTACATCTTTACGAAGTAGAAACATTAAACGTGCAGAGAGACGTTCAATATTTAAATATTGAATTTATTAAAAAATTTGTAAATACTACGATTTAAAAGTTATATAAAATTTCATTGAATTCAATAGCGCCGATCGCGTGTTAAATTCAACGTGTTAAATTACCATGTCGCGTTTTATGAATTTGTAGCTTAATAGGGTTTAGATGGAAGGGGGTTGATTTTTGTGGAGAATCGGTTACATCTTGATTTTTAAGAGGATGTTTAGCATTGGAAATCTTTGGGTCAACTGATTTATACAAGTATGTGATTCTGATAAATTTTGCAGTTGCACAAGAAATAGGATGGATTTATGTAAGATGCGATATTAAACACTGCTTTTAACTGTAGACACGACTTCTCGGGGATTTCATTACCTTCGCTGAAAAACAGTACGAACCACTTAGGATTATGTAATATCGTCGATAGATAGAACCGATGTCAGCGGACGAGTATCGAAAGCGTTCGGTACTTATTAAAGAGTGTAATCTTGAAATGCAATCGTTGTATACAATATTCCACGGTATAATGTAGAAACCCGTTTGAATGACAAAACGATTGATAACGAGCAGGAGGAGAAGGAGGATCGTGTATTCACTCGATTTATTCTGTCAATCCTCTTACTTTAGCTGTGACCTCTCGTAATTAACCGACCGGGGAACAATTTCTAGAGCCTGGCTCGGTTACCAGATAACACTTCGTTGCCTCTCTCCTCATCGAGCCGTTCTCTTAATACGCGCTCACCGAAACCTTCGACGTTTCTTCGTCGTGAATCGACTTTTGCCGAAAAAACGTTCCTTCGTAACCGTCACGAAAGAAACTCCATCCTGATAAAAGCCATGCGCGATAGTTGAATTCGAAAGCGTGATAGAGAAAAAAGAAACGAACGGTAAAAAGGCAAACTCACCTATCGCGCTCGTTTCCGCGACGTTTTGCTACCGAAAGATCGCGTGACAAATCGACGTCCGTGCATGGAAATAGAAATGGAATACTTTCACGCGATTAATCGAGTTACTTCGAAACTCGGGAGGGGCGGTTGTAAAATACAACCGCTAATGACAGTTCGGAGCGAATCGATGTGTAAATAGCATGGAGAAGCGAATCGGTCGCGATTACAAACGTACACGCGATACCCACAGCGTTGCATTACGTTTACGAGGGGTTGACACAGATTCGTTTGATAATATCATGCAGCATTTACTCGTGCAGATTCTCACGAATGACTGGGAATATCAAAGGAGAGAAAAAGAAACGTGATTATGCGAATGGTGTGAGCGAGCTCGCGACAGAGGATAAAAAAAGGCATAATCGATTTGCAATATTTGAACGCACCTTTCGATGCTCGCATGCAGAAACTCACGGAGACACAATAAAATTGCATCAATCCTACGTTGCATTCCACAGTCTTCGAACAATGCTTACGATCAATTATGCGTCTCGCGTTGCACGTTCATAATACCGCGAAGCTCAAAAGTCGCTTTCGCGAATTAATGAAGCCGATGTGCAGATTTTCCCTATGCTAAGTCTCCGCGGAAATGTCATCCCGGAGCCTTCGATTTTTTTAAATACCTCTCTATAAGTGTATCTTACATCGTTTATACCACGAATCGATTAATAAATCAATTGTCTCGATGGTATAATATCCGAGAATTATCCGAGTAATATATCCGAGAATTCTTCCAACTGTAAACTTATCCTTTTGTGTAAACGTTGTTTCACAAAAAGTTTCGTGACTGGCTGGAATTACGAGATATTTCTTTCTCCATGTTGCTCTTCAATTTTCTCGCGTGAGGAAGATTGAGAAGTTACGAGGAAACGATCGGAACGAATCGCGAACGCTCCTCGAGGATTGACTTGCGACACTTGTCTTCGTTCTGCCGGTTCGCCGGATGAACTATGGTGCCCATGGAGAGTAAGTGTTCCAGTTCGTTAGGACGGCATATCTGAAATAATGATTGCCCTGTCACCGTCCGATGTGCATCCGTGACAAAGCGAGTTAACGGTTCTTGTAAAGCCCACGCGAAAGGTCTCGCGATGCGATTCTTGAAACCATGGGGCGAAATGACGAAACGCGAGATGCGCTTTATCTCGCGTGCCACCATAAATCGATATATTTCCTGGTCGAGAGTACACGTTGCCGAGATAGCTGTTTGGTTTTATCATAACGCGAGCGATTATTTCGATGGAACTGTTGCCTTTTTTTTTGCCCGTTGATAAATCCCATTGCGAATAATATCGCGAGTGCAGTCAAGCGCCGCGATGCTTTTGTTAAAGTACGGTAAATGTAAATTACGACATTATGAATTATTAATATAATAACTGTACAATTAACGGAATTCGTTCTTTGTGCATTTTATTGATCTGCTTGCGTAAAGAGTTACGAGTTCTTTTTTTTATTTATTACAAGATAAAACCGCGATATTGCATGGTGCACTAATAACAGTTGCAACGACGTCGTCTCGTGACAGTGTCGTTAAGCGTGACTCCATCTCTTTTCATCCCCGATGATTGTCAGGGATAACTTTTTTCCTTCTTTAATTATTAGGCTACGATGGTGAGTGACGTAACTTTCGTAACGATTTCCATCGCTGGCATTACAAAGCAATGACGTTCTCATTTGATTCCACCTTTCATTTCTGATTGAGCGCATCGCTCGTAATCTTCGGCAATCAATGCACCCCGTTAATTCTACCCGGCATATGCGTCATCGTCTCTCTCGACTAACAAGCTACCGCTATCCTCATCCAAAATCATCCTATACCCGACTCGTAAAAAAGCGACAAAACGAACTTTAATAATAAATAAAAAAAAAAAGAGTGCAACACCAAAAGCTTATCTCCATCCCGATAACAAACTCCCGCCGCGAATATCATCCACGAATTGGGGTTGCCGTTAAATAACATCGAAAATTCAACGATAACGCGGAACCAAAATGGAGCACATCGCGATGGTAGAAAGTTTTTCAAACGGTGTTACCCCGCGATAGCCGAGGTACACTGACAGCGAAGGAAGGAAGAGGAAAGGGAAAGGAAGGGAAAAAGGGGTACGTTGCCTGGCGTTTCTGAACGGATGTGGAAGGGATATGGGCTCTGTGGAAATTGTGCTGGGGTAGGAAAAGGGGGAAGAAGGGATGGAGGAAGAGGAGAAGGAGGAGGAAGGGGATCGAGGGGCGTGAGGGGTTGGAAACTGACCCGAGGGATCGCCGGGGGCGCAGACGAGCTCTGCAGTTGCCGTAATTAGAACCGAGCGCCCCGAGCACATAGCCTACGGCTGACGAGTCTCCTGCGGACCGAAATTATTCATGAACCGCGCCACCAACGGCGAAATTTTCCCCGTAAATATTTTGCCTTGTCCGAGATATCGCCCCGTGTTACGCGGATAGATAGAGCCGGCGCACGTTTGACCTATCTGCAACGTCGACGAGGCCCTCGGTGCATTCGATTATCATTGCCGAGGAAATCCGAGAAGAAACGAACCGGTCGGATAAGAAATAATGGACCGTTGGGTATGAAATAGAATATTGGTAATTAACTTGCCGGGGAACGGCAATTTTGATGGCCATTAGCGCTTATTTAACGAGTGTAATTGGAAGGGGTTTTAATCGCTGAGATTGGAATAAAACGAGGTATGCGATTCATTCTCTTTTTCTCCCCCTTTCTTTCTTCTGCCTCCTCATCTGCCGTGGATTCACGACCGGGGTAAATTGAATAGGTATGTACATACTCGTGATTTTATTCTGAACTTGAAATGGATCTTTTATTCTTGAGATTGCGATAACATTGCGCACTCTATTGGCTGCTGGGGTAGAAATTTATCTTTGGAAGAAGGAGATAGCGAAAGGTGTAACGTGGCGACAGGGTTGAGAATGAAGATGTAAGTGAGTTAATTGGAGCGATGCAATTATGTTTGTGGCTGCATTAGGAATGCCAGGGAATTATTGTAAGTCGGTACTTTTTGGAACTTCCGCGAAAAATACGGGACATTCGTCGATAATTGATAAATATGTCAATATCAGTTTTGACATCAGATTGACTCTCCAACCAGTATTCTAGTCCATAATTCCATTAACACGTTAACTGCCGGGTTATATGATCCGAAGTCTGATAATCAAACAACGTCCTGTTATCCTGTAATGATCCGGTATTATAATAGTTCCAGATGTCATAAAATAGCTTATTTTATATTAACTCTGTCATTCTGAACTCAAAAAAATACTTAATTCATACCGGTGAGCCTCAATTTTGTCTTCTTAAATTCACCATAAAATTCCAAACCAATTAGCCTATTTTTTAACCGAACCAAAATGATTATCCCCCACGCCAAAACTATCTTTCACTTCTATCTCAAGTCACTCATCACTTACCCCGTTCCTCCTTCCTACCTAAAATCACCCACGATCAACAATTTTCCAGAATACAATTCCAAAAAACAACCTCCAACTCCACATCATCAAAAGAATACCAAAATCCACCAACCATCAGCCTCGCATAAAACGAATACACCAACTTCCACCCATCGACGCTACAATCCAAGCACGTTCACCAAAAGCGCATTCGAGTTCATTGACCCCGGACTTGCCGGAACCACCCGTCCCACCGTCGAATCCGCCAAAACCCTCGCAGTCCTATCGTCGTTCCCTCTGTAAATTCGCGATCGTAGGTGAACCAAGAGTAGAACACCTGGCCAGCTATCTTTATAGTATAATACGTGTTGCAATAGGTGTTGCGCCGCATGAAATTCCTATCTCGGCCGGTCCCGCGGCTTATACACAACGTCTCGGTCAGAGTTTCCGTCTCGTAGGGTAAGTAGGTGAGTAAGTGGTGGGAATAGGCGAGGATGAAATGGAGCAAGACATGCATTGGCGCGTGTCGGGAGTGCCTTCTCGGCACTCTGCAAGCCAGGCCACGTTACGTGGGCAGGTACGTACCTGAATAGTCGAGGTTGCCCGGCGTAAGTAACGACGCGTGCAACCGCTGCCAGGTAGGTAGGTACATACCTGGCTCGGCGTACAGCGCGACGTATTGCCACCAGGCACGACCGGCCGGGGAGAGATTTACGTCCCGGAGTGGGACCGAGGTAAATACCTGCAACGAGAGAGCACGTTACAAGGCCCAGCCGCGTGTATCCTGACGTGTCCCCTGGTGCCGGGACGTCGGTTCGCCATGGTGAAATATAGAAAAATCAAACGAGCAGAATTTATTCGATAATAAAAGCCGCCACGGCACGACGCGACAAGCGTTTAAGGTGGGTCGGCTTTCAAACCCTGGACCGGAAAACACGCGACGCGAAAGCATTTACGAGACTCTTGGCAGAGTTACGTCGGAGATTGAGAAAATTCTGGAGCGACGGGGGGAATGAGTGATTGGATCGATGATCGAAGATCGAGATTTGATGGACGCTGGGTGTCTGAAGTAGGAGCTGATGGCGAAGAATTATCATTTTGAGAGTGAGATCATTCAGTAATTGTTGCAGTTGGACATATGAGTTTTGAATTTTTTTCGAGTCGTGAATTCATTACGATGAGGACTTCCCTTCCGTGAATGGAATCACGTGTCTTCCTTTATCTCTTGTCACTGTCCCGTGCTTAGAATATTCGAATTAGCGTTACAAAATTTCACATCTTTGATGAGAAAGTCGCACGGTCTTAAAATTTGTAACTATTCGAACAGTAAATAGTTAATGATTTCCCACAAAATGCAAAAATCTGATAAACCACTGCACGTATCCGGGAAGCGTAAAATCAGGCAATGTGACAGCTCATCGCGATAAACCGCTCAAAACAAACACAAGTGGGACGTGCATTTAGGTTCTCAATGGATAGGGTTTCGCGCCGAGGACGTATGCACAGAGATTTACATCGTAGCTGGTTTATGTTGCACACGCGAGAATATACATAAGCCCTGGCATGGCTTGACAGCGTTGGGCCCGGTGAAAAATATAGAAGCTTGTGAAGAATTTATTCACCAATAAAAGGGATTTCCCGTAGGCGAAGCAGGCAGTCGGGATCTTGAATTTCGAAAGAAAGCCACTCGCCGAGTACAGATAAATTTACATGCACGCCGAACTCAGTTCTGACCGCTCGATAAAGTCGATAGTCGTAAAATTCATTTCTACGGAACGCTATCGTAAAACTTTAGATATGCTCGGAAAGTGCGAACGTGATAAACCTCTTACGCGTTTCGTACTTATTCGACTATTTCTACGGCGAATTAATACGTTACGTCGATACAATCAAGACTGCGGAGAAGTAATACCTGAAGTACAAAATGTTGATACCTTATACAGAGGATGTCTTTGATTCGCGAACGTTTTTAGCTTGAAGATGTAACACGTTGAACGCCACCGGTATTTTGCTAGTTTCATCATTTTTGCAAAAGTGAAATTTTTCTATTAAAATCATATCTTTACAAAGCAGATACCGTAAAGACACAAATAGATATATAGCGAGCAGGGCTTTGTCCTTTTAATACCAATATTTAAATATTTAACGTATTAGAAAATTCGTAAATATTACAATTTAAAAGTCATATCAAATTTCATTTAATTTAACAGCGCCGGTCACCGGTGACCCCTATGACGTTCAACGTGTTAAAGAGACGAAATGAGTCTCAAGGTACATATTTTTGCATAGAAAATTGGCTGCTCTTAGTTGCATGATTAACGTAAAAGCTGCATTACTTGTTGAACTACCTACGGAAACGGTACGTTTAAAACGACCGGCTGTGCTGTCATTAAATTCCTTGATGTTCCACTAAATCTTCTTTCAGTCTCGGAAAAGACTATATATCCGTACTTAATATACGTCATGAAGCATTGTCGTACCTATACACGTCTATCAATATATTAATAACTGAATATAAAAAATATAATAAAGAAATATTAATCTTCTTCGTTATTGAAAAGAATTTAAAACAGGGCGCACCAAATACTTTGGAGCTAACGTATAAAACTTGAGAAGAAAGTCCCAATGCAACTCATACTATAAATCCCAAAATAGGACACCAGTAAATTACCGGAGAATATGGGACAAAGTTTCAAAGAAAACCGACCAGCATTAACTTTCAACGACGTCTAATTTCAGAAAGATTGACCACCAAATTACAAGACGGTTCCGTCACTTTCAATCACGGTGGAATTATTCGCAACGTAATTGGCGTTACTCGACGATATGAAACACTGCTAGAAGATGTATCGCGAATTAATTGAAGTTCCACTAAACGAGAATTAAGCGACAAGCACTTCTGTACTCGGTAAGGATGAGTGGGACTACGTGCCAGGCCATGGCATCGATAAATTTCAGACTACCTACGTAAGTGTTCGTGGTAACTGCGAGCGCAAGCCAAACCGGTCGGCACGCGCTTCGACCATCCACTATTGGAGACCGTGGATGCAGCAAAGAAAGGAGCGCTCTTCTTCGTGCTCTTCCTTTCCCTTTGACGTTTTATTTTTCCCCCCGTGCCATCCGCGAAGTTATTGTTTCTTTTTATTTCCCCGCTCGTATATGCATTCACGCAGTCGCAAAACGATGAACATGCGCCCGACTTTTATACCGAAATGCTCCTTATCGTGTACCATTAGCGTCATTGCATTCTCGTGTTTTTATCTTCTTTGCTTCTCTCTCGTGTATTTATACAGGCTTCGAGTTGTTCGTTTGAAGACGAAAATACTTCTACCGATAAGTCCAGCTGGACGGAATGTTTTACGAGATGCTGGTCTCCTTTCAGGATTTAAATCAGAGTCTAAAGACTGATGGAAGTTAATACAAACCAGACAAGTGTTCCACTTCCTCGATTAAATTTCAAGTGTTAACACGTTGAATGCCATGGGGGTCACCGGTGACCGGCGCTCCAGAATTCAATGTTTCATATGTCTTTTAAATTGTAATGTTTACGAATTTGTTAATTCAGTCAATATTTACGCGTTGGTCTCAAAAAGGTAGAGTCCTGCTGTCTACATATCTCTTCGTGTCTTTGAAGTTTCTGCTTTGTAAAGATGTGATTTTAATAGGAAACGCTTCACTTTGGTAAAAATGAAGAAACTAGCAAAATACCGGTGGCATTCACGTGTTAAAAAAACAGTATAAAAATAGTCACATACAGTTACACCTAATTCTGTTTTGACACGGTAGATACGTTCCATACAAAACCGTGTAAAAAAGGACATGAAGTACATACATAGAAAAAGGGGGGATTAGTTCCATATCCATCAACCCTGTAAAAAATAGTTAAAATAAATTTATTAAAAAATTTATTTTAAGAATATTTTAGATTTTTTAATCGTGCTAAATCGAATGAAATCGTGTAAAAACGGAATCAATTTTTTGTCTAGACCGTGTTAAATCAAAACCGCGTAAAAACAGAATTGGGTGGACTATCTGTGTGTTCTTCCTACGTCGCATCATCCCCTTTCGGTCAACATTCATCATACTCTACGTCCCACGATACCTACCTGGTGCACCGACACCACAACGAAGAAATCCATTTATTCCCTTTCTTCGACAAAATTTCAAATTTCAAAACTCAGTATAAAGTCATCACATAAAATTAGTACCCATTCATTCGCCCCGTCCTATCGTTTCCTTTTCCATCAACGCTCATTATACTCTACGTCCCACGATACCTACCCGGTGCACCGACACCACAACGAAGAAGTCCATCTATTCCGTTTCTTCGACAAGATTTCAAATCTCAAAACTCAGTATAAAGTCATCACATAAAATTAGTATCCATGCATTCGCCCCGTCCTATCGTCTCCTTTTGCATCAACGTTCACCATGCTCGACGTTCCACGACTCCTACACGTTGCACCGGCACCTGAACGATGCAGCTCATCTATTCCTTCTCCTCTTCTTTTCCACCTTACTGTACCTCCTCCTCGTTGCACCACATCCACCGCTCGCGGTCGAGCACGATGCAGGAAGAAGTTTAAGCAGACTTCATCTATCTCGCGTAGCACCTCCGCTTATTAAACTCGGTAATAACTACCGTGCCATTCCCCGGCCGATCTTCAATCAGTGGTTCTAACGAGTTACTCCAGCCGACTGGCGAGGGATGTGGGTCAGCACGAAAGCTCAGCCTCCCGGTGAAACACGAAGAACTTCGCTCCCAGTCAAGGACGTCCTCGATGGATGTCCTCCATAACCGCTTAGAGCCGACATGGAGCATCGCGGCGCGACAATAACGGTGGTAACGAAGCCAGAAACGGAACGGGGCACACCTTGTGTGCATCGTAAAACTAGAGACCGCGTGGGTGGTCCTGTAATTGTAATACTCGAGTTTATCCAATCGCCGACCCGATTTCGCGGGTACTACGGTTCATCCGTTTGCATCGACCGTGTTGCAGTTATGCATTTACTGGATGCAACGTGGAATTGGTGAATTTTTGGTGTAGGGCGCGGTTTTGAATTTTCGTTGGAGGTAGAATCACGAAAACAATTTAGGTCGTATAACTTTTCATAAATTACTTCTCATAAATTACATAATATTATCTAAATATGGAAGGGGATTTTCTATTTTTTTTTCTAAATAAAATATCTAGATACTTCGAATTAATCATTGCTACTCGCGGTGTCAAGCCAGCTCAATTAATAATCTTGACGTCACTTTAGAAAATACAGGTTAAATACTGTTAGATTTAATTAATCATTTTTCAACATTCACTCATCGATCCCCCGGTAGGTGAAATCCCTAATTACCCCAAGTTTTATATTCTATTTCAAGAATTCTGTCGCATAACGAATTAATCAATTAGTAATTCTGCTTTCCACTTTGTGTAATTCAAATATACTCGTATTAATCCATCGCTGGAAAATTGTGATCGGCGGAAAGAACGTGAACGAAAACGAACATTTCTGGTATTTTCGCGCATCAATGATTCGCTCAGAGACAAGTAATACAGGAACGGTTTAATTGGATCTGTATTTCAGTTCTTGCGCAGAGAAAAGCCTGCGAGAAGACGATTTCATGGAAACCTTCAGCCCGTCGAATTCAGTTGGCGCGAGATAGGAATATAAGGGAGACGTGACGGATTAGCGTAATGTCCGTGAATTTAAAGCACGCGCTCGTGCACATGGAAACCTACGCGAAAATGGCAACGGGCGTAGAGTAATTCTGCTGAAAAGAGACATTTTCACGACTTCGTCACACCAGCTGAATCATTAGCGTCTGTGTACGGCTCCTTTGTCAACTGCGATTTCCGCAGTTCATGGATTCGTTTTCCAGATCTGTGAATTAATGAAACAGAACCGCGGCGATTCTACAGTGCCTCGATGATGAATTTTATTAGTCTAACTTTCATCATCGAGACATTGTAATATCGCCGTGGTTGTGATTTATTAATTTTATTAATTTAGAATTTTATTAGCCTACCTTCTAGGTGTGGGCGATGTATTGTATTGTTGCGGAATGACAGTATTGTGGGAAAATAAATATACCATTGTAAAATCGATTTTTGAAATCCGATATAACAGGACAGAACGGAGAGAAAATTCAATAGAGGGTAATTTTTTTAAGTTCGGAGATTTTACGTGATCATTTTCTATTTTATAATCGCGACAAATGAAAGCATAATTTAAGAATTCCGTGAAAAATATTTTTCCACCTATTTTTCGGAGGGAAGCCTGCCTTTCACGAAATAGTGATTTTTCGTAGAACACTTTTTCCGGAATTTCCAGCTGCCCTCATTGTTGACGCGATTGCTCAATATAATCAGAGAAATGAAAAAGAAACACACGTATGTATTGGTAAAGCTGATCTTAAAGTTCGATTACAGTAGAAATTGATGTAGCTATATGAAGTGAATTTATTTTTCCTAACAAAATTCTCGTTTTACGTTTACAAAAAACCTGGTAAGCGCTCTCAAGAGTATATTATAAACGGTCAGATGAAAATAATCGGTGGTATAATTGCCGATGAATAATTGCTATAATTAGAGATTTTTCGTAACGAAATAACGGACTCACGCACAGCTGCCTTTTAAGAGGTGACTTTGCTGCTACCAGGTGTTCGAGATGATAGAAATGAAAATCAAGGAGAACAAATAAAACGTAAAGCAGTTAATGGGCCACGAATGTTCCCCGTTTCCGTATAGTCATTTCGCATCGATCACTAAGTACGCGCTCGTAACTGCTTCGTGATTGGAAGACATTAACTTGCAACGCTAATTAATGTCAGATGCATCGTTAATTTTTTAACGTCTTCGTAAAAATTGTACAAAAATAATCTGGCCAATGTGCATGTCACTCTGAAAGAATGTTATCATACGTTCGCCGGAAGAACGCTGTTTGTGAATCGTTCTGTTTCCGGAGCACAGTTTGACTTTTGTCCTTTACTGTAAATCAATGTCAAATTTCGTATACCAACTTGGTACCCTGTTTTAAAAGACTTACGAAGAAATCAACCACTGTAAAAGTTCTACCAACAAATATTATCCCTTTTTTCTAAAGGATAAGCCAAATATAACGGTCTAAAATATCGCTAAGCAATAAATAAATATTTTTAAGCAAATATCCGATACATTTCAAACAATATAATACCTCGAAACATCTTTCAACAAAATTATTCATATTAATCAAGGACCCAAAGTCAGTGCATCCGAATCAAAAAGAATCCTCAAAGTGAAACCTACCGAAACAACAAAGTACAACGCAAAAACTTTTTTCAAAAGTAAAAACTCTACTATCAAACGATGCCGTAACAAAAACATGTTCACATACATATCCGGCAGTGCATCTCCGTATTAACGTTGCCAGGGGCGTGTAAAAGGAATAGCATCCACGAAATAAAACGCGATATTTCCGAATTAGCATTTATGCATATCCTCGAAACGTTGATGTCCACGGTGTTCTCGGAATAAGACTCGTTTGAAGTTAGTCTCTCGTACAACTGCACACGGAACCTCTATGCATCTGCTGCACCATGTAGTACTGGTCTACGTAACATACGAACGGATACCGTGGCTGGCACGAAAATTCGCGCATGCACGTACGAGTTTCCGGAATTTACAGAGTTGTGTACGTTTAACGTGCGTGTAACGTTGACCCTGAAGCATTGGGCAAGTCCCCGTGTAGGGTTAACCCAACCCCCGGGGCCTCGGAACCGCACCCGAGACTGCGGATGCCTTTGTCGAAGCGAATATTGCCAGCCGAGTGCTGCGTGAATATTTTAACATTTGTAATGAACGTCGTCAAGGGAGAAAGAAAATTGCGTTAAACCGACGGGAGAGTTTCTAAGGCAGCGACGCTCGTGTCTTGCGCTAATTGCGCATAATTTCAGCGGGCTTAAAAAGGTCAGAAACTGAATGCTGAATATGAAAGAGGGAGGAGATGGATTTTAAAGAAATTCCAAGTCGCAATCTCGGGAACCGGTGCTAAGCTTTTGTTCGTTTTGAATGACATCGTTTCCGTTAATGATTTATATTAGGGGGACCGGAAAGTAACGTCGTTCTTTTACATTAAATTCAAAGAAATAAAGTAACAAGTTTTTCTTTTTAATGAATGATGTAATCACCCTCGTTATCCACTACCTTTTGTCATCTAGTGTGCAAATTGTCAATGGCGGATCGATAAAGATCAATCGGTTTTTGAGCAAAATATCTGGAGAAATGACATTAATTTTTTATCCTTAATACCATTTTTGTTCTTCTTTTTTTCAATGTATTATGACGCTTAATTTCCCACGTTTCGTTCCGTTATTACGATATTAATGCGAATAGTATTCGATGGAGAGAAAAGGGGAGGAATAGACGGTGTTACGTTAATGCATCGGTAGGACGGTGGAATTGAAAAATGTGATTATGATTATTAAATACGTCCGAGTTACGGGAATGGAATTAAATCATCCGGAAACAGAGAATATCTCACGTTCTACCGGCTACGTTCACCAGATAATTACCTTAATAACGTGGCAGGCGCGGATTTGCAAACTCGCACGAAAATACTATTCCATTACAAATATTATTCCGGGAGATCCGCTTCGAATACCATTCGTAATGGAATCACCGGAGGAAAATCAAATGGCCGTACGAAATTAATTCCCGTATCCCGTATCATTTTATTACTCCACGTTCTGGTACTCCTATCCCCGTTATATTTTCAGTTCACATTCACCGACTCACACCATCGTGCACGTACGGCTCATGGAAAAAAGCAAATATACGTACCCGTCAATGTTTTCAACTTCCGTAGGATATCAAATTGTAATTAATTCGAAATTCCCAATCCGGAAACATCCCTCGTTACCAAGCACACATTACATTTTCCATTTGTTCTTCACTCTTCACAACCCTTCGCCATTGAATCGTTAACAGAACCGTTAATATCATTTCTCGCACATTTTTCACGAATTTCCTCATGTCCTAAAATAATAATATTTATCTGCAACTTTTCTTTATTATTGTTACCATAACGATCGCTAAACTAATCACGAAGGCCGTACGATGTATATACGATGCAACGAGTTTCGTGTTTACCAGCGACACGATTCTACCGGAAGTTCGCCGATCGGCTAAGCGCATACAAATTTACATGCATGCCGGCGGCCAGAGCCTGTTTAGATGTCCACGCGAGTTTCTCGATGGACTTCAACATCGCCGGTGACTTAGTACACGCGCTAAAGACACGCGCGTGTCCTCGAGAACGCATTAGAACGCCTCCTCGTCCTGCCTTCGGGCTGAACGGTCATCCTGCAACGCACGTGCATCCATGCAGCTGCTCGATTCGCTTATTGTGTATTTAACTGTCGCCAGAGAATTCGAATAAAACGATCGTCATTATCTTACGGCACAATGACAATGTGCAGTTCTCCTTTTGCGGTCCTTTCTCGTCGTTACTACCGTTGTTCTCGCGTTTCACGATGACCTTTTATCGCAGATCCTTGATGATTGTAGTTAGGCTAGGTACATCAGGTGGATTAGGTATCATGGTGATCGAGAAGGTCATATGGCAAGTGTTAAATGATGGAGATGAAAATTAAATTGAATATTTGTATTCATTGTACCCTTATTCTTTCGAGTACAGATAAGTAAGAATTAAGATAATGATGCGCGTAATAGCTTTGGTAACGCAGAACCTGTAATCCTTGTCGATATTACTTCGCCATTATCCGAATTCAGTAACACAGAGCGGATATTAACACTAGAACTACCGGCGTTAAATCTATCATAAGTATTTAAAAATATTAAATAAGTATTTTGAAAAAAGGGGTGGAAAATATGATCGATTCGGTAATTTATGGTTAATAAGATGGACGTAGAATATCTATTCTATGACTCTCCTATAAACATGGAGAATTTTTGGAAAAAATTGTGTACCAGTCATTTTGACTGGTTTGGTAGTTCTAGTGTTAATTAAAATGGGAATATTACGAGACCGTACGGTTACCGCGAGAAAAAATCCCGGGGAAATATGAGACAAAGGTGAAAATTATATTTCGGATAATTTGTAATAAATATAAAAATCTCTATGTCTTTATAAAGTTGTACGGAACACGAGACAATGATAATTTCTTGACGAAAAAAAAGGAACTGAAGAGGGCAAATCTCGTTTGCCACACTTGAATGGTTAAAGAAAGGGTCTTTTTTTCTCGTATCCTCGAGCGGTGCCTTTATTATTCTTGCATCGCAACGGCATGAGCGTTCTCTTGGCTCGTGCATGTACATATTACACACACGACGTGCACGGAAAATTGTCTACCGTTCTGAGATGCCAGTGCAGTAGTAGCAATTGCCGGTACGATCGTTATTGCGGTTGTTCTTCCACTTTCTCTTATCGATTCCTCTTCCACTTGGTCTCTCTAATTCGTTCTGGAAGTTAACCGTTTCGAGGCTAATAGAGAGCAATATGATTTAATTAAATAAATTCTGTAGGAGCGCGTAGCGATCGTAATAACGGGATGGCCAGTTATTGCTCCCCGCGATGGCTAAGGCTGGCTTCATCGCTGGCTTCACCGGCGATGATTTAAATTAGATGTTCAACGTGAAGGAAGTTAAGATCAAAGAAGTGTTCCGACAATTAACCGTATGGATACGTTTTGTCCGCGATTACTTGGAGCAATCAAGGACGATCATTATGTACGTGATTATGTTTTATTTCTATGTTAGATAACGTTTTAGAATATATACACGTGCGCGTGCATAGAAGCCGGCTGATTAGCCGAAGGCATCTCTACAATCTCTACGACCGTTGTTGTAATTGCTGGGATGATTCGTTTCTCTTCTGCTTGTTCTCAGTGTTTGCTTGGAGAAAAATTCGTGAAGAAGGATGCTGACTGAAATGAGAGAAATATTTGTATTGAAAAATTTTCTAGGGTGTTCAAAAAAAAGCATTCAATATTTACTTGGTATATAGGATACACTGTACTGAGTAAAAAAGCTTTAGTAAACATAGGTCGAAAGGTCAACCGTTTCTGAGATATAACATTTTTGTTTGTTTTTATCATAATTGAATTACTGCTGAAGTTGGAGAAGTCGGAGAAGTTTTTGAAACAGCATGTGAGAGGGAACCCTTCGATTGGGAAATTTTTCCGTGTAAAGACGTCGTGCAGCTAAAGCACTTTCATTAGCACGGTCATACATAAAATGCACATCTGCCATTTCTTCATTCGAATAATACGCAGATATTTTCACGATACTTTGTAACTGTGTAAAATCTACAATCGCGAGTGAAACTGACTGATTCTCAATGAAATCTACTGTCGGCACTAGAATAAGAACATTCAGAACGCGGGTTACAAACACTAAAGTAAACATCGCATGCGATGGAAGCAAGTAAGTCAATCATGATACTAGCAAACAAAAATGTTTATATATTAGAAACGGTTGACCTTTCGACCTATGTTTACTAAAGCTTTTTTACTTAGTACAGTATATCCTATATACTATATAAATATTGAATGGTTTTTTTAACACCCTGAATAAGGTCGTCGTTAAATTCTACCGATAATTCTGCATTATAATTTAGAGCAATTTTCTTTTTACCGAATGTTCTTTTATGATTATTCTTATAATGATGATTCACCATTTTAACCCCTTGCCCTACAATGACGCGTGGCACTCGTGACGCGTTAAATGAAATAGAAAATTTTTAAGTTTTCCAGAAACTGTTCAATTCAAAATATCAGTGGGTCAGGATACGTTGAACTTAGTTCTATGCTATTGATATTGCGTTAAGTTGCACGGTATATCGGAAATCAGTGATAAATTATTATTCCAACAATTAATTCTGAGTTATTGCGCGTTCCGTCACAAAACAAATTGTAGGGTAAAGGGTTAAATGAGTTGCAATAGTAATAACAGAGAATCGTAAGAGAGATATTAATAGGAGCGCTGGTACAAGTATAATCACTATCGTGGCAATCATTATCACAGCGTTCTACTTTCCACCCCCCACGACATGCTATCTAAGACCTCTTTATTTATAATCGTGTCAGTTAAAACACATGCTAATCGTACAAACGACACTTCGTCTTTACATTCGTAGACACACTCGCGCGTCTACTTAAGAGCCGTTGATTAGCTGGAGGCGGCAGTCGGTGATGGCTGTTGCACTTGCGCTGCACCTCGTCCTGCACTACCTTTAGAGCCACCACCGTAGCTTCTAACAATAAGCTTAACCGTGTTAAATCTCGCATAGAACTAGAATTTCTGAAAACGCTGCTTTGTGACTGAAGCTAAAAAATCATATATCAGACTACTTTAGAAAACGTCTCTATAAATTGCAAAGGTGCTCATAACTGCAGGCAATATTATTCATTATTGTTATTAAACCTTTTACGCTACTTTGTTTCCATGTTACCAAGCATGTAAATTACGATATCAGGGAAATCAATCTAATTTGCATATGAACAAGGACTGCACTCCAATCGAAACTGGAGAACTTTCCCTTTATGTGTAATATTAATACTATGCCGTCCGCGCGATAAGTCAAGATTTTTTGGTTTGGCGCCGGCGCTTTTCGAATTTGTCGAAAAATCATAAAACGTCGCGTTTTACTAATCGCAATAAGTTATAATTCTGTCCCGCAATTTTCATGGAATTTCGAAGATATGTAGCGCATTGCAGCCTGTACGGGTTACAAGCGATACTTTGCAACAATTTATGATTGCAAAATAACCGCGACGCCTTTGCGATATAATAGGCAACAATTATAGATAAAATTTTGTTGTCTTAAAATTTTAGCGAGACACCAACGTGGTGTCACCGGACGGCATAGTGTTAAAATTCAACAGATTTAACACTAGAACAACCAAACCAGTCAAAATGACTGGTACACAATTCTTTCCAAAAATTCTCCAAGTTTATAGAAGAGTCTTAGAATAAATATTCTATGTCCATCTTAAAAAACATAAATCACCGAATCGAGTATTTTTTCCGCCTCTTCATTTCTCCTTTT
This sequence comes from Cerceris ruficornis, assembly GCA_963989415.1. Taxonomy (NCBI): domain Eukaryota; kingdom Metazoa; phylum Arthropoda; class Insecta; order Hymenoptera; family Crabronidae; genus Cerceris; species Cerceris ruficornis. Next base: position 11,985,917 of record OZ022518.1, on the reverse strand, counting down.
TCAAATTACTTATTTAATATTTTGAAATATGATAGACTGAACGCCGGTAGTTCTAGTGTTAATCATCTCAATAAGAACCTATAGTTTCACGCGCGTAAAGCAAACTTCTAATTTTTTCATATAACGGTGAAACGGTTACAGTAAAAAAATAGCGACTTTCAGGGTCCTTTGGTCAGTCTGGAGAAGCCTCTACTTTTTTTCAACCCGTCGTTGACGTCCACCAAAACCACAACCGCAACCATCGACGAAGGGACACTCGTGGTGACCTCTCTTCCTCGAGGAACGACCATGAAAAGGTTCTGCATCGTGTTTCACATGGTGCTCGCAAACGATGCACCGCAGCGCATGCCGGTACCACCGCGGATACGAGCGAGAAGGAAAGAAGGAGAAACCAGTCCCCTACCTTCGGCCTCATGGACGTCACAGAAACTCTGGCCGAGGCTGAAAATAAATATCACGAAGACGAGGCAGGAGAGACTTCTTTCCTTCTCGAGTTTCGTGGTCTACGGTGCCTCGAGTGGAATCCTTTGGTATCCTCGCGAGTCCGTATTTCTTAATGCACCGGTACCACATCCGTGATGTTCGCCATTCGTTAGATTGACGTGACGTTGGGGGGTATTTTACAAGTCTTCTACCTGCTAGAATACAAAATAAGAGATTCATTGCGAAACTATCTTCCTTCGGTTCGTTTACATTTATAGACAGTGTCGCAAAAATCATGGACAACGGTCAGAAGTTTCGAGCAAAGTGCCAGAAGGTTGACTTTCTGATCTCTCGCAAGGGTACTCGACCGCATATCATAAATATCAAAATCCACCCCCGTAGACCGTTCAAAGAGTTTCTTAAAAATTGAAGCAGCACTCGATTTCAATTCCACTCGACCCCAGTTAATTAGCTTCATCATCATACGTTCCATCCACGGAGCAACAATAAAGGGTGGACCGTCGTCCTGGAAGAATCCGGGTTACACGAAAGGGGGAGACTTTGTCACGAAACAAAGCCCGACAATGTCCTCGACTTTATGTACATAGGCATTGAAATGAACGGAGGTCTCTCTTTAAGCCGCCCCGTACGAATCGACCAGCAGGTCGTTCCTTGCCGGTCTTCACATTCGTCTCCGCCCCGTTGAGTTTGCCTTCCTCTCGGACGACGGGCATTCGTTAAATATTGTCCCGTCGCTAATTGCCTTATTAATACGTATGAAAACGGTCGTTCCAACGTTTCGAGAACGAGCCTCGGTATTCCAGGGGAAAACAATGATCCGCTGAATAAGCGCTGTCGACGCGTCACGGGCGACCAACCGTGAGGATCGATAAATTAAATCTACCTACGCTGTTCGCGTGTAAAACACGTATGGGTTTTCGATCTCGTTAACAGGGGAAAGTACGAGTAACGTCAGAAACGGCCGAATGCCGTTTTGACTTATAAATGGCAGCTGAAACCACACGTTTCTACGCAGTCGTCGTCGGTTGGCGAGATGACGAGGAAAGAGGAAAAAATGCGTGGCACGTTGCGTGTCTGCGTACTGTCCCGTAACGTAAATCATGGGACACTTTCTAGGTTTGGTCGTGCGGAGATATTAATGGTGTTAAATTGTTGCTGGTATTTATATGCAGCTGTGATTTACTGATTGACGTGGATCTTTTAGCATTTGCGTCGCAAACAGGTGATTGTAATGGAGATTATTGTTCAGGTGTGATAAATAGAGGGTGATTGTGAGAGTAGTAAGGTTGTTGATTCTTGAAAATGGCAGGGATTTGAATTTACGCACCGTGACTGGTTGAAATCGTGAAACGTGTATCGCTGAAGTTTAGAGAGAAGTAGAGATAAAGAGAAGTGGAACGAGAGTGGAAAAGTATTATCGATATGGCTCGACGGAGAAAGCCACAAGAACGTTTTGTTGGAATGATTCGGCGGTCGTTTTTCCATTTTATGGCCGATTTTACAACTCGCCTAAAGTATGCAACGTGAGCATGCATTTTACTGAGGCTGCGTAACGTTTTGGAAATATCGTAAATACAGTATTACTTCTGGACACTGTGATTTTATTGCATCTAACGCAGTTTCTGCGTTATTTTTTAATATGTTCAAACATAGAGATGTATGAAACGATACATCGTCAGTAATGTGGGTATCAAGGCAGTCAAATATTTTTTGCAGAGGGAATTATGTCATTTATCGCACGAAAAGAGTTCAATCTACATTCATTTCACAATTTCCAAATAATATTAACGCATGGCAGAGTATCGTGAAGTACAGGTAACCCGCGAAGAATACGAGTTTCGAAGAACATGGGTACCTTCCCCCGAATTACACGGTTTCAAACTACACGATTTTTGAGTAATTCTTTTGAAAAAAAATAAATTGATATAAAATTATTTCCAAATATGCATTTATTTAATAAAATGGACAGTTATGATCAAAGGCAAAATTGTTCAGAATTATAAGGGAATTATAGGTTTTATCACTTTTGAAAAATCACCTCTATGAATTCTCAATTCCATTTTAATTGAAATAAATACATTTCACACTTGAAACGGAATCTCGTTTTTTGTACTATCGAACAACATGGTTTCAAAGAACACGCCACGAATTAATCGTGTTCTTCGGGGGTTACCTGTATAATAGCACAACTTTATGTGAGACATACGAGCATGAAGGTTCGCACCCGCAATTAGGCTGCTCGGATTTCAAAGCCGTAAATTAATATTCAGGCAAAATGACCGTAGTAGTTCCAACTTCAAAAATACAAAAAGAAACAGCGACGAGCAACGTAAAATATTTATCAGATAATAATCTCGGCAAAACTGCATCCCAGAAATGTCCAAGTTTAATATACATATTCTACCATGCTCAGAGAATTAATTCTAAAAATTTCTGAAAATTGACAGTACAATGCAACACTGTAGAATATCCTAGCCGTATTTCTTTGCAGAAATAACGTGTGTACGTAGTGACGTAGACTTTTAATTACAGACGGAAATGTGAGGCCGACGGGAAGGAGGCGAAGGCGGAGCTGGCACAACGCAATATGTTCCCTAGCGCTCAAATTAAAATGAGGTAAATATACGCGCCAAGACGAGACGTACTTTGAAAAAGCAACGTATCGTGGAGCATATTAAAGGCACGCGAATTTCAACTTGAGTAATTTATCTCGAAGAACGGCAATCTGAGTTTCGCACTGGTGAACGTTTCTACGGAGCTAACAAAATAATCTTCCGGCGAAACTAACTCCAGTAAAAAAAATATCATTTCACGTTCTCGGACTTTCATCTTCGAGCCCTTCACCCGACGTTCGATCGCGTTAATCATTGAGACTAATACGTGCCGCGGATCGAGGCTGAAAATGGGACTTTGCAAGATGGAGTTGGAACGGGAGGTTAAATTTAGGCTTTAGTTTTAACGCTGGAACTACCAGCGTTATATCTATTATATATAAATATACTGAATGAGCAATTTGAAACAAGAAAAAAGATTAAGTAATTTTGATTTGATAAGATAGAAGTGAAGTAATTACTCCATGGCTTCCATATCAATTTGAGGAACTTTTAGAAAAAATTTAGAATTGGTCATTTTAACGTTGGTAGTTTTAGTGTTAAAACTTTGTTATTTGTATGGTAAAATTTGATAATTATCGATCGAATTTTGACGCCAGGTGCTCTTGGTTTTGCGATTGAACGCAGCTGAAATTGAATTTCTTATATTTATACAGTGTACCAATTATTTTTTTCGATTATCGCATGTTCTCGTAATTGACTAGTTTAAACTCCGTCCGATAGGGTTTGCAAAACAAACGATATTCTGTATTTTATGAAAGTATCAAGCTGGACTGCAAACGTATGCAAACAAAAATTCAACAATTACACAATTATTTCTAAGGAATTTTTTAACAAACTTTTTTAATATTGTTTGCACAATTTGAAGTTCTTATGAAATTTGTACTTCCACAAATTCTATCGGAGGTGTTCTAAAATTCCTCCACAATGCCTCAAAATCTTCAAAAAATCATTTTCTATGATTCCTAAAGCATTCCGTTCAATCGAACCCACGATAAATCTAGCATCACAATCACTGACAAGGGAAGTACGGGAACTGATACTGTCCTGCCTGTCCTACCTCTATCTGTCTGCGATGCAGCTTTATAGATCTCAAGAAACAGTATAATTTTTATTTCTACTATTTTTTTTATATCTTTTGTTGCTTACGACTTACAAACACGTATATGGAAAGAGTGGATGAGACAACGGGGTTAGATACCTCCCTCAAAGTTGAAAACGGGGCAAAGGAATTACAGTTATCTTCTTAGATAAGTCTAATAAATATTTATGCAAAGTTTAATAAAAATCTGAGTGTATCAGTTCCCGAACTTCCCTTGTGAGTGAATTCACCCATATTAACACGTTGAATGCCATCCGTATTTCGCTAGTTTCATCATTTCCACCGAACCGAAACTGTTTCTATTAAAATCACATCTTTATAGAATAGAAATGTTAAAAGTAAGAATAATTATGTACTCAGTAATACTTCACTTTTCTATCTGCAATATGTTAATAATGAATACATTAGTACTATAATAGTTTTCCTAGTTTGTTGTCGGCTAACTCTGATTTAATTTATGTGGTTTTGATATCACATGTTAGGTATGAAGTAATTACTTGCAGGTATTTAAAGTTTAATGTTATATTAACACATTCGCGACCGCTTACGTGAATTTATGTCTTTTCAAGTTCTATTCCTGGTTGCCGGTGACGTGAATCCACGTCATTTTAAATTCTATTCCCGATTGCCGCTGACGTGAATTCACGTCCTGCAATTTTTGTTTCTGAATGCTGCAACATTAGGCGCTTTCGATAATAACCGCTATCTCAATGAAACAAGTGAGAATGTCTCAGTTGGCGCATTAACTGCAAGCCGGCAAGTATACAAATTATAAAAATTATTTTATTTTGAACAACACATAATTGCAACATTGATATTCCAACATAAATTTTATAATTTTTATCCTCCCTTTAACGATACATCTTTGCGGCAACCAGCTTCAGAATTTCATTATTTCCGACGCTGAAAATTATTTTCAGTATTAGAATCTGAAAAAATTTGCCGGCCGCGAACGTGTTAACAAAACGATTGTTCAGAAAAAATCACGCCAGAGGTGACTTCAGAGTTTTAGGAAAAAAAATTTTGTCGCGCCAGAGCTGACTTCACAGTGCAAAGGGTTAGCATATCCCTAAATATCGCCATTTAACACTATTCCTTCCACGACCGGTCAAATGACCGTTTTTAAAATTTCGATTAGAATTTCCTATATACAACGTAATTGAATCACCTTTAAACTTCACGACTTTTCCTCAAATATACGTATAATACATTCACATTATAATACATTTTTCAATATTCACTTCTTTTTTTACTGTTCTTTTTCTGGGAAAAAATTATCATTCGACAAATTCACCGGTTGCGATAGGAAAAGGTATACGTGAAGTGTCGGTAGGAATAGTGTTAAAAATCCTAATTTCATCGAATTCAACAGTGCCGGTCACCGATGACCCCCATGGCATTCAACATGTTAAATTCCACCATAACCCCAACGAATACTTTCCCTAAATTATTACTAAATACATCACAACCTCGGTGATTCGGAATCCACCTAAATCAATAAGTCCTAAGTGAAACGACCATAGCTGTCGAAGCGGGGAAAAAACAAAACAGACAAAACTAGCGTTCCACCGTAAAACCAAGTATAGAAAGAACGCGGCCTGATGGTGGCTAATGTCGAAAGTATCTTTGTCAGATTGCTGTCGCCAAGCAGTTCGCCGGCAACGTCGCCCACAATGTCGAATTCCTCGTCGCCGACGCCACCGACCCCGGCCACGCCGGCTTACAACCAGAAGATGACCGGTATACCATGCGTGGCCGCTGCTTCGAGGTACACCGCCCCGGTTCACATTGACGTTGGCGGCACGATATACACCTCCTCCCTCGAAACTTTGACAAAGTAAGTACACAAACTTTGAAATTCATCCTTGCCAACCCTCATGGCTCGGTGCCGAAAGCAGGGTGAACTTAAGCGAGCAAGAAGTTCGCCGAAGTTTCGCACTGGACGGTCACGCGATGTCGTTCGTGGATTAGGACTGTAAGACCCGAAAAAGGAGAGAGTGTACTTTGTTCCCTCGAGAATAAGACTTACTCTGGAAGTAAGTCCTTCCATGATTTTTAACACGTTGAACGACACCGGTATTTTGGCAGTTTCATCATTTTTACTAAGGGACACTTTTTCTGTTAAAATCGCAACTTTACGAAGCAGAAACTTTAAAGATAGAAATAGATGTATAGTCAGTAAGACTTGACCTTTTAAATGGTAATATTTAAATATTGAATGTATTAGGAAATTCTTAAATATTACAATTTAAAAATCATATGGAATTTCATTGAATTCAATAGCGCCGGTCAGTGGTGGATTTACTAATATGTTCAGTATTTAAATATTACTGTTAGAAAAGTAAAGTATCGCCGGGTATGAAAGTATTTTTATCTGTAACGTTTCTTTTCTATAAAGGTATGATTTCAATAGGAAAAGTTTCAGCTTCATAGAAGTGATGGAATTAGCGATATTCGTGAGAAGTTCAACGTGTCAACCATGGTGTTAATATTAGTGAAAAATGCATATACTAGAGTTGTATGACTCTGATCATGCAGTTCTATTCGCAATGAACCAGAACGGAATGCAACTGGCGCAGCTCTATTTACACGAAATTGATCAAACAGTTTGTTTTCTCGCACTTGCTAGAACATAAGATTTTATTTTCACTTTTTGGACTTTTTTCGCAAACATGAACACCCTATCTCAAAAACATGCCCTAGGACGTTTTCTGGGTGCAAAATTAATACGAGATCGGGTCTTATTTTCGAGAAAACATGCCAATATATTATAAATAAATAAAATGGAACTTCGTTTTTGACAGAAATTCGTTTGTGTATATTTCTATTCGGGTGGTAGGAGTTTTCAGAAGACAAATGCTCATCGTAGACTGTGAAAATAAAGACAACAGTGCAACGTAATAATATCACGTTCAATTGGCAACATTTCTGGTCCTAGCACGGGAAAGAAATCTTTGCTTTGCTCCTTGCAGAAATTTTTGATCGAAGTAATCGAACAGTCTTTAATGTTCTATTGAAGAAGGTTCGCAAGATACCAGATATACAAAATTTGTACCCAAAGGCTCCCCTTCTTGCACCTTCATCACCCATTAGCGCGCGAAACCCGTCGTAAATTGCAAAGGGGGTGATCACCCTGAGCTGAGAAAGTTCTCTTGACGTTTTCCAACCGACGGATTGACGCGGATCGAACAGTGATTGTAAGATTTAAAGAACGTTCTCCTGTTCAATCCGTTGAAAGCACAGAGAAACGTAAAGTTGCGAGGAGCGAGTAGAGAAGTCATTAATTTGACTTTTTTCATCGCCGTTATCGAAACGCCGACAGGAAGAGAGACTTTAATGGAGCTCTCAAGAAGACGGGATCGTTTTTTCGAGCATCGAATGTCAAGCGAAATGTCATACAGCGAAACGATGCCTCGATGTTAAAAAGTCAGCGCGTGTATCTTCAATGAGACGAACCTCACGTCACCATACATGGCTCGGCGATTTGGTGTCCTGCTCGTTCTACAAACAAGGCGAACTGAGTTCCATCAGATTGATGGTTAACAACGTCGTGCAGCTGATTTCGTTTTAGCGTATCACCGATTTTGAAATGATTCTGATGGACCTTGTTTTGAAAAATCGCTTTTAAACGACGCGATTCAGAAATTTCTCAATGTCCGAATAGTCGTCGCGAATTACCAAGTATTTACTCCGAGAGTTTCGAATTCACCGTTAACACATCTTAAGCGGGGATTTTCTCGCCAAATTCTCACCATATAGCGGACGACTTTGTGCAATTCGCGTGCAAAATCCCGTCTGCATAAAATAGCTATTACTTTTGAATCATGAGCTATTTATTAATAAAACTTTCAATTTTCTTTTAAAAAATAATTTCTTTATTTACTTTCCTTTGTCGGCTCCCGCGCTTTAATAATAATATGCGCGAAACGAGTTTAGACAGTTTAAAGGGTTGAGCGGCAACCTTTCAGCACTGAATTTTATTTCTTCGGAAAATGACTAATTTTTAGCAGTGTATATTTTGTGACACTGGAAATGGAATAAAAATACGACTGCGAATGAAATATATTTTTTTTTATTTCAGGAGTTTTCAGATTTTTAGCTGGGACAGCATAAATCCCAGTAGTATGTTACTGCTGGGATATTTTTATCCCAGTAAATATTGTCACATAAACAAAATAATATATGGAAATAAATTGTACAATAATAACATGAAAATTATATGATAATGTTTGGGATATAAAATATCCCAGTAGTGTTGTAAGGGTTAAGATGTGTTAAGTATATCTTCCGAACCTCGTGTCTATCAATTTGACCAGAATTAAAAAACGTCATCCATCAGAATTCTTCTTTGCATTGCAAAGTATTCGAGACAGTAACGAGTTTAATCCTCCTCCACCATCAAACGCGATTCGCCAACTCGTCTCCTCCAACTCCGGGAACATCGTCGCCGATAACCGAGTCACCTCTCGTAAAATCGGCAAGGCAAATTCGCGGGCGAAGAAATTCTAGTCTGAGAGAGTAGAAAGGGAGCGTGATGTCCGGATCGCGGAAACGTGACCATCGACAACGCTCCAGGATGTTCGTAGCTGGCAATATCTCTGAGAACATATCGCTCGCAATCAGGCACACCGTTACCATGGCCGACAGTGTCCAAAGGCTATTTGCGGTATACCCCTCTACTTTATGCATAAAAGAGACGTAACGTGAAAGCACAAAGCACACTTTAGTCCACGTAGACCGCTCTAATCTCCAGGAGTGATCCCCGGGCGAGGTATCGGCGGTCGTTCGATCGGTAGAAAAATGTCGAAATCCTCCTCGGTCTTATTCGCTATCGCGAAGTAACTCCCCGGTAATCGGGCAACTCTATGAAACGGCTCTCGTTAAGTAGAGACACCCACACCTTCTCCGTCGTGCTCGGATCACGAGCTTTATCCGTCGATCTACGGGCGTACACGCATGCGAGCGAAACCAGAAGGATAATAAATCCTGAGCCGTGCCAATGAGAGATCCATCTCCGATCGTTGATGGCGGAAGATAAATAAATTTACGTCGGACAATGATCGCGCGCCTTTACGTAGTTTCTCTCACGGTAGCTGTTAAGCGCGTTACAAAATCAACTTGTGCAACGATGCAGAATGTCATGACGGTGCACAGGCGCTCATACGTGTTCGTATATACGCTTTGGCTGGTTGCATGTGCACGTATTCACGTCCCGCGATGTTCGCTCGTAGCCGATACTCGTTACGAGAGCATCGCGCACGCTAACTAACTTGGACGTGGATGGATATCTGGTGTACGCTTATCGCCGAGGAGAATCGTTAGTTTCACGAGATCACGAGAGGATCGGGTTAGACTATGACTGACGATCACTGCCGGGAAGCGTCGTGTCCCGTGGGAAAGTTAATTCTAATTGACAGCCGGCCTCCTATCGTCCCTCGGACGTCTCGTTAACGGGAGTTCTTCGACTGATTGTGAGTCACTGGGACTTTGCTCCGATTTCTAGGACGATGAGCTTGCGAAGATTTATGCCTTGGTACCGTTACGCTGAACTGGACGTATAAAACAATGGAGCACAATGGAACCTCTTTTGTACTCGAGATGCAGGAAAAGAAAGATCGACGGGGATCGTTTCGAACGGAGATTGTACTTTCATAAGTTCGCGGTTGGTGCGCGAGATGTTTCGTGTTTAGGAAGCTCCGAGTTGAAACGGAGTGTCGAGATAACTCATGCCGGATAGTTTGTTACAGGCATATGCAAATCGGCTGAGAAGTTTATAGTAATTTCGGTTAGTTACAATTGTCTAATAAACGAGCTCTATAAGGAAGTACGTCGCAAGAATCGCGGAAGAAATGTATATCGGTGTATGGAATTACCATTATCATAAATATCGCATCTAAAGCCATACGTTTAACCCCGACGTATTATTCGCTTCTTAGAACGTGCAACGATATCGCACAACCATAAGCTCCTTCACCGTTCAACATCCATCGTTTATCCCCGGTCTGTATTAAAATTACACCGATAATGAGCACGATGGCTCGCAGATAAGTAGCAGCAATAAGTGCAAACGGGGACAGAGATGGATAAAGTAAAAAAGGCAATTTGAATGGCGATTAATCGAGTCAGTGGAGCATGCATTTATTTCAATCAGTCGTTACGCCTCGTCTCACCTATCCCCGGGCTTAATCCTCGGGAGGGAAGGAGTAAACGCCAACGGTATAAGTGTCGCGACGTGTCGAGCCGAAAGAAGGAGAAGTAAGAAAGAAAAGGTAAAAGAAGAATAAAAGGGGCCACAGGCGGCTATGGATATCGCAGAAAACCGCCTTGGCAACCTCTCCGGCATCTCCTTCGCCACGCTCCATTGCACCTTCCTCCCTCATTACACGCCGTCGACCTTATTGTTTTGTCGAAAGTATCCGCGAGATTATGCTACGCCCGATCGTATCGCGCGCCGAGCGCAAGAAAACCGCGCGACGAGAGCCAGGTGAAAAAGAAACGCGCAGCGACGGCGTATCGTGTATCTCGTCTATGCTACCACGTTACACTCGCTCACGTTCGCCCCGAGAGTGCTCCCTCTATTCTCATTCTCTTCGGGATTCCTTTTTTCCCATCGCGGAGCCCGTCGTTGTTGCTTTTGCTTTGGAAGATCGAACAAAAAGCGCCGACGGGAAAGGCAGGTAAAGGTATCTTACTCGGCTCGGACGTTATCGCGCGGATAACAAAGAGTTCACCTTTCACCTGTTACATTCGTGATGCGGGAGAATTTTACCGCTGGGATGCACTGACTATTGCGGATCATCGCATTTACATACGGTGGAGGGAAAAACAAGCGTGGTGTTTTTACACGGGAAAGAGTGATTTTCTTTTTTGCGCTGAATCTTTCGTAGTGTTTGAGATCTTCTTGACGGAGAATTGTTTTAATCCCTTGCCCTGCAATAACGAGTGACACAGTAGGTAGAATAGGAAATTTTGACGTTTAGGAAAAACTATTACAGGCGGCCCTCGACTTTCGCACATTTTTAAAAACTAAATTTTTTAAAGATTTTTGTCGATATTGCAAAAAGTGTTAGTGAAAAAAGTCAATTCTAACAATTGATATTGTTGTTAGAGATTCTCTAATATTATAGTATTGCCTACTAGAGGCTACAGAATCTCAACTTTACAAAAAAACATATAAAAGCGCTTAAGCACTCCTCATTATCTTATTTATACTGATAAATAAATACTTTAGAATAGAATTTTTAATGTTTTATCTATATCCTTCTACTTTCGAACATTCAACATTCGCACACGTTTCAGGAACCTATTATGTGCGAAAGTCGAGGGCCGCCTGTAATTTGAAAATATCGGTGGGTTACGAGACGGTCGAATTATTCCTGTACTATTAGTGTTACGTTGAATTACACGGTATATCAGAAATCAGTGAGAAATTTTTATTCCAGGAATTAATTCTGAGTTATTGCGTATGCAGTCACAAAGGAAATCGTAGGGCAAGGGGTTAAATAATAATGTAGAATAGAGATGGAACGTAGGGTAACTTTGTGGTTGGAAAATGAGAGGTAATTCTGCCAAGTTCTGTTTAGTGATTTGAGTCGTTCAGGACTTGAAATTAAATATGATTTATTGGAGACTTTTACGACTTTAACACTAGAACTACCGGCGGTAAATCTGTTATATTTAAATATATTAAATAAGTATTTTGAAAAAAGGGGAATTCAGAGGTGGAAAAGATGATCGATTCGGTAATTTATGTTTTATGAGATGGACGTAGAATATCTATTCTATGACTCTCCTATAATCATGGAGAATTTTTGGAAAAAATTGTGCACCAGTCATTTTGACTGGTTTGGTAATTCTAGTGTTAAGTGTTAAACGGATTAGTCAGATTCGATAACGATGAACACTGACAAAACGAGGTACTTTGAAATTTCATAATAAACATTTTAAAACCGAGAACGACTATTTTAGAGATGATTCACGTCTTTGAGATTTTTATTGTACATTCTCGAAGCACCTCGTCGTATCGATATCCTTAATTATTGCAACAGAGTTATTTAGAGTACGAGGATCATCAGTGAGAAAGGAAACTGCGTATCACGGTGCGATCTTTTACGCGAAATTAATATCGAAACGGTGTCGAAAGAGGCAATACCCTTTTGCGTTCAACCGTGTTACTCGCGAAATTGATTTACGGTGGTTAAATCATCATCGGCGCGTAACGGCATTGGCGTAGATCGCATCGAAGATAATCCGCTTCTCGGCTCGAGACACCTACGAGGATTTCTACATTAATCGATGCCGATCTTTGCGAAAATCGCAACAAAAATGGCGATGATAAAAGTCAATGATACGCGCGTGATAATAAAATGATACGATACGACAATTGCAACGATATTGCCGATCGTATCTTCGAAATTGTGAAAAATCCGTAGAACTACAAGATAAACGAAAAACTGAAGAAATATGTAAAAATATTTGCACTCGAGGGGCCATGATTGTTTGCGCCCGATTGTAATTAACGTGCACGATTGTAAATTAATTAAGACTTTTGTTGATTCGGTGGCTCCATATTTGCACAGTACAAATGGATTGTAACATGCATATATATATACATATTGTATATTTTAGTGTAATTTTAATTAGATTTCGTCCGATGGAGTTGTACGCGAATAACCAGACTCGATATCGCCGGCAGATCATAAATTTGTAACGCTGATTAATTTTGTTCGATCGCTGCAGCATATATGATCTGCAATTTGAGAATACAGGCAAACATTCATATACAATGCAATAAGAGATCGGTCCGTATAACATGATATTAATTAGTAAATTTCTAATTACACGATAACCCGGAGCACGTTTGCATGAGTTAAACGCAAATATTTCGTGCTTCAAATGACCGCCAATTTACTCCATTCCAGCTTTTTCCGTCCATGAACTCTGCGAAAAATTAGAATATACCCCAAAAGTCTCTCTAATATCTTTAATTTCCTCTTGCCTGGCAGTATCAAGCGAAAATCGTCGTACATTTCGCAAAAGGACGAAATTCTGGTACAAACTTGGGTATCGCGCGCGAATCCTTCCTCTCTCGTTACCTTTATTAGATTTTCCTCCAGTATTCTTACGCATTACATCTCTGCTTAACCTTCCAATAACTCACCTTTAACGAGTGATGCCTTAAGGTAGTCACTCCGTGACATCCTCCGCAACGTCGATGGATGCACGATAATTAATTACCGGTCTCGCGTGTCTTGACGATTATTCGATAAATGTCGTTGGAGCAAATGCTGCCTCGTATTCGACGAACAGGAAAATCCAAATGCCAACGAGACGGACTTCTGGTATCAGCATCGATTAATTCGCAGGGTCGAAACAACGACGGATCAAAGTGCTAATCGTTTCGATTTGCAAGCGTATTCCCCCTACGATACTTGGTTACTTATCGTGGGTATCTTCGACAACGAAGAATTACTCGGCGGATACCGGTAGCATCATTAATAAACCTTCCAACAAAGTCGAATCATCATCGTGGCGCTAATTCCTCCCGGTCGACTAGTTTCTCGGAGGATTAATCATGTCCCCTCTATCAATATTTTCCAGTAGACATTTTCAGAAGTGACGTAACCGACGATCATTAGTTTGCGCTTCCGGTATCACGTAATCCCTAAAACATCGTCGATCATCCTGCCGGAGAGTCCTGCGAATAGTCCGCAGTTGCCCTCGGGCCATCCCGTGAAGATCCACGGAGTCCTCGTTTCCTCGCCCTTCAGTCCGGCACGTGCAATTTGCCCGTGAGTCTGACAGAGCGATTTTCTGTTCCTCGAGAGCCGTCTTCGTTCTCATACACGCGTATGAATACGATCTTTGTTGTACAACGGAGATATATTTAAGGTATCGCGAACGACGTGTCGATTGTTGGCCGCTCGGCGCAGGGATTTCTTTTTGGTTCGGCTTGTATTGTAGGACATGATGTAATGTGATGGCAAGTATGGTTGTGATCTAAGTTCTTTATTTTCTATGATCCAATTCTTCGCTTTGAGATATTTAGACTTTTGTTTTGAGGTATACGGGTTAGATACGATCTTTGTTGTACAACGGAGATATACTTTAGGTATCGCGAACGACGTGTCGATTGTTGGCCGCTCGGCGCAGGGATTTCTTTTTAGTTCGGCTTTTATTGTAGGACATGATGTAATGTGATGGCAAGTATGGTTGTGATCTAAGTTCTTTATTTTCTAAGATCCAATTCTTCGCTTTGAGATATTTAGACTTTTGTTTTGAGGTATACGGGTTAAATACGATCTTTGTTGTACAACGGAAATATATTCTAAGTATCGCGAACAACGTGTCGATTGTTGGGCACTCGGCGGAGGGATTTCTTTTTGGTTCGGCTTGTATCATAGGAGATGATCTAATGTGATGGAAATTATGATTGTGATCTATGTCATTTATTCCTCGTTCTGAGATATTTAGACTTCTGTTTTTGGGTACACGTTGGGTTGGATACGATGAGATGACTATCAGTGCTGGCAAATGATAGGATTTTTTATCATTTTTGCAAAGGAGATCTGCTATAATGTACATTAGTCCAATACCGGATAACGAATGAGTGAAGTTTTTCAAATTTGTGACTTACAAGTAGATTACTTTTATAATCAGCGAAAGCAAATGGTCCCGCTAGATTTAGGTGGATTCTTATTAATTGTTAGCGACAAATGGGATGAATATGGCACCACAGTTATGGAAATATTCATTGAGAACAATGAAATGAGACGTGAATGTAATGAGAGTGAAATTATTCTATTGATAATCTATGTTTATTAACCGAAGCGAAACAACATTAAAAGAGAAAATAATTGCTATCTGAAGTGCACTATGTTCCTACCAATCGTATGCCACTCGATACTTTACTCCTACAAGGTTCACACGAGTGTGCTGTTCATTCCCATGCACTTTGCCCTCGCTCACCTGAAATCATCCCCTTGCCATGCGTCGTTTAAAAGCCGGCTCTCTGCCTTCGTGCACTCTGTCCCATTCAAAACGCTAGAATTATCATCTTTTACTTTTTGTACAGCCGAAACGTTCAAGCTTATACGGTTACAATCAGCAACAATGCAGAAAGAGCTATATAAAAATACAGAAAAATAGCACAAAGAAATTAAAATCAAAGTCAGTAGAACTCCACTCCATCTCGCGAGATTATACAGGTTTAATAAAAGTACTCCTGCAAATATATCTAGTTGTTGCATTAAAAAAAAGGAACTATCCAAGGGATAGTAACTCCGAATTAATTCGAATCCCTCGTAAAATAAAGATCAGAAGAAGAAACTCAACGCAACGAGCCTCAGGGTGTTACACTCCGCATAAAGGAAAGTTAATACCCCACAAAGAAACTCATTATCGATGTAAATTCATAAAACATCATCTATCATGCGAATAAGAAATCAAAACGCACGTCTAATTCCAATCGTAGAACCCCTTGGCCTATTTTAACGAGTGACACTCGTGATGCGGTAGATGAAATAGGAAATTTTGAAGCTTCCCAAAAATGATGAAATTGAAAATATCAGTGGAGCACAACACAGTAAAATTATTTTTATGTTATTAATATTGCGTTAAATTGTAAGATATATCAGGAATTACTGATAAATTTTCATTTTAGCAATTTAATTCTGAATTATTGCACGCACAGTAGCAAATGTAATCGTAGTGCAAGGGGTTAAAATTCGCAAGCACTCGGAAAACCTTAAATAGAACTTTTCCCAGAAACATCCCAAATCGATATGCGCACCGATAAAAGGAAATAGCCCTCGCACAGATTTAAGTTATACCAAGAGAATGAGATACGCGTGTACGTGTAGCAAAAGCAGAGCAGGAATCTGAGTGATGTGAGCCGATCGTTTAGCGTTTTCCCATAGCGAGTGGATCTGACCCGGGATCGGACCTCGGTCGGTCGGTGGGCCCAAGAAATCGCCCCGGGTAATCACGGCTCTCGTCCTCCGCCCCTGGTACCGTTTCCTCCCCCGCACACCCTTTCCAAGCTACGATCTCCACGAACAAGGCTCTCTTAGCCCGCGAGCACAAGTACATCCTCTTTCCTCCCTTCTATTCCCTCTTCCATGCTTTCTCGCTTTTTTCCCCTCTCGGCACGGGGAACCACCTCTATCCACCACCATCGTCCCTCTTTCCCTCCTCTCCCTCTCTTCTTTCGTTCTTACTTTCTCGCTTATCCTTTATCCCGATGTTTGGCTGGAGCTTGCTCTAACGTGGCCTATTGTGCATACTGATAAGACGACCGAGAGGTAAAAGTTTATGGGACGAGGAATTTTAGTTTGATTTCTCTCAAGATTTGTGTTGGCTGAAGTTCCGAGGAAACGAGATATACCTCCTGCTTTGGTCAGAAGTTTGAGTTCAATAATCGACGTGGATTGCCTTGGATGAAGGTCTATCTACGACTGTTGATTTCACTGTTGTTTTTTGATGGAATTTTTGTGGTGTACGATTTTGTATTTTAGATAGTTGTAGAGGAAAAATATGAGTTTGCGGTTGTATTAGGTTGGTAAGAAATTAATGTCGGTTTTCGAATTTTCAAACTTTGGCGCTTAATTTTAAGATAGCCGTTCATTTTAATCTGTTTGTCTTCTTATATCATTTAGAAAAAGAAATTTTATTAAAAAACTTGCTTCTCGTTGGGAAAAATGTGTAAATTGTAATGGAACTTATTTTGATAAAAAAAAAGTTACTTCCATTCTCAACATGTGTATTCAAAGATAAAGTTTGAAAACCGACATTAATTTTCTACCAACCTAATAATTAAATGTAGAGTATAATCGGAGCATTTAGGAGAACATCGCGGGGGTTGGATTTTTACGCGGATCCGGAAGAACACCTTGTGCCTTTGTGATTCGGTTATCGAGCAAGTAAGATAACGAGGAAGAGAGAGAGAGAGAGAGAGAGAGAGAGAGAGGGGAAGATTAAACAGGAAAAAGAAAGTAAAACTTTCGCGACATGAGTATAGATATATGTGCACATTTTCGCGAAGAATTTCATCCTCGACATCAATATCGCATTGCCTTACAACCGACAATCGTCGTCAGCATCGTTTCACTCCGCTAGAATCTCTCAGCAATGCGTTTAAAAAATTATATGAAAATGGGATTTGCAGAATTTTCATTTTTATCGGCCGGACGAAAGATTCGCCGCTCCTCTCATCCTACGCTCTTTCAACTTTCGCGATACCACGTCGAAAGGGAGGAGAAGAGCGTAGAGAGACGAGAGAGAGAGGAGGTGAAAGAGAGACGGAAATTCTCTCCATCTCTGTGTACGCGTATAGCAACCTACCTACCCCGCGGTATCTTCTCTTTCTCTCGTTCTCGCTAAAGTCAGATCGCCCACGGGCTCCACGAGGCCGTCGTTATTATATGTTATCGCCATGGAAGGTATGGGAACCGGCCCGAGGGGGCACCGGATACCCACGTCGGTATTTCCCCCTCGTTGTGCCATAACGCACCGTCGAGGTACACGAAGAGCCGAACTCTCTTTCTCTCTTTCTCTCCCTTTCGTTCCGTCTTTCTCTTTGTCTCTTTGTCTCACGATCCTTCCATCGTCTTCGAGTCTAGTGCAGTCTCTTCCTTTCTCTCTCCCTTTCGTCCTTTTTCCAGGGCAGTCGTCTATTATATGCTAAATTACGACGACCTTCGGCCGCGCACGCAGAGCACGGTACTCGCTATCGAAAAATACGACTTTGCCATGGGCATTCTCGGTACCGAGTGACACGACTGCATCCACTGGAGAACGCTTTAACCCTTTTTTGCTGGTACCGTGAAAGGGATGTCGGCAAATTTTACGCATCACGGTACTGATACTTCGAAATTACTCCTATAATGTATATTTCTTTGAGGACGTTTCCTTTTTTATATTTCTTGGTCATTGAATGACGAATTTGAACCCGAAACTCTACTGGAGCGTGAGTCTGGTATCTCTGGGGTTATTGTTTTTAGGTGCGTATGAAATTTTGTCAGCCGTTAACCCCTTAGTTTCTAACGTGTGACTGTCGTGGCGCGGTATATGAAATAGGGAGTTTTCAAGTTTCGCGAAACCAATAAAATTGAAAATATCAATGAGATGCGACACGATAAAATTATTTCTATAATATTAATATTACGTTAAGTTATACGATATGTCAAGAATTGCTGGTCAATTTTTATTTTAACCATTTAATTCTGATTCATTGCGAAGGCAGTCACAAAAGAACTTGTAGAGCAAGGGGTTAAAGCGTAGAATTTTTTAGAATCGTTCGATACCCTCTCAGAATTCGAATCTGATGGTTTGCTTTGTTATGCAATTAAACTTTAACAGAGTTCGAAGCACTATTGCAAAGTCACCGTTTTCCAGGCTACATTTAACACTAGATTTACGGTCGTGAAATTTGTTACATTGCAATATATTAAATAACGGCTTTGTAAAAAGAGAGATCAAGCGCCAAAGATGATAATTCGTTAAGTAATTATTGTATTATAAAATACACGCGAAATATCTACTGTGCAGCTTCTCTGTAAAGAGAAATGTTTATAAAACAAGTAGAAACCCGTCAATTTGACGGCTTCCGTAAATCTAGTGTTAATAAAGAACTCTCAATAAGCTTAACGAATACGCAACTTAACCATTTGAGCCCCAAGCAGCACAATGGCATTATTCAGATTTCATGTCGAAAAATTCCAGTCCATTTGAACGCTATGGACAACTAACGGCGCACCTTCTGGGTTGCTTCGTCCAATAATTTTATAAGACACACTTACGAATAACGATATGCACTTATGCAACAATACGTTCTATCGCTTTCCCAACTTCAATAAGGTCATCGACATGAAAAGAAGCGAGATCCCATTACAGCAACAGAAAACATAAATTTTAAAACAAGTGCTATCCCGCCGATTGGCTCTTTTCGTACTCAATTAAGACAAGCGCTATTGTTCGGGATTTTTCGACAATGTTCTTTTTTATGTCCTCTGGAACTCAAACGGTTAACCCTTTCGCTCCGAAGGGCGTATATATATACACCCTCGAAAAGTGGGCGCTCGGTTACGAAGACCGTATATATACGTTCATACCATATATACCATTGTTTCATATTTGACATATGAGATACTTTCGTTCATATATTCGAATAAGGCGGCAAAAAAGAAAAATCGAGTTCGAAAACGTGTCATCTGTAGTAAACAAGGAAAAAGACGTGAGTCCAGATACTATTGTTCACAATGTTGGTTTATGTGTGGCTCCATGTTTTGAGCTTTATCGTACCAAAGTTGATTATTGATTATGTGTTCGCCTTTAAATACTTTAGCAATATTGTTACATTGTAATAAGAAATATTATATGAACATTGTAATATAATATTTAAAAAATAAATTATTATTATAAATTTTTATATTTTAGAAAGTAAAATGATATTACTAAATATAATAAATATCATTGTAAAATTTAGAGAGCAAGAAACGACTTCTAATTACTTCGTAACATTCCGTACCTCAGTGTCAACTACTCAGTAATGCGCTCCGTACACAGCGGTCACATTTTGTCACAAGCGCTCCGTAGCGAAAGGGTTAATAAAAATACTAACACGTCCGTGCCTCGAATGACGACGCAGTCGCGCAAACACGTCGTGAAACGCGCTCGAAAATGTCACGGGCACTTTCTAAAGGAGCCGGAAAAGGTGGTACAAACTGACCGCAATGAGACAGGCGGATCTGCATATCTGCGCATCCGCTAGCGCGAATCTCATCGATATATTATGCACTTTCTTGTCATCCGTCGTTGATCACCGGACGAGACGGCAACCCTCTCCATCCTCTCCGATTCTTTTCCTCCCGCGCCCGTTTTCCCTCCGACGTCCTTCTTCGTCTCTCCTCTGCTCACCTTTCTCCGGCTGGTATCCTCGAGGTGGCATCCGTTCCGCCAGCTTTCACGAAAATGATAGCTGCTGCTGCTTCTCTCCTGGAGGCAGTGTTAGCCGCAATGAAGAGATGAAATTCGAACTCGAGACGACCGTGACGACAGCCGATCGTCCGGGCACGATTAAGCGCTCGAAATCGCGGAGATGAGTCTTTGCGGTTGTTGGATAAATAATCTGATAGAGATTTAGAGTTTTTGTACAATTTGTCGCTATGCTTTTAACGTGCAATGTGTTTCCTTTGAACCGCAAAGTGGAGCGATGGGTACTTAACTGGGAGGACATGAAGATCAGACTGTTTAACACTAGAACTACCGGCATTAACACTAGAAGTACCGGCGTTAAATCTATCATATTTCAAAATATTAAATAAGTACTTTGAAAAAGGAGGAATCACGAGGCGGAAAAGATTCTCGATTCGGAGATTTATGTTTTTCAAGATGGACATAGAATATTTATTCTAAGACTCTTCTATAAACTTGGAGAATTTTTGGAAAGAATTGTACACCAGTCATTTTGACTGGTTTGGTTGTTCTAGTGTTAAGTCTGTTATATTTAAATATATTAAATAAGTACTTTGGCAAAGGAGGTATCAAACGGCGGAGAAGATGATCGATTCAGTAATTTATGTTTTATAAAATGAGCGTAGAATATCTACTCTATGGTTCCCCGGTGAATTTAGAGAATTTTAGTAAAAAATGAGAAACCAGTCATTTTGACTGGCTTGGTAGTTCTAGTGTTAACATATTCGGTACTTCTTTTTTCCGGTGCTTTTGGATCCAGTTTCTTTAGTTACTTGGCTTTATTTAGTATGGGTGGTCCTGCCTAGAACCTACGATTTTAATTTGAATCGGACGAAATTCAATTCGTTGCAGCTGATCGATATTGCTTTCTTCAATAGTGGCAGTACCATACGTGTTAAATGTTAATTCGTAATTTTTCCACAGCCTTGCTATACTGATCGTTATCAACCCCTTGCCCTATTTCTTTTGTGAACGAACGCGCAATAACTCCGAATTAATTGTTGGAGTAATAATTTATCACTCATTCCCGATATACCGTATAACTTAACTTAATTTCAATTCTAACAAATTCAACATCTGCTAACCGACTGATATTTTCAATTTAATAGATTTTGGAAATATTAAAAATTTCCTATTCCCTTTACCGCGTCACGAGTGCCACAGGTCATTGTAGGGCAAAGGGTTAAGAATCTCCGCAACTCCGTGTTACCAATAAAGATGTACCCACGTCCACTGCAAGATATCAAACACTTCAACATTCAGGACCATCATAAATATAAATTTATTCACCGCAATCATCGCTATAATTTGCGAATAATATTGAAAAATTGCAATCTCTACTTTCCGGTGCTTACTAAAAAAAAGTACAACAAAAGGGCATCAAAAAATTCACAGTCATTAACACCTTGCCCTACGTTTTTTTCTAACTGCCGCCGCAATAATTTAGAATTTAATTGCTAAAATAAAAATTCATCAGTGATTCTTGATATATCGTCTAGTTTAACGTAATATTAATATCGTAGAAATAATACTATCGCGACGCGGCTCATTAATATTTTCAATTTGATAAGTTTTGCAAAACATGCAAATTTTCTATCCCATTTAGCTTATCACGAGTGTCACTCGTTATTGCAGAGCAAGGGGTTAAGAACTTGCGGAACAGGTGCTCATCGTCGGAACACGATGTTAACAATGTGACTTGGAGCGATTTTGGCAGGTGACCGAAATATCTGCACCTGCTTGCTCCAGTAAGTCTGCACCAATAGAAAGTGCAATTCGCGTACGATAGCACGATATATGCCCAGTCCGAATGTCACTCAAAGTAATTCATCAGCGTCTGCTGATGAAAAGAATCGAAAGAATTGCAAAAGGAGAGAACGAATCGGGAGAAAAGCATGATCGACGTAACAAAATGACAAAGCAGACGGATAAAATTACACGTCCACTGAAGGTAAAGTTTCACTAACACTTTTTCCCCGATTGTTTCTCCAGGTATCCGGAATCGAGGCTGGCGAAACTGTTCAACGGCAGCATTCCCATCGTTTTGGACTCTCTGAAGCAGCACTATTTCATCGACAGGGATGGCGGAATGTTCCGACATATATTGAATTTCATGCGGAACTCCCGTCTCTTGATACCGGACAACTTCGCCGACTTGGATTTGCTGCTGGAGGAAGCCCGGTACTTCGACATCGCACGTAAGAAACGCTCGTTACGTTTTGTCGAAGCATCAACAGCGAGTAGACATTCGCCTCTAAAAACACACACTTTGAACAAAGACAAACATTCAATTACCTCTTTACCAATACCCAGTAGTCCAGTCTTCCCTAAAATAATCCAAATCCTCGAAACAATAATCACCCACCAAACATATTGTAGGAACGTAATTTTTGTACGCGCAAATAGTATTAACTTTTAGAATTAGTGAGTGTGGATGGTTTGTATACAGGGTGTCCCATTTAAGTTGACATTGTAAAAAATCTCGAAAACGGGTGATTTAAGAAAAACCAAGCGATGCGTGCCCCTTACTATTGCGGGTGGGGAGTCTAATGGCATTACTGATTTTTCAATGCGTGGGCGTCTTCAAGGTCATTTCATGGTCAACCTTTTTTTTTGTGTCATAAACACCTATTTTTTATTTCGGAATCATATTCTACATAAAAAAATGGATCACTTTTGTTTGAAACATTTTGTTGTAGATTTAATATTTCTTAAGATATTAGGTGAAACGTCTTTTAAAATTTATGCTGTACCTCATCTGGTAGGCTTACATCTTCAAGTATATTATTGGTACCTTGAGAGAGAGAGATGGATTGGTATCTTAAGAAATATTAAATCTACAACAAAATGTTTCAAACAAAAGTGATCCATTTTTTTATGTAGAATATGATTCTGAAATAAAAAATAGGTGTTTATGACACAAAAAAAAGGTGATGTCAGGGCTGGCATGAATGTTTAGTCTATGGATAAGGAGAAAATGAGTGAGTGCAACAGAGAATGCATGCTGTTAGAAAGAATATCGAGGGTGGATGCGAGCATGAATTTGGGAAGAGTCAATTGAGTATGTGCAGTTGAGTGGAGAGTTCAAAGAGTGATAGACATAGAGTGAGTGGAGAGAGCTTTAGCTATAAATTCAGAGCTAGAGTAATTTTAGTGTTATTTAGAGTTTTGTATTTTAATAGTTAATAAAGTTAATCACTTATTTTAAATTACGCGGGTTAAGTTTCTAGGTTACGATATTGTTAATTAATTTTAAGGGAATCCATTCGGTTTCTTCAAGGACGCGTACCGATATTCTTCGGTAGCTCGTCTGAGATGAAATTAGAGTAGGACTCTATAATACAGTACCCCAAAGAAACCTTATCCCAATCTTTTCCAGCAATGTGCCGGCAATTGGAGCAGATGAAGAAAGAACGCATAAAAAACGGCTCCACGACAACGATGTCCTCCTCCTCTCCGAGTCCACCGCCAACCAGCCAATTGAGCGGACGTGGAACAGGTTGCACCACGGGCCCGTGCAGTCGCGACCCCGAAAAGCTTCGCGGCAACGAGGCCAATTGCAGTTACGAATGCGTCGCTCTTCACGTCAGTCCTGATCTTGGAGAACGAGTTATGCTCTCCGGAGGTCGGGCGTTACTCGACGAGGTGTTTCCGGAAACGACGCAGGCGGTGATCGACGCTCGATCAGGCGTCGCTTGGCATCAGCAAGATGCTCGTCACGTTATTCGATTTCCATTGAACGGTTATTGTAAGCTGAACTCCGTGCAAGCGATCACAAGGCTCCTGAACGCTGGCTTTCGCGTTGTCGCGAGCAACGGGGGTGGCGTGGAGGGTCAACAGTTCTCGGAGTACCTGTTCGTAAGGCAGGCCGTCAATACTTGACGGAACACGGCGCATCAGCGCAAAACTACCTCGAGAACTGTACGCTGCCTTCAGCGTGGCCAGGATCTCGAGTGAGTTGACACTGTCCAGGAGAATTCTTCAAGACTGCGTTATTATGGATGATCCGATTGTTGCGGAGAGGAGCACCGCGAGCGCGCGTTTAATATAGGGGTGGAATTGTTGCGGCTGTACGTCGACGATTACGTTTTGAGAATTTTATGACTGAAGTGACGCAGGGAACTTACGATCGGGAGAATTTTTACGTTTGATAAGGCTGTTCCGGGGTTTTCTTTAACGACTGTAACTCAGACATCGACGTGCGAAAGGAGTCGGAAATTTGTAGATCGAAATTTACGGTCCGTGAGAAATAGAATTTTTCAAGGTCCGCTGGCGGTCGAACGAACGTCGATCAATTTTTTTCTTTTTTTTGCATCAACTGCCGAAGCTCTCGTTACGATTGTTTGACAATTTTGCCTTTTCTGTTCGTAGAAATTCTGGCTTTACAGTCGAATTGCGAACCCAAACCGACGATGAAGAATAACGGTGTTCGATATAGATTTTCGGATTATACGATTTACAGAAATTCCGTGGAGTGAAATACAATTGTTCTTGATAGAAATTTACGCGGCTCAATGAATCTTCGCCGAACGTCGTAAGTGGCAGTAAATGCGCTCGTTTATAGTGGAGAACCTCGGGTGCGCTGATTCTTACTTCCGTTACTTAATAAGGTGTACCTATATGTATTTAAATGCCATACTAATTACTGTAAATACCGCGAAAAAAACGTGTATCTATATCTATATATAAATATATATATATAAATATGAATATAAATATAAATATAAATAATCTATGAATTCAAATCGCCGACACTTTAGGATGCGGAGAAATTCGACAACGAACTAATTCGCGTTGATCTCATCGGCTATCGAGAGTTAAAACTGATTGTGAGTTTCTATCGAATAAGCGGGAACAGTTTCAGGCGAGAAAGTGCCGGACAATCGTGGCCCGATCGCGAAGGAAAATCGAAATTTCATTCACACGTTCTCCTAGTCTGAATCATCGCTTCCACTTTATCGACTATCCCGATTATTGCGTGCTGAAGGAGAGAAATCGTTTATAATTAATACGATACTTGCTAAGATAAGTTCGAATCAATTGATTTAATAAAATGTTTATTACTTGAAAACCAGTTCGACGGGGATTTTCAATGATTTGCGAATGACCACCGAAAGCATCGCACCATTTTGCAAAAGTTCATGGAATATTTCAGTCTCGTGATTAATTGCTTCGTTCTAATTTCAGGAAACAATACGAGAAAAGTATCTTTGAGAATAAAGTCGCGTTAGGGATATATAAATCGTGAAGAGAATGCAACGTGTTCGTCGATCGAAACGTTGAAAAAAGAACGAAAAAGTAGCCATCCGAGATCGAATATAACTCACCCGAGGCATTCCGTAGCGTTTGGAGTAAAAATCAAATTTCACGCAAGCATACGTACATACGAAGCTACAATAAAATTCATTAGCCGAACAATAACGTTTCCACGTGAGTTTGCTTGAAAAATTTCATATCTACGGTTTTGCTTCACCCTTGCGTGCACGACGCGAAATTAGGTTCACCTTTGGTACCATTTTATTTTGAGAATACTGCATTCAAATGAATTTTAAAGCATCGAGGTTTCGTCTCTTTCGCCATTTAATATTAGAAAATTCTACGAGAAAAGAATATTCAATGAATCTTTCGGACATATTAAAATCAAAACTACCGACGATTAATGCAGTACGTTTAGAGAGAAGTAATAAAAATCTTAAAAGCAAAGGAATAACGATGGAAAATATTATTGAGCGATAGAATTCCTTGCATTTAAAAACATAGGCATAGAAAAATAAAAAAATTTGAATGTAAAGTAAACTTTACGAATTTTTCAAAAATTGAAAAGGAACACGGGAGATGGCTACGGTGGGTAAGTAGGTAAAACCTAGAATTCACAATTCCTGGGCCCAGTTTCAAATCCCTTCACCCGTAACCTCTGACAAAGTCCCAATTTAATGTTTAATATATCATTACCTGAATGATTCAAAACCTACATAAAAACAGTAGGTCCTATCTCAAATGACCATAGTAATCAAAGCTGAAAAAAAATCAAAAAAAAGAAACACAGTTAGCTGGTAAATTTTGGACGAATTTAAAAGAAAACGTCGGAGGTAATTAGCCGAAGACAGAAAAGGAGGAGAGAACGAGAATAATCAGGTTTATTTAAGTCCAATTAACAATAGATCCTTCCGATATTAGATAAAGAGCGAAAGAAGAAACGACGCGGGAGATAGCAGTGGAGAAAGAATGGAAGAAAATACAGGAAAGAGGAGGAGGTGGAGGTAGAGAGAGCAAAAGAGCTCGGAACCGCGTTGATCACGTAACCGCGGGAATAAGGGATAAAGCGCACAAACGTCGTCGCCTAGGGCCCTGTTTCCATGGTTACCGTGAACTCAATATCCGCGATGCCGAAGGGCACTACGAGCCGCGGGCTGTCATCCCTCGAACCCGCCGAGCGAACCGCTCGACGTTTCGCTTCGACCCTCTCGCGTGCTCTGTTCCTCTTCTTGTCCCTCAGTTTTCTCTTTTCTTTCACTCTTCCCTGTTTCTCTATGGGAGAGTATCCCTGTCTCGATCTCTACGTTCTGCCTCGCAACCTTTGTTTCTTCTTCTTCAATCGTTCCTTTCTTCTCATACCGCTGTCCCTTTTCCTTACACTTCAACCCCTCTCACTTTCCTTTTTCTTCACGGCTTATTCCACCTTCTTCATTGTAGTTTCTCATTCCTATAATTTAGTCATCTATCTACAATCTCTTCAATATCATAAGATAGTGGAATAGAACCAATCTTCTTCTTTCTTCATCCTTCATTTACTCTTCATTCTTCGCTCTTCGCACCATTCTCCGTTCTGTCATGTACCTCACTATTGGCAATTCAATTTTCTTCTTTACATCATCTGTCTCTTCTTCCCTCTGCATGGCTCTCCACCTTCTTTGCATTTGTCTCTATTTACCTTTTTCTTCTTCATCGCTGTCATCCTGTTTCTCCATCCTCATGCAATTCTCCTCCCTCCTTTTTAGGTATTTACAAACCTTTCTCTTCACCTGCATCGTCTTCCTCTTCTTCCGTCTACATAGTTCTCTTTCTTCTTTGCATTTTTCTCCATTTATCTTTTTCCTCTTCATCTCTGTCATCATGCTTCTCCATCCTCATGTAATTCGTTCATCACTTCCACTCTGCAACCCTCTAGCTCTCCCCTTTTCTCTTTTCCTCCCTCGTTTTTATTCGTGGAACCTTTCTCTTCACCTGCATCGTCTTTCTCTTCTTCCCTCTACATAGTTCTCTTTCTTCTTTGCATTTTTCTCCATTTATCTTTTTCTTCTTCATCTCTGTCATCATGCTTCTCCATCCTCGTGTAATTCGTTCATCACTTCCACTCTGCAACCCTCTAGCTCTCCCCTTTTCTCTTTTCCTCCCTCGTTTTTATTCGTGGAACCTTTCTCTTCACCTGCATCGTCTCTCTCTTCTTCCCTCTACATAGTTCTCTTTCTTCTTTGCATTTTTCTCCATTTATCTTTTTCTTCTTCATCTCTGTCATCATGCTTCTCCATCCTCGTGTAATTCGTTCATCACTTCCACTCTGCAACCCTCTAGCTCTCCCCTTTTCTCTTTTCCTCCCTCGTTTTTATTCGTGGAACCTTTCTCTTCACCTGCATCGTCTCTCTCTTCTTCGCTCCATCGTGTACACTTTACCATTCAACCTTAACGTCCTCGGTCTCTCTCGCACCCCCGCTTGATTATATTCCATTTCTGGATCGCCCCAGGGCCACCTCGGTCCCAGGTCCTTCAATACACGACACGAAGTAGCCTTTGGCGTCAACATGGAAGACGGGCTTGAAATTCGAGGATACCTCGGGACACAACGCTGCTATTGTCTGCATGGAAACTAGACGGGTAAAAGTTTTTTGCCCCATGCCCGCAGCTCCGTTATCGATAACCCAGGTAATTGGGCGAATTTCCGCGATTTCTTTTAACCTTCTTTCTCGATGGAATCGTCTTCTTTCGTATATTTCGCTTTTCTTTGACCAAAGAACTATCAAGGCAGTCGAAATAACTGGTTTCGAATGTTTTCGAAATGTTCTCCTTTACAGGGCTGCTGTACAGCAGATATTCCACATCAATCTTATAAAACGTAAATTACTGAATCGATCAAATTTTTCGCCTCTTGATTCCTCTTTCGTCAAGGCACTTATTTAATATATTTAAATATAACAAATTTAACGCCGATAATTGTAGCGTTAATACAGCAATGTTTCGATACACCTACCCCCGATTTACACGGAAAATTGATTCCTCGGCATACCGTGTAAATCGAAATCATGGACTGTAGAAATATGTTGGCTACAGAAATATTTATTTCCTTAGTTTTTTTAGTTCTAAGTCCGTTATTTTGAAAATCGTGCAAATAAAGCACCGTGTAAATTAGGGGATAGATGTATTCGATACTCAAATAGAATCGATCTGAGATGCGTGAAATCCTTTTGATACTTAACATTAGAAACACCGAATTTATATCTATTATATTTAAATATACTAATTAAGTACTTTGACAAAAGAGGGAGCAAGAAGTGAAAAAGATGATCATTTAATCCCCATACGCTCCTTCGGGTGAACATTCACCCAATCTTCGTTTGCAGATATTACATGAGCGATTTCTTTTGAACAGTATCGTGACTTAATTTAATTTCAATGAAATATAGTATAATAGATTACAAATAACATTAATTAAAGGCTAACTATTTTTGAGAAGCGTGTGAGGGTTAAATAATTCCTGTTTTATAAGACGTGAAATAGTTCCTATATGGCTTCCCTTTCAATTTCCTCAATTTTTCGAAAAAATTGGGAACCGGGCATTTTGACCGCCTTGGTAATTTTATTATTATCCCTTTGCCTTACAATAACGAGCGAAAACCGTGGTGCAGAATTCGAAATAATGAAATTTCAGATTTTCAACATATTGCATACATGCGAAAATGAATGGTAACGACATGACATAACGTTAATTTTGTATTATCAGTTTTGTTCTGAAGTATATGATATAGAAAAAACAAGTGATCAATTTCAATTTCTGTATGTTAATTCTTAACACTACAACTACCAAACCAGTCAAAATGACTGGCACACAATTTTTTCCTAAAATTCTCCAAGTTTATAGAAGAGTCTTAGAATAAATATCCTACGACCATCTTAAAAAACATAAATCACCGAATCGATTATCTTTTCCGCCTCTTGATTCCTCCTTTTTCAAACTACGTATTTAATATTTTGAAATATGATAGATTTATCGCCGGTAGTTCTAGTGTTAAATATGTCATACACTGCCATAAAAGAAATCGTAGGACAAAGGGTTACGTGCAAAGCGAATGTTCATACACAATTTATTGCTATTTTAGTTGATTATTGTAGCGACGAAGGTGCATTATGTTTTGGAATGATCGAATTATTTTTTCTTTTCAATATTTATAAAAAGTTCTTCAAACTAGACAAGAAAAACTTAATATCACTTCCACATTGTTACTTTGACTTTCATAATTTTTTCAATTTATCGTAAATTATGTTAGTTGTTTTTCCTTTAACTTACAATTTATATTAACTTTGTGGACGAATATAAAATTAACAAAAAAAAAAAGATTTCAGTGAACAGGTTTTGAACCTGCGACGCGCATCGTTAAAATCGCTGAACTTACGCTTTACTCAAGTCGCCAAATTACTATATTCGAACATTGCACATGTATGTCATAAAAATATTATCTTCGAATGATTCCGATAAACTTTCATTTTTTAAAAATAAAAACGTAATAATAGTTTCCTTTCTTTCATACGTTTTACAGTCATCTATCCAAACTGGCTGAGTCTTGGTAAAAAAAAGAATTTTAATTACATCTTATGTAACTTTGTTAAAACAATGTATTTTATCCTTTCTTTCCATTATCACTTGGTCATTTAAACTAATAATTATACTATATTTAGCATCGCCTTATCTAATAATGACTAAGGAGAATAATTAAAAATAACTTCTCGTACTTGGTTCTCATAATTTGAATAATGGAATCGAGAGTATTTGTGTGAAACGTGGAGGAAAGTTGTCGAAAACGATTGATAAGATAAAACGGCGCTGCGTGAATCAAGCTTTATCGCTGACGTGATATCTGGATTTAGAATATTTTTCTTTTTTAATATCACGCAAAGAAACTCACAACATAAGAGCATATATTCAAAATCCAGAGAACGAAGCAAACTCCTTACAGAACTTAATTTTCCTTTTTCAGATTCTTAATCATTTTGGAATTTAATTAATATAAATTTTCTTTATAATTAGAATAAATTTTATTCGCACATATTTCCGTATGGTATAAAAGGCGCGACATTCGTCTGCATTGTCTATTTTTGTTAGTTATTCTTTTATAAAGAACATAATAGCATTCGGAGGAACTCGTGAGGTGCACTGAATAATTTTACTATGCATTCTTTCTGAGGTATGCAGATCGCCTTGAATCTTTCGATTGGCCATTCTTTTTCAATAGAATAAATTATTAGAATTAAAAACGACGAATAAAATTACGAAATATATGAAATTTCATAGATAATGTTTTCACTTAAATTCATGAAAAAAAAGATGTGTTGATATCGAATTATGACTGAAAGAAATTCACATTCTATAAAGAGCGCAAATTCTTCTTACAATAATTATGAAATTAAAGGCAATACCATAAAATGTTATTAAAGGACGCTATAACATATGAAACGTGCCATTAATTTCAATGAAACTCATTGCACAATTTTCGTTTGATCACTAACGTCCTCGATAATCGAGGAGACTTTAAATGAACAAACGAAGAACTAAAAAGTCTAAGAGTAAAGAATTTGGGCTAATCTTTGGTGAAACTTATTCTTGTGTTTTTATTATCTCTCGATTACGGCTTATCCAATTACAATTTGTAAAAATATCATACTGTACCAAAACTGCTATGTACCATTAGTTTTTTTTTTACATTCCTCTATTTATATTTATATTAATATTCCACCTAGTGGCAGTAAGGAGAATGTTACAATCTAACTCTGAATACCTTGCATCATCTCGAACTCGTAAAAAACGACGTAAATATAATTGCAAAGAGGAACACGCAGCTAAGTAAAAATTTTCTTATACGTGAGAGGTGCGCGGCAAAATGTATGGTACAAGTAATGGTATGTGCGCCTTTTCAGGTAAACTATTTTTATAGCTACTCAAAAATCAATTATTTACAATGGATTCCGATTATTTTGTCTCAACGATCTCGGCAGACTTTCTCTTCTACCTTCTTTTCAAACTTATCGGCTCAGCGCGGCGAGTAACCGTTAAATTTGGAATTGCATTGTAAAATTATGTCGCGCGTTTCGATCGAGATGCGGCGATCGTTATATTATTAACAATGAATTTTTATTGGAATCGCGATCCTGAGATCAAGAACTCTCATGGAGAAATGTACACTTTACAATTATCGTCTTTGCACTTTAACGAGCGCAACGTATGTTCGAACGAAAAAAAGAGAAATTCGACGCAGCTTAATATGATATCTCGTTTAAGGATTCCTTCAGTCTTGTGCGCGAATTTTCGATAGATTTTCGAGCCGTTGAAGCAAATCAATTTCTTCGCGTATATTTTACAACCGAAACGTTATTGTACGTTCGCTCTTTTGTCCCTCGTTATTTACACTAGAAAACTCGCAGGTGTACGTGCCTTTATAATATTTGCAAACGCCAATCAAGGAAGTATACCATTGTGCTTCCCATAGGATGCGGAAGCACAGAAATTGCTCGTGTGAATAATAACAAAATCTAAGATTAATCCAGATTATCGCGATGCGTCGGATTTTATTTTCTTCCCTTCTTTATTAAGAATACTACTTGCGCTAGATGATCTGGATTAATTTCGGTGTTTACGGATTATCAAGAAAATAGAATAATATACCTCATATGTCATCGTTCTGCTCATCCCATCAAATTACGGCAGTACAATGGGAGAGATTTTAATTATATTGCCTTGATAATTATTATTACGTTCTGATAAAAATGAACGTGATTGTTTCGTATCAATGTCGCGCAATAAGGCTCTAAACTTTCGAGACGAAAATTCGGCTTAGATATATCTCTCTTTATGTATGTATATAGATATATATATATATATACATATATATCTATATAAATATATATGTGTGTGTGTATATAAATGTGTAAAAATAAACATAAGTTGCTTGAAATTCGACGAGAAATAAAGTTCGTTACAAGAATGACTATGTAAATGTTCGTAAATACGCGTTGCAGTAATGATGGTATTTGAACACAATAAATGATACGCATATATTATCTGGTAATGGATGTATAGATCGATGTCTCTCATCACATATGAGCCATATACATGATTTTCTTAATTTTTGCAGGATCTAGGTTGGGCACGTGTAATGTAAAACGCTCATATAACGAGCAAGTTACGAAAGATTCGATATCTTTTCACATATTACTCTGTACGATAATAGGCACCCACGTACATCTGCAGCAAATTCTTTTACATTGTAAATCAGGTACACGCTTTGAATTCTTTTTTTTTTTTCAATCGATTATGCAAAGCACACTTTTCTCTGAATATCAGCAGAAACTGCACCAATTCCGAAGAGGAAATATAAATAATTAACATAACGTCAATCGAAAAAATATCCGTAATTCTTACTTTTGTAAATATTTCTTTAATAAAAAACGTAACAGCTAATTCTTTTATAAACACTGAAAATGTAGATTACAACATAATATACTGATAACAATTCCATCTTATGGTGGACAGTAGCTATATTCTGTTGTACCAACATTGAAGTTATCACTATTTAGTAGTTATGTGTAAGGTATTGTACAAATTATTCCATACTTTTTGGACAGTGTGCTCTCACAGTATATTATTACATTACAATTTGCAAAAATACGATTTACTATTTTAACAAAATCTGCACTCTTACTTTACACTAGCGCTACAGTGTCCAAAAGTATAGGTCAAGTATTACAATGCAGCAGGCATATACATAAATGACAATGTACACACAATCATACGGCATACATGCACGCACCATATAACAATATTTATATATGGCCACACAACATTCTTGCCATAAAGAGACTATCGAGACTACTCATCAGCCATGTGCTCATACACATTGCTCCATTCATTGATGCAATTTTGTGTTGAAAAATAAAGAACAATCTATTATATTACATTTAAAAAACTCTTCAGTCATTTACAGTAGGGAAGCTTATCGACATGGTAGAAATAATCTTATTTTGAATGTATTTGGAATCCCGATGTGATTCGCAATGAATTTCATTGTATGCAACTTATGAAACACTGTACAGTGCAACGTACACTAACGTTACATGATCCATCAAAGTCCATTGAGGCCAGCTCACACGAGACCATGTAGGTAGGGCGCCAGATATCGGGCGGATCACTCAAGTTCCTGCCCTTCACAGAACATCACTTCAAGTATGATTTATATAGCATTGTGCTTCTACACGTTTCTTTCTCTTGTTCAAGAAGGAACAACAAGTCTCTAAAATTCACCCTCTTTAGACGTGGTCTCATTGGCATTTGTCTATTCATTCCAGTTGATGATGTGTTCAAGCCTGAATTGCTTCCTGGACTATTGGCTGACCCACCTACGTCGAGTTTCGGCTTTTTACGAGGACCGATTGCTTGTAAAGCCGTCAAGTTAGCTTCTCTCTGTCTCAGTTCTTCCATCTCGGCACGTTGCATCTATAATGTAATTATATGATAGAATTCTCGCCTGATCTATGTCATATGCAAACACTCCTTTCTCCTTGGGTTACAGTATATATTCTTAAATACCTCTTTCGCTTTCGCCTTGAGTTTAGCTTGCTCTGGATCTTCCGTTTTTGCGCGACTTTTCGCGGCGCGTAAAAGTAACTCCCTTTCTTGTTCTTCGTGCCTCCTACGTTCAACCCTATCTAAATCTTCCAGAAATTTTAATTGCGCTCTGACATCCTGCGTCACTTCATAACGCGGATCAACCTAAAAAAATGTAACCGTTAATTTTCACAATGTGCACGCCATAATCCTTTATCGAAGATAAAGTGTTCAGGATTTGCAAAAATGTTAAATAGATTTATAATAATCGTCAAACTTCACCTTTATTAGATCTATCCTGTGTTCTGCGATTACAGCTAATTTTTCTACTAAATTCTTTAACCTTTCCTGTGCAGCATGTGAAATTAATGCAGCAACTTCTTGATTAGGTTCTTCTAATCCATAATTGGAAACTAAAAAATAATCCTCGTGTCTAAATACGATACTTGTCTAATGCCTCGTGAGCTTGAAATTTCAAGATTTGCATTAAAATTACCAATTTGTTTGATTCTTTGCTGTAAGGGTGTCATATGCAAAAACACCTCATCTTTACATGATCTTATCTGAGTCCCAACGAATTCCGTAGAACCAAGTATTCTCTGAGATTCTTCCGCGAGATTAACACCACCCATAGCCGCGACATCATTAATGTCATCATCTCCCCTATAGAAGAAAAATAATTATTTCCATTGTTTTAATACTCTATATAAATATATAAAAATATTGCAATCGAAATTAACAGTTTCTGTTAATAATAAAATTATTAATACTCACGTGTATCCCGCAGATGAAAACGTCTTTTTTTCTTTTTCTTTAGCAGCTGGCTTTGGAACAAGTGAAGGCACTACGGCTTTATTAACAGTAGTGGTTGTGTTGACAGTTTTGCCTTGAGTTGTAGTCGTAACTGTCTTTACAACAGTTGTAATAGGTGGTTTTTGAATCGTAGGAGCAGTAGGTCGTATCCCTGCTACTGCTACAGTTGACTTCACAGTATACGCGGTAGGACTACGAACTACTGTTGTGACCGGTCGTATCTAAATAAAAAATTACTACTTCATTATACAATAGTAATTATTAATTGACTGTTAAATGAACGTATTCTTAAATTGTGAATGCTCTCCATAGCAAAGATTTACGTATCGTAAACACGTTAAACGTATTCTACATAAAATACTGAGCCATTTTAGCGGTGGCAAAAAGCTTGGTAATCCATGACCTTCTGGAATGAAAACTTTAATGAATATCTTACCAGCCTTTGTTGAACTGGCTGAGGGGGTCGGGGAACTGTCGTTGTAGCTGCAGGGAGCGGTGCCATTACTCTTACTTGTGTAGTTGCAGTAACTGCAGTTACAGGAACTGTTGCTGCCGCCACAGCAACAGTAGGTCTAAGCTGATTCTGCTACATTACAGTATAAAATACATTTTAAAGTACATGGAGTTTTATCTATTATCTCTAAATATACAGAGGTACGGTCTTTTATTATAAAATTACCACAGAGAAATGAAAATGGTAAGTTATGGTTAAACTATATACGGGATACAATGAATTACTTTTAATAATAATCTAGCATATTAAGTTTTACAATAAAATTAGTACACTCTTTAATGAATTTTACTTACTTTTGGGTAACAAACAGTTCTTACCTGTGTAACTACTGGCGTAACAGAAGTCACAGGAGTAACAACATTAGCGGGAGGTGGTTTTATGCCTTCTATAACCAACTCTTTCGTCGCGAGCGATTGCCGCAAGAGCGGTAGACTCTTCTTGAGGAATCCAATCAGGCATGGTTGAGGTGAAGCATTTAATAATCTTTCAAGTCTATCACAGAACTCTTCGGGTTCAACTTTAGTATCAATTAATTCTTGTATCAAAGTTCGAACATTTCGCTCCACTGCTTTAGGTTCTCGACTAGACAACTCTAATAAGTTTGCTAAGAATTTACGGCACTTTTCTTTGGTATTATCTGTAGTTTGACGCTAAAAATAAAATAGAAATTAATATACTTCTATTCGTAATTTACTAAGAAAATTATTTATGTTGGAAATAACATTATGGAAAGTGGATATTATTGTACGTAAAAAAAGAATCTAAGCTAATTTATCCATATAAAATACATACAGGTGCAGGTGCTTGAACTGTCTGTACAGTCGTAACAGGTGGAGTAGGTGTAGTTGTAGCAGCAGTTGTTACTGTCGCAGGAGTTGTAGTCGCTGTTGTAATAGCTGCAGCCACAGTCTGTTCGAATAAATAAGAATAGTTATTATAAAACTTACTTTTCCCATAATATGTGCAAAATTTATATCAGTGATAGCAACAAACTGTAATCTAAATTCATTGAATAATTTCTGGCAGTCTCTTAAAATATTTATTACGTTTAAAAGTTACAAAATTATAACATCACACAGAAGTAAAAGCATATTGCAATCTTACTGAAAATAAAATTCTAAGCTTTATTATAAAAATTGTGCTACATGTTTGCATTTATATAACAGATGAAAATAATTTTCATCTGTGCCATGCTTTCTAAAAGCAGGTATTGCTATGTTTCATAAGAATTGTCAGAGTAACACTTTCAAAATTTTCAACACGCATTAATTTACTTACATACAATCTTCTTCGTATCTTTGTCTCATAATAATTCACACACAGGAATTCTGTTATACTAAATATTACAACGATTAATAATTTACCAATTCTATGGAAATACTCGTCATACAAATTAATAATTTGATACGGAAGAAGTTTATATCAATAAATATTCTGAAGCTCAGTATTATTAAAAAAGTGCAAAGTTATATGCCAATGACAAACTTTCCTCCCACATGCATTTGCGTATTAAGTGCTTATCAATTGTCTACAGCATCATATCTTCTATCTCCCCTTTTCGTTTATTACTTGCGTTCCTACTAATAAGTTAAACTCTACATACATGTGCCTTTTCTATACGCATGCTGAACTTCAGAAGGGATTGATAAAACGTAAAACTTATGTTTTTAATACCCTTTCAATTATCCACTCTGTTACTTAATAATAGACAAACTATGACACTGATTCAATCCAATGATAAATCGATTTATTATATTGGAATCGAAGACGCACTTGTACCTTGTACAGACTCGTATCTTTTCCTTTCTTAAAATTGTTCTTCTTTTAGTTCTTGATAAAATGAGAAGTAAACTTACAAGTAATTTTTCTATATTTTCTGGGTTACAAAAATTATAAATATTCATGACATGTATGTCTCATAAAATGATTTCTTTTATATTGGAGTTTAAAGGTAACTTTGAAAACATATTAATTTATATGAAACCCTGGCAAACAGACATTAACATTAACTATGGAAATCATATGGGAACATATGTTTATAATATATACAAAGTAATTAATTCATTTAAATCTCTGTACACAGAAACTCATAGGTTTGTAAAAGATTTGAAATCAAAGTCCAAAATTATTACTCCAAAATACCCTTAACCAATATAACATGCAGTGTATGTGTATGTGTGTATCTATCTATATAAACAAAGGCATTAATTTGTATATAATTGCATTTCATAAGAACTGAAGGTTTCTACAAGAAAAAGGCATTTCAGCAAGTAAGCTAATAATGAAACTAAATATCTTTATAATATGCAAAAACTTTTCTAATAATTGCAGCAAATATAAATCGAGTATTCATTAAAATAATTTTCATCACTCTCAATGATAAATGAAAATACTAATGAGAGATAAATGTTGTATAAATATTTGTTTGCAGGTAAAAAATATAATTTGTATAGTATGCATTCGATGTTCTCTAAAAATTAAGAAATAATGTAATGATGGGAAAAAAACTAATATTACGATGGAAAAAGATTATAAGATTGGTAAAACTTAATAAGTCTGAGACAATATAATTAATATGGTATAAAAGAATATAAACATGATACATAGCCTTACCAGTAACACCATTCCAACTAATTTCACAAACTAATAAAAGTCTACTACAGCACTACATCGAGTCTTGTAGGAGGTATGAGAGTGCGTCACCTGAACAGATTTTCTTAGGGTGGCGAGTGGTGGGCCAGTGAACTGTGTGTTCAGCCTACTTACAGCCGGCACTGAGGCTAGGCGATAGGTAGTGCCCGGTGATGGTGCAGCGACCACTGCATTTCCTGCTATACTATTTGGAGTTACGGCAGTACCAGCGGGAGTACCTGCAGCTGGAGCTGGCCCTACCCTTAGTAATTGATACTGCCCATTTTCTGTTTTTAATAATAAGTGGCCCTGAGTCCCTGGTTGGAGGCCATGTAATGCTTGTAGTGTTATCTAAAAATTTTAAGATAAATTTCTCAATTGTAAGATATAACAAATAACACGGTGATAGTTGTATATTTTTATCTATATCCCATTATTAATAAATAACTGAATATAAGATAGTTCTAAAACTTTGAAATGTATGCTCATACAAATATTACAGCAGTAACATTTTGCACCATGCTTTTAATATCTTTGCATAGCCAGAATAAAAAGTAAGTTATAGTAATTTCAGGAAAGTACATTGTAACAGTCAAGTATGCCATATACACGATATACAGGTACATTGAATTCAAACAGATAATTGTTAGAATGAACGAGGTGACCTTTGATTTATTTACAAACGATACTATGAAATATTTCCTCATTAAGCTATGTGTTTACAAAAAATAAATATCTTACTCCTGGAGCTCCAGGTCTGGCACCAACCATGTGTGGACTGATTACAACTCTGGGCGCGACTTGTTTTCCTGCTTGCTGTCCTGCTACTGGCGTACCAGGACGCATTGCATTCACATTAAGAATTTGCACATTGCTGGATACTATTGTAGATGTTACTCCAGCTTTTCCCTGTAGCGCCGTGCTGACAGCATTGCCAGCCACAGAGACAGGAACGGACATTGGAACAGAAACCATGCCAGCGGGTGCTACACTGGTCTTTATCACTAAAGCTGTACCTGTCTGCTTATTCACACTAGCCACTGTTTGACTGCCCGCTTGACTAACAGATCCAACATTAGAAACAACATTTGACGTAGTTTGTAACACTGCTTGCGAAGTTAGTCCCAAGGTTCCATTAGCTAGCTGCCCAACGGTTTGAGCAGGAAAGGAAAGTTTATTATTTGCATTTGCTACCCCCGTAGTTGCTATTACTTGGCCAACAGTTGGATAAATAATCTTGACAGGTTCATGTGCTTTAGTGAGACTGGGTATATGCGTCGTCTGATTACTGGTCACTTGATTTGTTGTAACTTGATTGATATAAGCAACAGGGGGAACTCCTGACTGTGTATGCTGTTGCTGCTGTTGTGTAGTAACCTGTGGCGCCACTGTGTTTGGGGTAACCACGTTTACTGGGAGGAGAGTATTCGTGGTAATGGACTTCGTGACTTCTTGAGTCATCAGACTATTCACAGTAGTAGCACCGCCGCCGTTCGAAACCCCATGTTTCTGTGGCTGTACCGCGGTGATGGTGCCCCCGTTGGAAATACCACTGTTCACCTGATGATTCTGCTGGCTAACCGACGCGGAACTTGCTTGATGACCAGATACAGCCGGCGTGGAAGTTACCAGCTGTGTTTCGAGGGAGCCCACTATCGCGTTCACTGCGGATTCGTCGACGTCCGTACTCAGAGCTTCCTCCAGAAACTTAGCTGACGCCATTTTCTTCCAAGCTCCAACTGTAAACTGATCTGCGCATGCGCTTGTCGCAAATTGTTCCCATGGTGCATTGCCCCCCCTAGCGCAGCTGAAAATTGTACTCGGCGTATCTTCTATTTACCATCCGGCGGTATTCGCACAGATTGATATTTCTCACCATTATGGAAATCTTTGTCAATCCCTTTTACTTGTCCGACGAATTATCGAATCGTCCGTTTTTTGAACGTGAAAAAAACGATTATCGCCATATTACGCCGGACGTCGGTCGTTTATGTTATGGCTGTCAATATTCTCCATGCAAACACGTCACCCGCCAAAATGGCTATCTTCGAAACTGCAAGTATATTTGTGATTCCTATTTTAAACGACGATATCATAATTGCCATCCGACTTGAAAATCTGGGAAAAATTTATAAAAATTTTCTGCTCTCGAGAAGTCCCTATATATTTACGTGCTTCAACGGTACCTTTTGCTAACAGATCCTTTGAACAATACGTGTTCCTAAATCGACTATTTTCAATTCAGCTTCGGTTTCCTCGTGTTCCGCGATACTTCAGAATTGACACATTTCGATATTGTGAACGCAGCTTAATGTTTCGATAACTAACGGCGCCATCTGTTCGGAACTTTAGTACGAGTAAATTGTTTTTCAGTTCGTGCAGGATATCTTGTATTACATAACCAATGCTCGACTACATACAAGTTCCTATCTAATGAAAATACAATGTTCACCTTCAAAAAAGATTAGTACACAAGATACAATTATATTTCATCATAATTACACATTTAACATTACAAATATTTTTTTTTATTTTTCACATAATTCCTTTTATGTATTTTCATAATATATACATTTTTATTGTGCTCGTCCGATGATTTACATATAAAATTGCTGTATTTTACATAAAATTAAAACATAATCGTCAACAGTTTATCAAAATATTTATACATCACATTCGCAGTCAAGTGAGTTTAAAATTCTTACGCGATACTTTTCAACTAACCTATGAAAAGAGATCCCTGTATCCTTCTCGTGTCTCGATCCTAAGTTCTTACATTATCTTTAAATTACATAAGAGACATTCTAGCGTCATAGATCCATGGTTATGTAAATTATCCTCGTTTTCGTATTTCTAATAAACCGACATAAAAAATGAAAAGAAATTGGTGGTCCGATTAATTTTGCTTTTTCGCGAAGCTATGCAAATAATTGCATAGAGAGAGATACGCAAACGTTTGATTTAAAAAAAAGTGTCATTGCTCGAGGTAGACAATAGCATTACTAAATTATTAAACTAACTCTAAATGAGTCTTCTGATGATAAAATGATGAAAAAAGTTCGAGTAACTGTTTACGGCATCAGGGACCAATGGGGCCAAGTTTTAATGATACTATACAACGCGTCGCCCGGGCTTAGAGTTTCAGAAATTTGTCGGTGTCCCAATAACTTATAATCAGATGCAATTTTACCTGCCTCTACACCGAGCTCGATAATTCGTTGAGCGGCAAACAGCTGTCTTTTCGGTGGAATAACCGAATTAAAAGTACCGATGAAAGAGATACCTATGCTAATGTTATTGTATCCGAACGAATGAGCGCCCACGTAATCCCAACTTCTACCAACGTACGCGAGGCCGTCACCGCCAACAACAAAATTATACCCGATATCTGACCATTTTCTAGACTCGATGTGAAACGTCTGAGCAAATCGAACATGAAACGTGCATTCGGATTGCGTTGTACAGAAATCAGTGGCCGTATGACTGATAATAACGTACGGTACCGGAAGCTTCAATTTGGTCAATGGTTCCGAAGGTGGTTGAGCACCCCATTCGTTTCGTTCCACGAAACGTACATTTCGTACTTTAACGCCTGAAAAAGAGAAGAAACGATCTAAATTAAATACGTCACATACAAATATAATCACCGTAGGGATATTCTTACTTCTTTCAAACAAAACCGGTTCTACGCGTGCGTAATAACGAGCGACATAAAAATTTTATAATGACATTCTTCATTTTCTATTTATAATTAATCAGCTGCCAATTAATAACAATAACACAGAATTATATATTGGAAAAAATGATTTCTCTGAAGATGGAGTTTCGTTGAAGCTTCTACCAGCCTCTTAAAATGGCCGAAAGAATTGAAAACATTCTATAAATATCGATGGCACTAGACTTGTGGTACGCACATCATATAAAAATATCAATGTAGCATTACAAATTTAGGGAAATAACGAGTAGAATTGTCTAGCGATTGAGAAATATCGGAGATGAATAACTAACCAGCGAGTGAAGAATCTGGTATTTCCGGGAAAACAGGTGCTGGTGGGGCAGCAGAGCTGCGCGCGAGATACACAGAAGTGATGACCACCGCGGTCACGACAATTAAAGCTAGCACACACAAAAACGCTACACATCTCCACGTCCATAACCATTTTGTTACTGAAACAGTAGAAAAATAACAATGTTACTTTAATTCCTCAAATAGAAATCGTATTTTCACTGATATAATATTTAATATACAGCAAGACATTAATAATCGTCATTGCATTTTATGAAGCACAAAAAGTTTAATAACCTTCGTGTTTCTTGCACCCTTCGACATTATCGTTCGCCTCGATGTTATTTGAACTTCTTTGATAGTTACACAATGAAATTTCCCTCCAATCTATGCCAGAATAAAAAATAACAGTTCAGACAGAGTCACGAAAGTGAAAAGTTGAGAAAAAGAAGTCACAATATCCGAAATGTAGGACAGCATAAAACACATTAAATTCACACGTGACTTGAAAAAACATTCTATCACAAGCACAAGGAATATATGGAAGCTCATTAAGTCTGAAATTCGTTCGTTTACTATTCAGTATCTTATCGTGTTTTATATCCAATTAAAATAACCGCGACCAGAATGGTATACGCCACTTTCGAAATTGAATTTACGAAAGAAATTTATTTGTACACCGTTTCCAAGAATCTCCCTTTCTTCTTCTTTCTCTTTACTCTCTTACGTACAACACGTACCGTTTATTCTGGCATAATAACAACAAGAACAAATTTCGGGAAAGTAAACCATTTTTCAATGTAATCGAATAACAATGGCGATGAAACGCAAGATAAACTTGTTTCCAACTTTTCTTCGATCGTCACTCGTGATCTGCTGTGTAAGAGTACTAACAATAAGTATACCGCAAAAAATGTATTATCAGAACCACCTCGGCATAGATTTTAAAACAGGATATATCTATCGGCTCCTTCCTGTTCCACCGTTATCGGTTTCATCTAACAATCAGCGGCCGCAGATAAAATACCGATTTTTGCAGAAGTTAAGTCTCGATAATGGTGAATTGACGTAACATAAATTTTACGCATTCTATGCTCACTTCTCTAACGACCGAATTAGATAAGAAATTTTCAACGAATACGTACGAGCTATTGAGATAAGAGGCAGTGAAATATGACTATGATCTCTTTAGCACTTTTATAATTCAAACTGTAATTCGTCTTAGGTTTCAATTGTCAGTATTCGATGTGCTTCATTTTCTACAGCAAATCATTACTTTCTTGGAATATAGACTTGCTTCCGATGCATTTAACACGTTCAATCAGTAGTATGTTTAATTTTTACTTCGATTTAAATCTTATAACAAAAAAAACCCAAAAGAAAGAATATGAATGAAACGTCGAACGAAATGTTATATTCATATAACATTACGTAAAATACGTTCTACCGCGTTCAGAATAAAAGAATACACTCAGATATTGTATTTACCATAAAAATTACACGCATCTGTAATTCTCGTTGGTGATTATCGTAATAAACGCGTTTCTTCACGCGTAATTGTAACACGGCTTTATACAGAACAAACACACGTGCGTCGTTTTACAGTTTACAAATTTCACGAAACTCCACGATGTTATGCCTCACGGCGCCGAGACGGCAGAAGTGAGACAAAGCGGGGAATATTTTCAATGAGACTTTTCAATAATACGCGTCGTCATATATACCATGATTTTTAATGCAGAACGTCGTTGCGATTTGCGTTTACGCCTGATAAT
Organism: Cerceris ruficornis; assembly: GCA_963989415.1. NCBI lineage: Eukaryota > Metazoa > Arthropoda > Insecta > Hymenoptera > Crabronidae > Cerceris > Cerceris ruficornis. The sequence continues at coordinate 11,942,181 of OZ022518.1, read as the reverse complement.
CTTATCTAATCTCATTTCCGTTTTCATCGTTTTTTTGTTATTTCTCGCTGATTTCAAAACTTGCATCGGCTACTTTAAGACTTAAGTTATTCGAAGATCTCACAATTTTAAACGAATCGATAGTGCAATATATATTTATTAAAGTTTCGCGCACAACAGATCAACGATGATTATTAATTATTATATTAACATAACGAGAAATTACATACAGTATGTCGGTCTTTTCGTGAGACTAAAGACCTTATCACGATATACTGGACCAATGGCGGCGAACCTTTTTACATCCCCGTGCCAATAATTCCCAAATATCATTTATCGACTCTCTGATCTACCCAGTAATTGTTTTTTTTATTTATTTATTTAAAAAAATGCAATCAGTTCCTATCCATGAGTTATCTGTTGCACGTGCCATCTCTGACACGCGTGCCCTAGGTTCGCCACCACAGTACCAGACAATATAACGTAAATTCACTATAATCCAATAGTCAAAGAAATTCTATATACAATCACCTTTATCGTAGTCAGGATTTTGGGACAGAATTGGCCTATTGACAGACGAATCACCCTTAGTAGTTGATAAATCAGACACATTGGCATCGGACACACGAGCAGCATCACATTTCACAGTATCTGACTCCTGTATCGAAGTTGGGTTCGTATAAACGAACTGCTTTATCGTCACAGGGCCCTTATAAAAGGTCTTGTTACCCAGATGAACGTTGGTCGAATTCTTTACACGGACGTCTCCGAAATTCGAGGGATCGGCATTTGGTAGTACCAAATTACCATCGGCAGTTGTTACTTGTTGTTGCTGTATAATCGCCGGGACAGGTAAGTCGGGTATCCAATCTCCTTCCTCGACGTCCGTCTCCTCCTCGTCTTCTTCATCGTCGTCTACGTCACTGCACTCCGTAGAGAAACCGGCAAGGCTGGCATCAGTACCGGCGACAGTGACCGCCGCGGTATCCTTCAGAGGGTGGACAATCTCACCACCACGAAAGTTTTCGGTATCGTGACCCTCCACGGGTGGGACAATGCCGTTAACCCGATCTTGCTCCTTCTGATACCGGTTACCGTCCGGCGTTTGCTGATGCTGCTGCACCAATGTCACCATGCCCGTGCACTGAACGAACAAGAACATTCTCTACCGGACGGTTCAAAATTCGCGGTTTACGCCCCGTATTCTGGGCTTTTCGGGACATCGTTTATCCTCGTTGCCTTACGATCGGTTTGGTGGCTTGAGTCGTGGATAAATTGGGGATTCTTTAAAGTAAATAGAAACGGATTCATCACTGTCAAATTAAATATGTCGTTTAACCCCTTGCCTAACGATTTCATTTTGAGGCTTTCAACATAAATGTACTATTTCATGTCGAATTGCAGTGGATCGATTTAAAATGATTAGGTTAATGCTACATCTGTTAGTTTACGATTGAAAGATAAAAATGCCAAATTTTATTATGGAGAATCGCAAAACATGGGATAAATTGTAGCTTGTTAGACTTTAATTTTCGGTAGAAAACTGATGCGGTCGACATTTGTATTTTCTAATCAAGGAAATTAATTAATAATAAATTATGTTAAGTAACATTAAATTATGTATTAAACGAATAAATTAATGGGATTGTAGTTTGATAGTCCTGAGCCTTGTGAAACTTTAAGCATTAATAGAATATGCAAAAGAATAATAGGATCGTGTATAACGCGGTATTTCTATAACATGACTTAAAATTTACGTTACGTCCCTATAGAATGCTATTGAAAATTATTCGGACGAATTTAAAAGGAAATTGTAAGAGTGTACGACGATGTATTTTAGAATTAAGGAAAATTTGAGGGACAACTACAAAAGTGAAATATAAAGCAGAACGTATTTCCCACGTCATATGGGGTCCTGCTGTAGTTGTTTCGCTTTGTTTCTATACAGCGTGACACATAACTTTATTTACTTGAAGTCACGATAGTATTCGTAAAAATATGAAATCAGAGAACAAAAATACCCGTTTGTGGAGAATTATAATAATATTTTCATTTCGTTAGATCTAGTTATTAGCAAATTGACGTGTAATCTTTGTTTAATAAACGTTCTACAAATATTGCTCTAAAGTTGCAATGATGTATAATGTAAAGAACTGAAATCCGAATGTAAAAACACAAATGTACATTTTGTTACACTTAAGTCATTGTGGAGATGATTAAAATCATGGAATTAATCATTGACGTAATCGATTTGAATCTCGATTTGTGATAACATGTTTTGTATGATTTGTAAAAACCGAATTGTGCTTTGGATCGAGACGGATTTGTTAACTATAGCGAGTTTATATATTTTTTAACGAGATAACGTGCAAAAGTTCGGAATAAAACTGGAAATGCAAATTCTCCAGCGATAGGAAACGTCACGAATATATATATATATATATAATGTAATAAAATTTGCTAACACATACGAGTTCTTTGATACAAATTTTCCCAAGTTGCCGCGATGGTTAGGGAATTCTTATGTTGCAATGAGTCATCGGTTTTCATTGGCAATTAGCAAATTATGAGGCTCGAACAGTTTCCCATATTTTATGCAATCTACAGGTCGTATTTGTAAATTCTAGGACACTTTGCATATCGTTTCGCGAAGTTTGTATGCACATATCGTGTTCATTATGCGACAACAATGGGAATTTTCGCACAGGCGTCAATACCTCGTGTTATATTAGTTTTCGAGAAGAGCTTTAAACATTAAATACAAATTGTAAGCTTATTTTAATAGTATTACTTAGCACTTTGTGTGTTCCACTACTGAGAAATAGTTTAGAGAATTCTAAAGGAGATATCATTAAGGGGATTACATTAAGTAATGTATTTGAAAATTGATGAGTTCACATAATGGTAACATAATGGTAATATCATTAAGAAAGGTAATTATCCATTTCCACCGAACCCGAAGATAATCGTTAAGTTTTTACACCATTAACTGCACCCCATATTCATACACGCAAGAAATCGCGGATTAATTCGCGCGACTATTCCACGAAACGAACTATACTTATCAGACCTGTTCTACACATCCGTTAGCCCGATAAATTCCCAATTTATAATGACTCGACATTATCGAGATGAAACAAATTACGACTTTGTTTCATTCTGATAAGCTATCGCTATGCCTGAAGTGCTGTACGCCATGTCAATCGTGTTAACAGGACGAAGTTCAGTTATATTCGACGAAATAATGTATATATATATATACGTAATTTTATAATACCTCGTGATTAAGTACAATGGTACAAGAAACTTAAAATCAGACGAATTTCCATTAAACAAGCAAGCGATCGTGACGTTGACAATGATGATACCAACCGTCATAGCGATAGCCACCAAACTCTGACCGTTAATGGCAAAATATTTAATACCAAAATTAGCCCTTATCGATCATCATAATATGGACCAAGTGATCGAATAAAAATTACCTCGCACAGATCATCGTTCCTGCTTGCGGCAGTCACTTTGTCAGCTCTCGATCACCACCAGGCTATCACAACATGGCGTCCTCTGAGATGCGTTTACTTCGCCGTTCCGCGAGGAAAATATCCTCATACGTTCGTGACGCGTACTTCACGATGGATGAAACTTTTCGCGCATACCACAGAACACCTTATTTCACAAACCGGTAGACGATCGCTCGGGATCACGAAGTCCGTTCACGAGATACGCGTTAACGATCTCATCGCGATTCTACGATACTGTCGGAGGCACTCTGCCGCCGGTGACGCCACGCGGCTTCCGAAGGCCGCAGCTGGAGGTGGAACCTCTGTGCTTTTCTCGAACGAGTTGTTTCTTTCTCTTTTGTAAGCTCCTCGAAAAAAGTATCACTGCACAAAGAGGAAATGACACGAGTGCTTTCCTACGGATGCAACGTTCAACGGAGAAGATAGAGGATGGAATCCCCCAGACAGACTAATTCGGTCGTAGCATTCTGTGAATTCCAGCAGCGATGCGACTGTATCACTCTTTCGCAATTCTACGTCACCGGTTCGATGACGTGCCGCGAGTTTCACGAAGGACGCGACTGTCGCCAACGCAACTCGTTTTGGAAGGAAATCTTTCTACGTCCGAATACGTCACACGGGACACGTCGAAAGACCCTTCTCGTACGAGAAAAACGCAGGGTCGCTAGATCACAAGAGGTAATTTCGAGTTACACGTCCGTTTCGGCAACACGTACGATAAGGAGGCGAGGTCACAGTCACTGAAAGACACTAAACCACCAATGGAATCGGATTGCGCGATGTCGATATTATCTCTACACGATTCGTCGCCGTGACGGACTGTCGACGGTACGACGATTGAGCCGTGAAATCGCGTGCAACCCCACTCTGGATATTCTCTTTCTCTTTACTCGCAGTCGCGAATGTCGACAGAGTATGTGTGCATGGCACGTATGCATGTGCATGGCGAGATATTAATTGCAACTCACGTGTCTCTAATGTCGATTGTGTGCAAGTATCAAATGTATATTGCGATAGGATGCAACTTAAGTTCAGTCAAACGATATTGTTAGACAGTGGCAACAGGTGGCGATGAGGCTTGTTTTGCTTTCGTATTTTAAACGGGCGTGTTTACACGCAAGTAATCGAATGCACGATGAAATAACGCGGGATTTCACAGGATGCTTATTCTCACTGCAATAACCATCCGTTTGCGATATGAGCGTATGCATGTTGATAAATTGCGATTAGATTTATTAGACTTAACAATAACGTGCTAATAATTCTCGTAAGTGGACGTGTTTGAACATGAGCAAAATGTACGTGCGCGTGCGAACTGATAAAAGGTATTAATGTTTTATTGAAATTTATCTTCGACTGAGTAGACATATGCACACAAAAGGATCTTTTGTCGTGAATACGTTCTGAGAAGTTACGATCGAGAAGACAACAGACACGAGAGATTTTCAGAATTAAAGCCTAAAAAAACGTTAGTATTTCAATTATATGTTAAAGTTTTTAATAATAAAGATGGCAGAGAATACTGGATTAATGGTAAGGTTTAATAGGAACTACTGCATAGCCAAGGCTGTATGTTACGTTAAACAGAATTTATGCATTTTAAATGATCGACTTAACTATAGTTTACTATATCTCTCTCTCGGTACGTGAAATGGTGATACACATCTTTATTAACGTTCCTTTCGTTTTTGCTGCTGCTTGCATTACCCATATATTGTTTGAAACCTATTCATTGTAGATTGTTACGATTAACACGGGAAAATTAAAGTATACTCAATTTTTAGTTCTCAAAATCGTATGTGATATAACTTTCATTCGTTTCACTGTAAAACCGGTTTACAATCACGTACACTAAAGGTATTTTGTGGTAATCGTGCGTATTAAAAACCGAGAATAAAGCTGTGGTTTTTAAGTATGCACTCAAGATAAAGTACACCTCCAACGAATATCGTCATTAAGCTGATACGCGAAGATGATTAATTGCTGCGCTTATTCCTTCAAATCAGTGCACTATGCGTATACAGTAAAGCGATACAAAGATTTCATTAAAAAAGTCTGTATGCCACTGTGAAGGCTCATTAACGAGGAGCTATAAACAGCTCCTTATCGTGATCTACAAGAGAATTCATAAACTGAATTCTAATGCCCACTTTATTCCGAGTTGAGTGCAATTGACTTCTGAATATTTATAATACGGCTTCATTGTGTTTCTTTTCGCGTTTTCTGATATGTACGATATGTTTCGATGTACATGATGCGCGTTTATGAATCATCTACCGATAAAAGAGAATTTATTGCAAAACGTGCGCTGAAAATCGACCTTCGTATACGTGGATATTGGTGTTCTTATTCCCTGTTATTCTCATCGTTGATATGTATAATTATTACGAACCGAGAGTTTCGCTGTAACAAAAACTATAAACGATTCGATCATAGTATTTTTACATCGAACATTAAATTTATGCCAAATTTGTTTACAAATTTTATAATTATTCATTAATTTAGCTAAAGAAAGTAGTATGAATGAAATAAAAACAATTTGTCGTTGCGTTAAGTTGTATTATAATATTATATATTATATCGATTCTTTAATCTCCCGGTTATTTTTAGCGTTATTTTTATCGTAGTTTATACTTGCGAAATCTTGTGGTGACCTATTGAACCAATCACGGACATTACCTATCACCGATTATGTTGCATTTAACAATGCCACTGCACATAACAAGAGACAAGAAAGAAATAGATGAATGTACTTTTTCAGCAAAAATTTTCGGAATTTCTTTTTCACTACCTCTAACTCAAAATTTCACAGTATAATTCGATGTATTAGGTAGTAGGAAAATATCTAACCTTTCTATTACCTTTCCTTTTATCTGCAGTTACTCTACTTTACCTATTTCTGATACTACTTCTTATCGTACATTTTACGCTATCGGTATTTCAGTTTCGCGACTATTAAACTCTAGTCTACTATTATCCCCTTTCCGTGCCCTAACCTCGAGAAGATATAATTTATGACTTTACTTACAACTTAAATTTAATAAGACTAAAAGGTTGTATTAAAAAAATTAAACATTTCTTTTGTAATAAAAATATTTCGACAACATACAAATTATCACTAAAATTTCCATTTATAACCGAATAAATGCCATTAGTCACGTACGGAAACATATATGAAAGCTGAAAGTATATGCATAAATCCCAAATTAAACGTGAAAGTAAAATTAAACACGTTGAAGGACACTATGGAATTAAATTAACAACGATATACGTGTATATACGTATTAATAATATTAAGTTATAATGATTAAGTTATAATTTTTCGAAAATGCTTACTATACAATTTGGACAATGTGGGAATCAGTTAGGGCATACATTACTTTCAAAAATATCGTCCGATATTGCATGTCGAAATACAGGTGTACCATACAATATTAATTATCAATATTCAGAAGATACATTCAATAAATGGTTCAGTGGCATATCGAAAAATGGCAAACACTTAGCACGAACGATTCTTATAGACACAGAACCAAAGGTCATACATAAAATTTATAATGAAACAACTATACCATGGTCATATCGTACAAAAAATATAATCTGTCACGCTGAAGGAGGTTGTGGAAATAATTGGGCAAATGGTTATATGATAAAAGGAAAAGAACTATGTGATACAATATCAGATACTATACAGCAAGAATTGGAAAGGATAGATCATTTTGATGGATTTTTTATGCTTTTAAGTTCTGCAGGTGGAACAGGATCTGGTATTGGGAGCCGTACCATAGAGCTGTTACGTGAAGAATATAAAACAAAATGCATCATTAGCACGGCGATATTGCCATTTTCATTTGGAGAAGTATGCACACAAAATTATAATACCTTACTAACATTGGATAAACTTTATAAACAAAGTGATACAACAATTTTATTTGACAATGAACAAATCCATACTATGTGTACAAATTTACTAAAAAAAAGTACAACACAGTTACACGATATAAATGAAGTTATTTCTGAAAAATTAATGGCTGTATTTCAACCAACAAATAACTTAAATTATAGTATAAATTCATTTGTCTCTCAAGTAGCATCACATCCTTCTTATAAATTAGCAACGATTAAAACCACACCACATGTCTCCACGACAAGTACAATCTATGACCCTGTTTATAATTGGACCACGTACATACATCATTTGAAACAAATGCTTCGAATACCAAATTTAAGTTCAGAACTGACCGACACTGAGATCAAAATGCCATCAAGTTTGCTAACAGATACTACACATCACTCGTATGCTTGTTGTGTATCAAATATTTTAATCACGCGTGGTATTGCAACAGAGAAGGATTTTGTTGTAACTGATGAGTTGGAACAAAAATATTTATATGCAGATTGGATTGCAGCTGATGGATTGACACATTTGCATCAAAAGCGTAAAATTTCCAATCGTGACAAATTTCTAGCTTTAGTTACCAATAATTCTCAGATCTCTCAATCCTTGGATGTGTTGTTACACAAAACTTGGAATTCATACATACATGCTGCATTTTTACATCAATATAAGCAATTTGGTTTGGAAGATGATAACTTTTTAGAAACATTTGCAGAGGTCGAAAATATTGTAAAAAATTACAAGGAATTAATTCATTACAAAATAAAATGATAACTTTACGATTTTTCGATATATTTGTACATATTTTGTTATATTCCTAATAAACTGGTAAAATTCCATTATTTGAAGGTATAAATTTCTACTTTCCGTAATTCATTAGTAATGATAACTTGGAAACCGTTAGCTACCTACTTTGAATTCTTACCTTTTCAAAAAATCTACACATTATTATGAATAGAAGAAGCTATTAATTTTTGCATTCAAGAGTTCAACCTTTACAAACGTATTAGAGAATTCGGGGAATCCTTTCGCCGAATGCTGAAGGAAAACGATTGAAGGGTAGTCGTGACGTCATAATTGAATCGACCAAGCTGCGGCGTCGCGTGGATGTCCAAAAAGACGATAATAGTTAAGAGATAGATAGATAGATAGATAGAGAGAGAGAGAGAGAGAGAGAGAGAGAGAAAGTAAAACAAAGAAAAAGATAGAATAGCGTGGGACGAGGGGGAAGATGGACGTAGGGGATGCTTCGTACAACTTGAAAAAGAGCGAGACAGAAGAAACAAGGTGCCCAACTTACACCCGCCCCACTGACGACATAAATGCATTGCGCGTGTGCAGAGGGCCGATTGGATTCATAGAATGTAGACGCAGTATCAAAAAGCCCTGACCGTTTTCCGAGAAATACCGAAAACGCTTCCAAGAAGCAGTGACGATCTGTATTCCCATCCTCCTACACTTAGCCGACAATCCGAAGAATGGGATTTCTCGAGAAAATACTTCAATATACATTTTACGACTTTCTTCATTTCTCGCATGATCCTTTTATACCTTAACTTTTATGAATTAATTCCCTAAGAGTTCCATGAGTACAAGAATACCAAAAAATATTTAAACAATATGTTTGTAGCATATATTAAAATATTATGGATATGTGTGTTTCTTAAATGTTTACGCAAAACAAACTTGTCTTTAATATTCAATGTTTATAGGATTCTCTACTTTTCAAGTAAATACGGGCTTCATAATATAATCTCTTAAGATTTTCTAATGTATGAACTTTCTTTGGATATATGTTCTACCACAGTTACAGGGAAGCGTTCAAGGCCAAGGTTTAGACATACAGAGGCAAAAAGAACCTATAGTGTGGTGAATGCTATATAAACAACGACAGATGCACTAAACACACTGTTCCCTGGCATCGTTCAAGCGTTTCAGGTACAGCCGCGATTGTCAGGAACTCGTTTTCTTCCCCTTCATCGCTCCCACTATGCTCTAAGTATTGAGCATCTTTGGAATTAGACATACCCCACCACTAATTTTCTAGTCCCACTGTAGCGTTACCGCCAGAAAAAGAATAGAGAAAAGGTTTACGTACATCGGCTAATCACGTCCGCTGAAAGACGTTCGAACTCGTCAAGGAATTCATAAAATTCTCATTCTTTCTCGGCAAAAGAAGACGATATTCCGCAATTTCCGTACTAGCGATTTTTCATAATATAGGGTTGAAGGAAGTAGTTTGTTAAAGTAGTGGCGCCATCTAACGTGCGCAGGGACGCATCTATATTCGTTCAAACAAATTTCCCCATAAAATATCATTTTACAACAATAAATAATTATAGTAATACGCTAAGTATGTCTTCATGAAATACTCATCCATTCATAACCGTGTTATCTCAACAAATTTACAGAAAAAATGAACAAAGCACCGAAGATCTCCAGAATGTCTTTTCACTACGTTGCAATGCGCCCCTGTAAAACCTGTGTAGCACACAGGCAAAGATCATACGATAGTATTTGTGCGCGGCTGGAATACCAAGAGGCGTGGTTTTGAATAGATGAGACCTGTTCAGTTCTGTGCTTTGTTCCCCTCTGCTAGCACCGAACTAACACAACTAACTATTACACACGCATACGGAAAACCGGCGCTCTCTGGCGTCGAAGCTGCGGACGACGCTACGCGCCATTTTGTTTAGTGTCCGCTGGACGCATCGTGCGTCGGGGTGTCGCGGGGTTGTTTTCATGACCGTCAACGCGAATAGATTCGCGGCTCTTTGAGCTCGCCCACGATCAGTACGCACACACGTAGTGTTAAGTTCAAGACAGTGCAATCCGCGCGTGTTTATCTGTACGTGATTACTGTGACGTGTGCTACACGAGGATAACTTCTTGAAGAGCCTGAGATCCTTGTGCATGTAGTGTCAAAGTTAGGAAACGCTGAGATATACTTTACGAATGCATGGCGCCAGTTACAATTCCATGGATACCTCGTAGGGAATACTGCTCGTCGTCGTCGTCGACGTTCACGTCGGCAGATAGTTTTTGCGAAGGTAAGAGGGTCGAGTATGCTTAATCGATAAAGCGTCTCCCGTTCTCTTTCTTCTTCTTCCTTTACAAACAACACGCCGAGTGTTTCGGCCTGTCTCATCTCACGCGAGTGCTCGATACTTCACGGTCCGACGAATTTTTCATGCCAAATGTCGTGGGGGCCTAACCACAGCGATATCTCGCTTGTGCAAGGCGATTGTGGAAAGTGAAAGCTCGTTCCCGAGTGTTCTGCATTGAGTACGGATCTCGTTGCGTCCGTCGCAGTGGAACACGTTTCGTACTACACTTTTGCGGGATAGGAATGACCGAGGGCTTCGCTTGAACCGAAGTGTCATGACTTTGAACTGTACTCCGATTACACGGTTGCATCGATGCATCTAACTTCTCTCTCAGGAATTCAACATTTCGCGCGTTCACTTTTGGGAAAAATACTGTTGGATTTAGTTTACGATGCTTATGTAACGCAGAAGAACGAAAAGTAATTGAAACAGGATTCGTTATGTGAGAGGCGCTATTTTAGAAACATTGTAATTAGATAGTAAATAAAAGCGTTCTTTACGAAATTCGTAACGGCACGGCAGAGAATAAGTTCTCTTTGATAATTCTTTCGAGATACTGTGATGTAAAAAAATATTAATGCCAGTAAAACCATCACATCGAGCACTGGTATAAGAAACACATAAATATCCGTATAGTACACCATAAAAATGTGAAACTAAGGAAATCGTTGTGAACACCGGGCATACTAGAATTTAAAAACAAATATCGTAAATCCCTTCTCTTATTTCATTGAAGGTGTGATTATATAAAATGACTATGTTTTTGTTCTTCAAATTATTCCAACATATTGTTATTAAATAAATTTCACAGATTCCTTAAAATCAACCCTTTCACTCTATTTTCTACATATTCTTTCGAAACGTGCGTAAAATATGCACATGGGTTCTCAACGCATCGCGTGTATATACAATGATGCCCTTGAACAGATTATCTCGGTTTCTTTAATACAAGCAGTAAGAAATTGATTCTCAAAGATCGTAAAATGAAATGACATGAAAAATGGATGTTCAAACACGCCGTAGAACTTCGTACATATACCGATTACTTTAAACTGTAGACAGCATTGCGATCACTGAATTTATCGGGTGATTTCAACGCTAGGACGTGCAGCAAAACTGTATAGATTACCATACTGTCGCTAAATGTATAAAAAAACCCATCATTCCCATGCACATTTCTAACCACGTTATTTTTTACTTCCGTACAGATGAAAAGTATGTAAAATCGTCCCAAGTAGATGTAACTGGGACGCATCTGGATATTGATTTTACGTCATTCACGATTTATATGCGAAAGATCGCATATTCCCTCGTTTTTCTACATTCGAACTTAAAATATCGAAATAGACTTTTTGTTTCAGTTCAATCTAGCACAGTGATTCTCAAATTGGAGTTCGCGATCTTCTAGGGCGGGGGTGGCTACCGAGTCGATCCCGAAGCGATTTTTGGTCAATCATAGAAGAAAAGAGACGATTTCAAACCTCCTTTTCCGTTTACACTTATTAGGACACAAGTTTCTATGTGTTAAATGTCAGGATCTTGATAGGTAGATCGCGACACATTTTTAAGAAAAAAAAAATGCCGAATATATATTTAAAAACCCCAGCTTCAGGGTCGAAGGGGTCACTTAGTTGAAATTTTGCGCTGTTTCAGGCAAAGTTGATGCAGCCATCCCATTGAACGTACATTTCACGACTTAAGATTTATCATTTTCTGAATAATATTATTATTTACAATCGATTTAAAGAGACCGTGACGCAAGGAATCCTAAAAACGTTTGAGAGCCACTGGTCTAACGAATGCCTGAATATCGTTACTATAGAAAACTAGACATTACAGTGAAGTTTCTGTTCCTGTTGATATTTGTTATATTATTCGGTCTGCATTTCATGCTTCTCCACCGACAGTGGAAATGAATTTTCCCTTTCCTCGCCCTCGTTGCATCCCTCCCTAAGGGGTCGTGCTCGTTTAAGTGAGACGGGGGTGAGCTCGTGTGAGCAAGTCAATGCATGCAGCGGTATAAACGTTACGGTATTATATTTCGTGAAAGTACCTACACGAAATTTCACATTACACTTTACCTATATCAACTTTGAAGAAACATATTTTCCATCCTTTTTTGCGTTCACTTTCCAATGTTACACTTATCATGAAAAAGAGGGCTTATATAGTCCGTCGAGAATGTGCATAGTTTTTTTTATCGTACAGACTTTCTAGATTATAGTAAACTTATACGAAAGGATTAAACGTGACGCGTTTTATGCTGTTAGACTTATTAGATTTGTTGCCTTACGTCAAGCGTCTTAATCATCCGTCTTAATCAGGTTTCCCTTCACGGCTGAAATTTAAACGACGCGAAATATCCTATCGATTTCAGTTATAGGTTTTACTTCCTCCTCATTCTCAACTATGGAATGTGAAACTTTGCATTCGGTATTTGAAAATTTCATGGTGCACGTATGCCGTACTATGCAACTGGGGTAAGTTTGCCCATCTCGTCCCAATTCGTTCTTCCCTGCCTGAAATATATCCACCTAACGAGACACCGAGGGGGCAACGTGCTCGTTCTTTCGGATCGTTGATCCGTCCATTAAGTCTGACAAAGTTTTAACTTTCCCTTCGATGATGTTAAAGAATGTTTTCGAAATGTTCGTGAGTTCTACGTATCGCGGAACTGTATCATCTAATAAGAGATACTTTTTTTATTTACTTACTATATAATTTTGAATGACGGGAATGGAATATTCTTTCGATTAGCTATTGATCGTTGACAAAGGTATTAATCATCAATTAAATACTGACAATGGTTATATTTGGTGGAATAAGAAAAATGAGTCATTGTATGTAACAATATATTGATTATCCTGGATTTTTTCAGTCCACTTGGCACTTTTTCTTTATATATTTTCTTCGCTCAAATGGAACTGATAATTATACTTTGATTCACGTAGACAAAATGTCTGATTTATTTTCTATAGAGATTTATATGTATTATAATTATTTAAACACACGGAATATGTAAATAGATGTCCATTTTCTTCGGGCATCACATGACGCATTCGATATCGGAAGGAAATTATCGCGTGCACGGGGACCAGGAAGGTTTTGGGGGTTGATAGTCATAAGTTGTAGTTTACCTAGGCACAGGTGCTTGGGATTAATCCAAGACACGCCTACGAATGACTCACGACACAAAACCTCCGTACCTTTTTTTTTTTCTTTTCGTAGCGCGGGAAAGGGTGCCTTAAACCTGTACTCGACAGCAAATTTTTCTGGATCCGTGGGGGATTTTTAATTAACCTGCCCCGACGGCATTCTTACCATGTTACAGTATTCAAAATAATAGCACGGCTTTACGTTGCATCAAGTTGAAGGTGCCGTTAGATGAAAAAAGTTCATGGTACTTGAAAAAAGAATGTATAAAATGAAAGTAATGTTCAGCATCGAATCTTTACTTTTCTTCGAATTCTTAATCAATAATAATGTACTCTTTGATTCTGTGTTGCAAGTAGAGATAATGTTCTTTTTTTTCTTGTAAACTGAGATTAAGTTTTTCAAGTAAACTAGCGAATAAAAGTATACGAATCAAGTGAATTAAGAATCGTTATTTATTTCTGACTATACATTCCGTAGTTTTTCTATGTGGAAAATTTTAATTCTGGTTACTTTGTTTGATCGATAATATTTTCACGTTGGTTCAAGTCTCGCGTAAATCGATATCGACGGTAAATTTTATTTCTGTCGTTCGTTCGTGATTCTATCCGTGAAATTCATTATAATTGCTAACTCAAAACACAAATAACGCAGCCGAACCTGACTCGTGGAATCTGCACGAAAAATAAAACCACAGTTAAGTTTGGTATGCGCCGGCCACATACCACGCCTCTTGCTAGATCAGCATTCCATTGAACCCAACCTCCCCATGTTATGCCAAAGGTGATTTCTTATTTCGTTCTCCTCTTTTTGATTCGTTGCCTTATTCTTAATAACCTGGTAACAGGTCAACACTATCCTCCGATGTACAATAAAACGTTAAAGAAAGAAAGAGAGATGGGGGAGAGGGGATGGCACTCGTTAAAGTTTGCAGCTATAATAAAGAAAAGAATATGAAGTTCAAATAAAAATAAACAGAAATATGACTTTTATGTCTGCAACTAATTGTCTTGTTTTAGAAGCAGATTAGCAGAAAATAGAGAAGAATGCGAACCCCTGCTGAGACCGAGACTCTGCCCCAACCTGAGAGGTATTCATTTGAATCTCAGGAAACGGGAACATCATCGGCCGTCAATCAGGTGGTCTTGTCATCTTCTCATCCGGAAACTCATATATTCACTAACAGGTAACTGTTTTTATTCAAATTCACTGGCAATTACAATTATTTCGATGTACGGATAACCGAGATAAGAAAATATTGATACAGTTACAAAAGAAAGATGTACCCTCGTGCTAGGTATTTATATTTGTCTATATACCTGTATAGTTGAAACAACGCGCTTTTTCATGCAGATGCGCGCGTCACTGCCGCGCATGCGCACTCTTTTGATTTCACTGTTACAGGTAGATACGCCAACATAACAATTTTATCATTGACTAAGCTGAACTTAACTAGACCTTAAATTCATAAAATTCAACTTATTCGACTTATTCGACATCCAAGTATCACCACTCATGAAATACACTTTTACCAATTATATATGTAAAAGAAAATCAGCTAATGATAAACGGTATATGCTGACAGAACAAACAACGCTTCACCAATTTCGAACCATGCTAAGTCAATCTTGACTATGCATATTTGCATTTCGATAAACTCGAAACATCGTTCGATAAGCGATTCGAAATAACCCGCCCAATCCCATTGGACCGCGTTCACATATTCTGGTAACCGTACGTACGTAATACGTGTGCGATACTACAATCGAGCCTTATCCATGCGCCGACGTGATATCGAAGAAGGAAACGGTAAATGCGGCCCTCTGACGGCTAACTTGTCAGTATACGGTACGTTCCGTGTGCGGGTGCATCGCATGTTACCCGATCGTGCGTTTTTTCTTACTTGGCTTACGAAATTTTCGTTGCTCGAAGTTAGTGACTGTTTTTCTCAGTGTACGAAATACTAGTGGAGCATCCATATGCTAGGGACGGTACGATGGTCCTCGCACGGTTTTTCCTCAGGAAGACACATAACAACGATGCTGCCGTTCCAAACAACGTCGGTACAAGGAGGTGAGCCCGAAGGCCAAGCCGTCGGAATGCGTTTCCGATAACGGCATCACCGTTGACGGCTCCAATCTCCTTGTCCCCTCGCACTATACGCGCGTGCAAACTCTTACACATTCATCTTCCCGATGGTTCATCCATGATGTTTACAAGTATCACGAATTCGTCAGGTGTTTGTCGGTCAAATAGTTTTTATCCGTCACATGTGCAGTCGTTACGATGGTCGTTATCGTTCTTGGTTCCTTTTTCGTTACGTGTCCTATACGTTCAACTGCCGTAAAATTGTACAATTGGGATAAAGTTTGATAAAAGAAATGCAAGAGTTCCGTGGATTTCATGGTAGATCTATGGTATGTTTTGAAACTGCTACGTATCCCGCGTATACTTACATTAATAAACATCATTTCGCTGGTGTCATTTTGCGCGAAACATATTACCTGATTCGTCTCTATAGCATTATGTAGATACGTTGTATTTGATACTTGAGCGGTTGACAGAAGGAAGTGTTGTTCGTCCAAATCGCAAACGTTTATATCTTATTGTAATGTTTCCTGTTACTAATCACATTCATGGTAAAACGTAGATAATAATAAACAACAATTCGAAAGTATTCATACTTATCAATTAGTATTCTACGTTGGTAATTATTTGTCACATTTATTTGTTATCATTTGCACAAGCGTATATAAAGTAGAATTCTTTATAGTTGTAGAAAATTGTTCGTTGGATTTGCAATGCGTGATGTCTTACTTTGATAAGCCACTGAGATCTCACGTTTTTTTTTCTCGATTCAATGTGTCGAAAGATTCACTTAAAAACCGTAGCCAAAATATAATTAATAAAATTCTGTAAAAACGACGAATTATTATCGTAGCTACGTTGATCTTACATTGTACAATACGTTTAAAAGAGCTTTGGCTGGTTAACAATAAACGCGATTGTGTCATCAGCTGACCGCCATGCATTGTGATAACAGCAGAATGCAAATCAATTTACTTCTTGCTATTTCATAATCTCAATTTTTCTCCGAATTCATCCGACGATACTTCATTTATTACTTGATCACCGCCACTCAAGGATTTCGATAATCACCGTGTACGAATCGTCTATAGGTATCGTTTCGCTCGAACGGACATGATTTCTTTACAATATCATATTTTTTACCTATTTCCTCGTTCTTCTTTTTTCACTTAGTCACGTTACACCCTGCTTCACGTTAAGTTTTCTACACATGTTTCATTCTACACGGAAAGTTCAATGATTTATCATTAAGAAATACATTTGCAAATAATTCATCCGTCCGTTATACGTGAGAAATGGTATCTCGAGGAAAAAGGAATCATTAATGTGTTCTTTTTACCTACTTACTTCCTTTTACCACTTTTCATCGTATTCGCATCGTTCGACTTACGAGTGCTACTCATCCGCGCTCACGAGTGCAACTTCAGCTGCATTTGAGAGCTCTTGGCGTATGCACTTTCACTGCATCACGTATCAGGCAAATCGATAACCGATAAGCAGTTCAAATATAAAATTCTCTCTGAACGTATTTATGCAGTTCTGCATTAAATATCGAGTTTACCCTCCGTTTGTTAACTTGAAATTAATTGATTTTTTCAAAGAATTATAATATCGATTGTGCAGTATGCATGTCGCGATATGTTAATGCATAAAGAATAATAGAAATGCTATTGTTATCATCATAAAAGAGTACTAAATATATAATACATCAATTCGTAGTATAATAAAAATATATATAATCCCTTTTCTTTGTAATGAAATCTGTCCGTTGAAAAAGAAAGCTAGACATCGAACGCGTAAATATTATTGCCGTACGTAGTAATCTTTATAAGATATTTTCCATGCACATCAATAATGTATAATATTGAACGCAATGCTATTTTGAAAGAAAGAGAGCGAGCGAGCGGGCGAGAGAGAGATTCGTGCTTAACGAAATATATAGATACAAGAACAAAAGATAAACTTCCACTAACCGTGCTTAGCGCAGAATCTTTGATCTAAACATGTAGCTACCACGTGCGACCTTGAGAACTTTTTCTTCAATGTCACACTGAAATTTTCTCAGTAATAAGAGAAAGGTGATTTTCCCGATGTTGCACGTGTATTGTTATTTCAGCTTTCAATAATGTTTCCTATACCGTCGGAACTTCATCGATGATTTCTTCTGCCATTTCTCTTTATATCGTCAGATATTTCTGATTTTTTATCAATTAACATTAAAAACAATTTAATACAGTTTTATAATACTGTAGAAGAAATGGACACAATGTTTATGGATAGTATGAAATAATTCGCTGTTCTATTTGTACAGAATTTACACGATGTTGTGTTATTTTACGCAGAAAATGCGTCGTTCACACGATCGCAGAAAGATAAGGAAGAAACGGAAAAACAGTTTTGCTCAGTTACAAATAGATGTGTGTATTTTGGTCATTGACACGATCTCATGGTTCACGATCGATAAAAACGCATTCTTTGCCAATGCAGTTACTATTTATCCTCGGGAATTGAAATTGACCACTTTATATTATAGCACTTTTATCAATTTGTCATCAATGTACGATCGCTTATTAATTACACATATTTTCTAACATAAAAATTATTTTCGTGCTAATTGATAACTTGTTTACGACAAATTTGAAGATAATAAATCATTTTGTTTCAGCATGTTATGTATCCAGGAAGAACTGGGCCAGCTAGGTGGAATTGCTGGGGGCCCTACTATTACTGACGCACGTGATGCTCAATTACCTAATAGTAGCCATACAAATTCGGAAAGTAATAGTAATTCAAGTGAAATTGCAACAAAATGTACTCCAGGTTCAGGGACCTTAGATGCTCAAAAATCCAGTTGGGTGGAAGGTATATTAGGCTGTATGCGTCCTGTTTGGACTATGCTTTCAAAGGCAGCTGTGAATGAAAAAATTAAAGGGCATCAAAGTAAGTAAAAGTTTTCTTTTTGTTTTAAGTGTGTGCTTCTGTTTCATCCAAAATATTTTCATACATATTTCCTTGGGAATTACTAAATGCACCTTTCAGCGGATGATTGGGAGATACCATTTGAATCGATCAGTGAACTTCAGTGGCTTGGGTCTGGTGCTCAAGGAGCAGTATTTAGTGGGAAATTAAATAAAGAAGTTGTGGCTGTAAAAAAAGTAAGAGAGCCACGCGAGACTGACATACGACATTTAAGAAAACTGAATCATCCAAATATTGTGCAATTTAAGTATGTTTCTTTCTTTCTACAAGAGATACGCAAGTGTTGGGAACATAAAAGTGTAAAATATCATTTCATATTTACAGAGGTGTCTGTACACAAGCACCATGTTATTGCATAGTGATGGAATTCTGTCCTTATGGACCATTGTATGATCTTCTTAGAGCAGGAGAGCCTGTCCCACCTCCGAGATTGGTATCTTGGTCAAAACAAATTGCAGCAGGGATGGCTTATCTCCATGCACACAAAATTATACACAGAGACCTCAAAAGTCCAAAGTATGTAAATATCTATAATGTAATTATTATAATAGTGATTTAAATTCTTTAACATTCTATGTCTGCATGCACACTGTAGAAAGCATTTTCGTATTAACATTTAAAGTATCGTATTTTATTTCAGTGTGTTAATAGGTCAAGGGGAAGTTGTAAAAATTAGTGATTTTGGAACCAGCAGAGAATGGAATGAAATAAGTACAAGAATGAGTTTTGCTGGAACAGTTGCATGGATGGCTCCAGAAATCATTAGAAATGAGCCATGTTCGGAAAAAGTAGATATATGGTCGTATGGTATCGTTTTATGGGAACTTTTAAGTGGCGAGATACCATACAAAGACGTGGATTCATCCGCTATTATCTGGGGTGTAGGCAATAATTCTCTTCACTTACCAATACCTGCTAGTTGCCCAGAGGGTTACCGATTATTAGTAAAACAGTGTTGGGCTGCCAAACCACGGAATAGGCCGTCTTTCAAACATATTGAGATCCATCTTGGTATTGCAGCAGTGGAAGTACTTTGTACAAAACCGGACGAGTACTTTAAAACACAGGTAACATCAATAACTGCAGAGAATCAGAAAAAAATTCATTCGCAATATTAGGAAGGTGGTATGAAATCATACTGAATATATTAAATTGGCGTATTTAATAATTACAGCAATCATGGAAAAAGGAAATAAGAGATCACATGAAACAAATGCAAACAAATAGTTGTAGTAGTCCAAGATTTGAAGCTGATTTGATTCGACGAAGGGAAGATGAATTAAGACATGCTCAGGATATTAGAGAACATTATGAAAGAAAACTCGAACGCACTAATAATTTATACTTAGAACTAAGTGCTGTATTATTACAGTTAGAACAACGTGAACGAGATGTGATAAAGTATGTAGTAAATATACGAAACATTTGGTATAAGAAAAATGTAGAAAGTTCGAATTAATGACCATGGTTTTTAATATCTAGACGAGAACAACAAACTGGTTATAAACAGTGCAAAAAACGCATTGTACACCCACTTTTAAAAGCTCAAGAAAGACTTCATCGAAGACGTAATCCTACAACACAATTTTCAACGTCGTCTACACCTACAACTCCACCATCGCCGACAGATTGTCCGCAAAGTCCTGTTAAAGCAACTATGTATACGCATTTGAATGAATCGAATCAACCTGAAACAATTTTAGTCTCTAGTAATAGTTTCAAGCAACGCAAATACAGACATCGTAGAGTAGGATCTGGATGTGGTGTGAGCTCTAGCCCAAGATCAAGTCCTCATCGTGAAAGAAAGGTATATGATAGCTTACGAAAGAATTTAAAAAATATAAATAAGTTGTGAATGTTATACATTAAAAAAATCTTTACCGTTTACAGAGTGCGGAAGTATCGGCGCGTTTGGTAGATAGTCAAACACAAACAGACATAATGGATGTTAGTGAAACTGATTTCAGTCCTGTTGAAAATGCAACAACACATTCTTCGGCAGAAAAACTTCTTGTAAATAGCATTAATAAAGAGTCATTAACTAAACCGGTACAGGAGTGTTTAAATGGGAATTCAATTTTGCCCGAAGCTCATTACAGGATGCAATCTAGTCCTTGCTCAAGTCCTGAGCCTACAGATGAAAATCACGCAAATGGAAATGAACGCCTAAAAGATTGTAGCGATGATGATAATCTTGAAACACTTGGCAGAAAAGTCAGCGAAATCATTAATGCTAATCGTCTTATTTCACCGATAGATAACGGAAATTGTGACGATGTGATAATATCACATAGGTAAAATATATTTTATAAGATATTACCTGTTTCATTAATACAAAATCATAATAAATATGAACGAATATTTTTTTTTTCTAACAGAGGTAAAGAAGACCCTGTGAAATTGCCTAGCCATTTTTGTGGAATTATTGTTAACGGTTCAACTGTACAGCAAGAGTCATCAGAAATTAAGACACGGCCTTGCTCCGATAGCATAGACACATTATGTGATAATGAAGATGACGCTTGTGAGGAAAGCTGGTCAGACGAAGAAGGCGAGGATCCTAGTTATACGTATAATTATTCTCTCAGGAGAAGAAGGTAGATATATATATATAAAATTTCATTATTATATATAAAATATACGATATTACCTAAATTAATGCAATGACTCCATATTTGTAGTATTACGAGGCGACCTATAGGTCCAGGCTGTAGGTTAAGAAGGTTTAAGCACGCAACAGTACGAATAGAGGGAGTGTTAGCTTCTGACGAGGAAAATACTTCCGAATATTCACATCCTCCGTCCAGTCAATCCTCTACATTAGAAAGTAACCCGGATATGCAAAGGGTTCTTCGTAATATTCATCATTCCCACAAGGTATAATAGATTTTATTATTTAATTCGATCGTATGTTTACTATTTAACATGTGTAATGTAATAGGCGTATACTACATTTTATATTCATTTAGAGAAAAGACATAGATGATGTTTCTGATACATCAAGCCAGTCAGAAACGGATGAAGTTAGTGAGATTACAATCGCATCTCAACCTGCAGGTGCAAATATGAAGATCGAAAGCAGTGTGTAGAATAAGTATTAATCTAATTTTGATATCTCATTAACGAATGGATAATTATAAGTACCTAATAGCCAGTGCATTTCGATAGTTTATATTTTCATTCCAGCCTGTGTTAAATATTGTAGATATTTACCTGTCCAAGATACATATATATATATAGATTTATATATTAGATATATGTGTATATTAATTTTATGAATTATTTATCAGTACAATATTATTATACCAGTCTAAAAACTTTGGAAAGACTCTTCCGAAGGATAAGAAATTGATCATCTTTGAAACCGAGTGTTAAATAATTAGAACTTTCTATGATTTAATGAAACTGTTTTACTCATATTCAGTTTATGCAGCTAACTGAGGTAAAAATGAATTTTGTATAAATTTCACGATTTCTCTTTTTTTCTATGCCCGTAATGAAATTAGCTACCCGAAATGTAAGGCAAAAATCATTATAATTTTTACGTATAATCTAGTAACATTATTGAAAATGAAGACATAAGGAACACTATTAATATGTCGCTAAGTATTATTTGTAAATATGCGCGTATCACGTTTTCGCAAGGAAGCAAGGAAAAATTCATCATTTCGTAAAATGTTCCTTGCATTATTTTCTTTTCTTACAGTTCCTTTTAGTAAATATATTACATTCAATCAGACGTTTTCATGGCCTGATGAAATACGAATCCATAAAAAATGATACTTACTAAACACTATTTAAAAAATGAATTTATCGAAATCTTTTGTTTCTGTAATGAATGTAATGTCAATTAATGACCACTTTTTTTCTGTTCGTATGTACATACAAAACATGCTACAATATAGAGACCGTAAACTGAAAGTAGTTAACTTATATAAAGTAATTTTTAAAGATATTGTATATAAGTACAATAAAATCGTAAAAAAGTGAGTGTTTCATTGAGAGAGATAAACTTTGCAAAATAATGTAGACTATGCAACAAAATGACAATGATTAGAGAAAATTTTACGACATAAGTGCCTGTGGCAATTTGCATAAACCACCACTGATCAGTGACTATTCATATATTTACAAGAAATTCAAGAATTAATGAAGATAAAATGTGCAATATATAAAGTAATTAAAATGTGTAACTGAAGATAAAAGTCCGCATGATTTTTCTAGATTTCAAGGAATATTCACACGTTGGGCAAACTCATATTAAACTTTACATGACATGTTTCCTTTAAATTATCTTAATTGTCACAGAAAAGTCATGATGCATTTTGATGCGTAAAGATTACATTTGTACCATCACTCTACTTATCAATATGTGTAAAACATTGCATGTAATAGATTTGATTTCATTCTGAAATTCATAAATGAAAAAATCTAATTTAGTAACTATATTTACAATGAAACGTTAGAATAAGTTGTATTATAACACAGTCAAAACAGTGCAGGTTGTCTGAGTTTCAAACTGAAACTCAACAGTAGTATTGGACTGTACAATAAAGTCATACTCATTCTTCCTAACTAAATAACAGCATATATTGCGATTCTGTTATATGTGCGAAATTACAAAATGTTCTTTACTCAATTGCCCAAAGGAATGATTGCATCCATCTATTGTACCTGCTTTGAAACTCAAATTGCCTTAATGACAATTATTATACATTGTAAATATAGACAATACAATACAATACAATACGAGTTTAAGGAATTAGAAAATAAGATATAGTATAACATTTTGATGTGCTCATTTGGACGAACTAATTTAAGGCATACAGAGATGTACTTTCTAGTAATCACACATACTGTATCTACCATATTTATGCGAGTAGTTGCATAAATCGTTCCTTTTCTGTGCAGTGGCAGCTAAACTGACTAGTTCTATTATTGTTTGATAATAGAAGCGAAATATAAAATTTGTGTTATATACAATAAAGTTGATTTAGACTAACTGATCTCTAATATTCTTATACTGATCCTAATGAACATCATGTAATAAATTGATCATTTTCACTTGTTATATCGAAAGAATGACAATTCCACCAAAGGATACATTTCTGTATAACAGAATTAATAATATTCATAACATATATTTATAATGCATATTTCGTAATAAAAGTAATTTTACTTACAAGTTGACAGCTGTAATTGAATGAAAACTATAATCGATAGATCTATTTAAAAGAAATGAGGACTTCATATGTAATTGAAGATGTGTGTTTAAAAAGTCTAAAGAAAGGCCGATATTTTCATTTAATGGTTCTATTTGATCAGAAAACAAATTACACACGTGATCACATGATAATATTCATAATATACATTAATTTCGTACTCGTCATAAATGTACACTTTATGTTAACTTATTAAAATACATACAATAAATATTCGCACAGCCTGTTTACCAATGATATAATCGAATGTAAATGACAAGAAAAATGTACATACACTTTATATGAAATAAGGAAATGCTAATCATTAAAAATAAAATTATTATATGGACAATATTAAAATATTCAAATCATCCATTTTAAGTAATGTAGTGAATGAGTATATGCATTAAAACAGGTACTTAATGTAATTTCAAATAAAACCTTTACCTAATAAAATATAGTATTCTCGTTATTTTTATTTTTTTTAGAAAATAAATGCTGTCTTTACATTACACGCATGTAAATGAGATTATCATCATAGCATTTTGGCATTTGTATACAATTTCGTAACATCTGCTTCGAGTTCGATGTATTTAATTAGTGTAAACATTTGTAATTTGATTTCAATAATCTATCTTGTTCCAAATGTTATAAATAATTTCTTTATATTTATTATCGTATATAACGTGGCTCCTTAGGGTATTTTAATTTTACTGCTGATTATAGATTTTTAATGAGAACATCCACAATTTTAATTCTAAATGTATATATGTATATATCTATATATACACACTTTGACTTCCAAGTAAAGTTGTAACAATAATTTTTCATTACTGTTCCCAAGTGAAATATTAAATTTTATTTTTAAGTTTATATATCTATCTATATATGTATATACACGAAATATGTAAATGGAATTTGATGATCTCGTAAGTGTATGTAAATTCTTATAAATCTTTCTATACAAGTTATTCCTTTAATGAATACATTATAATATTAAAAACAATGATAATTGAGAAATTCCAATGTACCGTTCTAATGCACATGGACCTATAGTGTTACAAGAAGTAGAGATTCTGAAAAGTCATTTTCATATTTGTCAGATTATTAATCAAAATTAAAAAAGATAACTCCAGTCAAATTAATTCCTTGTCAAAACAACAATTCAAAACATGATGTGTTTTTATTAAGTTTTTTGTCAATTATAAATAAAAAAAAAAGTTATAATTAAGATAACTACTTATAGATGAAAATTTACCAGTAAAATGAATTATGGAGAAATTCTGCGGTAGATTTATACAATGATGAAGCACTTTGTCTTAATCCAGTAAATAAGGACACTACTCCCTCTTTTTCCTCTTCTGGTTCATCATCTTCTGGCAAATAATCCGGCAAATCTTCGTTATTATCATCATTGTTTCCTGTATGTATCTACAAATTATTATAGACTTAATTTAAGGGAATCTTAAAGAGTAAAAAGAATATCTTATAAGTATATCACTTACTAATTTAACAAGGTATTCCTGATTAAATTTATTTCTTGCTACTAATCTTGCTTCCATGTTTTTTGTATTTTCCTGAATAGCTTCTGCAATTTGTTTTGCAGTGACATAACTTAAAGTACGCATAGTAACACGTTGATGTTCAACATCAACTACAAGAGAAACTAATCCATCAATTCTGATTAATGTTGCCTCCAATTCACCACGAGTTTCCTATTTCATATAAGCAAGAACCGAGAATATTCTATGTAACAATCGAAATAAATTCAGGAAAGCAAACAATTAATTTGTTACACTTACCGGCAATAAGCCATGAATGTGTAATACAATAACATGTGTTTTTAATTTTTTAGGCTCAATAACTCTTCTACATCTACTACGTAAATTATATATTGGTGGTTTCATACGTTCTATGTCATCTTTTATACATTGTGCCCGCTTAGCTATCTTTGGTTCATCTAAACTGTATTTGTTTATAACTGCATCTAAGGCTTCGCGAACTCCAAATGTGGAAGTTATATGCACATAGTTATCCACGTTTTTTATAAATAATTCCAAAATGTCTAAGCTCACATCGATAATTTCGAGATCGGGAGTCTCTAGGACGTATGCAATATATGATAAAACGGTCTTATCCTGAAATTAAAAGGTTATGATAACAACATAATCCGAACCGAGTGCAAAAAAAATTAAACTTACCTTTAGGATCGTGTCATGGTTTGCAATATCATTAGCTAATTTTCTGTATGTTTCAAGGGTTTCTTTTATATGTTTCGGATCTACAGAATCGTCCACGTCCATTGTTTAAATTCGCGATATTAATATAAATTTGACCCCATGCAACTAAATGAGAAAGAAATAGCTTGTTTCACGATTTATACTATTACTTTCTTTAACGTTTACATTGATAATTGTATAAAAATTAATGAAACCGTTGTGATGTTTTTATCTTATTAAATAATCGATCACACGTTCCACGTTTTTCCACGATCAGATGTATATAGTAAGGTAATATATGACAGATATTCAAATGGCATAGGCTTTAAACTGCTTATTGGTTCGGGTCTCGAAAGTAAAAGTTAAACTGGAATCTAGTTATTATTTAATGTAAAGTCGTATAAAAATGTAGTAATTTGCCTAAATTTTTTTTTGTAATTATTTATTAATCAATAATATAAGGAAAACTAAGTGATGCAATCTTAGGTTCGATGAAGTTTTATCAGCTGTTTATGAAAACCAGCAAACGAGTACCATGAATGCAGTGCTCGGTAAATACTTGGAGTAATCATATGTTGCATGCTTCAATTAATTGAACGGGCTCATTTCACAAATATGGGAAAACATGAAAGTGTGTACAAAATGCCGAGTATCGTATACGTATATACATTTATACACATGTATGTGCTACGTTATTAGTATATATAATGCACATGCGTAATTCATGAAGACAATCTGTAGTAGTATCACTTTCTGTAGTAATAGCCGTAATAGTATGCTACTGCCAGCTGCTGCCAAATTGTTTCGATGACGCGCATATTATGGCGCACTAGCGAAACTGGCGTTTGTATGACGTACTAAAATAACATGGTCGACATTTGCTCTATCAGCTACCAACAGCACAATACTCGTATTACCTGTCTAATGAATTTTTCCTTCATTTTATTAAACCGAGAATTTTAGACATTTAATAGTGACATATTTGTATTTCTAGAAAGCAATCCATGTATTTAACGATCTCCAATCGAGTAGCGAGGGTATCAGGGCAATAGAATTAAACGACACGTAAAGTGAAAACTTATAGATAACGTATTTTCGAACATATTCACACAAGTGATTGTTGCAAGGTGTGAAGTGTATACCAAGTGTTAGAACAATGGAATACGTACTAATAAAAGATATACGGCCGGGGCAAAAAAACATTAATGTAGTGTTTATTGTTTTGGAAGTTGGTCATCCTACTATCACCAAAGAAAACCGCGAAGTTCGAACATTCAAAGTAGCAGACAATACAGCTTGTATGAATGTTTCAATTTGGGATGAGCCAGGTCAACTTTTGGTACCAGGGGATATTGTAAGATTAACTAAAGGGTATGCATCCGTCTGGAGACACTGTTTAACGTTATATTCTGGAAAGAATGGAGATATACAAAAAATTGGAGAGTTCTGTATGGTTATAAATGAACAACTGAACATGAGTGAACCGAATCCTGCATTAGCTCAACAGTTGATCAACCAAAGCGGATCTGGCCCACCTGGAAGTAATGTTAACAATAGCATCACAAATAACGGGAATGCAAACAGTATTGCTGGCCAACCTGGAAGACAGCCTTTGGTATATACTATTAATTTTAATTCGAACTTTATTTATATTACTAATAGCACAATATTGCAATTAAAACATATTCAACAATATAAGTAATGAAATACATTTATTAGGCCATTCAAAGTAATTCAACGACATCAGCTACTGGCACAGCCGGTAGTTCAACAACAGCAAAAACTGGGAATGGGAATAATGGTAACAGTGGTGGAAATAGTAGCAGTACTTCAGGAGTCTCGGGTGGTTCTGCCAGATTTTCTGGTGATTCGCCAACAAAACCGGCAGCTACAACAAAAAGTAATTCACGCGGACGTGGAGGATATAGAAATGGTGGACGGAGTGACCGGAGATAACATACAAATAAGAAATTGCTAATTATTTATGTGTAATAAGTGACTGATTATATTCAGGACAACTGTAATATACTGTTTTTCTAACACTTCTGTATATGAATATCGTTATTCGTGAATTAATTATGTATACGAAATAGTCTCTTCGGAGCACTTGCAATGTCATGATTTGAGGATAAATTCATTAATGAAGGTAAAAGAAATAGATTTTACCGTTCATCTCATCATATTTAAATGTTCAATATTTTACATAAATTTGTATTTTAAACATTTCCTCAGATCATGACACACAAGTATACAAATTTCAAAGATATTCTGAAATAACTAATGTTAGATGTAATATAAAATGTATAATCTGCATTTCATCAGTAAATATTTTTATTTGATAGTCTTATAAGACATGTTATAGCTAAAAATACAGGACTATTATTCATGTAAGCTTATTTCACATTGAGTAAATAGATAAATGTTCAATTAATTTTAAGCGAATTTCTTTATGCACAAATATTTTCGTTTTTTATAATTTTCAAGTTATACGAATATTTCTTTACGTTCAGCCCTACTTACTCAGTGTGAATTTTGCTAGAAAATAAAAGATATAATCATGTTTGAATTGATAATATTTGTATTTTGATCAAATTTCAGAAAAGGTTGAATGAAATTGTACAGAAAGTTAGGCTTTGACTTCTTCACTTCTCTATTTCTTTTTAAATACCAAGAAGTAACTTATTATTATTAGATTTGCATTTATTTGCCCTCTTTTTGTATTTATTTCCTACATTTGTAATAAATTAAGTTTTCTATAGAGAATAATATTTCATTAATTTAATATTATTAAATATTTTTTCTCAATTGAAATTAACTCATAAGCATTAGCTCACATTTTTATCCTTATATTTTATTCTATATTTATACATTTTTAACGAACAGCTGTAATTTACAATACAATGTATCATTTCTCATCTGTGTGCCCTGTGAAAGCGTATACACATTATATATGTATTAAACATACAAATCGCATTGACGAACAACTTTATCTCGGAAAGGGAAAAACAGAAATGTTTCCTAAAGTCTTGCCAACTTAGTAAATAAATTTATCGTAGCAGTAGATATAAATGAGATAAAGAAATTGATAAAACAAAGTTTGCTGCTCGCTTGTGATATTTCTTTTTCACTTGTACAGTGTTTAGGTTATGTTTATATGTCGCTGTTTAAATTTTTATTGTATCAATAGAAAGGTAAGCAGATGCCATACACATTTTGCGATCTATCTAAATCTTTTGAGACATGTGTAATTTCGGTATGTCATAAATTTCCAGAAGGTACATCGCAATGATAACATTGTTATCATGGATGTTTCTATCATAACACGTTTGATTCAGTAACAGATGTATAGAACGATTCATCGAATGTAATGATTTACTAGCATTTTTTATATGTTTGATGGACTTTAAGGCGGTACGTTTAACGTTCATTTCTATACAGATATACGAAACTCTTCTAATTTGTTATTATGCCATTTGAATTTTTTATATCTAATGCTTCTTTTTATTACGAACAGTATGAAAAAAAAACCTAAGAATAATTTTTTTTCATTCAGAAATATCATTTCTGAATGATAAAGAATATGTTTTTCAGATAAATTATTTCTCCTATGACTTAAATGAATGTGGGTATTTATACTTATTGTCTTTGTTATATCTAATGATTAGATCTTTGATTCTCTTGTATCATATATTTCTATCATACACTATAAACATGTATATAAGTTGAAAATTTGTATTTGCAGATTACTTTCCTCCAAAGTATGACAAGACCACATATAAAATATCAAATTGCAAAAGATGCAGACGATACATCAGAGCATTTTCCTCCACATACCCAAGAGCTTCCAAATACGCCTAAAAAGGAAGCACCATTCTGGAAAAAAGCCTTCCAAGCAATTGTTCTAATATCCATTTATTTTGTTTTATCTATAGGTTTAACATTTTATCTTCAATGGCTATATAATACATATGTAAGTGAGAATTTTGAAACTATTACTATAAATGTATTAAATGTATTATCATGCATTCTTTAATTTTCTGTGAAATTTGCTACAAAATGTTAACATTATCTTTTACTCCTTCTGTAGGGTGTTCATTTTCCTCTTAGCGTGGTGATCTGTCATTTAATCACCAAATTTTGCATTTCTGCATTGATACGATGTGTCAGAGCATGTTACAAAGGGCAACAACAAGTGAAACTTGCTTGGCAAAACATAATATGGATGATTGTTCCAGTAGGTATAGCTAGTGGACTTGATGTTGGCTTATCAAATTGGGCACTGTCACTAATTACAATGTCCTTGTAAGTTATTTCAAAACATTTAATGAATAAACTACTTCTATCTCTTATTGATGAATAATATAAATATATTTACTAATGAAATGTGTTTTAGATACACTATGACAAAATCAACAGCTATTGTTTTCATCCTTGGATTTTCCATTATTTTCAAATTAGAAAAGAAGGTAATTGTAATTGTATTTTAAGAGAAATATTTATCAAGAATTTTTAGCACACATATCTAATGTAAAAATATTTTTATAGTCTTGGTCGTTAGTGAGTATAGTGGTGTTGATAGCAGGGGGCTTATTTATGTTCACATATAAATCAACACAATTTGCTCTCCTTGGATTTATAATCTGCCTGTTAGCATCATTTTCAAGTGGCATTAGGTGGACAATGGCACAATTAATTATGCAAAAATCAAAATTGGGGCTTAGAAATCCAGTTGATATGATGTATTATATGCAGCCATGGATGTTGCTACCTATTATACCAGTGACATTATGGTTTGAAGGTGAAACTTCATATAAATATAATTTCCTACTATTCCATATAATACATCCTAATAATAGGGACAAATATTTTCTACAATTTTGTTAAACAATTCACATTACCTTCTAGGTTATCACTTATATGAAAATTTTCGAAGTACAGACTGGACTAATACCCAATCTATTTTGGTTACTACATCTGTTATAGTTGGAAGTGCTGTTCTAGCATTTCATATGGAAGTTATGGAATTTTTAGTTGTCACATATACTTCTAGTTTAACTCTTTCGATTACCGGCATACTGAAGGTAAATAAAAGTTTCCTATTAAATATTATATGAGGTATTTCAAGTTATGTATAACAATATTTTATTTTGCAAACAATCCTCAATAGGAAGTATGTACACTTATTTTGGCCTTCCAATGGAAAGGTGACCAATTGAGTGGCCTCAATTTTATGGGATTGTTAATGTGCCTTGGAGGGATTGTAGCTCATGCTGTTCACAAAATATTAACAAACAGAAATAAAAAATCTGAAAATGAGATCCAACTAAATTCATTTATGAATGAAAATTTAAAAATCGAAGAAAGGACAGATACAAACATTCCGTTATTGATGCAAAAGTCGACTTCTTTGACAAATCTTTTAAATGCAGACTTTAGTTCGGATGAAGATGGGGTTAAAGACTGTGAAAATTCTTCTCAAGTACTGTCTGACATATTGCAACGCAGGGAACAGTAAATTGCATAATTCTATTATCGGTGTTTACATTTGCTATGAAAAACATTCCAAGTCGGTATATGTACTGCTTAATATATTTCATATTTTTGCATACAAATTATATTAAATTATACTGCAAATTCCTTATGTTTAATATTGTTATAATTTTTGCTATTTATGAATTTAGTACTGCACTATCATTATAAGATTACCACACTAATTACGTATAAAGTAATTTCGGAATATATGTAAGTATGTGTACTTCTATCGTATGCATGGCTTCTGTAAAGTGTCAGATTATATTACTATGAATTTGACAGGGTGTTGATGTGTTAAATCTGAATGTATTTAAACCATTACATAAGACGAACATACGTAATTTTAGAGAAGTATTAATATCATTAACTGATGTTTATATTTTTTCAGTAAAAAGTAAAAATGTATAGAAGTTAACTGATAAAAGAATAATGATTTTCAGTGTGTAGGAAAAACAGAAAGTACATGTACATGAGCACCATGTGGTAAACAGATTTACAGCAGATATTCAATATTTAAACAGTGTAAATACTTACGCGATTATCAAATCTTAGTTGTAATAAAAAGTTTCAATTCTTTTCAGTAGTTCCTTATAAGAAAGTGGCATAATTATATCTTACCGAATAATAAGCAGTACTTCCTTTAATATTTTAATGCCTGTCTTATTTATATAACATATTTTTATAATGTTCGAACAGTAAAATTAAAAAAGGCGCACATTATAATTGCAACTTCATTTCCGAATCTGCTGAGAAAGTTTTGTCATATGTTAATACCAAATGATGGATACACATTTTCTACTGTATTAATTATAATTTTACGCGACGGAATTTTACGTAAGGCTGTAAATTTAATGTTGAATTTTGAATTTATCCGCAACGATGTATACAATTATGGAGCATGTAATTAAAAGACACTCATTAGTGTTTTTGATACATGTAAAACTTATTTCATGTAAGCATTTAATTATACTTATATTATTTTATGTGATATTAATTTTATCATACAATCTACAACATTACTTGTATAATAGTACTGATACTGTAATATCAAAAAATAAGTAAACATATTTAATATCAATATCCTCGTAACTGAGGATTCTGTGATCCTTTATTTTATAATCTCAGAGTGCACATAATAAATTTTGCATACATAAACATGATATTTTATCATTTCTTTACTTTTTAAATAACATACATTATAAACTTTGAATATAGTAAGAAGTATGAGATAGGATTAGGTTTCTACAATTTTGCGAAACTTGTTTAAATATATTATTACACATGAAAATATAATTGCTTGTATGCTATGTGAAAATAAACTGTAAGGAAACGGAATACATGTGAAAATAATATAGGACTATAATGATTTTATTATTAATGGAAAATAAATGTCAATAAAAAAAATGAAAATTGCTAATCAATTTGAACAAAAGTCCAAGGCAATTAATCTTAAAAATAATAAAATAAACATATGTTTATATACAATTGTCAGTCATAACTATCGGAAAAAGAATAAATATGTATAGTTATACGTATATATATATATATAATGTATATAACAGATTTTAATACCTATTTCAATATAGATTAATAAATAATTGTCGATTATATAATTTAATAAATAGATTTGTATACTCGTTACTTAGCTTGTTTAATTTGATTAGTCTTTTTAGATTTGGCTTCAATTCTGTCTTCTAGTTTATGGATTAAATCATTCAGTTCCTCCTAATATTGAAAACAAAATTTCCATTATAAATTGTTACTATTTCTTCGACCAAATAATGTAATATAATTAATTAAAACAGTTATTCTTACCTCGTTATATGTATACATTAGAATACAATGTTTTAAAGCTTGCTTCT
Source organism: Cerceris ruficornis (assembly GCA_963989415.1). Lineage (NCBI taxonomy): Eukaryota > Metazoa > Arthropoda > Insecta > Hymenoptera > Crabronidae > Cerceris > Cerceris ruficornis. The sequence continues at coordinate 11,908,642 of OZ022518.1, read as the reverse complement.
TTCTATGAAACAAGTGTAATGCGTGGGCTAAGCAATAAACGCTATCATCTTGCGAATTACTAACCAAGGAAACAAATAAATTAGCTCTGCATGTTTCACACTCAAAATCACCGTCGTCTTCTTTCACTTTTTTGCCCTTTTTACGTTTTTTACTATCTGGTAAAGGTAATCTTTTTGTATTGGTAAGACCCACGTGTTCTAACTGTTGTCGATAATTTATTTCTTTTTCACGAATCTTAATTACACTTGGAAGTATCTGTCGAAACAAAGTATTTGCAAATTTAGTATTTAGATTGCTTATCGTTTCCCAACATAAATACTAGTCTTTACCTGTTTCAATACTTCTATATGAGATCTTGAATCGTTAATAATGTTGAACAACAATCTTTCAATTGAAAATATTGATGGTTCGCAACTATCCTGTATATCCTATAAATAAAGTTAATGAGTATAATTCGAATATCTCCTATGTTATAAATATAATCAATATATTCGGTTTAATAATCTTATTAATCTGATATACGATACGTTTTAACGTGTGACTTACTTTAAAAACTTGCTCGCCAGTTTCCAGCCAAGACGGTTGTGCGAAATAAACACTTTCGGATACTACATAACCAGTACATATGCTTGAAGTAAATGCTTTGGGAAATACAATTATAAATTGACCTGGTTCTTGCACAGTTTGGCATAACGAAACACCGTTACTAACTAATAATTCTGGAGGAACCATAGCTGTATCAGACGGCAGCCATATGGTTTTGTTTTTACAATAACGTGGTACCATTTTTGAAAGCGCTTCTCTGAAATTATTGTTGTGTTCATCGGGTATGCCGTACCAAATTTTTTTAGCGCCCGTATGCAAATATTCTATCCACGGTAACCCATGGGGATCACGATACCAACAACAAGCACTAAATAACATGCCAACGTGAAGTGTCGGTACTGTCACACCTATAAATAACATTCATACAGTATATTTTGTTAAATGTATTTTAATTATGCAAATATATCGACAAAGTTCCATACCCATTATTGGACCTAAAGCTCTTAATACTGATCCCGCGTTATTAGTAAGCACTTTGAGATTCCATGGATGTCTGGCAAATGGACTGTTTTTAGCAACAGAGAATCCAAAACCATGACCGCTCGAATCAATACTTGCTGCATGTACACAGACGTGCCGCTTTTTCTCTGCAACATGTTTCCAAAATGCATTTTCTACATCATCAGCCGAAGCTCCTTCACTCTCATTGCCAGATCGTTGATTTTCACCGAACCACATGCGTTGAGTATTTCTCGCAATGCGATAAAATGCATTTAATGGCATATTTCTTCCCTAGAAAATAATGAAATTTATAAGATACAAATAGTGCTTATAGCTTCTATGTACTTCTCTGGATTCATAGCGTTAGATTCATACTTTTACTATGCATTCTTCAATTTCGTCGGAACTATCGTCATCCTCTTCATCATCATTATCATTTGAAGGTGCGTTTTGTCTTTGCAATGCTTTGCCCTCTTTCTTCATCCATTCAGCCTCGACTTCGTCAAATAATTTACCTCGTTCCTCTATAAAAATCATGTATGTTGTCATATTCTTATGTTTTAGGAATGCAATAGGTATATGAACATATATATATGCATACCTGGCGATAATGTGTCATATGGCAGTAAATATTTACAATAAATATCATCTAATTTGGTTACACGGTCTTGCGCTGATTTAGGTATCTTCATACCATCTGCTACTTTTTGCCATTTCTTTTTTTCGATAACTTCTTTCAATCCACCTAAACTTTGAACTGTTTGATACAGATGAGGTAAATCAACTTCCATGCCTCCAATCTGCAAAACATATATAAAACTAATAAATCGTTCTTAGAAACGAAGATTTACAATAGATCTATATTTACCCATGGTGGATGAGTCAGTGTTATACTTTGAGTAGCTAAATATTTTTTTATTGCCATCATTTCTTTCACATTTGGACCCCATCTATGAAGCATGCGATGAACGTATTGATTATAGGCAGTGAAACGCATATCATCCGATACCTTACATTCTGGCTGTAATTTAAAACCGAAAACGGTATTTTTATTTGTATGTTTACTATTTACGGATATACGTATTTAGAACAAATAATACTTACTTTAAAATTCGGTGGCGGTACAACTCGGCATATTCCGAACTTCTCTGCAATTGATCTTATTTTATCTATGTATTCCAAAGGATCTTGAAAATCTTTTTCAGAAGGATGAAATGTTGGTGCTTGTACTAAACGAGCTTCGTCATTAATATTTTTTGCACTTGGGAATGTAACATTATTAGTTGGAGAATAAATTTCTATATTTTTCTGTTTAGCTTTTGATTGGCATCTGAAACAAAAGAGTTATAAATCATATTAAAACAGAAATCGATAACAATAGAAAAAATATATTTAGTATGGACAAAGATATGTAAGAAATGATTGAAAATATATAACTTCACCTTTTTCCATTTTTAGTAGAATCAATAGAGGTTTTCCTTTCTCTGGAAGCCTTCGGAGATTTTGTTATTTTCTCCGTTCCTACAAATCCTCCAGTTGCATTATTATGCCGATTTCCAGTGTGTATTACAGTCTCACTTTTAGATGGAGAAGGTGGTTGGAATTCGCAATTAGTTATGTTAACAACAGAAGCTGTATTTGAAGATGTAGATGGTATTGCTTGGTCTGTGGCTATTATAGTGTTTGGTGGTGTACGAGTTGTAGGCTGAACTGTACCCACGGGAGGGCATCTTGCAATGGATGATGGTGGTTTAGTAACTAATTTTGCTCTCAATAAAACTTTCTGATTAGGACCATTTGGACCCTCAGTACCGAGCTTCACAGCCACACCTTGTATTAATTGTTGTCCTTGCACTAAATTCGGACCATTCCTTGTAACAGCTTGTAAAGGTATATAAAACAATTGGCCATCATTTTCATCATCATTCTCATTATTACTTTCAGTTTGAGTAGATATTTCAGTACTTCTCTGTTGATTTGTATCTCCATCTTTTGTTTGTTCTGGTTCGTGTACATTGTCATCAAGATTTACTTGTACTGCAATAGAGGCACTGCAATTCACATTGCTCCAAGTTGTCGTAAGTTTATCTAATGGTAAAACTTGGACATTGGCCAAGGTAGCAAAATTTTTAGGTAACTCGAATTTCTTTACGCTCAACGTTCCACTTGATGTTTCTTTGAATTCATTTTCAGTTTTTGCACACATATTAGCTAGCTTTTCATTGGATTCCGGTTCATAATCATCTTTCGAAGTTTGATCTTCAATCTTAATTCTTTCAGTGTCTGATACAGCAGCAATTGCGTTTGGTTTATTAGATTCACGAATTTTCCGTCTGAACGGAGTATTAACAGGAACTTCTGTATCACTCTCGAATGCATAGACACTGCTTTCATTATCTGGAGAAAATGCATTTGCATTGGGTGTCACTGTTTTACGTTCTTTAACTTTTGGTAAAAATGGTTTTCTTGGCTGAAATATAGGTTTCTTTTCTATCTGCAATTTCTTTTCAGTAGATCCGTCTATCGAATTATGATCTGACTTTGATACAGTGTCGCTGTCTTCTCCAAGAGACAGCTCTTTGTTAATTTTTCCATTTCGTCCTTTAATAAGATCTTTAGTATCTGTATTGACTTTGCTAAGTGCGGTAGATTCAATTTGCGGTTTTGCATCGATAGGTTGCACATCTGTAATAGCAATGGGCATATATTTACTTTGTATACCGATACGATCTTTCATATTTGCTTTCTCAGTCAATTTAGAAAGTGTTACATTCACTGGTCTTACTAAGTGCTGAATTTTCGTCGAAATCGACAAATGTGAAACATCCGCCTTTTTCTCGCAAGCATCGTACCTAAAACCTGATACATTCTCTACTTCCAATTTATTTTCTTCCTTTGCAAATGAACTTTCATTCAACCATTTCTCAATTTGTTCAGTTGACATATTTACCTTCTCTTTTCGTATATGTAACGTTGACAAAGACATATCTATAACATTTGTAGGTGGAATTTGTGTTTCATGATTACATTCTTTATCAATATTTACTACTGAAGATGTTTGGGTTTCAACTTCGTTCGGCAATTCTGGTACTACTTTGTTATCCTCTTCAGATTGACCTTGACTTTCATTTGGTAATGTTATTACTAAAGCTGACCTATCTGGTGAATCGTCCCGTTTTTCGTCAGTTACACTTGATGTACCCAAGTTCTGGCCTGTATCTTCCGTTTTAACATTTTCTGATGTATCTCCTTTTTCTTCTTTCACAAGAAGATTAGCACTGGCATGTGTTTGACAGGAATTCAAAACTTTCGATATCGCTTTCTTTGTAAATCCCCGAAAGGATTCTTCGTCATCAGATACCTTTGATAAATCTAATTTTGCAGAACATTCTTCAACAGGATGTTCATTTTTGTTCTTTACTTTACTATTATTAGTAGAAGCCTGTTCATTCTGTTCAGTGATGTCCTTCTTCCTTTTCAATTTATTAAGCAACATTCCTAAAGTCTCTTCGTCAGAATCGCTATTTTCATTAGCAACAACTTTTACTTCCTTCTGTTTTATTGTATTACTTTTATCAGGTAATGTTTTATTAACATTCTGTTCACGCTTACGTTTCATTACGAACTTTTCTTTACCCGATTTTGCAGTATTATTTATTTGCGATTTAGGTTTATTATTAACATTATTCTGAATTTCCATTCCAGTAATTACAGTTTTCGATGAAGATCTGAGATGACGACTTACAGGCTTATTTAACTTCCCTAAACTTCGTCGCGTAACCGGCCTCGTATTATTAGTTTCATTAGAACTTACTGATTCTTCATCACTGTCTATTTCACAGTATTTCTGAACCCTCATCAGTCTTTTACTTTTAAAAATAATTTTATTGGCTTTAGTTTTATCGACCTTTTTATTGCATCCACTGCCGGTAGAATAATGTTTGCTGTCTTTATTTTTAGTAACCGATTTCGAAGCAGTCTGCTTTACCTTTGCTTTGATTTCATTTTCTGTTTGGGTAATCTTACGTGCATTTGGTAATTCAGGAAAACTGTCCATGGAGACATTATCATCATTTTCTAAATCAGGACTTACTAACTTTCTTCCAAGGATCTCCATATACACTGCTGCTGCCTCTTTAGTTTTTCTTGTGGGCCTTCGACAAAGATTTTTTGGAGAAACTGTTCCACTATGAGAACGAGTTATTCTTCTTAGTTCAGATTTGCTCCTTGTACATATTTTCTTCTGTACACTTTTTTGTACTGTACGCTTTATCTGTGGTGTTGATTTTTCTGATGGTAATTCCTCTTCATCTGATGATGAATCTCCATTTGATGTATCACTATTTTTTTGCTTCACAAGTACTTTTTTCTTTGGTTTAGGTGGAACAACTTTTGTTTTTGAAGCTGCTTTCTTTGTTTTACTTGAAAGTACACTGCTGCGTAAGCCGAGCCTTTTGGTCTCAATTCTTGGCAAGAATTTTCTAGGCGCCAATTTAGTCCCTGACTTCAACATTGCTCTTTCTGTACAAGATCTTGTTCTCATAACGCAAGAAGTTTTGAATTTGTTTTTCATTCGCTGCTTAGCAAGACGCTGCTCTTGATACTTCTTTTTAAGTGCTTGCACTGTTGATGTTGTAGTTTTAAATGTGGTAATGTTTTTCTGTATTGTATTGCAAACCTTTTTCTTATCTGTAATAACAGACTTTACTTTGATAACATTTTTCTGACTTGAATCTGATTTCTGATTTTCATTAGATGTGCTGGTTGAAGATGTAATTTTATCCGACAATGACTTCATTGGCTTAGGATCTGGTTTTTCTTTCTTATTTCCAACATTGAAGAAATTCAAGCTAGGTGGTAAAATTGATGTCCCTAATTAAACAAATAAAACATTAACACATAAATTACAACGAAAGTAACTATATCTAAAGGTAACTAATAATTTAAAGACCTCTGAAGCATAAAAATGTTAAAAAATCTTCAGTATTTGGGCGTTTATGAGTTATTAACTCAGTTATAACAGTTGGTTTAGTTTTCTCCTTATCCTTGATAGGTGTATGTGAAGGATTAAAAACTGTTGTTGCACCTTGTGCAAATTTCCTTTGTGCATGTACTTTAGTCCTGCAATAAAAGATATAAGTACATACAAAATATACATCAGTAAAATAAAGCATCACAATTGTGTAATGGTTTCATGAAACACATAAAAACATGGTATTAAATTGAAATACCTTTTTGGAGACTCTGAAAGTGGTTCCATAAGATCCACCAAATCTCCTTCCTTCCTTTTTCTTTTGTCATTTCGGCTTAGAACCATTTTTCAACTATATAGAAAGGAAATTTACAGTAATACTGCTTAATGTTAAATAAAAAAATCGTCGCAACAGATACTACTATTGATATTTGATAAAAATAAAATGTATATATATATATATATATATATATATATATATATATTTATATATATATACATATATACATATATATTTTTTTCTACCTGATCATTGTCTTCACTTTTACAACTAAATGAATACAGATAACAAATACTGAAAAATGTTACATTTTAGAAAACGAAAATATATGTATTCCATTGCAAATATGAGAATTACTATAAAAGAAAATTCGATATTACCAAAGTCTGTAATATGCTTACAATGGTTCTAAGTATTAATAAATTTGTTCATTAATTAAAAGTAAACGAACATTACGAATATATTACAAGCACTGCACATCTGCTTCGTATTCGCACTGATCTACACATTTGATGAATGATTGTTTATTGTGTCAAACGGGATTAAATACCACGCTCTGATCTATGATTGAGATATACATAGATATGCACTATAAAATAATATTGATTTCTCAAGTCTTATCCTCATTGTACAGAATCAGGGAGTTCAAGCCAGGAGGTACAAGCTCTGTGTTAATCACGTTTACATAGTTGTAGTACTGTTCGTGTTCCTAGGGGACTCTGTTTCTTGTGGGATTATACCGCTTTTATAGGTTCGATTCAAAGTATACTGAACTTTGCTTCATTATTGTGAAGTTCGCTGAATTTTTAATTTTATAATCCACAAAATTTTTAATTTCTCGCTTTCACAATAATGACGCTAAGTTCAGTATACCTGCTATTTTAAAGGAAAATATAAATATTCAATTTATCTTTAGAAATTTATTTAAAAGACGTACATACATACTGATTTTTACACGTTTACGTAAAGCTACTTATTTTAAAATTAATATTACTATTGCATACATAACCCTCCTCCTTTCTCAAATGGGCTTGGGATCGTTTATGGCGGAGTTACTGGGCGCATCGAACCCATAAGATATATTTGGGTCTACAAATTGCTCTGACTTTTCCTGCTTTTCCATTCCTCAATTTTTTCCGAAACTTTCTCTTTGTAGCAACATTTGGCAAACACATGCTTTTATACTACGTCTTATATATGCGCTTCGATGCAACAAGTCGCGCAGTTGCAAGATGCAAAAATTCATCGAAAGTAATTGAAAACATATTATTTAACAATAAGATAAAAGTATTGCACAAAAATTCAAATATTTATAAGCATTGACAAGTACATCGTCAATTATAAACTCACGTAACTTCACTCCTATAATTTCTATTCACCATAAAATTTATTAAAAATAAGCAGAGACAAGTTATTAAATAATAATTACATTTGTAATAAACGATTATTGACGAAAATTATTGTAATAACCGAAGTTTACAAAATTATCCATGGAGAAAGGGGATCTCAATACGTAAGTGCACTGCGCATGCTCCGCGTTCAGCGAGCCACCTCGCTGAGGCGAGAGAGCACAGTTGAGCACAGTACAGCTTCAGACATCGAACGGACCGCGTGATTTGACAGGTTGGTCCCTATGTATATTTGTGGACTTGCATATGGATACCTAGTCACTCTTGATCTTGGATTACGACTATTAGTGCATGTGTGCTATAATATTAAACTACTTAAACAATAAATTAAAAGTGATATTAAATAATTTTAACAATTAAATACAATGTTTTGTGGAAGTATTAGTGGCATCAAGTGATAGTTACTTGTAGTGTTTTTACATCATTTTAACAATTAAATACAACGTTTTGTGGAAGTATCAGTGACCTCAAGTGCAAGTTACCTGCAAGTGTTTTGAAATAATTTCGACAATTAAATACAACGTTTTGTGGAAGTATCAGTGACCTCAAGTGCCAGTTACCTGCAAGTGATTTGAAATAATTTCGACAGTTAAATACAACGTTTTGTGGAAGTGTCAGTGACCTCAAGTGCCAGTTACCTGCAAGTGTTTTGAAATAATTTCGACAATTAAATACAACGTTTTGTGGAACTATCAGTGACCTCAAGTGCCAGTTACCTGCAAGTGATTTGAAATAATTTCGACAGTTAAATACAACGTTTTGTGGAAGTGTCAGTGACATCAAGTGATCGTTACTTGTAGTGTTTTTACATCATTTTAACAATTGAATACAACGTTTTGTGGAAGTATCGGTGACCTCAAGTGACAGTTACCTGCAAGTGTTTTTAAATAATTTCGATAATTAAATACAACGTTTTGTGAAAGTGTCAGTGACATCAAGTGATAGTTACTTATAGTGTTTTTACATCATTTTAACAATTGAATACAACGTTTTGTGGAAGTATCAGTGACCTCAAGTGCCAGTTACCTGCAAATGTTTTTAAATAATTTCGACAATTAAATACAACGTTTTGTGGAAGTATCAGTGACATCAAGTGATCGTTACTTGTAGTGTTTTTACATCATTTCAACAATTGAATACAACGTTTTGTGGAAGTGTCAGTGACCTCAAGTGACAGTTACCTGCAAGTGTTTTTAAATTATTTCAGCAATTAAATGCAACGTTTTGTGGAAGTGTCAGTGACATCAAGTGATAGTTTTGTGCAAGTGACTTTAAATAATTTTTACAATTAAATACAATGTTTTGTGGAAGTGCCAGTGACCTCAAGTGACAGTTACCTGCAAGTGTTTTTAAATTATTTCAGCAATTAAATGCAACGTTTTGTGGAAGTGTTAGTGACATCAAGTGATATTTTTGTGCAAGTGACTTTAAATAATTTTTACAATTAAATACAATGTTTTGTGGAAGTGTCAGTGACATAAAGTGATAGTTTTGCGTAAGTGCCAATGACATGAAGTGGCAGTTACCTGCAAGTGTTTTTAAGTTATTTCGACTATTAAATACAATGATGTGTGGAAGTGTTAGTGGCATGAAGTGATAGTTCTGTACAAGTGACTTTAAATAATTTCCATAATTAAATACAACGTTTTGTGGAAGTGTCAATAACATGAGTGATAGTTCCGCGCAAGTGTTTCTAAATAATTTAAACGACTAAATACAACATTTTATGAAAGGTGTCAGTAATGTTGAGTGACAGTTTCCGCAAAATGTTATTAAATAATCGTGAAAAATTAATAAAATATCGTTTGCATGTGCACCGGCGCTTAATGTAACATGAAAACTTCAAATAACCCTTAAAACATTGCACGATTATTTTCGGTAATGGGTTCCCGTAGATGTTCTATTATTATACCAGTACCTTCTCTCTTTTCTTGAAACTCCCAATTATCGTAGCTTAATATTTCCACCTTCATTTCCTCCGTAATGTCAGTTCTTAATTAATTTTCACAAAAATAGCTTCATTTTTTCAAGTCCGATTGTTATTTCTGCTTACAGTATCTCCGGCAGAAGGTTTTGGAATGTTGGGCGACTCTCAATCAATTGGAACTCACATTAAATGAGAAATGACTCACTTTCGCTACAATTTCTCCGTGTTTCGACATTCTCGATATTTTTCAAATGAAATAGTAGAAGCTGCCGTCTTTCTAGAACTCGATTGCACTATCGTAAAGTCTGCAGTGCGAGTATAGAATAACATTCGCGCTTAGAAGTTGACAGAATTAGGAAATCTTCAATTAGAAATGGGACTCTGGTTTGTGTAACTCGTTTGGGGAACTGTATCGTTGAAATTTTTTATTATTTTGTCATTCGATATTAATTCGAGCGGCGACAGTCACAGTATACGATATCATTTTAATTGCAGTAGCTTATAATCAAAGTATCTCGATTATATAAATGTAATGTTTCATTGACAAACGCTTGCATATTAAAATTTGCGACCGATTTATCGGTCTTAGAGTCAGTGCCGGGTTTTGTATCGCATATATTTAAAACATACTCGAAACGAGTATTCGCGAAAGTAGAGCCAGTGTTCGTTCGTACCGTAAATCGTTTCAACGTACCGGTCGCGAATACCGATCACCGAAATCGCGAAACTCGCGGGTCAGCACCTGCTCCTGCGGAGAGGACCTCCATCGTGCAGTCGGTGGACGATGGAAGATGTAAGTTTCATTATTTCACTAACATTTTCATTAATCGACCCCTATTTCGATTGGAACTTAAAGTTCACTTTAACCGTTTGAGTCTCAGTATCAAAAAGATCCGCTATATTCTATCTCTATAAAGAAAATTGTTTTATTTCTCTAAAAATTTGTCCAATATGTCCTGAGACTCAAACGATTAAGAGAATTAAATTAGAGTTTAATTTTACCCACCGTATATTCAAATAATTCTCCTTAGAGATTCTATAATGTTGTCTTCTCTTTTGTTAAAGGAAGGACCATCTCGAATGCATCGACGCAGCGAGACCATGGACGGAGGGAGACCATGGACGCAACCCCACCATGGACGCAGCGAGACCATGGACGCAGTCACACATCAACTACGATCTCAACGAGGAGGTAAACACCATTCAATTATCATTTTCTTCGGTTGGTGAGTGACAAAATTCAAAGTTCCTCCGGTCGTTCGATCATGCCGTAGGACGAATGGTCCGAAACGGCACCGAACGACTGGTTGTATTTTATGTGTGCTAGTAGTTTGCGAACATAGTGACCGCGATTATGGTAATTAGTACCATAGTCGCGAGTAGTAACGATTTTTCTAGGATGTTTAGTATGTAAGAATTTCGCGGGTGGTCAATTTCATTGTCAAAGTAATAATAACGAATGCATATTGAATTTTTCGAAGAATTACTTTGTCGATATTATCGACCGAGAAATTTCAATGTTCTCAGTAGAGTCACTTTCAGTCAATTATAATTAACTTTGAAATCATTTGCATATAGAGTGTCAATGCTCTACGTAGAGTCACTTTGATAGATTCTAATTCACTTTTCAATTCATTTATATTTACGGTGTCTTTTGATTTAAAGTCATGTTATTTATTGAAATTTCTTACGCCGCTTTTGTTATATTAATTAATCATTCTCGTTAGGATTTTCAGGTTTTAACCCTAATTCTTTCCTTTTTCTTTCAGAAATATACGGTAAGTTCATGTTTTACGTTACTACTTTGTCACTATGTTCGCTTGTAGTAGTAGTAATAGTTGTGTGGTAGTTAGTTGCTTCGCCAAATCGCAGCAAAAAGCTGCGAATTCGACTTCGTCCGCGAAATTAGTGTTGCGAAAATAACAATACGCGTCTTTGCTTCTTTCATTATTTTATAAAGTAGTGTTGCGAAAATTTATACGCGATTTTGCACTTTTCTTTATTTTTCAGGGTAGTGTAGCGAACATTTAAACGCGATTTTGCTCTTTTCTTTATTTTTCAGAGTAGTGTGGCGAAAATTTATTCGCGATTTTGCCCTTTTCTTTACTTTTTCAAAGTAGTGTGGCGAAAGTTTATACGCGATTTTGCTTTTCTCTATTTTTTAAAGTAGTGTTGCGAAACTAAATACACGGTTTGTTCGATATTATATTCGCGATTTCAGCACTGCGAAAAATTGCAAAACTGCGATTAATATCGCAAAATTGCGATTAATATCGCAGTACAGTACTGCGTCTATGTCATGACGCCAGTGCGGGATTCTATCCCGTCAATTTTATAAAATATTCGTGATTATTAGGGTTGCGAAATTAAAACTGCACCTCAGTATAGGTTGCCCGCGATTTTGCTCTTTCCTTTATTTCATAGACTAGTGTTGCGAGAATTTATACGCGATTTTCTTCTTTTCTTTATTTTTCAAAGTAGTGTTGCGAAAATATATACGCGATTTTGCTCTTTTCTTTATTTTTCAGGGTAGTGTAGCGAAAATTTATACGCGATTTTGCCCTTTTCTTTATTTTTCAAAGTAGTGTTGCGAAAATGTATACGCGATTTACAATTCTCTTTCTTTTTTAAAGTAGTGTTGCGAAACTAAGTACACGGTTTGTTCGATATTATATTCGCGATTTCAGCTCTGCGAAAAATCGCAAAACTGCGATTAATATCGCAGTACAGTACTGCGTCTACGTCATGACGCCAGTGCGGGATTCTATCCCGTCAATTGTATAAAATATTCGCGATTATTAGAGTTGCGAAATTAAAAGTGCACCTCGGTAGAGGTTGCCCGCGATTTTGTTCGATCACTCTTCGCGAACTTAGCGTTGCGAAAATTCACAGCGTCTCGCGAAGATGCTCGCGATTTTGCTCGTCGCAAAATTAGTGTTGCGAAAATTCACAGCGCCTCGCGTAGGCGCTCGCGATTATTGCTCGTCGCGAAATTAATGTTGCGAAAATTGACAGCACCTCGGAAAGATGCTCGCGATTCCGTTAGCCGCGAATTTCCGTAGCGCCTCGGAAACAGGTGCTCGCGTTCTTTTTACGATTAAAATAACTATGATTAATAATAATGTGAAGCTGTTTTCGCAAGCGTTTGTCAAATGAAACATTACGAACTATTAATTGAATTAATATATTGTCAAAATATTTCATCTTATTCTACAATAATATTGATACTGTGACTGTTGGCCGTTCGAATTACTTGTTTTCTCAATTCAATTATTCATCGAGGAACGATAAAGTTCCGCCGATACATTTTCCCAAATGCTTTGCACAAATCATGGTTTATTTTTATCGTACATTTGCAATTACATGGAGTTCCTTAAGCTCGCATTCTTATTTTATGAAAGTGCAATCGAGGACTTTAGATCGATGGCGAATTTTCTTTCGAGTTTTCTCGCGTATATGATATTCTGTGTATACTGTAGCGAAAGTGGATCGTTCTCTTTTAACGTGTAATATCTCGATCTTCCACGATGACGATGATAATGATAATGATAATGATAATGATAATGATGGCCATGATGACGACAACCAACGACAACCAACGATTTCAGATTATAATCGGAACTGGTAAAATTAGTTTTCGTATAGTTACGTCCCTAATTCTCATAAGATTTCAGGTGTTAGAAAATTCGCTTCTCAGGAATTTCGGAGGTCTTCGTTGTCGGTAGAGAATTTCTTCAGCTTCATCGAAATCTACACATCGCACCAGCAGGTGTTAGGTTTAGGAATATTTTTCTTATCGACTTAATTAATTTTTTCGAATTTTAGGAAGCAGGAAGAATTTTAGGTTTATGAACATTTTTGTAACTGGAAAAACTAAGTTTTCGGATAAGGCGATTCCTTATTTTTCATTAAACTTAAATGCTACATCATTTTTATGAGGAATGGGCAGATTTCTAATTTTAAGCCAAGATATTGCATTTATCGAGCCAGCGAGCTCTTAATTTCAAGGCGAGTTAGTTTCAAAATAGGCAGGCGTTTAGTGTTAAGATAAGTTAATTACCGAATAGGCAGGTTTGAAATTTTAAGACAAGATATTTAACTTGTCGAACCGAACAGCTCTTAATTTTAAGGCGAGTAAGTTTCGGAATAGGCAGGCGTTTAGTTTTAAGGGGAGTTAGTTTCAAAATAGGCAGGCGTTTAGTGTTAAGATAAGTTAATTACCGAATAGGCAGGTTTGAAATTTTAAGACAAGATATTTAACTTGTCGAACCGAACAGCTCTTAATTTTAAGGCTAGTAAGTTTCAGAATAGGCAGGCGTTTAGTTTTAAGACGAGTTAATCACCGAATAGGGAGATTTGAAATTTTAAAGCAAAATATTGCATTTATCGAGCCGGCTAGCTGTTAATTTTAAGACGAGTTAGTTTCAAAATAGGCAGGCATTTAGTTTTAAGATGAGTTAGTCGCCGAATAGGCAGGTTTGAAATTTTAAAATAAAATTTTACATTTATCGAGCCGGCCAGTTCTTAATTTTAAGGCGAGCTAGTTTCAAAATAGGCAGGAGTTTAGTTTTAAGATGAGTTAATTACCGAATTGGGAGGTTTGAAATTTTACGACAAGATATTTCACTTATCGAACCGACCAGCTGTTAATTTTAAGGCGAGTTAATTTCAAAATAGGCAGGCGTTTAGTTTTAAGACGAGTTAGTCGCCGAATAGGCAGGTTTGAAATTTTAAGACAAGATATTTAACTTGTCGAACCGAACAGCTCTTAATTTTAAGGCGAATAAGTTTCGGAGTAGGCAGGCGTTTAGTTTTAAGATGAGTTAATTACCGAATAGGCAGGTTTGAAGTTTTAAGACAATCGACTTATCGAGTCGACCAATTGTTAAGTTTAAAGCGAGTTCATTTCAGAATAGGCAAGCGTTTACTTTTCATACAAGTTAGTTTGAGAATAGGAAAGCTTTTAATTTTAAGACAAATTATTAATATCTCGTTTTAAGACAAGCTGTTTTAAAGCTAGTAAGTTACAGAACAGAAAGGCTTTTAATTTTTAGAGAACTTACTCCTCGGATAAGTGTCTTTCGAGATTCTAAGGAAATTTAGCTGTGCTACAGACAGGCCCTTAGTTTTCAAGAAAATTCACCTCGTACAGATCAAGAAAACAATTCTTTCATTATAACGATTTCCAATGCCGAGAGATTAATGCGACTTAATAATCAGCATCCCAGATCGAACGAAGATGAAGAAGCAGCGGTTTATGTTTTCCCGTTTCGCAAAGGAAACGTTCCGTAAAGGTCATTCGCTGTTACTTCGAACTATATTCCACATAGTCAGCTTAGAATTCAGCGTTTGGAATAAGTAAATATTGTAAAGGGAGATCGACACCAGTCGGCGGGTGTCTATCTCTCTCCGCGAAACCAAAAGAGAAAAAGTAGAGTCGGCGATTCCTCTGTTACACTTTCCCTCGACATCGACGAATTCAATGTCGAGGGAAAATGTAACAGAGGAAGAGCAAAATGAAACGGAGGTTGGTTGGCCATGCATTTTTGGGTCCCGTTTCGTGGCAACCTCCTCGCGGTGGGACCTGGGTCGATATCACTTGCCATGATTTGAAATTTTATTAAATGTGCTCTTAGCACGACATTTTGTTCCATAGTAATACTAAATGGCAAGTGGTATCGAGCGAATAGCCACGAAATCCGAATATTCGGTAGCCCTGACTACCGAATGTTCGGATTCCTAGTCTTAGTTACATTTAAGAATTTGCGTTTAAGGTAGCTTTAAGATTTCGCGATTAAGTAGAAATTAAGCTTCGCATCGAAGAAGAGTCAACGTTGGCAAGTTTTCGTTTCTTTTGTCTCTATTCTTGTTCTCCTTTCTCTCCAATCTTGTACAGATCAACTCTGAAGAAAACGTCGTTTAGTATTAAGGTAGTTACAAGTAGGATTTAAGTTAGATTCAAAAATATCACCTAAGCGTAAAGTAGAATTCAGGGAACTATTGTATCGCGATTCCGCGCTCGCCGATATCATTTCTCATCGTTCGTAATATTCTTTGATGCATGTTTTGGCACGATTCTTTGTTCAGTAGTAAAGTTGAATGTTAAATGTTGTCGAGCGAACAGCCACGAAAGAATCGGACTATTTTAAGTACACCAGTCCCTCGATTTGCACGGTACTCGAATTACATGGTTTCGTTTTGCACGATTTTTCCAAGATCGTATCTACCGTGTAAATCGGGGGATGAGTGTATTTAAGATAGTACGTAATCGCAGCTCAATTCCATGCTCAGGAAAAGATGAGAAAAATGCAAACGTGTCCCTCTTGAAATCATTTGCGTTGCGTATCCCTGTTGCACTCCTCGCTCGGTCGATTGACGAGTGTTTCTGTGGCGGTGCGGAAGCGTTTATCGTAGCTAATGGTCCAGTGAGGCGGCAAGGTTGGTCATTGAGCCGACGGTCGTACGATCGACTTACGACATATGTGGCTCATACCGATCGCCGGGGGGGTACTGGGGTAGTGTAAGCCGAACCCTCTGACTGGGCAGAGTGACTATGTCACGCAGCCCCCGTGGTAGTCAGACGTGTCCTCTGGCACTCATTAACGCCCAGTCATGGTACGCGACTGACCAGTGCTCCACTGTCGACCGGATGATCGCATTTGCCGTCGGTCGACGTCCGGCCAAGTTGCTCCATGGCGATAACGCTGTCGGGTTCCAGTCGACTATGGCACGTTACTCGCAAATAGTCCGGCTTAGCCCAGTTCACGTCGACCCAATCCGATTCGGGGTGGAGTGTGACTCGGCTCAAGCCGCGATAGACTAACTTTCACCCCCTTCGCGATCGCGTTCTCAGTTAGCTTTACAATATCGTTTCCCTTCTTCTCGGATATTTCCTGAGCATGGATGCGAGCTTGTAGTTTTGTAAGATCGATTGCGAGCGGACAGTAATGTAAGAATTAGGAATGTAGAATAAGTGAAAATTGTAAAGGGAGATCGACACCGTTCGGCGGGTGTCTAACTCTCTTCGCGAAACCGAAAGAGAAAATGTAGATTCGGCGATTCCTCTGTTACACTTTCCCTTCTTTTCGAATATTTCCTAAGCATGAATGCGAGATTGTAGTTTTGTAAGATCGATTGCGAGCGGACAGTAATGTAAGAATTAGGAATGTAGAATAAGTGAATATTGTAAAGGGAGATCGATACCGTTCGGCGGGTGTCTATCTCTCTCCGCGAAACCGAAAGAGAAAAAGTAGATTCGGCGATTCCTCTGTTACACTTTCCCTCGACATCGACAAATTCAATGTCGAGGAAAAGTGTAACAGAGGAAGAGCAGAATGACATGGAGGTTGGTTGGGCATGCATCTTTGGGTCCCGTTTCGTGGCAACCTCCTCGCGGTGGGACCTGGGTCGATATCACTTGCCATGACTTGAAATTTTATTAAATGTGCTCTTAGCACGACATTTTGTTCCATAGTAATACTAAATGGCAAGTGGTATCGAGCGAATAGCCACGAAATCCGAATATTCGGTAGTCAGGGCTACCGGATTCGTTTGTTTTCCGTTTTACGTTAGCTTTAAGATTTCGTGATTAAGTAGAATTTAAGCTTCGCAACGAGGAAGAGTCAACGTTGGCAAGTTTTTGTTTCTTTTGTCTCTGTTCTTGTTCTCCTTTCTCTCCAATCTTGCACAGATCAACTCTGAAGAAAACGTCGTTTAGTATTAAGGTAGTTACAAGTAGGATTTAAGTTAGATTCAAAAATATCACCTAAGCGTAAAGTAGAATTCAGGGAACTATTGTATCGCGATTCCGCGCTCGCCGATATCATTTCTCATCGTTCGTAATATTCTTTGATGCATGTTTTGGCACGATTCTTTGTTCAGTAGTAAAGTTGAATGTTAAATGTTGTCGAGCGAACAGCCACGAAAGAATCGGACTATTTTAAGTACACCAGTCCCTCGATTTGCACGGTACTCGAATTACATGGTTTCGTTTTGCACGATTTTTCCAAGATCGTATCTACCGTGTAAATCGGGGGATGAGTGTATTTAAGATAGTACGTAATCGCAGCTCAATTCCATGCTCAGGAAAAGATGAGAAAAATGCAAACGTGTCCCTCTTGAAATCATTTGCGTTGCGTATCCCTGTTGCACTCCTCGCTCGGTCGATTGACGAGTGTTTCTGTGGCGGTGCGGAAGCGTTTATCGTAGCTAATGGTCCAGTGAGGCGGCAAGGTTGGTCATTGAGCCGACGGTCGTACGATCGACTTACGACATATGTGGCTCATACCGATCGCCGGGGGGGTACTGGGGTAGTGTAAGCCGAACCCTCTGACTGGGCAGAGTGACTATGTCACGCAGCCCCCGTGGTAGTCAGACGTGTCCTCTGGCACTCATTAACGCCCAGTCATGGTACGCGACTGACCAGTGCTCCACTGTCGACCGGATGATCGCATTTGCCGTCGGTCGACGTCCGGCCAAGTTGCTCCATGGCGATAACGCTGTCGGGTTCCAGTCGACTATGGCACGTTACTCGCAAATAGTCCGGCTTAGCCCAGTTCACGTCGACCCAATCCGATTCGGGGTGGAGTGTGACTCGGCTCAAGCCGCGATAGACTAACTTTCACCCCCTTCGCGATCGCGTTCTCAGTTAGCTTTACAATATCGTTTCCCTTCTTCTCGGATATTTCCTGAGCATGGATGCGAGCTTGTAGTTTTGTAAGATCGATTGCGAGCGGACAGTAATGTAAGAATTAGGAATGTAGAATAAGTGAAAATTGTAAAGGGAGATCGACACCGTTCGGCGGGTGTCTAACTCTCTTCGCGAAACCGAAAGAGAAAATGTAGATTCGGCGATTCCTCTGTTACACTTTCCCTTCTTTTCGAATATTTCCTAAGCATGAATGCGAGATTGTAGTTTTGTAAGATCGATTGCGAGCGGACAGTAATGTAAGAATTAGGAATGTAGAATAAGTGAATATTGTAAAGGGAGATCGATACCGTTCGGCGGGTGTCTATCTCTCTCCGCGAAACCGAAAGAGAAAAAGTAGATTCGGCGATTCCTCTGTTACACTTTCCCTCGACATCGACAAATTCAATGTCGAGGAAAAGTGTAACAGAGGAAGAGCAGAATGACATGGAGGTTGGTTGGGCATGCATCTTTGGGTCCCGTTTCGTGGCAACCTCCTCGCGGTGGGACCTGGGTCGATATCACTTGCCATGACTTGAAATTTTATTAAATGTGCTCTTAGCACGACATTTTGTTCCATAGTAATACTAAATGGCAAGTGGTATCGAGCGAATAGCCACGAAATCCGAATATTCGGTAGTCAGGGCTACCGGATTCGTTTGTTTTCCGTTTTACGTTAGCTTTAAGATTTCGTGATTAAGTAGAATTTAAGCTTCGCAACGAGGAAGAGTCAACGTTGGCAAGTTTTTGTTTCTTTTGTCTCTGTTCTTGTTCTCCTTTCTCTCCAATCTTGCACAGATCAACTCTGAAGAAAACGTCGTTTAGTATTAAGGTAGTTACAAGTAGGATTTAAGTTAGATTCAAAAATATCACCTAAGCGTAAAGTAGAATTCAGGGAACTATTGTATCGCGATTCCGCGCTCGCCGATATCATTTCTCATCGTTCGTAATATTCTTTGATGCATGTTTTGGCACGATTCTTTGTTCAGTAGTAAAGTTGAATGTTAAATGTTGTCGAGCGAACAGCCACGAAAGAATCGGACTATTTTAAGTACACCAGTCCCTCGATTTGCACGGTACTCGAATTACATGGTTTCGTTTTGCACGATTTTTCCAAGATCGTATCTACCGTGTAAATCGGGGGATGAGTGTATTTAAGATAGTACGTAATCGCAGCTCAATTCCATGCTCAGGAAAAGATGAGAAAAATGCAAACGTGTCCCTCTTGAAATCATTTGCGTTGCGTATCCCTGTTGCACTCCTCGCTCGGTCGATTGACGAGTGTTTCTGTGGCGGTGCGGAAGCGTTTATCGTAGCTAATGGTCCAGTGAGGCGGCAAGGTTGGTCATTGAGCCGACGGTCGTACGATCGACTTACGACATATGTGGCTCATACCGATCGCCGGGGGGGTACTGGGGTAGTGTAAGCCGAACCCTCTGACTGGGCAGAGTGACTATGTCACGCAGCCCCCGTGGTAGTCAGACGTGTCCTCTGGCACTCATTAACGCCCAGTCATGGTACGCGACTGACCAGTGCTCCACTGTCGACCGGATGATCGCATTTGCCGTCGGTCGACGTCCGGCCAAGTTGCTCCATGGCGATAACGCTGTCGGGTTCCAGTCGACTATGGCACGTTACTCGCAAATAGTCCGGCTTAGCCCAGTTCACGTCGACCCAATCCGATTCGGGGTGGAGTGTGACTCGGCTCAAGCCGCGATAGACTAACTTTCACCCCCTTCGCGATCGCGTTCTCAGTTAGCTTTACAATATCGTTTCCCTTCTTCTCGGATATTTCCTGAGCATGGATGCGAGCTTGTAGTTTTGTAAGATCGATTGCGAGCGGACAGTAATGTAAGAATTAGGAATGTAGAATAAGTGAAAATTGTAAAGGGAGATCGACACCGTTCGGCGGGTGTCTAACTCTCTTCGCGAAACCGAAAGAGAAAATGTAGATTCGGCGATTCCTCTGTTACACTTTCCCTTCTTTTCGAATATTTCCTAAGCATGAATGCGAGATTGTAGTTTTGTAAGATCGATTGCGAGCGGACAGTAATGTAAGAATTAGGAATGTAGAATAAGTGAATATTGTAAAGGGAGATCGATACCGTTCGGCGGGTGTCTATCTCTCTCCGCGAAACCGAAAGAGAAAAAGTAGATTCGGCGATTCCTCTGTTACACTTTCCCTCGACATCGACAAATTCAATGTCGAGGAAAAGTGTAACAGAGGAAGAGCAGAATGACATGGAGGTTGGTTGGGCATGCATCTTTGGGTCCCGTTTCGTGGCAACCTCCTCGCGGTGGGACCTGGGTCGATATCACTTGCCATGACTTGAAATTTTATTAAATGTGCTCTTAGCACGACATTTTGTTCCATAGTAATACTAAATGGCAAGTGGTATCGAGCGAATAGCCACGAAATCCGAATATTCGGTAGTCAGGGCTACCGGATTCGTTTGTTTTCCGTTTTACGTTAGCTTTAAGATTTCGTGATTAAGTAGAATTTAAGCTTCGCAACGAGGAAGAGTCAACGTTGGCAAGTTTTTGTTTCTTTTGTCTCTGTTCTTGTTCTCCTTTCTCTCCAATCTTGCACAGATCAACTCTGAAGAAAACGTCGTTTAGTATTAAGGTAGTTACAAGTAGGATTTAAGTTAGATTCAAAAATATCACCTAAGCGTAAAGTAGAATTCAGGGAACTATTGTATCGCGATTCCGCGCTCGCCGATATCATTTCTCATCGTTCGTAATATTCTTTGATGCATGTTTTGGCACGATTCTTTGTTCAGTAGTAAAGTTGAATGTTAAATGTTGTCGAGCGAACAGCCACGAAAGAATCGGACTATTTTAAGTACACCAGTCCCTCGATTTGCACGGTACTCGAATTACATGGTTTCGTTTTGCACGATTTTTCCAAGATCGTATCTACCGTGTAAATCGGGGGATGAGTGTATTTAAGATAGTACGTAATCGCAGCTCAATTCCATGCTCAGGAAAAGATGAGAAAAATGCAAACGTGTCCCTCTTGAAATCATTTGCGTTGCGTATCCCTGTTGCACTCCTCGCTCGGTCGATTGACGAGTGTTTCTGTGGCGGTGCGGAAGCGTTTATCGTAGCTAATGGTCCAGTGAGGCGGCAAGGTTGGTCATTGAGCCGACGGTCGTACGATCGACTTACGACATATGTGGCTCATACCGATCGCCGGGGGGGTACTGGGGTAGTGTAAGCCGAACCCTCTGACTGGGCAGAGTGACTATGTCACGCAGCCCCCGTGGTAGTCAGACGTGTCCTCTGGCACTCATTAACGCCCAGTCATGGTACGCGACTGACCAGTGCTCCACTGTCGACCGGATGATCGCATTTGCCGTCGGTCGACGTCCGGCCAAGTTGCTCCATGGCGATAACGCTGTCGGGTTCCAGTCGACTATGGCACGTTACTCGCAAATAGTCCGGCTTAGCCCAGTTCACGTCGACCCAATCCGATTCGGGGTGGAGTGTGACTCGGCTCAAGCCGCGATAGACTAACTTTCACCCCCTTCGCGATCGCGTTCTCAGTTAGCTTTACAATATCGTTTCCCTTCTTCTCGGATATTTCCTGAGCATGGATGCGAGCTTGTAGTTTTGTAAGATCGATTGCGAGCGGACAGTAATGTAAGAATTAGGAATGTAGAATAAGTGAAAATTGTAAAGGGAGATCGACACCGTTCGGCGGGTGTCTAACTCTCTTCGCGAAACCGAAAGAGAAAATGTAGATTCGGCGATTCCTCTGTTACACTTTCCCTTCTTTTCGAATATTTCCTAAGCATGAATGCGAGATTGTAGTTTTGTAAGATCGATTGCGAGCGGACAGTAATGTAAGAATTAGGAATGTAGAATAAGTGAATATTGTAAAGGGAGATCGATACCGTTCGGCGGGTGTCTATCTCTCTCCGCGAAACCGAAAGAGAAAAAGTAGATTCGGCGATTCCTCTGTTACACTTTCCCTCGACATCGACAAATTCAATGTCGAGGAAAAGTGTAACAGAGGAAGAGCAGAATGACATGGAGGTTGGTTGGGCATGCATCTTTGGGTCCCGTTTCGTGGCAACCTCCTCGCGGTGGGACCTGGGTCGATATCACTTGCCATGACTTGAAATTTTATTAAATGTGCTCTTAGCACGACATTTTGTTCCATAGTAATACTAAATGGCAAGTGGTATCGAGCGAATAGCCACGAAATCCGAATATTCGGTAGTCAGGGCTACCGGATTCGTTTGTTTTCCGTTTTACGTTAGCTTTAAGATTTCGTGATTAAGTAGAATTTAAGCTTCGCAACGAGGAAGAGTCAACGTTGGCAAGTTTTTGTTTCTTTTGTCTCTGTTCTTGTTCTCCTTTCTCTCCAATCTTGCACAGATCAACTCTGAAGAAAACGTCGTTTAGTATTAAGGTAGTTACAAGTAGGATTTAAGTTAGATTCAAAAATATCACCTAAGCGTAAAGTAGAATTCAGGGAACTATTGTATCGCGATTCCGCGCTCGCCGATATCATTTCTCATCGTTCGTAATATTCTTTGATGCATGTTTTGGCACGATTCTTTGTTCAGTAGTAAAGTTGAATGTTAAATGTTGTCGAGCGAACAGCCACGAAAGAATCGGACTATTTTAAGTACACCAGTCCCTCGATTTGCACGGTACTCGAATTACATGGTTTCGTTTTGCACGATTTTTCCAAGATCGTATCTACCGTGTAAATCGGGGGATGAGTGTATTTAAGATAGTACGTAATCGCAGCTCAATTCCATGCTCAGGAAAAGATGAGAAAAATGCAAACGTGTCCCTCTTGAAATCATTTGCGTTGCGTATCCCTGTTGCACTCCTCGCTCGGTCGATTGACGAGTGTTTCTGTGGCGGTGCGGAAGCGTTTATCGTAGCTAATGGTCCAGTGAGGCGGCAAGGTTGGTCATTGAGCCGACGGTCGTACGATCGACTTACGACATATGTGGCTCATACCGATCGCCGGGGGGGTACTGGGGTAGTGTAAGCCGAACCCTCTGACTGGGCAGAGTGACTATGTCACGCAGCCCCCGTGGTAGTCAGACGTGTCCTCTGGCACTCATTAACGCCCAGTCATGGTACGCGACTGACCAGTGCTCCACTGTCGACCGGATGATCGCATTTGCCGTCGGTCGACGTCCGGCCAAGTTGCTCCATGGCGATAACGCTGTCGGGTTCCAGTCGACTATGGCACGTTACTCGCAAATAGTCCGGCTTAGCCCAGTTCACGTCGACCCAATCCGATTCGGGGTGGAGTGTGACTCGGCTCAAGCCGCGATAGACTAACTTTCACCCCCTTCGCGATCGCGTTCTCAGTTAGCTTTACAATATCGTTTCCCTTCTTCTCGGATATTTCCTGAGCATGGATGCGAGCTTGTAGTTTTGTAAGATCGATTGCGAGCGGACAGTAATGTAAGAATTAGGAATGTAGAATAAGTGAAAATTGTAAAGGGAGATCGACACCGTTCGGCGGGTGTCTAACTCTCTTCGCGAAACCGAAAGAGAAAATGTAGATTCGGCGATTCCTCTGTTACACTTTCCCTTCTTTTCGAATATTTCCTAAGCATGAATGCGAGATTGTAGTTTTGTAAGATCGATTGCGAGCGGACAGTAATGTAAGAATTAGGAATGTAGAATAAGTGAATATTGTAAAGGGAGATCGATACCGTTCGGCGGGTGTCTATCTCTCTCCGCGAAACCGAAAGAGAAAAAGTAGATTCGGCGATTCCTCTGTTACACTTTCCCTCGACATCGACAAATTCAATGTCGAGGAAAAGTGTAACAGAGGAAGAGCAGAATGACATGGAGGTTGGTTGGGCATGCATCTTTGGGTCCCGTTTCGTGGCAACCTCCTCGCGGTGGGACCTGGGTCGATATCACTTGCCATGACTTGAAATTTTATTAAATGTGCTCTTAGCACGACATTTTGTTCCATAGTAATACTAAATGGCAAGTGGTATCGAGCGAATAGCCACGAAATCCGAATATTCGGTAGTCAGGGCTACCGGATTCGTTTGTTTTCCGTTTTACGTTAGCTTTAAGATTTCGTGATTAAGTAGAATTTAAGCTTCGCAACGAGGAAGAGTCAACGTTGGCAAGTTTTTGTTTCTTTTGTCTCTGTTCTTGTTCTCCTTTCTCTCCAATCTTGCACAGATCAACTCTGAAGAAAACGTCGTTTAGTATTAAGGTAGTTACAAGTAGGATTTAAGTTAGATTCAAAAATATCACCTAAGCGTAAAGTAGAATTCAGGGAACTATTGTATCGCGATTCCGCGCTCGCCGATATCATTTCTCATCGTTCGTAATATTCTTTGATGCATGTTTTGGCACGATTCTTTGTTCAGTAGTAAAGTTGAATGTTAAATGTTGTCGAGCGAACAGCCACGAAAGAATCGGACTATTTTAAGTACACCAGTCCCTCGATTTGCACGGTACTCGAATTACATGGTTTCGTTTTGCACGATTTTTCCAAGATCGTATCTACCGTGTAAATCGGGGGATGAGTGTATTTAAGATAGTACGTAATCGCAGCTCAATTCCATGCTCAGGAAAAGATGAGAAAAATGCAAACGTGTCCCTCTTGAAATCATTTGCGTTGCGTATCCCTGTTGCACTCCTCGCTCGGTCGATTGACGAGTGTTTCTGTGGCGGTGCGGAAGCGTTTATCGTAGCTAATGGTCCAGTGAGGCGGCAAGGTTGGTCATTGAGCCGACGGTCGTACGATCGACTTACGACATATGTGGCTCATACCGATCGCCGGGGGGGTACTGGGGTAGTGTAAGCCGAACCCTCTGACTGGGCAGAGTGACTATGTCACGCAGCCCCCGTGGTAGTCAGACGTGTCCTCTGGCACTCATTAACGCCCAGTCATGGTACGCGACTGACCAGTGCTCCACTGTCGACCGGATGATCGCATTTGCCGTCGGTCGACGTCCGGCCAAGTTGCTCCATGGCGATAACGCTGTCGGGTTCCAGTCGACTATGGCACGTTACTCGCAAATAGTCCGGCTTAGCCCAGTTCACGTCGACCCAATCCGATTCGGGGTGGAGTGTGACTCGGCTCAAGCCGCGATAGACTAACTTTCACCCCCTTCGCGATCGCGTTCTCAGTTAGCTTTACAATATCGTTTCCCTTCTTCTCGGATATTTCCTGAGCATGGATGCGAGCTTGTAGTTTTGTAAGATCGATTGCGAGCGGACAGTAATGTAAGAATTAGGAATGTAGAATAAGTGAAAATTGTAAAGGGAGATCGACACCGTTCGGCGGGTGTCTAACTCTCTTCGCGAAACCGAAAGAGAAAATGTAGATTCGGCGATTCCTCTGTTACACTTTCCCTTCTTTTCGAATATTTCCTA
Source organism: Cerceris ruficornis (assembly GCA_963989415.1). NCBI lineage: Eukaryota > Metazoa > Arthropoda > Insecta > Hymenoptera > Crabronidae > Cerceris > Cerceris ruficornis. The sequence continues at coordinate 11,882,937 of OZ022518.1, read as the reverse complement.
AGCATGAATGCGAGATTGTAGTTTTGTAAGATCGATTGCGAGCGGACAGTAATGTAAGAATTAGGAATGTAGAATAAGTGAATATTGTAAAGGGAGATCGATACCGTTCGGCGGGTGTCTATCTCTCTCCGCGAAACCGAAAGAGAAAAAGTAGATTCGGCGATTCCTCTGTTACACTTTCCCTCGACATCGACAAATTCAATGTCGAGGAAAAGTGTAACAGAGGAAGAGCAGAATGACATGGAGGTTGGTTGGGCATGCATCTTTGGGTCCCGTTTCGTGGCAACCTCCTCGCGGTGGGACCTGGGTCGATATCACTTGCCATGACTTGAAATTTTATTAAATGTGCTCTTAGCACGACATTTTGTTCCATAGTAATACTAAATGGCAAGTGGTATCGAGCGAATAGCCACGAAATCCGAATATTCGGTAGTCAGGGCTACCGGATTCGTTTGTTTTCCGTTTTACGTTAGCTTTAAGATTTCGTGATTAAGTAGAATTTAAGCTTCGCAACGAGGAAGAGTCAACGTTGGCAAGTTTTTGTTTCTTTTGTCTCTGTTCTTGTTCTCCTTTCTCTCCAATCTTGCACAGATCAACTCTGAAGAAAACGTCGTTTAGTATTAAGGTAGTTACAAGTAGGATTTAAGTTAGATTCAAAAATATCACCTAAGCGTAAAGTAGAATTCAGGGAACTATTGTATCGCGATTCCGCGCTCGCCGATATCATTTCTCATCGTTCGTAATATTCTTTGATGCATGTTTTGGCACGATTCTTTGTTCAGTAGTAAAGTTGAATGTTAAATGTTGTCGAGCGAACAGCCACGAAAGAATCGGACTATTTTAAGTACACCAGTCCCTCGATTTGCACGGTACTCGAATTACATGGTTTCGTTTTGCACGATTTTTCCAAGATCGTATCTACCGTGTAAATCGGGGGATGAGTGTATTTAAGATAGTACGTAATCGCAGCTCAATTCCATGCTCAGGAAAAGATGAGAAAAATGCAAACGTGTCCCTCTTGAAATCATTTGCGTTGCGTATCCCTGTTGCACTCCTCGCTCGGTCGATTGACGAGTGTTTCTGTGGCGGTGCGGAAGCGTTTATCGTAGCTAATGGTCCAGTGAGGCGGCAAGGTTGGTCATTGAGCCGACGGTCGTACGATCGACTTACGACATATGTGGCTCATACCGATCGCCGGGGGGGTACTGGGGTAGTGTAAGCCGAACCCTCTGACTGGGCAGAGTGACTATGTCACGCAGCCCCCGTGGTAGTCAGACGTGTCCTCTGGCACTCATTAACGCCCAGTCATGGTACGCGACTGACCAGTGCTCCACTGTCGACCGGATGATCGCATTTGCCGTCGGTCGACGTCCGGCCAAGTTGCTCCATGGCGATAACGCTGTCGGGTTCCAGTCGACTATGGCACGTTACTCGCAAATAGTCCGGCTTAGCCCAGTTCACGTCGACCCAATCCGATTCGGGGTGGAGTGTGACTCGGCTCAAGCCGCGATAGACTAACTTTCACCCCCTTCGCGATCGCGTTCTCAGTTAGCTTTACAATATCGTTTCCCTTCTTCTCGGATATTTCCTGAGCATGGATGCGAGCTTGTAGTTTTGTAAGATCGATTGCGAGCGGACAGTAATGTAAGAATTAGGAATGTAGAATAAGTGAAAATTGTAAAGGGAGATCGACACCGTTCGGCGGGTGTCTAACTCTCTTCGCGAAACCGAAAGAGAAAATGTAGATTCGGCGATTCCTCTGTTACACTTTCCCTTCTTTTCGAATATTTCCTAAGCATGAATGCGAGATTGTAGTTTTGTAAGATCGATTGCGAGCGGACAGTAATGTAAGAATTAGGAATGTAGAATAAGTGAATATTGTAAAGGGAGATCGATACCGTTCGGCGGGTGTCTATCTCTCTCCGCGAAACCGAAAGAGAAAAAGTAGATTCGGCGATTCCTCTGTTACACTTTCCCTCGACATCGACAAATTCAATGTCGAGGAAAAGTGTAACAGAGGAAGAGCAGAATGACATGGAGGTTGGTTGGGCATGCATCTTTGGGTCCCGTTTCGTGGCAACCTCCTCGCGGTGGGACCTGGGTCGATATCACTTGCCATGACTTGAAATTTTATTAAATGTGCTCTTAGCACGACATTTTGTTCCATAGTAATACTAAATGGCAAGTGGTATCGAGCGAATAGCCACGAAATCCGAATATTCGGTAGCCCTGACTACCGAATGTTCGGATTCCTAGTCTTAGTTACATCTAAGAATTTGCGTTTAAGTTAGCGTTGCGATTTCGCGATTAAGTAGAAATTAAGCCTCGTATTGAAGAAGAGTCGACGGTGGTCCGATGTTTTCTTTTTATCACTGTCGCTCGTGAGATATTGCAGTAATTGCATTATGCTATTATTATGCGAATATAAATTGGAAACATTATAAATATGGTCTTCATGAGAAACCCGCGAATTAAAGACAAAGTGAAAGAAAGCAGAAATTTGGTTATTTTTGAAGTTATGCGATCTACACCCACGGTTTTGGTACCCAAATCGTTTTAATTCTATTATTTATTTATATCATCATTGAATACTAATACTATATTATCGAATAAAGAACAACTTCTCGTTATTTAAATGAGTAAAAAAAATCGTTTCTCTGCTCCAAACGATATGTCTTCTACATATTACCGCTGCAGATTTTTCTACTTAATAACTATTTTAATAATATTCATGCTCAATTCTCTTATTTCGAGATTCCTTTATAATTATTTGTTTGAAATTCTCAAAATCTCTGATTTCGGCGCGCTACAGGATAGGCCGTGTTGCGCATGACATAGAGCCGTATTCCGATTGGCCCGCGTTTCCCCCACCGTGCGGCAGCCGAGCCGCCGCGAGCTATCCCCACTCCTACCAAAGGGGTCACCTACCTCTTTCTCTCTCCGGACTTCGTGCCGATAACACGGACGTATCTGCTGTGAGTACCGTTTCTTTTACATTGTCCTCGTTTACCGACCGCTAAAAAATCGTTCACTCGTTTATCTACTACGTAATAGTCTTCTGCTGTATCATATCTATCAATTTTGACAATAATAATTACGAATTTAGTAACAATCGCGAAATAATTACGACGCAATTGGTGACGTCACTGACCTCTCGCGACGTATATGCAACACTTTTCTCGTCTACAACATTAGCATTTGTTTTATAGCTTTGAATTTCGATTTTATTGACGAAGAACGCGATTATTGTTGCTCTGAAACGTGATTATACGGAATTTTTGTACTTTTACGCAGTTATTTAATAGTTTACTCGTGCGTGCTTGCAGGACTCGGAGTATCCTTTGAACGACCTTTCGGGCTGGCACGATCGGACACGTGCACGGTGGAACAACAAAGAGTAAGATGTTACGACGCCATACGCAAGTAACATTTTCATTTACTTCGGGTCTTCGCGATATTTTGTTTGAATTTATACAATATTCATATTAATTGATATCGAGTCAAACATCCGACGAGTTGAATTTACATTTCTACGAATTAATACGGTTCTACGGAAACATGCAACGATTCAAATCTTTCGGGATTACTTGAAACCTTTTACAATATACGAGTATTTAGTAAACATTTACAAAACGATAGTCGACTTCCAAGAAAGCTGCTCCTTATTCTGGCAGTGTTTACCAATTCCGGTGTTAAATTTCGACGGTTACAATTCTATGCTACAAATAAATCGCGAATCGTTTTTACTTGATATTTACATGTCACGACTTATCCTTCCGTTTTGAGACGCTGCAATGCATTTACATAGGTTTCAGGGCATGAGTATAGAAGTAAATAAAAACCGTATTTGCCGATGTAGGGTATTAAGGTCCTGCGTTAGATTCGTCCGTAATTTCTATAAAGATTTTCGTGAATTTATCGAAGGGGGTTACAGTGTTCATATGTAATAGGGAATAGGCATGACTAATCATATAACTTTAACAGTGGCAGCCCGCAGTATTTACTGTTTATACATTTAGTTAGTAGTATATTGTATTACACAAAGAACATTACGAATCAATGAGTAAGACATAATTTTTAAGCAGTATTTCTTGAAGCAAGCACTTGATTTGATATGAAAAAGAAAAACATGGTTGTTTGATTTTCTTGTGTTCCCCACCGCACCCTTTTATTTTCAGCAAAATTTGTGGCCGAGCGCAATGCGGTCTAGAGTCAGTGCTTGTTTCGTATTATATTAATATTTATATCTGTATATATTTATTACTCAATATTTTTTCAATTTATAAGAAATTCACGCGACATAGAGTCAGTGTTTGCAACCCGCTATTATAATTATTAATATGTTTTGAATAATTATTAAAAATATTAAGAATTCTTTTCTCCGCGAAAGTAGAGTCAAAATTGTTCGCCGGAAATGATTCTCGGTCGCGGTAGCTTCCTTATTTTATATAAATTGATCGTACCGGAAGTAGAGACAGTGCATCGAGCAGCAGCTGTGGAAAGGACTTCCATCGGGCAAGGCTTCACGAATTTTAAAAGTAAGTATAAGATGCTCGAGAAATGAAATTTTTTAATTAAAAAATATGTATATAAACTAACCAAAATGTTAATTTGTTTGTTACAGAACAGTCAAATGAGGGGATGGTTGAGCAGCGACAATCATTCCTTGGCGATGGGCAAAGTCTGTGAAGGTAAGTTGTAATTTTATCCCGTACACTCGTCATAACTTTGATATTTGCCAATTCCCTTACAAACTTAACTTTGTTCTTTCCATCAATTTAATTAACGTAAATAAAGCATCAATTAGCTTTTGAAGTTCTCAGAGAATACTTGCAACATTTTTATGCTAAATAAAGAATTAGCTGAATTTTCAAGTTTTCAGAGAGCAAATATTTTATATTTTGCGTTTTATTTTTGTTACAGACTTTGTCCGAATTCGTGAGGCATCGCTGGAGTGTTTGTTTCGCATTTTATATATACTTTAATAAGTGTTAAATTTCTAGTAATTTTACGCGAAAGTAGAGTCAGTGTTTGCTTCGTATTTCATATTATACATTTAAATTTATAACTTTACGCGAAAGTAGAGTCAGTGTTTCTTTCGTATTTCATATTATACACTTAAGTTTATAACTTTACGCGAAAGTAGAGTCAAATTGTTCGCCGAAAATAATTCTCGGTCGCGAATTGTCTTTTTTTCAATTACACCGAGCCGGAAGTAGAGTCAGTGCAACAGGAGCAGCTGTGGAAAGGATTTCCATCGGGCAAGGCTTCACGAATTTTAAAAGTAAGTATCACATGATCAGGAAATAAAAATTCGCAGTCGAGAAATACAAAGGCGGCATATACTAATGAAAATCTGAATTTTTTTGTTACAGAACAGTCAAATGACGGGATGGTTGAACGGCGACAATCACTCCCCGGCGAAGGGCAAATCTTTTATAGGTGAGCTGAAATTTTAATTCGCATGTACCCCACAATTTTTCCCCAAGTTTCAGTTGCTGCTTGAAAATTTTCTCAAAAACGTCCTTACAAGTTTTATATCAAATTTCCATACCCTTACATTGTATGTTCTACCAATAAAAAAAAATAAAAATAACGAATTCCCCAACATATGACATTTTCAGGGAATAAGTATTTAAGATGTGCGTCTTATTTTTATTACAGACTTTGCTCGAATTCGTGAGGCATCGCTGTACCCTGCGAAACTGCGACGCACCTTCCGCCTTGAAGGTGAGTAACGTAAACACAGAGATAATTTATTTCTACGTACTTGTAGTAAAGTTTCGATACATAGTTCGATATATAACTTCTCCTTGCATTCTCAATTCTGAAAATCATTCATAAACTAATCAATTCTTACGATCTACTTTTAACGTTTCTTGATATATAATTATGACCTTTTTTTCATCCTCTATTTTCAAAATTCAATTAGTTTTCTTTGTAAAATCGGAACGGAAGGCAATTTAAGTTCTACGAACAGTGCCTCTTGCAATGCGAAATGCTTTGTTTTGTTTAGACTTTGGACATTCCTTGAGATGACCTGAGGGCAACCTTGATAACAGCGGCGGAGACAACACTGGCAGAGACAGCAGCGGCAGTGATAGCAGAGATTCTAAGGTAACCAATGGTATTCTGGTGTCTCGACACTGGTGAGTCAAAAACTTTAACTGTCCCTCCGGTCTCCAAACCATGCCGTAGGACGAAAGGTCCGAAGCGGCACTGGAGATTGGTTGTATTGTTCTATAAAGCGAGCATAGCGAACACGAGTAATTTAAAAATTACTCGTGAGTAGAAACTGTTATATATTTTCCTTGTGTACTGTCATATATATCGTAGCTTAGGACAGGGCCTTCTTGTAGCGCGATTTTTGCATTATTTACATGAATGTAATCATGAAATTTACAGTTAGCGTTGCGAATTTATCAGCACAAATGAACAATTTACGAATATTGTGCGTTCCTTATATTGATTGGAAAAATATTCTTATAACAAAATTTGTTATAAGATCGCGGCTAACAGATTTCTTCGAGACGATTTATGTTTTAAAATAGATCGCTCGATTTGTGCTTTTGATGGACGAAATTTCGGAAGATTGTAAATTTGTTTCGCGTCGTTTCAATAACAATTATTGTATTATCTACAAGAAGGCAATTCGCGACGGGTAGATCTCGAAGTCAGAGTGACAGTTAATACATTTCCCTGTTAAAATTCTTCCCCTGATGACGAGATCTCCCGGTTTTCAATATTCATTTTCAATTCAAAGTAAATTTTGCATATTTACAAATATATAAAGTAGAGTATTTTGCTTCTATAGAGTTCACTTTTTCAATTAAAATTCTCTTTGCTTGAACAAATATGAAAGTCGAGTCACTTGCTTAAATAAATATAAAAGTCGAGTCATTTGCTTGATTAAATATCAAATTCGAGTCACTTGCTTCAATTTTTCATAAATCAGACCGTTAGAATTCTACTAATCATCCTCTTAGCTAGGATTTTCAGCAAAAATACGCAGTGAGTACAAAGTCCTGCCGTGTTCACTTTAAGCCCGAACTCATTCGAGTGCCCAGGTGCACTTCGAATGGGTAAAGGCGGTGGGCACGGCCTTTTTTTTGAAAAATCAGCGACTGACATTGCGGTGGCGAATCGTGCACGACGTAATTTCCGCATGTGTGTGATGTGTGTTAGGCTGTGGATCTTGCGTCGCTTGAAATTTTCTCGTATCATAAAATAATTTATACAACCTTCAACAATATATTTTGCCTTATTCTCCTTTTCACTCTTACTACAACTCATCGATGTATATGGTATGCCAATGATGAAATTCTCTCTATCTGTGCAATATATGCCATATACATTGCCTCAAATATCAAACGATACAATGACAAATACTAATAATTCTATAAATATTTCAAGTCGGGGTAGTAATATAATGAAATAACGCAATGGTCGCCACCCTTGTCAGTCGATTTCAGGAAATTGGTACGTACATTTTAGAGTGTGAAAGTTGTGTGCGAACTCGGGTGTCGGAGGAACCCCGGGGAGTCCTCCCTAGTTTAGGCCCATGCACCCGGGTTCCTGAATGAGAACCGTGGAGTGATGTGTGTTTGTGTGATTTGTGTCGCGATTTGCATTTTAAATATAGGCATTAGGTAGGTAGGTAGCATACCGTTCTTGAATGTGAGATAAATATAAGCAGGAAGGGCCAGGAATTCAGGATATCACATTCGCTGTGTAGGTCGGGTAAAAGTGATATGCCTGGACCTGGGATCAAACTACGGTCAAACCGAGTGTCCCCCTCTTTTTGACCGTAGTTTCTAGTATGTAAATTTCTGCGCACGTGGTGAAACTCCCGGCGCGAGGCTCGAATACTTTGCCTTTTTCTATGAAAACTGTGCTACACGAGCAGCGAATACGCTCTGCACGCTCGTGGTGTGGTTTTCACTGTCGAATTTTGATAATAGTAAGAATTATATTGGCGCAAAGTATTCGAGCATTCTCTAGGGGCAGAAGAAGTGGCTAACAAGTGCCGAAGAGGCCCGACAAACTGTCACGAAGAGGGCTGCAGCGAATGGCTTTTCATCCTCGAATCCGTTTTGGGTTCTAGAATGGAAAGTCATTGTTAGTATTTGTTAATTCACTATGCTCGCTTTCTGTATTTGTCCTCTGACGGATGTAACATTCCCGTCCAACGAGCGCATCTTGGCTGCATGCGGTTTTTCATCGCGAAATTAGAGTTGTGTTTGCCTTGCTCGTTAGTGTTGCGAAATTAAGGTCACCCCGGATGGTACCCACGGATTTGTTCGAATTAATTGTTAGTTTTTAGCGTTGCGATATGAATATACTCGGTTTTTTAATTATTAGAATATTATATTAAATTAGAGACAGAGTTGCGAGAGAGATCGCCCGAGATGGCGAACGGGAGCTTGCTTTAATTAGATGTTTAGAAGTAGCGTTGCGAAATGAAGCACGAAAAGTGCCCGGTTTTTCTTTGAACAGTAATTCTTAAAAGTAGCGTTGCGATATAAAGCACGAAAAGTGCCCGGTTTGTCTGTGAATAATTAATTGTTAAAGTAGAGTTGCGACATAGCCCTTGAACAAGGAGCACGGGAGTTTGTTTTAGTATCTTATAGAATATTTCGAATTAGTATTTTCTTAATAATTTGTAGAGTATAGCATCACGATTTAGCACCTGAAATGGGTGTCCGGGAGTTTCCTCTTAATAAATTCTAAATTAGCGTTGCGAAATATGAATTATACGCGTTTTTCTTTTGAACAATCGCGAAAGTAGCGTTGCGAAATACAAAAGCAGCTGAGAGATGCGCATCTGCTGAGTCAGAGACTCAGCAATTGGAGTTGCAAAGATGCAACTCCCCATGGAGTGCCTCAGGAGGCCTGCTCCCAACGATAGCTTCTTTTTTTTCCGGATAGGTAGTGTTGCGAATTATGACAGCCCCCGGAATGGCAGTAGGCGGGTCTTGAAGTAGCGTTGCGAACAATGAAAGCCTCGAAATGGCAGTACGCGATTGTTTATTAAATAATATTACGTATGATAGCCATGGAATGGCAATAGGCGGGTTTTAAAGTAGCGTTGCGAAGAATGAGAGCCATGAAATGGCAATAGGCGGGTTTTGAGCTAGCGTTGCGAACAGTGAGAGCCTGAAATGGCACGGGTTTCTCGCGATTTTTATTGAAAGCGCCTCTTGGCTGCTCGATGATTTCGGGATTTTCAGCGCCTTTTGGCTGCTTCATGTCATGATTTTTGTATTGTTAATCAAGTGCTTGCAAATAGAAATACTGCTAAACATGTTTCTTTTAATACAAGAAATTTTGAGGATTTATGTAGAATTTTTGTCAAGTTGTATTATGTATTGTCTATTGAGACCAATCAGTCAATGAATTTCATCGTGGTCATTGAAACCACTCCGCAAATAAAAGTGCAAAAAGTTATATGCACATTTGATGACACAGATAGAAAAAGAGTGTCAGTTAATTTAATAAAATTCGCGAAATAGGAAACACGCTGCTGGCTGTCATGGTTAAAGTTATTAATTTAATATTGTCTGGTTTTTACTTTGATCGCGATGACACTTTTGTGAGAATACCGCGTCGACGTAGAGGTTTCGATAAATTCTCGCAAATTTCTTACAAAAATTACGGACCACGGGTTTTGCATACTTTTTTAATAGAATGAAAATAACAAACTTGCGCCCGAAACATATATATCGAAATTACAGTGTGATGGACGGATGGCAAATACAGATAAGAAGTAAACGCGTCGCTTTTAGATATTTGCTTATTTATTTCACTAAATAGTAGAGTTATATTGTAGCAAAGAGGGAAGCCTGTCTTTATTTAACACTTCTCGCGTCGCGAATTAAAGAGTGATGCATTTATTTTTATGCTCGGATGATGAAAAGGTTTCAAATAATTTCGAATGTAACTGTGCCGAAATTAGCTTTTTTCATGTAAATAATTTATTTGATAGCAAATGATTGTGACATTGCACAATTTGCTAAATTGTCCATACTATTCAATTCGCGTTTGTCGACTCGATATGTAACTTCAAATTTTATATTTGTTTTGTTAAATTTCTGATCATTCTTTATCGTAAAGTTTACAACATTTGCATTTCCTACAATTTTTAATAAATTATGCTTCACTTGACTTTCGTAAATTTCGATACTCGTCTGTTACAATATTCAAGGGTCGGTGACATTTCGTTTTATGTTGCGCGTTTTGGGCAAAATTAATGAGAGTCTGTTGCAGAAGACGGAATACTAATAATGGATATTTAGAGGAAATGAAGTGGACCATGCACATGGAAATTAAGAGAGACAGGCGTCCAGAGACGCTGGGGGAATCCACAGTGTAATGAAATTTTACTAACAAATGAGTTTTTGTTACAGGAGTTGCATGAATCGACCCACTTCGAAGGGCGATCGTGGATATTTCTTAGTGACATCTTGTGTTACTAATTGTGTGTTAGGTTTGCAGATATTTATTCTGAAATTTTTTTACGATCGTGTGATTACCATTTCTTAATGGTTTCGTTGTTAATGGTTTCGTTGTTAATGGTTTCGATACGTTTGATTTTTGGATCAAAGTATCGTCTGTATTGTTTTCGAAGTCTGATTCGTGAGATAATTGTTGTTTGACTTTCTTCATTCTTGAAGCAATACGATGTTTCTCTTCATTCTGCTTCAAGCAGAATGCATTTTTCATTTTCTGGCCAAGAGGTTTGCTTTCTGCTATGCAGATAAGCAGTCAGGCAATATTTTGCAAAGAAATCTTTGCTGTTAATTGGACAGGCTCAGATTGTGTTTGTATTTCCCCCGAGATAGGAAATCATAACTGCTAATTATAATTTTCATTTAGGTAGATATTAGGAAGATTTTCAAGACTACCACCTGAAGAAAGAAGAAGAGCAAGAATAAATTTAAGTACTCGCGATCGCAAATAGTATTTAAGTTAATTAGACCAAAAATGTTATGGTATCAGTATTTGCATATACACAATGATTTTCACTGTGTACAAAAACTGCTCCCATATCGAAGGTCAGATTGAAATTGCGAGCGGACGGCAATGTAATTGTAATGGATTAGACTCTAAGACGTTCGTCGTATGTTTAGATTAAGATTATTCGTAAGGTTAATTTAATAAGGAATAAGTTTCGCGTTAGTCCTTAAGCATTGGATGCTCGTCGCATCACGGTCGGGAATCTATTTCTCTCAGTGCGAGATGGGTAACGAAAGTAAAGTAGAACAAGAAATTTTGCCTGACACATTTTCCCGTTCATTTTGTCGTTCATTTTCTCGTTCATGCCGTCGTTCATTCCGTCGTTCATTCCGTCGTTTAAACCTGTAAAAATGATGGGAAAATGTTTCACGCAAAAGACAAAATGCGATGGCGGATGGATGGCCACATTTTTTGGGTCCCTAATCGCAGCAACCTCCACGTGGTGGGACCCGGGTCGTTGTTGCTCGCAATGACTCGAAAACTTTTATTTTATTTTATTTTCTTCGCATTGAAAGCAATAACGGGCTAATTGGCTGCGAATCCCAAAAAATCTGGAAGTTACCAGATATATGTCCACCATCCCCCATCTCTAATTTTATGTTTTAAACGGTCAGAAGTCCTTAATTAGATTTAATATTATGCAGATGAATTCAAATATAATTGGCAGAGCATTTTAAGATCGTTTGAATTTTCCGCCACTCCTGCGCGCTGGTTCGTGGCGCTCTGCCGAAGTAGTGGCGTTACAGTCGTCCTCGGCTATTTCCCTCGATTCTTTGCAAGAACGTGTGCTCCTGCATTGGATTCATTTTTCGGTGAGAAATTTTCATCAACAGTGCTCGAATTCTAGTCTCAGTTAGTTGTTGGGGTTTGCACGACCAAATATAATACTGAATCATGGATATATTCTTTCTTTCCAACGATAGGACGGAAAATGTTGATCGTGGCCTTCCTCTCTTCCCGCTCACGACTTTGCTGCGGTTCACGGGCAAACATTTCGGAATATGTGAGTTCTATTTCCTACATTGGCACGTAGTACGCGCAATTCTTAACATTACGATTCGAACTATCGCAGTTCTCTTATCGTGTCTAACGATGCAGACGTAAAATTAGTGTATCATTGGAAAATTGCATATTACGCCGGTTCGGATTTGCCTTCGCTTGCTCTTAATTCCTATTTTACCCATCGCCGTCATGGCGGCTGCGCAGAAGGCGAGTGCGCATGCACTGCACCGGCGCCGCGCGCCATAGCGGCAGAGCGTCCGACATCTTGGAAAGTTTGCCTCGTTCGTTTCTGAAATTTGTGCTCCTCCGTTTGATTCATTTTTCGGTAAGACATATTCAAAAACTCTGCACGAATTCAACTCTGAGTTAGTTATTGACGTTGACGCGTCCGAATATGATACTGAATCGTTGATTTCTTCTGTTTTTACGACAATAGAATGAAAATTGTTGCTCGTGCCGTTTCTCTCCCGCCGACCGAGACGCTCGTGTGATAAAGTTTCCAGTATTTCGGACTTTGTGAGTATTATTCCTTCAATTTGTTGTAAGTGTAGATGCAAAATATCTTTAACAGAGACGCTTGACTGTTGAGTGACAGGAAAGATGAGAAATTTGTCGGTCTTTCCTTTTTTGGCCTTCTGCCACCCCTCCCCCGTTCCCCCTTCCCCCTCTTCAACACTTTACTTTTCAGCAACTAGTGGCCGCGCGCAATGCAGTCTTAGAGTCAGTGTTTGCTACGCATTAGTTATAACAGCCTTATTTTTACAGAGCACCTGCCTCTCACTTAACCTTATAGTTTATCATTAATGATTATTAGAGATCACCGTTGCCCCTTAATTTCACCGCGAATGTAAAGTCAGTGTTTGCATCGATATTAAAGAGATAGGACATTTATTCCAGAGCGTCGTGGCTCTCGTTGCAACATTTTTATCGCGAAGGAAGTAGATTCATTCTTTTCGCCGACTATGAGGGAAACTGCCGCGTTTTTTTATATTTTATTTTTCGTCACGGTGGTAGAGTCGGTGATATTCCTGTTGGCAGTTGTACCACCACCGGAACCACGAATTTTATTTCGTAAGTTGAACCTTTTAAAACATATGACGAATGTAATTTTTTTTCTCCGACGAGTACATTAGGATGATCATTTTTAACGCAAAATTGTGCTCCCTTTTAGAGATTACCTCGTCGAGACGATCGCGGAGCTCCGTGCGGCGCTTAGCAGGCTCGGAAGGTCATCCCGTTAATTGTTTTCTGCGATCGGTGAGTCGCATGCACTTAGATTCCTCCGGGACCCCGATTCATGCCGTAGGACGATTGGTCCGAATCGGCATGGGCGACTGGTTGTATTATTTCTTTTTGCGAGCACCGTGACCATGGGTTCGATAACTAGTATCCTACTCATGAAGAATTGCATATTTAGGATGTTTATTAGCTCAGGCTAGGTCTTCTTGTGCGTCGCGATTGCTCGATGAATGAACGTACGAGAACGATACGCTCGAGTCGCGAATGAATTCCGCGAAATTAACTTTGCGCGCGTAGATTCTGAAGACGGATCACCCATTCGACTTCGTATTTTCTATTATATTTGCTCGTATCGCGCAATGAGAATTGTAATGCACAATTACCTGCTGCTTCCCGACTTTTTTCCGTTTCCGTTGATCTCGAGAGCCGCAAAATTTTATCAAATATAATGTGCAAGAAGACACTTCGCGGCGGGCAGATTCTAGAATCGAAGTAGCAATTTGCAAAGTCCTTTCTATATCCTTCGAACCTTCGAAAATTTACTTCTATGACGGAATCTCCCGAGGATATTGCATGCCTTTAATCTGCCAATTCAATATAAATATTTTTAATATCAAGTTCACTATAACATTCAATATAAAGTTCATTATGATATTCAATGTAACATCAAGTATTTGATCTTTGGAGATATAAATATTAATAGTAGAGTCTTTGTTTAAATGAACAGTTCACTGATTTTAATGAAGCAATATTTTTGAGAAAAAGTAATAGATCGTTAGATATCATAATTAATGATTTTTCGAGCTCAGGATTTTCAGCACAAACGGTGAGTTCACATTTGCTCGTGCTCGCTTTTCAGCTGGGACATATTGGCATGCCCAGGTGCTACGCCGATAAGTCTTGGCGGCGAGCGGAGCTCTAGCTCGTAAGATTAACAATTTTCAGCGACTGACAATGTCAAGGCGAGTCGTGCACGACGTAATTTCCACGTTTGTGTGTTTGGTTAGGCCGTGGATCTTGCGTCGCACTTGAAACTCTTAGAAACGAACGATAGTTTATCGTTCATACTTGCTCGAACCCGAATCTATTCTGTTGAAAGGAGCCCCCGCGGTTATAATTTATCTTCGGTTTCACCGCATGGTGAATAAGTTGGCGCATATGGTACTTGATATTGAATTCACGTAGAATCTAAAAACCCATGGATGGAAAAGACATACCATATGCGTTACCGTTCTACTGAAAAATACTTAGAGATTGTCTCGCACGACCTTCCGAAGGTCCATGATATCACGGTTCCCTTGTGCGCGATGTAAACGGTAGATTCACGCGATAAATTACGCAATGTCCGCTTTGCTTGTCAGTCGATTTCAGGAAATGGTACGTAACCTTAGAGCGTGAAAGTTGAGTACGGAGTTCGGGTGTCGGAGTCGCCCCGGGGTGGCTCTCTAGTGTAGGCCCCTGCGCCCGGGCTCTTGAATGATGATCGATGAGTGAATATATTGTCATGTTTGAGTCGCGATTTGCCATTTTAAATATAGGTGGTAGGTAGGTAGGTAGCATACCATCTCGACAGTGTGTTTGAATTTTTCTAAGATAAGCAGGCAGGGCCAGGAGGTGAGGCTATCACAATCGCGCGCGAGTAGGGTGAGACGTCTGCCCCTGGGATTAATCGTGTTCGAACGGATCCGGATCTCGTTCGGTCGCGATTGTTAGCTTTAGTTTCTACTTTCAGCTTGCTCGAATATCATGCTCAAATTGGAGGCATCGCGAGCAATGGCGTATGCACGGGCGGCAATTTCTAAAATCGCTGCTCGTCTGCGTTTCGCTCGCGTTGTTTCGCCGCGAAAGCTCCTCGGGGAAGCTGAAAATTGTCTCGACACTCTGGCGAGATATTCGAGCAACGTTCCTGGGGCAGGAGCCCGAAAAGAGAAGAGGCAACCGCCGAAGAGGCCCCGACAAACTGTCGCAAGAAGGGGTCGCACCGAATGGCTGACCTTTCTCGAATCCTCGGATTCTAGAATGGGGCGCCATTATTTTTTCTTTACATTTTGTCACTGTGCTCGCTTAGTGCATGTAGTTGTTACTCTGTAGTAGTAGTTGGGTATTTGGTGGGTTTGATATTTCCCCGCCCAACGAGGGATTCGCTGCTGCAGTCGCGATTTTGTTCGTATTAGCACACGCGAAATTAGCGTTGCGAACAGGAATAAGCGCGTTGAATTTTTTTATTAGATGCGCCAAAGTAGCTTTGCGAGACCAAGTGCACACTTTGTGCCCGTGATTTTCCTCGGTTTAGGATCTTTAGTAACGTAGAGTTTCGAAACTGCTTGCCCTTGAAAAGGGTCATCGGGAGTTGTGTGAATTTAATTATACAGTAGCGTTGCGAAAAAAGAAGCAGCATCAGAAATGGATGCACGGGTTTGCCACGCATTAGGCTTGTGAAACGTAGAGTTGCGAGATATATCGCATTCCAAATGGATGCGCGGGAGTTTGTTGCAATAACGAATCGTTAAAGTAGAGTTGCGAAATCAGAAGAAGCACCAAAGACGGGTGCACGGTTTTTGCTCGTATCAGGACATTGTAAAGTAGCTTTGCGAAGTAAAGAGCACCTCAAACTGGTGCGCGGGAGTTTGCTGAAATTAGGGCTTTTCAGGAATCATCTCTTCTTAGCTTTTCGCGATATTAGCGTTGCGAAGAAAATTTACAAACGGGTTTTTCCTTGCTCGGTACTCATTGAATTAGAGTTGCGAATAACTGAGTAGCATGCGACAAGCTGGTACCGAAGGTGGTACCGGACATGGTGCCCTGGAGTCGCAAAACGACGACTCCTCCATGAGCGGCTTCAATGTCCGCTCCTTTCTTCCGCGAATTAGTGTTGCGACAATTCATCCTCGCGATTTGCTCGCGAATTCGATTAATTACAGTTGCATGACATAATAGCACCCAAAGTGGCTGTTCGGAATTTTTCTCGCGGATTCGTCAAAGTAGCGTTGCGATTGAATAGCAGACGAAAAAACTGCACGGGATTTTGTTCGCAATAAAACACCGAGTAAATTAATAGATGCTCGGAGTAACTTCTCGGGTTCTTTCTCGCTATATGATTTTTGTATGTACCCCACCCAAGACACCCCCCCCCCCCCCCATCCCTTGTTTTTTATTATACCCATTGTTATTTTATGAAAATCAAGCGTTATATTGTGGAAACTTTTACAAAAATCATCAGTATTTTTTTATCATTTATCGCGTGCTGAACGGCTGCTTACTATTTTTTTACATATATTGGATATTGCAGCTACATACTGCTGATTATCGTCCTCAATGTTATTAATATTTTTTAACACAACACAGTTTCCCAATGTTTACATCAGGGGATTTTTATTTCGCGTGTCATATTTGTTTTATCTTGCATTCAGAAATATATATATACCTGTCAATTTAATTAAGCTTCTTTAAGTCGTCAGTCGCTAAACTTTGTTTGCGCATGCATCTCTTCTTTCTTTTTTTATGTATTTTCCTTTTGTCGGCAACATTAATGAGAGTCTGTTGCAGATTGCAGAAGTGCATTTATAGATATTTTAAATTTTGATAAATGATATTTTGTACGACTGCCAATGGTCACGGAAATTGATGCCGCCTTTTTATTAAATATAAAGTACAATCTTGGGCATTTAACGGTAATGAAGTAAGCCATACACATGGAAATTATGGGAGACAGACGTCTAGAGACGTTGGAGGAACCCACGGTGTAATTTAATTTTACTGACCAATGAGCTGTTGTTACAGGAAATACATCCATCCAACGAACCCGAAGGCTGATCTACGAATATTTGTCCCCGGCATCTTGTCTTGTAAATTGTGTAGCAGGTTTCCATATATTATTTCTGAGATCTCGTTCGTTATTCCGTTTTCCATTTTCCTTTGTTAATGGTTTCTTTGTGTTTGGTTTTTCGACGAAACTATCACTTGTCCTATGTCTTTTCCTCGAAGTCTGATTTATGGGAAAATTGTCCTCTGATTTCCTTCATCCTTCTATTAATACGAAGTTTCTTTCCATTCTGCGTCGAGCAGAATACATTTCACGTGTTCTCGTCAAGAGGTTTGCTTTCTGGTTTACAGATAGGCAGGCAGTATTCTTGAAAGAAATCTTATCTTTTAATTAGGCAGACTATCACTGGGTTTATACCTTCTCTTGAGGAGAAAACGATCGTTAGAATTCTTACTCAGGCAGGGTTTCCGGATGGGGAACATATTTATATCACAACTGGATAATTTTATGGGGAAATAAAATCATCACTGAAGATTTTCAAGTCTGCTAGCTGAAGAAAGAAGAACAAAAACGAGGAGGGAATATTTAAATATCCACGATCACAAATAATATTTCAGGGTATTAGACCGAAGACTTTATGGCACCAGTATTTGTACGAGCATACAGATCGCTTTTCTGTGTGCAAAAGTGTACAAAAACTGCTCCCATATCGATGGTCAGACTGAAATACGGGAGGGGAGGTTCAGATCGTGGTGGGTTATGGGTTAAGATCGCCGTTATTTAGATTATAAATCTAGAATTAAGTATCAGAATGTGTGGAATGAATGTTGTGTGCTAGTCCTTAAGTCTCGGATGCTCGACGCATCACGGTCGGATATCTATCTCTCCCATTGCGAGATGGACAGTGAAAGAAAAGTAGAGCAAGAAATTTCGCCTGGCACATTTTCCCGTTCACTTTGTCGTTCATGCCGTCGTTCATTCCGTCGTTCATTCCGTCGTTCATTCCGTCGCTCATTCCGTCGTTTAAACCTGTAAAAATGATGGGAAAATGTTTCATGCGAAAGACAAAATGCGATGGCGGATGGATGGCCACATTTTTGGGTCCTCAGTCGCAGCAACCTCCACGTGGTGGGACCCGGGTCGTTGTTGCTCGCAGTGACTCGAAAACTTTTATTTCATGATTTTTTTTGCCTCACTCATTGAAAGCAATAACGGGCTAATTGGCTGCGAATTCCTAAAGATCTCCAAGTTTCCACATATCTCTCCACCGTCTCCCTTTTTTAATGTTTATGTATGACAGTTGAGACCGCCACAAATCTTCCATTATATGGTTTTACGTGAAATTTAAGTCTTACTGGCTACATTCAACGTGTGTGGCCTGATGCAACGGTGACCTGACCATTTTCTGTCGATTCATTGGAAAGCGAAATTAAATAATATATTTAAGTCGAAAGTCTCAAAATTAAATTGACCGTGGGGGAGTTAAGCGGGTCACATTTCAATATTTTAAATAGAACGCGCTAATTTCTGTGGCCACTATCGCTCTTTAACTCCTCTTACGGAAACTAAATTCTTTGACAAACAAACCTGTTCCCCTTTATCTGCAACTATTCGTTTTCTTTCTTTGGTGACGACAATTTTCTGACAGTTCTCCGTCTTCTCTTCTTTCTCAAATCTTTTGCTCTTCGTTGATTAAAAATGCCAGATGTCATCCCGGAAGAAAACATCGTTTGGCATTAAGATTGTTCCAAGTAAGGTTTAAGTTAGATTTAAAAGTATCACCTAAGCGTAAAATTGAATTTAAGACAGTAATCGTAGCTCACTTCCATGCTGCCGAAAGTATACGAAAGAATTTCATTTATTACATCGTTGAATTTGTTTTCGTAACCGCAGTCTGACGACACGAAGGTCCGTACACGCTCGTGACCGTACTCGGCGGTTCTTTGAAATCACTCGAAGTACGGCTAATATTTTGTTCATTCTTTCAGTTTTTGATATTTTTAATACTTTGATGGAATCGAAGTGGAATGCGTATTCTTATAATGGCCGTTCTAACAATTTCCCTCTTTTTCCGAGACAAAGGGCAGTATTTAAACAAAAGATGAAAATTAAGCGCGCCACATTTAAAATTTTGTATAGACACTACCGCTTTCTACTGCCTCCTAAAGAAACTAAAGTTGTCGACACTACCGCCTCCTTCAAATATTATCACGAAGCATTTCTTCAAACTTAATATGTTCCCATAATTCGTAACTCTAATTAAAATTGTGATTTTCTCTCTCGAATTATGCATACATAACATTCATAGTACTCGTCGACATGAAGTATTTTTGTAATTTAGGTATCACTACTCCCATTGTAGATTGGACCCCCTGGGGATTAGAGTTAGATAGACTTAGGTGTATAAATATTAAGTAAAGTGTACAGGTTATGTGACCTGTACAGAGAATAGATTTGCTCTCCACTAATCCGGAACGATCACAAAAAATCACAAATCAATGTGAAAAATCACCATGATTGGGAACGAACGTGATCGAAACGTTCGTGATTCTCGATTAGCATTTCGCGCCATCTGTACTTAACGCTGCACTGAAAGTAAATAAAAAGAGCACTAACTAAAATCTGTTGATAAACGTACTTGTGGATTTTTTAAATACACTGCTGGATAAGTTGCATTTCAAATTTCTTAACAAGATAATTATACAGATAACCAGATAAAAGAGGTTCGCAAGAAATCAGCTGTCAATGCTTCCGAACAAATATATGTTTATCTGGTTGGTGCGGATCGAACCCATGCATGAATTCTTCTAACCTCAAATATATAGTTCTTGACAGATGATCAAATCGGAAAGATCTGTCTAACATTTTATATCATGTGATTGTTATACATCTGTTACGGTCGATGAATGTTGAACACTAAATTTCATTCACCATGACTGATTCTGATGATGAAAATTACGTTACGTTCGGTAGTCCGCTTGATCCCTTGGACGAAGGTACAACGCTGTACTACGAAGTTTAATTTTCATTTTTCCTATGAAACATTTCGATCTGCACGTGACATTTTTTTCTAGAAAATGTTCCAAGAAAGAAGCCTATAACAATTGAAGAGCAATACGCTTATGATGCACAAGGCAGAAGAAGATTTCACGGTGCGTTTACAGGTGGTTTTTCAGCCGGATATTTTAATACTGTTGGTACACGAGATGGATGGAGACCACAGCAATTTAAGTCATCTAGGAGTAGCAAGGCTGCAAGTGTTACTCAATGTCCAGAAGATTTTATGGACGATGAAGATACGAGCCAGTTTGGAATTGCTCCTAAAGGAATCCGGGCTACTAGTGATTACACCGATCATGGGCAAAGAGGTGTAAAGCGAGATAGGGTTAATCACAGTAGCGACGGACCTATTCCTGGTGTTCCAGTTTTAAAGGAACTTTTGAAACCCGTGAGGTAAATTGTTGTCAGCAACATCATCACAGATTTGTGCATATGAATTTGTACAAATTTTAGTACATTAATCATTCGGGTAAACCAAATGATTTAAATCCTTATTTTTCTGATGATTAAGATATCTTTCATAAAGATTTATTAATTCATAGAGAAACAATTGGTATAACACTTCTAAAACAAATGGGATGGAAGCCAGGTCAGGGTGTTGGGTCTAGAATTACTAAAAAAGAAAAAGCTAAGATAAAGAGACGAAATGAAAAAATAAAAGCGTCACAGCAGCTTGGTAAAGTAATACCAGCAAGCAGTTCGGAAGAGTCGGAAGATGAATCTGGAGATGTTACTTTTGCTCCCGATGATTATGAACCATTTAGGTAATATTAGAATTAATTTAAGAGAATATTTTTTAAAAAGAAGCAACATTTTTCGAACATTTCAAGCAGAATATATTTATCTTTATTGAACTTCAGGTATTCTTTACATACTAGGTATAATTGAAGAGTAAGTCTAGTAAATTTTTGTATTCTTTATAGGTGCAATCCAAAAGATAACTTCTTTGGTATAGGGTATAGTGGTCTAGATAGGAGAAATATACTTTCTGGACATGTCAGTTTATTTGAGACTCCTGCGTTTAAAGTTCAGGATAAAAATAAAAAACTATCGATACACGGACAAGCGTTCGGAGTCGGTGCGTTTGAGGCGGACGATGAAGATATATATGAACGGGAAGATATGTCGCGTTATGATTTTCAGCTGGGTCCAGAACGTAAAACGAAATCGAGATGGTCCGATGATAGTAGTTCGAAAAGTACGGGAAACAATTGCGTAGATGGTTTTGTATCTGCGAAAAGTAAATTGGAACGTAAGAAAATCTTTCGTCCACCGGAATTGCCGAAAGATTTCATACCGGTGCATACAGTTAGAAAAAGTCGATTCTATCCACCCATCGAGAATGTTCCTCGTACACTGGAAAATGGAAAACGCAAAGATCTCACTGCAGTGGACAGAGCTAGAATATTGGAAGACAATCAAAACTATAAGAAACCGTTAGATGCCCAACCAAACGCAATACCGTCTGTCGCTTCCAATATCGTTGCGAGGACACTGAATTTGCATGGGAAACAGCAAGTCGAGGAGAGGAAAAAATTGGAAATTGAACAATCCAAATCAGCTGCTTCATGGATGGAAAAGTTAAATGTACGAAGTTTTATCAAAGGAGGCACTGTCGGCTCTAGCGCGGAATCTATGGGAAGTTTGAAGAAATTAGAGGAGTTTAAAGATGATTCTGCAATATCTGATAAACCACAAATGACTACGGACGAGGGAAAAACTACAGAAAGCAACTCTACGAAGAACAATGCAATAATGCCATTCTTGTCTGATCCAGACAAACAACGACGTTTCGAGCAATACTTAGATCTTCTGAAAAAGGGTGAAAAGAGTAAGTTTGAAAGTATACAACCATTATCAATGACAGAATGGGACAGGGAACATGAACGTAGCGAATTCGAGCAAGCAGCAAGATTATTTGAACAAAAGTCGGAATATGTTGTGAATAAATTTACGCATGCTTCTTCTTCGGACGCTGATCTTGCTTCGACGAGCAATAGCCAGGAAGAAGAATTGAAGCAAGCTGTAAAAATGAAAATGTTTGGAAAATTAACGAGGGAACGTATGGAATGGAAACCTGCCAGTATTGTTTGCAAAAGATTTAATATTCCTGAACCAAAGATTGGTTGTGCTAAGCCCGAAATGCAGAAAACAGCAGCGAAGTTTTCGATCTTCGACTCGCTCGATTGGAGCAACTCTACGAAATTTTTGAAAGCTACGGACACAGTAACGAACGAAACGATTCAACCGTTGAGCGTTCCTTTGAGCAAAGAGAATGCTATGAATAGTTTGAATTCAGAATCCAAGTCAATCAACGAAACCTACGAAGATGTTTCAGCATCGGAATGCGTATCCGAAAAAGTGCGAAATTTCGAGGCCTCTTACGAAAAAGTCTTTGGTAAAGAAGTTCAAACGACACCTGTTAAAAGTAGTAATGCCAGTGAAAATTTACGGGACGTAGAAGAAGAAGTTGGTACAGAAAGAGAGCCGCAATCAAGTGACAAGACCGAGGAAGATGCTGTAGCAAGGACAGTAGCGAAAAGTAAATCGGAGGAGAAAAAAGATCTGTTCAAGGCCATCTTTTTAAGCAGCAGCGAAGATTCTGATTCAGAACTGGAGGAAAATGTAGACAGTGAAGCACTCAAGTCTGTTTTAATAGGTAAAGTTCCAAGCGAAGTGAACGCAATCAGAAACACGTCTCCGCCGAGAGGAATATTTGCCAAGATTGATCTCGATAATTTAATCGTAAAACCAAAAAATACCGAAAACACAGAGGAAGGGATAACTGAAGCAAAAGATGGAAATGTAGTGTCGGAATCTGAGTCGCAGAAAATTACGCCGGAACAAAATCAGGATCATGCAGATTCAAACGTTCCGGATCCATCGATATCGTCAGCGATGTACGGTCCAGCTCTTCCGGCGAGATTAATGAAGAATGAGAATTCTTCGACATCCGAGGCATCCAGTTCTCAAACTATGAAGCCAGTTTTTCGAAGTGTCGTTGTGCCGAAAGTTACGACTGACTCGAAGATCTCTGGCAAATGGATTGAACGAGGGAAGGTGAAGAAGTCGAAGAAAGAGAAAAAGAAGCACAAGCACAAAGAACACAAAAGTTCGAAGCACAAACGGAAATCGAAGAAGGAACGGCGTGACTCGTGATGTAGAAAGTGAGAACGAATAGTGTGAAATATAATAAAGAAGGATGATCGCTTGACACGACAGGACTGGCCTGTGCTACTAATCAAGTATTGTACATTTTTCTTTCTCTTCCTATCAGTTCGAGATTCGTAATTAACGAATACCGGTAAATATTCGTGTAAATCTGTAAGTAAAGTATCAGTAAATGGACACTTAGATGTGCAGAGTAATACGTATCGTTTGAGCAATCCCTTTTTTTTATTGCAGTAGCATCGTTTGATGTGATTATACACTTAGAGAATAATTGTGTTAGAAATAAGCGTCGAACTTCGTTTAAAGATGGTACCGGATTTCGGTATGATTACGCGTTCGATGTTGTAGAATTTCTGGAAGCCGGTCTACTGTGTTGTCCAGAGCTAATCTTCTTATCTACGCTAAAAATGACAGAAGAATAGGTTTTTCAAAATTAGATAGCACAATAAAATAGAATATTCGAGTTTTGTGTAACTGGGCTATGATCTACGGCATATTGTATATAGTAGGGAGGTATAGATTCGGACTCGCAATCAGTAAGTCCGAGATCAGATCCTCCATCGTCACTTCTGGGAAATTTAACTTAATTTATTATTTAAAACTAAAACCACCAAGCCGATCAAAATGACGAGTTCCGAATTTTTTCAAAAAATTCTCCAAATTGATAGGGGAACGATGCAGTAGATAAGTATTTAAATGTAAGAGATATAACGCCGGTAGTCCTAGCGTTAATATATTCTAGCCCGGATGATTCGAAAATTAGCTAAAGAATTAAGTCATAGTCGAAATGGCCGTAGCAGCTAATAAAGAAGCACTTTTAGATTCTTATTTCAATTTTAAAATTTTGATTATATATACAGATATAGAGGAATGGAGGAAAAATCTAGTTGTTTGAATGAACATTACGTACCTGCTACTTCTCGAGCCTCGCTTAAACATATCTGTTAATTTCTTCTTCAAATTCTTCTTTTCCGTTCTATCGTTGATACTCGTCTCAGAACCGGAAGTCTGTGATAAAGAAATGAAGATATTATGACCTAGTCAAATAAATAGAGCCATTTTGAAATCAATTCTTTTACCTGAAGAGAAAAGTCCATTGAAACGTTTGGATCATCCACGCTGGCGGATTTAGTCAGTTTAGTCGTGATTTTTCTTATTATACTCTTTCCATGCTTCTTTTCTCGGTCTAACATTTCACTTTTCGTGGAACCAGTAGAAAGCCGACTGGATGTAGAAAAATTATCAAATATTTGTGTTTCAATTAACTGATTGTATGTGTAAACAATGCTATGAATCTTTTTCGATCATTGGACAATACTTTATTAAACGAATGAAGTTAAAAATGAATTGAAATATTAATACCTGTCTACGCTAGAATCTCTGTGCATATGAAACGTTCGCGTGTCACTTTCTGATCCCTCTAAAGACTGTAAACTCGACAAATTGCTGTCGGTGCCCCAAATAAGCTGCGACTGAAATATTGTAAAGCGTATTAACCCTTTTGCTACGAGTATTTTGAAAATTATCACCCACAAAGTACTATTGGGTAATATTTGTCCCAAAAATGGTCAAAAATACGATTTGTGTAGAAATTAATACTACATCAAAAATATTTTCATATTACTCAGTTACTTTCTCTTTAGTATAACAAAAATAATTTCTCTATAAATTTATAAAGCCGTACTTTTTGTAACATTTTTTTCCTGGGACATATATATCCCATTAGTAGCGAATTGGTTAAATCTTAATTAGTTAAAATACGTAATTTTAACGAAGAAGAAAACGTGAAGCTCTTCAGTTACATAAATATGTAGGATTACATTAAATAAATACGTACTTCTTCGTTTCGTCCCGCTGTCTGTTCCAAGGATAAACTCTTTCTCTTCAAACGCGGTTTCAAACGATTCATCGTTAGCCCTTTTCCTGGATCGCTTTCAACAGATGTTGATCTGCGAGAGAAGAAACAGTTTTTTAAATGTTAATATGCTGATTTATCAAAGGATATTAAATAATATTAATAATCTTAAATAGTACAAACAGTATCGATACCTTTTACCAAGTTTCTTCAGCCGTGTTGTATTCGCATCGTCGGAAGCTTTCTTTGATTCCTTTAGTTCTCTAGCTACATCCATTAATTTCTTGATAGTGTACTCCAGTTTTTCCGTTCTTTCAATGAGATGCGAATTTGAGCCTGTAATGAATCCCAATTATAACAATATAGTTTATGAAAAAAGGTTTGCTCTAATCGTACCTCTTATGTCGCCTTTTGCGTCCAACATCGGTGACGATTCTCTCGATTTTGGTCCCTGAAAGATATGTTAGAAAATTTGTATTTTCTAGTGTTCTGGTAAAACGGAAAGTGGAATTGTTTGTTAATTATTCGTCATACCTTCAATCGTCTAGGTGGAGTCGGCGTATAAGCATTTTGTGTCCCATTTTCAGTGATTCCGTTTAATTCAGGGAAATGTTTCAGCAAATCATCTACCTGCTGAAGCAATATGTTAATATTACGCAGCTCTGATTGTTCCTGCTTGAATTTCTTCAATATCGCATCTTTCAACTCTTCTCGTTCCTTTTCGTGTCGTTCCTTCTCCCGTCTCATTTTCTCGTTGCTTGTTCGCAATTTTGCGTGGGCATCTCTCAATTCGAGTAAATCGCATTGCAACTGTAATATTTTACAAAAGAATTATTTAAAAAGAAACGATAGATTCCATTAAAATTTCAAGAATGTAATGTAAAGTTTTTCAGGACTTCTTTTACCTCCAATAATTTCTTCTTGCTTTCTTCCTTCTCCTCGTCGAAGACTTTCTTCAGCTGATCCTGTCGTCTCTTATTTTCAAGACGTTCTTTGGCACGTTCCCTTTCAATCTGGAAAACAAAAGATCTGATTTAAACTTTTTTTACATTTATATTTGAATAACAAAAACTTCGGCACAGGCCGTTATGTACTTCAAACAAAGTTTGTCGCAAATCTCTCGCCAACGTTGCGGTTTCTTGCAGTAATCTCTGATGCTCTTCTCTCTCTTTCTGCCAAGCTAACTCCATGCGAACTTTCAAACCGGGTATCTTTGTTCTGCCACTTGTTAGCACCCTTTCTTCTTCGAGCTGCAACGAATGGCAATGAGAATAATATAAATTCGCCATACCGCATTTTTTAATGACCTCTTAAGATACCTCATTAATTCGCGACTGCAATTCAGAAACTTTAACGTGACTCCCGGATTTTTCGGACACCAACTCAGCTTTCAACCTGGAAGCTTCTAATCTTGTCTCTGAAAGTTCATCCTCCAAATTATTGATTTGCCTCTCAAGTGTTGCTAAACTGGTACTCGATATTTCTTCTTCCTAAATAGGAGAAGCATCTTAAGTATTTGTATACTTAAATTCACTCGCATACAAAATTTGTTGAGCGTTAAATAAGGAATTAAACTTATCCCATAAAGAACTTTACTCGTTAAAAGTAGATCTGCCGACGATCAATCCAACAAATATTAAAATTGTCAATTAAATAGCTTAAAAGAAAAGTAACGAAGGAGGGGAAATTATCGATTTGATCACTTACAGTCTACAAGATTAACATAGAAAATTGACAAATAATTAAAGACTGATAGAAATTTGAGAAATGTTTACAAAAAATATAATTTTATATATTTAAAATAATTTAATTTCTTAATTTCTTTTTGACCATCTTGGCAGATCGAATGTTAACTTCTTGCCGTACAATAACGAGTGACAGTCGTGACGCGATAAATGGAATAGTCAATTTTGTAGTGGTCCAGAAATTATTAAATTAAAAATATCAGTGGATCAGGATAAAATAAAATGAATTCTATGCTATTTAATATTGCATTAAATTATAAGCTATATCAGAAATCAGGGATGGATTGTTATTTCAGCAATTAATTCAGAGTTACCGCACATTTGGTCACAAAAGAAATGGTACGGCAAGGGGTTAAGAATGATGAAGAATAGTATCAGGTCTGAAAATATTATTTTCTGAAGTTGAAACTACCTCATCAGATTTTCCAGATGACGCGTTCGATTGTCTACCTCTTGCAGATTTCAAATCTGCAATTGTTTTTTGCGCTCCTTCCAGCATATGCTTGTAAGTGTCACGTTCTCGTTTGTACCGTGACAGTTGATTTTGTATTGCCTGAATTTCATCGTTGATAGCTGTTATTCGATGCTCGTATCGCATTTTGCACTGTGCCAAATCCGTTTTCTTCGTTTTTTCCAAATTCTCAAAGGCGGTCTTCAGTCTTCGTACTTCTGCCTCGAGGGCTACGGTGTCTGGCGCTAAAGCTTGATGAATTTTCGACACCGATTCGTAGTCTTTAAGTTTATCAGACAAATCGTCATTCTGAAAGTTATTTTATAAAATTGAACCTTATACCGTTGCCAGATGTAAATGAATACGGAGATAATTATTACGATATAATAAACTCACCACTCTTCTTACATCTTCTAATCGCGACATCAAAGAACTGTTTTCCTTCTTCAGACTATTAATGTCGCTGTTTAATTCATTTATCAATGATTTATTAGGTAATTCACTTTCGCGTATACGGTTCTAAATGAAAATGAAAGACGATAATAAGTACATTTTTTAAATGGTACTTATTTTAAACTCCATTTCTCTACTCACTTCCAAGGATGACTTCTCTGATCGCCATTCTTTTTCTTTCAGTTTCAACGACTCTCGCATTGATTCTAGATCTTTTCGGGTACTACTCAAATCTGAATTTTGTTCCTGCAGTTTGCTGTAAGTAATGACAGAATATAATAACTGAAAATATAGAAAATTTGTCGTAGTAATTTTACAGGATATTGAGTTCATAGAGTTGTATTAAAATATAATTAATTCGGTGCTCGTTTCTTTTTCTTACGGAATTGATGGCGCGCCGTGACGCGTGAAATTGATAGTTTACCTATTTAACGATTCATATTCTGTCTCCAGTTTCTTTTTGGAATTAATTAGGTCGTTGTATCTTTCATTCAAATTTTCTTGTTCCTGCTGACTCTTCTTGAGCTCGTTCTCAAGATCTGAAATATACGGCACTGTTACTTCTTCAAGCTTTTTCCGATTTTCTTTTATATTAAAGGAAAACTTACTTAAAATCTTTTCATTGTACGTTTGCTTCATCTCGTTTATCCTCTTCGTGTTTAACCCTGTCTTCTCCAAAGAACTGATTTTCTTCTTCAACGTTGCTACCTCGGTTTCCTTTGATTGTTTCTCTTTGTCGAGCTGCGACATTAACTTTTCATTTTCTTTCTTCGATTCTGATAATTCCGTGTTTAAGTCGTTTATTTTGGTAGAATTCGAGGACTTCGTGTTCTCCAGTTCTTTCTTTAATCGTTTTAATTCAGCATCGAGTTTGGATTTTGTTTGTTCGACCTGTATTAAAAACAAAGAGGAAGTATAAGTGGAGAAATACTTTAAAACAGGTACTGAAATACTCACCGATGTTATAGATTGTGTCATTTTTGATTCTCGCTCGGTATATGCTGATAAGTCATCTTGCAGTTTCTTGCATCTATCCCTTTCCTGTGTAAGCTCTTTCTTCAGTTCATTGATTGTCTTTTCCATTCTCACGCTGTCTTTCTCCGACGATTTAGCTGTTTCTGTGTTTCAAAAGTTTCTTTAGTGCAAATTTCATAAAGATCTCTTAGCTCAAATTTCAGAATAATTCTTTAGTTTCAATTTTGTGAAGATTTCTTAATGCAAATTTCAAAAAGATTTCTCAGCGCAAATTTCGAAAAGATTTCTTAGAGTAACCCTTTACTTCTTTATTTACGGAAAAACTTCATATTCAAAATGTCTTAGAAGACTTTACCTAAGTCTTTCTTAAGTTGAACAACTTCGTTATACACTTTGAGCTTTTCCGCGGATAACGACAAAAGTTTCGACTTCAGTTTTTCCTTTTCCTCGAGCAACGCAGATTTCTCATTGTCCCACGCTTTCCTTTCAACATCCTGCATCGAAACTGCATCGTCCAGTTTCTTTTTCACTGTAACAAATTACATTGCTATCAAAACATTTCCTCTCAAATTCGTGAAAATGAAAGGGCATTCCAGTAACAATTACTATTTTGTATATCTGAATTTTTAACATCCTCCACTTTATTGTTTGAATGAGACTTCTTCTTCTCCTTTTCATCCGTCAGTTCCTTCATAGTGGTATCCAGTTTTTCTTTCAGTAATTCATGCTCCTTTAAGAGCTTATCATACTTTATATAATTGTCCTTTGATGTGATACTCTGAATGTCTACGTCCTTTCCGTCGACGATATTGGTAAACACGCTCATCATATCACCTGAAACATGATATTGCACATTGTTTAGAGCGATAATTCGGTTTTATGAATAACAAATGAATTGAGACTATGGTGGGCATGGAATTAGAGGCCTGGACTTCTAATTTTTGAGAACTATTTCCTAATTTACTACTTAACACTTCAATTATCGGCGTTATATCTATTACAGTTAATTGTAGTGAATTTTGAAAGTGAATTTTGTAGTGAACTTTGTAAAAAAAGAAATCAAGTGGGGAAAAAGACGATCAATTAACACATTGCACTCCGGCTAAATATCAGCCGCTGAAAATCTGAATGCCTGTCTTAAAATTTTCAAGTCAATATCGAATTTAAATGCATTAAGTAATTCACAAATTAAACGAAATAATACTACCTTCTTTGTCCACTTTACCGTTTTCTCAAGACAGAATAATATGACAGATATTGATTGGCCAAATCTACAATGATATTTTTGAAATTCCGTATTATCGCGGGACCGTCGTGCAATGTGTTAAGTCATTCAGATTTTATAAGATAGAAGTGCAATATTGTTTACTGTGCGGCGACCCTATGAATTCAAGGAATTTATTGAAAAAAATTGAAAACCGATTACTTTGATCGCCTTGGTAATTTCAGTGTTAATATATCATTGTTTTGGCGCTTCGAAATCCACCTAAACCTAAATTTCATGTGGAGTGACCATATTAGTTAAAGCCGAAAAGAACACAAAGAAAGAATAAACAGATCTTCCGGGTTCTTTAAATATCTTGATCTTTTTTTTTTAATATAAAGTTCTAGGTGACTCAGAAGTTTCTGTGAAACATACCAATATCTTTCTCCATTTCGTCTACCATTTTCTTCAGTTGTATTTTGCTCGTCAAATCCGTTGCCTTCTTTTGCGTTCTGTTTTGAAATTCATTCTTCACTTTCTTCAATGTCTCTTCTACTTTTTTGACCTGAAATCATCACTTTTGTCAATCTTTAAACGCGACATTGATCTCTAACAATAAGGTCTTCGAATAATTTACCTCGTCGTATTTTTTCTCCAACGTTGTTTTGTCCGTCTCTAATTCTTCAACTTTCCTCTCGACTTTTCTCAATTTGAACGATAAGATCCGACAATTCTTGTTCGATTGTTCCAAACTTTTGCGCAAACGAACATGCTCGTCTGCTTGCTCATCCCTTAACGATGTTAAGTGTGCATTAATTAAAAATTGCGTTAATAATTATACAATGTATCAAGCTCGCATAAAAATAGTATTTGTAACAGAAAACAAATAATTCTTCCTCGTTGAGAAACTTCTCTAGGTCGTCAATTAATTTATGAATGAATGAAATAACATCCGGTATGACAATGGATTAAAATGCAAAATTATTAATTCAAATATAATTAATATTTGATATTATTAAGTTACAACTCATGACATTTGTTATAAAAAATAAGAAAATTTCTTTTTACATTATTTTAACCGATAAATATGCAATAGGACCTCGTATAACGCTTTTATAACGTAATTTACGAATTTTATTTTCACAAATATTAGTACAAATTGGAAACCGCTTACTCTCTATATTTGAAAACCAGTCAACTTTTCAAAATTGAGTGATAAATGACAGTAACCGCATTTTTTTTAAACGGTCTATGCACAGTTTTCAAAAAACGTATTTTTACGTGATCCTCATACAATGTGTTAAAAGTTTCACTATTTCCCAGTACGATGCTACTGGAAATCACTCGATGAAATTTAAAAGAAAAGAATATAAGGCTGTATTTTAGAATCAAGGAAAATTTGAAAGACAGCTGTAATAATGAAACATAACACAGAATCTATCTCGCGCGTTACACGTACATCTACTGTATTACACACATCGTATTATTCCCTGTTTCAAATACCAATTTACCCGATTGCTTGAAACAAACGCATAAAGCATACTGCACTCTCATAATTACCTTTCGCAACGTTACGTTCAATCAGTGAAATCATCGCCATGGTGTTTGAAATTCGCGAACGAAAGCACAAAAAGAAAAAACGTGCATAAATGTTAAAACCGAAAGGGTTCGACGACAGTAATAGGATCCACATACTGCTCTTTACAAAAAAAAAAAGAGTCCAAATCAACCGTCTCGTTTTCTCTCTAAGCCCACCCAATTCAAATTACTCAACGATATTCTCTCGTATCGCCGTATTCCTTCCTCGTTTGCGAAACCGTCTAAATCCGATATAATACGTAAAAGGAGAATCTCAAAACGTTTTCGAGTCCAGCGAGCCCGGTATTCATCGAACAATGAAACTTCGTTTCCAGTTTTGGTGAAAAGGAGTGCCGTCGTGTGTTGGAATCGCACGCGTCTTCCGTCCAAATCGTCGTCCTGCAACAATTCAGATAGCTCATTTTGCTAAACATTTTCGGTACACGGTGTACGACGCCAGAGGCTTTCTCTCAGAAACAACTACGACGACGATATCGCGGATTATTGGAATGAAAAAAATTCGATTTATCTTCTACATATTTTTAGAAATTTTCTTCTTTTGTGGAGTATTGCAATAACTGTTTCTTTTCTAGCGAATATCACATTTCCTTTTTATCGTTTCTCTCTATTTCGTTTGTTAACGATGCAGTAAGTGGAAGTCCACTGTATTCGAGCCCCTTCATTGAACTTCTTTGACGTTTAAATTTGTAATTAGGAAGACGTTTGCTACGTTTGTACGTTTTACGTTTAACGTTTATTAGAAAAAAGCACGAGCGTAGTCGAAT
This sequence comes from Cerceris ruficornis, assembly GCA_963989415.1. Taxonomy (NCBI): domain Eukaryota; kingdom Metazoa; phylum Arthropoda; class Insecta; order Hymenoptera; family Crabronidae; genus Cerceris; species Cerceris ruficornis. Next base: position 11,850,640 of record OZ022518.1, on the reverse strand, counting down.
CTTTGCTATCTCGCAGTAGCAACGATTCTTTTTACGATACTCGTTTTTAAACGTTGCAGGAATAACAGACGCATTCATTAATTCCAACACATGTACGTTATTAATTAATCATAATTAAATTAATATCAAAATAAGAAGAAAGTCCACAATAGAGCGAGTCGTATTTCGCCGTTGAACGATGAGAATGTCAGGCTCTTACCAAATTTGTTAATCAATGAAACCGTGTCCAATCAAACCGGTTAGTAAAATGCAATTCTCCTTTTTTTTCATAGAGTTTCTCAGGGACACTTTGTTATCTGTATCGTCTGTATCTGGAATTTTGGAAAGTCTTAAACTTCTCTATTCTTAGGGTATTAACACTAGATCTACAAAGGTGGTGAAAATGTCTTCTTCTCATTCTTTTCTTTGTCGTGTGCCTTTTCGGCTTCAACTGCTATACATATTTCACATAGACCTTACTGTTTTAGATGATTTCCGAACCACCGAGATTATGATACCTTAAGTAATTAATCAGAAAAAAATTGTAGATTTTTAGAGGGATAGAAATTTGTAGAGGGATTTGAAATCGATCGCCTGTCCTACCCTTTACCTCCATAGCCGCCGTAACCCCCTAACTGCTATGGTTATTTTGTCTAGGACCTACTGTTTTCGGTGGTTTTTGAACCACCAGGGCTATGATACATTAAATAATAAAGTAGGAAATATTTCTTAGAAGTGGCGGGCAATTTGAATTCGATGTCAATGATCGCTAGTCCTAGCTTTTACCTCCATAGCCGCCATAGCCCCTTTTTTTTAAATTCCTAATATTTCTAACTGTACTAGCTGTTTCTTTTTTAATTTTCTCACTTTCATTTCTTTTTTCTAACATAGGTCTTTGACATTTGGAAATCCATTGGATCAATCGTCGGTAGATCTAGTGTTAATGATGTTACGTAAATCGAATTTTTTTTTCTCTCGTTCTCTTCTCATTTCGAATGGTAAAACTTTGAGCTTTATTTACATATATATATGCTTATCTTCGAGGTAAAAATGAAAAATAATAAGTAACGTTAAGTTTATCTCCGATGACGTGTCTCACTGAAACTAGCAATATTTACATATTCCTCGAAGAATGTAATGTTTCTGAGCAAAACAACATTGGCAATCAAGGGAAGAAAAAGAAAATACGTGGAAGAATAAGCATAGGGTTTGCATGCGTGAGCAAGGGAAATTAAAATCTCTACATTTACGTAAATATTTCCAATAACGACGGATAGAAATATTACCTGAAATTGTCTTGTAACTCGTATATCTCTTCTTCCAGTTGCCTGATTTCCTTCTTCATGTCTTCATTCTCATCCATCAGATTTTCGCAAAGACTCTCGGCTGCCTTTAATTTCGATTTTAGATCTTCTTTTTCCCGATCTCTTTCACCTCGAAATGCTCTGGAGTTAACTTCTTTCTCTAGCTCCCTTATCTTCGTTAGTAATCCAGTCTTTTCTTGCGTTAGCGCTAAATGAAGGTTCATATTATTTGAATGACGTAGTTCAATGAATAATAATAATCTTTATCTACGTGGCGTGTTACGAAGTAAAAAAAGGAAAAAGAGAAATATTCCTTTTGGAAAGCAATTGCATTATCTCGTCTATTTGAGTTATTTGAGAATTAAATTACTATATGCGTGGTAAGATGAAATACTTAATGCTAACCGTATCGTACGCGGTCGAATGACCAGTTCAATGGAATAAATATTTGTAATTTTTTGTATTATCAACTATAGTCTGTTTTCTGCATTGTTTCCTATGTTGAATTGACAATTTTCTGCATTTCTTTTAGAAAAATATAATTGATATTTCGTAACTAGTCAAACGATTTGTTACGATCAGAAAACATACAGTACTGGTACGGTTAGTGTTACTATAATATATTTCAGCAAACTTACAAATATTTTCATTTAAAATTCGCAAAACTGACTATGGAGAGCATAGAGTTAAAGACACGAACTCCCAATAATTAGGTGAGTTTAAAACTCCATCAGCTATAGGATTTTTTTTTCAATTATCATTTAATTTATAGCCTCGACGGCTAAAAATCCACAAAAATTTTAAGGCTTTGGGTAAAATAACTATAGCAGACGAACTCCAAAAAATACAAACAGAAGAGGGAAACGAATTCTATTTTTTTTTAACGTTTTAGGTACAGCGCACCTGTCCGCGGATGGCACAAAAACCGTTTATGACGGCTTCCACTACGACATTACGTGAGAATAGAGTTCTAAATGAATAAATGACGATTTCTTTATACATTTTCACGAAACAACATCGAAAAACTTTCTTAACACGTTCGCGGACAGTAAAAATTTCAGTGAGCTGCAAAAATAGTCAATCAAGTATTACACTTCTAACTTACACTTCTCACTAGACACAGAAAAAATAAAATAGTCTGAAAATACTCAATGAATCACTTGGCCACCACTTTAAACTGCATAATAATTACAAAAAATTAAGGTTATATAAAATTAAATGAGTTATAATTGGCTTTATCATTTGGCACTGCATGAATGCTATAGCATTCATGTCATTCTACATTACGATGAAAATGGATGTCATAGCACTCACGACCGCGAACGTGTTAATTAATTAATTAGGCGAAACAATTGAGAGATAAAGTAAAAAACGTATAATAATGAAATCCACGGAAGCCACTATAGTGGCGTGCCGTTCAATTTGATGCTATCCACGGAGGCCACTATAGTGGCCTACCGTACCTAAAACGTTAATCCCAGTAACTAATAACTAATAGATACCCTCGTTCTTCTTCTGCAGCTTCTGAACTTCGTTCGGCGAAGACTTGCTCGATATAGTTTCCATAGTGGATAGCCTTCTCAGAAGTATTTCGCTTTTTTCTTTCTCCGCTTTCTCGCACCTCGCCTGCATTTCGGTCAACTTTGTCCTCAGCCTCTCCATCTCGCTCTGCTAGCATTAAGTTTTCTTATTATCGTCGTCATGTGTTCCTTTTTTTTTGAAATGTCTTTGTTCCGTAATGTTTAGTACATAAGGGACATTTAATACTATGAAAACAAAAGTCGTGAGAATAACATCGAAACGAAGCTCGCCGGGTGAACAAACAAAGGCACGAACGTGAAGGATGAAAGAGAACGTAAAAGATAAGAAAAACTAAGGAAAGAGAATGGCAGTGTTGTTACTTTCTCTGTTTCCTCTTCCCTTTTCGCATGGCGATCATCCTCGTCCTTTATGGCATTTTTCGAGGAAGCAGTCCGTGATTTTTTCACCTAGATACGACAACAAACAACACAGAACATAAATTGTCTCATCGCCTCTGGTTATCTTTGTCCCTTTGTCACGAACGGTGTCCTTTTATCGTGATACTCGAACACGAGTAACGATATATCGTAGCGATAAAGGAAACAATCAAAGCAAACATGACAAAGACGACGAAAGAGTTGTTGTTTCTTATTTATTATTATAGTTCTCACATTTCGCAGTGCATCGATGCGGTACAGTGCATATAACGAATAAGTTAGTATGAAACAGTGGTTCTCGAACTTTTTTAAGGATTACTTGCGTGATGGTCTGTTTACAATTTTTTAAATTGCTCTTGGACCCTTTAAAATTAACTGCAATTACTAAATAGGCTAATGTTACCAATACAGTTTTTGAGAAACAATTAATTATTCAGAAAATGGGAAATCTTTGTCATCAAATGTACATTAAATGGGGTCGGTGTACCTGTTCTTCGGAGTGACCTCTTCGCGGCCACCTTAGAGCAGTGTTTTAAAAAAATTCAGGGGGTGTTCTTTTCTTGCATATGCAAAATTATTCACGGAAATTAAACTGTTTAATGAATTGTATTTGCCCGGCAGAATTTGTTCTTTTCTTTCTGGTCCGCTCGCAAAAAAGATTTCCCATTATGGCCCTAGAGCAGTGGTCGGCAAATCGCGGCTCGGCCATAAAAAATGTTGTCAACAAATAAGATCATTATTATATCTGGTGGTATTTAACCCTTTGGGGACTACCGACGCATATATGCGGTCTGAGAAAAAATCTGGTTCTAGTTTATCGAGGCATGTATACACGATTCGAATTGAAAAATTAAAATATAACCGTTGAAATATGATTCTGCAAATAGTAATGTATAATTCTGATACGTTAACAATCGAACTTTCTAATAAAAAAATAGTTTTTCATCGCCAAATAAATGATTATCTTTTAACACTAAAAAAAGTGTCCGTGCGGAAAGGGTTAATGTTTAGTAACTAGGTTAAACCGGCTCCGAAAAACATGGTTCGTGACCGGTTCTTGAATCGAAAATTGGCCCTCAAAAAAGTTTTAATCGTCCTGCTGCTAATTTTTGGCTCTTTTGACTAATGAGTTTGCCGAACACTGCCCTAGAGGACCGTGAACCCCAGTTTGAGAACCCCTGGTACAGACGATGCTTGACGGTAAAAACGTTTTGTATTTGGTAAATTGACTATGCAAATCGTAAATCAAATTCAAGACAGTAAATGTCTTATGGTAATGCAGTTTGAAATTGACCGTTCCGCCGTTTGAAATATTGCAACCGCTTACAGTTTTACTCCTGTTTTTTCTTTTTACGTTGTATCAGCTAAATGCAATATTTCAAAGTAATCGTAAGGATATTTCTTTTGAACATTGACAAAAAACGTATCGAATTAATTAATACAAGTTATTTTACTTTGAGGAAGAAACGGAATTTAAATATTTTTACTTCGGTAGTAGATACGTACGTTCGAAGGTACTTGGTACAATTATGACGCTCATCACAATCTTCAAATACATTTAGTAACATAAACAAAATAATTCTTTCACAACAGGGCGGATAAAGTGTTCGAATAACAAATCGCGGTAAAGAAAGTACAAATATCGATAAACTTTTACCTGTATTATAAATGCGACATCGTTTTCCGAGGTACTTCCGTTACTGTTGTCTATGACTCCTTTGATTTGCAATTTCGTTGGCCTTCTGGCTGCGGTAACATCGTTAATTAAATAATCAATGATAGAATTATTTACGAAGAAATTATTCGACTAGGAATTCCATGATTCGTATTTTTATTACTTTCCAATCTCTCCTCCTCTTTATCGATGGAGGAAAGATCCATGAGCGATGTCCAGCCGGCCGCCGCTTCCGGCTCCGAATTCGTCTTGAGTTCATCTTTCGCCAAGTTCGTCGCGGAAGACCAAATCCTCTTGTTCTCCGCGGTACTAACGATTCAATTATCATTGTCGAACAGATTAATTGGATTTGAAAAATTGTGAGAAATGTGTGAGGTTCATCGCTTACCGCCCCGATGATTGATTGCACGAAAGACTCGGCGAGGACGATGTGATATCTCTTAGGTTATCCTTCTTACCTCCATGTTCCTTGTAATCCCTAAAAAATTTTCATTCGATACGTTGTATTCCAACATTTGCACGTAGATTTTGATTAAAATTTCGTACAAAAATTCGTCATTTTTAATCCTCATACGCTCCTCAATAATATTCACTTTTTCACTTTACACTTCGACCCCTTAACGCACGCAACCCAGTTAACTTGAGTACAAGAAACTGAATTATTTTTCGTATTTGTGCTTTAAGGGGTTAATTAATGTTATTTGTAATCGGTTATACTGTATTTCACGGAAAATAAGTCGTGTAAGATGATATTGAAGAGATGGAGATTGGAAACTGGAATTTGGGATTGGGTTAGGATTCATCCGGAGAAGAGTATGAGGATTAATTTAACAAGAGAAAATAGTGATTTGAAATTTTTGTCCCTTTATAAGAACATTTTTTTACTAGGCGTACTTAAACCTTTATATTTCGCAGATATTCGATCATATCATATTCCGTCAATATTTATTATAAGACCCACTCACTTGCCAAGTTGATTAACCCCATAAAACCTATCGTGGAGAAATGTGATGAAATAGCGTGCACTATTTTTTAAAATGCCGTTCTAAATATAAGTACAAATAAATATTGCAGCATTTATAATCGCACGTAGCTTTCATGCAACGAAATTTAAAATGAATGACGTGGAATAGCCTTGAAGTTGATCAGACTTACTTCTCAAATAAATTATTTATTATTCGATGGTCAAACAAATTTCTTCATTTAATGGTGTTAATCGTTATTATTAACGAAATTCATTATAAACAGAAAAAGTTAGGATTCGATCAGGTACTTTGACAGTTAAATTTTAAAAAATTCAAAAAGTGGAGTTAATCGATTTGGCTTGTGAACTGCTCATATGTATTATCTTCCATTCGTATTATCTGATGTTATAAGTTTCGAGTGTTTATGCATCTTTGATATCGTACAATAATATCAAACATATGATAATTTACCTGAAGCATCGTTTGCAACGAGTTGGCCACCGTACTTGGGGATGGAAACCAAGGGGGCAGAGAGGGTCTCCTTTTTTAGACGAATACATGTGATGCATTCTGCGATCGAAACAGGAAGATATTACAATCGCAATAATTGCAAATATTTTCTTTTAATTGGCTTCTTAAAATTCCAGAATCTTTCTTCAATTCAAGAATTGAACAATTTCTATTTCGTCTTTCGTAAAGAAGCCGCTCACATATATATTATTAGTAAGTCACATATAAGTTATAACATTAATACAACATTAATAATAAGACACAGAATGAATACACTTATCGATCCAGTATCGTAAGGTTCTCTGAAAAGACTGAATGACACCCTGATGGCGGAAATAACGTAAAAGAAAGTGTTACGTAAAATTGTTGCCGGCTCAAGCTAATCTGTATTTTGGAAGTCGTGAATACAGTTTCACGATGTAGGCTGGAAAATTATCCTATTGATTGGAAAAGTGCGAGCGTCGAACAGTTTTCTATGCCAAATTTATTTCTGACGTGTTACATTCATCCCTTGCAATTCCCTTTACTGAAATTCGGCATTTTTTTATCATTCTGTCGTAAACTAATTAATATAATAGTGAATTAAACTTTTCAAATCGATTCATCGCAATGCGAAATTAAATAGCATATTTAAGCAGAAATTTTCAGAATTAAATTGCAAGGCAAGAGGTTACACATTTCGAAGAGATGAGAGAATGGAGTTATTCGAGGATTACCTGTAGTAATCTACTCATATTAAATTGATCCATTGCAGTGCGAAATTACAGAGCACATTTAAGTTCAATATTTCAGAATAAAGTTACAAGGCAAGGGATTAAGTCACATTTCGAAGAGATGAGAAAATGAGAGATGAAAATTGCAAAATATTGCAACGCGAAATTCAACAGCATATTTAAGTTCAAAATTTCAGAATTAAGTTGTAAGGCAAGGGATTAATTCGCATTTCGAAGAAATGAGAGACTGAATGCATACGGGGGTTACGTGTAGTAACCTACTCATTTTAAATCGATCCAATGCAATGCCAAATTAAATAACATATTTAAATTTAAATATAATTAAAAAATGAAAATGTAAGGCGGGAGATTAATTCACGTTTCGAAGAAATGAGAGACTGAATTCATACGAGGGTTACGTGTAGTAACCTACTCATTTTAAATTGATCCAATGCAATGCGAAATTAGGTAACATATTTAAATTTAAATATAATTAAAAAATGAAATTGTAAGGCGGGAGATTAATTCACATTTCGAAGAGATGGGAGAATGGAGTTATTCGGGGGCTACCTGCAGTAATCTACTCATTTTAAATCGATCCATTGTAATTCGGAATTAAGTAGCATATTTAAATTTAAATATAATTAAAAAATGAAATTGTAAGGCAGGAGATTAATTCACGTTGCGGAGAGATGAGAGAACGCAATCAACTGTAGTAACCCAACCATTTTAATTCGATCCATTGCAATGCAGAATTAAATAGCATATTTAAGTAGAAAACCTCAGAATGAAGTTGCAAGGCAAGAGGTTAATTCACGTTACGAAGAGATGAGAGAATGGAGAAACGTTAGATGATAGAAATATTGCAAGTTATATGCGAGGAAACGTTGAAAGAGATACCCCATATTTCTGGACTCAGTGTTTACATGCCTGACAAATTAGTTTCCCACAGTGCGATATATTAGACACGAGGGTGTACGTGGTAACGTCCCGTTTCGTTATCGTTTTATAATCGATCACGGGGAAGGAATGGAATGACACAGAGAATACGATTACGGAAATAATCGTCGAATGTTTCCTACCACCATAAGTGTCACGTGGAAAAAAGATACGAAGCTGAGAATCAGAAAATCCTGCACGAGGATTTCCGGTAACGCATGGTCTCGTGAAAGACCGTTGCATCGAGTGCCGATGTTATCGGCCAGTTTTTTTTTTCAAATTCGTAAACGGCGCAGAAACGTGGCGAAAGCACAGAAACAAGAATGTCGCACACGAGTTACCTAAAAAAGTACGAAAAGTTACATTAATTCGTATGTCGCGGTAAGTCCCGATGATAAGAGAGTCGACTGTTATCAATTATTTGGCATACGAAGTGAAACTATTGTTATTTATTGTATATCCTGTTGTGCGCATATGAATGAAACTCGTGTATCTCGCGTGGTCGCGTTATTTGCGTTTGAGAGACGTTTTGAAAATGTATGGTATCCATATTTAAATTATTTAAATTCTGTTATAGGAGAAAAAGTTCTTTTTATGATAAAACGTGTAAAATTTATGGTGGCCGCGGAATTGGCGCGTGAAGGAACTTTTTCATCAACTTGGCTCGCGATGTGTTAATAGAACAACATTACTTGCAGAATTGGATAGCATAGCCGAATGTGCAAATTCATCAATTAATTTTAGAATCGTCGCAATCAATCTTCGAATTGCATTGAAACTGAAACACAGCTCCTTTGCCAACGCGACTGGTATCGTTAAACCTGTAAATCCAGTTTCGCATGAAATTAAAGATCGTTCGGGGCAAGATTCCAAAGTTGGAGATTTAAAGAAGATATTCCATAAAAGAATGACATTAAAACAGACACGAGAAGTGAAGAAGCAACGCGAAGATACTTCTAAAAATACAAGAAGACCGTATCTCACGTTTCCGCGTTTATTTTCAAGTTTATTTCTACATCCGCATAAATCCAAACGTTCCTACCCAAGCGTCACGTTCACGTACGCACGCTTAATCCCCTTTTTATTTTGCTTTCTCTTCCTCCTAGAAAACGACTTCCACGGCGAAGACAAAGAAAATAAAAATCAAGATTCAACATCAACCCCGAACATCGGGAGGAAAAAAGTGCCGATTGAATTTCTAGGCCCGCTCGTCGTTTCATGAGACGGAAGGCTTACGCAATTCACTATCGAGTGGTATGTACTTACTTTATCGGCCTCGATGTTAACCCAAATGCAGCAGGCCAGCACGATTAAATTTATCCCAATGGACGCTGTTAAAAACAGTCACTCGCGATGCTCCTAGATACACCTTCCATTTCGGGAAAACAAGGTGGGCCCGCCACTCTCATCTTAACCGAACAGAAGAGAGCAAGCGATCGACAAAGAGGAGGAACGTTTTGGCCAAGCAAAGTACTATCACCGATAAGAACTTTCGACCTCCTGTTTACTTGGGCCCGCCTTACATTTTTCGATATTTCTCTTGAACGATCTTTTTTTTTTCCTTCTCTTCCCTTTCTTTCGCTCTTTTTTTCTCCCTTTCGCGATAGCCACGTCGGTAGACGTCACTAATAGCACTGACACGATGCTGCTATTACAGGGGTTAGTCCGTTACTCGTACTTCGGCTCCGTTGGTGTGGTAATTTGGATCTTTGCCAGGATGTATATTTGTCTCTAGCTATAAATATAGTGCGTATCTTTGACGGTATTCTGCGTATACGTATACACGAGGATTTCGTGGAGATCTTTTAGAATTCTCGTCGTCGGTAGACACGCTAGTGCCAGGGCCAGAGCGTTATTCGTATAAATTATTGTTCGGTCTTGTACCCAATATGTTTTTACTTTCCGTCGACGTTCAGTCGTACTCTTTTTCTTCGAATCTGTTTTATCGCGTTTGTTGGAATTATCGTATTAGCAAAGTTGAATGTCATCGTTTATAATCGTTATTTGCATAATTCTGCGTACGAATAATCAACGTAGTTATAATTTTTACACTTCTGATGCATTGCACGGTGAAGTTTCGTTATGTATGCAGATATAAACTGACTCGGCCTGTCTGTACCTCGCGTTTTACATTGAATCATCAAGGATTTGTTTCTTTCGAATTAATTATGGTTTTTTCGCTGTTTTGCTGGTTCGTCTAGCATGGCGTATAGTAGAATTGAATTAGTAGCATTGTAATGTGAAAGAATGGCTATGTTTGTATTCAATTAAGAGATACAAGAAGATGAACTGAGCAAAGGGCGAATAATACGAAGTGCAAGATTTCGGGGGGCTATGATGAGCGTGGAGTTAAAAGCTCGGATCCGCGATTAAAAGAAAGAGATTATTGGATCCGAATTCAAATCCTTGACTTTTTGCAGATTTTTCTGAAATATCAATTAATACATCATAGAATCGGTGGTTCAGAATCCACGTAAAACTACTATAAGTTTTAGTGTTAGGCGATAAAGTAACACTGGCAGTCAAAGACGAAATAAGAACGAAAAAGATGGGTTTCCGTTTCACACGCGTCGGAGCTCCAGTTCATATCTCGGTCAGTGGGAGGAGAGAAGAGTATACCTTTGATTTCTGTTGATAACATGTTATTTTAATGCGGTATATATTCCCCTCGATGGTATATAGGCATTTAAAAGTAGTATTGACCGATTACTTTAAAAACATGCTCGTACAAGTCAAATGATTTGTAATACTTTTCAAGTTATCGCAAAAGTTTTACGAAAAATACAAGGGCAAATTTAAAAACAAATAATACTGATAAAAATGCATTCAAAGATAACTTTGAAAACAAAAAGAAGGATAGATAAACGAGGAATTAACTTGTAACTAAGTTCTCGGTGATCATACTCAAGTACGGTCAAAGTTGAAGTATTTAACAACCGATCGGGAACGTGACTTTGCTGATACGATAAATGAATAATATTTTGGAATTAATATCGTTAATTTATTTTCTGTTGAATTCAATGAAAAGAAAATGAGGAACTGAATTCAATTAAACGCACCATCTATCGGAATGAGGTCTTACGAATTAGATACTTATCTAACGGATTAGTTAACTTACATCGGTTATTGAATACAGCTTTTATTTGGTTTAATATATTTTATTACGAATAATAAAAAAAAACAGTTAATATGTATAAAAGTCCACACCTTATACATTCCAGAAGAACAACGCATGTTCTTTTACCGCACCCGTTCAAAATTATCGTGAGTTATACTTTCGATAATGAAAACCCCATTGTACCCCGTTCCCAAATAAGCATGATAACCGCAAAGAAAAAAGAGATAAAGCAATACTCGTGGAAATTTTTGATCACAAAAAGTATTTTATACTTGAAATGTTTTTCTGAAGATTTATTTTTGTATTTATCAATATCTGTTAATCTCGCTTCTCAGCAAATATAAAAAGGTGTACTACAATATAGGTGTAAAAGACAACGCAAGGAACAGCGGTGATAAAAATTGGTATTAAAATTATAGTAATGCCGTAACAACATCGCGATAGAATGTAAAATTCAAAACAATGTAAATTGCTTTAGTTCTAATCACTCGGACTGGTTTAAAAAACAGGTGTCAAATCAAATTTAACGTGGACGTAGCATTTTCTAATCAGTAAAAAATAGAATTTTAAGTGTGAAGCAATGGCATTACACACATTGGAATGATTATAACAATATTCGAGCGCGAACTCTCGAATGAGTATATTCTTTCGTGAAATAACACATTTATATACAACATATAACATATCAAATTTTCTTTACTCGTATAAAAATTGTCTTATATTAGATACAAATATTGATAATTGTATTAATGAGTAATATTCATAAAAATTAGTATTCATATATAACTCGTTTTATTTTCATGTGCTTCTATTTGTATATGTGGACATGATAATAATTATCATGGAATTATTACAGTCCTTATTTTGATTTACAACATTTCATACAAGCACAATTTCAATTTTTGCAAAAATAATCTTCAATTGAATTGATGTACATTCTATCGATATATCTCGCTCGTGAATTTTAGAATCCTTTTTTTTACGTCAGGGTGCCGATATTTACAAAGTACAATTTTATTGCACATATAATTCTTTTTTTTTCATTTTACCTCGATAATATTTTTATTTAACAACGGGTAAATAAAATTTCAAAAGTCAATGATTAATTCAAGTTACCACGTAAACTCTTCATTGATCAATATTATTATCAATAATACCAAATCCTTATAACTTTTTAACGTCGAGACAGGTACAACACTTTGATACTTTAAAGCTTCGAACGAAGCTGTTCGATTTTCTTGGCAGCACGTCTTTGTAGATCGGTTAATTTCATTGCCAATCCCATGTTACCTTGAATTTTAATCTTGCCTTGGAAGAAGGCCTTCTGCGGATTCAATTTCCCAGATATAAAGTCGACAACATCGGTATCGCTGATTGTGAACGTTACATCAGGTTTAGCCGTTCCGTTAAATTCGATCTTTCCCTTTCCAGTTTTAGCATCTATGATCCAATATCCCTGTGCTCCGCCTGGTCCGTTTATTATTTTAAATGCGTATATTCCGCGGACTCTATCTATCAATCCGTCAGTGTCTTCTTGCATCGCTACTTCTAAAGTTTTGAATAATACGTGTGCTTTGAAGATACTAGGATCGACAGGTGCGTTCTCGCTCTTTTTTCCAACCGACTCTTTCGGAAAACCTAAGGCGTAAAGGGCAACGACGACCGCTCCGCCTAAACCAATGTTATGTTGCAATGCAAGTTTTGCTCCCGGTACTTGTCGCCTGCCGGCCAGACCTCGAAGTTGCCAGCAAAGTTCAGCACATTGTGCCAGTCCTGTTGCACCCAAGGGATGCCCCTTTGAAATTAAGCCGCCGCTAGGATTCACTACGAATTTCCCACCATATGTGTTATGTCCTGCATCCACTAACTTTCCAGCTTCACCTGGTGCACATAGGCCTAAAGCTTCATAAGTAATAAGCTCGTTTGCTGAAAAACAATCGTGTAGTTCTATAACATCGACATCCAGTGGCTTGAACCTGGTTTGAGTGAATAGTTTCTCAGTCGCGTTTCTTGTCATATCATACCTATAACATAAATGATAATATTAATGATTTTATAATTTCACATGTACATAGTATTTATTGCAAAATTCTTTGTGAAAATGGTAATATTCAATTTTTTTACCCAACAAGTTTTATGCAGCTCTTCTCAGTAAATGTTGAAGGCAAGTCTGTGGACATTTCCATTCCTACAATTTCAACTGCTTGTGACTCTAGCTTATTCTTGCGAACAAAGTCTTCATTTGCCAGAACTGCTGCTGCTGAACCATCAGATGTTGGACAGCACTGAAGTTTAGTAAGTGGGCCATACACTTTCGGAGATTTCATTATCTGCTCCAAAGTATATTTCTCTTGAAATTGAGAATAAGGGTTGTTCGTGGAATGCAAATGATTTTTGTAAGCAATTTTAGCGAAATGCTCAGGTTTTGTGCCATATTTCTTCATATGCTCAATTCCAGCATTACCAAACATCTGAGCAGTAATTGGACTAGCATCTATTCCTGTAATCACAAGAAAATAAATTAATTAGTATCCTAAAGGTATTAAATTCATTTTTTAATAATTTCATTTTTCAATCAGAAATTCAGTTACTTCGCGAACCTTCAATGTTGATCTTACATTTTTCATGTTATCTCCAATACTTTTTATTATCTTGCTTTATATAAATTTGAATATATTACCAGCAACATCAGCCATAAGTTCCACATGCTTGTCCATTGGATTGGTACGATCTGTGAACTTGCTAGTTAACGAACCCTTTTCCATTTTCTCAAAACCAACTGCTAATACACAATCAGCAGATCCACTCTCAACAATTTGTTTGGCCATTAGAAGGGCGGTGGAGCCCGTTGAGCAATTATTATTCACATTATATATCGGGCAACCGTTAATGCCAACTTCATATAAGGCTCTCTGACCGCAGGTGGAATCCCCATAAACATACCCCACACAAGCGGCCTTTATGTTATTGTAAGAAACATGTGCATCCTCCAAAGCTTTCGTAACAGACTCCTTTGCCATTTGAGGATAATCAAAATCATTTCGGGAATTTGGTTTCTCGAATTTCGTCATTCCGACTCCGATAACGTACACTTTCGGTTTCATTGCCATTTTGCGATTCTTGTTGAAAAAGATACGAGAAAAGGGAAATTCGTATGTTATTTATACGGACGGTAGTTAAAGCACAGTGCGGAGCGACGAGTTAAAAAAATATGGTATTCACAGCAAATGAACAGAAAAAAATAGTTGCGCGCTTGCTAAAGTGCCACGACTTACTAACGAATACCACACATGAGACTGAACTTTAATCTTTTAACGGCACGTAACGATAAGAGTAAAAAAGAGATTTAATCGTCGAATGACAAAGCTGTTTAATAACTACGTATAGCCGCAGTTATTTGTCGCTCAGAGTGCAAATAATTCGGAAGAGATCGGAGACTCTGTAGTAAAATAAACATTATCTTATTAAAGTGTTTGCGAATTATATTCGCAAGATGTCACTCTCGCGTTCGCTTAAGATTTACCTTTATCTATTTCAATAAAATTGCGATCAAATATGAAGGTTGATAAGAGCAATTCAACATCGACGAGAAAATGACTTGATGATCGAATTGCTTTCTTTTAAAGCGATTTTTTAGTTTCATTTCTTCGAAAGTGGAAAATATTTTAGTAAATGATTATACTGTGATTTTATTTAGAAATACATTATTAATACAATCTAAAAAGTTGTAGTTTTAGAAAATTTTATTTTATGTTCATTGAACTTTACAAATATTTCAAATCCATTGAGTGTGGGCAACTTTAATATACTCTATTATTTACATATAAATTTCATAAGGATATTATTCATTCAACGAATTTTTGTACACGTATTTGTATTCGAAATATCAAACTTTTGTTAATTAACGTGACAACTATCGAAAAAGAAAAGTAAAATGATGATAAAATTTCGTATCGAGAATTGCTTTATTTGATTGTTTTATCGTATTACAATGACATAAACGCTGCGTTTTAGAATTTTACTCAGGGGAGGTATGAAATTCTAATGATGGCAAAAAAGCAAAGAGTAAATCATTTTATTTTACAGGATTTCTCATAAATTGCTCCTTAAATTGTATACACTGTAAAATCGCGCCGGCCATTGCACGCTCGTGTTTTGGTTCTGAAAAGATGGCGGACTCTTGTTTTCAAGATCGGTCATATAGAAATACGGTAGTTTTGAAATATATAACGAAAGTTGACATGCTATACGTACGATAACATTGAGTGCGTGAAATTTATTGTTACAACGAGTTTATTTACTGGATTGATTGAGTTTCTTCCAGTGTTGTAACCGACGCGAAAGCGGTGTCTTCAGCGTGCGGATTACGCGAAATCCAAGTTGAGTGGTTTTCACGAAATTTTCATTGTTTTATGTGTAAAATAGAGCTTCGAGGGTCTATATGTGCATTCTGTATTTTATGTTGTAAAATGAGGAGGCTCTGAGTAAAATTTGACGAGTTTTAATGCCCTCATGATTGAGGTATTAGCGACATTATTTGGTTAGGTTGATTGACTAGGTAGACGTTATACCTATGATATCCGAACAACGTTCCACGTGTTCCTCTCGGTGGTTCACGTTAAAACGTGATATCGTGTCAAGTTCGTAAACAGTTTGTTAAATGAAACGTGTCAATACATAATGGCGACAAGTGATTTTGATGTGGAGCTCTTCGAGCGAAGACTTCATACGTTGAAGGATTCGCAAGAATCTATACAAGGTCTTTCAGCTTGGTGCCTAGAAAGGCGACAGCATCATAAAAAGATTGTAGCTACGTGGTTGCAAGTTTTGAAGAAGGGTAAGCTCGCGACTCTTTGGTCCATTAAAAGCACAACACAACAACACGTCATCTATAGTTTGCAGATTCTTTATGCTCTATTAATTATGTTTTGTTTGCATTGCCTGAAATAAAGCTACGATATTAAAATGCTGTTTGATAAGTAGATGCTGAAATATACTATAATTAGAAAATCATAGTAATTTAACTGTTCAAGCTATATTTAATGTGTATAATAACAAAATGTAATTGTTTTTTTTTGGATCTCGCAAAAATATTGCCTGTATTTGTTATGAAATTATTATGGTTGTTTTCTGCTGCTAAATAGTTCTTTTTTTATGGCTACAATGTATCAGATGACAATATACAATTTTTTAAATAACAGTAAAAGTTGAACATCGGCTGACACTCTTCTATCTGGCAAATGATGTCATTCAATATTCCAAGAGAAAAAACTTTGAATTTGTGGAGTCCTGGGGTACAACCCTACAGAGGGCAACAACTATGGTTCGAGATGAAAAAGTTAAGCATCGTATATTAAGGATTTTTAAAATCTGGGATCAACGGCAAGTTTACGATGAGGAGTTCCTTGCGGATCTGTCTGGATTAATTTCGGCTGCACCTAAGAAAAAATTAGATCCTCAACCAATGGCGCCACCCGAGGAGTTTCAAGCTGCACTACTTATTTCTACTATGAGATCATGTGCCACCTTAGAACAGGCAACTGATGCACGATTGCGTGATTTGCGGGAAAGTAATATAGACATAGAAAATGCAGAAGAACTATGCGCTTCCTTGAAAGACCGAAGACGAGTGGAGGATGCAGAGAAAGAAGTAGATTCGGCAGTGACAAATGTTGAAAATTATGTTCGTGCTTTAGAAGCAGAAATCAGGGAAAGGACACAGGTCCTTGAACTATTGGAACAAGCGGATCAATTTTATGAAACTCAAAGGGGTGAAGTTAAAATAGTCACCAATGTAAGTAGATACACAGTTATCAAAGAAAAAAGATATAATATATAAATATATTATTATTAGTAACTTATGATACATTCCATGAATAGGCATACCGAAACTTTGGCAGTCGTGTGAAAAATTTAAAGAAAAAGTTGGATGAACTTTTACCAACATTGATATCCCCACTTCCATCGCCGGATATAAATGCCCCTTCTCCAAGTCCTGATAGTGACATAGAACTCCCAGGAGATGAAAATCAAACTTTAAATCAGTTAGGAATGATAGATGTAGCTCCACCATCTATTTATGGTTCATATTCGCACGAATATGATCCTGCACCCGTGCCAGCCCCTGAATTGGGACAAGGCAACGAGTCAGGTGATTTTACCAACAATTTTTCTTCCTTCATGGGAGGAAATGTGGATTTCGGTAATATGGTAAGATGTTGTATTCAGAAAAAAATGCTCATTTGTAAATAACTTTTACAAATTACGAATATAACTTATTTTTTCTTACAGAGGAATTTATTTAATGAAAGATCATCAACACCTACTGGAATGTCGCAACAGTACAATGATTCTTTAGAGGTATACATAATGTAGATACATGTTTACAGTTGGTTTCAACTTTACAATCATTTTATTTACTTTTTGTCAGGCAAAACCTATTGAAGTAATCAACATGAGGCCCTCCAAGAACGAAAGTAATAGTGCTGACTTTAATATATCTAGTTTCTTAAAGACTGTTCTTCCCTCCTCTGATGGAACACAAGATCCTGGTGGTATCCCAGGTCTTGGCTTAGATATTCCCGAATCGCAAGTGGAATCTCCACAGCATTCGAGTTACAGGCATTCGCCTGTTTTGGGACAACTCCCTGTAACCCCAGTGATCTCAAGAATGATAGGCAGTCAAAATACGCCTCTCGGTGTAAATAATTGTCAGATAAGTCATAGTACTCCGTTGTCCGTTCGAAACTTATCCGGTGAATCGCATACTCCATCCCCATACTCCAGCCAGAATAGTCAGAGTAATATAACTGGGCCTTTTGATGCTCCTACTAATAATAATACCGTTAATCCGTTACCACCCCCACCATTACCGCCACCAATTTTTCTCGATGATGAAAATTGTTATAACAAGTTGCCACCGAAATTCCCGACATGGACACCGCCGAATGAATCAATTAAGGAACCAGCCAAGTGGGAGGAAAAGGGTACGAATTTATTTCGATTTCGGAATCGCCGTGGCTGTTTGATTTCGAATAATAAATACTTTGTAACATAGCGGGTTTCGCTATATCTTCAGGGAAAAATAGCATGAATCCAACTTGGCCTGGCGAATGCGAAGAGAAAAATAAAAGTTCGTGGATGGACGGTGATACGGATAGATGGGACACTAATAACGACACCACTTGGCCTAATCCTGTTAGAGGGAAAAATGAAATATTGTCCGAGACCCCAGAATCGCCACCTATGTACGAGAAAACTGGGTTCACAGATCCAGTGGAATATGATGATTCTCAGCCACAAGAATCTCTTTTAAGTACCACTGGAGATGTGGATCATAGGTGATGTATTAAACACTTATACGTGATAATTAAAAAGATCCAATTAAAGATATATTAAAGATTTACGGTTAACATTAATGAGTAAAAATGATCTCGAAGTCACTATTTACGTTCAGGGTGATACCAATTCCCATGACAGTGGAGAGCCAACTACCTTATCGCCTCATGAAAGCAGGGGACGTTGATCACCGTAATTTGATCAGTCTCACAGGAAGTCCTGCGAATCACAGTGTTAACGACAATTCCTTGAATGCAATACCTAATAGTAATAATTTATGGTCTACGGGCGATCAAGATTATCGGTAAGATATCATCACAGCGTTAAAGATAATACGGAAAATGTTTACGCATGAAAGAAGTTGTTCACGTAATATTAATACCGAATTATTTTCCTTACATTTCAGGCAACACATGCAACCCGGTGATATCGTTGAGAGCGTGGATATGGAAATGTCAGACGACGAAACTGACAGCAAATCAAAGGGAAGAGTATTGGTGGACTTAAGATCGCAGGATCGTGATATGCGAGTCGGTAATCCATCAGGGTCGTCTCAACATTTAGACATGGACATGCGCATGATACCACTTCCGTCTGGTCAAATGCCAGGCCCGCATGGGCAGATGATGCAGGACGTCCATATGATGCATTCAGGGCCACCACCGCCTCCACCTCCACCTCCACAATTTCATCAAGGTCAATCAAACTTCCATCAAGATCAATCTGATTTTCGCCACAATTCATCCACCGAGTTTCATTCGTCTCAGTCGAATTTTCATCAGAATCGTCCACCGCCGAATTTCCTCCAGAATCAGCAAGACTTCAACCAACAAGAATTTCATCAGATGCATCAGTCTCAAGCAGAGTTTCAGCAACAAGAATTTGACTATCGTGAAAATCAGCATGGCTTACGACCTGGTCAAGAATTCCATGGTGAACCACAAGGTCGTGGAAGGTATTCTCAGTCGTCGGAGCATCAACATCGAGACGGATCGTTTCATCGGAACGATAGAGGCGGACGTGGCGGACGAGGTTTTCCGAGAAATCGGCGAGACAGATATTCCGATGATCACAATAAGCTAAGAAACATTACGAACAATCGAAAGTCACGGCCACAGGATCAGCATCAAAAATTGTCACCAGAAATTCTACCAAATAGTCGACCTTTGTTGTTACAACCACCCGATAGCGTGGTAATTCTCGATGACGAAGGTATGCCAATAGGAATGCCAGACTTCGACCAAGAATCTACAGTGCTCCTCGACAACGTTCAGGATGGCGAACGAGAGGAGAACACCCAAACATTGACGCAGGATCGTAGATTATCGGAAGATCGTAGATTATCGCACGAAACTACGAGTTCCCGCGATCCTGAACAACAAACCGTTTATTCGAGTGGATCGAATCTCACCCAAGAACAAGAACCGGATCCTCCGTCGACGGAAGTGTCCGATGATCAGCAACAAATAAATCAAGTGGCCGTTATGCCAACGGACTCTAAGGATGCTCAGTCGAGTCAATATGTTCCAGTATCGGAATATGAAGAGCACGTAGAATCTGAATCCGTTGTACAGGAAAAAACGTGCGAGACTACCGAGTCGGCCGAAAATCAGGGACAAGAAATAAACTTTTCGGAGTCGACGCTGCAACTGGCGGAACAGTTGGAATCTCTCTCGAATTCTACGTCGAGTAACGATCTCAAGAGACCATCGACGAACGGTAGTTTCGACGATCAGGGACCGAATGACCTTAGTTCCAGTAAAAAGAGGATCGCACTATCGAATGGGCCTCAAACTCCTACCGGAATTGATTCCGGACCGAATGGACCTACACCTCAGCCCTCCGTGGAATCGCATCCTGGAACGATGCACGATTTCGATGGTCATACAGGACCAAATTTTCGGCCGCGTCTCGGAGGACCTGTTCCTTTTCCTCCATGGAGAGGTGGTCCACCGAGAGGCAGGGGTTTCAGAGGTGGTCCCAGAGTTCCGTGGATGGACAGAGGACCCCGTGGTCCTGCTGTCGGTAATTTCATGCCAAGAGGACTTAAACGCGGTGGTCAGTTTAGGGGTAACGGTTTCAGAGGTCGAGGGCGAGGAAACAATTGGTAGAATACGTGCAAAGAATCCTGATATTGGCCAATTGCTCTGAAACTTTTACCACGAAAGAGAATTGCACTGCTTTTATCGAACGTTTTGTATTCTGTACATATTAATCAAAAATCGTCGATATTCAGAACGCTAATTTGCGTGCACCTCTTAAACGGGATAGAGAGAGGAAGAGGGGGGACAGGAAACTGATGATCCCAGACGGTGGGATCTTCCACCTTCGAAGGCTCACCTTTCTGTGCGATTGATTCGCCTATATACATATATAAATAAATATATAAATATATATAGATATAAAGCTATATACCACATAACAGTCAGAGAACACACCATACACATACACACACGTACATGTACACGTTTGTTAAGATCTAGATATATTATTGAAGCGACTACTGAAAAAAAACCTGTGTAGTTTATCGTTTACGTCCTATAAATGTTAGAATTTCAACATTCGGGACATCGTCGTCGGCAGTCGCTTCGGTAATAATCATACTACCCTATAGGATTCTATGTAAGGCAAAGACACTTCTGTTTTACTTATGTGTTAACGAGTATAGCAAATATTTATCGTCAGGTGAGTTGACCCGTGAAAGACTCTGTCTTTCGAGTAGGCTTTTTCCCTGGTCGCGTACACCCAACGAGATACGAGTCATTCGATCTCGATAAAAACAGAAGACGTGCGAATGAAAGTAAGAAGAAAAAGAAGAGGAAGAGGAATTTACTTGGAAGCCATCAGAATACGTTTCACGGGTCGCCTGTTTGTTCACTTGCCTCTACATATACGCTAATTGCCTGTTTGCCCGGCTGTCTACGTTTCTATCATTTCGTTTGGGCCCCGATTATAAACAGGCATGTCAATGATCCTTCAAAAAAAAGTGTATTAATAAAAATGCAGTGTTTATGTTCTGATCCACTTCGTACATTTCCCCTATTTTTTCTGGAGTACGTTGTACGTAGATTATATGGTTACGTTCGCATTGCGAGAAACGGCAATAAATCTTGTTACCAAAATAATATCATTTCGGAACCATCGAACGGACGGGGAAAAAGCGAGATCGAAGGCTAAGAGAATTAGCTCGATGAGCGTTCCTTCGCGATGATTCGTAGCTCTTTTTTTCGCACGTACGATTGTGATTAGAAGAGGGATGAATGTAACACGTGAGAAAGGGGGAGAGAGAGCGAGAAAAGAAAGGCAACAAACGAGCTTCGTTGATGACGATTCGTTTGCCCAGTTAACCCAGTTTTGTTTAATTTCAAACACTCCACCGACTTTATTTAATTAACGATGCTTTAAACCTTCGCTTGAGAGATGGAGAAAATGCAATGGATTTTGGAATTGCACGAGATTATATGAAAATTCTATGTATAATTTTACATATAATATATTTATATACATATATATATATATATCTTTAGAATTTATTTCAAAGAGAAATGTTCTTAATCTACTAAAACTTTTCTTTCATTACTTTTAAACGGTCGTGCAATTGTTACTAATGTTTCTGTCTTGTCTGTTGAGTAGGATTCCTCGTAACGTACAGATTATCAATCAGCATGGGACGTAAAGAAAGGTTCAAACGAATCGTTGTCAAGAAAAAAAGCACACATAGGTACTAATAGTAAAAATGCGCACAGGAAATAAGTGTAGCAAGAGAGTATTCCTTGGAAATTAATTGATTGTTTAATAAAACATTACAATCTACCGAGGACCTTGCCAGCACTCGATCGACGAACCGTAATCCCGCTTAATGTACATTGTATTTCTTTTCCGTACCCATTTGTTTAACCCTTTAAAGCATTCTGATTAGAAACGTTTTAGTTCTTTTATATGGAGATCTGAATATCGATGCGTAAGAGAACTAAAGCGGTGATTTCAGTTCTTTGATAAAACATCTTAGATGAATTCCAACAACGCCGGATCTATCAATTTTTCATCGGATAAATGTCAGTATATTTCATTGTTTCGAAGACAGAGAAGTTAATTATCTAATCAGCTTTGATGCTTTTAATTTGTTTTAGCTTTTTCGTACGAAGTATTTATAGGCGTGTAGATAGTAACTCTGCGCGTCCATAAATATTTTCATTCGTCGAGGCTTCCGATTTACAAAATTGAAACTCAAGTTCGTGATTATTTTTACAGGTTTTTAATTTCTTCCAGGTGCAAATCAAAAGTTTTTCCCTTTTTTTTGATACGCAGAGGAAATTTTTATATTCATTTGAACGTCTCGTTCTCTTTTTTTTATATACAACTGAAATCACCGTTTTTAATATTCCTTTCTGTGATTTGACAGTTTTTGAAATTCTTTTTTACCCATTTTAATGAATCGTCTCAATGTACTCGAGCTGCTATCGTTCACCT
This sequence comes from Cerceris ruficornis, assembly GCA_963989415.1. Classification (NCBI taxonomy): domain Eukaryota; kingdom Metazoa; phylum Arthropoda; class Insecta; order Hymenoptera; family Crabronidae; genus Cerceris; species Cerceris ruficornis. The sequence goes on along the minus strand of OZ022518.1, from coordinate 11,827,671 downwards.
TTCATGATCATTTTTTGTTATACAAAATTTCATCTAGTGCTCAATATCCATTATTAAATCGTACTTAAAAAATGTTTCTTGCATTTCTTTTTTTGTAAATAGAAAAAGAAACAATCATCCGTTAGGGTATAATGTTAAACATTCCGAATGAAATGTATCGATTTCGTGATCTCCAAGGAAGAATTTTATTTTTTTAAGTACGAAGTACAAACTTCTTTTTTCTTCGCCGTGGATGCTTCGAAGGGTTGTACACCAGAAGAAGGATGAAAAACGTGTTGATACCAAACAATGTAGAGTGTTCATCGATTTGTATGTACTTACGTGTATAGAAACAAACGCTTGCGATGTGACTGCTTCTACGAGAACAAAAGATGTATATAGATTGTACAAATTTTTAGCGTTATCATTGTTCTTCATTGTACGATACAGAGAGAAGTTTAGGCATGTGTAAGAGAGAGAGACAAACCGATTGGAAAGGAGCGGCAGAGAGAGAGAGAGAACGAAAGAGTGAGAGTGAAACGATCAAGAGTGAGTAGGAGTGATAAGAGAGGGGCTGGACGAAAATAGTGAGGAAGAAGAGAACCGAGTCGAAGGAATAGAGTGAGAGAAGAAAGGGAGGTTGTGAGAGATGAAAGGGAGGTTGAGAGAGAAGAAAGAGTGATTGAGAGAGGGAGAAGAAAGAACGACTGTGAGGAAAGAAGAGAGAAAGAAGAGGAGAACGGGAGGGAAAGAGTGAAAGTGAAGAGCGAGCGAGAGAGGCAAGTCGGTCGCATTTAAGGTAGTTTTACCGTTCTTCTATTTTGTAAATTTCTCCCGCAGAAGTCATCGAGGAAGAGATCAATTGTAAATATATTGTAATTAAAAAATAAGATAAATAGAAAGAAGTAAGTGTACGCAAAATGCGAGACTTAGACCCTTTGCGATCTCAAAATGCTATAGATAAGAGCGAATCCATCATAGTAATTCGGATTAATTGAATATATCATCATTTGTATTATAATAATTCAAATTAATTTCATATATCGTCACTTGTACACTCTATGTACATTAAGAATTCTTCATCAAATCTCGCCGATTATTTATTATAATTTTATCATTAAACGTCCGATCTCTTGTGGCTGTAATTTAATAAACAATTCGATCGTTCACCCGTGCAATCTTAATGGGATCGTAAACGGTCGAAAGTTTAACGAAAACGTACAACGAACGATATGAAAAAGAAATGCGCGAATGTTATATTTCGAAGGTTTCACCATGTGAAATCCTTTAGTAATAACTATACGAGAAGATATATGTTTATATATAAATGTCTGTATATTTCCATGTAAACATGTACAGAGTTTCCCCAAAAAATGTGTATCCTCTTTCATTGTTAATAACTGCCATCTTTACGTTCACAAATTTATTCTAATAACTTTATAATTAAGGGGAAGTGTTACAATAAAGATTAGTGATATAAAAACATCACATGTTTTATGGTTAAATGCATGGTTTTTAGCGTCCACATTGATTGTCAATTATCACCGAGAAGCGAGACGAGACGTTAGAAATATGTAGACTGATAGCGTATACATTTTTTGGGGTCACCCTATATATACATATATACACATATGTATATGCATGTACAAAAATCCCATGTAAATCGTATTTTTGTTCGACGAGAAATGAATACCTCTATAAGTTTTAATTTGCATTATGTCTTGCAAAATGACGATTTACATGTCGTACTCTTCTTTTTCTTCGTAGAGCTGCGTGTTGCCGTATCGATTTTGGCGGCGAAGCCGCGCGATACACGGTATGCGTGATTTAAGTGCTATAACCCTTTGCATCGGGGGACCACCTTCGTGTTACACCACACGACACTTGCAATATTCCTTTAAAGCCGGACGAAGTTCGCTAGGAACAGACAGAATGATATATTTTAGCGGAAACGAAATGAAGACGAGGGGAGAGAGAATATTTTTGTGCCACAGATACCTAGTTCTTATTTTCTACGTCATGAGAGTGTTCATTTTAGGGATCACGATGCAAAGGTTGGATGTGCAATTTGTTGTCTGATGAAAACTGTTTGAATGACACTCGAATGGTGAAAATGGCACATGATATAAATATATACGGTGTGATATGTATATACGTATATATATATATATATATATAAATATAGCTGTACCGCAATATATGAGCCGTTTATTTTGGAAGTTGCGTAGGTCAATTTTTTTTTTGTTTAAATCGAGGCATTTAGGGTTTGCGTTTTAACGTGTTTAAAAATGTCGATGCCAATTTTCGAGATGATTTACTTGGACTTGTTTATCTTGGACACTTATATTTTTCTCAGTATTAATAATTTCGTATAGTCATTAAAAATCACAATTTTTTTTATTACGATAACGTAACTTATGCCACTTTTAAAATAACCGACTCGTATATGCGATATGATCTACATATATATCGCATTATATGTAAATCATTTTTCTTTCAAAGTTGTTCCTTTTGACTTTAAAAAAAAAGTTTGTATTAATATTACATATCATTACACCTTTCATTTTGGTGGATGTTAATGATAGATAGTTCATTTCTTCCCCTTTCGAGAATGAAAAGAAAAAGAAACATGAAAATCGGGAACTGGCAGAATTGAGAAAAATGAAAGCCTCGAGATTTGTTCCACCGATATACTTTTATTACTCTTCGTGATCCATTCGAGTTTCATGCAAGGAATTGAATTATCGCCGGTATATCTATTAAATATTAAAATATACATTGTCAGCGATCAAACGGCAAACGACAGTGGCTAGATCGATTGCGTGAAAATGTGAAATAAGATACGAGTCTTTGATACTACTAGTGCCTTTACTCGATAAGAGAAGTCCGAAGTGGATTGCGTTCGGAGTATCCCTGAATCGATGATGATTGATACAATTTCGTTCGATATTTTTGCCTCCTCGATTTTTCAACGATTCTCCATCTCAATTCAACGTACTTCAGTGTTTACTTAATGTTTCAAGTAACTTTAAATCGTTGCAATAAAATGTCTTTCGATAGTGCGTGATAATAGGCCGTTAGGATTTCGTTCATCGATTACGATTTCAACGAAAATTTTATCTCAAGTTATGAAAGTGGTCTGAGTGAAAAATTTGAAAAATTGGATTTATCACTTATTTTAACAATGCTCTAATGTGCATTACAATATGGTGGACGTACTTTGTAGAAATGATAAGAAATTAAACCGTCTAACGCGATTGATAGTTGCCTCATTGCACAGATCTCAACGCGAAACCCTGAAACACAAGCTCAATATCTCGTAATGGAGGATAAATGACTCAGACAACTGTCATAATTACCGTAACAATTGTCAATCAATGTGTGATTAAATTGTGTGTCGTGAAAACGAGCATGAATGTGTCTGCATTCTTTTTAAACTCACAGTTTAGTATTCGTGGACTTCCGACATAATGCGTGAAGGGGCAATCGATCTGAAGTCCTATTAATAAGTTGGACTCGATTATCCCCGTGGATAATCTTGCAAAGTAGGTTATTGTTTTACTATTTAATAATAGATCCGGTTGAAGGGTTTTATATTTCGTATATAAAACTACTATGCATACTGTGTATGCTGAGAGATTTTCTACATTAGCGATAATAAAAGTATCGATATATTGATCGTGAACCTCATGCTCATGGTTTCCTGTGATTTCAATTTAAATTTCTTTATACGCGAGATTAAATATTGTACATATAGAAGTATTATATATATTATATATATTGTATGTATATTTGCACATGGAATATGATGTGTATATTTAAAGAGATGTTCATTGTGAATATCGTTAATGTATGTGACCTATGTTATATATCGATATCGATAAATTAAATCTCGATACGCCCTCTTTTCTGTACATCGTGCAACACTTGTACGTGCTACAGTGTATTGTATTGTATTGTAACTCCTAGAATCAATGCACTGTGATGACTGAATACTGCTGTCTTAATTAAACCTATTTTCATCGTTTCTTAAGTAGGAACATCTTAATGTTAATTCGTCTGGGATAGAAATATCGATAAAATTCTAGTTACGGTAATAGCGTACGTAGCAGGGGATCGAAATAGGATTTTCAGTTGAAGTTGCTACAATGTAATTTTATAATTACCGCCAAAATTTTGTTGAACGGTGACTTCAGCACGTAGTTCAACATTTTGCCACGAGGATATAAAGTGCGCTGCATGTCAGGGGTTTTATCGTTGTCGGTAATATTTAATTTTATAAGAGTAAATATTTATTGGCGAATTTTCTCGTTGTATAACAAATACCTTTGCAACTTTCGCAATTTGCATTTGGAAGTATTTGTGTGGCTTGGTTGGCTGGTAATTGCTACTTATATCTTGAAGGTATGTAAGGTCTTCTGTGACACATGTGCGCGATTAAAATATCCATAAGGCATGGACTGTTATAATTTTACTTTGTCAGTTATAGCTTTCAGTTGTCAGCATGAAACAAATTACTGTCACAGGTATACGTGAAAAATGGTCATTTTAAACGGCGCAATCGATTTTGTTTAACCTATAAGAAAATTTTTTTAAAGTAGAAACATCACTTCGTCAGAAATATTAGATATATCAATAAGTTTTATAGCAAATTTTGTATCACAGAAAAAATATTATATAAATTTGTACAAATCCGAATGGTTGACGATTTAAATAATTTATGTATTAATAATCATATCTATATGTAGTTTTGGGAGAAACACGAGGTACAAGTAAAGTAGAAAGGGCGATATCTCATTAGTCTTCCCTAAGCGGCTTCGCGTTTTGCCGGTGTCACTTTTTAATTACATCATATAAGGAAAAACATACTTCCGTGAAAGTTAACGGAACTAGAGCACTGAATTTCCATAAACATCGCGTGTGTATATCATCACAGGTGTGGTTTTTTCTCGTCATTATTTAATGTACGTTAATTAATATAAAAGTCTAATAATGAATTAGTTTCAAAGCGTTCATCTTATATGATGAATTTTCTATGGACGTTGACATAATCGATATATTCTAATTAGTTAAATACTTTGAAAAATTTGTACACAATTACAAACTTATAATTCATTGAGTAATATATAGTTATACATCGTTTCGATTTTAATTACAAATTTCATGGTTATAAATTAATAAATATTGCATATATGCGTAATTTAAGTATAATTAACAGATTTTACATTTGATTTTATGGCAAAGCGGGCAGAAAACACAGAGGACTGTACTTCCAATTAAATTACGCATATATAAGAGTAATACAGCAATTTTACTTCTCTACGGTGTATTACGGAATACCAGCAGCTTTTACGATAATTAAACACAAAATCGATCTACATAAAAGGATGCCATATATGACAAATTTCTCCGCTATTTCCATCCAACGTATTTGAATTTGAATATATGTACCAAGTAAGTCTGACAAATGTTAGTTCCGATCTACTGACAGTCTCCAATGCTTTAAAAGTATTCGAACAATCGATAGATCGATATAGTCGTTATCGAATAAATCGATAGAAATCTTCTTTATCTTGATGTGCGCTCGTGAGGTTACAGTTCGCGAGGGTTCGGCAAATTTCGGTAATTTTCGGCTACTGTGCCGAAATTCAGATTTGCGCGAGAACAAATCGACACGTAAATGCGTGAGTAAAACGAACAATGCTTCAAGATCCCTTGAGGGTTCCACGCTTATCCACGATTGTTCGTTTCCCTGCCTTTTCAGCTAAACGTCGTGCTTCCGCAACCCTCGGAAGCGTCGAAATTTCGAAAGACATTATTGCCCTTGCCAAGGACGCGTTGGCGCCGTTTTGTCGTGCGACGACGTCGTTTCGCGGAAGCGTGGATATGCATAGCGATGGTGTCGATCCTCTCGTGTTTGGCATTGGTGTACTCTTATCGAGGTAAATCGTAGATTCATTGCTAATTGGGCACTTGTTGATATTTGATAAAATCAATGGTAACAGGAAAGAAGTAGAAAAGTATTAGAAAATGCATTTATGAATATCCGTTGAGAATTCTTTTTGAAATATCCGAAATGATTTTAACTTTCTGCTTCTTCGATGTATCATCTGTGGTATTCGAGCAGGTTTGAATTTGTTATAATGTAAGAAATGTAACACATTTACTTCAGTTTTATTCATTTCGTGAGCTTAAGAATAACTAAATTATAATACTCATTTGGCAATTTCAATTGGCCGACTTTTAACGAGAAAATGCGAACAGTGAATTCAACGAGTTTATATCCTCGTAAAACGGTTTTATTAGAAGCGCAATAAATAATAAAATAAAGCTGTATATTTAACTTGCAATTGACCGAAAAATGGTCGTTTCAACGTAGTATTATGGAAGTTTAAAGGTCAAACATCATCTACATTTCCATGCCTCTATTCATTCACCAACGAAATGTCAATAATAATGCAAGTCCGTTGAATGTTACGTCAAAACAAAGTTCCATCGGGCCCATCGCTACTTCTACATTATCACTTTTCGCACGACGGTGGTCGGTTGGGTCGATAGAGCCTCTCTCTCTCTTTCTCTGTTTTCCACCTATCCTCGTAGCGCTATCTCCTTTCCTCGCTGTTCCCCCACCACTGCTCTAAGCTGGAGGAGTGGGGGAAGGAGTCGCCGCGCAAGATGGGTAATCGTGAGTTCTGTCAGTGGCCTCTCGGACATGGAAGTGTAAAGGTCGTGATTCGTTGCTCGTTATTTTTTTCTCATTGCTCGCTGTAATTTTACGCGGCAATGCGTTATTAGTGATATCAAATGCTTGTTCGTCGAAACTCTTGGTGCCCTTAGACGACCATCGGACACATTTTAAACGTAAGTCATCTATACGAATTTATGCACGAAATGTCCCAGTGAAATTGATATAGTTACGGGTCAGAAGGAAAAACAAGTATATCGTCGTATTCGAAAACGATATTTGTTCCATTGTCGGTTACAATAGGTAATATTAGAAAACGTAATTAAACGATTTGATCGCGAGAAAAGGTCAGAGACCATGCACAATAAACGACGAAACTTCCTAACCAAACCTTTCGATGGCTTACGCGATGTAACAATTAGCGAACCACAACAGGGAACACCTTCACGGGTGATCGTTGACAGGGTTGGTTAAAAATTTCTCGTGCTTCGTTCTGTGAACAAGGAAGACATTGGAAAAGTTTCTCCATCGATCGGGAAACACCGAGGAAATTCGGTCGAGGCTTAAGGTGTTCTCTATTGGGAATAGGATCTTATTAAGGTGTTCTTTTATGTTCGGGGGAGACAGACCAAAACGACTCTCGTGTCGGATGCTGCGTGACCGGAAAGAGATTACCGGAGTGGAGTAAATTCTGAAATTGATAGATCACAATATCTTGCTTCAGCGATGTAATTCACTATGATTAATAACTCTCAACTACTTTCCCCTCATATCTTTCAGGGGTGTTTTCTTCGTGCTATCACTAGAATAATTCAAATTAATTTCGAATAAAGGAGAACAAGTAAACTTATGTTATCTTATATTTCATGATACTTATACTACTCGATACTCCCGCGTTTGCGAAATTATCAATTTTAGTATTTTCATGTTAATAGCATCTTAACCCTTTCGGTACCACTGGGACATATATAATCCAAGGAGAGTTTAACGGCAACTTTTGACACAAATCTTTGTATAAAATGCATCCGATATCCCAATTGCGGTATTTTATACCACTTTGCTCCAATTTCATGTGAATTCCCAAGAAATATGTGTGGGTCGAAATGGAGCATCCGATAAGAGCATCTTGCCTAACGTGTTTCTGATTTCCTGCAAATGTAATACCGAAAGGGTTAATCGCTGATCTAATTGTACGAGATGCTACTACGTTCAAAGTTATTTTTCGAGTTCTGTATTTATTATGAGCGAATCAATTCGGACGGACTGAGTCGTGACCTAGGAAGGTTAAACGGAGGTGCGTTTGTTATTAAACGGTTTAACGTCTACAGATCGGAGTGACGGTGCTACTTGCGTGGTAAGGGAAACTCGTGAAATTGTGCTTTTACAAAAAGCTTTGGAAAAGGCAGGAACAAGCAACAGTATCATGATGTGATATAGGTTTTCCTTCTCGTCGCACGTACAGGGAATATTGATTAGCTTGTTTTAATGCTTTATGGTTTAAATTATCTCTCCAATCTTTCTCTTTTCGTTTGATCGAAAGTGATTTCATAAAAGTCTCTGTCATGCATTATTCATTGTACGTTTATAGCATTGGCGCTGTGAATATTGAAAGATATTTCAATTAATGAACAATACACGATGAAAGTTCAAAGTTAAATAACTTTACGTAGTTTTGTAAAGGATTAATCTTGCGAAATAACCTCATAAAAAGTTATTACTCTGTTCGCGTTTTAATGTGACTACCAAGTTACGAAAGCTTCAAAGGGAAAGATAAAGGGTTTTGTAGGAAAGAGATAAGAATACTTTGCTGAAAAGGAATTTTAATGTAGAGCTTTGTAATTTAAGTTTCAGGGTTGATCTACATTCGTAGAACATAGAGAATTTATGTCTGAATTTTTTCTAATATTTACATGTCTCCATATTGGTTTTATTTCACAGAGTATGTAATATTATTAACCAAGATTATACTGCTACCAAAATAATTATTATGAAATACCTATACTGATAAAAATTCGTTAATTATCTTGCTCTTAGCTTTTAGATAGATCGTCTCCTTCAGTGCTTCCAACGAGCTTTATAAAGCTTCTTGATTTTGACCCGTAACCTCTTTGTTGCGTTATTGTTTGTCAGAACATGGTTCTTGTAACGTACGTTTAAATTATTTGTTTACAGTTTCCCAACTTCTCGTTGAGCACATAGTAATGAAAATTGCGACAGTTTGGCAAGAAAAACTTCAAAGAAGTCACAAACGCAAAGCGACCTTTGACACTATATTTAGCAAGGTGGTGAAAATGAGTCGTTTTTAATTTTTTAAAAATTTTTGACGCTGTATCTCATTCAATTTTCTATAGTAATCTTGTAAGATGTAAGAGATTAAATCGATCGCGCTTCTTATCTTCGTTGTTTCCTTATTTCTGAAATAGTACTCTAATATAATAGTATAATCTAATAGTAGTTATATAGTATCTTTAATTATACTGAATTAATCGTTAATTTTAGTATTAAAAGAAACTATCAGCAAACGTGATACGTTTAAAGTTGAATAAATCGCCTAGAGCACACAATTCAGACACTCTGTGAACAGCACCCAAAGGATTTATTTGTTTAGGACGACGAAAAGGTTAAATCTGTTTTAGTCCGACTCGCTTATTTCGTTTCTAACTGTTACTTTATCCTTATGAGATATACATACGGAGAAAAATTTGATTTTCAGTTAACCCATTCGCTGCCAAGCCCAAATTATATGAAGTTATTCCCATTGCCATTTATATTTTAAGTGGCAAAAGATCATTCTCTAAATAATAATTGAAGTATAATGATTTTCAGTTAACCCATTCGCTGCCAAGCCTAAATTATATGAAGTTATTCCCATTGCCATTTATATTTTAAGTGGTAAAAGATCATTCTCTAAATAATAATTGAAGTATAATTTTTATAATAAATTTTATTTGTAGTAATTTTTTCAAGTTTTTTACATTTGAATATTTATGTTTCCGGCGACAAAAGATTTGCTAATTCAAAAGCCTGTATGTTATAACATATTGAAAGATGGACGAGTATACTCGTCCTTGGCAGCGAATGGACGAATATTGTAATAGTGAGCCGTTATATTTGAAAGTGGTACAAGTCCCTTTCTTCGAATGCTAAGATATTTGATAAAAGCTTTCATGTTGTAACATGTAACAGGTGAACATTTTTCAACGAAATCATAATTATATTTCATTCTATTTACTTTGCCATTAGAAATGCGGAAACAAGGCATCCATGTTTCGCTAAAACTTATTTAAACACACTTTTCTCAAAAATGGAGTTATACTACTTTCAAAAATGAAGGCTCAAATACTTGTGACTACTACGCAGCATAATATTCTACAGTTTCCTAAGCTGTTTTCATAGTTCTGTTTATTGCAGGGTTTCGCAACAGTTAGTAAATTGTATCTGTAACCTTTAAATTGTTGTAACAACCTGTAACGAGGAAAAATATGCAAAGTTACAGAATTCAAATACGTATTTTCATCCGCGACAGTTGTGTCACCGTACATTATTATCCTTATTTCGCCTTTAACTTAATTTTAAAGTGCTACACTTTTCTACGATCTGTTTTATAATTATTTTTCTATGTTTGCTTACCACTGCAAGGTGGATGTAAAATTTTCGTAATTAAATATGAAAAGGTCGGGATAAACTGAATACGGAGTTTACAGGAAGTTAAAATCCTTTCGTACAAACGATAAACGCATTCGTATTACGTGCCGTGACTGTCACAGCATCGAGGTTAAAGGCATCTTGTTACACAATACGATAAGAACAAAGGCTTTACGGAGAGATTTTATTGGAAAACCAAGGGAGACAGAAAGGTTTTCTTATTGTTGGAATTTAGCACCAAGCTAAAGAAATGCTGTTTTAAGTGTCGTAATATTTTCCGGTTCGCTATTGTCTTCCGTCACTACGATATTCTCGTGTTTCGTAAACGTATCATGGGAGTATGTTACTTATAATTCTTGGCAATTACAGAGGAGAGGTTAATCGAGTTAACAGATCCAAATTGAGTAGATTGCCGATGATAAAAGGTTTATAGTTGCCTTTGACACAATTCTTAAAATACTCACTGTACAAAATTACCAGGAATCATGAATTATTCTTTTTTTTATCGTAACACGTATATTGCGGTTAATAAATGCAATCGTGGTTTCATTGGGCCAGTTGAATAAGACTCATTTAAACATATTGTCTTCCTCGGGTCTATATGACCCGAAATGAAGATTATATTTTAACCCTTTGAGGACTACAGACGCATTATTTGGCTTAAAAAAGATGTTATAGTTTGTCGGCGCATATAAACACGGTTAGAGATGAAAAGTTTTTATAAGTTTTATAAATTAATACTCTAACTTTCCGATAAAAAGGTTGTTTTTCATCTAAATAAATGATTATCGCTCAATATTTAAAAACGTCTCCGTCCGCAAAGTGTTAACGGATACTATGTTTTTGATATTTAATTTATTTAAAGTTTACGTCGGTTTGTTCGTATATTTTGCATTTTTTAATATGTGGAGCTTTGTTTATCGGCTCACTGTGACCCGAAGGAACACGAATGTGGGGTGTAAACAAGAATAGCTGAGTTAAACAAATGAAACTTTTAGATATAAGAAAGAATTGTGTTGAGACGTTTATATTGAGGTATTTTGATGTACGTCATTCTTGAACGTAGTGTTTCAACGTCACAACAGCTGAATTATTTTGATCGATGTGTGAGAAAATTGAAAAAGAAATGTCGAAATAGACTGTGCTCGTCGACAGTTCTTTTATAACTTTCCACCGAGAAACTTCGGAGAATCTGGTCTTAAAGTGGGACACGAGTATTCGGACGGAAATTCTCACGTCGAACTTATTAATTGTTCGTATCTCCCTCATGCGGATTCGTCCTGGTTTTCATGACCGGATACAATTCTTGTTATCCTCGCGCACATAAATTACAGAGAATGCTCAGTGTTTTTGGCTTCGAATGCAAGAACCAGCTAGTTAACCCTTTGTCGTACCATTTCTTTTGTGACCGAATGCGCGATGATTCAGAATTAATTGCTGAAATAACAATCGATCCCTGATTTCTGATATAGCGTAAAACTTAAAGCAATATTAATTGGCATAGGAATAATTTCATTGCATTGTGACCCATCTATAATATTAATTTAATAGTAGCACGAACCAGCTAGTTAACCCCTTGCCGTACCATTTCTTTTGTGATCGAATGCGCGATGATTCAAAATTAATTGCTGAAATAACAATCTGTCCCTGATTTCTGATATAACGTAAAACTTAACGCAATATTAATTGGCATAGGAATAATTTCATTGCATTGTGACCCATCTATATTATTAATTTAATAGTAGCACGAACCAGCTAGATAACTCCTTGCCGTACCATTTCTTTTGTGACCGAATGTGCAATTATTCAGAATTAATGGCTGAAATAACAATCCAACCCTGATTCCTAATATAGTGTAGAACTTAATGCAATATTAATTGGCATAGAAATAATTTGATCGTATTATGACCCAGCGATATTTTTAATTTAATAGTTTTCGGAAAACTTCAAAATTTCCTATTCCATTTATCGCGCCACAAGTCCCCCAGGGGCCTGTCCGTACTGGGTGGACAGGTACGGGTCTGACGCACCCGGGGCCTCCCGAGTCCGCATGCCGATTAAAGCATATCGGTAGTAGTATTGGTTTAGCCAAGCTACACCCGCACCAAGGGTAAAAACGGTACCAATTTAAGAGAAACCAAGTCACGAGAAAATACGTAAAAAAAATAATAGGGCGGAGTTTTAAGAACAATTAGTAACGTAGCATCTAACAGCAGACATTGGATAATTAAGATTCTGTGATCTTCTGAGACTGCATCCTGTGATTTTCCATTTCAAAATAAGCACTATGATACAGGGTGATTCAAAAGTCACTAAACCATTTTTAAATATGGCAACCTTTCTGCAATTCATTTGTTCAAATTAACAACAAAATGGTGGTCATTTGGTGGATATAATGTACGAAACTAATTAAAAACAAGTGGTGTGAAGTATATTTCTATTGTTAATAGATAAAAGAATTATTCCGGGGCTATGATGGGTAAAGAGGTTCAAGTTGCCCGGCACCTCTGGGAAATGTTAAATTTTTCCTATGTGCTATGAATATTGTAGCCTCGGTGGTTCGGCACCCACCTAAAACAGTAGGTCCCAATGAAGATGGCCATAGCAGTTAAAGTGGAAATGCAAATATTATATTTTTTCTATTCCGACCCGATCAATGGACTTGAATTCAAATCTCCCGCCACCTCTTGGAAATTTAAAATTTTTCCTATGAGATATACTATAGCCTCGGTGGTTCGGAACTCATCTGAAACAGTAGGTCCCAATCTTACCATACCAGTTAAAGCTAAGAAGAAACACAAAAAAAAGCAAGAGTTGTTCTATTTTGAAATGGTCTAACGACTTTTGAACCAGCCCGTGTTACATTTAAAATGTCATTAGTAGTCAGAAAATTACCGTTAGTGTAATTGTGTTGGCCAATCAAGAGAGAGAGGAAGGAAGTCGTGGTTGTCGTTTAAACATACAGAGATTGCTTTGCGGCAGGCGACGAATCTCGTACTGTTAGTAATCAGAGATCGCTTTGCGTCGAGTGAATGAAGTCGCTCTTTAGTTCCCCTTGAATGATCAATATTTATTGTCGACCTATTGTTCTCATTGACTGTAGTATAATTTCCTTATTAATGATCATTTTCAAGTGCGAAACAGTGCATTCAATATTGATCATTTGAAATCTATAGTGTAGACTTAAAGTCAGATGTACAAATATAGGATTTGCAGTAACAGTTATCACCGCACGTTGTATATTTAACACTAGAACTACCGGCGTTAAATCTATTATATTTCAATACATTAAATAAGTACATTGAGAAAAGAGGAATCAAGAGGCGAAAAATTCGGTCATTTATGTTTTTTGAGTTGGACGTAAAATATTTCTCCTATGACTCTCCTATAAACTTTGAGAATTTTTGGGAAAAATTGTGTATCAGTCATTTTGACTGGTTTGGTAGTTCTAGTGTTAAAGCTGGTCTTGGCAGTTAAAAGAAGGAATAAAACTTTTTTCGGGTCGACGACTCTAGCTGCTTTAATAGCGTGGAAATTAATGTAACTAACGTAATACAGCATATTTGTCGAATGACTTTTTCATTTTACTGGAATATAAGGTCGAGTATATTTTAAGAGCAGCAAGTACACTTAAGTGTATTATTAACTTGAAAACCTTGGTTCACGTTGAATTCGCTTTCGAACGACGCGGTTCTTAACCTGAAACGTTGATTGCTTCGTCTCCTACTATGAATATTCGATTGACAACCTTAAGGAGCAAGTTTTTCGACGACATCTTTCCTACGTGAATTTGAAATGAGGACAAGAGTCGAATAGTTGCGTCTAAATTTCATTATAGATGTAAATTATTGCTGACATTTACGCTTAATGGTAATTTTACTGAATTACCATTCTTTATCACAGAATATTGAAGAGCAATAACAATTCGTCAGGTTGTTCAATGCGTGAATTGTTCGTTGATAAAACCGTATACAATTAGTTTATGGTAATGCTTCTTTTTCGAACTTCTTTTTTATTTTTTCGACTTGTTCCACGTAACCAGCTAATTAGGACAATGTTGCTTTTTAATACAAATCGCTTTGCTTCCTCATTTCAATGGAATACCTCATCATTTTGGTCCAATCGCGAGATGAAAAAAGTACAGTCCTTTCATTAGTGACTTTATAAATAGCTCGAAATCATTGAGCAGTGAGTTGTGACCTCTATCCGCGCAAAAGGGAATTGCCGTTATTGGAGATTTTCAGTAAGCACTCTCGTGAGAAGATTTATGATAAGTGTCTTGAAAGTTTATTACTGGCATTATTTTGAATTATAATGCATTATTAGCGAGACAAAAGTCCTTTGTAGTGATTTTACGATATATGCAGTATTACTGTTATCGCAACGTATATACTCAGCGAGGAATTATATTAGTTTTCTCGATCGAATTATTACTTTATTGCCAGATTGTGTGCCGTATAAAATCTCTCGTATTTGGTTTTCGATTAAAAGGAAATTAATAGAACTTTTCATTATTCCATCGGTAGAGTGTATCAAACACAATAGCTGCATCTTTGGAAGTTTGTCTTGCAGTAAAATATAAATATATAAAAAATTATGTATCTATACATTCGATTAAGTTATTCCTTTAAGTACAAAATTTTGCTTATTTAACACTAGATTTACGGAAGCCGTCAAATTGACAGGTTCTTACTTGTTTTATAAACATTTCTTAAATTTACAGAGAAGAGTACAGTAGATATTTAACGTGTATTTTATAATACAATAGTGACTTAACGAATTTTCATCTTTGCTACTTGATCCCTTTTTTTCCAAAGTCCTTATTTAATATATTGCAATGTAGCAGATTTCACGCCCGTAAATCTAGTGTTAAAATCAAATAAGCACTGTTTTTTCTTTTAAATAAAATAAAATTTGAAGGAGGATTATAGGATTTTGTATGGCGATCCACGTGTTCTAAACGGGAAAAAAGATTTGTGTTTTGAATTATTGCCAAGTTGAATCGAAGCACGTTTCCCGCGTAAACTACTAGGAGGAAATACCATCCGTTATGTACGGCAATTCAAAATTCAACACCAATCATTGCTCGTTCGTGTTACGTTCACTTAACACGCGAACCTGGAATGAACGTTAATTTCAAAAATATCGACTTTTCCTTCGACGAACGAGGTCATCGAATTTCAAGTCGATATACCTCCTAGAACAATAGAATTCGGTAGTAAAGAGAGAAGCAGAACAATAGATCGTCGAGTCTTACTTCTGGGTCTAATTCTACGTAATAATTAACAGTGTAGAGTTTGAATTGTATTGAATTCAAGGCGAACTTACGAAAATCTTTAAATCTCGACACCTACCTCAGTTTTCGCAGTAGTTTATGTAATGAATCATCTTTCGTTTTTAGGGATGTATCTCATGATTTATCTCATTGGAGTAAAAATAGAACTACGAAAATAATTCGGTTACACTAAACTTTCACTGGAATGACTCAATTAAAATCATCCTCGATGTTTAGTAATACTTAAGTACTGTAGAAAAAACGAAATCGAGAGGAATTATGCAATGTATATTTTATAACATAGATCTTGAATATTTAATGTAAAACTCCTCTATAAAGAGGAATTTTTATAAAAACTAATAACCAATTATTTTGACCACTTTGGCAGATCTAGCGTTAAACTAAATTAATTCTAATATCATTTTCTAATAGTTTTTAATCAATCACCCATACCATAGTACTGAAGGGTTAAACACTTCATCTACATCACGCGGTGCTGAAGAGCAGTCCCGTTGGATTCGACATGTCTGACTTAACTCCTTCGTTACAAGATCTACTTAGTGCACCTGACTCTTTAGCAAATTATTCATCACATTCAAAAATTCGAAAATGTACTGTTAACTCCATTTTGATCAATCAGAATTTCTCGGAACCTCTTTCCGCGAGGCTTCTTTCCAGCACCGTACTATACGTATATTATTCAATTTCTCAGCAAACCATCGCCACTAATAGCCCCTGGATTCT
This sequence comes from Cerceris ruficornis, assembly GCA_963989415.1. Taxonomy (NCBI): domain Eukaryota; kingdom Metazoa; phylum Arthropoda; class Insecta; order Hymenoptera; family Crabronidae; genus Cerceris; species Cerceris ruficornis. The sequence continues at coordinate 11,811,343 of OZ022518.1, read as the reverse complement.
TAATCACCAATGAAATCCACGTTGTACCGTATTCTTATAATTCTTGCATCTGTCGTGACAGTTTTTCGTATCGGCGAGATCGAATTTCATGAAGGGAGGAAGAATGTTCGAGTTACCGACCGTTAGCGCGCCCTAGTCGGAAACATCCGGCGGATAGTAGAAGGCACCAGGGAGTATGCAACCGCTAGTCGATGGTCCTCAAGTTCGTTAATCCCCCGACGAAATCATGCTACCGGAATGCAGTGGATTGGCGCACTTCAAAAAGAGATTAAAGGCTCACGAGCTGGAGCTTCGAATAATAATCCGCGTATACGGTGGATAAGATGAGCAAGAGCGTGGAGCTACTCGCTGGATCGGAGGACGGTGAACAAATACAAGTGGGTAAGTGGCTTAATCATGGAAGGAAGAATAATGGTACAGACGAGAGACCGGTAGATTGGACGAGAATTACAGCTTCTTTCTCCACACTTTTTGAAGGATCATGAGTCTAATTAAGATTGTAGAGTCAATGTTAGGGATTGGATTCGGTGATTTTGTTGAACTTTAGCTCGCATTGTGGGGTCATTGCCGTATCAATATTTGTGTGGTAACGCACAGTACCAGCTGAGGGTCAATAATGCAGTGTATACAACAATATAATCTTAACTAACGTAGAATTCAGAATATATTTTAAGTTTCTGTAGTTATCTTTCATAGTTGAGTGTATTAGAACGACTATAAATATTGTAGCGCTGGTTCTTCAGTTTTGTTGCCGTTCCATAAACTGACTAATCTACTGTTATCTCTCGCCTATGCCTTAACCTCTGGTTTCATCGAATTTGCTAGAGCGGCCGCTTCTGAGTTAATGAGACTATATCGACCTACTACTAGCAACGAGCAAAGAGTTGAACGAAATAAATTCAATAAAGGTTTTATTAGGCGGAATTGGTATTAGGTCTTTTATCGCCGTTGAAGTCTTCTCGGACAGTGATAAATGAAATTCTTATCGAATAACCATACGTTCCAATGAACGAGAGTAATTGTATTGAAAGATTTAGGAAATTAAGTTTGCTCGAATTCTAACGCGATGGCGGACTTACATGGCAAAATTAAAACAGTTTGTTCTTACAGTCTGTTTGGTTTGTTCGATGGTCTGTTCTATAGAACGTAGTGCGAACATCTGCGCGATTTTACATTGATGAAAGTTTCAGAGAAGTTTCAAAGTGACAAAGTACTTGCTAATAAAATTATAACGATCGGAACTTCGATTATTGGTTTTCTATTGAATACTTAAAAGCAGTTGATATCTTAAAAGTGATAAATTCTTAAAATATTATATCACACCGAGCTGAATCGTTTTAAAACGAAGTGCATTGATCAAGTTCGGCGAAGTTGTAATTAAGGTGTCTCAACTAAAGTTTTATTCAATTTTGAATGTTCTCCGTAAACATGAATTCTTTCGCTACGTAAATAATTACTATGCAACTAAGAAGTCTCATTTTTCACGATTAAAAACTTATGAAGTTCAAAATTAAATATCATACTGGTTGAAATTCGACATCTGCAACTTCAGATCGAAGTTAATTCCAAATCGTGCCAACAGACCCAGGGGGAATATCAACTTCAGCTGTAGGGAACAAGTAGTATCGTATTCCGACAAGTTTTGCTAGTTTTTGGTTGCAAACAAACTTAGCTCGCTCGTTCACGGGCACCTTATTTAATGCAGAACTGAGTACAGTACCTTATAATCCATTTTTTAATAATAAAACATCGAACATTGTATTTTTATATTATTACATTATCATCTCATTTATCCAAAAATCAGTGTGAAATTCTTTATTTATTTAACGTCAGTGTTTCAGATAACTTCAAAAATAGCAAAATATCTTTTACATTTTCAAATTAAATACTTGTTGATTTTTAGGTGGTAAAGAAACACCTGTCGATTGTAAACAACAAAATTAAATTCTTCCGCTGTTTAGTTTCTTTTTATTCTATAGAAGCGTTTTATCAGGCATTACGGTTGCCAATTTTTTTTTCTCATCGGTCGTTAGTGGCCAAAATTTTTCCCGCGTTATCTGCACAGAGCAATGTTTGCCAATGATACGATCGAATCTTGCGTTCGTTTCCGCAACGCATCGATTTATTAAGGTGATTTCCGCTCCGGTCGGCCGAAATCTAATAATGCTGAAGCGCGTAATTTGATTTCTTGTTTCCGGGTACCGAACTTCACGTGGAGTCGTTTCATCGGGCTTTTCATATTTCAAGTGCAATTATTTGCACGCTGCAATTATTCCTTCGAGCGTTAAAAAAAATGAAATTATCATTTTCATTATCTGCACGTTGTATTATTCGTTAATTCGTCGTGAGACTTATAAATCCGTCACTTTTTCATTTTCTTTTTAATCGTCCTGTAAATTTTTACTATCCTTCACTCATCATCTTTTAAATTATACAATTCAATTTTAACATCATTTGATTATATTGACAAACCTTTATCAATAGTTTAATGACACGTACTTTCATTAAAACAGGGTGATTCTTGCAGCCACTAATTTTTATACTATTCCAAGAAGTAGTACTTTTATTAAATTCAGTGAAATCGTACGCAGTAGAATTTTAAAAAGAAAGCAACGAAGGAAACTTTGCACTGACGTTTTCCACATTTATCAGAAAAATTGCAATTTTGCTTACAATCGTAAAGGGTGTATTAGTGAAACAATTTGTACTAAAAGCAGCACACGTGTTTGAAAAATATACCGATAGGATAAGTAGAAAGTGCACAACACTTTGGCGTCTGAAGATAAGAGGCCTCGAGGACAGAATTTATGTTCGCGTACGTGGTAAAGTGCATTACATAGATTTTCCTAACGCATTGCCGGGTAACCAGCTGTGTTGCTTCCATTCCAGCATCGCCACGTGACTACATATAATGTGCTTCTCATGTATTTTCCCCCAGTTTTGTTTTCCCCTACAAACCTATTTCCCTAGAAAATGCTCTCTAGCATATACATCGATATCCTCTTAACTCCTGAATCCTTACGTTTTGTCTGAATGGAATGAATCATTTCATGAAGGAAGAACTTGATAAATTGTTGAATGCCTATTATTGGCATGGCAATTAAAATGAAATTTAATTATCATTTGGACAGTCAGTGTATTAATTTAGTGCCTTTATATCTCTTGGGCTTTAGCTGCTGTGATCATTTCGCCTGAGGTCTACTACGTTAGGGGGGTTGTGAAGTATGGATGATGATGATGATCTGGATTCCAGCCAATTGTTTGGAAGTTTGAGACTATAATTTCATAGCTTTTTCAATGTGCAAATAGTTAAATTAATATATTAAATATAAACATAGCTCTACTGTTAAATAGATTGTCATATATATCCATCTGTGTCTTTGAAGTTTCTGCTTTACAAAGATCTGATTTTAATAGAAAAAGCCATCTTCAGTTCAAAAGTCATCAAAAAGTTCACTTCAGTTAAATGATGAAACTAAGCGAAATACCGGTGGCGTTCAACGTGTTAAATACTAATTTAGAAATATTCTACTTCTGATGATGGGCATTTCAACTCGGGCTTTGGTGATTAAGTACCCAAGCCTTTAACGCTATGTCCACCAGACTCTTAAATGTAGCATTGTAATCATCAATAGTTCCGATAAAAAGGTTATTTTATTATTTATGCAAGTATGGTATATTAAGTAACAATTTAGATGGGGATTCCAACTCGACCTTCAGCAATTAGACGTCCAAACCTTTAATTCCGTATCCAGAACTTTAACTTTAATATCCCAATGTACTTAATTATCGATTATTCTGATAAATCTGTTATCATATTACTTTTGCGACTATAAGATATTAAATAATAATTTTAAAAAAATCTTCCAAAAGTGGCGGGATTTAAAGTCATTGTCAGTCATTAATATGTTTCGCATGTAACGAACAGAAGGCTTATTTGTAACGCGGACCTATGACGAAATAATTTAAAATTCTGGTGCCATGGTAGCAATATATGGACCTTTGTGTTTCAAAACTTGCAGATTTGAATTACAATTGTTATCACCTCTGGGAAATTTACTCTACGTTACAACGTATATCGTAGTTTTGTTAGTTTGAAACTTAAAAGCGGGAAGTCAGCGGCAAAATGATCAAAGCAGTTACAGCTGAAAGTATAAAAAATACATTTGTTTCGATGCAGAATTGTTAATTCTACTTAGGTTATCTCTTCCATTCCGAAGGACATAATAGAATAGAAGGCAGCCGGCAAATTGTTATTTGTCCCAGTGCACAAGCAATTCAATGGTGAACCATTATGGAGAATATTATATGGCAACGGGTCAAAGTTAACAGTGGCTTTAACAATTCCATGCAATTAGAATCCATAACGCAAACTTTTCTTATATTCTTCTCACAGAAACATGCGAACCGCAAGCAGAGTTAAAATATCGCAAAATAGAACGTATTCATTCGCTTCTCAAAGCAACAGATTATTTTCTTTTTTCAAGTTCGGTCTTCCAGGTTTTCAATTTCGTATAAAGACACGGTTAAGTCTGAATTAGATTTAAGTTAGGTCTTACCTGTTGGGCGAAATATTGCGAAAGTATTTCCGCCCAACGTGGAGGAGGGATAAAGAAAATGGTCTCAGTTAGGTACGGTTAAAACGGGAGAGTGAAAAAGAAAAAGACAATTCTAACAGCCAAGTCTCACGAGCGCAATTGCGTTGACCTGGCATGGAAATTACAGGCTCGTTCAGATTCTTAGCAGAGGCTTAAAAATCGATCGAGCTGCGATGATATTATATACGTGTCGTGAATATACATATGTATAATACAATATATACCCAGGCTTCTCGATGCAAGGAGATAAAGACGTTATATTAGCCAAGAGACCGGAGCATCTTTTTTCCATCCTTTTAACACTAGAATTATTAAGATAGTTAAAATGACTGATCCCAGAAGTTCTGCAAGAAATTACTTTTTCTTCTTCTTTTGAATTCTTCGTTTTACGTGGTTATCGAACTTACGAGGCTGTGGTACATTAATTAATATAATATAGGAAATATTTTTCATAGGTGATGGAGGTTTGAACCGGAGTCTACTAATTGCAAGACGCTGCCTTTATTTTCCTATTCATCATACTCCCGACTTAAACATTGCTTGAACTCCGTTATCATTTCAAATGTAGATAATCGAATCGATGAAGCTTCTTTCACCTTTTATTTCTTTTGTTTCAACTTAATTATCTACAATTTTTTTTATTTTTCGTATGAATCGTCGGTATTTCTAGTGTTAACTGAACTGCTGAATTCTATGAAGGGTTTCCGATGCAAAAAAGTTCTATAGAAATCTTCCGTATTATTTTACAACAATATTATGAAATTCTTAATTTCAATTTTATTTATAATTTAATAATATACTTATACTTTTCGTTATATTAAATTTTTCAATATTTTTAGTCAAGTAAGTGGAGAGCGACATTTGATAAGGGCGCTTTTATTATTAATATACTTATTTCGTAATGACGGGGTTTTGGTTCCAAGAGTTTTAGTTCCTTGGAAATGGTAGACAAGTAGGATAAGTTCGAGATTTAACGTTTTAATAAAGGAGGTATCAGAGGGCTGTGGTAGCTCGGAGACAAAGACTCATACTACTAACAATAAGTGAAAGAAGTGGTTTGAAGTTCTCGAATCTCCGTCGTCTCTGGTAAACTTTACCCACGTAATATTGTATTATAGAGTAAATAATATTGTTTTTCCTATTATTTGTTCTACTATTATACCGGTAGATCCTCCACGGAATGCTTATTAATTGACCCTAAAGTAAGAAAGAGAAGTAATGTTGTCAGAAATTATTAGCCCTCATAGATTATTGGTTGAACTTCTTATTTCCGTGCCTCAATCATTTAATCAGCCATGAAAAGGGAATCACCGTAATCCACGAGCTAAGACTTCTTTAAATGTCCATTCACCATGGATGCTAAGCTAAAATTAGATCTCTTAAAGGTATCTACCAATTACGGAGTTCCAGGCAAATTAACATTAGAATATATCAGAGTCTGAATACGTCTTGGAAAATTCTTATTTAACTTTCACCCAATTAAGGACGATAATTTAAAGTACTTTGGAAACTTCAACCATCGCTTAACTAATTAAAGATCGTAATTGTTACGCTTTTTAACCCTTTAGCTGCAAAACTCGTGTATGTATGAGTCGCACAGAAGCCAATGCGATTAAGTTCATTTCTCGATATTCTCTGATTTTTGTAAATTTTAATGGAATAAATTTCATTGTATTAAAATTTACAAAAATTAGAAAGTATCGAAAAATGCATTTAACCGCATTGGCTTCTGAGCGACTCATATACTTTAAGTAAATTTCATTGAATATATTTACTTTTTTAATGGTCTTTAATTAATGAATTGTTACGTGAGACAATCATTTTTTAATATTTCACTTGGTAGATAATATTATACATAAAATTTTCTACTGGAAAGACCTACTCAAATTCTGATCGTTGATTTAACGTCTTCTCTTTATTTACTTCTTTTTGAACATCTAAAGATATAATTCTTTATCGATGATTAACCCTTAGCGGTCCGAAAGTTTTTGTCAAATTTGCAGCGAGCTAAGTGAAATTAATTGCACAACATTTTCTGTCGTTGGTTATTAATTATTTTTAAATGATAGCAATAACTATAGGTCCTGACGGATATTTATCTGATATTACAAAATCATTATGAATTTGAAAAATTGATATTAATTCGTTAAAAAATAAAATGAAGTGAAAAGCTATGCCGAGTATAGCTCGACATAGGACTGCAAAGGGCTAACGTGTATATACGTCCTTATGTGTTTATACCAGAAAGATACGTGTGAGCAAACGTTACAACGTATAATATAATTTTCTGTCCTTGAAACAAGACCGGTTTACGGTTTTTCTCTGTTACACATTTTTTATTACCACGCAATTAAATAAACTGTTACGTGGCATCTAGCTATTCGACGCCTCCAGCAGCTCCATTAACCCCATGCCCCACGACCTTTCTTGCGACTGCATCCGCAATAATTGAAAATTAAATTGCTAAAATGAAAAAATGTCAGAGATTTCTAATATATTTTAGAATTTAACGCAATATTAATAACATAGGAATAATATTATCGTCTCGTGTTCCACTGATATTTTCACTTTGATCATTTTTGAGCTTCAAAATTTCCTGTGCCATCAACCGCATCACTAGTGTGACTCGTTGTTGTAGGGCAAAGGGTTAATATATATATTGCATGGAGTACTTAAACAAGGAGCTCGTACCCTGTCTTCAGATGCACTTTCTGCGTCGGTTTATTTTCAGGGTGCAATCAAAGGCAGCTTCCTTGAGCGTACGCAAATTTATGATTCCTTAGCTACCAAGAATGTGTACGCATCTCCTCCCATCTTCATTAACACATAAGAAATTCATCAGCTCTCAAAGACAACCCCATATAAACAAGTACAGGATATTTTCTTCCATGCATTATCCTCTCCAGCAATTGAAGAAACCTTTTAATAGGACGACAACTATGCTTAAATATGTCAATGTTAAATGCAGTTTAACACATTAAGTACTTTGCATCTGAACAACCCAATTACCGATCGTTATTTTATTGTTAACTTAGGACAGCCAAAACGCATAGAATTTTGAACTTATCCGTAGCATATACTAGTTGTCTAGCGTATATGTGGTTCTTTAATCGTTTGAGTGCGGCGAAGCGCTATCGCGCTTCTCTTGTGTTGTGCCAAAAATGCGTAGAAGCGCGATCGCGCTGCTGTATGTTACTACGATATAATTTTCGCATTAATTGAAACCAGGATAAGACGACTTGTGACAGTGTGAGGTATGCAGTAAAAAAATGGCGATGGAAACAAATGATCCAACTTAATTTGCGCTATATATGAAAAAGGAATGCATGGAATTTGTGCAGCAGAACACTCTTGTAATAAGTGAAAATAAAAAATAGTATTGTTGGTAAAAATTACTTTTTATGTAATAATTAGAGTTAATTGTAACCGTTTCTATTATTTTCAAAAAAAAAGAACTATGCATTTCATTCCGCACTTTTAGCATATATACAAGAATATTCTTCAGCACTCAAACGGTTAAATTTCAAAGTCAAGAATAATTTTTGTTTCCTTATTTATTTAAATTCGTATCAACCGCATAAGATAATTTTGTAGCGGATGTCCGTTAGCAAATCTTCACCGATCCAAAGGTACACGGTAACGCCTGGAAGCCGTGTAAAGTATCTTTGAAACATCCTGTACAGCTATTCCCTCATCGTCATTAATACCTAAGATTATATTATCCTACCACACTCATCCCCAATTCAAACAATAACAAATCCATGAGGGCTATGGTGGATAAGATGGTACAATCTCGGACTAACGATCAGTCAGCTCGAGTTCAAGTCTTCCTCCATCACAACTGAGAAATTTATTCTCGTATACAATAGCCTCTAAGGTTTCAAACCCATCTAAAACAGTAGATCCTAGATGAAGAGACCATAGCAGTCAGAAGACTATGATGGATAAGGTCGTAAATGCTTGAACTAACAACCAGTAAGCTCGAGGTCAAATTTGCCTCCATCACCTCCGACAAAATCCTATATTATATGTACACCATACACTCTGACCTTCCAAGCCCATCTAACAGAGCACGTGTTAGGTGAAATGATCGCAACAGTTAAAGCCGAGAAAATCCCTAAAAAAAATAAATCCATCTTACCACTCATTCCGCGTGATGCATCTGCGCAGTCGAGTCACGTATCGCCCTCTGATCGTCAGCTTATGGCACCCAAAGGTTTGCAAACCACTTGCCGTAGCTAAGGGGTTAATAAGTCGAGAAGCCCGGCTTGACGTAAGATCTAATTTCACCCGAGTTTGCAAGTCGACGCGTCTCTCCAGGTCTAATGGCTCTCCAGATCATTCTAGATCCACGTAATAGAGTAGACTTCCGAAGTTAGCCTGCCGTCGAGTGCGCGCAAATTCCCAATGGGTTTTCCAGTCTCGCCGTTTCTCCACGCTACAAGCACACCATCGTCGCTCCTCGATCGTCGGCTGGTCGACTGGCCGGGAGCTTCGAATTTTCTCCCTTTCTCTTTCGATCAGCGTCGACGTATGGGGAATCACCGTGATCCATAGAAATGGGCTGTTGCTGGTCCCGCGGTCCCGCCACTAAAAGACCGACCGGCAGACACTTGAGAAGTTAAGTTTACACGACACTCCCATGGGGACGTTCGCGAAGCGTTTCGATGATGGTTTTCTCGGTCTTTCTCGTGAAAGTTTGCACGTTTGTCGAGGGGGCGAAATTAAAGGATGGGTCGTTTCTTTGTGTTTGCAATGGCGCGGATTTACGGGGTGGAAATACTCTCTGAAGTTTTACTTCTGTTCTAGTACGGCTGCAGGCTGTTGCGGATGGAGGGAAGTTTTTTGATAAGAGGTTGATGGTTTCTGGTGTGCGGTAATGCGGTGCGTTTTGTTCTTTATGATGGTGACTTAGGAGATACTTTGAGAAGCCGGGAGGGAGGCAGGCTGATGATAGAATAATCACTCGATATTGTTACAGTAGTAGTAGAAAAAAAGAACGATTCATTCATATGTGTATACACTGCCGGCCAAAAGTATTAGGACACCTGCTACGTATGCGCGAAATCGGAAATTGATTGTGGTGTGAACATTTTCACTGTTCCTATTTTCAGGTTTTGATTAAAACATATTCTCAGCTATAAGTATTTACGACATCCTTGGTTAATTTATAAATTTTTTACTGGGTTTTTGATAACAGATTGTATTATATTTTTACCGAGCAACTTTCAGGTTCTGCTGCGTGTGGCTTCTCGTATCAGATCCTCTGTAAATGTATACAAATGTTCATAAAAATGTTAGTAAAAACTGTTCGGAATGGAGTTTCAACAGATCCCCATAACGTCCGGAATACAGAACCTCGTGAAAGCCGTCATAAAGAAAAGACGTGGTTATATCAATGAAAACAAAATATGTTGTTTTATTTTTCGCATTATAAACCTGTTATAGCACTTAATGTATGTTTGCCTTAAAATATACAGGGTGTCCCATTTCAGTTGAGATTGTAAAAAATCTCGAAAACGGGTGATTTAAGAAAAACCAAGCGATGCGTGCCTCTTACTATTGCGGGTGGGGAGTCTAATGGCATTACTGATTTTTCAATGCGTGGGCGTCTTCAAGGTCGTTTCATGGTCAACCTGTTTTTTGTGTCATAAACACCTATTTTTTATTTCGGAATCATATTCTACATAAAAAAATGGATCACTTTTGTTTGAAACATTTTGTTGTAGATTTAATATTTCTTAAGATACCAATCTCTCTCTCTCTCTCTCTCACGGTACCAATAATATACTTGAAGATGTAAGCCTACCAGATGAGTTATCAGCATAAATTTTAAAAGACGTTTCGCCTGATATCTTAAGAAATATTAAATCTACAACAAAATGTTTCAAACAAAAGTGATCCATTTTTTTATGTAGAATATGATTCCGAAATAAAAAATAGGTGTTTATGACACAAAAAACAGGTTGACCATGAAACGACCTTGAAGACGCCCACGCATTAAAAAATCAGTAATGCCATTAGACTCCCCACCCGCAATAGTAAGGGGCACGCATCGCTTGGTTTTTCTTAAATCACCCGTTTTCGAGATTTTTTACAATCTCAACTCAAATGGGACACCCTGTATAATACTAAATAGAACAAAATTAGTTAAAATCATACAAAAATGTGCGTAGATTTATGTTCACATTTATTCCAGCCGAAGTAGGTGTCCTAATACTTATGGCCGGCAGTGTAGCTGAGTTCTGGATAAAAGTAGCTTCTTCCTTTCGCCGTACAAAAGTTTCCATACTTTACCAACTAAAACTGTAGATCACAAATTTAAAACACTATTAAAAAACAAGATAGACAACGTCCCCCTACATGAAAGCCATCAAACTTCAATCCAAAAAACTTTCTTCATACACGTAACAATTCCAACCATACTACAAGTATACAACAAGGGTGAAACTTCAGGTAGATTTCACCCTCGAAACTCTCGGGCCATTGTCTCAAAACAATGCCTCACCCCTGATACCATCTCCCCTACGAAACCAGAACATTCATAAAAATCGTCTCCCGCCGCTTCGCTGACGTTCTCTTAATCCTCCGACGATTCTCGATCGTTTTTTTCCTTCCCTGGTGCGCCAACTTCGGAAGTCTACGTTAATTCTCCGCGAATCGTCGTATCACGCGGACGTTTTCCCCGTCGATCGTTACAGTGTCGAATGTGAAAAATTTGCAGATAACAGCCGCGCCGAGGAGAGGTCGAGGTTGAACCTGAACGGGAGCCGTCAGCTCTCGAAAAGCGCCACGGAGCTCAGGGACAACGACATCGCGAACAGTTCGCCGTCACGACGCGGTGAACAGGCCGACTCCGGGGTCGTTCATCATCATCGGCATCATCGCCACGGTGCCTCGGTGGCCCAGCGGACGCACACATTCTTCGCAACATTGAAGAGCCGCTGGGCTCGCAGCAGGAGCAAGGAGAGAAAGAAGTCGAAGGATGCCGGGAATATACTCAATCAGGAGGGCACCTTCAAGGCAACCGGGGTGGAGTCCGATTATGCCGCGGATTATTCCTCCGAGCACAGCAGGAGCTCCTCGGCTACCCAGAGCCCTGCAAGGCACTGTCTCAATCATCCAGGTATTTCTACTTTTCTTCGTTACGATGTTATCGTTGAGTCAATTGAGATACACTGCCTGCCAAAAGTATTAGGGCACCTGCTACGTATGCGCGAAATCGGGAATTGATTGTGGAGTGAACATTTTCACTGTTCCTGTTTTCAGGTTTTGATTAAAAACATATTCTCGACTATAAGTATTTACGACATTCTTGATTAATTTATTGTTGAATTATTCTTAACAAAGTAATATTACATATTACCAATGAGTTCAAAAACGACTCTACGTTCTAGGTATTTCTATTCCAAACAGGAGACTCTCTCTGCAGTGTAGGGGAGAGTAACATAAACAGTTTATATTAGGTTGGTAGGAAATTAATGTCGGTTTTCAAACTTTATCTTTAAATACATATGTTAAGAATGGGAATAATTTTCTTTAATCAAAATAAGTTCCATTACAATTTACACATTTTTCCCAACGAGAAACAAGTTTATTAGTATTTTTTTTTTTAAACGATTTAAGAAGACAAACAGATTAAAATGAACGGCTACCTTAAAATTAAGCGCCGAAGTTTGAAAACTCGAAAGCCGACATTAATTTCTTACCAACCTAATATTACTGAGTGGGCCCGAGCTCGTCTTTTGGGCATCCACAGTCAGTTCCTTCTAAACTCCTACGATATAAAGACGGTTCTTTCATATCCTCATAATAAAAGTAATATTAATATAAAGTATAATTATTTATTTAAACACCCATTTCCAATATTTATAAATGTATTACTGGTGTTTTGATAACAGTTTGTATTATATGGACCGTTTATTTTGAAAGTGGTGTAAGTCCATTTATGTTCGAATCGAGATATTGAAGGGTTTGCGTTGGACTAAATTTAAAAATATGGGTAACAGATAACATAGTAGAATAATGTTTATATGTTTCTAAGGGTGTTAAATTTATCATCCCAATTAGTATAATTAACATTATTTAAGAAATAATATGTTTATGATGGCTATGAATGGGCTTACACCACTTTCAAAATAAACTTTTTCATCACTTCATTAATCAACAAATTTTCGTGTTACAAAATCCTAATGATTTTAAATATATTAATAACAAGTTGCTTTAGAATGAAAAGATCATGTAAAAATGTAACTATTAATGTAGCTAACTCGATTTTTTTGGAAAATGGACTTGCACCACTTTCAAAATAAACGGTCCATATGTTGATGTGTGTTTGCCTTGAAATATATAATACTAAATGAAACAAAAATAGTTAAAATCATACAAAAATGTACGTAGATTTGTGTTCACATTTATTCCATCCGAAGTAGGTGTCCTAATACTTATGGCCGGCAGTGTATATCGAGTTTCATGCTGATTTCGGGGGATGATGGCACTTTGCTCGTTTTGGGGGTGATAGAAATTGGGGTGTTGAAGGTAGGAGATTGCAGCGATGAGAGAAAATATGGATGTTTTGTTGACGAGGTACGTTAGAGATTTTTTATTACTTTATTTTCGCTGGTGGGAAGGCAGAATCTCATGTCGAGGATATTTCATTTATGCTGATGAGTATATTGTGGAGTAAATTAGAGTGCAATGTATTGTGCATTTGTTGGAGGCCGATTTCATTTGTAGAAAGCTTCCACGTGGATGTGATGAAATTTTTGAACTTTTCGCTGGTACGTTGGTTATCATAAATGTGTTAATTTATTCAGATGCAAATGGATGTTTGAAGGGTTCCTTATAAATAGTATCTAAATTCGTGTCACTATGTTCTCATTGTCAATATATATCTTTCTTGATGTTAAATACATTTGACGAATTAAATTCGCCACGGATTTTTGAAATTGTAATGTACAATGACGAGTCAAAGTCTTTCTGGATTTTTTTGTCAATTCCTTAAATACACCGAAGACAACAACAAAAGTTTTATGAAAATAGTATAGTGACGAGCATGAAACATCAACTACGAAATATTAAGGTCAAATTACCTTTTCTCAAATTTCTTCCCCATGATATATTGCAGCCTTGGCAATTCGAAAGCTAAAATTACACCTAGGTTTTCCACTGTATAGTTATCGTAATTGAAGCTGAAAATATTAAGCAATCAAATGATATTCACGCATCAATTAACGCGCTGATTGAAGTGTACCGTTTCGTGACCTGACAATTGAAAGTCAAATAGTTCCCTGCTGCTCTTCGTGATCAAACTTTTATTTTTTATTTTATCTAACTATATATGGTAATTAATAACGTTATAACTAGCCTAATAGCCGCCCTGGAATTGTTGGCGTTATAAAACAGAATTGGAAAATTGATTGGCGAATTGTGGCAATAATTCTATCAAATATGTCATGATAATGTTCCGCTTCGTATCGAAATAAATAACAGCTTTAATCCAAAATTCAAGGTAATGAATATCCACGTGGCATGGAATTTAATTGGTTTCAAGTCACTTTTGCGATGATATTCCATAAATCAGAAGTAATACCTGATACAATTTCTAATATTAAAAACATCTTAATATTTAAGATACTATAACAGCATAACTATTAAAACCAAAAAAATGAAAAAGAGAAAGTGTCTATGGTGGACAACGGAGGTAAATGTTGACCCTCTCAATCAATGGACCCAGTTCAAATCTCCCATCCCCTCTCAAGAAATTTTTCCTACGTTATTCCATTTTCCATTTCCTTCCATTAGCCACAAATACCTATTATTTAAAATGCAAACCCGACACGACAGAGGTGACGATTCAACTATCGCCTATCGGTTAGCCGATATACTGTAAGATACCGTCACGTCGTTGCAAGGAAAAAAAAGTGTCGGAAATTAGAAAAAAAAAACGAGGTTGCGGTCGATGCAACGATAGCAGCATCACGTTTGTATCTCGTTACATCGATTGATCTTAAGAGGCTGTGCCGCGAGAGCGTATAGCATACTCATCACGATTACGTCGATTAACCTGAAAGCCTTCGCGTGTACGGCTACTGGTAATTATTTAGATGTATACAGCGAGAGTGAGGTCTTTGAAAAAGGGAGATCTCTGAAAACGAATCTGCCGCACTTTAATAAAGTGGTTTCTATGCTTCTCCGATGGAGATTATTGTAGGACTTGTATTAGGGATACGATGAAAGATAAGAGCTTATTTTGGTTTAGCCTGCGTGGATGGAGAACGAAACGTTTTGTAGGATCGCTAAGACCATTGTGGCACGAATACGTAATTTAGTTTCGCTTTGATCTTAGTTTAAAAATCAGGGAAATTCGACGCAAAGTCGGAAGATAGATTTGCCTCGGAATTTTTACTTGGCTTTGTGTTCTTCTGGGTAATTTTATCGATTGTATCTGCGAAGTCTCGCTTCGAAATAAAGTTAGGAGGCAAATTGTCGGGACGGTTTATTTATAAAAAATTGTTCTTATGGTGGGAAATGGTATTTTTAGCTTCGGCAGATTTTTCTAAGGATTTATGTTTTTAAGTAGACTTAAACGAACATAGATTTATATATTTTTCTTTGGTTTTTTAAATTTTAAGTGCTACGGTCATGTCGTATGAGATCTACTGCTTTAGGTGATTGCCGAACCACCGGAGTTGTGATATGTTAATTAATTGTGTAATTAGAAAATATAATTAGGAAAAAATTACTAAGAGATGACGGGGAGAGTTTGAACTCGGGACCACCGATAGCGAATACAGATATTTCTCTCCTCATCCACCGTAGCTCCTAGATTTACATTTTTAGGCAGATTTCATCGAAAGCTATAATTGACAATAATTTAATAAATTTTGCTATAATATTCTCAAATGTAATGATAATTTTACACTACAACTATCAGCGTCAAATTGTTGTATTTAAATATATTAAATAAGTACTTTGAAACAAGAGGAATCCAGCGGCAAAAAATAGTTCGGTAATTTATGTCTTATAAAATACAAATAGAATTCCTATTTTATTGTTCTCCATTTTATGTGAATTTCCATAAAAACTTAAAAGCTCGTTATTCTGGCCGCGTCGATAGTTCTAACGTTAAACGAAATCCTTTTATCCACAACTCCAAACCTTTATCTCCAACGCTGCCTCCTTTAAATATTTAAAATACATTATTATTGTAAATATTAACAATTAACTTCTAAGTAATTCAACGAAATTACATTTTCTCCACTTTCTCAAATAGAATCGCCGTTGGTACGCGGAGGAAGGCAAACTGTCGTGACGAAAGGAGAGGACAGTCCTGGAAAATGCAGCGAGGGATACTCAAAGAGCTCCTTGAACTACCAGCCGGGAAAGGACTTGCACGACGAAGCTCGAGGATCGATCAGCCAGGATGATAACGCATTTCTTCAGGAAGAAGTCGCAAGAAAGAGAGAATTGGCATTGAGGCAGCATGCCTTCTTTCAGCTGCGTTTGCACATCAGAAGAGGCGCGAATCTCGTTGCCATGGATAGATGTGGTGCGATAAACTTCCTTTCTACTCATATTTCAGAATCAAGCCTCCTACCTTTTTCGCATTGAGATACTCTCTAATTTGTCCTTCAGTTTTGTACATTTAAACTTCATTATTGCAATAAGGAGATAGCGCTATATTTTGTGATGTTTTCTACATCGTAGTCTTTTTTATATATCAAACTATGACGATAAAAATTCTGTAGAGGCAACGACGAGGGGATTCGAATTCTATCCCCTCAGCCGCCATGGCTCCCATCAAACTTATCGATTGTTCTTTTGCTCGTTTGACCTTTTTCTGATATCTGGGATGACTTTGCTTCGGAGATAAAAGTTCGCGAAAGTCGTTGAAGTTACTTTATCCTTACAAATATGAGTTTACATGTCGAGAATTTTAATCGTGCCGTATCGCAATCTCGTTTAAAATGAATTCAAAGAGCGGTATAATTATTAAAAAAGTTTGCGGAGTATGAGGAAGTTGGTCTTTTAGGGAAAGCTAATTTCAAGTTTCAGGGGAGATGGGATTTGAACTTTTCATGAGAAACTGTACGACGTGTTTTAGGCGCGAGTGATCCTTACGTCAAAGTGAAATGTTGCGGTCGATTGTTGCACAAGTCCCGAACCGTTCATCGTGACTTAAATCCTATATGGGACGAGAGCGTGACCTTACCCATAGAGGACCCCTTTCAGCCGCTAACGATCAAGGTAAATTCTGCAAGTTATTTTTAAAACCCACGGATTTTCACTTGCCTCTTTCATGATCCGCTTCGTCCATTCATTTCGTTTCCCCGGTGAAGTGTAAATTTCACCTGCGTCGAAACCTAATTAACTGTAGATCCACCAAGACAGTAAAAAAAGAACTGAACCTTCACATATTGCAAGAATTCTTAACACTTTACCGACCGGTAGCCTATTAATAGGCTTTTTGTCACCAACGCTTAGACTTTTAGTTTATTAATCGGTCCCCACGGCAATCACTAATTTTTTATTTATTATTGTAGTGGAACTGTGTTAAGGAGTCGATGAGAAGCATTTGTAATTTTCAAAGAGATTGTAATTTTTTTTAGGCAATCTAAGCCGAAACAAATCCTTTAAAGTGGGTAGAATCCTCAAACAATAGCGGTCTGTAAAGTGTTAAAGTTTCGAACGCTGCTACTCCTTTATCTTGCATTATTGCCATGGTAAACGAGTGCATCGTTTAACACTAATCGTACCGGCACATTATGTATACTTATTGTAACCGTATCGTATCATTCGACCGGTTATGAAATAGCTATTGCATTTTGCAGAAAAAATGTAGGAAATTGTTTATTTAATGTAAGAAACCCCGCAGAAAGGAGCTTTTACTTAACACGTTGAACGCCACCGGTATTTCGCTAGTTTCATCATTTCTACCGAAGTGAAACTTTGTCTATTAAAATCACATCTTTATAAAGTAGAAACTTCAAAGACACAGATGGATATATATTCAGCAGAACTTTATCTTTTTAACGCCAGAATTCATATATTCAATCTATTACACAATTTGTAAATACTGCAATTTAAAAGTCATATGAAATTTCATTGAATTCAATAGCGCCGGTCACCGGTGACCCCCATGGCAGTCAACGTGTTAATAGTACCAAAAATTAAATTTGATTCCAGTGAACCGGTCATTTGACTGCGTACGGTACGGTTAGTGTTAATTTCCTTTACCCCTTCATTCTTTTCCTATTAACATATTTATTTGTTATGTCTAAATGTTAAACGAAAGCCCGTTTTCTGTAAACGTTGGTCCAATAGATTTCAGAGAATATCTTTCATTCATGTAATTTCCAGTGAATTGCAAATCGTAACACTGCCGTAATCAAAGAAATGCCTCACTTCTGTAAAACGCTGGTCTAACTAATACATTCCAGAGTATTTGGATTCGAAAGGAACGAAATTTTTATCAGTTTCTTGCTCTTTCTTTCGAGTAGCAAAAGACCTTCGTCGTTTCGGCAGGTCTTCGACTACGACTGGGGCCTGCAGGATGATTTCATGGGGGCTGCCTTCTTGGATTTGACACAGCTGGATCTTGGACAGCCTCTGGATGTCACTTTGGAGTTGAAGGATCCTGCCAGGCCGAAGCAACACTTAGGAGAGATCTACTTAACGGTCACACTTTGGCCGAGGAACCAGCAGGAAAAGGAGCAGGTATTATTTCCTCGTAATTCTTTAAAGTGCAGCTAATTAGGGGAATTAATAATCTTTGAGGCACTAAGAATAAAATATTGGGGGAAACTATGTACTATATACCACGTGGAATAAATAAACTATAGACACTTCAACCAGCAATCATACAATTGTAGGTATAATAACATTAAAAATAATGATTTATTCCACTAACCACCACGCTAAAACTTTTAAAGAAGCATTGGTTAATGCCATTAACCATCCAGCTTGAAGCAGTTGGCTTATTTAGCGGGGAAAAAATTAAACTGAAATTAAACAGTCTGGGTTAATAAAAAAATCGAATGGTCTGAATACTTCAATGTATTGGAAATGTCGAAACTAGGACATCAAAGGGAATAAGTACGACTCAAACTTATTTCTTCATAAATATAAAATATTTCCAACACCTTATACCGTTCATCTTGAGATATTACCGGATGAAGGGGGAGTTGATGATGAATATTTCATGATGGTAGAAGCGTTCCTGCATTTTCTCCAGAAGTTACTTTTTTCATTCAAATGTACCCCTTCCAATATATGCTACTGGAATCTCGTTTGACCTTTTTTCGATATACATATTAAATGGTCAAGGGGTAATGTATTATTGGTCTGTGTGTAAGTGTATATTGAGGGGGTTAAATGCATGAATGTCATGCCGTGTAACTGGATTACCTCCTCTTTGTTCCAAACCTGCGGAAAATCGTATATCGACACACTTCCACGTCCATAGAACAGATAGGGGCATGAAAGCGTTACGTCACACTGTTATCATTTTTAGCCCATGGAATCCTAACGCGTTAAAACAATGGTATCAGATAACATGTTCCATTTAGCTGGATGTTTTTTTAAACGTACCACAGAGACAAGGTATAAAATGAAAAAAAAAGAGACACTTCGTGATTTTCTTTTTTACGTGTCTGCCTACAAAAATTGTCCTAATAATCTTGACTATGGAGATAAAGACACGGATTTGCAATTATGTTTTTAGTTCGATAAATTTCCGCGGCGTTATAATAGAGATGATATAATGATAATTGATGTTTTATGTAAAATTAGTTACTATCGTTAGATAAATCTGTATTGAACAGATAATCGAAGAGTATCATTTATTGTTAATATACAATTAATTTATTGCTCTCTAGATATGTGATTATAAGAGGAGGAATATTTATAGCACGCGCAAAGAATGGGGAAACTGGGTTGTGATTGAACTAGTTGCTCGTCTCCGTGTCAGGTATTGACTTCTCGAGGTATCGCCTTTGAGAACGAAGTACAAGAAGGGTCCGTAAATTTTCTCATTGAAATGCTTCTCTCGCGATGCTTTGAGGAGATTAAGTCCAACGCTGAAGTTTAATCCGATGTGAGAATGCAGTTATTTGCTGAATTATTCTTGTAGCTTACTTGACCGGACGATGATTTGCCAGTGCTCGATACTGAAAGATCTTTTAGTGAAGAACATTCGAGGGGTTTGATCTAGAAAGTTCATTGAGTATTCATTAACAGATTTTCCCTGAATTAATTACTTAATTCTCTGTCGTTCCTTTGAGATTTCAATACAGTATACATATATCTATATTATCAGTTTATTCTCTTATTTATTAGTACTGTATATTGCTATCATTTGAAACGTAGTCAGGAACAAATTAAAAAAAAGGTCCGCACCTTTCTGCCAATGCAACGATAATTAAATTCGATTTACTTGGCACTTGAAATAATAGTTTTATGGAGAATTAGAAAAATATATATTAGCAAAATAAATATTTCCTTTTGCCAGAAAACTTACGAGGAAGTGAACGGTAAGATTGAAGAGTCGCATTTTGAAAAATAAATGCATGTACTCTTCGTAATAGCGCACTTAACAATAAGTATCGATTAGATACTTGTATCGGCAGAGATATTATCTCTTACACGTTTCTCCTTCTTTAACAAGAACCTGCTAATGACATTCTGATTTAATCTCCCGCTCGGCTCACGCCTCTGCAACGTCGTGAATGCCATCCGAAGGTGAAGAAAGTGATTTGTAAAAAGAACAACAGAATTTTCAGTGATACTCTATCGCTGAAGAATTTTTTATCACGAAAGTATTATATAAATAACTTTATTTAATGTTTCAAAATGTTTACTTCCATAATTTAAAAACACTGTTCAATGTTTCCACTTCAAGTCATTTCTAATCGATGTATAACACAAAAAATCATCCGGGTGGGAAAGGAGCGGGCCCAAATTCAAACTTCCCGCCACCTCTGTCAAAGGGTATAGCAGGATAAGGGGGTCAAAAGTGCCCTTCAACCGATTTCAATGGGGACGGTCTCATTCGATAGATAATGCTCGGCGATTGATGTTTACAAATTTTTAACCCTGAATTTTGACCGGAAGGGTAGTTATGGGGAAAATAAAAAAAACAGGTTTTTGGCCCTTTTTCCCCATTTATTGAGGCGTAAAAAATCCAAATAAATTCTGACATATTCTACACGGTACCGGACATATTGGAGAATTTTTTCAGATTTTTCCGTCGAAGTAGCTAAGCGTGACAAATCGGCAAAGTAAAAAAAAACGGAAAAAAGAAGATTTCGTATCGAAATCTTCGAGGTACAACTTTTTGGTTTATATAGTAACAATCTAACACCTACGATTGTTATCCCCAATTTTTTTCAGATTTTTAAACCACCTGCGTCATTGTGAAAAAAATCGAAAACCGATTTCCGGGACGTATTTTGATCTAAAACGCAAGAAGTAATTGTTATTTTTCCATTATCTTGATAGAGTATGTTCATTTTGTGCTTTTCAATGTTTCTGCATACAAAGCAATTGCGAGTGAATGCAAAGGATTGAATTGATTCAATTATTCGTAAGCTACACACTTCCTTATCAGCTAAAAATACGAACGTGCTTTCAATAGCAGCGATGGCGCAGTCGGTAGAGTTCTTGGCTGCGGAACCTCTCGAAACTTTTTGTCGCGGGTTCGAGTCCCAATGAGGTAAAATAATTTTTTTTTTTTTTTTTAATCATTCACTGCATAACAACAAATAATAATCATTTTTCAATTTTTCAATGTTTTTTAAACATTTTTAAATACTTATTCAATATGAAATATATGTGAAAATAATTATGGAGCATATTGTTTTTTTCATTGATTCGTCCTAGCCACATCTCGTTATTCTTTTGTACATTGAACGAATATTAGTTTACTTTAACGAATGCAAATATGTATTCAATATTAAAAGGATCCAATTGTATATTCTGATGAATTGTAATGAAGGTGATGTCTAACGGAAAGAAGGGTCTATTTCTTTTTAAACATTCTTATTTTTGTATTTACCGCTTCTCCATTTAAGCAGAGATCATCCAAAATGGACAATGAATTGAAAAAAAGATATATTGGGATTTCATGCGTTATAATTCCTTTACTGTTTTATGTAAATCAACTTCTTCAGCTTTAGGTTTTGTGCCCCATTGCAATCGTGTTTTCCAACCACTTTAAGTACACGAAAACATTAAATTCAGTTCAGAAGGCTTTATTGTTTTATTACACTTACTCCAGTATTATGTACTCCCTTCAGTTATCTAGTCCGCAATTACCTGCGCAGCGTGTAGGTAGCGGGCAGGTACCGAGTTGTACCTTTAGAACTGATGATCATTTTTTTTAAATTATTGACTGGAATGTTATTAATACGTAAATGAATATTAATGTAAAAATACGAATGATAGATTACCATTTGATGATTAGGCTATAGTATCTAGCTGCGGAATACTTCAAACTTTTCTCTCGCCAATTCACCTCCCATGAAATATAATTAGAAAACAAATGTTTTTAAGTATTAACTGGATAACAATTGTTAATACGGAAATTAATATTAGTGTGAATTTATAAATGGCATGCGATAGATTACCTTTTGATAATTAAAAGTTGAAACACGTTTCGTGTGGCTTTAATCCCCGTCACGATGTTCATTAATGATGGGCACCACTTCATTTTTATTAAATATTTTTGTCAATATCTCTGAAGGCCTAACAATTGTCGATAGATACCGTGCGTGCGACAGGTAGTATATTATTGCAGCAATGTGCGAACAACAACCTATGGTACGGTTACCACTCGCACATTCACAGCAATAACATTTGATGCCCGAAATTCCAATTATATTAGGGGTATAGTCAATGAAGCAACGATAACTTCTTTGATTAATGTGGCGTGATCGGACGAGGCATTTAAGAATATTGAGGAGTTGATTTGCATAAAACAGTAAAGGAATTATAACGGACGAAATCCCAATATACCTTCTTTCTTTCAATTCATTGTCCAGTTTGGGTGATCTCTGCATAAATGGAGAAGCGGTAAATACAAAAATAAGAATGTTTAAAAAGAAATAGACCCTTCTTTCCGTTAGACATCACCTTCATTACAATTCATCAGAATATACAATTGGATCCTTTTAATATTGAATACATATTTGCATTCGTTAAAGTAAACTAATATTCGTTCAATGTACAAAAGAATAACGAGATGTGGCTAGGACGAATCAATGAAAAAAACAATATGCTCCATAATTATTTTCACATATATTTCATATTGAATAAGTATTTAAAAATGTTTAAAAAACATTGAAAAATTGAAAAATGATTATTATTTGTTGTTATGCAGTGAATGATTAAAAAAAAAAAAAAAAATTATTTTACCTCATTGGGACTCGAACCCGCGACAAAAAGTTTCGAGAGGTTCCGCAGCCAAGAACTCAACCGACTGCGCCATCGCTGCTATTGAAAGGACGTTCGTATTTTTAGCTGATAAGGAAGTGTGTAGCTTACGAATAATTGAATCAATTCAATCCTTTGCATTCACTCGCAATTGCTTTGTATGCAGAAACATTGAAAAGCACAAAATGAACATACTCTATCAAAATAATGGAAAAATAACAATTACTTCTTGCATTTTAGATCAAAATACGTCCCGGAAATCGGTTTTCGATTTTTTTCACAATGACGCAGGTGGTTTAAAAATCTGAAAAAAATTGGGGATAACAATCGTAGGTGTTAGATTGTTACTATATAAACCAAAAAGTTGTACCTCGAAGATTTCGATACGAAATCTACTTTTTTCCGTTTTTTTTTACTTTGCCGATTTGTCATGCTTAGCTACTTCGACGGAAAAATCTGAAAAAATTCTCCAATATGTCCGGTACCGTGTAGAATATGTCAGAATTTATTTGGATTTTTTACGCCTCAATAAATGGGGAAAAAGGGCCAAAAACCTGTTTTTTTAATTTTCCCCATAACTACCCTTCCGGTCAAAATTCAGGGTTAAAAATTTGTAGACATTAATCGCCGAGCATTATCTATCGAATGAGACCGTCCCTATTGAAATCGGTTGAAGGGCACTTTTGACCCCCTTATCCTGCTATACCCTTTCTCCCATTTCATATATATAATATATCTTCGGTGGTTCGGAACCCACCTAAATAGCATTGAAACCTACGCAAAATGACCATAGCAGTAAAAATAAAAAAAATAATGCAGACCTTACATCACATCCGATAGAATATCACTTTAGTTTAATAACTGCTTTCTTATAAATAGTTAAAAAGAAATTTCATCATCTGGGAAGCAGTACAGTATAGTTGTAGTTACTTACATAACCGTTGGCACGTAAAGTATTATTTTCTCATACATTATTTCACAGAAAAAATTACATAAGTATCGTCTAGCGCTGGAAAGATTTCGTTAGGTCTACCTATTGAAATCTTTATCGTTAATGAAATTCTTTCCATCTTCAAAATTGTTCTGGTTCAACTCCTATGGTCATTTCGTATAGGAGAGATGTCCTACAGTTTTACGTGGCTTCTGAATCATCGATTCGGATTCCTCCCGCGGGACTTCTTTCCATCAACACACAATATATTACTCGCAATTTCTAGCGTGACGTAATTCGTCACATTACATAATCTATCCATCCAGTCATCACGATGAAAAATTCTGGTATGTCGTGTGTCTCAGGTTACACTTCCTGAATGAAGGCTTCGTATGGCTTTCAATGTTTCCCTATTGTAACAGCAGTGTAACATAATACAGCGGTCTTCACCATAATTTATGCAAGTACAGCTCTGTCCATCATCGTTTGCGGTGACCCGTAAATATGTTGAATGAATCCATTAGATGGCTGTAAGCAATTGCACCGTTAGGGTTTCAACGTGTTGCATTTACCTCGGGATCGATGATGCCGGCGATAATGACTCGAGACAAGGTACCACTTCCTCCAAGTGACGAATGTAGCGGCTGTTGCGGTTTTGGTATTTGATTTTGACCTCGACTGACGGTATTGAGAAAGTAGTATAATCTTTTATTTAACACTAGAACTACCAAACCAGTCAAAATGACTGGTACACAATTTTTTCCAAAAATTCTCCAAGTTTATAGAAGAGTCTTAGAATAAATATCCTACCACCATCTTAAAAAACATAAATCACCGAATCGATTATCTTTTCCGCCTCTTGATTCCTCCTTTTTCCAAGTACTTATTTAATATTTTGAAATATGATAGATTTAACGCCGGTAGTTCTAGTGTTAAATGCAAATTGTTCGAATTAAATTGGTGTAATTGCGCGAAAAGTGATAGAAAAACTAGGCTGTTGTAGGTATTGAAGTGAAGGCTCGGACTTTAAATCAGTCGGCTCGAGTTGAAATCCTCCCCTGCCACCTTTGAAAAATTCTTCCTCATTATTATTTAATATATTACAGCCCCATTGGCTCGAAAGTTACTTAACCCTTTCGAGACTAACGGGACAATATATCTCAAACTAATGTTCATTTAAACTGCCGGGATATATAATCCCAATATAAGCTTAACCCTTTGAGGACTACTGACGGATATATGCGGTCTGAGAAAAGATCTGATTATAGTTTATCGAGGCATGTATACAGGATTAGAATTGAAAAATTGAAATATAACCGTTGAAATATGATTCTGCAAATAGTAATGTATAATTTGAATACATTAACACTCGAACTTTCTGATAAAAAAATAGTTTTTGATCGCCAAATAAATGATTATCTCTCAACACTCAAAAAATTCTCCGCCCGCAAAGGGTTAAAACAAGTTTATCGTACATTCAAAATATTAATAAAAACTTGTTACAACCTGTTTCAAATTAAATA
This sequence comes from Cerceris ruficornis, assembly GCA_963989415.1. Lineage (NCBI taxonomy): Eukaryota > Metazoa > Arthropoda > Insecta > Hymenoptera > Crabronidae > Cerceris > Cerceris ruficornis. The sequence continues at coordinate 11,785,859 of OZ022518.1, read as the reverse complement.
TAAAAATCAGTGTCGAAAGGGTTAAGACTTAAAACTGTGGGTCCTAGCTGAAAGGACCATAGCAATTAAAGTGGAAAGATACCAAAAAATAAACACTAGAGGTGCTGCTATCACCTGCAGAGTTTCTTTCGCTAATTGTTGTCACTGGGGAATACCATATTTCATTCTTGTATAATTACAGAAAATTCAATGCGCAATTCAAAACAAACTCGTAATATGCCTCTACGAAGAATAAATGACAGTCGACTGTTCAGTGTCAAAGCAGAACCTATTGTTAAATCACTCATCTTTCCAGATAGTTTTGTCGATACCGAAGAGTTTCCTTTCTTCCGTGTACAATTGCTGACAATTGTTTCGAGCTACCGTGATCATAATGCATATATTACGCGTGAGATATATCCCAGAAGCAACTACAAAGAGACTTCAATTCGGGCCCCAATTACTCGACAGTCCAAGGTTTTATCCTCATTGCCACCATAGCCCCTAAATGGCTTCCACATCGCCAAGGCTACAAAGATTTGCATCACGTGGGAGAAATTTCCCAAGGATAACAACAACAGAATTCGAATCTGGCCCTGCTCTATGGGCGTTAAAGACTCGACTCTCGTCATGTGTGCAATTCGCGTGCTAGATCTTCCAAATCTTTTTACACGTTGAAAGCCACCCGTATTTCGCTAGTTTCGCTGTTTCCACTGAAGCGCGACTTTTTCTATTAACCCCTTACTGTAAAATGACGAGTCTAACTCATCATTGGTTTTCATACCATACCGTACAATGACGAGGTACACTCGCCATGTGACTAAAGTTATTGTTGAATATGATGATAATTAAATTAGTTAACAATATCGTGTAGATAACGATGTGTATAAATTATGAAATGAAACATGGTTTTTATAAATAAAAACTAAGTAAATGGTTATTTCATGCAAAATTTACATCATTAAATCATACCGGAAGGGGTTAAAACCGTACCTTTACGGAGCAAAAATGTTAAAGGTAACAATAGTTTTATAGTAAGCAGACTTTACTTTTTTAATAGCAGCAGTTAAATATTGAATATAGTAACGAATTCGTGTATTCTATGGTTTTAAAGTCGTATGACATTTCATTGAAGTGAATACCGCCGGTCACCGGTGACCCCCGTGGCATTCAACGTGTTCACACTAGAACTGCCAAACCAGTCAAAATGACTGGTACCAGATTTTTTCAAAAAATTATCCAAGTTCATACGAGCGTCATAGAATAAACATTCCATGTCCATCTCAAAAAACACAAATCACCGAGTCGATCATGTTTTCCGCCTCCCGATTCCTCTCTTTTCAAAGTACTTATTTAATATAACAAAATACAATGGATTTAACGCTGGTAGTTCTAGTGTTAAATAAGATGAAAAATGAAAGGCAGCGCCATTGTATAAAATGACCAGTCTGTCACTTTACGTCTGGTGTTCCTTCAGGTATATAATTCTCCGTGGTCCCGGCTGGTACCAGCTGACAAAAAATACATAACGAAAAATTTCGCCTACGCCAGTGGCATGCGGGACGATTACACTGTACTTGTACGCGGTATCGGAGTGTTTACTAGCATACATGAGTCTCCTGGTGCGAATGGAGAGGGAAAAAGAGGCCTGGCAGCCTGGTTTAACCGTACCGTCGGAGCAGTTACAGGCAGTACGTTGAGGAAGTGCGTTTGTTTTCGTTTTCCTCGACGATAACCGGTGCCTTTCGCTCTTTATCGCGGCATCGGTTCGTTCGAGAACGGCATATCGAAAATTGGCCTCAACTGTGCGGGCAGTTTCGTGGATCACGTTCACCTCAATCTTATCTCGGTACAACTTCGTGAGTTTTCTCTTTCTGACGAAATACGCACTCGGTTGTCAATCGGTGAAGGATTCGGTGTGTCAATGAGTAAAAGAAATCATATTTGACAATATGAGAAATATTTTGAACAATCTAATTCGAAGCTTGTGATCTCTTGCGCTGAAGAGTTGCTTTCTAATTGGATTCGGAGCTGATAAACAGTGAAAGAAATATATTCGTAGGCTGACCACCAGTGCACTTCATACCTAACAAAGATAATAACAAGAATTATATACAATAATAAAAGAATCGACATTCAAACCAAGTTCGAAGCTTCTGATCCCCTGTGCTGAATACTTGCTTTCTAATTGGCCAACGATTCGGAGGTGACAAACAGTGAAAGAAATATATTCGAAGGCTGACGACCAGTGTTGTTCATACCTAACGAAAATAATAACAACAAATACATTCAATAATAAAAAAAATACATATTCAAGCTTGCCGATCTCTGTGCGCTATAAAGTTATTTCCTAGTTGGCCAACCTGTGGAGCTGGCCCGTGTATTAATTGCAATATACATGTGTACTCGAAGAACGTGACTCTTGCGGGCGTAAAGAGGAGAATGATTGGTGTGGAACGGACGTGTAAAATGATAAAGTGGCATGCACCCTAATGGAAACGCATGTTTCGTGAATTCCTGCTGAAAGTCAAGTGTCTTGATCAAGCTGAAGCCACGTGTGCGCGTGACCATCGCACTTTCGATGACTCACGGATGTTAACTGCACTATATCGTCTGTCAATTTGTGTAAATATGCGAAGAGATCCGAAACGTTTCTGCGATGCGAATTTCTTGGCGGCAAGCCAGCTGAAAGCGGACCGACATCATTACATACAAAAAACCCCCGGGTTTCGTCGTTCTTTATCGTTTTCAATAGCTTTTGCGCGGCACGGAAAGTGTGGGAAAAATTGTACCCTTTGTTATCGCCTTAGAATGGCTGCTGGGAGGCTGGATTTTCTTCCTGGAAATAAATGCACAGTGTAGCATATTGTGTGGATTGTTTAACAAAGCTTCATTCAAATCAGTATTCGATCTGATTTGATCGATCGAACTGTTACACGATCTATTTTCTATACTTTTATATTATAAATGTGAATATAGTATCTTCGAATAAAAGAATCTTCGTAGAAAAAAAGATTCATTTCATTTTGAAGATTCTACCGATCATGAATTCAAAGGGACAAACGATATTTCAATGTATACGCGCATCTGAAGAAAGAAGATACTCCAGTATTCGCTAAACGATCCGAACAGTTAAATAACGGAGGCGAGAAGAAATCGTAGATCGCATTCAAGGAATTCTCAGAATCGGTCGTGCGATAATCGCCGTCTTTGTCAGTTCTTGCGTATTCAGAGGCTTTCAATGTCGCGTTTTAAGATCAAGAAGCCTCAAATGGATAAAATGGAAGAGGATTCCAAATACACGGCTATCACGGAGGAAAATATTTCGACTGAAAGCATCAATTCGACCGGGAACGTGTCGGATATTATTCGAGCAGAAAGTAATGTATCGACGGAGATAGATCGTGCCTCTCCGGCAAATATCTCGGACGATGACATTGCTCGAAACGGATGTAGCGATGTCCTAGAACCTGAAGTTATCTCAGTGTCCTCAAAATCGATCGAACGTACGCAGATCGATAATTTAGAAAGTACATCGAACGACAACTCTAATGTTTTTCGAGACGAATCGATGAAAATCGACCAGGAGGATGTAGCCAGTGAGATTGGGAGTCATCAATCACCGAGTAGCTCAAACGCTGATGCAATTTTTCAGCAGGCGATCAATGAAATGCAATTCAATATCAATTCCAGCGATCGGAACTCTCCTACTATCGAAGGAATCTCTTCGGAGAAAAACAATGATAAAAATAACACCGTCGAACATATCTCTTCATCCTCGGATACTGCACCGAGTATCGAGGCGCCACCGCGGAGAGCTAAAATGCAAGGATTTCGACAAAAAGACAGTAAATTTGCCGAGAACTTGGCAGCAGATCAAAATACTTTGAAAAAGAGGTCCGACGATGAAAATGCTCTTTCGAGCGATACACCGAAGGACGCGAATGACAGCCAGTCGGAATGTTCCGCGACTGGGAGTAACTTCTTTGCGAATTTCAAAGACGACGAGAAGGATGTACTCGAAGGAAAATACCGAGGCGATCCGTCCTCGAGAAGGTGGAGCTCGTTGGAGAACCTACGATCAAAAGGTGAGAAGATCTCCGAAGTGCCGTCGAAAATGAAAACTGTCGATGGTCCTACGGTTGAAAAGAGGATCAAGGAAAAACGAACAATTGGATCGTTAAAAAGTTCGTTGGAGAGGAAAATGGGCTCCGTTGAGAGGATACTGGAGGATCGAATAGAGAGAATTTTAGGGGAGAATGTCGAGAAGCATCCTTGGCTGTCACCGATCGAGAGTTGGATAATCGATCGATGCAAATCCACTGGAACTTATGCGGTACCGCAGACGCATCGTGGCCTCCCATCGGAGAACGGGGAATCGAGTTCGCAGGAGCATGCGCAGAAGAGAACGCGCCGAAACGAACAGAGTTTCGAATTTAAATTTACCGCCCCGGATGGAGAAGACAAGGAAGCGAAGATCGAGACTAAAATTATCGAGAATTCGAAGAGATCGAGAAGAGCTGGCTCACCGAAATCGGAGCGATCGTGTTTCGATGCTTCGTGTCTGATATCGCGGTTGAGAAAAAATGAGCAGCTTCAGTCGCAAGAAGAATCGACGATCGCGAACGAAGACGTTTTGGACGTGAAGGATGTCAAGCATCATAATTATGATCTCTTTGATAAACTGAAAGATAATGTCCGGGGCAAGATGGAGGATATTCATAGGGTAGCGATTATTGCTTTTTCGTGTAGAGTGTGACTTTAAGGAAATCCAGTTTATCGCTGCTGATAAGATTGAATTATTGATTTTGAGTATCGCCTTAGTTGACTTCGATCAGCTCGTATTAATCCTTTACCGCGTGAAATTAATTTCAGATTAGCAATCGTGTCGATGATGCAAGGCGAAATGTATAGTCCAACTTCCGACTGTAACAGTCTTTCTTTAATAATATAAAAAGTAAAATATAAAATACACCGTGGTTTATAAAATATACAAAGTCAAAAAACATCTAGCATTTGCACAATATATAGCGTATAATGTTAAAAGATAATTTTCAAATATCCTCCAATTATGGTAATCATTTATAATCATTTATTCTCAAGCTGATTGTTATACATTTGCGAAAAATCAACTGAGAACCACTGCACCGTATTTTTATTTTTATTATCGTCGTTAAATTGACGGAGGACAAGCATCTTAGATTAGTTAATATCGGAGGAAACGATGGCATTCTTTTCAACGAACGTAAAGTCTTCGATATTGTTGGAAAAATATCGTAAGACAATATTTGCTCTTTCACGGGAACGATTTTACGTTTCTCCAGCGTACATACGTGTCTAGGGTTTTCTCAGATTAATAATTTCCGCGTGTCGTATATCCGGAACGACGAAACGTTACTTTCTCGGGGGAAAAAGGCGATGTTCCAATTTAACCCGTTGTATTTTTACGTTACAGTACTTTCAGAGGACCAATCGATTGGCTGACGTGAATAGACGGCTAAAATCTCAAATATGGAGCTCCGTGGTGACGATTGTTCTCGTCGAAGCAAAGAATTTGCTGCCGATGGACATAGATGGCCTTTCGGATCCTTATGTGAAATTTCGGTATATATCATTTTAATATTGAAATGTCAATTTGTACAAACAATATGAAATATCATAGTCATTTTCATAAAATCAGAAGTGTCCAATAGAATTTAACCCTTTGCCCTGCAACAACGAGTGACACTCGTGATGCGGTTGATGGAGCAGGAAATTTTGAAGCTTCTTAAAAATTATCGACTTGAAAATATCAGTGCAACACGAGACATATATTATATATTATATATATAAATAATAATATAATAATAATATTATTAAATATTTTTTATGTGTTATTAAATATTATTGTAAATATAAATGATAATATTATTTCTATACTATTAATATTGCGTTAAATTCTAAAATATATCAGGAATCACTAACATATGTTTATTTAAGCAATTTAATTTTCAATCATTGCGGAGACAGTCACAAAAGTAATCGTAGGGCAAGGGGTTAATACTAAACCGTAATAGATAGTCTTTTCCACCCTTATGCGAAATTTCGCTATGAGATTATGCTACTTTAATATCGAAATATCTCTGCACAACTTAGTCGATTATTTTATAGAGTAATTCGGTGTACCAGTTTCTAAGAAAACATTTGTTTCTTATGTAATCTACTTTAATAAGCTTCCGACTAATGATTCTCCCACTTTCAGTCTTGGGACAGAGAAATACAAGTCGAAAGTGGTGAACAAAACCTTGAACCCTGTCTGGCTGGAGCAATTCGACCTTCATCTTTACGAAGACCCCTATTTAGGACAGGAATTAGAGGTGACAGTTTGGGATCGCGATAAAAGTCATCAGGATGACTTGATGGGAAGGACGATGATCGATTTGGCAACTCTCGAGCGTGAAACCACTCATCGAATCTGGCGTGATCTGGAAGATGGCTCTGGGAATATCTTTTTGTTGTTGACCATCAGCGGCACTACTGCCAGCGAAACAATCAGCGATCTGGCTGTGCACGAGGAAACACCCCGGGAACGCAATCGCCTCTATCAGAGATATTCCTTTATGAACACCTTGCAGAGGATACGCGACGTCGGCCATCTTACGGTGAAGGTATTTATATCTGCGTTATATTTTTATTGTGAAATTATTAAGTGAATTTTTAAGTGAATTTTAATTTTAAGTGAAATTTTTCTATTAAAATCACATCTTACGAAAGCAGGAAAGCTTAAAGACACAAATAGATATATAGTCAGCAGAACTTTACCCTATTTAATGCCAATATTTAAATATTAGATGTATTAGCAAATTCGTAAATATTACAAGTTATTGGTCATATGAAATTTCATTGAATTTAATAGCGCCGGTCACCGTTGACCCCCATGACATTCATTTAATTTTAGATTAAGCGTAATATTAATATTCTTAAAAATTTAAGACAGCATTTTGAATTATCTAATTTTCTTTTACGTAACCGAGTATTTTTGCTTGGCATATTGTCGAATTTAAATAAAGAATCCTTGCTTGTTGTCGCAGGTGATGGTAACTCTGATTAGAGATAATTAGAGACAAGTATAAGTCTAACTGTAAAATTAACATCATTAGACTCCCTACTCATGTAAATATATATATTTCTTACCGTAGCTTTCAGATAATATATCTGTTTACATTGATATCTTGGTAATCATAAAAATATTACTTCAATTATGCAGGTATTCAGGGCTCAGGGTCTCGCTGCGGCCGATTTAGGGGGAAAAAGCGATCCCTTCTGTGTTTTGGAGTTGGTGAATTCAAGATTGCAAACACAAACAGAGTATAAAACCCTCGCACCTAGCTGGCAGAAGATCTTCACCTTGTAAGTCGCTTTAATCGTTTGATTCTTAACCCTTTCGGTACGATCGCACTGACCTCCGTGACACTCCCGCTGTACCACATGGTCAGTCCTCTTTTGTATGAATATTTTCTTAAACGTTAAATAAGAACTGTGCTTAATAACACAATGTTTGTTCCAAGAAGTATTGTTTGTAGCTTTAATATTAAAAGATATTTATATAAAATTCTGCACAGAATTATATGCAAAATTGTGTCTATACCGGTCATCAGATGAATGCCGGTTATATCCGGCGCTCGTCCAAACAGGTCATCAGATGGATGCCGGATATATCCGGCGCTCGTACCGAAAGGGTTAAAATAAGTACGTCATTACTTATCGGCGCACGTATATGCAGTTAACATTGAACGTTACGTTGAAATATGTGAAACATGATCGCGCACATTCTCGTTCACTACTTTTGGACTATAACCCTTTGCATTTGAGGCTGTCAAGCGAGAAACAAATGATCTTCTCATGTTCAAAAATATCTCTGATCTCAAAGGGTGAAAGACATTGAAAGTGCACAATACAATATGAAGATGTATTATTTCGAATTGAAACTGTGATTTCAGCAACGTGAAGGATATAAATTCGGTGCTGGAAGTGACGGTGTACGACGAAGACAGGGACCATAAAGTAGAGTTCCTCGGAAGAGTTGCTATACCTCTGTTAAGAATACGAAATGGTGAAAAACGTTGGTACGCTTTAAAAGACAAAAAACTGAGGGGCAGAGCAAAGGGAAGCTCTGCGCAAATTCTTCTGGAGATGACCGTGGTTTGGAATGTCTTCAGAGCATGCATAAGAACGCTAAATCCAAAGGAGAAGAAGTATATGGAGCCGGAAATAAAGTTCAAGAGACAGGTCTTTCTTCGAAATGTCCTCAGGTTGAAAGCTATTATCATCATTTTCATCGATATAGGAAAATACGTTCAGTAAGTAATACTTTTGTTTTATATTATTGAAATTAATTGCTATTACGATAAAGCCCTAAGTGTTTGGAGTATTTAAATTTGGTAATAATTCATGCCAGAGAAATTAGAATTGTAGTCTTATTACAACCTCATTATTAAATTTAATGCGTCATTATTGCATTTAGCCAAATTTTTCGTGAATTTTAAAGGATTCAAATTAATAATACTCGGAAATTTGCAGACACCATTTCATATTAAAGTTTTAGTGTAAAATAAGTAAAGTATTATCGAATAAGCACTCTTTTTGCCTTTATTATATATATTCTATAAAAATGTGATTTAAATAAAAATAATTCCACTTAAATAAGAATGAAGAGTCCGATGAAATACGGCCAGGGCAAGAGTGTTAAAAATTCAATCATTAACTTACAGGAAAACACGGAACGCAATTAACTTTCTAGTTGGAAGCTATAATTCAATGAAAGCCAATTATCTTAAAGTTTGATTATGTAAATAGCGTGATATGTCAGTCACGCCTTAAATGAATTTCGTGATGCCCTTATGGGAACGTTTAATGAAGATTGAATCGCGTTTTACAAAGGGTTGGGTTCGTAGTCGATTTCGATAAAGGGAGTGGATTGTATTCGTGGAATTCAATTTGATCATTTGCACCCACGTTTTCTTTAGTAGACGGAAATATAAATTCTCACGTTACATTTCGAAATTTCAATTATGTTCTAATTAGGAGCTGCTGGGAATGGGAAAATAAAATGAGAAGTATCATCGCTCTAGTGTTTTTCATCTTCAGTTGTTGCTACTTCGAACCTTACATGATCCCTGGAGTAGCGCTATTAATTCTCATGAAATATTATCTGGTACGTATATAAATAAACTTCGCTATGCCGCAGATATCATACGCGAATTTATTTAATCTGTAAGTGCAAACGATAAGTTATCGATACATGCTTGAAATTTATAAAGTTCGGTGTCGTGCACTGTAAATGAATTAATAGGAGTTTGTTGACTCAATTAGTTTTTGTATTGATAACCCGTTTGATCAGTCTTAAACGAAACTAGATTCTTAGATCTTCTTCGTCTTTCGATGAAGCTAAACATGAAGCTTGTAGAAAATGTGAAATTAGTATAGTATTTTAATTATTGAAATCCTTGCTGTTATCTTTCCTTGCCAATTGTAGTTTATAGTGTAAAGTGAAGCGTAATTGCAAAATTGTTTATTAATCTTTGAGAGTATATCATCGCTGTGCGTTACATCATTGTAGAAATGCATCGTCGATTTTCCTACATAATTATCGAAGTTGCGACGTAGGACTTAGTATCTTCCTCCTCGAATGCAAGAAAGTGATTAAATTACGAAATGTTTCGTAAATGCGAAATTATTTTGTCCGATAACCGTAAACACAGTGGTTTTAATTTTGCATTTAAACATTTTTAAAAAGAACACTTATCTAGAATCTTTTTCACCTCAATTCGCACGATGTAAATTTCCACCTCTTACTCACTTTTTTCTCGATATCTTCTTCAAATCTATCACCACCTATTTCAATATTAAAATTTATAAATTACACACGTTTTGGAATGCACAATTATGCCTATTCTAATATATTTCCCTTTGCAAAACGTTTTTTCAAATATAAAGCTCAACAGCACTCTTAAACGAATCTCTCGATACCATAAAAAGAAATCGAATCAGACGAAACGGCTGTAAAATAAACTTAATATTCCATGGTGAATTACCGTTCATTATATTTAATATTCTCAACGTTGATTACTCAAATGTTTCATTATTCGGCTGTCGCTTGCTTGATTCATTAAGTCTAATTACCGATCCCAATCAACCGTATAGTATACCTGTATTCACGTATGTTTAACTGCTTGATGAGAACTCCTTTACCTGCAACGTTGCATGTCGACTTTCTTGCTACCTGCCAGCTTAACGACGACGGAAGTGGGTTCAATCAGTGGATTTCCGGACAGGTCGCGGCATTAACTGGTGCACCTTTGACTCATCATACGGGTTCTCATCTTCAAGATGATGGCGACGATGGTCCAGCTACTCCGGGCGACGATGATGACGATGACGATGATAAAGACAAAGTGAGTTACTTGAAGTTTTAGGTTCTTTGGTATTTAATGAATAATCTGAATTTAATGATGTTTAACATATCGACTGCCTGAGGAACATCGATGACGATCGTTATTAAACTTTAGGCAATCTCTTGTTGAATTTAGATGATAATATTCTCGAATTTTCTAATATATGCGATGTTGAAATATTAGTAGAAAATAAGAAATATTCTGTTGAGTATATAAGTTCTTTTAACTTTAATATCTGCACTTTGTAGCAACTTCATTTCAATGGAAGAATGGTAACTTTGATGCGGACAACGAGATAAGCAAAATACTGCCAGCATTATGCGTGTTAAATTACTGATCATATCAGAGAAATGTTATGTCGAGCTAAATAGATGTTTAAAATATTTTAATAATTATAGAGTACTTTAATAATACCGTAGGAACTGATTTTAAAATTTGTCCCTCTTTTATATTTCAGCAAATCGCTTTCTACGTGTTTGTGTTATTCAAATGTCATTATGCTTTAAATGTTTGGTTTCCCGATACAAATTTCTCGTGGCATTGTTATTTCTGTTATCTCCCATTTGACTCCCTGGTAAACGTATACTCAGAGTATTTTATTTTAGCCGCCTGAAATATTTACACGAGTGTACCGTTCCGGCTCTCAATCGATTATGACATTTTCGTTGTTTAGATAACTCTTATCAGATATAACGCTTTAACCTTCGACCTATTCGTATTGAGCATCGACATGCACTCTGATCGAAACGAGGTCGTGATATTAAGAATTAATTGAGATTACTTGTCACAAAGTCTAATGTCTTCTTTAAATCCTATAATCCTCACCTGTTATATTACGCATAGTGTCAGGCACTTTCTTGAAATCTTCATTAAGAACTTCATTAATTTGCATAGAGATAACATCGAGATTAAATCTGATAACCGTATTATGTGATCCAACACAATACTTTCATGAATATTTCATCTCTCTACGTTCATCGTTGGCATTCTAAAATGCTGCACAATCGAATTATTAAAGATGGAATATTCTGTGAAAATAAATTATAATAAAAATTTATCGACATTGATTCATTCAATGTTTTTTTTTCGGTTTCCTTTCAATCGGGAAGGAATTAAATTAACGCTAGAATTACCAAGGCAGTAAAAACGACTGGTTGCTAACTTTTTAGAAAAATTTTCCAAAATAGGGAAGTCATACAGTAAATATTCCACATCCATCTTATAAAACATAAATTACTGAATTAATTTCTTTTTGCCTCTTGATTCCTCTTTCGCTAAACTACTTATTAAAGATAATTAACACTAGAACTACCAAACCAGTCAAAATGACTGGTACACGATTTTTTCCAAAAATTTTCCAACTTTATAGGAGTGTCATAGAATAGATATTCTACGCTCATCTTATTAAACATAAATTACCGAATCGATCATATTTTCCACCTTTTAATTCCCCTTTTTTCAAAATACTTATTTAATATCTTTAAATATGATAGATTTAACGCCGGTAGTTCTAGTGTTAACACTAGAACTACCAAACCAGTCAAAATGACTGGTACACGATTTTTTCCAAAAATTCTCCAACTTTATAGGAGTGTCATAGAATAGATATTCTACGCCCATCTTATTAAACATAAATTACCGAATCGCTCATATTTTCCACCTCTTAATTCCCCTCTTTTTCAAAATACTGATTTAATATCTTTAAATATGATAGATTTAACGCCGGTAGTTCTAGCGTTAAAGGATACTCTTTTATTTTCAGGAAGAGAAGAAAAGTCTGAAGGAACGACTGCAAGCAATCCAGGAAGTGACCCAAACCGTTCAGAACTCAATTGGCTACATAGCCAGCCTTTGCGAGAGGGTGAAGAATCTCTTCAATTTCACTGTCCCCTATCTGAGTTATTTAGCCATGATCCTGACGATCCTTGGTGCCGCTGTCCTCTACTTTATCCCTCTCAGATATCTTATCTTGGCCTGGGGTGTCAATAAATTTTTCAGGAAGATTCTCAGGCCTCATTCGGTTCCAAACAACGAGCTTCTCGATCTTATATCTAGGGTACCCGACGACGAGGAGCTTCTCAATTACAGGTTCGATATTTTCCCTTTCCGATAAATCATATGTCATTCCGCATCTCTCACGTTATTCAGTTTCCAAGTAAATCGAACGCATCAACGTAGAATTTATTACATGACATCACCAATTATTTATTAACGTTGCAATGCGGAACATGTAACAAATATCATCGTCACTGTAAATAGTCATCACGTATATCCTATGATATACAGGGAGTTCGACGTAACACTTTTCACAATTTTTCAACTACTTACGATAATCTGGCAAAAGAATACTTTAACCCTTTGCAGTCCTATGTCGAGCTACACTCGACATAGCTTTACACTTCCTTTTATTTTCTAACAATTTAATATAGCCTTTCCAAATTCATAATGATTTTGCAATATCATCTAAATATCCTTCAATATCTGTAGTTATTGCAGTCAGTCAAAAAAATGAATAACCAGCGGTGGAAAATGTTGTCAAATTAATTTCATTTAGCTGACTACAAAATCGACAAAATAATTCGGACCGCAAAGGGTTAAACAAAAGTTGGCCAGTTTTCGATGAGCTATACATTGCAATAAAAAAGCCCGAATTTCTTTTTTATTATTGACAAGGCCACGTTCATTTTTTTAAATCGTACTTTGTATTTTTGAGTTAACAAAATTATAGTCCGTATCAAGACGAATTCAATGACGTAGTATACCAGGACCGTTGGATGACCTGGAAGGTAAAGAAATGAAAATTTCAACAAAAAATGACAATCTGCTCGAATGCATGATGATAACTTCTGTTTATTATTGAGACTCGAAATTACATTCAATTGGGAAAAAGTTTTCGAACTTTTTTTCTATTGCAGTGTACAGCCAATCGAAAACTAATCAACTTTTGTTTAAAATATTTTGTTGTTACATTATGGCAAGTACTTGAAAAATCGTGAACAGTGTTACGCGGGACACCCTGTATATTCTTGAATCGTAAAATATAATTTATGTAGAATTTTTTTTCTCAATTCTAGATAATAATTACATAAAAACGGATTCGAGACATACAAATATTCCTGCCCTGTTGAATTATGCATACTATGAGGATCGTTAATGTCGCATGGTGGAGATGCTCTCTCCACTCAGCCGAGGTAACTTCTCATAATTAATCCTCGTTTCAGTGTCGTAACCCTTACACCACTCCCTTTCCATTATAACGATAATATAACGGTTAAACTAAACAATAACGAAAATCCGTAACACCGTTGCTCCGATCTTTCGTCTTCCGAAAGATCGGCACGAGTGGCTTTTGTCTAACAAACGAAGAGGCCACCCCTTCCATGCGTCATTGATGATTTCCGTAGAATTCTGTGTGAATTGTAAAACCAAGTAACGAGAGATTGCCAGTAGATTGTTAGAACAACGAACAAAGCGACGGATATTTTTCGTAGAGAGTTAAAGTCCCTGCCGACCGCCGATTGCGAGAAGCCTGGCACTTCCGGTAGCCCCGGTTCCTCGAACCTAACGAGAAGAGAGCAAAGGAAACGGCACAAAGCGGCGTAGCAGCATGCCCCGCGGCCGGAAGTCGCGGGTCTACGATCACCGAGCATTCTGAAGACGGTCCTGCTACGCCGGAAGATGCGACAGCGAAAGGGATCAACGGAGAATCCAGATGTGATTGATATAGACTGAGAATCCTTCGTTTCTTTCTTCTGATAGTTATTATGAACGAATAGAAAAAAAAAATACTTAAATTATATAATTCCCCGATTCGGTAAGAACATCTTCGCGTGGTATGTCTTTGAATTCAGACCGTGGCGTTGTAATTTCTTGTCGATGATAACGTATCAGACATTAACTCGAGAAACTCCGCACCGTGAAGTATCCGAAAGGGCAACGAAGTGGCCGGGGTGATATATTCGTATATCGATATTATAATTGCAATATAAAGACTTCCGTATTTAGTATAACGTATAGCAAGTGCGTTACTGATCACATAAACATACGATAACGAACGATATCGTTAATAACGAAATTACGAAGATGTTGCTTTGGATATTCCGATTATGTACAGTGAGAGAAATCGAATGTGTCGCTGTAGGGATTGGTAGATTTGCAAAACGGTTCCTCCGCTATGTTCACAAGTAACTGAAGTAACTGTAAACGGAGGAAGTCACATTTTCTACTGCCTAGAGTGTCAGGTTTCATTTCCTCGAGTGTACTCCGTACGCCGTTGGGTTAAGTACTGTAAATGAAACAGTCCATATTAGCGAATTAAGGTAATAGTTAAATTGTTCGAAGTTATTCGATTTAACCGAGGAACTCTGCTGGTTCGAGCAGCATTCGTTGAGTTTTCCATTAAAGTTTTTCGAGACATACCACGCAATCGTTGCTAGATTATCTCATTGGATAGCTCGAGTCTTGTGAAGAAAGGGCATCGAGAATAGAGTAACATCGTACATCTAGCTGTTTCTTTCAAATCGTATAAAGTACGGTAGAAAGTGCAATCGCCTTGAATGTAGCTATTGTATCGAATCGCTGGGTCATTTAAAACGTCAATGTGCGCGCATGAGTTCATCGAGAGGTGGAATTTATTAAATTCGAAAATCTTTGTTGTTTCAGCGAGTCTGAAACGTTGTTGAAGTTCTCTCAGGATTGCGCGTTAATGTACACGCCTCTCGGTCGCGCGATTGTCGACGAAAATTTTGTGAAAGTAATTTATCCCTTTTTCGAAAGGGTGGACCGTGTTTCGAGTGTGTCGAAAGGAAGGTAGGAAACGTGTGTCTGATACGTAGCAATGCATTTTAGCGGATGCAGCAAATCGACGGAGAAGAGGACGTTGATATTATTTAACAAATGCGAGAATAATTCCCAACTAGGATTATCCTCGTCGATCCGTTTCGTCCATCGGTGTCGTAGGTACATAGCTGCTGAAAAAATCGTTATGATGAATGAGAGATATAAAAAGACAAATATTGTTCAATCGCGATTGTCATGCGGAATTCCCGCGATACATTGCCTCGCGAATTCTCTTTGCGAGCAGGTCCTTCTTCAGGAACGACGAATTCTATCGTAAAATATTGTTGTAATTAATCATCGTATAATTCTCTGCATAGATCTGTCAATTGTATCGACAGAAATTGATTTATTAATGTACATTACCTTTCCATTAAGCTTTAATAATGCACACGCGACTTTTAATGCCTTCGTCGCGTAATCGTTGCTACTTGAATTCTATGCAAAGTTTTATACGCAGAGTGTGGACAGTGAAAGTTCGTTGAATAAGAGAAATTCGTTGTTCCTGAAATTGGAAGTTAATATTATCGTTGAGACATTTGCAAACGTCACGACGTTACTCTCTTTAATAGTATTTAACATTATTGAATTCTTCGTTCTAACGCACATTTTTATGCGTTATAAGTTCTCCTCGAGGATGGGCGACGTGAAACGTTGAATCGAAAGGGATGCATATTCTTGCAGGCAAAAGTACAATCGGTTTAACGTACAATACACCGAGTCAGAATTATACAATTCATCGATATTGCAATTAGCCGAGTACTCGAATATGCAGATATTAAAAGTTAATGGAAAAATACAATAGATAGAAATTTCTAACTACGTACATATCAATTCTACGCGAATACAGGATACTCGCACTTAGAGATTCCAAGTACCGTATATTTTCAAAATTGCCAAACGATGATCGTTATTGCCTTTCAAGTGTGAAATGTTATCAGCGCAGGAAAAAAAAGCCGAGGCAAAGAAGTGATTTAGTCGTAATGATCTTCAAAGGAATTGGACGCATTGCTAATTTAAGAGGTAAGAGTTTCTTCGACGATTTATTAAGAAAGATTATCGCAAGTTCTTCTAAGAATGATTGCTATTATTATTCTACTAATGAAGGCTTTGCCGGTGATTAGATAATCCACCCGGGTGTGCAAACTTCCTTCATCGCAGACTGAATGTTGCGCTGCGAATTTCTTTGGCCAAAGTTTTTGCGCCATTTTACCATTCACGTTCATCGTAAAAATCGTGTCATTTTTATGAGTTCTTTTAATTTAGATTGTGACACCATTACGTTGCTCTCTCAGTGAGGCGCTTTCAGGAGTGAAATTAATACGCTCTCGTTCGCCCGCAAATTAAACATTACCCGAGGGTCTGTAATAAAAAATGAAAATTAGGAGAATCTAATCTTGAATTAAGGGCAACGAATTCCGCACATTTCTGGTGATCTGATTTAATTACGGATTAATAGGGTTAAGAATGTGGAAACGTTAATTATTATTTGCGATAAGCCGAATAATTCTGTGATAATCCTTTGAAAGGTATTAAGGCGCAATCTCTTTTCTTATTTTATACGTAATTTCAAAATGATTTTCCATACATTTCAAAGGATTAAAATCCCGTTTAATGATAAACTGATTTATTCGATAGCTGCGTGTTAAAGGTCAAGAGAAGTTGAGTATTTTTGCGCGACGTAAAGTCAACTTGAATATTTTATTTTTCCACTTATACAATCGTGGGCATTAATGTTCTACTATTCGCACGTAATTCGTGCGAGGAATAGACAAGATGAATATCGATTCTTCAGTTTTACGAATAATCACTATTCTTAATGCGACTCGTATTGTAATAATTATGCGATTGATTTTTGTTTCGCGCAATTATGTACAATTAATTCTCAATTGTCATGAAATACCGTGTAGAAAATCTATCGATTATCGTTAATGAAAGTCGTCGTAGAAAACATACTCGAGGGGAATAATAACGTGCGGAATAATTATTCCTAACCGCAATTTTACGGTTGCCAGCCTCGATGAGAAAGTTGAAAGAGGAAGGAGAGATATCGCCGATCCATTTTTTCGCTTTTCTAATTGAAACTTTAAGCGTCACTTTTTCAATCTTTCACCAGTCGATCTTTGTCATTGTTATATTATTACTGCACGAGCCTCGGTATGTCTCGTTAACGAAAGGGAGATTTTCAAGTGTTGCGTGTGAAAATACCCTCGAGGCGCATTTGCACGCATATTTAACCCTTTGAAGTTTCACCTCAAGTTACAGCCGTGATTCTATATTAAAAAAGTGCCGGTCAGCATGTCTGGTAAATATTTTTTATTTTATTTATGATTTTATAAAAACAAAAAAAAACCTTAAGACATGACTTGTTCCACTTTTTTTATGTATATATATATTTTCTATGTTCTCTTTTCGATGTTTGTAGCATCATGGAAATATGAGGAATTTTTCTGAGTTCATAGAAATTTTACGATAAAATCGTTTTTCTTTGAATTTTTTAAAATTACATCTGTTCAGGTTGTATGTGTCATTAACTCTTTCTTTCAGCGCTGCTATTCTATCATGTACAATGATTGTTTTTAATTGATATTTTTCGAAATTTTCATTTTAGGTAGTTTCAGAAATGTTCCTCGACTTATTTGAATTTTTTTTTCTATCGTATACCTAATAATCGATTTATTCTCTAATTCCACGACATGAATAATGCAAATCGAAAATAATCGAGCGGCTGACGTCATCGTAATCGATACCGGTGACAGTTAAAACAACAACAGTCAAACCATTTGTATCGAAGTAATTCAAAACGGAGACGCACGCAAATTAAAAAGTCAATTCTGGTAGAATATCATTTGATTTTAATATTAAAGTAATATATTAATTAACGCTGAAAGAAAGGAAAAAACTTGAACGTGTGCTTCCAAAAGTGTTTGCTTTCATTTCAAAGGGTTAAAAACTTTACTTCCTTCATCATTGCCAATTGTAGGCCTAAGATGCGAGGCAGATACACACGACACACACACATTGACACACGAAACACTGTGCTGCGGAATGAAAGAGAAGGAGAAAGATAGCCGAAGCTTTTATCATCTAGTCAACGAACTTTTTCAGTAAGTGAGACACTTGTGATATTCCGATTCACTTCTCTTTTAGACACGTCTAGGTTCCTAGCTGTTTTTTTTTGATCCCGTAATCATTAATTGCATTTGTCGAAAGTATGATTTAAAGTTCGGATCGTCGCAAGAGAATGAAATGTTTATAATTTAGAAGGTCGAATAATTTTCTACAACTTGTACATATGATTTATACGAAAACGTTTTCATTTGGAGGAAGAATGAAAATGATATATTGTTAATTGATTATTGCACCAAACGTGATCTCGTCTCCTAAGGATTTTCATGTAATTCATTTCCGAACTTTTAATCGTGCGATCGATTGATTACATTCAATTTCTCCGATTTTACAACATTCCTTTTATTACGGTTGCGCGAGTATGTCTGGTGACCTTTGATTTCTTTCGTACGAATGAAATTTCACATTTGAATTTTCCATTTTGCCTAATTTACCTCCAGTTAGAAATTTATTCTTTTTTAATTACTTATTAAAATTTCTTTGTCCTCATTTCAGGTTTTTAATCGGTAATTGTACAAATTACTGTAACTTCCGTTTCAATGTGAATTCTGAATCCTCCAGCATTCCTCGGATTACATAATATCCTTTGTTCCAAGTTTGTAATATTGGATCGAGGAAGAAGTTTCTTCGCATTTTCGCGCTAAAGCGAAACAAGTTTTTGCCCAGAAATTGCAGAATTTTTACAGTGGCGATTTATGACTTCGCCTGAAAAATGGCCAAAGATGGTCGTGCAAATGGGTGTATATTTAGTTTATTAAATTTCACTTAAAATATGAAAAAACTTGTTTCACTTTTGCACTGAAAATACGCAGAAACTTTTCCCCCGACTCGATGTATTATTGTTAAAGAATGTTGCTGCTTGTCGGTGAATTTAATCCATTAAATTTTTTACCTCTTCTACCTCCGATCAGAAATATTCACGATGACACGTAATTTTCTATGATAATTTGCCATATTCAACACTGTGGACACCCGCGCAGTTTGATCCTTCGGCATTTAGCTATGTTCAATCGCGTTGAATGTGTCGGCTGTTCGATTTCCGATACCGTGAGAAATATTAGCCTCGGCAAATCCTTGTCAGTATTAAAAATCTAGCAAAGTGAAACATCCGGCAGATGCTTCGCGAAACTATCAACTTTTTACTACGTCGTTTTTTACTCTTCCATTTTTGTACTTCCACGATTACGAAAGCAAAGAAACCGCGATAAACCCACGAAAGACAAAGTAACATTGCGTTCCATGTGACTATCCCTGTTTCAGTGAGAAATATAATTATTCTTCTTCCCTTTGACCCCATGATAAATGTATTTAAGGTCTTCGAACTTTTTCCGGGTATGCACTAGCTTTGATACGGTGAGACATCTCATGGGCACGTACGGTGACACCATACACACACGGAAAAATAAAACATATGTAAACACGTTCTAGTATATTTCACAGAGGAGATATTAGCTTCTTGTCTGTGCTATATTCTCGTACACGCACTTTCGAGTTTGCATGCTCCAATTTCTTCGTGTTATATCAATCTTCATTAAAGTGTCTTAGCAGTTAAGAGGGAAAAAAAGAAGGAAGAAAGATAGAAAAGGAAAGGGTGAATTTCAATGAGCGCCCGCAAATTTACCAATGTTATATTTCTTTCATGGGATTACGTCGATCGTTTAAAGTAGATCGACGTAAACCGATCGATGGTGCGGCTTAACACTAGATTTGCGGAAGCCGTCAAATTGACGGGTCCCTACTTGTCTTATAAACATTTCTCAAATTTACAGAGATCCTGCACAGTAGATATTTCACGTGTATTTTATAATATAATAATGACTTAACGAATTACCATTTTTGCAGCTTCATCTCTCTTTTTCAAAAGTCCTTATTTAATATATTGCAATTTAACAGATTTCACGCCCGTAAATCTAGTGTTAAACCCCCGTCTACTTCCTAATCCGTAAAACAGAACCGATGAACATTGAAATGTAAGATTCAGATAGGTAACAGTAATTGTGATTCGATCGGCGGAAATTCTGTTTTTTTTTTTAAGTTTGCCGCAATTTTACGAGAACGAATTGTGTATAAATGTGGAAGGTTTTGATCAAGTCCGTTTAGAAGTAACGATCGCACGAAATAGAGTTGAATTGTCGATAGAGGATCCGTAGAAGGATAGATGATTATTCAGATATTAAAATCGACTAATTCGCGGACTTGATTGGCGTTCCCGCTAAAATGTACTTACGACAAGCGCGATAAGAGTCGTTATTATATTCATAATATGAGAAAGGGAGAAAATTAAAAATAAACGAAGCTTTTAATATCCATGTGCGGTGTTGAACACTTCTTTCCCTGTGCAAGGCTGTCCCACCCTTTGAGAAGGGAGACATCGATTTGTGCCTGTAGGGTTCAGAAAAAGGTGCATGCAAATATAGGATTCCCTGCCCACGAAATATTACGTGGTTTATCGCTGTATCTTATTAAACTCGTAAAACAGTACGTTCTGACGCTCATTGCCGAATGTTTACGCGCATGTAAAACTTTGAAACGGTAATTCTTTTGGCGGGAAATCTGGAGTTCGTAAAACTTCGTAATAAGATTCATAACTATATCGTAACTTACGTCGTCAAAGTTACGATAAAACTTTCGAAAATATATTTTCCTTTATCTTAACAGTAGATCCACCGAAGAGTAATCCAAAATATTGAAATCTGTTAAATAAACACGTTACAAGAAAAAGAATGAAGTGGGCAAAAAAACTTGATCGGTTTAATCGCTTGAAGTCTACATAATAGACATAGAAAATTGAAAGACAAAGTGTCAGAATTTTCAGAAATGTTATTATAAATTTTGAACACCTTGGTAGATCCAGTGTTAATTCAAATTTCTTGTAGTTCTATCGCTACAATGACAATTATAATAAATTAAGAAGCCGCGCAATACTTCCAGCGGATCAAATCCAAATGTTAAAAGTTTGAATTTTTCGCGGCAATTGATTCGAACGTTTTACTTTGCTTTATAAACTATTCAGCTTTAACTGCTACGATCATTGCGCCACAGGTCCAACTGTCTTAGGGTCGCTTCTGAACCACCAAACGACCGATTTCATTTAAGGTGTGAAAAGTTGGCCGAACACGCTTGTACGAAACGATCTCGACCGGTTCATTGTGTGGTTTCGTCTTACATACTTTTTGCGACCCCGATGTGTCAAGTGTGGCTCGACTCTCCTCGATCGACGCGAAAAAGAAGCGGGACAAGGAAACAGTCGGCAGTGTGAGCCGGCATTAAAGAATGCCGTCTCAAATGGTGAAAGTGAAACTGCGACAGTCGTTCGAGCGGAGCTCAAAAGCGGACGTTGACTCACGTTGTATTTTTCTTTCTATGAATTTTTCTCCTCTTTTTTTATTTATGACGCACATATCCTTCAATGACTCATTGTGCGTTATATTATTTATAGCAAGAAGTCGGGGGCCTTCGATTACTTTTAAATACATCGGCACTACGATGAAATTCGTATAAGTTACAGGTACAAGAGTTTATAAAAGAAAATCGAATTATTATCTTATTTCGTTACGATACAGTAAAAAATTATGTGAATTATTATCTTATTGCGTTGCGATAAAGTAAAAAAATTTTGTGAATTATTATCTTATTTCGTTGCGATAAAGTAAAAAATTATGTGAATTATTATCTTATTTCGTTACGATAAAGTATATGACGCTTTGAGAAAATAGCTTTGAATATTTGTGAAAGATCAGGAACGTAAAAATGTTGCGGGGCACGCGAGAGGCTGATTTTTGAAAAGTGAAAAATACAAATGGAGCGTGTTAAGCCATAACGAGAAAGATCAGTGGGTTAAAACGATTAACGTGGAATGTAGAAAGCACCGATTTATATAGCACATAGTGTGTCCAAAAGGAAGACACGCCTCTTGTCCTAGACCTTGCACGAGGGTGAAAGTCGAGGTCGAGATTCCCGGCAAGATTTCGGCCTCATCGAGAGAGCCGTGGAGAAGTATAATCAAATAACCTGTATTCATTATAACAAACACGTTTTTCGAAAAATGTCTTCTCTGGAAAACTTAATTTCCGGGATTATTCAATTCTCGGTTATAGCACTGCATCGAACTGCTATTATAGTGCTATCCTGCTATGGTAGTTGCGACAGTGTCATATTACTTCACGTGATAATTACTATCGTAAATTTCTGCAACTATTACTATCATATATTGTGCTATGATATTAAATTCAAATTGTAGTTTTTCTGTATTGAATTGTTACAATCTTTTAGATAGTAGTATCACGTTACCGTTATGCTATTTTATAGTGCTGTGCTATTCTTATAGTTCTTCCAGATATAGTATTGAATTTTTCTTGGATGTTGTACTGTATGGTTAGTATTGCAGTATCTTACATTAGAATATGACATCCTTGGTGCATATTACAGTTCAGAACTCTTGCTACGGTACTTCGGAATATAGTACGGCACTGCTACTATAAAATTGTACGCTATACCGTCGCATTACTATTGCCCTACTTTTTTAAAAATCTTGTTCTTTATTTCTTATCTACTCTCTCATATTTTTCAGCTTCAACTTCTCTTATCATGCTACATACAACTATAACATGCTACAAGACAACATATAATCTACTTTATTCGCCCAACACAGCATTATATGTTGTATAGTTGTTCTACCATTGCAATACTTCGCTCCACAATGCTCGTATTTCCACCACCGTGCTACATTTTACTATAATGTACAATCAAACGACGTACATATTACTCCATTCCCTACCATGAAATTGTATACTGTATAGTTGTTCTATCATTGCAATACTTCACTCCACAATGCAAGTATTTCAATGATCGTGCTACATTGTACTATAATGTACAATGGAATGCCGTACACTTTACTCCATCCCCCTACCATCAAATTATATGCTGTATAGTTGTTCTACCATTGCAATACTTCACTCCACAACGCACGTATTTCCATCACCGTGCTACATTCCACTATAATGTACAATCACACAACGTACACTTTACTCCATCCCCCACCATGAAATGATGTACTGTATAGTTGCCCTACCATTGCAATACTCCATGCTACAATACTAGCATTTCAACCACTGTGATAAATTCTACTAACTATTAAATACGGCAACGTATACTCTACTTCATCCCCCTACCATCAAATTATATGCTGTATGGTTGTTCTACCATTGCAACTCTTCACTCCACAATGCTCGTATTTCCATCACCGTGCTACATTCTACTATAATGTGCAATGAAACGACGTACGTATTACTCCATCCCCCTACCACGAAATTATGCACTGTATAGTTGTCCCATCACTGCAATACTTCGCTCTACAATGCAAGTATTTCAATGATCGTGCTACATTCTACTATACTGTAAATACAGCATATATTGTATAACGCTCTAGTTTTACCGATCGTATCGTTTTTTCGTCATCGAGATCGAAGAAATGGAAAGGGACTTTCGCGAGACGAATGAACCCGTAACGGCAGGTTTCGGGCGTAAAAAGTCGAACGTGCAAATATTATTTCTGGACGTTGGATCTGTTAACCCGGCTGGCTGAAATTTTCATCGAGCCATGCCAGTGGAAAGTTACTCCTCCCTGCCGGTTGTAGCCGGTCGATCCAGTTTTCACGATTCCACCTCGCGGATCCGGATACAACGGACGTACGTGTCGCTGTGAAACGGGATTCGTTTCTTTTACCTGCCATCTGACCTCGTAATTGCGATTTTCTAAATTACTCGGGACGGTCGATTAGCTCGGTTGATTTATAGATATCGGACAATCAACGCACAGGTTGTGTAATCGTGTTCTTGTTGTTCTGCATCTCAGTTTTAACTAATGTGGCCAATTCGCTTTGCATCTGTAAGTTTGGGACTGCGAACTACCATGATTAAGATTTTTTAAATAATGGTTAAGGAAAAGTATTTCATTGGGGGTGGTGATTTGAATTATTAGGTTTATTAATTGAGGAGTCTCTAACTCTGTAATTACTCTAGGTAGCGAGGAATTGTGTGCCATTAGGCGGAAGGAGAGTTTGTAAGAATAATCTTTAAAGAATCACGATTTCGAAGAGTACTATTTGATAAAAATTTGAGTACCTAATAATAGGAAGCTGGAAGGAGTATTTGATAGAAATTTAATAAAGGAAATATTGGATTTGTCAGATTTTCATCACTAATGACTTTTCTAGCTGGTCGTTAGATAGATCTACCTTTCGATCTTCCAACGTTTGAGTATCACAATTAGTTTCTTCTTTTACTCTAGAGAGACTGATAGCTCATCTTTGTGATTGCCAATCGGCAAATTCCGCCTTTGTCGTGTTAAATTACCTCTGAGTTACCTCGCTATTAATCGGATAGATCGATAGTAGTGTGCCTATCATTAGGCTGAGGTTTGATTAAACCAATCAGCTGAGCTGTTCGAGGGAAAGTCGTGTCGTTATATTTTATTCGTCTTTTAGATGTGGCTGATACTTCTACATTAATTATAGCTGTGTTTCTTCACAAGATTTTAAGGTTGTTGAACTCAGATCCAGCATCACTGTATTTTATTCCTTCACTACATTAAACGAAGTATTTAGTCCTCTAAATAGTGATCCCGATTCGAAATTTATTTTCCAGAAGCAAGAAATATCTTTCATGTATAATCATTAACACTAGAACAACCGGCGTTAAATCTATCATATTTCAAAATATTAAATAAGTACTTTGAAAAAGGAGGGACCAAGAGGCGGAAATGATAATCGATTCGATGATTTATGTTTTTTAAGATTGATGCAGAATATTTATTCTAAGACTCTTCTATAAACTTGGAAAATTTTTTTAAAAAATTGTGTATCAGTCATTTTGACTGGTTTGGTAGTTCTAGTGTTAATGATCGTGTTTGTTTTAAGTTCACTTAAAACTATATGTTCGCTGTAAACCAATCACAGTACACTCTGAAATTTGAACGACAACAGTCCATTTCAATCCATTAACAACAATATTTATCAACCACTATAATTGATTTCCTAAACAAAGTTGAAAATCCCACTAAAAATATCAAATTTCTAAGCGGTGCCACTTACAATTATCTCAAAATCTCCCTAAAATCATCCCAGAAACGGAATCCACAAAACGTAAGAACATCAAACCATATTACATCCTCCGTTCTCCAAATACAACAAAAAACCTCGTACTTGCCATAAACTACCATCACGTGAAACTCAACAAGCCACCAGGAATCCAGGGATCTCCCACAAATTCCCCATCATCCTCAAAATTGCTGCAGTTCCAGAGGAACTCTTTCCGCGAAGGAAGTCGTAAAAGCGCCACAGAAGCTGGCATTGAAACGATGGGCTTGGTCCTATCGTCATCGGAAATCTAAACGTGAAAGTAAAATTTCAACGGTACTCTATCATCATTTATTCCTATTCCATTTGTAACTCTTTCTCGAGGACATTAAAAAAATACAGTTTACTAAAATTCATTTGCTATTTTTCAAATGTAGGACTGTCAATATATATTTGCTCATATTAACCTTCTAACAGTGTTAGAAGAAAGTGGAAAGACGTGGTAAATATAAGTCTTTTATTTGGAAACTACCATAAGTTACTTTACTGTAATGAAAAATTGTGATTTTTAATGGCTATATGAAATTATTTCTATTGAAAAATATACAGGGTGTTAAAAAAAACATTCAATATTTATATGGTATATAGTATACACTGTACTGAATAATAAAGCTTTAGTAAACGTAGGTCGAAAAGTCAACCGTTTCTGAGATATAAACATTTTTGGTTGTTATTATCATAATTGACTTACAAGGGAACATCCCGAGGTGTAACTCACCGATTTTGATGAAATTTTAGTATGATATACTCCTCGCGGAAATATTTGACACGTATTTTTTTTTATCGGCAATCGTCCACGTTAAAGGGGTGAAAAACACCCTCAAAGTTGGCACCCTGAAACTTATTTATTGAATATCTGGAAATCTATTAGAGATACGAAAATTTCGTAAAGAGAGAAAATTAACGTATTTCGACCACAAATCTAATGATATAAATATATTTTTTTTAAACTCGTTTGTTTAAATAATATGCTTAAAAATACAACTTTTTTAATGATTTTGTAAGTCAAATTTCAATAAATTTTCTTGAATATTTTTCTGAGAATACCATATACCGAAACACAAAATACGGATAAAATGGAAATTTGAAATTTTGTTTGTAAAAAAAGTTATTGCATTTTTAATTTTTTCTCTTACGTTCTTGTTAAGTTATGCCTTCGTATATACATGTATGACTGCTTTAAAAGGTCAGATTTTATTGCCAGACACACATATCGTCTTTATATAAATTAAAAAAATTTGATTGATTAATTAATAATTTGTAACAATTATTGTAATAAAGGTATTCATTGTTATTCTTATAACCAATATTTTCTTACACCACGAGCATTCTAAAGCATCCCTGTAATCAATTCAAGCATGTAACGTCCGAAAATAGTAAATATATAACGCATACCTCGCGAGAATTAATTAATTTATTTGGCCTGTCGGCGAATTCACATTGATATCATAAATGACTATCCCGAGGTGTAACTCACCAATTCTTATGACACTATAGTATAAGGTGCTTTTCGTGGAAATATTTAATATCTACTTTCATTTATCGGCAATCGTCCACGTTAAAGGGGTGAAAACCACCCCCAAAGTTCGGATAACGAAAACTGTTTTATCGAATATCTCGGAAACTATTAGAGATATGAAATTTTCCTAAGGAGTGAAAATTAACGTATTTCAATCACGAATCCAATGCTATAAACATTTTTTTAAAAAACCCGTTTGTTTAAACAATATGTTAAAAAATACTTTTTTTTTCATAATATTTTCAATTAAAATTCTTTCAATTTTCTTAAATAATAGTTTGTATACACTATATAGTCAAACAAAAAATACGGATCAATCAACTATGTATATACGACGGGAAAACTTGACAAGTTCATCAAGCGTAAGAATTGAAAATGTAATAACTTTTTTGTAACACAAATATGAAACTTCTAATTGATCCGTATTTTTTGTTTGACTATATAGTGTATACAAACTATTATTTAAGAAAATTGAAAGAATTTTAACTGAAAATATTATGAAAAAAAAAGTATTTTTTAACATATTGTTTAAACAAACGGGTTTTTTAAAAAAATGTTTATAGCATTGGATTCGTGATTGAAATACGTTAATTTTCACTCCTTAGGAAAATTTCGTATCTCTAATAGTTTCCGAGATATTCGATAAAACAGTTTTCGTTATCCGAACTTTGGGGGTGGTTTTCACCCCTTTAACGTGGACGATTGCCGATAAATGAAAGTAGATATTAAATATTTCCACGAAAAGCACCTTATACTATAGTGTCATAAGAATTGGTGAGTTACACCTCGGGATAGTCATTTATGATATCAATGTGAATTCGCCGACAGGCCAAATAAATTAATTAATTCTCGTGAGGTATGCGTTATATATTTACTATTTTCGGACGTTACATGCTTGAATTGATTACAGGGATGCTTTAGAATGCTCGTGGTGTAAGAAAATATTGGTTATAAGAATAACAATGAATACCTTTATTACAATAATTGTTACAAATTATTAATTAATCAATCAAATTTTTTTAATTTATATAAAGACGATATGTGTGTCTGGCAATAAAATCTGGCCTTTTAAAGCAGTCATACATGTATATACGAAGGCATAACTTAACAAGAACGTAAGAGAAAAAATTAAAAATGCAATAACTTTTTTTACAAACAAAATTTCAAATTTCCATTTTATCCGTATTTTGTGTTTCGGTATATGGTATTCTCAGAAAAATATTCAAGAAAATTTATTGAAATTTGACTTACAAAATCATTAAAAAAGTTGAATTTTTAAGCATATTATTTAAACAAACGAGTTTAAAAAAAATATATTTATATCATTAGATTTGTGGTCGAAATACGTTAATTTTCTCTCTTTACGAAATTTTCGTATCTCTAATAGATTTCCAGATATTCAATAAATAAGTTTCAGGGTGCCAACTTTGAGGGTGTTTTTCACCCCTTTAACGTGGACGATTGCCGATAAAAAAATATACGTGTCAAATATTTCCGCGAGGAGTATATCATACTAAAATTTCATCAAAATCGGTGAGTTACACCTCGGGATGTTCCCTTGTTAGTACTGAAGTTGGTGAAGTTTTTGAAACAGCATGTGAGGATTGGGAAATTTTTCCGCGTGAGGACGTTGTGCAGCTAAAACACTTCCGTTATTACGGCCCTAGATAAAATGCACATCTGCCATTTATTCATTCGAATAATACGCTGACATTTTCAAGATACTTTGTAACTGTGTAACATCTACAATCGCCGATCCACAGCTGACTGATTCTCAATGAAATCTACTGTCGGCACTTAAATAAGAACATTCAGAACGCGGTTTATAAACACTAAAGTAAACATCGCATGCGATGGAGCAAGTAAGTCAATCATGATACTAGCCAACAAAAATGTTTATATCTTCGAAACGATTGACCTTTCGACCTATGTTTACTAAAGCTTTTTTCCTCAGTACAGTGTATCCTATATACCATATAAATATTGAATGGTTTGATTGAACACGCTGTATAAGTATCCAAGATTACAAATTTAAATATCTCGATTTACAAAGAAAGGGGCTTATAAGGGGTTTAAAATAAACTGCTCGAACGTAATCCACAAAACATTTACGCAGAACGGAACGTAGAATAAAAATATTTAAATCGTAGCTGGTGCATAGTGCATATGGTACTTAGTGCATTTGCGTACCAATCGTGCTGGAAGAGTTAAATACAATTATAATACATAGACAGAAAACTATATATCATGACTTGGACTGTACAATGGCTTAGATATCTGTACATTAGATATCTTCCCAATAATGCTAAGCAACCGAGCGTCGTCTTATGGTGTGATTAGAAAACTTTCTCCATTGGCCGTGACCTTAATACTCGTCACGTTTTGGTAATAAAAGTCTGAAAGCACACGATAAAGAGAATCAACGACAGCGACGTCCATTAGGGAGGCTTTTAAGAAGAAAACTGAATTGCTTGGAAGTACACTTTAAGCAAGGTATCGATCGGACGTCATAACTTCATTTACAGGGAGAAGTTTTACCTCGTTCCTGAGTATAACAAACGGCTGTTTAAAGTCATTAAGTGTGAGCTCTGCTCGTTTATCTGTAAAGCAGAAATATCGAGCGGTGGTCCCGGTTCGTCTTAACACCTTTCCGGGATGTTGAATTCCATGGGATCTCTTCGGTGAAAAGTCGTGTTGCAAAGTGGTATTATGCAATATTATCAGGTTATGATGGATCTTTGAGACTGTTTTCAATTTATTTGATTAATTATGTAATATGAAAAGGAGTAATGCTGGCGTTTCTTTTTATACATCAAGTTTCTGCATCGTTGGCTTCATCGGTAGGATCATTCCATACAGAATCTATAGTTTTATGTAATTCTATGTTTGGTGAGACTTTAATGTACTTGGTAATCTATTTTACTTCTTTGAGCTTCAATAATTTACTTATTTCGACAGGAGTTTACTGGTTTCTTTGATCACTGGAACTCGGAGAAATGGGAGGCATGGAGTTGAAAGCTTAAACTTCCAATTAGTGGGCAGAACTTCGAATGCCTATCAGATCTGAGAGTTTTTCTTTTGATATGTTTATGAGTTTCTTTCAATAAGTTGACCTTGGTGGTTTAGAAATCACCTACAGTCTAGGACGGGTGTTATAGTGGATAAGGGAATGAACGTTCGGACTCCCAATCGCTACAACTGAGTTCAAATTCTCCTCTGTGACCTTTGGTATAATATTGTTAAATTATTATCTAATATACCATAGCATAAATCATTCGAAAGCAACGTAAAACAATACATCTTAAAAAAAGTGACAGTAGCAGTCTACTGCAGAATAAATCAACAACATCGACAGCGATACTAGTATTTCCGACAATAAATTAACTACATTTGAACACATGAAATAATATCAATAAAAGGGAAGAAAACTAATGAAAGTGGAAAGAAAATTGATCAATTTAGTCACTCACGTATTGCAAGATATCCGTAAAAAGTCGGGGGTTGCTTAATCGAAATAACGGGCGTATCCGTTGATATGATCCTAATCTCGTTGGAACAATCCATATCGTGAAATGTCGACTTACATGGGTCAGGACTTTTCCCATGGATAAGTGGCAACAATTATTAACTACCGTTAGCTACGTACACGTGGTGTGTACGAAAATGTCATACGAATTGTGGCAGAGTCATGGGTCAATTTTGCAAGTTTTTGTCTCTTGGAATTGATAATCTCTTAGGTATGTTTAAATTCGTCATTAATTTTTCTTTCCTGTGTTGAATACTGACGATTTTAACTTATTACCCGTCGATCAGTGACTTTTAAATAACCCTCTAATTTTCCTATTACACAGGTATTGTTTTATAAATAAATATATTTAATAATTACATATTAACGACAGGGAAAAAAATTAAATTAGGCACATATGGAAAATTTCGCCAGATTAAGACGATATTTAAGAGGATAAGTAATACTTTAATGCTGCATACAGAATAATAAATTGATGGTTTATTCAAATGAGGTTTACTTATCCAAATATTCTTCAAATAATTATTACATCTTTTAAGGACTTGTTCCAACTTCATGATGAAGAAATTAAAAAAAAATTGAAAATGTTTCTCTATAATCTATTATAGCATGAATAATCATATATCTTCATTAACGTACTTAAAAAAAGCAGAAATATAGTTTATTAATAACAGTGCTGAAATTTATTCCCTGCTCTTCGTTACAATTCATGGCGGGTCGAAATTTAATACGACTTCCACCAAGTATGGAATATGTACTATCAGTTCGAGAACTTGGGCTGTTTATAATGGAATCAAGCATGTAAAGGAACTTTCTACAGGAAGAGACTTTCAGTCAATATTGAAATTTATAAGACAACGTTAATTGTACATTAACATTATTTGTGATTTCACTTGTTCCTCGTTACATATGCATATTACTGCAGTAATTCAACGTCGGAGAAACGTGTCTAATCCCTTGATTTGTTTCCAAGGAGTTATAGAAATTCTCGGAGCTAACTCACTCTATGAGTAATGAACCGAAATGGCACCCCATACGAAATTAAAGTTTATATATGAAACGTTGAAGAAAATTCCAGTTAAATTCCAATCCTGAGTAGTTTCCAGCAGATTAATACACCTTCTTGCGCGGTTATCTAAAACCTGTCGGGCAGGTGTTTAGAACTTATCTGTAATTACAAACTTAAACAAAGTAAACACGATTCTTGCCCTGCGCGATTGTAGATAAAGGTATGATGTCACTCTGTGAGAGTAGGAGAAACATGCAGCAAGTAGAATTGGAATTTGCACACTCAGTTTTTCAGGAAGAAACAGAATTTCTTATAAAACAATTGTTGCTGTTGATTAATCAAGTTTATTTCGGAAGAACTGCTCGTGCGAATACTTATTTTACATGTTACAATTTCTCCAACATCTATTCTTAATACGTTCAACAAAACTGAATGTTCAAGTCATTAATCAGTACTTCATTTTAAGGATTTGCTAATTTAATTGTATCAATGAACCTTTATAAATTGTACAGGAAAAGAATTGCAATAATTTTGAATATTTCTTCTGATGCTTTAGCTACACATTTCTATAATCAAAGTTGTCAGAAAGATTTTTTTTTCTACAATTTCATAGAACACTTAAACTCATCTGGAACACGACACAGTGCAATTCGGAAAGGGCTGTTTTATTGGATTCAGTGAAATTTGCAGTACAAGTGCATCCTTAATTCGGCAGCTTTCGTGTAAACTTTTGCTGAAAAAGGGTGCAGCAGACCGATCGATTTCATACGGATGTAGTGAGTTAAGCGTATTGTTACAGAAGTGACCTTTGCTGCAGCCGCGTGTTCCGCCTCCTTACCTTGGCTGTTTTCCCACGGATTTACACCCTTTTTCTCCATCGTCCATGTTTTATCCAGTGTTTGCGCATTTTCATGCAAACTGGACCTTCAGTTTGGTAAATGCATGCAGAATATCCTCGGAAAAGCACTTGTGCGCAGTTCATTGAGATAATTACAAAGGTTTCTGTAAGTTTTCTCCCCCTCGATTTTTTCAGTCCCCTTGTAGTTTTTTACTCCATTTACAATTTTCGTTAGGAAGTACAAGTATAATTGGCTTTCAAATTGTCAAACTTATGACGTATAAAATTGCAAAGTAGGAAAAGTATCCTAGATATGATGACGATTCGAACTGGGGCTACTAATTAGGAGTTTGGGCCTTTAACACCATATCGACCATAGGCTCTTAAATATACTAGTGTGACCATCGATCATTTTTAGAAACAAATTGTCATATAATTTCTGAGCCTATGACATATTAATTAATAATTTAGATAAAATCTTCGAGAGGTAATGGGGGATTTGGACTCGCGCCTTTTTGTTGAGAGTCTGAACTTTTTCCTCTATATCGACTCTAGCTCCGTTAAATTATTTAAATCTGAAACACACATAAATAAATACTTGCACTCTACAATCAAGCTACAAGTCTGCCTCTAGATGTCAGAAGAAGTCCTTTCCTTTTTATTAAGTGCCTTTATTAATTGTTTAACCAATGACTATCAGCGTCCAGAGAAACTTACATATTTTAAACTCTTTTATCATCTTACAGTTAGATCCATTAGCTCTCCACTTTTTACAAAATTTATCTCACTATCCTTCTATTAATTCCATTTCCCATGTTTACCAATAATCCCACTGTACAATTCACAAATACACCTGAGAATTCGCGGACAAACTGTTACTCTTTTCTGACACAGCACTTTGACGCACATCGAAAGCTCAGGTCTACCATAAAAACTGAGAAAAAAAGGAATGTTCCATGGTGAATCAAAGAGAAACTACAAATTTTAGCATCCATCGGGCGGAATGTCGGATGTCTCCGAATTAGAGAATATCATTCTTCTTTCCATATGTCATCGTGAGACGCGAGGAAATGCGAGTCAGCCGATGGCAATTTCCATTGTGAAATTCGGCACGGAAGTGGAAGCGTAAACACGTAACGCGGAATTCGGTAACCGCGCGGTCGCGTGTCACAATGGGAAACGATGCAAAAACACGTAGATTGGTGATTGTGCGAGACAAGCGAATGGATTTACTTGAAATTCACCGCGCGTCAACAACCTTTCGGCTGTGGTTTCAGAAAGCGATTTCGTAATTCTCGCCGTCGATTCGCGCTCATTTTGGCATTTTAATGCAAATTGCAGTTTACTTATTGCTTCGATCTACGACGCGGTCCCCTTGCTTCTTCTGCGGAAATTAGATACTTTCTACCGAGTAGTTTTTGTGAAATGGCAGTTCGTAATTAAGTTTATTGATTTACGGGGACACGTTTAAAGTTGAACGAATTTCAAATTGAAATTGAATCTACGACGTCGTGCTCTTGGTTTTTTCTGGAAAAATTAAACAGTATCTATCGAGTATATTTTGTAAAGTGGCAGTTTGTGATTAGGTTTGTTTATTCTATGAGGATACGTTTAAAGTTGAAAATGAGTCTACGTCGTGAACTCTTTGGATTTTCTATATAAATTAGATATATTTGTCGGTCACGGCGGTAAGGTTGTACTTTGATTAAGTTAGTTAATCCTATGAATAATGTGTATTTCACAATATTTGAAGTATCGCTTCGAAATGAGATCGTCTTGCTATAATTTTTACTAAACTTTCTAATGCGGTATTCGATACTATAAATCCGGTAACTTAGGACCCATTTAAAACTGTATGTCACCATAAAAATATAACCATAAACATGGAAGTTAAATATAACATAAGTTATTACATATAATTCCACTCTAAATTACGGAATTTAACATATAAATTCTTCTCAGACTATGGCCTATATATCTCCGAATTTCTCTCTATTTAAAATACTCAAAGGTCCCACAAAATAAATTTAAAAACGAACAAAAAGGACTTTTATGATTATCTAAAAAAATGCTATATTTTCTAATTATTCAAAATTGGTTTACGCGAGAGAGAATAATGCTAAACATATTCTGAATACGATATGACTTGGAAACGATGGTCGGAATCATCCAGAAGTTGTTAAACCAGTTGGTCATACTTGAAGAGACACGAGGCGACGAAGGATGTTGATCGAGCTCTCGGAGGATTTACCCTGACCCACTTCCGGTCAAGTTCATTGCTCATCCACGCCACGTTGTTGGCCTTTTCCTTGCACGCGTGCTCTTACACGCTCCTCTCTTTGCTCTTTCTCCTTCTCAGTTTTCTCACCTGCCGCATTATGACGCATGGATCTCGACGCTTCTCTCCAAACCGTTGGAATTTCGCACGATTCTACCTTTTCATAGATCAAAGTCGCTTGGTAATTTTATTTGATGCTGATGGAAATTTCTCTACCTTTTTAACGGTCAAAACGATGAGGTTTATTTAGAATTGCATTCCCCAGTTAGGCAAAAGTGATGAAGCGAGACATAATAATAGCTACCGAAGAATTTGCAAGTAATGCATGCTCGTGCAGGAGGCTTTGCAATTTCATGGCGAGTTTTACGAATTCTAAAACTAAATGTCATAGAAGTTACTTAGGAGGCTGTGATGATTACGGAGATCGAGGATGGGACTCACAATCTGTGAGAATAAGTTCAAATACCTCCATAGCCTCTGGGGACATTTATCTAAATTATTATTTAACATATAGATAGGTTGGTGATTCGGACCCACCTAAAACCGTAAGTCCTAAGCAAAATAACCATAACAGTTGAAATGGAAAAACAAAAATTATATTTTTCCTATTCGGTCCCAGTCACTGGGCCTGAGTTCAAATCCCCCGTCATCCCCGAGCAATTTTTCCGAAATTAATATACCATAGCTTCTGTGGTTTGGAACCCACCGTAAACAGTAAGTTCCCCAGGGGCCTGTCCGTATTGGGCGGACAGGTACGGGTCTGACGCACTCGGGGCCTCCCGCGTCCGCGTGCCGACAAAAGCATATTGGTAGTAGCATTGAATTGGCCGAGGTACGCCAGCAGCAAGGGTGAAATTGGTACATCGGGGACTGAGTTAAGTCCCAGGACAATTCTTCGACCTGGCCCGGTCATCGGGGTTGAACTCTTGGGGGCAGTAGTGGAGCCTGAATCGCTAGGCGAGAGGTGGCTTCATTTCTTGGTTGACACTGCATAGCCAGTTGAGATTTAGAAGGGCCTCCTTCCATATAATGGGGACCGTGTGGTGAAGCATCTTCATGTACCACACGTAAAGCAATACAGAATAGATCATAAGGAGTAAGTCCCAATCGAAATGACCATAGTAGTTAAAATGGAAATAGAAAAATTATATTTTTTCTATTCGGTCGCAATGAATGGGCCTGAGTTCAAATTCCCTTCACCTCTGAGCAATCTTTCCTAAATTACTGATTAATATATAACAGCTGTGGTGATTCGGAAGCCATCTAAAATATAATAGTAGGTCCCAGGCGAAATGTCCGGAACAGTTAAAATGGAAATAGAAAAATTATATTTTTTCTATTCGGTCGCAATCAATGGGCCTGAGTTCAAAACGCTTTCACCTCTGAGCAATTTTTCCTAAATTACTAATTAATATATAACAGCTGTGGTGATTCGGAACCCATCTAAAATAGTAGGTCCCAGGCGAAATGTCCGGAACAGTTAAAATGGAAATAGAAAAATTATATTTTTTCTAATCGGTCGCAATGAATGGGCCTGAGTTCAAATCCCCTTCACCTCTGAGCAATTTTTCCTAAATTACTAATTAATATATAACAGCTGTGGTGATTCGGAATCTATCTAAAGGAGTAGGCGAAAGGCCCGTAACAGTTAAAATGGAAATAGAAAAATTATATTTTTTCTAATCGGTCCTTATATTTTTTTCTAGTCTTCCTAAATTACTAATGAATATATCACAGCTTCAGTGGTTTAGAACCAACCAAAAACAGTAGGTCCCAAACGCAATGATCATAGCAGTTGACACCGGAGAAATAAAAAAAATGGATCATTTGAAATTTTCTATATGATATAATACCCCTATAATAACAGAGTTGCTACAGAGCATAACTATGCATAATTACAAATTATTACATAACGGTTACATGAGCATACAATTTATTAGAGTATAAATTATTACAGGATAGCAATATAATATCGCAAGAGATTTCTATTTTTTATAATAAGATTACAACGAGATTATAAAAATATCGTGATATTCTTTGTCGGATACACATTTCTTCAAAACTGTTCTAATAAAGAAGTCACACCCAGATGTATCAAAGTGAAAGTAAAAATCATGAAGGATCCAAGTAGAAATTCCATCGCGGCACAGAAGATAAATGGTACTTTCGATAGGGCACATCGAGTCTAGCTCTCTCAAGAAAATGAATCCCAAACCATAACGTTCGTTTATGGTTACCGGACACTTGAGAAAGCGGGTGTTCAGATTTCAATGCACCCCACGGCAAGAATTCTCGTCTCCGACATGGCGCGATAATAAAGAGACAGCGGAAACCAAAGAAAACAGTGACGGCGGAAAGAAGAAGAAAGGAAGAAAAGACTCAGAGTCCCAGAGGCAAATAATTGTAACGCGAAAAAGCCATTATCATCTCGAATTACACGAATAATACATCGAGGTGGTGCATTGTACAGTGTTCTGCATTGACCGGAACAGTTTAACGACGAGGTAGCCGTAAAACCCGGGAAACCGAACATCAGAGTCGCGGCGTCGTTCCTCTTTTCTCGTCTCTGTCCTGTTAGCATGTGGAGCAAGTCAATTAAAATTTTACCTTTCAAATTTCGACGACGATGCACCGTCGATCGAGGAGGGACCTTCTCTTTTTTTTCATTCAAATAGAAAAGTTAATTTGCATGGGAAAGGAAGAAAAAGAAGAGGAGTTTTCGAAAGGCGATGTTACAGTGGATCGTTAACGTTGTTGTAATTTGCTAATAACTACTAAGAGAGAATTGGGTTGATTGTGATAAAAGAAGCTACAATTCTTACGTGAAAGGCAGGTATTTTAGTCTCATTATAGAAGATTTCATCTATGTCGTCCATGCCTTTCATTTTCTTGACATTTTTTCCGTTAGTTCTGTATCTTTAATTTCAAATTGACGCGCTTAAATTGAATCTCATCGATTCTTTCATCCGACGGTGTTTTCTGCCCATCGTTTGCGAAATCTTTGCAACAGATCGTTATGACGCTGCAGGGAAGAAAATTATCGTAGAATGGTATAATTGTAGACGGTGTAATGCAATTATCTCAGGCATTCTGAGTAATTCAGATGGCAGAGAATTAACGCTTCTCCGTGTTCGTAATGATTGGACGTTGTAAAGGATTAATGAATAGCGATTCCTACGTAACGATTAAGCAGTCGAAGGAAGAATATCGCACGGACGAAGGGAATTTATTCTCGTTAAAAAAAGAAGTCGAAGGAAACCTATGATATAAGGCGAGGTCAACCGCGTCATCCTTCAACGTGCAAACTTCCATCGATGAGTTTATCGGATTTCAAGCAACACGAGCGAGGAAGAAAATTACTCCAATTGTCCTGCATCCTACAGATTGTTGATTATACCAATTTATGGTTAAGTGGAGCCATTACGGCGACTTGGATGAAGAATTGGAGTTTCAAATAGCGGCGCGGAGTTTCATGTGATATATGTCTAGTTACAGAACGTTACTCTTGATACAAGAGAGTTAGTTATTTTAGACCCGCCATTTTGATAAGTTTG
Organism: Cerceris ruficornis; assembly: GCA_963989415.1. NCBI lineage: Eukaryota > Metazoa > Arthropoda > Insecta > Hymenoptera > Crabronidae > Cerceris > Cerceris ruficornis. The sequence continues at coordinate 11,747,622 of OZ022518.1, read as the reverse complement.
CAGTTTTAAAGTATTTAAAATAATGACAAGTAAGTAGCAGAATATGAAGAATTAATAGTAAACCATCGCCTTCGACAAATTTCTTTATTGAGATACGCAAGAGGATTGACTTCACCGAAGCTACATAAAGCTCAAGGACTATGATAGATATGAAGTTAAAGGCTTAAAATCTTAATTAGTGCGCTTGACTTCAACCCCTATGACCTCTGAAAGATTTTTTCTACATTCTTACTTAATATATTGCAACCTCGGTGATTCGAAACCTACGTGAAACTCTACAACCAAATTACACCGTAACAATCGTAATACAATTACAAAATCAAAACACTTCAGACAGAAAATATAAACAAACTTCTGGTTAAAGTAACAAATTTCACGGATTACCACATGTTAAACCATCACCTTCGACATACACAACGATCTATGAATCACAGAGCCCATCTGAAACTTTAACCCCTTGCCATACAGTGACGAGTGACACTCGTCACGCGAGATATGGAATAAGAAATTTTCAAATTTTCCAAATGATATTAAGATAAAAATGTCAATGGTTTGCGATACAATCAAATTATTTTTATGCTATTAACATTATGTTAAGCTGTACGCTATATCAGAAATCAGGGGTAGATTGTTATCTCAGCAATTAATTCTGAGTTATTGCGCATTCAGTCACAAAATAAATGGTACGACAAGGGGTTAAGTTTCCTTCAGCCCCACCACATCACCCCTAACCGAAGACACTCAAGCTAATCAACAGTCGCAACGCGCATCTGACATCAAATCTTCTATTAGGTTGGTAGGAAGTTAATGTTGGTTTTCAAACTTTATCTTTAAATACACATGTTGAGAATGGGAATAACTTTTTTTAATCAAAATAAGTTCCATTACAATTTACACACTTTTCCTAACGAGAAACAAGTTTTTTAATAAATTTTTTTCTTCTAAAATGATATAAGAAGACAAACCGATTAAAATGAACGGCTACCTGAAAATTAAGCGCCAAAGTTTGAAAACTCGAAAACCGACATTAATTTCTTATCAACCTAATAGCTACCAATAAGTCTACAAATCCTGTAGATCAGAGAGACAAGTCCATCGATAAGCAACTCCACCTTGTCTCACAATCAGTGTCGATGCTAACAGAGTCAAAGAAGACGCCTCGGCAGAAGTCTCCGTGGAAAGGAAGCCTCTAAAGACAGTGGAAAAAGATGGTGATACAGAGAGAGATTATTAAAGTAATTACACAGAAGGAGCACGACGACGAGGGGGCTGGCTGGATGACTGGCCACGCTATGCAGAGGAATGCATTTTACCTTACGGGCGGGTCGCTTTCACCTGCGGCGATCCCGAGGCCTCAAAAGCGATATTGCCGGAGCTAGAAAAATCGATTGTCTCGCCAATCAATTAACGTTTCTCGTCATGGCTATCCGTCGTATTTCTAGAGCTCCGCTCGAACCGATCTACGATCGAGCTGGACGAAGATCGTGGAATCGGCGGACGAAAGAGAAAGGCCGCGAAGAGGGAAAAGAATCGTCATTTTTTTTTCTCGCAATCGCATCGGGCTTTCTAACGCGAGAAACGAGAGTAACAAGAGCTCCTGCTCGTTTCGTGCCTCTTGTCACATATTTCCGCGTGTCGCGAAGGAAATTGCATTCGCGAAAATTAGGTGGTACGATGCTGCAGTGTCTTTTACTTTACGACATGGAGTTCTATTTCGTTCTTGCACTTTTATGACGTTGTCGGCGTCGACGAAGAAATTGATGCGATTGGATGTTTAAAGTGTTTAAAGATTGTTTTTTAGAGGATGATTGGAAAATGGTTTACGCGTGATGCCGAAGGTTCTTCTGCGAATTTCTTATTCGATGCGATTTATGTTCGTGGTACTTAACGTTTATAGGAGTTTTTGAAGCTGTTGGTTTCGATTTTATTAGGTCGAAACCATTTTAACGGTGATCAGCATTTTCTAATTAAGTTGAATCGAAGAAAGAAGATACAATGAAAGGCAATCGAATTCGACTAAAGTAGGTCCGACGATGAGTTTAAATCCTTATCATTTCTGAAAAAAAATTCTAAAATATGAATTTAACAACGGTCTAATAAAATTACTAAAGCTATACGGTTCTAGAAAAAAAAGGCGGTATCAGTTCATCCACCGGAAGCCTATTAACACTAGAACTACCAGCTTTAAATCTAGTATATTTAAATATATTAAATGAGTACTTTGAAACAAGGAGAATTAAGTGGTGGAAAAGTTGATCGATTTAGTCATTTATATTTTACTAGATGGACGTAGAATATCTATTCTATTTCGCTCCTATGAATTGGACAATTTATGGGAAAAATTGTGTACCAGTCATTTTGACTGGTTTGGTAGTTCTAGTGTTAATAGGCTTTCTGTTTATCAATACTCATTGGCCGACAGTCTATTAATCTGTTATTACAGATGATAATAAAATAAAGTTACGCTGCTTCGGAACAACTGAAATTAAAACGAAATAATGAGTATTTCATCACATTTTAATTTTAATGTTATAGAGCTTTGCAAGTGCATTTGCAAGTTGCACCCGTGCATAATGTCCAGAAGAATGAGCGGTAGATAAAGTGTTAAAACTAAAATACGGTACAACAACAAATTCCATCAAGATACAGTTGATTCAACGAGCCTACAATTAATTACTCATTGAAATAATAACTATGTGAATTCAAACTCTTCAAAATATCCCCACTTGAAATCACAATTACGCCAAAACTATTTCAGCTTCCACAAGCATCTATTCCTTCCTCGAAAATGAATCCCAGTCCGATCTCTGCACACCAAACGGCCTGAAAAGTATGACGCCACAGATTCCTTGGAAAGGAGCGTTAAACCGCCTCGAGTGGCACAGTTTCAAGGGGAAAGAGTCGAAGACAATTGATTTACAATTACGAGAACGTAATGAACGTAACGAGAGGTACGTGGACTCGCGACTAAATCGCAACAGAAAGGAGGGAAAAAAGGATATCCACGAACCGCCGCTTGATCCAGTTTCGCAAGGACACCCGGTGATCCGCTCTAATCGCTAAACTTCTTTCGACGAACGTCGATGCAGATTCGCAATAAACGTTCGTACGAACGGCAGCTCGGCTAAGGGTGAAAGTAAGAGAAATTTACAATACGTTTTATCTCGTGTAAGTAAATCATACGCTTACTTCGAGACTGCAGGAATATTCGGCGAGAGAAAATTCTAAAGGACTTTCTACGTTGGAGGGTGATGTGTGATTCTGAAGTAAAGGAGGATGTTTTTCTTTTTTTGTAGAGTGAAAAAATGTTAACCCTTTGCAGTCCTATATTGAACTGTACTCGACATAACTTTGTTCACTTCATTTTATTTTTTAACGAATTAATATCGACTTTTCAAATTCATAATAATTTTGTAATATCACATAAATATCCGTCAGTACCTATGGTTATTGCTGTCATTAAAAAAAATGAATAACCAACGATAGAAAATTTTGTGCAATTAATTTCATTTAGCTCGCTACAAGCTTGACAAAATAATTCGGACCGCAAAGGGTTAAAGAAGGGAAGTATGGTGAATGTTTTATATCGAGGGTTATTTTCAAGGTAGCTGGCAAAGGGAAGTTTTTTCATTTGAAAAATTGGGAATTTGATGAGAATTTGTAAGGATCTGGAGATATTCAAGAGAAGAGGGCAAAGAAGTTTCTAGTTTGGAGGATTACCTTTAGTTTTGAAATTAAAGCGGATGTTTTTCGGCGTTGAAACTCGGGGGAATATAAAGCATCCGGTGAGAGAGAATACGGGAAAGTTTCTGTTACTTTCGTGGTGGGTCATCTTCAATTTCGACATTAAAAGGGATATATTCCAACCGGGGAATTCAGGTTTTAATGAAATTTTGTAGGAACTTAAAGTATTCAACCGAACTATAGAGAACTTCCTACCTCACGGGGTCAACCTCCATTTTGAAACGCGAATGTTCCTCATTCCGAAAATTCTAATTTTAATGAAACACTGTGGTAACATTAATCCCCATTAAAACAAACACCGCTCTTTTTTACAGAAATGTACTTCTAGAAATAAAGGTCATCCTCGAGGTTGCATTTTTTGTTCGGCATAACTAATCAACAGCTGGCCACAAAAGTAATCATTTCTTATAAGAATATTATAATACTTAATGATAGAAGATATCTATATAACGAAGAAAATTATTTTTTATTTGTAAAACCAAAGCTCACTTCTCGTTTAGCTAGAACTAATTCAACGTAACTCGCACCAAACCCAGAGCTTTTTTTATAAGTGCTGGAAATTATCAAAACCTAAATCACATCTGATTCAAACCTAATTCATACCTAATCGGACCAATTTATTGCCTAATCCATATCTATTCAAAACATCAGAATTATTACGATCATGGATTTTACCAATTTCATGCAATCCTCTTGAAATCCATTTCCTCTAAAGGCGTTAAACAATCGATAGAAATGTGAAACTTCGACAAGTGTTTCCTCCATTACAGCTTATATCCGGACCAGGCGGAAGTGCAGGAGAAAAACAGCTATTTTCGCGGACAATTTAACGTATGATCAATACCGGGACGAAGTCATACATAGGAGCGTTGCGCTGAATGTAAAACGAAGGATACACGACGGACAGATCTTGAATATCTAGGCCTCGACGGCTGGAAGTATCTTTCCCTTTCACTGGTGCAATGCAGAAAAATTCGCACGATTTTCAACGTGTGGCCTGCATCCACGCTCACGCACACGTATATAGGTCTGTAGGTGTACATTAGGTGCTATTCTGCACGATAATATGGTCACGTATGCATGGCTACATTAGTGGACAACATTAAGGAGAGACAGGAATGGAAAGGAAGAAGTTTGAGAGTGTTTTGATAGTCGCGTTAATGAAAAGTAGGAAGAGGTAGTCGAGTTTCAAATTTATGTCCCTCGAGCAGGTGGATGTGGATGTGAAAAGTATTCCTTTCCGGTTCGTTGGAAAGAAAACACAAAAATAAAAGTCCCTCTCGTTAGGATCACGTTGCCTGAGCTGCGCGTGTAATGTTTTTACATGGAACTACCAAGGAAACGCGTTTTTTTTCTCTCCTTCTAACTTCGCAACGCGTTGCAACGACGTGTGTCTAAGAGCGTTTATTTTAGAAGGATATTATTATCGAGGTTGCCGCGCGTAGTGAGTTGATAAACATTGATTTATTAGGTGGTTTCGCATCGGGCATTCCGCGTTGATAGGAATTAAAATAGCTTAAGGTGTTTACAAATCAAGTGGTTTCTCATAATAGTATGTTATTAGTGTTTCGGCGAAAGTATTAATTGTTACTTCAAGCGTAAGATGTCCGATTAGATGCTGGTTAATTTATGAGAAATCATTGAACTTTGATAATTGCAAAAGTTAGGAAGATTAGAGAAGATACTGTTTCTTGCATTTATTATACAACGTAATAATATAGTAGCCATCTTTACGTACCATATAGAGATGGTAAACTCATGGGGCCCTATAAAGCAAACGGTACAGACGCAAGGGGATTGCGCTACTTGCTCCACCCTAGTGGTCCCAAGTGGTCCCATACCTGAAGCTTAAGAACAAATTAATTTTTTCTATTTATTTTTTGAAACTCCTTCCTGCTTATATACACTTTATAGCCTCTTTAAAAAAAATTATTATTTAACCCCTTGCCCTACAATAACGAGTGACACTCGTGATGAGGAAAATGGGATAGGAAATTTTCAAGTTTTGCAAAACATATCAAATTGGAAATATGAATGAAACGCGACGCGATAATAATATTATTCCTGTAATATTAACACTAGATTTACGGGCGTGAAATCCGTTACATTGCAATATATTAAATAAGCACTTTGGAAAGAGAGGGATCAGGCGGCAAAGATGATAATTCGTTAACATTAAACCTACCATGGCGGTCAAATGACCGCTTTCTGATTTTTTCTAAAAATTCCCCAAATTGATTGGGCTGCCATTCAGTAAATATTTTAGGTCTATCGCATAAAACAAAAATTACTTAACTGATCATATTTTTCACCTCGTCAAATCTCTGTTTCCAATGCACTTATTTCGTGTATTTCGATATAACAGATATAAAGCCGGTAGGTTTAGTGTTAAGTCATTATTGTATTATAAAATGCACGTGAAATATTGACTGTACACCTTCTCTGTTTTGAGAAATGTTTATAAACAAGTAAGAACCCGTCAATTTGACGGCTTCCGTAAATCTAGTGTTAATATCGCGTTAAATTATACGATACATGAAGAATCACTAATCAATTTTTATTTTAGCATTTAAATTCTGAATTATTGCGGAGGCAGTTACAAAGGAAACCGTAGGGCAAGGGGTTAATACATCATATTCTCAGTGATTTCGGAACCTTTTTAAAACTATACATGCTAGGCAAATTAACCAGATCAATTGAAGTCGAGGAATACAGGAGAAAAAATAAATGGCAGATATGAAAATGGAATAGACAAGTTAACACATTGTTGGCCGGTCACGAGTTAACTCGTGTTTTCATGCCCAAACGTTGTTGACCGACCACGAGATAACTCGTGTTTGCACTTGCATTAGCTATTTCAATTTTACCACACCAAAAAAATTGCTAAAATATATAATATGTATAAACTATAATACATAGCAGATATGTACAAAGTTTCATTTAAATTCGTTATGCATAAGCAAAGAATAGTGAAGTTTATTTAGGTTCTTTTCACTTACGGGAAATACAGTCCCTGGTCATCGAATTAGAACCACATACAAAAATTTCAGTTTTATGGTTATAATGTTATATCATATATGGAAGATTGTCTTTGGTCATTCAAATTATTACTAAATACGTTGATAACAAAGTATACATAGCTATATATTTGTTACTGTTGTGATAATAATAGAATTGTGTGGACAATTCTCCCGACTTGAATGCCATAGAAAATGTTTGGAGCCTACTCAAAAAACTTGTTTACAACTCTCCAAGCACCACATTATCTGAGTTGAAAACAAAAATTACAGATATTTGGGAAAATAACGATGATATAAAGCATATGACAAAGGAATGTATATAAAGCATGCCGGAAAGGATACAAGCTGTCATCAAGGCAAAGGGTGAAAATACGAGATATTAACATGCGTTCATAGTGTTATGTACAGTAGTAGTGTATTGTGTTATTGGTTAATAAACTATATCATTGCAATTTGAACAGACCATTTAATTTTACGGAAAACATGAAAAATGCTGAAAACTTGGAGTGGTCCTAATTCGATGACCAGGGACTCTATAGCCGGTGACATGAGTTAACTTCTACGTAAAGTTGCCGGTCAAAAATGTGTTAAGAGTTTCCATCCCTGGATGTCATTCGGGTACACCGGGATATTTTTCCAGATATCTAACGGCCGACAGCTCAAGTACGTGGGACCAAGCGAGCCCTCGAGTCATGCAATCATCAGCATGCCGTGTATCCGGGCATTGAATTCGAGGATTCGCCTCGTCCTCCTTCGGGCTCTCTTCATTGTACGTCTCTTAGCTTTATCTTTCGCAAGATAAACCACCGAGCCCAACGGGGTCCGATCAAAGGAGAGAAACTCGCATATCTGACGGAAGAATCGAACGCAATTGGGTCTACGAGAGGAAAATTAAAATTAGCTGTTCATCGAGCGAGCATTAGTTTTCATATACGATGGGAAAAGTTTATGGATATTTGGAACTCTTGGAAATAATTGGAAGTCATTTTGCTTTGTTTCGTTTTTATGTAAATTAGTATATTTCTAAACTTTTTCGGGTCGACTTCAAAATGTGCCTTTTATTCTTAACACTAGAACTACCAAGGCAGTCAGAGTGTCTGGTTCCTAAACTTTTCTAAAAATTCTCCAAGTTTATGGAGGAGCCAAAGAGTAGAAATTCCACGTCTATGTTGTATCACAGAAATTATTCGATTAATCATACTTTCCACCTTTTGATTGCTTTTTCTCGAAAGTAGTTATTTCATATATTTAAATATAATTGATTTAACGTCGATATTTGTAGTGTTAAGGTGTTTAGATAATATTACTATACATTTAGTTTCTTATCTTGCAATGATATTTTTCAACAGTGTGTACTACTGTAATTTTAAATTAGTTTTATTAGTACGTTGATCTTAATAACTGTCATTTCTTTTCGGGAAAAATTTCAAATTTAGGTCGCCAGAGGTCAATGTTCAAATTGAGCAACAGCAAATTTTATGCGTCACGTTATTGCGACAGCGTTCTATGTTACTTTCATTATTTCCTTCGATAGTTTACTTAATTTCCCAACAACTTATCGTCTCATTGTGCCGACGATGGAATTTCAGTTTCAGTGAAAAGTCAAACGTCGAGGGAATAGACGGCTGCAAGTAAAAAGTGAGATAATGACTTCGGACCTCCACACAAGGCGATACACGTGTTGCGGTAAACGCGAACATCCGATGATCTCGGCTACTTCTTCTGGTCGTTTCAGTATCGATTCATCGTTATCCGATTTCTTGCCGACGTGAAAACGTGCTGCCATTTTTACGGCGCTCTAAGAAATTCTCAGGATTGACTTGATTATTTTCTGATATTTTGTAATTTAGCATGGAATTGACAGTAAACATTTCATTAATATCGATCAAACTTCATCGCGGGTAGAAATTCCAGTAGAAATCAACCGAATGATAGTCTTCGTGATCGAATGTTCGGCGTGCTATTTCTTCGAAGCAATCTCTTCCAAGACGGGAAAAGTTCTTTGCACAAGAAACCATGATGAAGAAAGGAAATGAATCAAGATACTTCTATTAATCTTCGGAGGCTGACTAGAACTTATCTTGGCCTGTTTAATACTTAAATTAATCATTTAAGTATTTTTGAAGTATAACAAGAAATTTCTATAGACATATGAAATATATTTTCCAAATCTCCAAACACTTTTACAATATAAGCAACGAAACAAGATCCTCTCGAGATATAAAGGGCTACAGTGCATATGCAGTTGACATTCATTCGTCCCTGGAGACATTTTCGACCCAAATCAAACAAAAAGTACAAAGAAAACCTTGTTTTTTAATAGAAAATACATTACGGTCTGAAAAAGAGCCTAGGAATTTCAGTGCAACTTTTTTGAAAGATCGGATGAAGGTTGGACACCCAAATTCAAATCCTTCTCCATCACAACTGAGAAATTGTTCCTAAATAATTACTTAACACTAGATTTACGGGCGTGAAATCTGTTCAATTGCAATATATTAAATAAGGACTTTGAAAAAGGAGGAATCAGGCGGCAAAGATGGTAATTCGTTAAGTCATTATTGTATTATAAAATACACGTGAAATATCTACTGTACAGCGTCTTTGTGAATTTGAGAAATGTTTATAAGCAAGTAGGAACACGTCAATTTGACGGCTTCCGTAAATCTAGTGTTAATATACCACAACCCAATTCCAATCTCACCTAAAACAATAGACCCGAAACAGCACAATCACAGCAGTTAAAACCGCTGAAATACAAAGGAAACGAAGATATTACATTAATCTCTCAAACATCATCTTCATCTCCTTGACCGTCGAACGGTTTACCCACGACGATGCAGTATCATAATCAATTATCTCACAACAGAGAATGTTTTTTCTTCCCATCGAGACAATCGTAATATAAACACCAGTAAGAGTCGACGAACTGGCTGACCCAGGATACCTATCAGACGTTGCATAAGACGAATAGAACGCACACACGTCGGCGGCCTCTCACTTCTCCGGATCCCCTCGACTCGCCATAAGTAAGTAAGCCATAACGTATTCTGGATCAGGCTTAAATATGCTGGAACACCGCGCGAATGCCAATACAATCTCACACTGCAGACATCGTACGTGATGTACGCGTTCATCGGAGATTGTAATGAAGATCTTTCACTATGCAAATTCACCAAGGAAGTGAGCAAATGCAACGGCCAGTTTCCGACAGAACGTTGGACCTCCTTTGTATTCCAGTAGCCGTACCAGAATTTTCTTGCGAACTCGAACGATTGTAGTTGGGAATGGGGGAGATTATGGTTGGTTGGACGAGTTCTAATTGAAATGCCAGGTCTTGTCATTCTTAAAGTTATGTAATGTTACGTGTATGTTACTTGAGAAGTTGTAATCGTAGATGGCGATGTATACGGAGGGTATGGAGTTAAAGGCACGGATTCTGAATTAGGGGAGCCGAGTTCAAAGTCCGTTTCCTGGTGGAGAATTTTTAAAAATTGTTCTTTCATGTATTGCAATCTCAGAAGTAACGTGACCGTCAGCTTAATAGTAGAATTATTGACGATTACACGTATTTCAGTGATCTATTTGAAGGATTATGGTCAGTGTGGAGTTAAAGGGGTAAAGATGCATGGGAAAGGGTAGATCGACGATTATTATTGGGAAGAAGATGGAAAATGTGAGGAATTCGTTATGGAGTTGTTTAGAAATTAAATTTGATTCTTCCTCGACTGTTAAACATTTTTAAAGACGAGCTTTCACTATGCAGAGTTTAAAGAAACTACTTTTACTGGGCTCCGAAATGGTCTCAAGGATATCTTCTTTGGAGGCTTACATTTCGCTCATATTTTATCGGATTCTAATAAACCGGGTGCCGTTCGATTCCTTGTATCATGAACTTCCATTATGCAAGATTACATCGCGTGGCACATTTATTTTTAGTAGCTCGACAAAAATCTGTTCGCTAATAACTATTTTACGAAGCGCCTTGAGATTTTTGAGCCTTAAGGCATATGAAAGTGCACAAAAGGCGTAGAACAAAAAGAAACTCAGCCCATTGCAACCAATAGGAGCCGAGAAACACGAAACCAAAGCCTGGCCCCCGGGCTAACCAGCTCTCGTGCACTCCGGATACCAAAACACGACTTTCGGGATTTGAGAAAATCATATCTCATTCGTTTTTCGAAAATTTCGATGCCTCTCTCGTTAGTACATTCTTTGAAGTCTAAACTGTCGGTTTGTCGATGAAAAAGAATTTTTGCACGCTGCGCTTTCTCGACTGTAACCGAAAGAGGATTTTACGAGGATAACACTTTAATGCAAAAATGCTCAACTTACAAAAAATATCATTGTTCCGCCTCTTTCTAGAAAACTTTAGGCAGTTTCTACGATGAATCGATTCCGAGACGAAACACTCGGTAAACCCAATTTGCATTCGGCACGGATACTCGTAATTTCTGCCGCTCGAATGCGCGTGTATGCATATAGAGATTACATCGGTCGAAAAATCTGCCTTCTCCCCTGTTCTTCCCATTTTATTCGCATCATTTCACAAATACAATCTGGTACGTTATTGTCGTAGTGCCATCGATGCAGCAGCTGTTTGATCTTGCCGTTCTTTTGCATACAAAATTTCCCGCGGAGAAATATCGTTATGCAGTTGTACAATGAATAATATTTTTTAACAAACAATAAACCAGTCCTTACTTAGAACGCGGTGCACATCTGTGTTTTGTACGTTTCACGAAACGTTTAAATAAATTTCGGCATTAAAGTAAAGTTCGTATATTTGAAACCGGAGGACAAAAAATTTTTATGGCTTCGTGTAAATCGAATTTATGCAGATACCGTTTTATCGGTGGAAATGTTTATTATACATTTGAATATTTTATATTAGTACCAGCTACACTGCAGAATTTCCTTAGAAAACAGATAAAACTTTGCGATAGAACTAGAAATACAAAATAAAGTCATTGATGTAGCAATAATTTCCTCAGATGTTGCCGGTTAACGTCAAACGGAATCGTTTAATTGACTCGAACATCACAGCACGATTAACCTTTCTTTATGAGCGACTCAGAACAATCGTCGAACTGCATTCACTGTACTTTCTCGAGGTAAGATTACGTACTGTATGAAAACAGTGTTAATCGTAATTAAGCATAGGCTGTGCTTCGAAATCGACTGGTAGCAATGCGTCATGCTCTATTAGACTGTAACGTTTGATCAATGCGTTATATTATTCACGATTGTGTATCATAGTTACGAAGCATATAGTGACATGCATTCTCCTTCTTCTTTTGTGTCTTTTCGGCTTTAACTCCGATGGTTATTTCGCCTAGGACCTAGTAATTTAGGTGGATTGCGAACCGTCAAGGCAACGATACAAAGTCAGGACACCCAAAGGCGTTCTAGACTATGCTGTTTGGCAATACGCTACATTTACATCCCTTACGTCTGAATCCATTTCCTAGCTACTCAATGTTCGACCTGGCAACCAAAACAGGCGATAGAAAAATCCAAATGTCTATTCTGCTTGTACATAATAGTACTGTATCATCGTTGCCCTCTCAACTTGTACGTATTTGTGTCAATGACTCAGGTATCCTCTATGATTTATCATATACTAGTTGTAGTCTGAGCGCGCTGCTACGCCTACCAAAATCGAATTTAAACAGAACTCGTTATAACAATTCTGTGCTCATTTTTTTTATTGAAGGGCTCATGGATGTACAATATTTTTTTTTATTTTTTGTGCTAAGTCGAAAACCTTCGCGGACATACGCACAACAACATATCAAAGTTTCATCGCAATCGGATGATCGGTTTAGGAATGCATAAGGGACAAACAAACAAACATTCCTTTTTATATGTATGTAGACTAGAAATACAAAAGTTAAGTCATTGATCTAGCAATAATTTATTCAGATGTTGCCGGTTAACGTCAAACGGAATCGTTTAATTGACTCGAACATCACAGCACGATTACTAAGGAAAAATTTCCTAAAGATGACGAAGGAGGAGTAGAACTTGCGCCCACTGATTGCGATTCCGAACCTTCACTTCCTTGCCCATCATGGTCCCCTATAGAAATTAGCATAACTGACATGTGTTCTCTGGGACTTAAGAGGAGTATGTGTAATTTTTTTTTATTATTTTTTGGATTTACCTACTGTGACCGTTTCGCTTAGGACCTACCGTTTTAAGTGTTCCATTCTGAATCTTCGAAATTTGAAGTGAATTTAACACTAACCACGATCAAATGACCGGTTCAATAAAATTAAAATATATAATTCATTGTATTATTGAGCAAAGACAGTTTGGTAAATTGTATTCTGTGTTAAGTTGACAGTCTCCTGCGTTTCATTCATAAAGGTATCACCGTTATTTCATAACCGGTCAAAAGATCTGCTACGGTAAGAATAGGTACCCATAAAGTGTCAGTACGGTTAGTGTTAAATTCTGGTCCTCTAGGACCTTAACCCTTTCGCTACAGAGTACTTTTCCTCGAGTCTGCTAACACGGTACGAAGCAGTCCCGGCGTGGACGAATAACTTTTAATGGCTAGTGGCATAATATAAATAATTACTTCTTTATCGATGTTGTAATGCATATAATATATGGAAATTAGGAATTTATAGTATTTAAAAAATATCCAATTACAAAATATGAACTAGTAATTAATTTTTCGATTGAAATTTCGACGGGTGACTATAGTCACCGATAGTACCCAGCCAGTGCCAAGCGGCGGGTGACTATAGTCACCCATAGTATCGAAAGGGTTAGACACAAGAATACAAATTGATGCAAAGCAAAACAAGTGATAACTTGCACTCTTCAAAATTTGCATTCACCGACAAAATGACCATAGCATTTATACCCGAAAATTGCAGAAAGAAAAGAATTTCTCTAGCAAACCACCAGCACCCTACTTTCATAACCTTTACCGATGCATACTCCAAAGAGACCGTATCAGCTCGAAAGAGACATGCACTTGGAATTGTCTCGGTACCGGTCCGAGGGTCCAATCGAAGGAGAGGCTTTCTCCTGGATCACGGTTCGCCGGTGTTCCTTTATGGCGAGTCCCGTAGCCTCCTGGAGGGGATATCTATATAGCCTCTCCATTCTGGGTGAGCCCCTTCAAACTGTTCGTGATCCTAAGCTCGTGCGCGCATTACGACTAAACCACGCGATCAAAGTAACGTGCAAAAGAAACGCATCCCCCGCGACGAGGTCTCGCGACAACGTCCTCCAGGAAGTTCACTCCCGACGAAGAGGAAGAAGTGGAGCGGCAGAGTAAGGTCATAGAGGCACGGGGACATGGATCGTTCGTGGTGCAATGTGAGAAAGTGCAACCGATACGAACAATAAAGTACAAGGATCGTGAGATTAGTTGTTTCGAAGAGGAGTGAATTAAGAGCCAATATCGCGAACAGAGAAATCGAACCCTTCACCATGGTGAGTTTCAAGTGATACGGTTGGAACGTGTAATTATCTCGTTGGATTTAAACTATGGTTTATTAAGGGGATCATTTTTATGCAAGATTTAATGGCTGATAATTAATGTCGGTGTATGGAAGAAATAGAAAATAGAATGTTTGAGCTGTTATTTTTGAAAGTGGTATAACTCCATTTTGGAGAAAAGTGTGTTTAAGTTTTAGCTGCACATAGGTCTCTCCTTTTTGCATATCAAATGGCAATGCAAATAGAATGGAATACCCTCGTAATTTCGTCTAAAAAGGTTCAACCGTTGAATGTTGTAGCAAGAAAGCTTTTGCAGAAATTCGCAAATATTTCAATATGACAAGAAAGGGACTTGTAACACTTTCAACTGTAATGGCACATTTAATGATTTTAGAGCTTTACTGACAGAGTCTTCATCTTTCGACTTTTTTTTTCATTTCTTCAATGCTTCCTTTTTCCATTGCAAGGATATTTTGCTACCTCTGTAAATAGTCTCTCAAAATAAATCGTAAATAGTTTTCTTCTGAAAATAGTACAAATTCTTATTTTGAAATTGATAGTTACACTTCGACCGGTGAACTCTGAAAAAGGAGTTTTGCAGGTCTTAGGATAAATAGGTATGCATCTCTTAAGACGTCGTAAATCCTAATGCAGTGAAAGGCATTCAATGCAAATAAGACGTGAAAATGATTCTGCATAAACGTTCAGGAATTTGGAAAATATCGCCTTTCGATTCGGTATCTAAGCTTTCTACGTACACACGTGTATATACGATTAATAGACGATCGCGATGTGACTTGCACCCACGCGTGTACGGAATAAAAAAAAATTGGTGGAAAGTAACATTCCTGCTTGTTGCTAATCCTGCTGCTCTAATGGAAAAATATTAGACGCGCCATAAATCGTAGTAACCGTGGAGATTGGCGATTACTTACGTTTAAATCACAGATACGAAGTACAGTGAAAACGCGGCCATACTTTTTTTCCCGTTAATAAGCAGGTCAGAGCTGAATCTTAATCCTTCGAACGAGCTAAATTAATATCGAAATTAATACCATTAACAGTCGGCAAATAAGATAAAATATTTTTCGATAATTGTGTTATTAAAAATTCACGTAACACTTAATAACGGTACAGGATATATTAAACTTTGAAGGAAAACAATATTAAATTATATGATCATATTTCAAAAGTACGTAATTTTGAAAAAAGTTCATTTCTAGACAAAATGAATGAAATAGGTAATAATAAAAATGAATAAAAAGTAATAGAGCAGGTAGCGATATGAATTAATAAAAATTCGTAGTTACAATAACGAAGAAATATTGTAAAATAATTCTAAAAATAAAAGTACAGATAAGCCGTTAATAATCGTAGAGGTAATGATAAAATTGAAGGAGTAACGGCACTGAAATAGACGATCGGTTGAGACGTAAAATTCGAGATGTAAGATGCTGTTCTCCAGCGGAGAACGAAATGGGGGTCAGTGTGTGAACAGCTCCGCTCCTTATGTCGCAATTCAAGAGGTCGCCGACCGTCTTCCTCCTTCGATCGCGTTGCTGCACTTCTTTCTCTTTTTTTTTCTTGGGAAAAATCAGATCACAGCCAAATTGGATCTCGACTTTTCCACGTGAATTTTCTCCGCTGCGATTAATCAGATAGAATTTTAAACGTGGAATTTCACGCCCAATTATAAATCACTGTGCGGAAGAATGGGACGTTTAATATTTATAATCACTACGAGAACTTCAAGTTTTTAATCAGTATCGTTATAATTATAATTCATGAATTCATTCGGCACGTAATTAATGCTGTAATCACTCGAAATTTCTGGCAAAGTTTCCATCGTTTGTGATTCGACAGAGTATTTAATTAAGGTGCTAATTAATGTGAAATATTCTTATTTTCAAATTATAGTTTATTAATCATTTGAGCCACAATATCGAACCAAACTCGTATCGGAGAAAATGAACCCGAATATCTTGAAATTCGAAAAAACCAAGACTTTATATTTCATTTAGAATATTGCTCAAGTTATATTAAATATTCAATTTACGTCGAAGTTTAGAATATAGCTTGAACTAATTTCTACATTTTTATTTGGACATTTTACTGCTCAACTAAATGTTAAGAAAAATCCATGAGACACATAAGTCGTCAATGAAGTCGTAGAACGTAGCGTTAACTGCAAAATGAGTCTCTTGGAATTATGTAAGATTCCACAGTAGATTTTTATTATTTTCAACATTTATCCGAAATAGTTCGAGATGCAATAAAACAACGTAAAGTCTCGTTTTATATTATCGGCAGCAGCACATACGATCCGATCCTCATTTTACGTTGGATACTTAACCTGGATAAAAGAGGGACAGCATCTTTCGTGGAAATAAAAAGGAGACGTGAAGCGTAAAAGAGAGGGTAGATGGGGACACCGAAAAGAATCTACGAGAAAAAAAAAGAAACCGCGCTTCCTTTGTCCCGTACGGTTCCCAGTTAAGCAGAAATTTCGACGACAATAGATTTGATCGAGAGTTTAGCGCAGACGAAGAAGAATGAAAAACCAAAGTGTTCCGTGCTCGCGGTTCTTCAATTTCGTAATCGCGCGCCATTTATTTCACGGAAACGAAGAACAGCGAGGATTCATTATTCCTTGTTAATTGCTTCGTCTTCGTGGAATCCGATTGGAGAAGATAATGTCAGTGGATAACATTATATAATTGTAAAAAGTACCGATAAGTTTTTTCCTCTTAAATGATAAACATATGGAGAATTATTTAAAAAAAACTGACATATTGAGGTTAACAGAGACGTTTCTTTTTCTGTTTAGTCGTGTATTCAATATGAGGGAATTGTAGGTTAATGTTAAGGTTTAGAAAATTCTAGAAAAGTTCCGTATTTCACGGTTGACGTTTACGCCGCATCGTAAAACGTGAAATACATTTTTGTCACGATTAGAGTAGAACGTGAGAGAGGGAGAGACTGTAATATTATATCTTGGGCAATCAGAAAATGCAATTTTCGTTGAAATAGAAAGAAATACCGTCGGCGGAAGTAAATTTGTAGCTCGAACGAGAGGTTAGGCTATCCCCTCGTTACGCGTACAACGCA
Source organism: Cerceris ruficornis (assembly GCA_963989415.1). Classification (NCBI taxonomy): domain Eukaryota; kingdom Metazoa; phylum Arthropoda; class Insecta; order Hymenoptera; family Crabronidae; genus Cerceris; species Cerceris ruficornis. The sequence continues at coordinate 11,730,289 of OZ022518.1, read as the reverse complement.
GTTTAATAGACAATGAAGATTTGCGGCGGCGATAAGGCGGACCACAACGATTCCTTTTCAATTTTCCCATTACTCTTCCTTTGTTAAAAGTTCGTCGATGAATTCGTCGTAATTACACGTCTGGAATTCTGCAGACTGTTTATATTGCGTAAAGACGACTCTTATTACAATATCCATATCCGTGGTAGAAAGCGTTCACCATAATTAGACACGTAATTGCCAGTTTATGCAACGGTCCAATGGAAAATTGTTTATTGCGATAGCGACTGGTCGAGGCTGCCAAATCGTAATGGTAAAGAACTTAATGGAAATTCGAGTGTTATTGTCTTTATATGAGTCGCTCGGAAGCCAGTGGGGTTAAGTCCATTCTCTTTGATATTTTCTGATTTTTGTCAATGTTACTAGAATGAAGTTTATCCTATAAAAATTTACAAAAATCAGAAAATATCAGAAAAATTGACTTAACCGCATTGGCTTCTGAGCGACTCATATCTTTCTCTCGACATAATCTAATCGCGTATTACGTGAAATATTTCTTCTTCCTTTCGATTTATCTAGTTTCTTTTCAATTTTGACTGTTGCGATTATATCACTAAAGATACATAGTTTTATATGGGTTTCAAACTAAGTTATGACGTTCACAACATCTAAGAAAAATTTCCCAGAGGTAATACAGAAAGATACGTACTCTGGATCAGTTTGTAGGTGTTTGGAGGCTCTTACTTTGGGGGAGAATTAGAGACAATTCCTATGTGGCCACAGTGAGTATCGTGTCAAAGGGTTGACTCTCAGTTAGCGTGTCTGAATTCAAGTTTCTGTCACCTCTGGGAAATTTTTCCTAAATTATTAATTATATCATATCTTCAGAGGTTTCGTTACCCAGAACTATAGATTTTCGTCAGTTTTCCGACTTCTATCACATTGTATTCACTGTGAAACGTAATTCTTTAAAGAAAATCGTTATTATAAAAGTATCCGATGGTGCAGGATTGAACGAGGTCTATGGTGATAACGGATTTAAAGTCTCGGGCATCCGAATGGAAGATTTTTCCTAAATTGTCATTTAGTATGATAATCCAAACTCAGATCTAACACGGAAACTTACAAAATTAATATAATGATCTATTTAATAGCAGAAACATCCTTCTCAAATTATAATTGAGCCCCAGTAGTTTCGTATCCACCTAAGATTTTAATTGAGCCGTTCAGTGCACAAATCAATTAACTCCACTTTTTGAATTTTTTTAAATTTACGTCTCAAAGCACTTGATTAAATCCTAACTTTTTATGTTTAGAATAAATTTTCGTAATAATAACGATTAACACCATTAAATGACAAAGTTTGTTTGGCCATCGAATAATAAATAATTGAATTCAGAAGTCAATGTAATTAATTCCAAGGCTATTCCACCTTATTAATTTTGTTCTTCGTTAAAGGAAAGCTAAATGCGATTATATATTCTACAATACTTATTAGTATTTATATTTTGAAGGGAATTTTGAAAAGGAGTGTATAGTATTTCATCACGCTTCTCCACTTTACGTTTTACGGAGTTAATCGATTTGTGCACTGAACGGCTCAATTGCCCGATAAAATGACCACCATCAGTTGATATAGAATTAATATAGCTACTTCTATCGTAATTAACAACAGTTAATACGAAAAGAAGAAACGAAAGGTGCCTGCATCCCTTCGATACAAGTTAAGTTACGGTCGACGTCTCTACAGGCTTCGTGCAAACGTTACTACTTGCAATCCGATACGACACGTGACGGTAACTTTGCGTATTTTCAAATCAGGAATCGAAACTGCAATCCGAAACCACTTTGTCGTTTTCCCCGGGACATTTCTCACGTTCCATTTCGGCTAGTCGAAGTATTATTAGTTTCACCAGATGGAACTCGAGTCTTTGACCAAGATGTGAAGAGATTTCGAGCCGGTCTCAGGTGGGAACCGAAAAGTCCGAAGGCGAAAGTAAAGGTGGGGTCGCAGGAAGAAAGTCGGTGACGTTCGATGTGTGCTTAAGTGGTACAGATGAGACATTGACTCCATGGAGAAGTGGAGAACGCGGCAATCGAATTTGACCGTTTGGTAGAAGAAACGTGAGAAAGTCCGATCGGCTGGAATATTCTTCCGGGGCATTTATTTTATGGAGCGTTTAGAAATAAATAAATATTTGTTATATAATACAACGTTTGATAGATTATTGCCGAAATGCTGAAATAACGCTTAACCCAATTTCATGGGCAACGGTAATTTTTATGTTAATACGTTCAGGTGACAGTATGATCGTTTTTATCCTCATTTTTGCTGACGTTTGCAACATTCATGGAGAATATAAAACGTTACGGCCGCAAGGAGCGTGAATATTGGCGCTCGTTAAATATTCTAATCTTTCATCAAACTGAGCGGATCGAAAGTGCCGGAGAAAGTGCAGTTATAGGGATAGCAAATCAAACAAACGTAGAAAAGCGATAATAGGAGTAAAGCGTTCCTAATTTCATAGTTCCTGAATACACTTTTGTACATTGTGAATGGAACGATGCATTGCTTGATTCCTCTCGGAGATATTAAAATTTAGAAATCATTATATTCAAATTTGTAACGTTAGCAAATATTACGTTGTAAATCTCAAGGCAGATAATACATATCGTTTATTTCAGTGTCGAGCTCAATGAAGGCTAATACGTACACTAGAAAACTGCAAAATCATAAATCTTACTTCGTATCATGATAATAGTTCCATTACTTGCAAGTCCATTTACCAGACTATTATTATCCTTTATTACATTCTTTTGAAAATTAAACCGCCGAATGTATGTATCGCACGTTAAATAATTCCTTTCTGATTTGTTCTACATTTCTACTTTAACCATGATCAGTTCACTTAAATCCTACAATTTTAACACTGACCGTACCGACATTTTCTGTGTACCTATTCTTACCGTATCATTTACCCTTCATTCTCTATTTTTACCGGTCATTTGAACGGTTATTAAATGACAATAATATTTTTCCAAAAGAAGTGCAGCAGACTGCCAATTTAATATAGAAAACAGTTCTTAGTTAGCAATAGAAAAAGTTACATATGTATGTCCATTCCGTTGAATCGGTCATCTGACCGCGCATGATACAGTTGGTGTTAAATGGCTTCCGAACCAACCACATTCTCCACTTCAAACCTTACATTTTGACCTAAATAGTTGTTACTACAACTCTCGAATGATTTTAAAGCCCGTATTAACAATTAGTATATGTAAAATAGGAAGGTGCATTTGAAAGTTTAATACGTCAGAACTAACGTCTCACGATATGCGCCATAAAGTTTAATCGAAGTGCTCGATACCCGCAGCTTTTCCTCGCGGATACAGTAACGTGCACCCTCTCGAGTCAAGAAACGAAAGTACGCGAGATACCGGAGGGGATAGGATAGATAGTGCAAAGATACAAGTAGAGCATGAAATTCCGAAGGCCGCCAATCTGGCATTTTCGCGTGTCGTTTCCTCGATCGGGTTACGCACGGTTCACATTCGAGTCGACGCGTGTCTTTCGTTTCTGACCGAAGGAAACACGCGAATAAATTAACTGGTGCGTTGGACTTCACTCTGCTTATGCTCGGCGATCGAATGCACCGAGATGTTTTCCCTTTGAAACTCTATCTCCCCAATTAGAGAACTTTATCATGTTACGAGAGAATGATGTAAAAGTAATCAAGACTAATGACCAATGCAGTCGATGCGTGCCAAGAATAACAATAAAATTGTAATACAGCGCGAAATTTTAACGAGTGATTGTAGTCACAGGCAGAACGAAGCGCGTGGCTGATGTTAGGTGATTGTAATCACTGATAATACAGCGCAGACTTCTGACGATAGCTGACTAATAATCACTAGTAGGACGCAGCAAGATTCTGACGATAGGTGACTGTATTCACTGGTAAGTCAGAGTAAATGTCTGACGATGGGTAACTGTATTCACTGATAGGCCGGAGGAAACGTCTGACGATGGGTGACCATATTCACTGATAGGCCGTTGTAAACGTCTGACGACGGGTGACTAATAATCACTGGTAGAACGCAGCAGGAGTCTGACGATGGATGACTATATTCACTGATAGGCCGGAGGAAACGTCTGACGATGGGTGACCATATTCACTGATAGGCCGGTGTAAACGTCTGACGATAGCTGACTAATAGTCACTGTTAGGACGCAACAGGAGTCTGACGATGGGTGACTATATTCACTGATAGGCCGGTGTAAACGTCTGACGATAGCTGACTAATAATCACTGGTAGGACGCAGTAGGAGTCTAACGATGGGTGACTATATTCACTGATAGGCCGGAGGAAACGTCTGACGATGGGTGACCATATTCACTGCTAGGCCGTTGTAAACGTCTGACGATAACTCGCTAATAATCACTGGTAGGATGCAGCAAGAGTCTCACGATGGGTGGCAAATAATTACTGGTACGACGGAGCTAAAGTCTGACCATCTGTGACTACAGTCACCAGTATTATTGAAAGGATTAAATTGACCTCCATTTCTTTACTAACAGTAAATCATCAACTAACAATTCTTATAATTTCTCGACATTTCTATTTCTTCTCATGCTACATCAGTTCCTTCCCGATCATTAGGGAGCATTCTATCATGAGGAGTGAAATTCCGCACGATTTTGTATTCTTTTTTTCACCCGAGATGCACCTTTCCATCCATTCAGAATGAAGTAATCGCAGACGTTGCTCTTAGCCGTATTTACGTACGACGAGGCCACGTTTTTGACAACGGACTCGAGTGTCTTGAGTCTCCTCGAAAGGTTTTCTCGGTTGAAGATACAGCTTAGAAGCTGATACATGCATACAGTACTTTAAGTTATAAACGTCTCGTCGTGCAAGCGTGCCCAAGGGCTCGAAGAGATGACAAAAGGCATAACATATAAGTACTTTCACGAAATGATCCCTCACGACTGCGCTTTTAAAGTACGAATGGAATTAGAAATGTGAAAAATTGTTGCATTAATTTATATCAATTTTTTTTAACGCTAACCATATCGACACGTTATGTATATCCATAATTACCGGTCGTTTGACCGGTTATGAAATAGCGCTAATATTTTTGCGAAGGAAATGCAAAAGAATTTCAAATTGATAGGGTACAAAGTAGAAAGCAGTTTTTAATGAATAATACAAAATATTATTTATTTTCATTCCATTGAACCGCACATGGTATTATTAATGTTAATTATGATTCACTTTGCATATGATTAACAAGAAAATTAGTTTTTGAGACATTATAAATTAATTAGTAATTAATTTTATAAGGTATTCTCTATCATATTCTTTGTAGTACGTTCACAAGAATTAGAAGAAAATTTGGTCCGTAGCTTGATACATGTTGAACAGCGCTGATATAGAGCGTAATAAGTCGATGAATTAGATGAACTTTAAGCTGATTATGAATATGGATTTGGCTGTCAGCTTTATTGAAATTTTTCAGAAATTTAAATTCCCCGGTATAGATTTCTGCTTGGCTGACGATGGGAACTCATCAAATTTATGTTACGGTAAAAAGTTCAAACGAGTTTCCTTGAAACGTAATTTCAGTTTAGTACCGAGCAGATATTCGTTAAATAATTACCAAGACGGAATTCTCTTTCAACAATTTTAACATTTATTTTTACGCTGAAACTCATAAATTACGATTAATTTAGTTTAATCGTGGCTTCTCCCCGAAGCTGCTCTTCTTAGAGAAAAATCAAGAAACCTCTGCGGTGGAATATTTTCTCTCTCTCTCTCTCTCGCAACAAGTGAGATCAATCGGCCAACCGCGCCTCAAAAGAACGTTCTTCTTCTTACGAGGAGAGAAAGGTGTAGCCGACCTCCTTTTTAACGCCTCCTCCTCCAAGTATAACATCTCTTCAACCGAACGATTGATAATTGCACGCGCTTTTAACATCGGGAAATTAGGCGCGTTGTTTCGAACGAAGAATCATCGAGCACAGGAAAAATCTCGCTGTTCGCACACGCCCCAGGGAGAAAGTCATTTCATAAGAGAAAGATGGAATCTCTTTGAGATCGAGAGAATGCCCAAACGATGGGAAGAAAGATCAGCAATGAGAATAGACAGGAACGCGTGTATCCCGGCTTTCTGCGGGACAGTGAAAGGGAGAGTTTTTTTCAAGGCGATAAAGAGATCGATTTCTCGTCCGAGAAACGTTTACTTCGAATTTTTTTTTCTCGTTGATAGATGTCAGGTTTGCCGTATATTTCTAGCGATTGTCATGGTTGTAATTACTGCAAACGAACTAATATATTATTTGTTAACAGTCGGCAGATGCTTTTAGGAGAAACTCGTGGCTTTTACTACAAGTCAACAGACACCGTTCAAAGATATCGGTGTATTAACGCAATTTTATCCCAATTCGGAAGAAATTAGTAATATTTTCTCTTTTTGGAATAGCAAGCTTTATTAAAAAATTATTTCTTAATTAATTACAGCATTTTACGTTTACTTTAATGACGATTATTAACTGATCTTGATTCGTAAATAACTTTTAATATTGCTCTGACTCGTTAGTCTGCACACTCAAAAACTGTACCCACCGTTAAAAGTTGAATTACAAGTAATGTTCCGTGTTTAGTAATAAAAAAGGTGCCAGTTATAAAATATTTAGAAATTTTCTTACTTTCACGAAGTGAATTAACTTCTTTTTAGAGTTGTCACTTCTTGTTGCAAGAAACATCTCTCTATGGCAACTTTTAACGGTACTTCAAATCTTATGGAGAAATTCGGCACAAAAATAACACGAAAGTAGGAATAAAATATCGTTGGTATATATCAAGATATATGACGGTACTTTGAGCGAAATTTAACGCTGAAAAACATAGGAACACAAGTTTGGATTACGTAGCACGTTTATTGCTCCGTTTGCATCGTTTCTGTGACATAAGAACAAGGTGACCGAAATTTTCAGTCGGGAAGTCACTTCGGCCTGTCTGGCTTTTCTCAAACGTCGCGCAACATGATGCAACGTGAGTCGAATTGAAATGGTGCTATTTCCATCAGACGAGCCTAAGGATGGAATCATTTATATTACCAGTACCGTCCAAATCTACATTCGAATGCCGTAGAAGTATTTCTAAAAATACTGGCACCGCTTGTAATCAACCTGACGTTAATTCATAGTCGGGAATAAAATTATATAATCAGAAATATAATCATATATAGGAGTCTATGGTGGGTATGGAGGTAAAGGCTTGGACTCGCAATCAATACGATCCAGTTCAAATCCCCAACAACTTCGGGAAATTTTTTCTAAATTATTATTTAACACTAGAACTACCAAACCAGTCAAAATGACTGGTACACAATTTTTTCCAAAAATTCTCCAAGTTTATAGGAGAGTCGTAGAATAGATATTCTACATCCATCTTATAAAACATAAATTACCGAATCGATCATCTTTTCCACCTTTTAATTCCCCTTTATTTAAAATACTTATTTAATATTTCTAAATATGATAGATTTAACGCCGGTAGTTCTAGTGTTAACCCTTTGCAGTCCTATGTCAAGCTATACTCGACGTAGCTTTTCACTTCATTTTATTTTCTAACGAATTAATACGGATTTTTCAAATTCTTAATGATTCTGTAATGTCACATAAATATCCGACAGTACCTACAGTTATTGCTATCATTAAAAAAAAATGAATAACCGACGACGAAAAATGTGCAATTAATTTCACTTAGTTCATCATAGCATTGGCAAACATTCTAACGTAAATTGGCAATCCGGTATGAGATTATATGACCGGAATTATAATGAAAATTGTATACTACTGTAAAAGAAATCGATACTTATTAAATTCGAACTATTCGCTCGTTCGATCCGAAGGATTAGATTACTAACTATCCGGCCAAAGTGAGTGGGATGCCTTTCCCTCGGATTGTGAGGCTATATAGTCATTAAAGCACCACGAATACTTATTTGCGACTGTAGTTTCTAACTTCGTTAAGTTAGTTCTCGATTTTCATGAATATCATTAAAACCCAATAAAGTGAGTTGTTCTTGTTATCGCTTGCCATGTTTTCGATTTCGACTACAACTTCAACGGTTTTATTCGTGCGAGAAGTTACGACCTTAAATCGGTTCAAAACTGAGATTATACATTTGCCAGGAAAATCTTCATTAAAGAAATATTTCTGAGACGGAAAGGAAAGTTGAACTTAAATCCACTGTTTGAAAGTTTAATGCTTTACTTTTAACAGAGCTGTAATTTATCACTTTGCAGGGCTATGCAAATTTTTCGTGGCGAATGAAAGCTTGCTATGATGTTAAAGGTGTTACATTCCCAACAAATAAGCCCAAAATCAAATCTCCGTCACTGCTGGCAAATTTGTCTTCAATTATCATTTGAAATATCCAAGCCTCAGTGTCCCAAAACTCTAAATAAAACGACCACAGCAATTAAATCCAAAACAGCGAACAGAAAAACTCAATCCTTTCTTTAACCCTTACAACACTACTGGGATATTTTATATCCCAAACATTATCATATAATTTTCATGTTATTATTGTACAATTTATTTCCATATATTATTTTGTTTATGTGACAATATTTACTGCTGGGATAAAAATATGAAATTCAGCTGAAAATCTGAAAACTCCTGACATAAAAAAAAATATATTTCATTCTCAGTCGTATTTTTATTCCATTTCCTGTGTCACAAAATATACACTGCTAAAAATTAGTCATTTTCTAAAGAAATAAAATTCAGTGTTGAAAGGGTTAAACCAGTTACAACAACTAAACCAAAAAATAATTCTTTATTTGAAACCATAAATTTAAAACCTATTATCCGGAAATCCTAGGTTTTCTCATCACCGCCTCGCCAACTCACAGACCCAGTCTGGTATCGGATTAATTCGAATTAGTAAGACCATATTGAACTTAATCCCATCCCTATCCGAACCACGTCTACCGTCACCGATTTCACAGCGTTCGATCGCGTTTCTAAGACAGCGATTCCGCATGTGCGTGGCGAAAATAACGAAGAAAGCTGAAAAATCGCTCTGCGTGTCCGACACGCGATCTTCCGCAATGAAAATCGTGTGCATCGCCATGCCTCGTAATCAAAACGATGTCAGTAGGTAGGTCTGGACTCTCAGGTTCATATGTACACGGCACCGTTTCGGATGCATGCTCCTCTCGTAGGAAAGTCTATGATTCGAGATATTAATGATCGACAAAACAATCGGCGATGCTGTGTAATCGATGTCGGACGGAGTAAATGGATTAGAAGCGAGATTACGACATCGGAATTAAATCATGCTATTTGTTGATGTTGGTTAATTGAGTGGATCGGAGATAGTGAATGGATTAGAGGTTAATCGGATTCGTTTATGATTTATAGTTTAAGTGGTCGAGCGATTTTATTAAGGTGGCTGTTAATGGAATTATCAATTGGACGAAGTTTGAGCGTTTGAGATGATGATTAGGAAGTATGAAAATTGATTAATATGGATTCAATTTATATTTTAAGTGGTTGAGCGATTTTATTAATCGAAATATGAATCGGACGATGTTTGAGCGTTTGAGATGAAGATTAAAAAGTATGAAAATTGACTGATATGGATTCAATTTATATTTGTGATTTAGTTATTTTTACTTAGTTTACTAAATATAGAAGATGTTGTTAATTCTAACAGAATGGAATATTATTTTAGCGGTAATATTTAATAATTGTAATCTGCAATATTATAGTGGTATTGAAATTAATATCTCTAAGATTACTTGAGAATTCCAATATTATTTCTAAGTAGAAAATTAAATTGCGTGTAAAAAGTATCACGGTTAAAAGGCAATTAGGAAAGTAATTTTGCACGAACGTTAATCGAGACGAAAGTTAATTAGTACGATCGTCCAGTTTGAAGGAATCTCCTAAGACATCCGGCAAAGAATCACGGAAAGTTCTAACATTTATTAGAAATCACCAGTAAGCTACTTCGAAAGATTTTATAGTTCGTTAGCTCCGTCGGTTGCACTCTAGATACATCGAGACTCTTTCATTCGCACTTACGAGACGCAATACCGGTAACGATAATGAAGTCATTATTGTTCTGCTTTCAGTCGCGCAATGTCTTTCACAAAAATCTCTCGTAACAAGGCCCATGTCGTGGTAATTCCCAATGGCATTAATTTTCAGGGTTGAATTTAATTTTGGGCAACATATAAAACAGTTTTTGTTAGCACCTGATAATTCAAAACAATTAAATTCTGTAATAATACAGTTGAGAAATTCATAAATCTTATTACTCAATCTTGATTCTATATAACTCTTCAAATTAATAGAATAATTCTCAAACGAACTAATTACACAAATTAACTTCCGAGCTGGCAATTGAATCCGAATTAAATTCTCTCTCACGTTAGAGGTTTACATTTCCCTCGTTGGACACGAAGAATACAGTAAACTAACCCTCATTAACTTCTAACTACTATGTTAAATACTAAACAATATATATACACGTTTAATTATATTTCCTTTAATTAAACGTACAAATACGTATATTCACCTGATTTACCTCGAGCGAATAAATGTCAGAAAGTCAAAGCAACTGGACGACTTTAAAGTCGATACACTTTGCCGATTAAATCCTGTAGCTATTTACTAACCGGTAGAATGAAGAAAGAGTTACCATTGGAACGATATCACCGATGTCGCATTCGATAGTTGCATATTTGGCTTTCATTGAAACCGCAAAGTTAATTGTTTCCTCTTTAATTAACCCTTATTCACGCGTTCATCGACGTATGTAGATCTATGAATGCAAATCAGTTAAAGATTGCTAAGTGCGCGTGACGCACAACATTCCTCCGCTTTCTGCCGGCACGTTCGGTGTGTTCGTAAATGTGGAAGGCCGACTACATTCACCGATTTGCTTTACATGCGACTAGGTAAAGGTACACGCCCCACACGAAACTGTAGAGAAACTTCGGAAACGTGTTCGACAAAGGATACCGAGTTCAGCGGGGGCGTTATATAAAAATTTCTCTGCTGTGAATGGTATTCCTTCGGTTTTCTGCCAGATTAAATAGTAGTGAATTTATTTTACCGATTACAATCAGAACTATGCAACGAAGCAGTTGAAATGACTGATTCGTCGTTCTTTTTTTAATTCTTCAAAGTACGCATTAAATATCATGAACTTTCGATATTTGTATTACAAAATGTATATTATTATAAGATTGACTAAGCTTTGTAATTTTTTACTACTTTTTTTTGTTGAGGGCTTATTAATAGATTTGAATATAGCATATTGAGCGCTGCTAGATTTAGTGTTAGCATAAAGTTTGATTGTTTGGTAATTAAAATTTGTGACGTTTTATGGGAAATATGAACTAATTTTGTTGCTATTACCAAATGAATTAAGCTCTTCCTGAAACTACTATTTGATGCTGCAGGAAATTAAATCTTTTTACGACTTGCTTCAACAGCGATTAATAAACTTGGCTTCATTCGCCTTATATAAAGATTGATGTTCTAGGTATTTAATTAACTTCAAGAAAACATTGTTAACACCATAAGATTTTGGTGTGACCTTCTGATCATTCTTGTAATCTTTAGCTCCTTGCTCGCCAATGCACTTTTCATATTTGTTCATTAACACAAATGACAACTCCTTTCATTCATATATTTTTGTTAAAAATATTTCATATTTTTAAATGAAAATTATATAAAAGGGGAGCATAAAAGTACTGCGATTTTAGTCATAAATCGTGCGGTAAACATTGCAATCCGGTAAATATGGCAGTGACTGATGTTTTCCGAAAACATTTATTATTTGATGCCGTCTGTTCGCCACAAGTGTGACTCGTGTTTGCGACATTTAGGCCATAATTTGCGTCACAAGTAACGCGATAAGGCAAGCGGTTAAGAGGGTGATATCTACCCTTAAATTTAAAGCAGCACTGCCACTTTTTCTCGCGTTCTGTTTCTCACGGCACGGCAGATACGTAAAAACATTCAACGCAATTTGCCACTGCTCAAATAAAGATTACAAAACTGAATAAATAAAAATTGCAGAAGTAATTTAATTTCCTAAATTCTAAGGTCTACGATTTTTTACAGTTAAGCCGTGACGAATTGAAGAGACGATTTAAAGATACGTTTTATACTTTTAAAAAATTCAAAACCAGTATAAAAAGTAGTTATAAAAAAGTAGAATAATTTAAATTTCATGTAGAAAATTGCAGTCCCATCGATAACTACAAGAATAAATTTACAAGATGGAGATATGGCGAGTAAAGGAGGTAGAAGTCTGGAAATCAGTGGGCCCAGTTCAAAATCCATGCCACCACTTCTGGAAAATTTTTCCTAAATTATTATTTAATATATCATAACCTCAGTGATTCGGAACCCAACTAAAACAGTAGATTCGAGGCGAACTGAACGTAACGGTTGCAACCGAGAAAATAGGTAACAAAACCAAAAAAAAAGCTTACGAGGCATTCAAATCACACTATTGTCGATAACTACCGCAACTTTTTCCTCAAACAAGGAAATAATTTCTTCGTCAGTGCCGATCGTGCAACAAGAAAGGCAAAACTCGTGCGTGTATGCGTGTTTCTACAATCGATGTCGCGGAATTATTTCTTCTCCTTCTTTCGCGGCAGTCGTTATTCTATGAAACCGCGAACTTCATTAAAATTTAAACTCATCCGGCATCGACTAAGTGGTGGGAAATATTTCGATTTCTTCTGTGTTTCGCGATAACCGCGAAATGGCTGCGGTTATTCTTTTTACTTCACCCTTCCCCGAACCATGAAATCCTTCTTTCTTTGGCTTCGTCAAACGTCTGCGTCGAACTTAAAACGTACAAATTGGGATAAAATTGTAATTTTAACGATCGTATTTGGAATTTTACGTTACTGTCTCAGATTGATTTATGAATTACTTGTATGCCTCTATTTTTCTACTTAAAGCGTAACTTTTAGTAAAACACAGAATGGATATCACTGCATTTCCTTTCTTTCCATTCAACGAATGTTTTACGAACAATGTGTGTCTTCCGAATATATAAATCAAGCGCATGTGTTTGCAAAATGATTAGTAGAACCGAGTGTTTATTAACACATTTTCTTTGTCCCTGTACCTAAAGAGAGTTTTAACAATTAATTATATTCCCTGCATTCATTAACCCCGCGTATATTCTTCAATTATAATTACTGCAAACGAATTATTTCATGAATTATAAACGAATAATAATAATTATTATCAACCAATTTTCATTATCCCTATAAACACCATATCTTTTCACTAATTCCCCTTTCTCACTTACGACCGAATGAAAAGATATTAAATAAAGTATTCCTGTTACACCGAACAACCCAACTATCATTAAAAATTCTACAACAAATAGTTTCTAAACATTAAACTATAAAAAATTAATAAAAAAAAATTCATCTTATACAATCGCCATGAAAAATATCTAAAAAAAGAAAGCTTCATCGACGTCCCACTTCTATCAACCACGCTTTCTTTTGTGTGCGATTTCGAAGTATCTCTTTAAATTGCAGATCGTGAGGAAGTGCTTAACAGTAACAGTCGCCATTTGGTTGGTTCTGTTAGCCAAATTGGACGTGGTGCGAGCCGAGAGATGGTCACGACAGGTTTCAAACAGCGAATGGATCCCTCTGGCTAATCCGAGGGCCACGCAGACTCAAGTCAACCAGAATAATCAAGCTGGCGAGCTTTTGCCCAGCGGTCCATCGCAATTACCGCTATCGTTGCCGCCAGCTATCCAGCAACAGTATCAGCAGCAGCTCCTTCAGCTGCAGAAGACTCAGGAGAGTATACAGAAATTGTTGCTGCTGCAGCAACAGCTCAGGCTACAACAGCAACTGCTTCAGGTATGTGAACAATGGTTTTGAATTTTCGGGTCGTTCAGTTAACGATGGCCGCGAAAGCCTCAAAATCTCAATGCTTCAGGTACCTTTGACTGTTTAACCCCTTGCCCTATGATTTGTTCTGTGACTGCCTCCGCTATTATTCAGAATTTAATTGCTAAAATAAAAATTGTGCAGTGATTCCGGATATATCGTATGATTTAACGCAGTATTAACACGTTGAATGAGATGGGGGTCATCGGTGACCGGCGATAGTAAATTCAATGAAATTCCCTATGAATTTTAAATTGTAATATTTACAAATTTTCTAATGCATTCAATATTTAAATATTGGCATTAAAAGGGTGAAGTTCTGCTGACTATATAACTACATGTGACTTTAAGGTATCTGCTTTGTAAAGATGTGATTTTAATAGAAAAAGTTTCACTTCTGGAAAAATGATGAAACTAGCGAAATATCGGTGGCATTCAACGTGTTAATATTATAGAAATAATATTATCGCGTCGCGTCCCATTAATATTTTCAATTTGATCAGTTTTGCAAAACATGAAAATTTCTTATCCCATTTACCTCATCACGAGTGTCACTCGTTATTATAGGACATGGGGTTAAAGGTCGATGACGATTGTAAGATTTAGTTTAGTCGGTAATATTTAAGTAGAATATGCTTAAAGCAATGGCAGAGCGATTTTGTCGTTTGTATAGAAGTTTACTGTTGCTTTGAAAATGTCGAGCTTAGTAAAACTTGAAGGATGGTTTGCTTAGCACAGTATAAAAGGCAAAGCCTTCAATTTTGGGAAGAGTGAAAGAAAAGTAGTATCTTAGGTAGAAAAGGCTGTCAAAAGGAATGTTTCGTTGATAGCTATGATAGCTGTAGAGTTAAGAGCATGAATTCTAAATTTCTAGATTCAAGTTTAAATTCCCGCCTCTTCAGGGAGATTTTTTCTAAACTATTATTAACCACATCGCAGCCTCTATCGTTCATAGCACTTGAAGTTGGAGAATCTTGTATTTTGAGAAGTCTAACGAAAAGTATCTTCAATTAAGTAAAATATGCTAAATAAATCTCCTGAGTAACAAAGTCTAATAGATAAATGTTCAATCTAAAAGCACTCTCATAGAGTTATTAGCTGCCACGCAAATAAAATGCAATTATAAATCTCTACCGATTTCGCTGAATTCATCCCTGACCTTACAAAACTCTTAACTTCCTCAGTCTCAAGCGTTTCTGCCCAGCGGATTTAGCAACCCCGAAGACGATAAGCAGCTGCGTCAAAGTGGACTGACGAGCTCTCAAACGGTCCCCGAATTAGCTCCCGAAGTGCTGGTACCACCGCTTCCTTCCTCGGAGGCTCTGCCGCCGGTGTTTCCGCCACAGAATTTCCTTCCCCAAAGGCCACGAGCTCATCAGCCGCCGAAGCAGAATGCGAACGTGCCTCAAGACTTCGGGAATCTATCGAATCAAGATTACGAGAACGGGCAAGTGTTACAGCAGGGACAAAACACCGAGGTGCCGATTGTTGAGGGTGCTCAGGACAATCAACGCGAGGGGCCGAAACAACTGAAGGAATCGAGTCAAAGCAACTTGTCACCTCAAGGCTCGATTTTGCCTGCGAATGCGCAGAACGAGGAGGAAGAGGTTGGTATTTTTCAAGGATTTTGTACCTTCTTAACACGTTAACCGCCACGCTGATTCCTAGGGACCGGTACTACACCTTCCGTTTAGACCATTTATTAGGAAAGGTATCTTTCTGTTTGTTTTAATAAACTGTATTAATTTTTCACAAAATGATATATTTCTTATTTAAAACCACTAATAATGGATCGTTCAGACGCGACAGCGTAGTTTAGATAAAAAACGAACCGTCCCTTTTCATTACTCAGAGTCAACATAAACGAAAAATCAACGTCCGGTCCCTAGGGACCGGCGTGGCGCTTAACGTGTTAAAAGTAACGTTTGATGCGCGCTCTGTCTATAACTGGAAAAAGAACGAGTTCTTGATTCGACATTTGTTCGAACATAAATTTGTAGATGCCGGAACGATGCTTTCTCTGATATTGTATGAACTTGTTTTTAGAAGCAGCATCTTTTAACCCCTTGCCTTACAATTTCTATTTTGACGGCATGCGTAATAACTCAAAATTAATTCCAGAAATAGAAATTTCTCTCCGATTTTTAACATTTTGTATAATCGACTGCCATAATAATATTATAGAAATAAGTTGACCGTCTCGGGACCGACTGATGTTTTCAGTTCAATAGTTAATAGAAAAATTCAAAATTTTGTATTCCATTTATCGCAGCACGTGTGTCACGCGTCATTGTAGGCTAAGGGGTTAAGGAAAGTCCAAGAAGCAAATTACCCTGATTTGCAAACGTTATCTCGGTTTTTGCAGGTGCAGCTCGTATATGTGCCAGCGGAAACATTGGCGCAACGAGGCCAACCGAAAAGAGGACGAGGAAGAAAACAGTATCCCTTCAGACAGCAGCAACAGCAGCAGCAACAGCAGCATCAGCTTCAACAGCAGCAGCAACAGCAGCAGCAACAACAACAGCTTCAACAGCAGCAGCAACAGCATCAGCTTCAACATCAGCAACAACAACAGAATGAGAATCAAGGTGTCATCGAACCGAGCAGCATCGGAAACGATCAGGAAGCGTTCGCGCGGCAATTGTTGCAGCATATACAAATGGAACACGAGGAGAAGGCTCAGTTCCTGAAGGACGAGAGGATAAAGGAGATAGCGAGATTAAACGAGGAGCAAAAGGCTCTCGAGAGGAAGGCACGCCTTCAACAGGAAGCCGTGCAGAGAGAGCAGGAGCTCCAGAGGCAACGAGAGGCAGAAAAGAAAAAGAAGGAACTCGAGAAGCTCGAAGAAATGGCGAGGCAGAGAGAGTTAGAGAAGATACGAGAAGCCCGAGAGAAGCAGAGAATGGAGGAGCTAGAAAGAAGAAGGCTCGCCGAGGCCAGGGCGAAAGAGGAGCGGAGAAAAGAAGAGGAAGCGAGACAACGGGAAGCCGATAGACTGGCTCTGCAAAGACAAAAGGATCTTGAGATCCAGCGGGCACTGAAGCAGCAGAGAATCTTGGACAAGCAACGAGAGGACGAAATAAGAGCAACCGGTCCGACTGCCAACGAGAATCATGAAATTCCAGCACAGGCGCTTCCGTTGATACGAGACTCTCAACTTCATCGACAGCATCTCACGGAAACCTCGAGACCACTTAAGGCCAAAGTTCGAGGGCGGCAGCGACAGAGAAATCAGTATCAGGATCAACAGACTTATCGAGAACAAACGACCACACCCTCGCCGAATCAGCCTCCTTTGTCCGTTTACATGGGAAGCATCAGTGCTAAAACGGCCGCGGTTAGAATTTCGGACGTTCTGAAGATTCTCAAGGACGCAAAAACGATCGCTGTCTTGGACACCGTTGGTCCAGATTCGCCTCAAGTGTTTGTAGGTCCAACGAGCCTGGATCCACCAAACGGATACGCCAAGTTCGATCTACCTTATCTTTCTTCCATCGATCACAATCGAGTGGAGAGGAAAGTGGACAAGTTGCCGTTCTTCGTCGCTCCACTTAGCTTCGATCCACCGCCGGGATACTCGAAGATTCCTTTCCCAGCTCCACACATAGGATCGGTCGTTGTAAACACGTTGGACAATTCGGAGCCCAGAGAATCCGACGATCCAGATCCGAGTCCTACTCCGTTGATCGAACCGAATTCCTACATCGACGGACTGGAGAACGGTCCAGACTCCACGACTCCTTCGTACGATTCACAAACGACGATTTACTCTCAAGACTCGCCGAGTACAACGAAATACGAAACGACGTATTCGACGAGTCCACAATCTGGGCTTTCAGGTTCGAGATTTAGATTCAGGCAGTTCTATACCGATAATAAACCCGCGTCTGTTATCAGTACCTCTTACTACGAGGACCAACGACCGATTACCAGGAAGCAGCACAAGTACTACGAGGAGAATTCGAGATTGACCACCGAGAGTACCTTGCAAAGTCCTAGAGTCGAAACTTCTGTCGATCAGGCAGACGATATTTCTTATTCCAGTACACCGAGTTTCAAGGAGTCCCTGACAAGTCCTCAAGATCAGACGAAGGAGCAAGACCTTGCTGCTCAATTGGCTCTGATTAATCAAGAATTGAATCAACAGAGACAGAGTCAAAGGTACAACATCGGTGAGCAATATCAACATCAGAATTCCCGTGCGACCACCGCTTTAAGCAATTCGTTCGACGGCGTAACTTCTGTTGGCGATATCAACGACGTTAGAGCACCCGTCGGACCAACGCAGTATAATTTACCGGCAGAATTGCCGGCCATTTCGCCGCACTTGCCGGGATTAGTTAATTCGTTATTGGATAAACAGGAAGCTAAACTTCAGTCTGCCAATGCGGCTACGACGACGACGACGACTACGAGTACTACTACCACTACGACTACCACGACTCCTCGGACACCGACGACGACATACAGACCACGAAGTCGGCAAAGGTACGTTTTAGGAAAGTTGACGATTGAAAGATCAAAGGTCAGAGTGTATCGAGTCGATCTTGCTCGTGGATCTCAGTAATTAGAAATTTTCATCGTTGAATGATTCGAGAATCATTTGGGGATGGAAAGTTTAGTTTGGATTTTTAGAATTCATGCAGGGTTGATAATGAGCTTTTGGAAATTCGAGAATTAGTGGAAAATTATTGTAAAATACCTTTTGGCATTCGATAAGTGCAAAATATTCTCATGACCCCAGTCATTCCCACTGGTCTTGATAAATTTTTGAAAATAGTATCAACACTTTTAGAATTCTTTGTGTATCATCCAGCTACGTTTAATTTTTCAGATGTCATTCCAGATTAATCGTACGATTTTTTCTGGCATTCAATCGGTACAGCATACACTGAAACCTGTTTTTGTGCGGTGCATAAGGACCGCATAAAAGAAAACGCATACAAAAAATTGCACAAAACTTCACGAGTAGCTATAAGAGATAGTTTTCGCAAAAAATTAAAAAGTATCTTTTTTTTGTGCGGTGAATAGGGACGGCATATAAAAAGTCTCACGTAGAAAATAACTCAAAGCTTAACCAAATAACTAGGAATTGTTTTTTTAAACAAAATCAAGACACGAGGCTTGGTAGCTACTTGGAATCTGATTTAGAAAATACACATGCGAACATTTTTATATATTTTCTTTAAATGTTCACTTATTTTACACATACAAAACTTTTCAAAACGTATAACCATTATCCTTCGTAGTCTGACAATACGCGAACTTTCTTGTGGTAAACTGGTACAAAATCGCTTTCGTCACTTGAAATTATTCATACAGTTCAATAACACACAATGTAATCCGCTATCGCAATACTTATATAATGTGATGAACTACATATTAAAAATCGAAAAATATGGCAAATCAAACCTACTATGCACTTATTTGTTGATAACTTCGTCAATTATGTTTCAATTTGATTGAAATTTTCATATACCGCACAAAAAAAATCGCACAAAAAAAGACCGCGCAAAAACAAGTTTGAGTGTATTGTTAAAAAAAATATGATAAAATAATTTCAAAGAAAATATCGTATCATGGGAGCGGAAAATAAGATTACGTTTCATATAATTTCAGAAGCAGAGTTGTTTCCACGAGACCGAGGACGACGACCCAGGCATCATCCACGAGAACGAACCCTGATAGAAGTCGGAGACCGTACAATAGGTCGAGGTCTAGGTTCACGACCACTACCGAGGAATATCGTGAATCTTCTTACGAGCCAAGTAAAGCTAGAATACCAGAGACGACTCTGAGGTACAGCAATGTAGAGCACAGGAGGCCAACGTCTAGAAATCATAAATATAGAAATCGAGATAAATCGACTCACCAGTCCGAGGTACTTAGAAATTTCATTTCAAAATAAAAGAAAATAGATCGACCTAATTTTTAAATAATATTTGATATTTAACACGTTGAATGCCATCAGTATTTCGCTACTTTCTTCATTTTTACTGTAGCAAAAGTTTTTCTATTAAAATCACATCTTTGCAAAACAGAAACTTTGAAGACACGAAGAGATATGTAGACAGCAGGAATTTAGCTTTTTGAGACCAACGCGTAAATATTGACTGAATTAACAAATTCGTAAATATTACAATTTAAAAGTCGCATGAAATTTCATTGAATTCAGTAGCGCCGGTCACCGGTGACCCCAGTGGCATCCAACGTGTTAACTCACAAATATGGAAATCGAGATAAATCGACTCATCAGTCCGAGATACTTAGAAATTTCATTTCTAAATGAAAGAACGAAAATTCTTCAAATTTTAAAACAGCATATTTAACTTAGAAATATGGAAATCGAGGTAAATCGACTCATCAGTCCGAGCTACTTAGAACTTTGATTTTTAAATAAAAGAAATAATGTCCCAAGTTTTCAAATATAATTTGATGTTTAACATCAATGTTAATTTTACCGATACTCTCGAAATTTATAATATATTTTAATAATACTGTGGGCAAGGTCGGACCTGGATACTACAGTGATTATGGTGATAAAGTGATAAAGAATATAAATTATTAGGTCCGCGATGAAATTCCTATCAGCTCTGGGAAATTTTAATCTAAATATAAAAAAATATGAGATAAAAAGATGTACATTTTCATTGATGCTAGACACCATTAATTCAGCAACTAAGAAAGACAATTGATAGAACAGTCTTTTTAATCCACACATTCTTTTTTAACTCTTATATAAAGTCAAAGTATCTCAACATCGTACAAGATACATAATCTGTTAAATTTCCAACACCATAAAATTTTATTGATATGACATTATGATATTATTCAACATCGAAACAGGCGATCGAGCAGAGTCAAAACGTTCAAAGTCAACAAGCATACGAAAATATTCCACCAACCGCCGTAAGTTCAGCAGCGGCGTCCGAAGCGTTCTTACAGCCAACTGGTCCGGAAAACGGACTTCGTCAGCAAGACTCCATTCCACCCTCCACGAATTCGAACGATTTCTTGCAAGAGAATTATCCACCTACGACGATCCGTCCAACGGAGAACTATCCTCCGCTTCGTGACGTAACCGGGAATCACGGTGCACCCTTGCTGTCCAACGATTACACGAGGAATCAAAACTATCCGCCGAGCAGCCCTTCGGAAGTTCGTTATCAAGGGAATTTCGATCAAACGACCCTAGAGCAAACAGGTCTCGAGAAATCCCCGGTAAATGGATTCAATTATCAAGCGCAGAACGAAGAGACTTTGGAGCAAGCGATTCTTCAGAGACCGAAGGAATATCCTCGACTCGATGGAAAAGGGGAAAACAACGACTTCGATTTACCATCTACCGAGGATCCGAGGATAAGGACAACCCAGCAGCATCGTTATTCGTCGATTTACGACGTGAATGCACCTCAGACGCAGCCGGAATACGGTATAACCGGACAAAGCAATTTCCATCGTCTCCCGGGTGAGAAGATTCAAACCGGGGTCGTGGATAACGATCCAAATGAACCGCCGATATTTATTCCACTTCCGCAGAGCAAACAGGAGGACTATGAGCTACAAATTCCCTCTACCGAGGCAACGGTACCCGATGTAAGTAAACGCTGTGTTTTTAGGAAGCAATATGTTCGATATTTTTATATAAGCTCCTATTGTTATTGCTGATGTGAAAATTAACGATGGAGAATATTTGAAGGAACTTTGGACCCTTAGAATTTTATTAAACTTAGAGTTGGTATGAATCTTCCCTTGTCAATCAAGTGCAACTATTGCTCGGAGGTAGTCCGACGGAACTAACGTCGATCGCGCATAATTTTCGTCTTCCAAACTGAAAAATGTTTATATTAAAATATAACGCAAAGATGGCTAGTTGTCGAGATCCCATAACTCTTTGAGGCACTGCGGGGTTAAAAGTGTCCCACCTGTTCGATGTGTGAATATGCATGGTGGAATATTTTTTGTTCCACCTCGAAAATTTACATTATTTTATAACTTTCTTAATAAAAATAAATCAACTTTGCTCAATTACCCCTTGCCCTATGATTTCTTTTGCGACTGTGCGTGCAATAATTCAGAATTAAATTGCTAAAATGAAAATTTATCAGTGATTCCTGACATATCTTGCAATTTAACGCAATATTAATATCATAGAAATAATTTTATTATGTTGTGTTCCACTGATATTTCCAATTTCATTCTTTTTGGGGAGCTTCAAAATTTCCTATTCCATCTACCGCATCACGAGTGTCACTCGTTATTATAGGCCAAGGGGTTAAAAAGAATAAAAAATATCTGTGCAGCACGAGTCATTTTATTTTCTGAATTTCCATGCCTCAAAGAGATAAACCGAAGCACAGCATGAGACTTCAAACAACAAGTTAATGATCCATTGCACGATACCTGTCTACGTGATTTAATCAGCAAATACCATGAATCATAAACAAATACGTGTGTCTCAGACAAGGAATTTAATATAATTCGTTGACAACTCACTATTTCTGCACCGTACATCCCTCTATTTTCTCTTATTACAGACTACCGCAGAAACTACCACGGTAAGCACGACACCCGTAGTAATCCGTCAACGAGTTCGTGGACGCGTGGGTAGCCGCGTTCACCACCATGAACCGACGATTCAAATGAGACCAAGAGGTTCTCAGGATGAATACGTTCGCTTCAACGTTGTGAATCACGAACCGACTCGTTCGTCGTCGAGTCGACACAGATCCAGACCTAGAAGTCGCACGCAGAGCCACGGATCGCAAGTTCAAACCGATGGCAACGAGTACATTAAAATTCACGTAGGACAACAGCAAAAACCAGTGACTACGACGCCTCCTACAACGACGACTACCACGACGACCACTTCGAGACCAACGGAGGAGGATCTCGATTACGGATTCATAAGGGCACCGAATTTCCGCCCTGTACATCCTGTGGATAATAGATACCAGGCACCTGTTACTTTCCGGCCTCCTTTGCCGGAGGTAAGTCGAGTGGGAAGAAAAATTTCTTGGTATATTTCTTGGTGTTTGGATAATGGTGCGTTAAGCGTTTAGGGTGAATTTATTGAAAATTTTGATTTAACACCACTCGCGCTGAGTCCCTGATATGCATTAAGTCTAAACCGTAATGATTTAGGAAAGAATAAGTATAAATTCTTAAAGAAGAGCATGGTTAAAAATTTAATTGTTAAAATGAAAATTAAGCACTGGTTTCTTATCATATCGATACCTTAACATTGATATTCTAAAGCACTATAATACTTTAACCCTTTGCAGTCCTATGTCGAGCTGTACTCGACATAGCTTTTCAGTGCATTTTATTTTCCAACGATTTAATATCGACTTTCCAATTTCTTAATGATTTTGTAATATCACCTAAATATTCGTCAGTACTCGTAGTATTGCTATTATTAAAAAACAATGAATAACCAACAATAGAAAGTGTTGTGGAATTAATTTCATTTAGCTCGCTACAAAAATGACTAAATAACTCGGACCTGGAAGGGTTAAAATAGACCTGATAGCCTGCAACATATTTCAGGGTACCGAGCCCCCTGACTGTTTCACCCGACGGTTATGTTAAGGAATCCGAAGTTTTCTTAGTGCAATTTCTGTGCAATGAGTGTTTCTGATTATAGTAGGATAAGGAGTTAAACTTAAGATAAATTCATGCTATTATCTTTCCAAAAGATCCCATCGCAACCGCTGCTACCCACCGACGAAGTAGAACTGACCGCGCCACAGTCGTTGAGGAATCGGCCAAAGTATCAGCCAACCCCGAATCGTCGTTTACCAGGGAAAGCCACGACATTGCCACCCTCGACATCCACAGTAGAAATTGCAACCTCGACGGAAAGAATACCTGTTGCCACGGCACTACCCGACGACACGTTATACACGGTGAAACCGAAATCTCGACCGGACGAGTTGAAACAGACGAGAATTCGCGGTAGAGTTCGACGGCCTGGAAAGAAACGCGTCTCGACGACCAGCACCACGGAGTCCGTCTTAGAAACGCACAACGAGCTGCCGCTCGATGAGAACTATCCGCGAATAAATCCGCAATTACCACCTGTAGAACAGCAGACCCTCTACGAGGAGAGTTATGACAACGCATCGCCATTTTCGGCGGTTCGCAATCAAGCTGCACATCAATTTTATCAACAGACCACGGAGAATGTGAGTATATCGCTTTAACGTGGGAATATAAAGGTCTTCTCGTGGAGGTATAACTCGATTTTGTAATTACAACTTCAATTGGCCGAAACTCTCTGGTTTCTGCCGAGATCATTACCCTGGAGAATTGTTCTAGGTCTTTTTTTTTATCAGTTCCGTCACGTAACGACGGTGATTTGCTTGTTACGTGCTCAAGTGCGAAAGTGGGAAACTCGATAATATGCAAATATTCTTGTAACACGGTGATAGAAAGATATTCGTGCTCTTTAGAAACGGTGGAAGAGGACTGGTCTTTTTACCCTTTGAGTACTCTGTATTGTTATAAGTCGTGTCTATTGTCAATTGTCCAGGAAGAAGCTGTTGTAATGCAACAATTATAGTGTACCGTAGTAGTAGTACCGGTATAGTAGTATACGAATAAAGTAGCAGCGTACTGTCACAGTAGCAGTACGCCACAGTAGTATGTTGCTATATTACTACTGCGATATCGTATTACACTACTATAGTAGTGTGGCACGGTAGCTACACTGTTATAGCTACACTAATATTGGTATTATCGCGTGCTACTTACAATTAGACTACTATAGTACTACTGCAACATGGTACTAGATTATTTTAGTAGTTCTGTGGGATGGTACCTAAACTTGTATAGTAGTATTATGGCACAGTACCTAGACTGCTATAGTATTACTGCGATATGATGCTATATTATTTTAGTGATACTGCGGTATAGTACTTAATTACTATGGTGCTAATCTACTATAATACCATAATAGTAGTAGACGACTGCAGTAGTACTGTGCCTCGATACCTGGATTACTACTGCGATATCGTATTACACTACTATAGTAGTGTGGCACGTTAACTACACTGTTATAGCTACACTAATATTCGTATTATCGCGTGCTACTTACAATTAGACTACTATAGTACTACTCCGACATGGTACTAGATTATTTTAGTAGTTCTGTGGGATGGTACCTAAACTTGTATAGTAGTATTATGGCACAGTACCTAGACTGCTATAGTATTACTGCGATATGATGCTATATTATTTTAGTGATACTGCGGTATAGTACTTAATTACTATGGTGCTAAACTACTATAGTACCATAATAATAGTAGACGACTGCAGTAGTACTGTGCCTCGATACCTAGATTACTACACGCTACCGCGATATACTATACTACTATGACAGTGTTATGCCACAGTAATATACCATGGTACCATAATGGCGACTCTCTTTTATAACTAAATATTTTACAAGAAAAATTGTATCACTTTCTCGTCTCCTCTCATCCACCTTGCCCAAAAACTCATTAAATTTTCAGTATCCCCAAGAATTCGTGCTAAACTTCGGAAATCTACCGGACCAATTCTCGCAACGAGAGGAATACGATCAGACTCAACTCGCCAGCACTTCTTCGAGAAAGTACAGCCACTCGACTCGAATTAAATCCCCGTCGAGTGACTCGCAATCGACGGCAGCAGACATTTATGGCGCCGAGAGTCAGTGGTCCACGAAGCTATCCAGTTCCTCCTTTCAACCGAGCTTCGCGGCGAACCGGGTCCCCGGGGAGAATTCGAAAAATCGCGACTGGACCCACGAGAATGACAGGGGCAAAGACGTTCCTGAAATAATAACAGCAGCCCCGGAAGTCTCCTCTATCACCTTCGTCGTTTCGTCGGACGTTAAGGGAAACGTGGAGGCGATGGACGAAGAATCGATGCTTATGGGAACGACGGTATTCGGGAAGAAGACGAATCTGTTGGATCACACGGAGAAATTGAATGAAACGAGTCCCGTTACCGGGTCGCCATCGGCGATAACACAGGAGACAAACGGAAACGACACGGAAACGATGTACGACGCGAAGACTTGGTTGATGGATAGAGCGGAAAATTCCACCGAACAGCAGACTACTATCGATTTCGAGAAAACCACGAAGAAGAGCGCAGACCCTCCCGTCGTTAGAAAGGTATGAAATATTTCGCGTGATGTTCCACGTTGTTTTTCATGGTTATGTGTGCCGGGGATTATCACCGTCGTCTAAGTCGTTTATTCCTCGTTTTCAGATATCTAGACTACTCTAAATATTTGAACCACGTTGCAACCTTTAATTATCAGGGAGGTCGATTTAAAAGTTTTCATTCAGAACGCTCAATCATTTTTGTCAATTTACTTACAATTAGTTTAAGCCAAACGCAAGGACTTTCATGAAAACGTAATCCAAAATTACGAGAAAATCCATATAATCGTTTCCAATATAATCCCTTCCAATATAATAAGATACTATATTTTAACAGAGTATAAAGTATAATAAAATACTTTCATAAAGGCACAAGTGAGAATTACGAGAAAATATATATAATCGCTATAAAAATATACTTTGTTAATAAGAAGTATATTCCAACATAATAAGAAACTTTAGTTTAAGAGAGTACAAAATATGGTAAAATATGTTCATAAAGACATAAGTAAATATTCCGAGAAAATCCATATAATCGCTATAAAAATATACTTTGTTAACAAGAAGTATATTCCAATATAATAAGAAATTTTAGTTTAACAGACTCCAAAGTACAATAAAATATGTTCATAAAGACATAAGTAAATATTCCGAGAAAATCCATATAATCGCTATAAAAATATACTTTGTTAACAAGAAGTATATTCCAATATAATAAGAAATTTTAGTTTAACAGACTCCAAAGTACAATAAAATATGTTCATAAAGACATAAGTAAATATTCCGAGAAAATCCATATAATCGCTATAAAAATATACTTTGTTAACAAGAAGTATATTCCAATATAATAAGAAATTTTAGTTTAACAGACTCCAAAGTACAATAAAATATGTTCATAAAGACATAAGTAAATATTCCGAGAAAATCCATATAATCGCTATAAAAATATACTTTGTTAATAAGAAGTATATTCCAACATAATAAGAAACTTTAGTTTAACAGAGTACAAAGTACAATAAAATATGTTCATAAAGACATAAGTAAATATTCCGAGAAAATCCATATAATCGCTATAAAAATATACTTTGTTAATAAGAAGTATATTCCAACATAATAAGAAACTTTAGTTTAACAGAGTACAAAGTATGATAAAATACTTTCATACAGACATAATCCAAAACTACAAGAAAATCCATATAATCGTTATAAAAATATACTTTGTTAATAATAAATACCTTCCAATATAATAAGAAACTTCACTTTAACAGGCTATAAAGTATAGTAGAAACTATACCATGAAATTTCTTTACAGGGCACCCGCAGGAGAAAAGTCCGCGTTAGAGTCAGACCAGCAGTGGACGACTTCGTCACTGCCGAGTCGCAGCACTTTAACTCCGCGATAAATAGCTTGATCCAAGATCAATACAAATACAATCCCATGAAAGAGACGAAAATCACAACCGAGGAGCCGGTAACCGGTTCGCCGCAAAAGTCGATCCTCCAGGACCTCCTGACAGAGATCCTGAAGGAGGAGGCGCCTGTGTCTGCACGAAGCACATCCACTGAATCACCGGAGGATACCTGGACGATGTCAACGGCGATGACAACGCCGATGGTTATTCCCGGTGACTTCGAGGAAACGACTTTGAAGGAGAGCCAGATTACGACGACGGCAACGACGTTAGACAAAGCCAACGAGCGTGTAACAACCGTTATGCGACCGTTAAACCATGAATTTGTGGCGCAGTTGGAAAAGTCTCACGACCCCATGAAACAAGATGAGGACATTTGGGGTAGGAAAAAAACCAAAGATGTGAAGAAAGAGGAGAGAAGTCAGAGTCGAAAGAAAGAGACCATGAACGAGACGGATTTCAGGGGTAAGATAGATCTTGAACCTTACAGTGAGAAATACACGCGAGAACCGGATGCAGATAAGTTGAATGAAACCGAAGAAGGAATTCAAAGCACCGAGAAATTGGATCTCACTACGAAACAATTGATACTCTCCGATAGCGAGAATGAGATGGAAACGTTCAGCAAAATCTCTGCCGAGAGGGAAAACACGTCTGACGATGATGAGAATAAATCTGAAGATAAATCTGAGAAGCATGAGAATTATCCTCATCCGAAGAATCACCGGACAAAATGGAGCGAGGTGAGATACCCATCTGCTTTCGATCATTCTCAAGTTTCCGCTTGGACTTACGACACGAAAGCGAACTTAAAGTCCACCACCAGTGACTTTGGACTGATTACCAAGGACGAGGGGAACGACAGCGTCAAGACTATCTCGGATTACGTAAAGGCGATTTTCGATACCATGAAAAGCGTCGAGGAAGAAAGTACTGCTTCCATTACAGACAAACCGGACGGTGAAATAACGACTACGAACGTTTCGTCCGAGACGAAATCTCAATTAGCTGATATCAAGAAGGATGATCCAATCGTAGATGATAATACGGAAACAACGACTCAGAATCTTTCCAAAACGACGCAGCCAACGGGAAATGTAGAGGGAGAAAAAGAGGATGTATCTATGATCACGGAATCAACGTTAAAAAGTGATACCGATAGTACGACGACTTTGGAACGTATAACCACAAATTCACCACCGGAAATTGTCACAAGTCTACCAGTATCCGATGAACCTTCGATCACAGATCCACCGACGACTGCAACCGCAAGAATTACGAACAGTCCTGCGAGAAACTCGACCGAATCGATGCTAGGAAAAGTTTTGCGCACCTCGACGACCACAAAGGTCTCACACATGACCGAGATCTGTTACAGAGGTCGATGTGTCATGACGAGGCCTAAGCGAGATGATCGTTTGAGATGAAGAATGGAAGGAAAACACTCGCTGTTTGCTCCCTTTTTTTTGCGTTTCAACGTGGAAGCGTTGAAAAAGTGGATTCGGATGTAGGGGCCTCGTCACACGTGATCTTCGAATCATTCTATAATATTATTTATTAATCAGGATTCATTTCGACCGCACGTCGAGCTTCTAACGCGACTCTGGCTCTGCTAACCCCAGACTGCATATAAATTAGGTAGTTATGATGAGAATTTCATTTGCGAAGAGTTTTTGGATCTGGTTTACGAGAATTTTGCAGATTACTGTGTTGTTAGTTACAAATATACCTGTTTTTTTAAACTATTTGACTTACAATTAGACGCTTGGGCTAAATTTAATTGAGCCAGCGACTTGTTTATTTCATCTTACGTAAAACGTGAGGAAGTGATTGGAAAAAAATCGGCAACATAGTCTTTAAAGAATCATTAAATTATATGGTTGTTTTCTAACACTGAACATGAAATGTGCCTGGAATTATTAGTCATTTAATCTTCGCATCAAGACACTACTTAGACTTGGTGTTAAAGTTCTCTGGAATCAAGCAACTATCAACTCTCGTAAACGGTTCAGTTCTTCATCATTTCTACAAAGTAATATACAAAGTAATGCTGCAAAGTAACAACAATGTCAATCTTTCAAAATTTTCATTTCGACCACTTTCACAATCACCAAATATTAAGGTAAATTGAAGAAACTTTTTACCCACACTCCTATCATTCGTATCAACGCTCAAACAAATAGCAAAGTACGCATACCTCTCAATTTAAATTGAAAACCTTACCATGTGAATTTAATCGAAAAAATTGTCTCCTTCCAAAACGTTACTCTTGCGCGAAGCATACAGAGAGAAAAATGGCGATGTCTACGAGCGGCCCTTCATATATTACGACAATTTATATGCACTGTGGGGTTAAAAAATAATGTACGTAATACATCACCCTAGTCAGGGTAAACCGGTTCGGTAAAGAAAAGTCAAGCGTCGCCGGCGTCAAATCGATCGTTCGTCGCGATGCTTGTTTTTAAAAAGGGGGCCAAACGTTCTGGCAGCCTCCATGGCGGAAGTCGAAGATGGAGGCCCGGCTTGCGTTCAGCCAATGTTCTAATCGTGCGTTTATTGCGTCGCTGTAAACGATAGATAGAGAGAAAGAGAGAGAGCTAAGTCTATTTAATTTAATTACCTACTACCCTGTTGGTATACGTGTAAGTTAAGCGTCTAAGTATTTTAATAAAAATACAAGAAAGCAACGGCCTGGTTTTGCACGCGATCCCTGTACGTTCTTCGATCCCTTTTACGAGAGCGTGTTATTCACACTTTAGTATACTTTCTGTAATATACTTCAAGTATAGTAACATGTTATATACTTCAAGTATATTGTGGCAAAATTATATTTAAGCATCTAAAAGTATTGAATGAGATTTTAAAAAACGAAGGTCACCTTTAAAATTCGGAATTACGTCTATTTGTGAAGGAACTCGTTTTATCACCTAAGAGTACCCTCGGGTGCAAATAGTTTTTTTATGGGAGGGCTATGGTGGATAAACAGGTAAAGGTTCTACTTTGCAATCACTGGCCTTAAGTTCAAATCCTTCTTCACCCCTGAGAAAAATTTCCTAAGTTATTATTTAATGCGTTATAGCGTCATGATTCAAAATCCATCTAAAACATTAGCTCCTAGGCGATATAACCGCAGTAATTGTAGGCGGCAAAATAGTAAACCGATTTTTGTATCAAACGTTCCTCTGTATCTTAAAAATGCATGAAATTAATTAGGTGAGTCGGTTTCGATGGCTTGGTATTTTTTTCCGAAGTAGCAGAAGTTGCAGCGTGCTAGGAATGAATACAAGTTTGACTTTCGATTGAAAATTAAAATTAATACGGAGAATGAAAAGTTGAAATTATCCGCGGCGATTTCGCAGAGTTCGAAAACAACCTCGATGGAAAACAGTAGCAGGAGCAATGCTTCTTTTACTGCATCTCTGGCGTTCCTCACGATTTCAACTCGTTATTGGGTATATCCCGCGCTTCTCTCTTAGAGACGAAGCCAAGCAACTTTACCGTATACTCGCCCCTTTCATCTCAATTGAGCCAACAAACTCTCGGTCGAAGTTCAATGGAGTTCGTCAACCCACTTACAATTCATCTAATTACTCCCCATTGTTTTTAAAAAGAGTCCCTAACGACATTCAAATCGCTCTTAATGAAATTCAAGTTACCACCAAGACGGAATGAAATTATCATCACTTTCAATCTTATCATCGTGTTGTTAAGCTCGTTACTTCGCGAATGAGGGAAAATTCTCTAAGGAATTCATCTTCTCTTCTGCTTCTTGTCATTTTCAACGTTGCATTTTGTACAGCAGATAACCGATTTGTATGAAAGAAAGTAAAAATATCGTTGATAAGGATATCAGATTAAGTTAGAATCTTTGAGATTACGGTAATTTGGAATATTTTGGTTAGTTTTGAAAAAAAATAGTGCAGATGCATAGTGCACTTTTTTCTTGTTGTTCTGTATTTACGGTTTAACTGCAGTAGCAATTACGCTTAGGCCCTGCAATTTTAAGCGGTTGTGAAATCCACCGAAAATTCTACCTTTAAAACCTAATTTGTTTATGGATACTTTTTCATAAATCTATCGCGAGAGAAATACCGGTGAGAGGTACTGTAACCAGTAAAAAAGTGATGGAATCATACCGGAAGCCATCTGACGATCGTTGCTTCGTTATGTTTTCCCATCTCGTTTGTATCCCACATTCAATTGGGTTACGACAATCATCGATTCCAGCCGATAGCTGTGTGACAAGAACGATACTGATGCAGTTTCTGATGGCCATTTTGATTCAGGAAATGATGAAGAACACGCTCGAGGATGCCTCAAAATGAACTGACGATAGTGCAAATCGAAGGGTGGCCTTGACACTTTAAGAGGGGGATGATTTTATTTCACTCACACCTCGCGATACGCGATCTTTTAAATTTACCGATACGAAAGCATGGCATTTATACAGCAATGGATACTTTTCTAAACGCTGGGCAATTTTGTAAGAGGAAATAAATATAATAGATAGAAATATAATAAAATTGAAGAAATAAAGACAATTAGGGAGGTCGAATTTCAAGTTATATCTTGAAAAATGAAAATAGAAGAGGCGGTCTTCGGTATTACAGAGACCAACCCCTAACCTCAACCCTCGTACGTTATTTATTTGAAAGATTAATGGCATCGTGCGTTATCGAACATAACCTCTTTGGAAATATAATAAACAGAGAGCACGTAATCGTGGCATTTAAAGAAAAATGGCGGTGCACGCGATCGATTGCGAGACTCGTTCGAAGTTCTCTACAGATGGCAGGACTTTGTGGTAACGTTCCCCGAGCTTCGTTGAAAGAACGAGGGTAAGGGTGTACGGTGGTGCGTAGTCGTCGGCGACTGTACACAGTGGTATAGAATCAAATTTTAAATTGTCAATATTGAATTTGGGACGAATGATTATTCATTAAGTTATTTCATCGTTTAAGCGAGTACTTCCTACTACAAAATGGCTCACGGTTGTTACAAGAACACTAAGCAACTTCCAAGAGATTTCTTAATTCTAACGACTATATACGCATACACGGACAAAGAATTATTCCCAATTCTATTTAATTACACATTTCAGTTACAATTCGCGAAAGATACTAAAATCAATTTATACTAATAATCAGTCAAGTAATAAATGCTATTTGCAGTCATTTCACTCATCGAAGAATTCATCAGAAATCCATTAAATCATATAGCCTCAACCCTTCCCATCTATCACTGTTCCTCCAGATAAGAATTCAACCCTTGCTAATTGATTCATCCACTTAATAACCGTTCGAAATTAAGAGCAAAAATAATACATTCTTCACTCCTCCCCTTCTCCGTCTATCTCGAAAATATCCACCATTCAATATTCCATCACCTTGCACAATTCCCAGAGATCTCCGCCGACTTCGACAACTCGAAAGCCGTCGTTCGAACCGCCGAAAAATTGATTCCATACCACTGCGGCGACGGTGGCGACGACTAGAACGTAGGTGGCATCGTGTGTGCAGGGGTGGCGAGGAGCGAGGAAACGGGTCCGATAGGAACTCTCACAGAGGGAGTAAGTTCAGTTCAGGCGCAAAGGTCCTCGGTTAAGGACACGACGGTCCTGCCAATCGGGACACTATGCCAGGCGGCGAGGGGTCCCCGATCAATCTCCTCGACCACCGTGCATCGACCACCTCCGGCGAGTGCGCGAACAGTGACGAGGATGATAGAACAACGGCTAGCACCGTTGCCAGTAAGATGACGACCGTCCTCGCGGGCGACGGTCTCAGACGGAGGAAGGTCATACACGCGGCCAAAGAGACCCTCGACAAGGGTGAGTCTTTAACCCTTTCTGTCAAACTCACACGCTCTGACTGTGCGTGCTTCCGCACGTCCTCCTCTTCACCCCATTCCTCCTCCGCCTCCCCTCCCCCCCATGCCACCCACCACCCTTCTGACGACGCTGTAAATACTCCTACAGCGCGGCACGACACTTTTCCCCAGAGTAGCACTTGAATGATAAACATTTACTTCGATGCTCAAAGTGTCGTGGCTGAAGTGCTACTTAAATGTTCGTACAGTTAGCTGATGAAGGTTTTTCGGGTTGTGGTATGAGCTTGGTTGAATTGTAATTCTGTGAGAAATTGTTCGAACACTTTGTAAGGATACCAGGAATTCTTTTTGTATGTTTCATTGTACCAGACGTACTTGTACTACTGGATGTGCGCGCGTTCTTTAACGTTGCCGCAGACGTACGTTTCTTTCGTCGAAGGATCCTACCATCAGGCTTCGATCTCGTTACGAAAGTTCGCGCAATAGAGAGAGAGAAAGGATAAGAAGTGTTTCGTGTCTTGATAATTAACGAAGGATTCTCGTGTTACCTTATTCTTGTGGAGGATCGATTCTCCTTCCGAAAATCGTTGGTACACACGCCCACGGTTCGTCCCCTTCTTCCGTTCCGAACGTCATTCCACTCTGTGTCCGACTCGTTCCCCTTTTCTACTTGTGTCCATCCTTCATCTCGTAAGATGGATGTGCACGCATGCCTTCCGCGTTTCTTCCATCGTGACAGATATCATCACGGAGATGAAATAAGCTTTACGTAAGATAACAACGGGAAAACTATTGTCTTGGATTCGAGTGGACATTTAGGGAATAGGATACGTGAACTTTCAGATATGAAGCTTACTTCGGACTTGACTCTTTGCGGTTCTATGTCTTAACACTACAACTACCGGCGTTAAATCTGTTATATTTAAATATGTTAAATAAGTACTTTGGAAAAAGGGGAATTCAGTGGTGGAAAAGACGATCGATTCGGTAATTTATGTTTTATGAGATGGACGTAGAATATCTATTCCATGACTCTCCTATAATCTTGGAGAATTTTTAGAAACAATTGTGTACCAGTCAGTTTGACTGGTTTGGTAGTTCTAGTGTTAATGTAATTCTGTGGTAGTTAATATTGGATGGAGTTGCAGCTTTCGGTGACTTTATATGTTCACCTGAATAACCTTCAGGGTCTGTAATTATCGCCATCTTCAATTATGAGTTAATAACCTGCGGTGAAGGGTTTCGTCAAATTAATTTCAATTAGCTAATGAAGAATTGGAATGATACTTATGAACGTAAATGGTTAACTTTACATTTCATTCATTTAGCATCGAAAGTACACTGTTGCAGAGATATGTAATAAGAAGTAGACGCATTACGTTGACTGTAATACTGCCAAACGGCATAGGTCCGAACCAAAGAGTTTTAAAGTATCTGACAAGAAATTTTACGCATTGTTTCGACGATCACTGTTATGCGAGCTAACCTTATTCACTTTTTAAAAGTCGTACGAAACAAACACTTTGACCCGCTTTGAAAGCGTGATTATCTTATGTCGCAATATACAAGGTATCATGTAACCAGTACTACAACCGGATAGGGGCTGATTCTATGTCAATAAGTAAGTCGAAAATACAGAATAAAAGTTTTTTCTCTAAGACTTCGTTTTCGAAAGAATTTACTTTAAAAGTGTAAATTTAAAACTTATGAAAATATCGACGAAAAAATATCGGTACTTTCATAGAAGCTAAAAGCTTCATTCGAGTGTTGAAGTACAGCAAGATTAATAGAAAAAATTATAACACCGACTATGTTTATAAATAAAACAATGATTTTTAAGCATTAAGATAATTTAAGGTGATTTTTGAAGTCAATTTTTTCGAAAACAAAATTTAGGACTTCTATATTTTCAACATACTATTTTTATTTTACATAGAATCAGCCCCTGTTCAGTTGCGCCAGTAATTCCACGACACCCTGTATTGTCTGTAGCTTTTCATTGAAGCTTTTTTATGCGAAGATACGAGCAGTTATAAATTCTGTTCTGTCATTCGAAACGGGTCTAAAGTGTCCGCGTGTACCACCGAAGAGATATTAAATTCGATATGAAAAGAAGATGAGATATGTGCCACAGCAAAAAGCTGAATTAATTGAATACCTTTGAAATCACTGTTCAATCAGCCAGACGTACATGTGTATGCAAAAAGTGATGGAAAAAGGAATAAATTTTCAGAAGGGTGAAAGCTATTTGAGTACATCGACCCTTTGAAAGCTTAGCCAACCATCAATATGGGGTAATTTTTTACGTTCGGTTAAAAAGAGATCACGGTCAATAACAGTTTTTACAAGTCGACTTCTTACCACAAGGTAATAAATAATACGACTTCAATTTTGATTAAATGACGTGAAAAAGTTATACAGTACATTTGATGTTCGTTAATCTGTGGACATCGTACAATTCACATCATTTTCAAATAGCAAAATTTATATGAAGTAATAACAAATGAAAAGAACCGTAGTAAATGACACTGAAAAGGTAATTAAAACGTACCACAAGTCAAAAGAAATATTTTAATAATATCAATTATACCATATAGTAAAATATTAAAAAGATAATCGAGGGCCAATCGGCATTTCTCATCGGACACATTGAATTATTTAAATCCAATTCTGCACCACTTTCGTTCATTTATGTAATTAAAATGCCAACGATTTTTATTCGTCTGTATGATATCTACTTTATTCATTGAAAAATTTAACAAACGCATCCCCGCTTTAAAGAGGTTAACACCAATGGCGTGTAATATCCTATTGTTTTTGTCTCCTGTATTTCCTTCATCCGCCATTATCGAGAAGCTCCCTCTTAAAGCAGAATAATATCTCTTCCCAAGGACGGCGAACGCCAAGTGGTAGGGTTAAGATTACCGGAATCCCAAATTTAGATAAAGGGTGCATTGTTGCCAACGTGTTTATCAGTTGAACGTAGGAGTCTCACGAATCTCACCTAGGGAGAATATATTTACGTGAAGCGTGACCCAAAATTCGCGTGTGCCGTTCACATAAAGGTATTCTCAGCGGGAAACGAAGGAAAAATCTCATTCCGGGGGAAAAAATTGTGCGGGAAATTTACTTAACGTGATTATCATCTGATTTGATTTGAAATGAGAAACGAAGAAAATTGGGGGATGACATTAAACTTTGCGAAACGTTGTAATTTCTTGCATTTGTTTCCATGTTAGTACGTTAGAGTTGTTTTAGTGTTGTGTACTATTTATCTTATGTTTTTTTGACAAATTTGTTGTCAGATTTGATTGAAAATGAGAAACGAAGGAAATTCGCGATATGACTTTTGATTCAAAGTACTAATTTCTTGTTTTACGCTTATGTTGGTAAATTGAAATCGTTTTAGTACATTATTTATCTTATTTTCCTCACCAATTTGTTATCAGATTCGATTTGTAATGACAAAAAACCAACAAAATTGAGGATATGCTTAAACTCTCGTCGATATGCTAATTTCCAGAAGACTAATATCAGTCTACAAATTAAATGTGTTTAGTCCAAACACTAATTTCTTCTAAAATTTCTATGCCGGCAGAGAAAGATCAATTTCAGTATAGCCTGCCCTTCCTATTAATTCTCTGTCAAAAATATTAATGAAATAATTAGTAGCATTCTTTCTTCCGGTAATAATTCCAACAAAAACAATCTATTTAATTCTCGCATCCTTTCTTCAGCGTCATTCTCTTCAATTTAAAGACAGGGGACAAAACAAGCTCTCCCGAAAATATTATTTCCTCTTCGTCATAAGCAAAAGAAAAATGAGAATCGCCAGACTCTTCCCGCGAAGAAGAAGGAGGGGAATCTTTTCAAGATGCCTCTAGAAAATTCTCTTCACCGTATTTCAATGTGGTCCGCCTTCCTGAATTTTGCATCAGCCTGTATGCATTACTGTGACGTAAGAGAGATCTCTGCTCCCTCTATTACCACCAAAATGAGACGTGTTAGCAATTCTGAAACGGCTCGGTCAATCGAAACACGAAATGGACTTCAATAGCCATTCTACGAGATAAGTGATCCTATTCAATACATTTCCGGGGCCACGAGAATCCTGAGGAATTTTTCCACCCAATGAATCTATCAAAAAGTCACGGTAGAAAATCTAATCGAGACGAAGTGCCAAGCAGAAAAGTGTCCTCCAAATTCGACCACTTAAAAATCTATCGCCATAAATCGAGAAAGTGTTGATAATTTTATGCGAAAAAAATTGAGAATGATTTTGACAATGCGACCAATAGAAACAAGTAATGAAAAAGATTGTGGCATTGCTTGATTGGTCAAGAAAAAATATGTTGAAAATAGTGTTGCAATCCAAATTTATAGGGGAGCCATACAGTAAATATTCCATGTCCATCTTATAAAAATGACTTAAGTAATCATCTTTTTTATTTCTTAATTCCCTTTTTTCCAAAGTAGTTATTTAGTGCATTGAAATGTGATTTAAAGCCGGTAGTTCTAGTATTAATAAATAATCTTCGAAATCGTTTGACGACTTAGACAAGTCTTTTCAAAATAGTTGGAAGATAAAAAAATGTGGTATGAAAGTTTCACACTCTAAAATCGTAGATTACTAAATCGGTATCACGAAACGTAACACGTAGGATCGGTAGTACTAGGTGAGAAGCACGTGCATCGCATGCCAGAATCGAAAGATCGTTTCGAAAGGTGAAGAAACGAAGAATCGATACTGCTGCTGCCAGTGAAATAGCATGCACGACTGACATCAATCTCGACGATCCAATGCACTTTGAATTTTCACGGAAAAACGTTTGCATTCGTGAAATGCATGCGCAATCCATGAATAAATTTGTTCAGGCCCCAAGCAAACATTTTACAATTAAAATATTTTTTCAATAATTCGGGATACATGGAATCGTTTTCGAAATTCGAATTTTCGACTTTCGATTTTCGAAAGTGGTAATTCATAAATATAATTTGAATCATTTCTTTCGTGTAGTACACAAAATTGAAAAATTGAATTTGTTCCTTTTTTTCTTATATTGCACCAAGCTACAATATGGTAAAAGTACTTTATGAAAATGACAAAATAGTGAATTGTTTAACACTAGAACTACCAAACCAGTCAAAGTAAGTGGTTTCCATTTTTGCATAAATTCCCCAAGTTCATAGAACAGCGATAGAGTAGATATGCCACTTCTATCTTATAAAACATAAATTATCGAATCGACCAACTATTTCACCTCTTGATTCCTCGTTTTTCAAAGTACTTATTTAATATATTGAAATATGATAGATCAAATGCCGGTAGTTTTAGTGTTAACAGACCTGATAAGTGTCCTCCAACACAAAACTCAACCGCTTGTCCAAAACAATGATCTAAGTATCTCGAAACAAAGATTAAATAACATAAACATATAATAAACAATTAACTAAACAGAAAAATCATCAGAACAATTTTTCTTCTGTGGATTGTACGACGTGCAATATGAGCTCGTATCAGCGTGAAATTCTTTCACCGAACGAGGCTATGAATTTGTGTCGAGGAACGAGTTCGAAAGCCAATTTCGTAGCTTATGTCCGCTGACCAGAAAATTACCTCCGGGAAGATAGCGCGAAGCAGCGTCGAGAACGGTGTGTTCCTTTATTGGTGCAACACAATGTCAGCAAAGTGTGCAAGATAAAAAAAGAACCTTGCGTATTGCCATTAGTGCAACGTATATCTCGAAAAATGGCAGACTAAGCTACCGGAAAATAAAGAAATCAAATTTATCGTGAACTGTGCGGTTTTCATAAAAGTCGTGATGGAAACAAATTACGCCGGTCTACTGGATTTTGGACACAAAGAAAAATTATGCTGTTACTTATACACATGTTTCTCTATTAAACTCCAATTTTAAGAAAATCAGACTTGAAAAGAAATACAAATTTTCAATGTTCAGAATTTTTTTATTTTAACTGTAAAAGCAATTTAAAATTTTTTCCATAAAATGATTCTATAACTCCTCCCAAATACAACGATGTATATTAATTTAATGTTATAAACATTAAAGCATGTTTAAAAAATGCTCAAAGCGAAAAAGACACAAAATACCCCAATTTTTGCGGAGATTTTTCTATTTATCTTAAAATTTAAACATCCAGGAGAAAATCGAATACAGAGAGGCGATAGAGCAGACATTTTTCTTCTAGAAACCATAAATGAAAGTTGCAACAGAAGTATTGTTTTCAACTGGGGAATTAAAATGGTACCGCAAGTTACAAGGTACTGCCATTAATTTATAAAACGCAACAAAATCCATAACAATCACTAACAATGTTCTTCATGCCAAAAAAAATATAATTTTGTAGACCAGCGTTATCGAAGCAAACTAGCTAGCTGATTTGTCACATACGATTTATAATTATTATTTTTCAAGATGTAACAGTCAATCTCGAGTGATCGGCAAATTAATTACATCTATAAGTTGTGTGCTATCATCTACATCTATCATCCACACTCTACATCTATCAGTGTGCGCAATACATGCGGCATCGTTCGAATTTAACAATTTTTCCGAGAAATTTTATCGGTTTGTTCTCAGAAATTGTTCTTAAAAATTGGTAAATATGTAGATTCATCTCGACAACGGATGGCTTTCGATAATAACGAAACACGGAATTTCTTCGTTCCGTTGAAAACCGTATGAGTAGAGGAATAAATGGATGAAAATCAGAACGAGGAGAATCGTTCTCCGTGAAGTGTTTCGCCTCCCTTAATGATTCGATTTCACCAACTTGTTTGTGACTCGTTAAAATCGAGATACTTCTGATTCCTCTCTTTGAAGCACGATGGTATATTTGTATGGACATTGAAAGCGAGAATTATAAGAGTTTTTGGGTCGAATATTCTGCCTTCTTGCATTAAAAAAAGATAGGATCTCAGAAGTTTTCTTAAAAAAAAATTACAAAGAAAAGCGTATCCCTTTTTTACAATATTGACGGTATTTTAAAAGAGGTTGAGAAAAACTGAGGTAATTTAAATCCGTGAAAGATGAATTAACATAGTCCACATTTTAATTATATAGTAAAATATAATGCTTTTCTGTCTTTGCATTAAAATTTCATCTACAGAATAATTATACTCGACGTTATTAATATTATACTGATAATGGTTTCGTTAGTTAGATGAACTCTTAACTCTCTTATTTGGTATTACGCTAAGAAACCGTCGTGTCTTTCTCTTCTTCGCACTTTCGCAAAAAAATCACGCGTGCGCCACTGACGACCTGAACAGAAGTCTTGGAAATCGATATTTAATAACAATGCACGTTTACCCTTTTCCAGCTTCTCGTCTCCTGAGACGAAAGATACCATGTACCGGCCACTTGATGACCCCCCGCCGCCTATGGATACAAAAGGTTCCAACTCAGGTTCGTATAACAATAAACTCGATAATTAAAACTTCAACTCCTGACACGAACAATAACTTTGTATTACAAACAGACCGAAGATATGCGCTGAGATCGTAAGTTGTCGAGCAATGAAAGAATGGACACGAAACGATACAAAGCGACGACTGAAGTACATTGGCGTAGACGTCTATTCAGAATAATAACTATTGCCAGTATAAATTTGAGAATTTTGCTCGAATTGAATGAATTTACGAGCATCATTAAGAAAAACTCTTAGCCTGAGAAAATGTATATCAGGTAATCAAGTTGCAATTAGATTTTAATGGATGTTACTCCATATATTTTGACTACTAGGGTGGAGCAAATGGCCCCCTTGCACCAGTACAGTTCAGTTTATGGGAACTCGACAACTT
Organism: Cerceris ruficornis; assembly: GCA_963989415.1. Taxonomy (NCBI): domain Eukaryota; kingdom Metazoa; phylum Arthropoda; class Insecta; order Hymenoptera; family Crabronidae; genus Cerceris; species Cerceris ruficornis. Next base: position 11,689,122 of record OZ022518.1, on the reverse strand, counting down.
ATGATTCCCGCATTATACTTCAATCCAAAGATTTGAAAGCTAGAAAGATGAAAATCGTGCTAATTGGCCATGGTACCGTCGGGAAACCGTCACGGAGAGGAATGTATTTAGGAACACATCAAACGCACCCTTCTTATCCGTCTAACATTCACGGGTGCTTAACTCTTTCGCTATGACATTATTTTGAAAATTATCACCCATAAAGTACTATTGGGTAATATTTGTCGCAACAAAATTTAAAAAATGCCGTTTGTATCGACAATATCTTCTTAGAATTCTGTTACTTTCTCGTTTGGTTAGTATAAAAAAAAGAATGTCTGTCAAAATTTAAAAAGTCTTTTGTTTGTACCATTTTTTTTCTCGGTACATGTATATCTTATTAGTAGTAAAATTTAAAAAATAGTAGACGCGGCACGTATTTAAATTGTGGAACAAAGACCTAAAAGAAGTTGAAAGAATTTCGGTCCCGTTTGAATTCAAAGGAGAATACGAAACGTCTCGACGATTTATTGTACAACCCGGACAATCGTTGCTTATAAGAAATATCAAGAACGTAATTTGCATTATTATTCCCTTCTGTTATCGTTGGGTGGTTACAGCTCTACTAACATTTTTTCCGTTTCACGTGAAAACGTCGTACGAGTATATCGATTCCATTTCATTGTTACATGTAAGGTCGATTATAGTCTATAGCCATGTAAACAACGGAATACTTAGAAACGGTACAAAAGGTCACTCGTTAGTTGGAGTTTCATTGTCAATCGTGAAATTCAAAGCTACGTGAATCGAATGAACCGAGCGGAAAAAAGAATAGTAGCGTATTCTGTCTGCAGTCACGAGAAGTACTGTTAACGAGTTGAATGCTGGACCGGTTTTATTGTATATAATTGCCCGCGAGTCCGAAATAAATCTTCTTTTGTACTGTACGCATTTTGATAGAATATTTTAGGAAACAATTAGGACGAACTTTTTTTTATTCAGCTTTATCAATCTTCGTAATCGTATCTACGAATACTAGTGCCACCAAATTACTAAAGCATTTACAAATCAGTTAAGCGCACTCGTTAGAACTCTATTCTTCCCCTGAATTAGCCTACGACGTATAAAATTTTATTTATCGTCACTTGTGTTCTAATTTGTGCTCTTCACGATATGAGACAAAGAACCATGACATAATGACATAATGGCACGCACGCGAATAGTGATCTTGATAAAGTACGTCTACGAATTGTCACATTGCATCTAAAAAATATACTCTTTCCATACTAATATTTTATTGAAAGTAATATTTGTTATACTATTTACATTTTTTTCCATTACTTTCATTTGTTTTTTATTAAATTAACGAATTAGAAAATATTGCAAAAGGAATAAGAAACGGGTAATAATATCGGATTATTTTTAAGTGTAGTTCATACTTTCAGACCTATTCTTTCGACAGTAAAGAAATTGGCTTCACGTTGTTTTAACTGATTTTTAAAGCACTTTTATTTGAAAATACACATTGTTCCCGATATAGAATTGAAATTGATAAGGCCGATACGTAGAAACAGAATTGCGGAAAGGCTTTATTGATACTTGTCAAACAGGCCTCGTTAAAGTTCCACTGTCGAGTGCGCGTAACCGATTTGTTTCTATTATTAAGTACCCTCTTGCTATCGATTTCACGTCATTCTCATAAAGTACATATCATATATCGCATTCGATGACTGGCTCTTCTGATCCGCGGTACAAACGTAAGCTCGATGAACTGAATTCAGAAGCAGGTCGAGATAACAGTAATATCAACAAAACAAATGTAATTCTTTAGCACATAGGTAGTCCTCATGTGCATACATAGCATATAGATTACGTGAATAACCGCGATAAAGGATATATAGATAACATCATCTCTGACAGGTAGATATATGGGATATGCTGATGATGAAATGCTACTGCTTCTCCTTCTGTATTTTTCCCAGACCTAACCTAGTGGATATTGTCCTTCGAAGGAACAGACTTTGGAAAAATAAAGGGCTTTCCTGCGTCTTCTTTTATATTCCCCGCCTTTAATTGCCACGTACATTTATCCTAGGACTTATAGCGTTAGGTGACCTTCGAACCACCGTAGCAGTCTTTCACGATAGAAAGCTTCTGCCGGAATAATTGTGGCGATAAATCACACTTTAGAAGCAATTTAATTTTAATTTGGCTCTTAACACTAGTACTACCAAACCAGTCAAAATGACTGGTTCCCCATTCTTTCCAAAAATTCCCCAAGATTATAGGAGAGCCATAGAGTAAACATTTTATGTCCATCTCATAAAACATAAATTACCAAATCGATCATCTTTTCTACCTTTCGATTCCTCTTTTTTCAAAGTACTTATTTAATATATTGAAATACAATAGATTTAACGCCGGTAGTTCTAGTGTTAACCCTTTGCGCTCCGAATTATTTTTCTAACTTTTCGTCAGATAAGCAAATACAGTCTAGGAAAATTGTATAACGTTGATTATCCATTTTTAATTAATGTTAAGACCAGTTGTAAGTACCGCGGGATATTTATGTTAAGATGCAAAATTATTGTTGATTTCGAAAAGTCGATGACTAGTAGATGAAACGTTAAGTACCATAGAAATCTGCGTCGAGTGTAGCTCGACATAGGATTGCAAAGGTTTAACATTTCTAATCTTTTTCTTCTTTCGTAAATCAGAAGTCTGATGATTTTAATATTGTTGGTTAATGTTCAGCTACAAATGAATATTCCATTGGCAACATTTTGCGTAATGTCTCTTCTAATTCGGTGAACACGCGAATCTGCGCAAAACGCATACAAAGGTTCGCCTTTGCATTAAGCACCTGGTGCTGACATTAAATTCAAAACTAAACAGGTGCAACAGGTGCTACGGAAAAGACAACGCTGTCAGGCAGCAACCTTTGACATTTAACTTGAAATCCCTTGTTTTTAATTTCGCCCACGTTTCTGTCCAGTTGTTGGACGTTATAATCTAAAGTTTCTTCAACGTATGCAATCAATAATTGAATTATGAAATAACAGAACGTGATCTTTCAAAAACGTCCCTCTCATTCTTCTTTAATGATAACCCGTGTCACAGTATGTTCAACTTTTTCCCTTAAATTTATTTTGTAAGACAAATAATACTTATTATTATACTGCGTCTGATACGTTTACATGTTAAACGAATAAATAAAGTTAATTGAAACTATTGATACATTTCGAATCTTTTCGATTTTAGAGGTTATTGGCCGACAAACACTTTGGCTGGCGGAGGGCATTGAGCTGTTGCAGCACTTTCATTATAGTTTCATTATAATAGAAGTACTTTCATCGTTGGATACTAATTATAGAATGAAAAAAAGAATGAACGAAAGCTATAAAAGCGACGCGGAAAACAGGTAGTGGGCAAAGTTCGATTTTTCTTGGTTCCGAGAAACTTTTTCTGCATAATTTGCAATTTCATTTGAAAGATCCGATACAAAATATCTTTTATCTAAATTTTACTGATACAATTAATGTGAAAATCCGCAAAACAAAAAGCAGGGGGCTATGGAGTTTTTTTGGAGCATGAAGTTAAGGGGTGCAACTCCAAATTGGCGAGCCCGAGTTCAGATCACCGTCTAGATCTTTTAGTCTCGGTTTTGGTGAATAAGAACCTAATATAATAGGATACTATAATAGAAATATAGAAATTAAAAGATCTAATTAGTTCGATACAAATCATAAAATAAAACCACACGCTTTAGTTAAATTGTAAAGCAAGCACGATAGCTGTGATTCTAAAAACACGAATTTATCTTTACAAAGCCCGAGTTCAAATTCCCATTACGTCTAAAAGATATTTCCAAAACCATTGCTTAATATACCATAATCCCATTAGTTCAGAAGCCACCTAAAACTGTACATCGAGAATAAAAAAACCCACAACAATTGAATCCAAAAAATTCGAAAAACAAAGCAAAGCAACATAAATCATTTCAGCACATTAACACTAGAACAACCAAACCAGTCAAAATGACTAGTACACAATTTTTTCCAAAAATTCTCCAAGTTTATAGAAGAGTCATAGAATATATATTCTGCGTCCATCTTATAAAACATAAATTACCGAATCAATCATCTTTTCCACCTCTGAATTCCCCTTCTTTCAAAATACTTATTTAATATATTTAAATATAACAGATTTAACGCTGGTAGTTCGAGTGTTAACGCGCAGCTACACATAATTTCAATAGCCCAAAACTATATATCCTCGACGATTTCAAAATATAAAAAAGAAAACCCGAAAAGTACATCAAAAGTTCCTACACTTTTACGATCTAGATATTATCTATGAAATAAACAATCATATCGAATTATCGGGTTAATCAATCAGTAATGCACGTAACCACAGCCCCATTTCCCTGGATATCCCGACGGAAGGGAGATACCTTTAATTCTGCCCGCCTAAAGTTATGCCGTTGACGTACTTTTTAGGTGTAGTAGGTCAGGCGTGCTATTAGGATATCGCTGCACGTAGATTGGCAATATCAAGCCATCTACTACTATTTGGATGTGGGCCAGGCCAAACGACGTTATTCCTTGTGCCAGAACTTTACCCGGCCCTAAATGTTCCACCTGCGATTATTTTGGAAGGGCAGCTTCATGGCATCAGGGAACATACGATGTTACGTTAATGAACAATAAACGCAATGTGACGATCCATGTTTCTCATACTTGTACTTGAAAGCAGTCAGGTCGTGAATTATATCGAACGATTTATGAAGGACTTGTAACGAGTCTGCTACACTTGAAGTTCTATCACACTGCGTTCACGTATTTATCAGTTTTATCGCTTCCGCGATACGTCATTGGATTCTTTAGATCGTATTAGAAGTATCATTTAGTTACTGTATCAATTAGTTAACATAACACAGACGTTCGTCAATGTCATTGGTAATTTTGTAATTGATAAATATGCGATGTTACGTTAATGTATTAAATTACTCATAATACATTAATTATTAATATAATTGATATATTATTTATAATTACTATATTAACACTAGAATTACCAAAGCAGTCAAAATGACTGGTTCGTAATTTTTACTAAAAATTCTCTAAGTTTATAGGGGAGCCAATGGAACATATTTTCTACCTTCATCTTAAGAGACATAAATTACTGAATTAATCATCTTTTCCACCATTTAATTCCACTTTTTCTGAAAACTTTTTCCAAGATATTTAAATGCAATACATTTAATGCCGGTAATTCTAGTGTTAATAAAATTCATATAAGATGACATTAGATTTGTCTTCGTTGTAGTTGGATGTAGATAGATTGCAATTTATATCGATGCTATTCATTTGTAGAATATATTTGGGAATGTAATTTTACAGGAATGCGACGTGGTGATGATGTTTCCAAGTGGAGCCAGCGACGAAACTCTAATGTGGCTCCTAGGACGTCTTCGGGCGGGTACCCCAGGTCTGGTGGTACACGTCCGACACCATACATCGTCAGATAGTTATGGGTTTTATTTAACAGCCCCTTTTAGCGTGTAAGTACATTCTAAATAAATTTACGGATCTAACAAACTTAACAGTTACACAGGTAAATAAGATAACTATATATTCGGTGTTACCATTAGATCTACGGTCGGTAAATCTGGTATATTTAAATATATTAAATAAGTACTTAGAAAAAAGATCGATCAAGCGGCAAGAATACGATCAGTTAAGTAATTTGTATATTATAAGATACGCGTAAAATATCTACTGCATTGCTTCTCTATAAAGGGAAATATTTTTAAAAACTAGGAACCCGTTAATTTGACGGCTGCCGTAGATCTAGTGTTAAATAACAAACTCAAGTACACAGTTTACTTAACCCCTTGGCTTAGCCCTTGGCAGAAAGTGGATTAAGAAAGATTGAAAGTTCGAAAAACTGTCAAGTTGAGAAAATTAGTAGGACGAGACACCGCGCAATTATTTTCATACTATGGACTTCACTTTAAAATAGAAGATATAGCAAAACCTAGTGGTAAATTGTTATTTTAGTAATTTAATGCTTAACTGTAGCATACGAAGTCAGAAAAAAAATCGTAGGACAAGGGGTTAACACTCAGACGAAATTGTTGAAAGTGAGGGGCTACGAGTAAAAGTAAAAAATTATTTTTACTGATAAATTTAGTAAGAGGTAATTAGCTGATATACGATAGCTCAGTATCGGTAGTTCTACACCTTTTCAAAAAAAACTAATAGATCATACGTGAAATGACCATAGCTGTTGATGCCGAAAAACAGACAAAAGGAAAAAAAGAAAGAATATATTCTTGACCAAGATGATAATTTTGAGAATTGGTATTCAGTATTGGCATTGTGCGATTAATTATAAATGTTGAATGTAATGTAATAAAATGTCGTTACGAATGATAACAGCCTGTTGAAAGCAGCGGAAGAAGTGCATCTACCGAAAACACTACGCCAAGAATTTGGCGGCGGTCTAAAAGAATTCGTAGGCACAGAAGCGAGTTGCTTCGAAGGGAGCGACGACGAAGCTCAATTCTTCACGACTCAAGAAAGACAGTCTTTGGTTTTGCATCTGCTGCATACGCTAAGAGCGGGTCCCCAGGATCTTCATAGTTTACCAGGCCTCAAGATGGTGGAAGGACAAGCAATTATCCCAAAGTGCATTTCTTCTGGGATTATATCCCAGGTTTGAAATTAAATCTTTGATCCCTTTGACACATTCTACTATAGTATCGTCAGTTTTCCTTTATCAAAGATCCACTTGTCATTTCTTAGTTATTAGGAAGTCACTACTTATTAGTTGTTAATTATCAAATTTCTTAGAGTCTAGGAAGGGTGTTACATTTCGAAGACCTGGGCAAAGTTAAAATAATTATTAAGCGAAAAATAGTAGCAATTATGTGAAAATTTAATTCTTCTGAGATTACATCCCAGGACTGAAATGAAATCTTTGTTTCCTCTGGCATTTTAAACGAGAGTACAGTCAGTTTTTCTTCATCAAAGATACTGTTATCTTTGCTTAGTTTTTTCGAAGTTATTAGTTATTAGTTTTTAGTTATCAAATTTCTTAGAGTCTAGGAAGAGTGTTACATTTCGAAGGCCTGGGTGAAATTAAAATAATTATTAAGCGAAAAATAGTAGCAATTATATGAAAATTTAATTCTTCTCAGGTTATATCCCAGGTCTGAAATGAAATCTTTGTTTCCTCTCGCACATTATGCGAGAGTACCGTCGGTTTTTCTTTATCAAAAATCCACTTATCTTTTTTTAGTTATTAGAAAGTTACTACTTATTTGTTGTTAGACATCAAAATTTCTTAGACTCGAGGAAGGTTGTTACATTTCGAAGACTTGGGCAAAGTTAAAATAATTATTAAGCGAAAACTAGTAGCAATTATGTGAAAATTTAATTCTTCTGAGATTACATCTCAGGTCGGAAATGAAATCTTTGCTTCCTCAGGCACATTATACGAGAGTATCGTCGGTTTTTCTTTATCAAAGATACTGTTATCTTTTCTTAGGTTTTTGAAAGTTATTAGTTATTAAATTTCTTAGTCTTGAGGAAAGTTGTAATATTTCGAAGTCCTGGGTTAACTTGAAATAATCATTAATCCAAATGTAGTAGCTTTGGACTTAACGTGCAATTTATTTTTCAAACGGATGGCACGTTTGAAAGACTTTGTTTTTCAATCGAATAGGTCTTCCCGCTTCACGAATTACCGGCGTTAGAGAAATTACAACGGACTTGGGTCCGTGCGTTTCTCAGTCCCCAACCCTTGGACGATATTTGTAAATACTTCGGGGTAAAGATTACCATGTATTTCGCGTGGCTCGGCCACTACACTACCGCTTTGATCGTTCCAGCTGCAGTGGGTGTCATATACTGGGTAAGAAGTTTCTTTTCTCCTAACATTTTTCTCTATCTAATTAATCTTTCGGCAGATTTATCCACCATTTTTAAAGGGTCTAGCAGGATAAGGGGGTCAAAAGTGCCCTTGAAGCTATTTTATTCCACGATGCGCCATTCGATAAGTAACCATAAGAAACCATTGTACACAAATTTTTAATCCGATAGCTTGACCGGGAGGGTAGTTATGGGGTAAATTCAAAAAACCAGTTTTTGCCTCATTTTCGCCACTTAATGATGTGTAAAAATGTCGAAAAAATTCTGACACATTCTAAACATGATTGCACACGTTAGGAATGATTTTCAGATTCTTCCGTTGCAAGTGCCGCGCGCAAAAAATCAAAAACGACAAAAAAATGGGAAAAATGTAGATTTTGTACTGAAATCTTCGAGACACAATTTTTAAATAATTCCTGCAAGTACCTGATGTATCCATTAATATGCTCAATTTTTTTCATATTTTTTTGATATGGTGCAACACTGTCGGAAAAATCAAAAACCGATTTCTGGGACGCATTTCGGGCTGAAACGCGATCAGTATTTGCTATCATTGCATTATTTTAATTCAGTATGTTCATTTTATTACCTTCAATGTCGCTGAATACGAAAAGATACGTGTTAAGGAAGAGAATCAAGAAAATAAAGTAAATTGTTAATTGTATGCTCCTTATATGCTAGAACTTTGAACCTTCCTTCAAGAGTTGAGATGGCGCAGTGGGTAGAGTGTCTGCCTGTGGAACCGCTGGAAACTTTTTGTCGCGGGTTCGAATCCCCATGGGGGACTTAATTTTTTTTTCTGTAATTTTTTTTTTTAAATTATTAAACACATAGCAATAATCAATAGTCACTTTAAGCTGTTTCACAAATATTTTTAAAAATAATTATATCTACTGTTTTTAATAATGCCACGATTTGCGATTACTAGTATTTTTAAACATTTCGTATATTGAATAAACATCGATTTATTAAGACATTTGAAAATGTATGTTAAATGTAAAAGGATCATGAAAAGTTATAATCTATAGAAAGGAAGAAACTCTGCCTTCCTCCTCTTTGTTATAACTTTCCAAGATATAATATTATGTCCCCTCATTATTTAACATATATTTTCATGCATTATAATAAACCAATATCTATTAAGCATACAAAATGTTTGAAAATACTCATAATTGCAAAATATGGCATAACTAGGAAAATCATACCGTATGATTATTTTCATGCTGGTTTTATATTTTTTGAAGACATAAAAATATCTGTGAAACACCTTAAAGCGACTATTGATTATTGCTATGTGTTTAATAATTTAAAAAAAAAAAATTACAGAAAAAAAAATTAAGTCCCCCATGGGGATTCGAACCCGCGACAAAAAGTTTCCAGCGGTTCCACAGGCAGATACTCTACCCACTGCGCCATCTCAACTCTTGAAGGAAGGTTCAAAGTTCTAGCATATAAGTGGCATACAATTAACAATTTACTTTATTTTCTTGATTCTCTTCCTTAACACGTATCTTTTCGTATTCAGTGACATTGAAGGTAATAAAATGAACATACTGAATTAAAATAATGCAATGATAGCAAATACTAATCGCGTTTCAGCCCGAAATGCGTCCCAGAAATCGGTTTTTGATTTTTCCGACAGTGTTGCACCATATCAAAAAAATATGAAAAAAATTGAGCATATTAATGGATACATCAGGTACTTACAGGAATTATTTAAAAATTGTGTCTCCAAGATTTCAGTGCAAAATCTACATTTTTCCCATTTTTTTGTCGTTTTTGATTTTTTGCGCGCGGCACTTGCAACGGAACAATCTGAAAATCATTCCTAACGTGTGCAATCATGTTTAGAATGTGTCAGAATTTTTTCGATATTTTTACACATCATTAAGTGGCGAAAATGAGGCAAAAACCGGTTTTTTGAATTTACCCCATAACTACCCTCCCGGTCAAGCTATCGGATTAAAAATTTGTGTACAATGGTTTCTTATGGTTACCTATCGAATGGCGCATCGTGGAATAAAATAGCTTCAAGGGCACTTTTGACCCCCTTATCCTGCTAGACCCTTTGCCAAATCAGTCATCGGTACTTCTAGCGTTAACAGTTTGTTAAAATCGCAAATTGTACCGTTCCGTAGCACTTCAACCGAAAGTTTGGAACGTACGGTTACTAATTGTTCTCCAACTTGTCCACAGGTCGGCATCATCGGCAGGAACCAAGCGGTGGAGGACGTGGCGTATGTTTTGTTCTCCGTATTCAACGTAATCTGGGCCACCGTCTATTTAGAAACATGGAAAAGGAGAGGCGCTGAATTAGCGTACAGATGGGGGACCTTGGATCAAAGAGACGACCTTTTGATCGAACCTAGACCCTTGTTCACGGTAACTACAATTAGAACGTTTAAAAAAAAGACAATTCCTCCCATATAAAATGAAACTTTCCACGGTGTTCTCTCGTAATCTGTCCAGGGAACTTTGGAAATTTCACCGGTAACGGGAAGACTGGAGCCGACCTATCCAAGGTGGCGCAGAAACATGTTTCGCTATTTCGTGAGCGTTCCTATCATCGCGATGTGCTTGCTGTTCGTTTTCATCGTCATGATTCTAAGCTTCCAGATACAGGTTCAAAGAATTCCGATATTTCTGCGTAGCGAGAGCCTTCCAAAGCTAAATCTCTATAAGTTTCCAAAGAACTATCAGTCTTCGTTTACCACCTTTTTGTTGTACCATCATTACCAATAGCAAAAGTATTACGAAAGAAAAAGCGAAACAGGAAGTTAAAGCTTCGTTTGGAGTTTTTGGCGAAATGCCTGATTTAACGACTACGAAATTCGCGACGGTGTCGGAGCGGCGGCAAAGAAAACTTTACGAGAATCGGCTTCGTAGTTCGAAATGGAGTTTTTGCGACGACGCTCGAAACAGGGACCAACGAATCGGCTACGCGCAAAAAGTACTTGGCTTTTTGGCAATCAGTGCCGGTTGAATTCAAGCCAGCTGGTCCTCGATCGATTCATTACCGCTTTGATTTATAACGACGGTTGGAGTATGTTCGTTACAACGATATTAAATCTGGAAAATTGCATTTTTCATAGAAATGAATTTATCAAAAATCAACGAAGTTTATGAAAGATTCGATATACATCTGAAAAAAGTATCTGTTTTATTTCCGGGGAAAATATTTCATACTTGTAAATTATTATTTTAAACCTTCGGGGCAAGTATTATGTAAAAGCAGTATTTGCCAAGTTTCAAACGTTGGTTATTGTTTTAATTGAATTTACATAACAATTTCTGCTTTCGGTCGGCTCTCGCTTGTCACGCGCGTGCTTCCCTATAACAATGTGTAATCAAATCTATTTTGTTTGCACATTCAACATTGTCACATTGAACACAACACTGTACCAATCAATTCCATTATTTCAAAGTGAGTAGGAAATTTACTACTACGTTTACATACGCTACAATCAATTCCAGAATACGTCAACAAAACCGTAATCTATTGTTTACATTCGTAATATTAACGCTTGCAACCCATGCTTGAACCAATCGCAGTGAAAAAATATGTGAGAAAATTTCGACTATTGTGTCTGATATTAAAACCATATAGATTATTTTGTGTCCATGGTGGATATGGTGTTCAAGATTCCCAATCAGTTGTCCCAAATTCCAATACCCGTTTCTTTTGCGTGATTCTTTCAAAATTGCTATTTAATTTCATACAACTACAGAACCAACATACCGATCTATTTAGCAGTAAAATTAGCAACAAATTACACCGGTACATATAAGGAGTTATAGTGGGTCTAGAATTAATACTAAAACTACCAAGGCGGTCAAAGATCTTCTAAAACCAAAATTACTTAACTAATTATCTTTTTCACCTTTAAACTTGTCTTTTTCCAAAGTACTTATTCACTATATTGAAATGTAATCGATATAAAGCTGGTACTTCTCGTATTAAAGCCTCTGTCTCCCAATTAATAGACACAACTTCAAAACCCCGTCACTCCTGGCAGACTTTTCCTAAATTATCATTTAATACATCATATCCACCATGGCTCGTAATCTAAAACTCTACATCCTAAACAAAGCTAAGACAACAGTTATATTCAAAGTAAAGTGCAATAATCAACATCGCCAAACATTTCAATACCCACGCAAAAACACCAACTTTCGATACTTTACGCTACTCAAAACACCGGACATACAGATAATAAATACATTCAATTCTCATACTCCGTTCACAAATGCTTCATACACGTAACAGCAACCGCCGAGAGGAAACATAACAATAAAAGACGTCATAAAAGTCGAAAGAACCCTAATAATCGTAACATAAATTCTCATAGGATTGGTGGGACGCTCGTCTGGAGTCCGGTGGATATGGGTTTTGGCTGAGCTACGTGCCAAAAGTATTGCTTGCCGTTGTGATAGCTCTAATGGACGAGGCATACTTCAAAGTCGCCGTATGGTTAAACGATTTGGGTATGTATGCTGGACGAAAACTATCGATGACGAAAAATATTCCACCTCACGGTCTCACCACTCTTCCGACATAATCGTCCCAGTACGAATCGAGAGAGATACGAACGCCTATCGGATTTCTTCGCATCGACTTTCGTGTATTCACGATACACTTTTGCACGTCTAGTTCGAGAGCCTAGCATTATACTTTCGAATCTTCTTCACGGCTTAGCTTCTACTAGAGAGTAACTCAAGACTATGTCCCTGATTGATAAAAGTAATCGTGCGGTTTTTAATTAACAGGCGAATGATTTTTTCCCCTCTCTGTCTCTCTGTCTGTCTCTCTCTACTTCTTTTCTATCTCTCTCTCCCTCTTTCTCTCTGTCTATCTGTCTATCTCTGTCCTCATCCTCATTAAGAATACGAAGAAATGAGAGAACTGTTTAGAAATTTTGTTTTTCTTTGTAATTTGATATTCTATGGAGAGCGCTCATGGTACGGTAGATAGTATTTGTGATTTTTTATGTGTTGGACGCAGAAAACTATCGGCTAGACACCGAGTACGAGAATCATCTGATCTACAAAGTGGCACTGGTAATGAGAAGAACAAATCTCCGTTTTTAAACGAATAGAACTTAACATATGAATGTTGTGCTAGCCGTTTTGTACATGTCCTCCTCTAATTTAATCTCTAATGTGATTTCCTCGCCATGGATCAATTTTAATCGGTACACACATTTTAAAGCCCATCGATTCGTTGGAATTCGAAAGATTAATTGGAACCTTACTTTCACGATAATCGTAGTTTGCTTGAAATCAGTCCCAGAGGCTCGAGAATTACTTTTCCTTTGTCAAGAAAATATCTGTTCTCGATGAACGAATTTTCAACGTGTTTCTTTCCAGTCTGACTCTTCTCTGGAGCATGCCTTTTCTCAATTACAAAAATGGCAAAACTGTCGTTTTCTTTTCTCTTTGCCTGAATTGTATTTCCGTTAATTGCAATGAAACGAATTTGTTTTTCCTCTTCCACTACTTAAAATTTCTCTGATAAAAATGTTATCTTTAAAAGCAAACGATCGAGATGGTAAATTTCTCTCTGAATTTACTCACAATTTAACGTACAGCACAGGCAACAAAAAATTAACAACTGTCCCGTCAAGCAAAAGTGTCATTTTGATAAAAGAAAGATTATCGTCATTCATCTCGGCTGCGAAAACCGTAAAGAGAGAATCGTAGAGACGTAATCGCAGATTTAGAGGTGGACTTTTGAGTGATACAAATTAGTGCTCTTCCGTTATTGTTTTTCCTTTCTTTTCAAAGAACATACCGTCCGCTCTGGCTGTCTCTGTCGCTGCATGATTCTAGGAGATCGTAACAAACACCTCTTTCTGCTTGAGCTTATTTACTCATCATAGGACAACGTGTTCACGCTTTTGTATTTCTGTATCTCTTACGTATATCTCTATGCGTGGGTGTATGTGCGTATTGTAATTATACTAGAAAAAATTAGAGCGAGTATACAGAGAAGATTATGTGTTTCAGTTTCAGTTTGTAAACTCCTTCCTATCGCTATTTTACATCGCCTTCTATCTGCAAGATCAAGAGAGACTCAAAGAGGTAAGTTTTGTCTCTCTCTCTCTCTCTCTCTTTCTTTCTTAATTTTTATTTATCTCTTGCATCGTTTGACCTTTCATCCTGGCAAATTGAACGTGTACTGGGTTACGGAATGATTCACATTTTCACATAATTTAACACATTCCATCACTTCTCCATTATTAATTCTTACCTCCTTATTTTAAAGGAGTCGTAATATTGATTTCCTACAGTTAATTACCGGGAGAAAAATAGATAAACTGTTGTATTTAACACGTTGAATACCAACCTTATTTCACTAGTTTCATCATTTACATCGAACCGAAACTATTTCTATTAAAATCACATCTGTATAGAATAGCAATATTAAAAGTAACCATAGCTATGTACTCAGTAATCCTGCACTTTTCAAACAGCAATATTTTGATATTGAATATATTCGCATATTCGTGAATATCGCAATTTAAAAATCATAAGAACCTTCATTGAATTCAACAATGCCGGTCACCGCCGACCCCCATAGCATTCAATATGTTAAATATTTTAAAAGAGAAGAAAAATCGATTGTATTTAAAGATACAAAATTTCTATTTTTGATAAATAACGTTTTGTATGGTAAGTCTGAAGGCAGCCTCCCAAGTGTAATAAGACCTTGCAGAGAGTCTATGGTGGATAAGAAGATAAATGATCAGACTCCTAGTCAGTGGGTCCTACTTCAAATCTTTGAGAAATTTTTCCTCAATTATTATTCGACATACCATAGCCTCACTGGTTTGGAACTAACAGTGTTGCTTTTCTATGTTTCTACGAACACAGTATATTTCGAATATACAAAAATCAACTGCTATATTTTCTTCTTGGAATGCGTAAGAGGTTGCAGCTGTGTAGCTATGCAGTCTGTTTTACGTTAAAACCGAAAAGGGTCCTTAGACCCTCGCTGAATTCTTTTAGACCTCCCTCTGTGACTTTCACTCTTAGAGAGAAGACGTACGCTCTTAATATATTCAGATAATAATGTCTTAGTCTATTTCATTAGCTTGTAAACAAAGTGTTTTTATTTAACACGTTGACTGCCACGGTAATTTTCAGGATTCCGGTCTAAAAAACCAATTTAATTTGGCCATATTATATTATTAAAAACTCTAACTATAATACATAGTAATGGTCAAGAAGTATAGAGAATGTCTTTTTTTAAAGAAGATCTTGCGAATTATCTCGTAGTTGATTTTGAATAAATTTTGTATTTTTATATTTTCTGTTCATTTATTAATAAATTGTTTCTTTATGTAAGCTGCAGCCCTGAATTTTTGCTCTCTTCCCAGAAGCTACCTATTCATATTTACACTGATATACTACTAATTTAGTCGTTGCTGCGAATATGGCATGTAAACAAACTACGAGATAACTCGTAGTTGGCAGTCAACGTGTTAAAGCCGCAAAAACCAATAAACAGGACTACTTAACCCCTTGGCCTACGATTTCTTTTGCGACTGCTCCCGCTATAATTAAAAATAAAATTGCTAAAATAAAAATATGTTAGCAATCCCTGATATATTTTAGAATTTAATGCAATATCAATAACATAGAAATAATATTATCGTGTCGTCTTCCACTGATATTATTAATTTAATACTTTTTGAGAAGCTTCAAAATTTCCTCTTCTATCAACCGCGTCACGAGTGTCACTCGTTGTTGTAGGGCAAAGGGTTAAAACAGTAGGTCCAAGGTAAAATGACCCAACAGTTGAAGCCGAAAAAAAACAAAAGGCTTTACAAAACCTACACATAAATCTTCTAAACTTCCTCACCTAACTTCATCAATTTGACCCAACCGAACGAGCTACTTAAACATTCTCTTTATCAATCCAGCAATTAGCTGCCTTACTGATAGCCAGACAAGTGATCGGAAACCTGAAGGAATCGGCCGTGCCCTATCTGATCGAGCAGCTACGTCTGGCTCGTTTGAGCTTCGAGCTCTTCGGTGCCCTTAGTCCGAGCGAGGCAAGGCCACCTCCTGGTGAAGAAAACGAAGAAGCTCGATCAAACGACGGCGAAGAGAAGGAAGAGAAATCGGAGAGCGGGAAATCGACGCAACCAAGAAACGTCAGCCAAGCTGAGCTGGAGAGTTCCCTCTACAGAGTAGGGCATCCCACTAATTCTCTACTTAGTGACGTTGCGTTCAAGGTTTGGTCTAGATTTAGCGAATTTTTTTCGTTTTCGAAACACCTCGCATCGCCCGCCGATTTTCTAGTGCTCGAAATACTGCGCCAAGTCCATTGTCACTCATTCGGTCTTTGGTTTCTTTAAGTCACGTTTGATTCATTTTATCTGACGAATGATCAGTTCATTTCTAACTGAATTATTTTTACAAGTAATTACATTGGCTTTAAACAACTATGGGGGAGGAGAGAAGATAAATTTTGAACGGATTTAATGAGATCTTTAACGGAAAGAATTCTCAGCTCCGAACTGTGAAATCTGCTCGGTGTTGGAAATTCCTAAAGTAACTCGAGGATGTTCGCAGAATTACCAGCAGTAGAAATTCACGGGTTACCACATCATCGAGCGTCTTTCATCCCTCGTAATCTCTTTGATATGCCTTCCACACTGGCTTCTGTAATCAGTTACATCCCTCTCGTTTCCCCGTTGTCTTTTCTTTTGAGATTAAACGCTCCGAAATTGCAAGATCCCGTTTCGTGCGCACCTGTCGTGGAGAGAGGCGATCTTTTGTTCGCAGACGAGAAGAATTTAATTAATCTCGCCATACGTTCTTTTTTCTGATCGGTTCTTTTTGCAGAATTTTAATGATTTTTTCCCCGTTTATCCACCGATTCCATCGACGATGCTCAGGTATCCGCCAGAAAGGTAATGTCACGATCATCCTATCGTTTAAAACTTTGACCCTTTCGATTAATCGTAAAATAGATCAGTTGAATATTCTATTACCATTTGTCACTTACTTATTAGATGTTTCTAATGGAATTTTTGCATAGTTCATCGAATAATAAATTTCCGTCATTAATTTTGCGTCTTAATATAGGTCGAGGAATAATTACATAATTATGTTAGTCGCATATCGTTGCTTTGAAACCGTACGTACAAAATGTAAGAAATTTTTGCGTATTAACACTAAAACTACCGAAGTGATCAACATTACGAGTTCTTACCCTTTTAGAAAAATTTAACAATTTTTTTACGAAGGTGGAGTTCAGTAAATATTCCTTGAATATCTTCTATTATATAAATTACTTAACCCCTTGCCCTAAGATTTCTTTCGTGACGAAATACGCCATAGCTATGCAATAAATTGTTGAAACAAAAATGTAACAATTGTTTCTGCAATATTATATACTTTCTAATAAAACTGGCATGAGGATAATTTTATGGTATCTTCTCCTATTAATTTTTCTATCGTGGCAGCTTTTAGAAAATTTCTACTTTTTAATTCCTCGTGTTTAATTTGCCGTGAGTTTCATTCGTTTCAAGGCAAGGGGTTAACTGATCACCGTCTTTGCCACTTCATTTCTCTTCTTACAAAGTGTTCATTTAACATATTTTATTATAAGAGATTAAATACCGGTAATTGTAGTGTTATACATAGAAGCTGAATCCGAACGAGGATAATTACGAGCTAAAAAAAGAAACAATAAATACATAGAAGTAGAACCGACGAAAGGGTTGAACCACACAATCACGGCTTCTCGTGTAGTCTTAGCGTCAGACACTTCATGGACACTGCTAATTTTTACTTTGTTTCGGCAAAAATGTAGCGATCCTTGCACGACCTACGCTAGAGACACTATATGTTTTATAGAATGCTCCGCTAAATGTTTCCCAAAATAGTTTATAGATTTCATTGCAGCGAGCTTCTTGTAAAAAAATAAATAGAAGAAAGAACAGTTATTTCAATCGTTCATATCTTTATCGGGAGAAATACATATACGTGTAACTGTCGACTTTAAAAATTATAGTGAAATTCCTATCAACCTGAAATTGCAATGTAGTCTACACAAGAGAATTAAATATTTAAGTCATAAAAAATATGAAATATCGTACTTTCGATAAACTTTTACGAAAAAGAGTTACTTGGACGAATTGATCTGAAAATTTTTCTATTCGCAGTACGATGGGGCATTTTCGGAGCACCTGGAGATGCTGTCGCAACTCGGATACGTCTGTCTATTTTCGTCTGCATTTCCTTTGGCAGCTATGGCAGCATTGCTCGGCAATCTTCTCGAATTGCGTGGCGATGCCTTCAAGTTGTGCTTCGTCCTTCAGCGACCTTTTGGCCGAAGAGTTTCCAACATTGGAACTTGGCAAGTGAGTGAATGTAACTCGTAAGAAATATTTGGAAAAAAATCTTGTTGAAAGATGTTGAGATTATTCACCGTATTGAATCAAACAAGGGACGTTTTTTCATCGTTCCAGAACGCCATGGAAACTATGGGGCTTGTTGCAATTTTAGTAAATTGCGCTCTGATCGGTTTAAGTGGTCAAGTGCAACGAATGTTCCCGGAGATGTCGGCAACTCAGACGATCCTTCTGATCGTCGCCCTGGAGCATATTATGTTGGCGATAAGATTCGTCATAATTTGTGCGATTCCCGATATACCTCATTGGGTGGCTACCGAAATGGCGAAGGTAGAATTTTTAAGAAGAGAAGCCGTCAGAAGGCTTTCTTCGACGCCGTCGCCTGAACAGCAGCCGGCAACAGTGATAGGTAAATAACTTGTAATTATTTACAATGATATTCATTGATACCATGCCTGGTGCCCTTTGCGGATTGATACTTAAACCGGTGAATACCCTTCCCTCATTCTTCTCTGGTGACAAATTCATCCTTCCAATTAAATCCTAACGATTGCCAGGTTATCTGAACGCTCTCCTAATTTTCTCCTCTAATTGCTAAAGCCTAGCACAAAATTCTCGCCTAACTTAATTTCCACCCTGAAAGATCCGCCGTCTGGTCGTACATATAATCGATCATCGTCTCGTCCTTCCTCCCAACAGTTGTCTATTTCGTTAAAGTTCAGGATGCACCAGCTATCAATTTGCTCAAACTCCGGATTTTCCAGTTACTATTTTCCTTCGGGCTCTAGATTTCCATTCCACCATACTCGTCCGATTCCCGTTAATTCTTCCCTCTAATCGTCAAAACCAACCCGAAACTCTCGCTTACTTTCATCGACCCACCCCGAGAACTTAATTTCCACCCTGAATCCACATAGTCGATCATAGTCACGTTCTTCCTCCTATCACTTGTCTATTTCGTTAACACTTTGACTGCCACGCCGAAATCATATACTTAGCCCAGGACACCACGGGTGCTTTAACAAAGTGCACCATAAGATGCAAGATTTATTCTAATATTTTCATTTATTGATGTTCTAATAAAAAATTTTTACTGTTCAATAGGGCACTTTTTATTTCAAAGTATCTTCTATGTATCAGTCATATTCAAATACACTAACTCTCAATTTTCATTTAGTTTTTTACAATTGTAAAAAGTTCAAACGCTCCGGTCACCAATGACCACCGTGGCGTCTCAGGAGAAACCGTGGCCGGTCATATATGACCAACATGGCAGTCAAAGTGTTAAAGTTCAGGATATAAAGTTCGACAACTTAAAGATGGTTAGGGAGCGGCGGAGCATCTTGTTTTCAATCACCTATTTCCGCCATTTCGTTTTTGGAATTCCCAAACACAGCCTGCTAATGTAAACGACTATGCGAAATGTTTACATTAGGAGACTGGGTTTGGGAATTCAAAAAACGTAATGGCGGGAATAGGCGCTTGAAAACAAGTGATTCCACTGCTCCCTAGCCATCTTTCAGTTGGCGGACTGTACCAGCTATTAATTTCGCTCGAACTCCGAATTTACCAGTTAGTATTTTCCTACGAACTCTAGACTTCTATTCCACCATACTCATCCGATTCCTGTTAATTCTCCCGTCTAATCATCGAAACCAACCCGAAACTCTCGCTTACTCTCATCGACCCACCCCAAGAACTTAATTACCACCCTGAAAAAATATAGTCGATCATAGTCTCGTCCTTCCTCCTATCACTTGTCTACTTCGTTAAAGTTCAGGATGCACCAGCTATTAATTTCGCTCGAACTCCGAATTTACCAGTTAGTATTTTCCTACGGACTCTAGACTTCTATTCCACCATACTCATCCGATTCCTGTTAATTCTCCCCTCTAATCGTCGAAACCAACCCGAAACTCTCATCGACCCACCCCGAGAACTTGAACTCCACCCAGAAAGATCCGCTGTCTGATCGGACAGACAGTCGCCCATCGTCTCGTCCTTCCTCCTACCAGCTATTAATTTCGCTCGAACTCAGGGAGATTCGTGGTGAGTCCAGCAGACGGTGAGAGCGAAGAGCAGCAACTGCTTTCCGAGCGTACCGGAGACGCAACGTCTTCCAGTTTCCCAGACACGCCAACCCTGGCCTCGACGACGCAGACGCCGAGCAGTCCTCCGACGCCCAGCGCCGCGTCGGTGCCGAGGATCTCGGAGACTCCACCCGCGGTTCAAACACCCGGAAGTGCTGGCAGCAGCGAAACTGGAAGTCCCTTCCTGACGGAGAACAATCTGGGCAGTGTCCGGGACATTCATAACTCACCGAGATGCTCCATTCCGGGAGGTGAACGAGGTTCGATGGTTTATTTCATGTCTTCTAGGGTGTTTGGAGATAGTTCCTTAGTAAGAGTTTATTGTTAACCCTTTTGGGATGAATGACAAGTCGAGTGTTCAGTGAGCTACAGGTTGAAATTGAAAGCTTGGACAACTAATTGGTAGTCTGTGTAGAAACAGCAAATGGTATTGGTTGAAAAGGGAATTTTTTAACCCTTTGCGGTCTGAATTATTTTGTCAATTTTGTACTGAACTAAATGAAATTAATTTCACATCATTTTCATTCGTTGATTATTCATTTTTTTTAATGATACCACTAACTGTAGGTACTGATGAATATTTAGGTGATTTTATAAAATCAATATGAAATTAGAAAGTCGATGTTAAATCGTTAGAAAATAAAATGGAGTGAAAGGTATGTCGAGTGTAGCTCGACATAGGACTGCAAAGGGTTAAAGAAGGTTTTTCCGCTGAATCGACTCAATGGTGTATAGTTGCACGGTGGTTGAGGTGGATATGGAGTTCTAATTAGTTGGTTATGAATTTAAATCTCTGTCACCTCTGGGCCATTCCTTTGTATGTGATGTGTGTGTATGTATATATATCACATACAAAGGAATGGCCCAGGGGTGACAGAGATTCGGGCTTTATTTAGGAATCTTCTGAATCACTGAAATTATGATATATATATCATAGCTTCAGTGATTCAGAAGATTCCTAAATAAAGCCCGAATAGCCAAGACAAGTCCTCTGGCCTCTGGTTTGTTCTGATTCGTCTGACGGATAGAGACATCCCTCGTTCTGACGTCATTTGCGATTCTAACGAGTGACTGGCCGAAAAAGCCACACATTCGTTACGTCGCCATGGGAACGACGAAAGAAGTATTTCGTTTTCGGTTGTAATTCGTCGATCTCAGGTTTCTAGGACCGATATAGTGGGGATAGGCGGTGCCAGCGACACCCTCCCCTTACCCCGTGCCTCATACCGCGCGCCTTCTTTCAAGTTTGGCCTCTATAGCTCCAAGGCAAGCTGATTATAGCAGTCGAAGTTGGAAAATGTAAAAATTTTCATGCCAAAAGGGTTAAAAATAGTCCGCACTGTATATACTGTGCTCGTAGCAGCCGATAATGAACTTAGACGAAGTAGTTGTCTCAACCATTCCAGGGTGCCTATAAACGTATCATCATAAAGCCGTACAAGCCTACAAAATTTAAGAAATTCACAGACAACAAATCTGAATCTCCTGATACCAAAGATGCGAAATTTCGTTATCACAAATTTAGTTTTTGCGTTCAATTAAAAGACGACTTCCAATATATACACCACTTGACCACATGAAATTTCTTTCGGCTTATCTTTGAATATTTCAATTGGAAATTGATAACGATACATCAGAATACCGACTGAAAACGTCGGAAATGACGAAGAAGACACAAAATCATTTAGGAGCTTGTAACGTAAAAGGCAAATCTATTCCTTTCGCGTGTCAATAGGAAGGCGCTCGAGAGAATGGTTAGCAAACGAGCCAGAAACATCCGGAGGTACCGATCATTATAGTCATCACTTGACGATAGGACCTCACGGTGGCGTGGACTGGGTGCGAAAATTGGGCCTGGAACCAGGAGGCCGGAAGTCCAGCGATTCCGAGATCAGTGGAGCTGGCACAGTCAGCGGGTGCGCGGAAGAGTTGACTCTTCATCGGTCCACCGACTGCATCGTCTCCAAAGAACTCGCCTCCTCGTCGGACAGTGACCTTCTTAGGTGTGTAGAAACACATTTATAATTATTTATGAAATCGTTTTAATGATCTTTTGCCGTCTTGTAAAGACGCTACAATACGAAAAAACATAAAAGAGAATTACCCTGGTGGGCATAGAGTTAAATGCTTGACATCACCATTAGTGGGATCAAATTGAAAGCGCTTTCAAATATGAGACATCTTTTTTTTAATCCGGAAATTCAATATTTAACGTGTTATTGCTTCGGAGATTCGATACCAGGAAATATGTAAATTTAACGTTAATTGAATTGAAAAGGAGCTTCACAGCTATAGAAGTGAAAGCTTGTACTCCTAATTAGTGGAACCGAAGTTCAAATCTCCGTCATCTCTGGGAAATTTTGCTTAAATTATCATTTAATATATCATAACCTCGGCGGTTTCAAACCCCCTGAAGTGTCTTAAGCGAAATAGCCAAAGCAATAAAGACGAAAAATACAAAAGAAAGAAGCACAAGGCAGCAAAAATAAATGTTTTTATAGGTCGGCCCCGCCGTGGACAATGGCCCACAGGACACAGAAGTTCCGTTTCTCGCCGGAGAAGGAAAAGGAGCGGGAGAGAACGGAAAAGCAGCAATATCAGCATCATCAACGAGAAATCCAGGAACATCGGGAACGTCAGTCACACTATGCCGAAAAGGAGAAAGAATCGAGCGGTCTTTCGGATTCCAGTAAGACGATTTCAAGTCAGGAGGACGAGAAACCGTCGAAGGAGGAACGAGAAGCGAAGAAGACGAGGGTAAAGCAAAGCCTAATGAAGAGGGCGAGATCGGTCGCGATTTTCTCGTTGAAGTTGAAAGAGCGGAGAGCGAGGGAAGCGGAATTAAAGGCAAAAGAGGCCGAAAGAGAAGCCAGGTGGCAACAGCCGCAATCCTGCGTTGGCGGAGAGCTCTCCTGTATTCCCATAGAAAAGCTTATATCCGTGGATGACATCGCAGCCATGGAACTACGCAGACTTAATCATTAGCCGCTTGACGTTTCACTTTCGTTTCACATGCTACGTAGAACCATTCGCCTGCGCCAATGATACTCACTGAAAAATGAACTTTACAATCGACTGTGTTGGAATTTTGCTCAATTTTCATCGGGTGAGATCGTTTCTATTCTAACGCGTTTCTTGCACGCGGTGCGATGAATTCTTTCTAAAGGAATTTGGAAATCGTTCGATCAGGAAAGTTGAGAATGTTACTTTACGCCTAAATCGCAACGTTTAAACACTGAACCGGATCACGTGACCCGGTATAACTATGAACTTTCGAATGGAAGTTCTCGTTTTTAAGCTATTTAAATGATTCTTCGTCCGTATTACGTCTTAGTTCGATATATTATTGCTCAATTTTTGAAATAAATTCTCTCCAGTCTTGTGGATACTTCCGGTGACGTCACGACTTCGTGTAAAATCCCGATTTACCAATGCGTCATGTACGATATTTGTACTTAAGTTTAGAGCGTTAAACGAGTCGCAAATCTTCATGGTTAATTTAGCTACACGAGATGCATTATTTGATCGACATTTTCCAACGAGTATCATTAGCGTAGGCGAAACACGCGCACCAGCGAGAAGCTCACAAAATGACCCACTGAAAACCTTACGGGTTCGATGAAAGGCTAAGATCAAGAAACAAAGAAGATTTCTTCCGTTATCGTGGATATTAACGACCCAGGGAAGACCATCGAAGAAGAGAAACTATGAAACGGCGCACAAAAGTAAACGAGTCATTATGAGAGAATTTTAGAACAACGTTCTTTAGAGGACACTTTAGAATATCATCCTTAAAGGTCACATTTTTAGTAGAACTAGTCGATACCTCGGCATCGTAGACTTATTAAGCTCGAAAATAAGGGGGTAAAGAGTCTTGTCGATGCCAACAGTACTGTACACCGTAATCGGTTGTTTTCGTCCTCTTTGTAATTCGACGAAATGTGTTTAAAGAATATCGGGAGAACGTTCGCATTGTTATCGCGATGTTGCGTGATAATGATCGTTTTAATCCATTCCGGCTACAATTTTTTTTTGTAACGATCCTGATCGATTTGTGGTTCATTAAATTACTGGCGTTAGCGAAGATGGAAATTGATGTTGTCAGTGAACTTGATATTTATTTTTCGATTAAATATGATAAGTTATAATTTGAGGAAATATAATGGAGCTGTTGAGTAGATGAATAACATGCAACTTTCTATTCCGGTCGAATGGATTAAATTCGATCGCACGAAAAGAGCCGTGGATTATCGCGAATTCGATCGACGACGTTCGACTACCCTTAACACATTCGATTGTTACGGATATATTAAGAAATAAGAATTTTTATCAGCTAATTGAGAATTTCCTTTCATTTCTCTTCTCCGCTTTTGAATTTTCTTTCGTTTCATTTAATTACTGTTCTCGATTATCAATAATTTAGAAATAGTATTTATTACCTTATTTAATTTTCAATCGTTAACTGTATCATTGATTCTATTTTCGTGAATTTCGATCTTTACCTCCAATCAATGAACTCTTCTAATACTTTCCTTTCTTATATTATAAAAATGTTTTCTTAGTATTATTCTCATACTATTAAATGCTACATCTCCACATTAAAAAAAAAAGAAAAACAAACTTGAAACTCTTTTCTCTTCGAGATATAAAATTAACGAAGTAAATAAATAAAAATTCAAGCTCGTAACAATGAGTGTGTTGAAGCAAACGAGAGGATCGAAGTATACACACTTCTGCAATCGGAAATCTCGAGGCCATTTACAAGGCGGCATACTGTGTTAAGAAATTTGTAAAGTATCTAAAGCAGCTACTGCTGGTAACGAGAGCCGATCGGAAATTGACCTGAAAACGAAGAAGAAACAAAAAGGTGATCGTTGTTGTTGCTGAGTATAAGTTGTTAATTAATGTTGACTAGATGCTAATCGGTTAACGAACTTTTTGCTAAATAGATCTTTACGAAGCCATATCACTTACAGACGCGTACACAAACACAGAGAAAAAGTGAACACACAAAGCAAAAATCTGGCGTGCAGCTTCTTTATCGCGTCCTTTTTCCGTTATACGATGAAGGTCCGTTAAACGAATGAACATTAAGTTTCAGGGAAAGGAAACAAAGGAGCCTTTGTACCGTTCAACAACGAGAGACGAATTTTTCGGGGCCGTTTTTTGTATATAGCGTGAAATTAACGAGCTAAACGAACGGCGAGGTTTTGGTTTCATGGCCTAGCTCTCACGTCCCCGTCCATTGCTAAAACGCGTAACCCAGTCCGTTCAGTGAACAATGTTTTTCGTTTCGTAAAGTATCTTCTTTTCTTTTCTTCCAATCATCGGTAACGAGTATCGGTATCATGATTAGAAGCATCAGAATATTTGAGCACCGTTGAGCAAACAAAAAATAATTGATATTTTGCATTGTACTTAGCGTGCCCAAATGGGAATTTGCAAGACTAGATGCGAAGTCGATTAGATTAGACGCTTTCGTGAGGCAAAGTTTTAAAGTGTCAGCGGAAAGCATCTGTGTTTGTTAGATGTTTTGTATAAAACAGGAACTGAGCCAATAAAAATATTCTACGAACGTCTTCGGTACTCGTCATTTTTATTAGCCTATTCTCAGGGGTATTTATTAACCGTCTCGTGGATCTCACGTTTTGTTAAACCCTTGCCTTACGATTTCTATTTTGACTATGAGTGCAATAACTCGAAATTAATTCTTGAAATCAAAATTTCTTTCTGATTTCTGATATTTCCTACAATTGAACGCTATATTAATATTCTGGAAACAATTTGATTGTCGCGTAACTGATTTATATTGTCAATTTAATAGTTTGTGGAAAACTTCAATAATTCCTATTTCATTTACACCGTTACGAGTGTCACGTTATTGTAAGGCAAGGGGTTAACCCTTTGCGCTCTGAATTATTTTACTAACTTTTTGTCAAATAAGTAAATGTAGTCTCAGAAAATTGTCTACCGTTGATTATTCATTTTCACTTGATACTAGGAACAATTCGAGGTACCGTAGAATATTTATGTCAAGATGCAAAATTATTGTCGATTTCGAAAAGTCGATAATTAGTAGATGAAACGTTAAGAGCTATAGAAAGCTGTGTCGAGTGTAGCTCGACATATGAGTGCAAAGGGTTAATGATTTTTAAAACGTCTTACTAACGTCACCTGAGTACTTTAATCTAACAAATTCTGTTTTTATATGTCCTCTGTTTCAAGTGCTGCGATTGCAGCAGCGACTCCCTCGTTGGACGAAGAAGCATCGACCTGCCAAACTACTATCTGCTACTACAAGTAACTACTACATGCACTAAGCGAGCACAGTCACAAAATGTTTAAAAAGGAAAGAAAATGACGCTCCATTCTAGAATCCGGGGAATCGAAAATGGTCAATCATTCGTCGTGACCTTTCTTGCGACAGTTTGTCAGGTCTCTTCGGCGGATGCCTCTTCTCTTTTCGGGCTCCAGCCCCAGGAACGTTGCTCGAATATCTCGCTAGCTTAACTAAAATTTTCACCTATCCCGAGGCGCTTTCGCGGCAAAACGACGCGAGCGATGCGCAGACGACGAGTGATTTCAGAAATCGCCCCCCGCGCATGCGCCGTTGCTCGTGCCGCTTGCAATTTGAGCACGATATTCGAGCAAACTGAGCTGAAAGTAAAGACTAAAACTAAGAATCGCGTACGAACGAGATCGGAATCCGTTCAACCACGATTAATCCCAGGAGCAGACGTTTCACTCTAACTCGCGGCCGATTTATGATAGTCTGACCTCCTGGCCCTACCTGCTTATGTTTAACGAACATTTCAGAAGGTATGCTACCTACCTACCTATAACCTATATTTAAAAATGGCAAATCGCGGCTCAAGTATGACAATACATTCACTCATCGATTCTCATTCAAGAGCCCGGGCGCAAGGGCCTACACTGGAGAGCCACCCCGGGGTGACTCCGACACCCGAGCTCCGTACTCAACATTCACACTCTAAGGGTACGTACCATTTCCTGAAATCGACTGACAAGCAAAGCGGACATTGCGTACTTTATCAAGTGAATATTATCGTCCACGTCGCGCACAAGGGAACCGTGATATCACGGACCTTTGGAAGGTCGTGCAAGAGAATTGGGAGCATTTTTCAGGAAAACGGTAACGCATATGGCATGTATTTTTCATCCGTGTATCTTTAGATTCTATGTGAATTCAATATCAAATACCATATGCGCCAACTTATTCACCATGCGGCGAAACCGAATATAAATAAAAACCGCGGAGGCTCCTTTTAACAGAATACATTTGGGTTCCAGCAAGTACGGACGACAAATTATCGTTCGTTTCTAGGAGTTTCAAATGCGACGCAAGATCCACGGCCTAACCAAACATACAAACGTGGAAATTACGTCGTGCACGACTCGCTTTGACATTGTCAGTCGCTAAAAATGATTAGTCCTACGAGCTAAAGCCCTGCTCGCCGCTCGGACTCATCGACGTAGCACCTGGGCATTGCAATATGTCCGAGCTGGGAAACGAGCAGGAGAAAATGTGCACTCACCTTTTGTGCTGAAAATCCTGAGCTCGAAAAGTAATCAATGAGTGGTATCTAACGATCTAATTTTCTTTCTTTCTTTAAAAATACTTTATCATTAAAACTAGGCATTGATCGATACTGGAAGGTAATCGTTAATTGAAACGAAGACTCAACTGTGAATATTTATATTTCCAAAGATCAAATCATTTTTGTTATAACGAATGTTATACTGGACTTTATATTGAAAATATTTAGATTGAATTTGTAGACTAAAGGCATGCAAGGAACCCTCGGGAGATTCCATCGTCGAAGTAAATTGTTTAAAGGATATTGGGAGGTCATTGCAAATTGTTACTTCGATTCCAGAATCTGCCCGTCGCGAAGTGTCTTCTTGCACTTTTTATAAGGCAAATTTTACGGTTTTCGTGATCAACGTGAATGTAATTTTTTTTCGAAACGGCACGTAATTGTGCGTTACAATTCTCGTGGAACGATGCACCGAGTAAATATAATACAAAGTACGAAGTCGGATTGGTGATCCGTCTTCAGAATCTACACGCGCAATGTTAATTTCGAGGAATTAATTCGCGATTCGAGAGTATCAATTTCGTGCATTCATTCAGCGCGCACTCGGGATGTACAAGAAGACCTAGCCTGAGCTAATAAACATCCTAAATATGCAGTTGTTCATGAGTGTAATACTATTTATTCAACCCATGGTAACTGTGCTCGCAAAAAGAAATGATACAACCAATCACCCGTGCCGATTCGGACCAATCGTCCTACGGCATGATTTGGGATCTTGGAGGAATCTAAACACATGCGACTCACCAATCGCAGAGAATAATTAACGGATGCCTTTCCGAGCCAGTTGAATTTCTCGAAGAACTCCGTGATTATCTTGATCTGTAAAATGACGGACAAATTTTGCATTAAAAATCAGCCAAACGTAATCGCTGGAAAGAAATATTACAGAGGTCATATATTTTAAAAGATTCAACTTACAAAATAAAATTTGTGGTTTCGTTGATGTTACATCTGCCAACCGAAATTCCTAAACTTGGTTTCAAAAGTTCACCGACTCTACCACCGATAAGAAAAATAAAATAGAAAACAAAATGCGGCCGATTTCCTCATAGTCGGCGAAAAGGGAGAATCTACTTTCTTTGCGATGCAAATATTACAATGAGAGCCACGACGCTCTGGGATAAATATATAATATTCGTTTTAATTTCGATGCAAACACTGACTTTACATTTGCGGTAAAATTAACGAGCAACGGTGCCATTTAATAAACTTTACTGATAAACTTTATGATGAGGTTAGAGACAGGTGCTCTGTAAAAACAAATTGATACAACTGATACGTAACAAACACTGACTCTAAGGCCGCATTGCGCGCGGCCACTAGTTGCTGAAAATAAAAGTGACGATATTATGGATTCACAGATAAATTAAAAACTGAGAGTAGAGTTCGAGCACAATTTTTGACAATTTCTTAACAAAAAACGAATCAAATGCAGGAGTACAAGTTTTCGTAAACTTGTCTCTTTGCTTCTGTGCGGTGCATGCGCGCGCAACTTCTGCGCAGACGCCATGACGACAATGGGTAAAATAGGAACTATGCAATAGCGAAGGCAAATCCGAACCGTTGCAAAATGAAAATTTCCAATTATACATAAATTCTACTTGTGTATCGTTAGACCGAATAAACCAACTGCGATAGTTCGAATCGTAATGTCAAGAATTGCTCGTACTACACCATAATGGAAAAAACAGAACTCACATATTCCAAAATATTTGTCGGTGAATCGCAGCAATGTACCGGTCGACGAGAGAGGAAGAACTCGACGAATACCATGTCTCCTTTCGCCGTCAAAAAAGAAGAAATCGACGAGTCAGAGTTATATTCAAACGCACAACATACTAATTAATAACTGCCAGTAGAATTCGAACACAGGTTTTCAAAATTTCTTAACAAAAAACCAATTAATTTCACGAGCACCCGGTCTCGCAACCAAGCAAGCGAAATTTTCGAAGACCACTGTGGCGCCACTATTTCGGCGGAACGCCACGAACCAGCGCGCTGCAGCGGTGGGAATATTCAAATAATGATAAAATGCGCTCTGACAATAATATTTTAATTCTACCTCTGTGATATTAAATGTAATTAAAAAATGTTCACCATTTCAAACATAATGTTAAAGATGGAGATGGTGGAATTATATCTAGAAACTTGCAGATTTTTAGGGATTTACAGCCAATTAGCTCGTTATTTATTTCAATTACTCTAATTATTAAATCATATTGAATATTTTTTTTTTTTAAAGATCAAAAATTATAATCATAGTGAACAGATTCATTTCGGGTAAAAAATTACGATTACGGTCGTAAATGAAGTTAAATCGGTTAAGTCACAGCTGTATTGTGATTCTGCGTTCACTGTGATACATCACTGTAGTGAATTTGCGCGCCATCTTCAGTAATTACTTCAAGCGGTACTACAAATTCTGTAAACTGCAGTATACATTACCGGGAATGCACTTATGCGCAGACTCTCAGTGTAGCAGACAACTCCGTGACGTGAGCGGTGGTCATCGGGTTAAAGATGTTTCGTTCAATGATATTTTCGCGTAAGTTTCTGCGAAGAATAGTTAAAATATCAAAATTCTTGATGCCAGCAAAAGAAGCTAGCAATAAAGTAAATTGTACCATGCCTGTCTTCATTTCGTTAAGTCTTAACGTTAAGTCGCAAATGTGTTCCATATACTCATCTCTGGTAGTCTATTTCCTAGTTGTATCTATTTGCATTGCATAAGATGCGGATACTTCAACAAAACTAAGTTAATTCTGTTTACGTTCGTATTAATGTAGATCTATAGCGTATCGCTTTGCGAAACATTTCATAACCTTCTACGACGTAAACTTAACGTTCGTAGTAACCAATGAACCTCTTTTATTCCCTCGCCCTGTAAAAATACATCTGATTAGAATGCATAATTTTCAATTTGCAGCCAACATTCAACAGGGCCTGACGTCATTAATACGTAATAACATAGCTTTATCAGGATGTCCCGCTGCTATGGCTATTCAGGCCAATACCATGGCCACAGAGTCCGCAGTCGAAAAAGCCAAATCTGCTTTGCCATCAAAAGCCGAAAAGATACCGTACAGTCCATTTCAGGATACCAGTAATATGGCAGAGTATGCTGTAGCTCGATTGGATGACCTTCTAAATTGGGGCAGGAAAGGATCTATGTGGCCATTGACGTTTGGTCTGGCTTGTTGCGCCGTTGAAATGATGCACATGGCAGGCTCTCGATACGATATGGACAGATATGGAGTTGTATTCAGAGCTTCACCCAGGCAAGCGGACGTGATAATTGTTGCTGGAACTTTAACAAACAAAATGGCTCCAGCGTTGAGGAGAATATACGACCAAATGCCAGAACCACGGTGGGTGATTTCTATGGGAAGCTGTGCCAATGGTGGTGGATACTATCATTACAGCTATTCTGTGGTCAGGGGGTGCGATAGAATTATACCTGTGGACATATACGTACCAGGTAAGACCATATTGAAGATGCTGTGATTATAATTTTAATGAAACAGTACATAGTCACGCTAATTACAGTTAACTTTGACTTTTAATGGCTGCAATTTGAGGATAAAATTAATCTGCAAGAATAATTTTTGTACTTTAGGATGTCCCCCAACGGCAGAAGCTCTTCTGTATGGTGTACTTCAATTACAGAAGAAAGTAAAACGCATGAAGACCCTGCAGATTTGGTACAGAAACTAATGCTGTTGTTATGAGTTCATAGTAGGAAGTTATGTACAAATTATTTTGGTATTGTATCATAGGAGGAAACTGAGATAAAAGTATAGCTGCTGCAACTTATCTCCAGCTGTTGTGATTAAACAAAGAATAAACAGCTCGTTGAAAAATGAGATGCTATTATAATATATACAATTATAGTTAAATTCATCTTTTACATTAAACTTCATTTCAAACATCGATTTTTATCTCACAAAATAATTTACAATTGTCGAAACGCGTTACGTCGGTACAATAAACACTAAAACAGAAAACAGGACGGATGAAATGTTTTTCCTGATCATAATGGGAATTAAAACGAGAAGTCTTAGAGAATGGTAATTAGTTATATTTTTCTTCGTTCACTCTTTATTAATTTTGCTATTTAAAATATGTACAATATCTTAAATTAATTTAAACAAAGCAAAGACTTTAGGCGACATCTTTGCCATTTAGCTTACCACATATTAAGGCCCCTTTATTTTTTTTTCTTTATATATTGCTCTATCTAAATACTACTTACGATGGTATTTATTTTAATTATACATTACATACATACAATGTTTAATAAAAACACATCAACCGATACGCATCACTCATACAATAGGTACGACATTTTGTTTTGAAAACATTCTGCAGCCTATTGTACCTAGTATTTCATCTTTTCTTATATAAGAGTGCACTTTCACGAACATACTGTACTTCTGTTGTGTCCACAGCCCGAATTTTAAACGCTTACTTTGGTCATTGAAGGAGAGCATAGTACAGCAAAATGTTAATCCGTTTTCTATTGACAATTTAACTCCGATGCTTTTAATCGATTCGTATTTTCTCCTTTATCATTCTTTTCCTATAAGATTCCTCGATTTTATTTGCATGTTTCAATTTTGATATATTTTTATATATTTATATGTATATATACGTATTATATTTGTATATGTATATATATACATATATATATCTCCTTTGCTTTTTCATTCGGAAATTTTTACATATATCGTTTTCATATTTCCTGTACCACGACAGTATGATCAGTCTCGATTTGAAGCTTAGTTTAGATGTACGTATCAACGTGCTATGTAATCCTAGAAAGATGCAGGAATCACAAATTTAAGAAAAAAAAATACAATTTGTCAAAGATGTTTCGCGAAAATTAATTAGAAATGTTGTTTGATTATTACACAACGAAAAATGTGAATTTTTACGATATGATCTTCTATACGGTAACTATTACGGAGAAATCGTAAAATTGATTGTTCTCTCAGATTCGAGAGAATCGTGGAATTATTAATTCACCTTTTGCTTCTCGGTAATTGATATTTAACGTTTGTTTACACGCGTTATCGAATCAAACTCCAAGCATCAACTTTAATCGAATTTTTAAGTGTCCCTTTCACGATGCAATACCAGTCCAATGAATTTCGTTCTAAAATAAACGTTTTGTGCAGTGGAACAATAGTTATCATGAAAATATGCATCTAACTCTCGTTTTTACACGCCGTAAGTTCTTTAATTTCCCAAAGTGATAAGCATCGTCGTCGTTTCGAAAATATACACTTATCACGAAAACGAAATAAAGTTTAAGATAATTTACAATATACAAAATAATAAAATATATCAAAGTCCTATACATTTCTTGCAATTTCTGTGACGTAGAAAATGACTACAATAAATTGTTTGTACAAACCTATACATAAAACTCCACAATTGAAAATCGCAATTCTCAAGCACTTGAAACATTCAATAATGAACAATGAGATTGACTATTATCCATGCTAAAAAATTAATTCGTTTCTTCTTATACGTTAATCACAATAATTCTTGCTCTTCCGAGACCAGGATACCCGGTCTCGTTTCCCATTCGTTTGAGCATGTATCTTTGCTTTTCCTCCGTTCATTCAATGATTTCCCTTCTCTCATATTTCCTTTCTGTATCTGCTCAGTCTCGTGTAAATTTTTCATTTTTTCAATCCAATAAAATTGTACAAACCTAGCACATCTCTGTGCTCTGCCACATGAATTTGTACGGTCCGAATATGCAAAGTACAATCGTTTGAATGCAATTAAAGGATAGCTTGAGACGTAGATGGTGGTGGATTGCTCGGTAGAGCGGGCACAGGTCCATCGGTCCACTGAATAAGAGAATGCTCACCCATTTGCGTACTCTGAAAATGATCTTTCAAAAGTGTCTGTGAAAAAGTGCAATGCATCTGGTATGCCTCGCTTTCACGATTCGGATCTCCACAAATTCTGTAAAGATCTGCAACGAAAGGTATTTAATTAAAACGATTCATAAGGGCAATGTTAACGTACATTTAAGATATCTCTATACCTTTAAGTATAGCGGTAGCCCATAATTGTACATGTACATCAGGTATTTTAGAAGCTAATTGCATTGCAGGTGTGACCATGTTCATAGATTCTCTACTATTCCCTAAAGAAAGAAATATGTGTCCTAGGAGTACGAGACTACACGATGTGAGTCTATTTAGATCTTCGGAATTTGCCATTTTCAATGTTTCTCTGAGGTATCTCCTTAAAATATACATATTTTTCCAATTATTCCTTTGAAATTGAATTATAATGTTTAGGTTTCTATATATTACGCGTACTTCGCTTCGTTGTATCTTGCTCCAAAGAAAGCTTGAAGCCCCTGAACGTAGTACGCGGCTGCTCTTAAGGAATGCGAATGCGATGGTAAAGATTCGGGATTTATTCTTTCTAGTAAAGCACCTAATTCTGCCTCCCTCTTCGTTCTAAGGTATACTATTGCCAAATTTAGATTTGCAAAAGTCCATAGCTCCCTCTCTTGCGATGTCTAAAAATAATGAAATATGAATTATAAACTGAATACACAATAAACCGATTTTCGTAGTTTTGCGGCCTTACTCTTAAAGCAGCTGTGAACTGAGCTTCCGCGGCTTCCATGCAATTCATTGACATTGCATATAGACCCAACAGAGCGTGCAACTGTGGCCTATGACCTTGCAATAACCTTGGTTGTCTCCTGCAGAGCTGACAAGCTTGAGAAATTTCTGCAAGAGCCACACTTTTGTTTCCCATAACGAGCCGACACATTACTATGTGTTCTAATAACATCAGTTGAAATACCGAAAGTATAGGTTTATTATCGACAACTGCAAAACAATGAAGCAGTTAGATCTACATCTACAACTATATTGAACTACTGAAAGAAGCATTATAATGGTGCATTGCGTGTACTTTTGAGTTTCTCAATTTGAGTTAATGCTTTGTCTGTATATTTTTGAGCTTTGTCCATGTAACCAGCTTGCATCGAATGCATAACTGTCACCAAGTAAACCAAAACGTATAGATGATCCTTTGGCATCCATATAAACATGTCTCCGATATTAGAACCTGTGACTACCTCGTCTGCTGGCCAACTTGGAGACATTATAGTCTGTATACTTTGTTGTAATTGTTTTAAACATGGCTTTACACTTTTTACCTATGAAGAAATGCAGAAAATTTAGATGTGACATAAATGTAAATTACGGAGACGAAAATGCGCCACAATTCGAGAATCTTCGTACCTGACCTGCCATTAAAAAATGGCAGACTTGAAGTACCAAAAAATAAACTTTTAAATATTCTTTTTGGTGCGGACTACCCTGCCAATTTTCAACATGATGGCCCGCAGAGTTTAGAAGGGGATGGACTTCTGTGAACTTTTTGTCTATTAATAAAAGCATACACCTACTTAGTAAGAACAAAACTCTCGTGTAACTAGCATTGCTTATGTGAGAATAATCAACGCCGACGGCAAGTAGACTACTAGCCGCTACAAAGTCTTTTTCTGATGCATGTATTTGCTGAAAAACAAGACGTAAGATTATAATCCCTTATGAAATATTTATGAAAAGAAATATAACATCGAACAATACACTTACTGCAAGTTGAAAAATAAGTCTGCAATGCCAATACACATTATGTTGAGAAAGTTCTATTGCTTTCCGTAATATTGGTTTGCTAAGATTTGGCTGTTGCTGCTGTTCATACAATTCTGCAACAACGCTAGCAGCTTCAAATTTCACGTCGTCGAACGTATTTATATTCTGACTCAGCCTCCACTGAAATTTAAATCACATATGAAATCTTCCTTGCACACCTGAAGTTACATTACCGACAGTACCAAAATAATAAGAAAGGTTAGAATCGAAGTCGCAAAAAATACCAAAGTCTGCACAAAATACTCGATAACAATAAAGAGTAATATTTCGATGAAGCAATAACGGAACATTATAAAACGAATAATACACGAACTTACCGCTTGTTCTAAGTGGGACCGCGCCAAATCGATGTTTTTGGTATGTGTGAGAAGGATGTTACCAAGCTGAAGATGAGTACGTGCCTCGACTCTCGGAGGCGGCTTAAAATTAAACACCGCTTGCAAACACTGAATGCACGATTTGATATTCGGCGGACTCGAGGTCCGAAAGTTTTCTGCTAATCCTAACAACGAAAGATACCAAGCGTCCTGTGAAGACGCCATTTTGACATTTCACACGACGAGTAAAATCTCCAGCCGTGATAACAGACGGCAACTTGCTTTCAGATCAATTCTTCTGCACTCGCGATAAATCCACTCCGCTTTCCTGAACAAGGAAATCGGAATCGCGAGGTGTTTTACAATTTCGCGGTGTCCTGTTGAATACGTTTCCCCTGGAAACCGCTGTATTGCGTAATGTTTACATACATATGTAACACAACGTTTTCTGCATTATTACTACACATTTTTTTGCATACGCGGTAACAATGTACATACGTGAACACGTTATACAGTTCTTTCGCAGATGAAACGTATCTAGTGGAGATTTCGACATAACTTGTCTTAATGTTTTCAAATTAAAGTGGCAACGAACTACATTTGTTATCCTCGTTAGAATCGAATGACACAACTAAATGATTCTAGGGAAGTATCGTTCTACCATTTCGACGTGCGTAAATTCAAATTTGGTATTCAGATTCTAACGAAATTTCAAATCATACATATTAATTGACTAAATTTTATTCGCGACAGAGGAAGAATCATTATATTTGAAAAATAACGAGTAATTACGTGGGTATGTGTTTCTGATTGAAGAGAAGGAAATAGTTCTAAACTATTAACCCTCATACCCTCCTTCGGGTAAAGTCACCCAATCTGTTTCCAAATGCTGCACAATGTTTGATTTATTTTTAATATGTTGTAACTTGCTGTAATTCTAGTGAAATACAGTATCATAGATTACAAATTACATTAATTAAAGCGTAAAGGGAAAGTGCGTGAAATATCAACCGAGGATGTTTTGTGTAACTATTTTTGAGGAGTGTATGAGGATTAATGTGGATCAGAATACATGTATTAAGTTTAACACTTTTTATATCTATGTATTTCACAGTAAACGTATCTATGAATAAGCTTCGCATAGAATGCAATCATAATATATAAATATAAAGCAGTCATTTTCCACGGACTGCCTGAAAATGAAATATTCCCTAGCATTCGGTGATTTGACTGAGTGATAATATCGACCGAGAGTGATATGTACGCCAATGTATAATTAGCATCGTATCACGTGACACGTCGGACATGACAATTACCCTTTTCCTTTGTTCAATATGAAAATACATCTGAACAAAAGGAATGGGAATAATTCGCTGGATAACGGGATACATAAAATAAGAAATCATTACAAAAATCTATTTCATCCTTCATATTTTCCACTTCAACCATGTCTCTAGGAGGTTATTTCATTCAAAAGTCCAGCTCATCATTCCAAATCCTAATTTTTACACTTATTTGCTGTATTAAAGTGTACCTATCGTAGAAAAACATTTAATTTATATCAAAATATAAAAATATAGTTGATGAAAAGTGATCAATATCGCGGTAGGAAATGTTACAGAATGTTTTCGTCTTTTATCAAATAAATATAATGTAAAGTGTCATCATCGGTTAGCTAGGTATGATTAATAGTAAAACGTAACGGAAATAAAATTTCGCAATTTTGTCGAAGAGAAAAAAGCGGAGGAAATTAATTTCGAATTGAGAACTATCAAGCACTGATTCCTTCTGCCCACATGCGTCGCAATGTAGGATATCCCCACCTCCAGGTGATACATACAGCGGAGAACTCTAAAGTGTCGGGGCTCTTCTCGGCTACCTGATCAGTCGTGATTTTAAATTACGCAGGTCGAAACGTAAGCTTTTTTTCTCAACTCCAGTGTTTTACGGCAGTGATGTGCACTCGCGTTACATTTCTATTATTCTGCACGTTTCTCTTTGTCACCGGCAACTGTGAGGAAAATGTCACGGTTATCACGGAAGAAACGCAAACGGAGAATGCGCTAGCGAAATTGGTCAAAATGTTCTCAAAGCCTGGAGCATTTAAACGAGTGAGCTTAGCATCAATTACATGTCGATGTATTCGCTAAAAACAATTGAAATTGGACATTGAGTATTCATAATTCTAGTTTTGATAATAAGACAGCACTTTTGTACTGTAATTAATTGTTGTATCGGTGTTTACAATCGTTCTTCTGCAATCTTAAATCTGGTACCAATTTCAATTATCGATTAAAAGGAAAAACATATTGCGCTAAAGTTTTTTACTGTTTTATACAGATAGTTAATGTAAATTTCATTACTAATTGTCAGTATTATTGTGAAGTAACCCTTTTATAATTTATTGCTAAAACTTTTGTGTACCGGATAGAAAGACACGTTATTTTTATCGGGCTTTAATGTGATGTGGCAGAACCTAAGTACGACGGTGTGGAAAATTTTAATACAATTATTTCGTAAAAATCTAAACTGTCTTTAAAGCAACGATGTTATATTTAAACACAATGTGTTCAATTGAGAATAATTCGTATTTTCTTTCAACGTCGTTACATCGAAAGTTGGAAAATACTTTCTATCTTGTACACGTGTGTCCCGATACAACTTTCTACATTTTCAAGTTTTTAAGGTTTAGTTTACATCAATGATATCCCTACAATTTACGAATACACGTTAAATAAGATACTAAATCGAGGAAAATTTGTAACGGAGACACATTAATCGTACGTCAGCCGAGATGAAACTGCCCGGCACAACGTACTTTCAGATTAATGCAATCCTCGGAGAAAATTCCATCGAGGAATCTTTCACATCCTGCCCGAAAGGCGAGGAGGGACTCGAATGCAGAAGAGCCGAAGCTCGAAGGTCCGTCGATTGTCCCGAAGGTAAAATAAAGACTTTTTTTTCCTTCCTTTCTATTTTTCGTTTTCCATTGCTACATTTATTTCACCTAGGACCTACCGTTTAAAATAGATTTCAAAACCATTCACGTGTGATCTTCGTAAATGCGATATACAAGGTGGCCCAAAATTCAATCTCTTTATCATCTATTAAAAATTCAAATTTATTCCTTTATAAACGATAGACCTAATCCTTGAAAATTATTTTTAATTTCTTTTGTAGATAATGCCCTTACCGTGGTCATCATTTTGTTATTGATTTGCAAAAAATGAATAGCAAACACGTTACTTCTATGTCCCAATTTTCACGGCACTTCATTCGCCCGATTTTCAAAATGACGGTTTTAAATGAAAAAAAAGTGTTAAAAATAAACATTTTTGCTGCAAAAATAGTTCTAGAATCGATCTTCCGTGTAAATCGTGGGACAGGTGTATTATATGAGCCGTTTATTTTGAAAATGGCATAAGTCACTTTATCGTAATGAAAAATGGTGATTGTTAATGACTACACGAAATTATATATACTGACAAAAATATACGTATCCCTGATAACAATTACAGGTAAATCTTCTCGAAAACTGGGATCGATATTTTTAAACACGTTAAAACGTACATTCCAAATATCTCGATTTAAAAAGAAAGTGACATGTCAATTTTGAAATAAACGGGTCATATTTTAAATGGTCTAGCGAATTTTAAGATCACGCTGTATAAAGATTACTTAAGAATCTTTGAAGAATTTGCCGATTAGTATCGCCGTAAAAAACGTGTCTCGCCGTAGAGTGGCGTGATACAGCACGGTAGCAGCAGCAGTCCTTCCTGTTGTTATGAAAAAAACATTACTTTCCGTGCAATACAATAGAGATTCTGACCTTGACATAGCCACTCCCAGAACGACATTGTTTGCCCACGTTAAATGCAACAGAGCGCGAGGGTGTTAATCTCTGAGTTAATACTAGAACTACCGGCGTTATATCTATTATATTTAGACACGCTGAATAAATATAATACTTTGGAAAAAGTGAAATCAAGAGGTGAGATAGATGATCAATTAACGCTAAAACTACGAAGGCAGTAAAAATTACGAGTTTCCAATTTTTCGAAAAATTCCTCAAATTGATAGGAGAGCCATGGAGTAAATATTTCCCTTCTATCTTATAAAACCTAAATTGCTTAATTGATCATCTTTTTCACCTCTTGATTTCTCTATTTCCGAAGTACTTATTAATATAAAGTACCTATTAAATGTAAAAGATATAACGTTGATAATTCTAGAATCAAGTAATTTAGGTTTGATAAGATAGAAGTGTCATTTTTACTGCGAGGCTTGCCTGTCAATTCGGGTAACTTTTCGAAAAAATTGAGAACCTGCCATTTTAGTCGCCTTGATAGATTTAGTGTTAAACCTACGATCGAATACAATAGAATTTAAATTAGGTGCGTCAATCTCATTAGATACGCACACATATAGCGATTTGGATTTAAAGGAAACTATATTCGTCAGATGTGATCAATGTTACGTATTCAACCTTAAATTTTGTAGGGTTGGAGTAAGGTTGGAGTTAAAAGTGTAGGGCTGGCAGCGCGCAAATTTGAAAAGAACAGCATTAGAAACACCCGGAACATTTATAAAAAAATTCGGAACAAGTTATTTTCACCATCTTGGCAAATCCAGTGTTAATGAACGTTAGTCGAGAAGTGTAGGACCGGTATCGCTTTCTATGCATCTATTCAATAAGAATGTTTAATGCCACATGTCCAATTTTTAATGTAAATTATTAATAAAATTATACAATCTCCCGTACCGATTAAATATAGCACCATCTTTCGCCTTTTCTCGATCTAACGAGGTTACAGAAGATTTAACAAATGATGGCAATCGTTACGCTCGATAGATTCGAAGGATATCATAGAACCGTATAATTATCCTGTGAAACCTTAATTCCGCCGAGAATGCATAAAGAAGCTTAATTTTCCAGGTATACATTAGTTAAGTAACGAAATTGTGTGAATTACTTCACACATGAGAAAGTATTGTATACAGTAAACTGTGTGACATACATTTTAACGCTTAAGTACTTTCAAGTAAGACGTAGATTAGCACATACAAACGTTTACCAGTGATTCTCAATCGTATTAAAGGAAAAACTTTAAATGGGCTCTATTTTTTCACGAATCAATTTAACTTTAACTCGTATCACGAAAATGACAATTAATTGAGAAAATAAACGGATTTCTTGAGAGACACTGCTTTAGAACTAACACTATCCGGTATGCCTTGATTCCAGACCAGTTCCTAGTTGAAAAATACGCACGTGCGGCGTGTGATATGTGATACGATTTACTTCTTACTTTCTTACGTGCATTACGTATTACGCTTGTTTAATATGAGGAATCAAGTGTCTTACGTGTTGCAAGCGTGCACAAGTAACGGAATCACGACGCATAATATTAAAATGGAATGAGTAATAGTAACGTGGACTCAAAGAATGACAAGCATAGACACAATACAGACTTGCGAAAAAAGGTCTGGACGTATTTATAGATCAATAGAATTTTTCTTTTATGCATAAGAGTTAAAACATGAGGGCAAATTACTTTGCCGATCAGATTGCATCGATAATTGATTTAATCGGTAGACACAGACACCGATTAGAGTCAAATTGCATCTAATGAATCGATAATCAGTACGACGCTATGTTAAGATCATCGATGCCGGGAAGAAAGTTTAATCGAACGTCTACCTACTCTCAGCAGTGTTTCTCAATCTTGCAATTACGTTGTTGAAATGTAGATGGGAAATATATTAAATTAACGATCGACACTGAATGCAAATGAACAATTATAACTAATAGCAGATAAGTTTCACCTGTATGTATACTTTTCAGGCGACTGTTACTGCTACAATTGCGCTACAGCCGGTCCAGAATTATGGGCCTCGTGTTGCCGTGAAAGCTTGCGATGCTGTTCTCATCTTGCAGCGGCTTGCAGAACGTGCGATCATCCGACGTTGTATCCGTTTTGCTCAAAACACTTCAAGAAATGTCTAACTGAATATAACGAGAAGAAACAGAACTAAAAACTTGAAGCTGATGGAAAGGAAATTAAAACATATTTAGCCGACGTTCGAAGCACGATCCGGAAAATTCTTGCAAGGGATTATGGCTGAATGATCATTCCTCGATGGTAATTCGAGGAATCATCGAAAATTCGATGGCATACAGTAAACGAAACGATCGACATGCAGTTAACGCCGACATAATTGTATCGTGTCTTGCATAACGATGGTTTTACTTCGAGTTTCTAAATATAGCGTATATCTTTCGACTTGCTAAACTGGTAACCCAGCTTGATTTTTTGTCGTGGAGATTTCGCAGGAAAGGGAACAGAAACACCGCGATAAAATCGTACCTGAATCTCGAAGATTATACTAAACGGTTGGATTTAGAGCAGCTTCGAGCGTGCTTCGACACGAAATAACAAGAGATCATTAAAAAACATATATTTTTTTATATCTTGATGTCGTACCGCAATTATAAAAATCAATAAAGAAAGAATAAAACCAGCAAGTCGGTGCTTATAATTTACGAATCTTAAAAAGACACGCAGTCGAAATGGCATTACAAAATCACATAAAAATTAATGAAAGCACTTCCAATACGAAAGCTCGGATCAAATGAATTCCGAACTTAATGTCGTCGACGATTGAACTTCTGGGTTGTAAATGATGTACAAAGTGAGCAATAGGCATAGTTCCAATACACCGTGTTATTAATTCCTTATTAAAAAGTTCGATTATGCGAAAGATCTTGAAATGCGTATCAATAACCGCTAACAATTAGAAACGAGTATAAATAAACATCACTTTAAATACAATCATTGATAAGCTTTATTCGTGTAGTCTTCAGAGTATTCGGTAATCTGTATTTTATCTACTAATCCTATAAATTGTGGGGGCAGAGATGTATGTGTCGGGTGGACACCCTAAGATTAAAATTATGAATTTTGGACGTAAAATTTCAACAGTGCAAGTACAATGTTCGAGACAATGTTGTGTGTTGTACATTCGCGACGGTCCGAGTATTTCTTTATTTCGTCTAAAGCTTTCGTTATTTGATTTCTGTTTTAAAAACGTTTCCTGCATCCCCACTAAACGTCGGACCTCGTTTGCATAGTTCGTTTTCTTCTTCTACTTTCTTCTTTCTCTTTTTTTTTCTTTTCTTTTGCAAAGTCCTGTAAAACGCTATTCCGCGACGTCCGAAGTTCTGTATATTGCCTTAGCTATCGATTCTAACTTCGATTTTTTTCACGCTACCGCCCTGCGTCGATTTGCAGTGAGTTTTTTTTTTAATCACGTAGCGAAGATAATGTTGTTTCCTTTTCGTGTTTAGAATATAAAATTATTTTGCACTTATAAGTGCTCAGTAGTTCGCAACAGCACCACACGGAGGCGAAAGATATAAGACTAGAAAGGAAGATAGGAAGAAATGTACTATTTCGTTTTCCATGACAAATGCAATGCGTGTTTAAATACCGCAAAAAGCTATCGATATTTCGAAAGTTCGATGACATTGCTACAAGTGATGAATCGTTTATAAATTAATCAAAAGTTACGCGACTTCGGCAGTTCTGAGAGTCATACAACGCGCATATATTCACGCCGTTAAAGGATATTTCTCATGAAGAAGGAGAGACCGGTGAAGAAACGCAAATGAAAGACTTTTAAGTAAATCGTTCGATAACCGTAATAGTACGTTAAGTTAAAATAAATGTTTTTGGAAAATTAGAACTTAACGGTCTGTACACTTTTAATTCTCTAATCTGATCGAGCAAAAGTGTGCTTCTATGCGATAACATGGGCGTTAAAAAAACCATACTCTCCCCTCCTTTTCTCATTTTCCGTGATAAATACTTTTATGGTAGGAGGATGACAGCGGTAGCGCTCTGGCAACAATGACAGTTGACAAAGATATTATTTCGTTTTTCTTACACAAAAAACACAGATCTTGATCTATTATGCGATCGTAGACTTATTAAATGGTGTACATGTATATCAAGTATGAGCTCAAAATCTATCACGTAGTACAAAGAGAGATGATTATGCTATTTTAGTTTATTAACTTGTATCATATACCGAGAAATATCAAGACTACAGTACTATATATTTAGTGATTCGGAAATGTGACCAAGATCGGTTAGCCGGAATCAATGAAATCAGATTATTAGTGGGGGCTGGTAATAGTATTGCTTGGGATGTGTGCCGGATATTTAACTCTTAAATGTGCAGACTTTTAGAAGAGGACTTCGTAAAAATTCATCGTTATAATCATTCGGAAACTTCGAATACGTATTTCCTGGTGAGAGTTCTTTAAATACTTTTACATCAAATGTGAAACACGAAATCAATCGCGCGGTACTAATTTAAATTCTATTTTTATAATCAGTTCCTGCTTGAACGTT
Source organism: Cerceris ruficornis (assembly GCA_963989415.1). Taxonomy (NCBI): domain Eukaryota; kingdom Metazoa; phylum Arthropoda; class Insecta; order Hymenoptera; family Crabronidae; genus Cerceris; species Cerceris ruficornis. Next base: position 11,644,696 of record OZ022518.1, on the reverse strand, counting down.
CATCGAAAAATTCATATCATGGTCTGCCAGGATGCTTCTTGCCCGTTTGCGGATGCATTCTGCATAGACGCGAGCCAACGTCTTTACGTGAAATTTCCTACGATTTTGTGCGCGAATGACAATCGTGTCACTCTGTTTTAAAAACTTGCTGATGCTCATTCTGTCTTATACTGACAAAGACTGCTATCACACCCTCATTCATTTGCTGGCTATCACTGACACACACTTTCTTACAAAGATCATTTTTCGTAGCTACAACTCTCTCGTGTTATATTCGCCTTAAAAATACTCACAGTTTGAAGAAAATAAAGAGATATACACAGAGTACAGGTACCGCCGATGGTTGCAAATCATTCAAACCAGCGACAAAGGTCGGCTTAACTATAAGGGCCAAAAAAGATCCCTCGATTTTTTTCAACTTTGTTACCGCGCCATGCGCTTTTTTCTCCCCTTTCTCTCTTCCTCTCTTCAATTTATCACTGCTATCGTTAATTAACCAATTTATAATCACGTAACACTTATTACTGTCTTAGTTAGTGCCTTACAAATGTCCATTTGGTTCTTTATATATAGTGTAATAATTGAAGCAATTATATTCATTTGTGTGCGTCCGAGTTATTATGCACTTACTTGAATGATCGACGTGTCCACCTATTTCATTCTTTTCCCGGAATAAGGTCAATACCAACACAGGGTAATGTCGAAAAAGAAACACATCGTGTTCTTAGTTTACCAATTTCCAATACTTCCCGCTGGCCATTGTTTAACCGCAAAAACATTTCATTTCTTTTTGTTTTTTTTCCAACCACAAGAACTATGGTGACCATGTGTCTGAACTGAAATCGTTAAGTTCTTTTTCTTTCCTTTCTCTCGAAGACAAATGAAACCTTAATTCTTCGGGGAACAACTTTCACACTCACACTTGAAAATTTCTATTCACAAATAATGCTCGGGTTGCCTCACTCACAAATAATACAGATGTCCGTTATTCCGATTTGAGCTTCATCTCGTAATAAAGATACCAATTCTAGAATTGGTACGAAGTATTAAGTGCATGAAGACATAACAGCCGCACTCAGTTCCCTTCGATACGATGACGTGGAAAGAGAAATACGCGTACCGTATTCCATGATTATTCCATTACACAACTCAGCAGTTCACTTATTCGCATTTACTGTTCGACCTTTAAATGCGTCTGGTTACGTCTTCCAATTATGTGGATGAGCTCTTGGTGGAGCCTGGTTACCTTGTGCCTGAGACGCCTGCGACGGAATCATATCGAGCAAGTACTGGCGTTGAAGATCTGCCGCTTGCCGTTGTAATTCCACGAGACCCTTTCCACCAGCCTGCGCCATTGCAAGCTGATAAGGGTACAGTAAAGAATTGAACGGTGGCATCATATGAGCAGGAAGAGGTTGATGAGGAGGCAAGCCTGGTACAGGATTTTTCGCCAACTCTGAAAAACATCGATAGAACTTGTTACGATGTAACAATTGACATATCATCGAGATAAGTAATTCTGATTTCAATCGTAACGTCTCTTCGTTACCTCTGAGCAATTGTTGTTGTAACGCAGCCGCGGCAGCAGCATGATGCGGGCTGAATTTCCCACTTTCTGCCAATTTAACCAACGGATGTTCTTGGAGTTTTGGCGCTGGGGGTGTCGGTGCTAACGTAGGTGCCGGTGGTACCTGTGGAGGAGGGGCAGGTGGTGTTGCTACCCTTCTGGTAGGAGTTGCCGCTTTAGGAACTGGTTTCGGAGCCGGTGGATCTGGGCTTGGACATGGCGCTTGTGACAGCCTTTGATCCATTTCTTGCTCCTGGTGCAGTGCCTTTACAAATGCTGTTTTTAACCTGTAGACATCGAGAGGAGAAAAGTCATCGTTCGATTTCTTTTAAATGTACGAAAAGAAAACGGAATGAAAGTGAAGACGTTGCCGTGAAACATACCGCTGAGTATGCTCTGCCTTCAGAGCTTTCTTGACATTAGTTGTTACACAGTGTTCACATATGACCCTAGGATCACGACCTGCCGGAGGTCTTTGGAAAGTAGCATGCTGTCCTCTGGGACTTTCTTTTTTACCACCACCAACAGGCTTCTCCCATTTCCACACGGGTGTGAAATCTGTTTTACACTGAGTACATTCGAATGGCTCTGGTGGTGGTGGAATGGCAGGCTCTTTTGTGATAAAATCGACTACATGTTCCAAGCCCACCAAGTATATGAACTCCGTATTTGAAGGATTTGGTACAAAGTGCATCTCTGGTGGCGGTGGTTTGGGTGGTGGTATCTGTAGTAACGTCTTCTCGAGCTGCTTCCTCAAAGCTAATTTCGCAGCTGCTTGATGCTGTGCAGGTGTTTGATTATCTTCCCTTGGTCTTTCCTGTATTTTATCGATGAATATTAGGTCCAATTTAAAGGAAGACTTGTCATTTTAATTGATATTATTATATAAATTTATTTGCGTCACCTTCGTTTATTTATAATCAATACCGTAAGAATTATTTCTATGATAGTCCAGTCAAGAAAGTTCTAAAATTAATGTAGAGAAACGAATCGGAAGGAAAATGAAATGCAAGTAAAACAGGCAGTGTTAAAAATAGTTTAAGAAACGATGATTGTTACAAGGAACAGAAACAGGCGGTATAAATCGTTAAGAGAGTCAGAGCGACAAGAGACTAAACATACTTTGGCTAATGGATATACCTGTTCTGAAATCACAGGTGTGCTTAAGGATGCGGTGGTTTTATTTTCTTGAGATCCAACAAGCAGCTTTGTGTTTACAAAAACACAGTCATGGTTATTTACATAGTTTATAAATAAGACAAATGGTGTAACGTATTTTTGAAATATCACACAGCATCAAGGTTTAACTGAATGCTCAATATTATATTCTATAATATATTCATAAATGTAGAAAAATATGTTGTATGTAGTACCTTACTTACTTGATGCGCCGGTGTAGGGGTTGGATCTTTCGTGGACCTTTCTGTTCTATCCGCTGGTGCATGATAACTCGATACATTTGGTGTTGCACTAGGTGGCCTGCTCCTAGGATGAGGTGGTTGGGGTATAACCATATTAGGTGGCATTCCAGTACTCGAAGTAGAACTACGACCAGCAGTAGGTGGCAGTAGCATTCCAGGTGGAGGAGCATGTAAACTACTGCTCCTGCTTGGTGCAGGTTGACCTCTAAGCAATGGTGGCGGTGCTTTCCCTGTCCTATATTAAAATAAACAGTAAATTGAATTACTATGCTAAGATATGTATATGCTTTAGAGAAATAGCATTAAAATCAAGTCTGACCTATGGGGAGTTTGTTGTACTGTAACTGGTGGAGGTAATTTACTGGGAACTTTTGGTACAGCTGCAATATTCTCTTTTAGTTGTTGCGATTGACGTAACTTTTTCATCAATACCAACTTCATTTCTTCAGATCTAAGTCCCTCCTTTAATTTCCTAAATGTCCTTTCGCGTTCTGCTAATTCATCGGATGACAGTTCTTTTATTGGAAGCAGTGGTGGCATTTCACCTAATGAACAACAGTGACATAGTTAATGTAAGACATGAAAATACTTTACAATAACATAAATAAATTTCTTATTTTAAGATCAAACCTTCATCACTGTCCGAAGCATTCCCATTCAAGTAACCATTTATCCTTGGTTCATCCGGGCTCTCTGCATAACTTCTTTCAGTTCTAGGTCTAAGATTACGACGTGTTTTTCTGTCATCCCCAGACTTTGGAGCCAGAATTCCCCTTGCTGCATTCTGAATGTTACGTGCCTCTGGCATATTGTTATCCAAATTAGGACTCGAAGAAAAATGAATTCCTAAATCTAATGGAACTCCTACATCCCCAGAATTTACAGTGAGCGATGGGGAATTTCTTCTGCCACTACTGCTGAAACAAAGTTATTATCTAAGTATAAAACCTTTGTCATTAATCAGTCATCTATAAAGTGTTACAAAATTTCCTTTTTATAGATGTATAAACATATACAAAAGAATGCAGAATGTACGTATAAACAAGTGTGTGTATTGTATATAATACATGTAAAATGTACATGTAAAAATGATCCACATTTACGGTAAGAGTCACGTTTGACAGAGATGATAAGAAACTAGTTTTTACTGAGTCCAATATGACGATAAAATACTGTAATGCATTATGTAGTTTCATTCTTGATAATTATAGCACATAACAATAGCCTCATTTCGTAATCATAATGACGTAAACAACTACAATTCTTAGTTGAAACGGTTTTTAACAATGCATGCTCATTGAATATGCTAGTTGTTCACAAAATGAAATGTCTGGCAAAAGATAAAAAAAAAAGGGAGGTAAGTTTATTTAAATTCACCTAACACTCAAGTCCACCACTGCATCCCCGTCCAAATCCATGGCTTCCATTCTTTAATGTACAGCAATTCTATAAGCATAAAGTGTTACATTACCGATTACAATTTCGCCGCGTTATTTCGATCGGTGATCGATCTCTACAATAACAAAGTAAAGTAAAACGTCGAACTGCAAATGAAAAATGCAGAAAAGCCGATCCGGATGTGAGACGGCATTTCGCAATCTCGTGATTTGAAAGCGATAGAGGGTATACACCAGAAATAAAAATAACTGGGTTACCAAAATCTCCGTTCGAACATTTCGCTCATACGCAACGTAACATCACGTTCACACGTTTAAAAAAAATTTTCCTATCGTCCCCGATCGTCGAAGACGCAATCACAACACAGTAGCACCACCGGTAACACGATCGGTTCACGGACTAAAATGCGCGATAAAAAGTACGTATTAGTTTGCAAGGCGGGCGATCGGCCGATATCCACGGAAGCAATGTCCTAACCTAACCTCCGTAGAATTCAAAGACGATCAGGAAGAATATATCCTCTTCGAGATCATACTCGAGGAAGATGTTGGCGCGCTTTACGAGCTCGCCTACTCTATAATAACACGATCCTCGACGTTCGTCTATCTCTAAGAGAATTTCTCGCGAGGAAGCGGTGATACAGAATCGAAGAATTAAATTTGATGCTTCGGAAGTGGCGTCTCGGCACAATGGCAGCTAAGCGTAGCGGTACAAGAAGGACGGGGGAGAGGGGTGCCCTGTACCGCGAGGGGAGAGGTACGGTCGCACATTAATTATTTCTCCCCTTACCCCGTCGACGGTCTACCCCCTACCACACGAGTCAGCCACTCACCCACACGAGCGGCATCGGAACGGGCTAGAAACCAATCTCGTTCTCTTTCTCTCTTTCCCTCTGCCTCCCCCTTCCACCTCTTTCTCTCTCTCTGCGGATTTTCCCGAATTTCGTCTCCGTACTTCTCTCTCCCTTTCCCTCACTCCTCCTGCGCCCTTATGCCCTACGGGAAATCGATTTTTCGACGGAGTCCCCACTGCCGGCCTTCCTGTCCGGAGGGACGAAGGAGTTGCAATGTTTTTGCAACGTATTTGATATCGTCCACGCATCTCGTAATTACTATTGTATCGAGAAGTCGTGCGCGACCTCTACGTATACATGTCTATTTACTCCTGCCTTCTCTCATGCTTATCCTCATACGTGTATACATGACACCCATACAAACGAAAATAACGTTTCATCGAATGTTCATTTTTAACGTAACGCCGATCTCTCGCGAACCCAGACACGCTTTTGGAGCATTCTAATGCGAAAGAATTAACTAGTTCACGGAGTTTCTCTCGGATCTCCCGCCTTGCACACTTTCCAGATCACGTGACGGTTGCAGGTTCTCTAAACTTTCGGATTAATGTCTGTATTTTTTCATTTTTTTTACATACGATCAATTTATCGATGCTTCTCATTATCGAAATGTCGGAAGAATTTAAGCGAAATTCCGATTTTACTCGTCGAAAGACGAAGAAACGAGGAGCACATATAAGCGGCGTACCGTGAAATCGAATCAATTTCCTCATCGACGATTCAATTCAAAATTTATGTTAAACGGAATCTTATGAAATATCGACATAATGAGAATACAAATTTTCGAATCTTTAATCGTGTTGTAAATGAATACTTTGATCTTCGATGCGGTTTTAATTCGTACATTTAATCGATGCGGCCGTGTACGAAGTAAATAACGCGAAATCCTTGGGACAGTACGTGAACCTTAAAGCGACCTAGGGTAACCTTGCAATTTCTTCCTAACCTAATAAGTGCAAATTACCGATGCATTAAGTTTCAGAGTCCGTCCTATCGTTAAGAATAACTATATCGTAACGTGACAAAATATCAAAGATCCATTTCCAAAATGAAAAAAAAACTTCATTAAATGCCAATTTCAAAATTTTCTTAAATTCCATCCATGCGCATTTATGCGACACGAAATCGCAAAAATAATCATTAAAAAATCCAAACTCGAATAACATAAATAAAACAAGTCGGTTTCGCCGTTTTGCGGAATAATAATCCCAAGTAATTTCAATCTCTCGAAGTATTTCCCTCGGGCCGGGGGAAATGGAGATGTCGAAATTCACTTATTCAAAGAAAAGAAACGTAATAAATAAATTCATTCTCAATTAATCGTACGGTCAATCTGAAATATACATCGGCGGTGTCCCCGTGTCGAGCAAGCTTTTCCGCTATGCACGAACGCTTCTTGGCGGCGTGTGACGCCAGCTCGCACACGACAACGCGACACGCGACTCCTCGTGTTTCCGCGTGCACAACATATTTCCTCTCCTACATTGATAATCGCACCATCTCCGGCTGGATGGATACGCGATTGTTTTGACTTGCCACATGTCTACGACTCCATAGATCAGGAAGCCCAACACTAACCTGGAGAGGTCAATCAAAGATGGTCCAAATTTGTGCGAATCGCTTGACATACAAATCGATTACACAAAGTGTGGATGAGCGGACAAAGTAGACAGGTAGGCAGGTAGAGGCGGTCAGGCAGACAGCCAGACAGCTAGGCCAGGCAGATAGGCGGGCAGCCAGTCAGGCAGTCAGTCAGTCAGTCAGTCAGGCAGACAGGCAGAGGCAGGCAGGCAGGCAGGCAGCCAGCCAGCCAGGCAGCCGGTCGCTTTCCACTCCACTTCACTTCACTCCACTACGATATATTACACTCTATACTATCGCTTACGTACAATGACATGGCGCACACAACACATACCGCGAGTCAGTGTACGCATATACGTTGCTTCCCTCGAGTATCCCTCCCTATCACGAGCACACTTCACCGCCTCGCGATCGTGCACGCACGATTTCCGCATGTTTCCGCGAGCCTTTTCCGTCCTGCATATTCACGCATCGCGATGATGTCTCGTCGTTGTGTTGTAATTCATTCACGGTGAGAGAGAAAGAGAGAGAGCGCGCGACAGAGAGATGAGCGTTGGCATAAGAGAGAAAGAAGAAGAAAGGGAGACGGGAGATAGCGAGAGAAAGAGAGAGAGAGAGAGAGAGAGTGAGAGAGAGTAAACCGAATCCGTCCTGGGATGCCGACGCGCGCCAGCGGGTAACCGCGAAACGATCTCGTCACGACCGTGAATCCCAGGCACACAACCTCGAGCTACCTTCCGCGCAAGGAGAAAAAATTCACGCCGCCTCTGCGCAAAAATTAACGAGAGTGATTCAATATGGCGGCCTTGTCCGCCGTTGATGTTCTCCCCTCCTCCATAGCTCGTTTCGCCGGGCATCGTCGTCGTCGTCACTCCCCCTCCCTTCCCCCTGTCCAGGTCACTGTTTCTGTCTCTGTCTCTGTCTCCGTCTCTGCCATTGCCTCTGTCTCCTCATCGGAGGTGTAACGCCATGGAGGGGGTACAGGGTGAAAGAGGGGGATGGTGGGGGGAGAGCAGACAGTGGATCTTGTCGCCCCCGTTGGCCCCCGGTATCGTTTGTCGGGAAAGCGCCGCCAGCTACGGGGCTTACCGGAAGCACCCCACGGACTTTGTAAATGCTCCACGAAAGGGGCTTGACAGTCGTCTAAACAAATCCACGTGCTTCTGCGCATACCCTTCCCCGTTCGAAGTTGCACCGGTAACCGCCAATCGGACACCGATCGTCGAACGTTGGAGGGTATTTCAAATCGGGCCACTTTTAAGTTCGCTGTTGTTATGCAATTACTATTTCGTACGTAAATAGATCGCGCTCGCATAAACGTTCCAATACGCGCTTGGCATTCGCCGATCGGAAATTCGCAATATTCGAGGTAACGATAGAAATTACATCGGATTAACTTTAGAGACGGATGGTTGTCCGTTCGTGTCGATTAGTGCACAAGTAGGCGCGCTATTTTTGGGAATGTTAATTGCGTAGAATAGTAATAGCGGTCGATTATTATCGATTTCTTTTGTATCCGTGAAAGCGATAGAAATTATTTGTTTCAAGAGTCTGAGACTGGTAGATTGATTTCACGATTAATTGTGAATCGAGAGAGTTAGTTTTCAAGTAATGTTTATCGTGTTGATTTATGTTTCTTTCGTATCTTATATTTTGCGAGGTAATTGTGAATTTCGCGATGTTCGTAGATAGCACGACACATTCCACGCGGTCATTTGTTAACGATTTACTTCGGTTTCGGAGGAAACCGTTATCATCGTACCCGATTCGTAGCTGACAGTGAATGCGTGATAGAATGCAAACTTGTCATTGACTGGACAGACGTTAAACGGTGGATTAACGGCGGTAAAAGAAACGATTACGACGAGATAACGATCAGGGTCTACGTTTATGGTCTTTCTCTGGCATATCCTTCGTGCATAATGACTACCACGAAACGACGTTAATTATAAAGTAAATGAATGCTCGTAAAGGAAAAAAAAATTGTAACGCATGACCCATTTAAAATTTTAAATTTCTTTGAAAGACCTCAAACTTGGTAAAATTTACGCTTACTTTAACCCTTTCATAAATGAGATTCATTATATCATCTCTCGATGCAAGTTGAATTTTCCGAAAAAATTGAGTATGTAGACGTAATTAAAATTCTGAAGAAATAACAAAATAATATATTTGCTTTATAGAAGGAACTCTAAAAGTATTTAATTGTTATAACTAAAAATAAAAATATTATAATGCTGGATAGAGCAATTATTACAATAGTACTTTTTCGATTTTATAACAAGAAAAAAAAAGATATTTTTGTGTTAGCACAGATATTATAAAAATTCTATTCTTCAATTACTGTCGGTAATTAAGAGAGGGGTCGGGTCATTTGTTCTTCGTTATGAGACAATTAGACTTTTGTTTTAGGGTGTACCTCGTTAAGTTCTCTGTAATGAGACAACTATCAACTCCATTAAACGATTTAATTTTTTATCATTCCCATAAAGTAACTCCGTCAAATACTAATTTACATTGGCGCAGTGCGAAACAATGGAAGAGTTGAATTTTTCTAATTCTTCGCTGGCACCATTTCATAAATCTAGCACAAATGGTGCTTTTCATTGCTTTAGAAATAACCCGTCGATTTTGAATCTCCCCATATCCAAAACAATTCCCGGTGGATAAGGATTAAATGATAGTTTCTTGGGTGTTCAAATATAAACGATGACTTTATGCCATGCATGGTTTATTAATCGTTCGATACATTGTTAAAAATTGATTGATACTTGCGAAAACATTTGATCTCTATTATCGAAGAGGTGTAAAAATCATAGACCGGCGTACAACATCTACGGGATGTTCGATTGAAAGAATACTGATTAGGTGACAGTTTCAACAGGTTTCAGCATGTTACAAATGCTCGTCCGAAGACGACTAAATACGTCCGCAGAGAAACATGGACAAGTATAACAATCGTGAACAATTACGACAGCTTAGTTACAATGCTGATCAAATTTCTATCGTTCGTCATGCGAGTCTTCCGACCGCCTTTATTTATTTACACGATTATTACTACCGAAAGAAACAACAATTCTCACGCCGGACAATTTGTATCTTAACCCTTTCAATATGCCGGACGCATATATACGTACAGAGGAACAGTTTCATCGTAGCATCATGGCGCATTTATACGTTGAAATATAGAACGACTGAAATAAGTAGATAGAATTGAAATAACGAAGTATAATCATTAAAATATGATGAAATAGTAAATCATAAATTTTCTGCTGTCCGATGGAAAGGTGACTCTTGGTAGCCAAATAAATAATTTTTTTTTCCCTTTAGTATATTTTGAGTTTTCATTGCTACGGTATGCAGCTACTGTTTTACATGAGTTTCGAATCATCGAGGCTACGATACGTTAATTAATAATTTAGAAAACATTTCTGAAATATGACAGAGGAGGATTTGAACTCGGGCCCGTCGATAACGAGCCCGTGCCTTTACCTCCTTACCCACCATAACCCCTTATACTGCTCGATGACATCGAACCTCATTACATCAATAAATGATTATTTTTCAATATTCAAAAAAAACCTCCGTCCGCAAAGGGTTAAAAGTTGTAACATCGAATGAACTCGATATCGTAACACCAAACTTTTTCAACAATATCCTATAAAACATCTTCCGTTGCGTTCTACACCATACAAGACGTTAAAACGGAACCGATCGTGTCACGAACGATAGAAAAGATCGGCTTCGAGAGACCGGAAGTACACAACATATATAGTGCACGAGAGAATTTGTAAATACACACATCGCTTTAAGAGACTATTGTAAGCGAACTGTTGAGAAATCATACGTCGAAGGAACGTCTTACATTATTACGCGAAAGGTATACCGTTTTCGTTTATTTTTCGGTACCGTTTAAGAAGAGTAATCGTACAAGCAGGTAGCCAGCGTGGCGTCAATGGAAAAGCGTCTTTCCTTTTTCCCTTGCCTTTAATTTTTCCGTCCAAGTGGCTTCGGCTAATTGCATTGTAACAACGATTCGAAAATGTTGGGCAGATTATGGTCGACAACACGAAAAATACGATTAATGTTCGTGATTAACAGAAATACAGCAAGAATGTTCAGTTTGTTCAGATCTATATATATATATATTCGAAAAGTTGAAACTTGACCATTGTATTACACATTTCAAGATAAGTATACCAAAAATGGCTTTCGAATCGGTGTTTCTGAAGGAATAGAAGATACTATCACGATCTTGATTTCGTCTAAACTTCTTTATCGTTAATTATGAAAATCTACTTAAATATTTCGCTATTAAATTTCTCCAGATTTTACCAAAAACTTTATCCCTCAGTTTAAAAAAAAATGCCACCATGCACGTGAGTGCAAACCTCTCAAATTTTCCCTCGCCATGGCTACCAGTTTGCATAGTACATTTAAGGTAATTTCACACTGATCGGCCAACAGATAATAGTGATAATAATAATAATGATGGTAATAACGACTGTATATTGTACGTCGCGTTTATTAGAGGAAAAATACATTAGGCGTAAGATTCGTAACGAGTTTCTGGGAATATTACATCGAGATTAATTTCTTTTTTCAACACTTTCGCCGTCCAATAAACAATTGTCTACCGATTTGACTATCTTCGTCCGCTATAGTCGTTATAGTCGTACGGAACGAAGAAAGGTCGAAGAAATCAGGTACTAACGGTCGAACAACGGCGAATTCAACTACGTTTGCAAGTTAGCTGTTGGAGAAACACTTAGATATCTCGAATGTCTGATGTGTGTACGTCGAAAATACATTGACACGCTGCCAGAGAACCTCGGCTGTCCGATTAACATTACGTAGTAACAATTCACATTCGTCTTTTCTCTGTACCGCGTGTTAATTAAGGTAGTGCAAAGACTTCAACAATTTGCGTTAACATTCTATGATTTCCCTTATTTGTTTTTGTTTCATCTTCGTCCGTTCTTTCACTTATTCTTCTTCTTCGTTTATTCTTTTTTTTTAAATTCTAATGTACCACGAATAACGTGTTCACCCGTCTACGTGGACTGGACTGCAAAAGGTGAATCAATTAAAGGGCAGTAAACTCGAATCTCCGCATAACGATTTGGAGTAACATCGACGACGAATATGCCCGGTACAATTCTCGCCTTACAATTTCTCATGATAAATGTCCTCTTGGTCGATCGTTAGAAATTCAGTTCTATCGCTATTGTCTGACAGTGGCTACCTCCGGGTGCTGATTGCTATTGATAAGTCATTACTTAATCACTTTGATCGTCCGTCAAGTTTCGAATTGTCTGGGATATTTCAAATTCGATATTTTCAGACTCGAACGTTTCGAAGCATTCGTGAAACACTCATAAAATCAGAAGACATGTTAAAGCAGTTACCGATTTTCTAAAATATTCTTCTTTTATGATATTTCTTATCAAAGAAATGTCAATCAAATTACGCGGAAATTAGTGACATTCTTCATTTCGCAATACGATACTTTTATAATATATAGTTTTTTTATTCTTACTAATCATTGTACTCCAATACCTCCGATATTTAAAAGCATTGATTACCCCAAAAAGTCTTTACCCTTTTTAAAATTAACCGCCTAACAGTCGGCGAAAACTTTTCGGGATGCCTGGTATTAAGACCATCGAGTCAATCTCATAAAATGCAACAAAAAATCATTCGACATTCCACAATAAGTAGACAAAATGCTTCAAAACTTTTAAGAGCACAGATCATCCATCGCTAAACCTAAACCGCATTTAAGTTCCCATTAACACTAAAACTACCATGAAGGTCAAAATGACCAGTTCCCAATTTTTTCAAAAAATTTCCCAAATCAACAAGGGAGGCATATAGTAAATATTCCACGTCTACCTTAAAAATTAAAAATAACTTAACCGATCAACTTTTTCACTTCTTGATTCCTCTTTTCCCAAAGATCTTTTAAATAGGATAAATATAAAGCCGGTAGTTTTAGTGTTAAAACTGACATTTCTCGAGCACATCAGCTAGCTTCGTCAGACGGAAAACAAACGCCATTGTAAGTATCATTTGCTGATGAAACTACCTGTGCAATGCTGACAAAACGTCATTACAATTCAAAACTTTCGACGTCCCCGGCACCCGGAAGTCTCAGACCTTTGTGGCAACAAAGCTGGCCGCGAGAGCCATCAAGTCTTAAAATTCAATTTTATCTATCCCTCCTCGATTTGGCCGGATAAAGTCGATACACTTGGTTACAATTATCTCGACGATTAAACGGAATTACATTCCCTTCGGTTGTCACCCGTCGATTTTCAGGCATTCTTCGAGCTCAACGGGAACATTGTCGTTAAAAGTTTCCCGACGAGATTCGACGAGTATTCGAGATCCGCTCGAGAGTCTTATGAGATTTGCGGCTCGCGCGTTTCTTTAATAATAATAATAGTAATTAATAATAGTAAGGATAATAATATTAGTAATACTTTGTCCCTTTGTCGTATCGTCGACGAGAAACAGCGACGATATCCCGGCTCGTTGGTGTCTTATAAAATAATTGTCTCGATAGAATGTGTGCTTGTCTTCGCGTCAAATTCGAAAACTGAGAATCGTGACGGTCGTTAACAACGGCTTATTGTGTTGTAATTATGCGAGCGTTAGGAATCGTAAGAGTCTTACGTTTAACTGAGTAATTCAACGTTTGAAAATAAACTCGGAACAAAATTCTGTACGAGAATGTCAGAGCTTTCGGTATAATAATAAAAATAATAGAAATAATATATCGAATTTGATTCCTCGTTTGTATTTAATGGCAAGAAGTGTTTTAATTAACCCCTTCGAACAGAGATCTTATCGTAAAACAATATCCAGGAACTGACAAGTTTTTCTAGTTAATATAACGCACACATTGAGCCATCGGTTCGGTAGGATAAATAGTGCGCGACGCACGGTTCGTCGTCGGTTTCGAATGGGTTAATATCCTGTTTGTTCTGTTTTAATCTGAATTTAAAACACAACAAAAAATTTAGCAAAATCATCATATTCTGATGTTGATTCTTAAACGTTGAGCAACGAAAATTCCGGTTTTAGAAGAATCTAGAAAATTGTTAAACTAAATGAACAGATCCGCGCATACACTTGAAGCGCGTAGAGATCACGCATTTCTTTCAAACCGGAACCTTTTCCTGACGCTTCGCACATACGAAATCTCATTTCGCACGATTAAATTCACCGTAAAACTATTCGCCTCTGTTGCAATTACGAGACCGAAAGATCAGAATTACTCGGAACTAACGCAAGAGACGAGAGATTATTCGCTGGCGTTAAACATTTAAATTCAGGGTGATCATAAAGTACGGCCCCAATTTACAGGTACACTTTCGAGCCTGGAAACTAACGGGACAATTTTTAACAAAGGCTATTTGCAGAAATTTTTCTTGTATCGTCGCATTGGCGATATAACTGTAAACTCAAGGAAAAACATTTTAAAATCACCCTATGTCTTTTCAAATGCATCCGAAGAATCATCGAAACGTCTCCATTCAGACTTCAACGGTGAACGAACTTCGAAACGACGCTAATGGGTTAAGAACACGTACGACGATCTAACAGCCGGTGCACGTGACACGCAACAGAGGGCACACGACGTTTATTCAATTTAATTTCGTGACAACATCCGCGTTTCTTGCTCCAGCACTGAGCAAGCATCGATTCAGCGCTTTTATTGGCACGTGGCGCGTGTTGGATGCCCGTGTTATACTATCGAAAGACCGACGGTGTCGATTATAACATGTTTATTAATCGCAAACGTGTCACTCGCGCTCATCGGAGGAACTGTTCACGTAGACTGAGAGAAAAAAGAAGAAAACGACATTTACGATGCTCCGCGACTGCATCATTGTACGAGAATTAATAACGGATATCGGGAGAAAATGTCCGATATAAACGGAAATGCATCTATACGATTAAATGAAACTTGAGTCTCAGCTCCGCGATCACATATTTACACGCATCTTCGAGCGTACGGTACGCATCGTGGACATCAGATCGGTCTCATGTTTTTCGTTCAGCGCGAAAAACGCAAATGCTACGGTGTCGTGTCACTTTGGAGTATTGTCATCGCGAAGAACGCTCTCTCCTTCCTTTTCTCTCTACGTTTCTTCAACGTCTTGGAACAACCCAAGCCGTGTTCTATATAGGCGTAAACGCGCGTTACTCGAGACGCCGGTGAAGAATTCTTTGAATTTAGCTTGTACGATGCATCTCGATAACATTGTCCCCCACGCTAAGGGTATCTCGTTAGATCGAAGATGACGCCGGTAAGGTACAAACTACCGCAATGTTTCACGCACGAAGTTAACAGTACTTTTGTTACTAGGGCTGCACGAATAGTAGAATACTACGAGCCCAAAATATGTGCAATGGGATCTTGATAGTTTCCTGGTACAGATACTTAGGTATACAGTTCGATCACTTTGACTTGAATGCTGTAAAAGGAACTCAAACCATCATATATTTAGTTCTCCGACGATGTCTATCAATCGACTTTGCATTAACAGTGTTAAACATCTCTCTTTCTCTATGCTCCTTGAATTATGTACATTGTTAATTACCATCAGCTGAAAGAGTATAAGACGTCTACGCATCGAAACCCGCGCATGAGCATTCGGTGGTGCAAAGTGGTTGAGCTATACCTATAATTTCCAAGACACCCCATAGAGACGTCTTGCGAGGAAACTTCCATGATCTTAACCCGATACAAATAGTCATATCCCGTTTCGTACATCCCTAACTGTAATGGCCTTGCGTTTAATCCTTTGCGTTCGAAACTTATTGTTCCAGTCTTTAAATGAAATTAATTTCGCGTAGTTACGAAATACGTTATTGTTACATATTAATTTTTCTATGCAGATAATATTTACAACGTTTGAATAATATCTTCATGAAATCAATATGAATTCTTTCGTCGAAATTAATTTCATAGATAATGCAATGCGACAGAGAATAGTTCTAACCGAAACACACCGCAGAACCGCAAAGGATTAACATACTTGCGTCTCTTTCCCGGAAGGGAGAACAGAAGAAAGTTGAACCGAGCGAACGATCCTATTGCGTTGATCGTTAAGCTCGGCATGGACGTCTAGTCGTTCGAGTGGCCTTTTAACATCAGTCGAATCTTAAATACCGTTCTTCTTTTGTCGTCGCTTTAACAAATGCGCAATCGCTGATTGAAAGTTGCCTAGTATCGCATATTATTAGGTACATTTGCATGCGCACGCATTCCTAGAGCTAGGACTCTTCTTACGTTCAGTTTCTTAAAGCACGAACAAATGTATATGACAAGATATCGTCACTTGGGCCCGGTTACATGTTGTTCTCTTCTGTTTTTCACGGATCTTTCTCTACAACGGAGAACGATCGATCTTCGTTCCGTCTTATCTCGCGTTTAACGATAAAAAATAGCTTCTGCCCGCGTTTGATATATTCTGCCCTTAAAGTTATTATATACCTAACACAGTTGTTCCGTTAATACCTTTATAATATGTTACAGATCGATCGAGGAGCACGGATACTTCGGAATAACGTTCTTCTTCCGTGTTTATGCCCCTTCGAACCCCTCCCCAACCCGCTGTCGTTGGACAATGCAGTTTCGGACGAATCTCGATAAACTGGTCGTTATATACAGCGGTAGTTCAAATATCGAGAACTTATCCAACGCTAAAGGAATTCATTCGCGTTTCTGTTCTTCGTGTTTATCATCGAGTCTATAAGTTTTTTTTTGCGCGTCGTCGTTTAATTTGTATACACGCGTTCTAAGATTCTGCTCTTCCGCTTAAGATTTTCTTTTGCGTTAATACTCCCACCCCGCAAATCTACATGCATTATCATCATCGTCATCATCGACGCGGAACATTCGTTTAATAATTCGACCTATTTATCTTCACGCAGTACACCCGCCTCTTTCGATTGGAATGGATTACATTATATACTTATAAATTATTTAAAAGAAACAAAAAAAAAATTGAAGAAGAGAAATAACGTTGCTGGTGCTGTGTCTGAAAGCGTTTACAGTCCCAAACTGAACGAATCAACGAACGAACTTTACTGCTCGAACTTAATGCTCTTGTTCCGTGTGGGTGTATATAATTGTAATGCCGGTTTCGTTCTATCACGGTAAATCGTGTAAAATATTTTGTTTTTAGGAACTTATAATACTACTCGTGGCGTACAACGTCCTGACGTATCTCGAGGTTACGTTGGATCGACGAAAGCGAAACGCATTTATCGCGTAACTTCGCAAATCGAGGGAAACGCGTCGATCGTTTAGACCTTCCTACTTGCGATCGGTCTTATCGGTCGAACGGACTCTGCAAAGTAAAGGGCTAACACACACGCAACTATATGTGGCGTATTGGTTTTTTTCCTCGAAAACATCGGAGAAATCGATCGAGAACGTGTTGATACCACGATGCTTCGTAATGCTAGCAAGATCACACACGTACTACCGTTATATTTCACAATTTCTAGTGGAATGTCGAAGAAGTCGAAGAGCTTACAGAAACTGAATTAAGCAGCTTTCACGTTTAAATATCTCCCTCGATTGTGCCAAGAAGATGCAATTACATATAGTATTTCACGTTGACACGCATTGTTCTTGAACTCATTTGAAACTGACGTTAACATAATTATTGGCGTTCGTCGAAATCCAGAAACATCGATCGATCGAAAAAGACAAGTATGTCAGGTCGTCTAGCCACTAGTTAGACCGGGCTATCTCGTCGAAAGACAGTCTCCATCTGTCGTTTATTTAATCATACGCACAACGAACTCTTTTGTTTTCTTTTCTCTCGTAATAGATCTTTCTAAACTTCTTCTAAGCTTTTAGGAAATGACCTGTCTCGCGTATCGACATATTTTAACATACGCAGAGTTCCGTCTTTTTCACACTTTCTCCGTTGATCTCTATCATTCTATCGCTATTTCTTTCCCTCTCTCTCTAAACACACGCTTCTTTCTTTTCCATTCTTCCTCGAGCACCCTTCTAAGATTTTATATTTTATCACAGATGTTTTGTTCTCGATTTACCTCGCCCCTGTTTTATCTACAGCCCACTCGGTTATATCGACTAGGGATTCTTGTGTCGTCTCTCCCTATCTCTCTCTATGTACGTTTAAGCACGTTTTCAACGCGTTTTCATTTTTTTTTTTAGTATCTCTCTCCGTCTTTCTTCCTCTTGCTGAACCGACGCGATATAATCACAGCTCTCGTCTCGCCATTGCGCGCAAGAAGACACGATTCACACTAAGGCCTGCCTTAGTACAAAAATATACATTCGCTTCTTAAAAAATAGATCTTAGCATTCTGTACTGGCTAGCGTTTCGTTTGATATTTTACAGTATTTTGATTCTTGGCAGGCTGCTTAAAAGTTAGTATATAGCGGCTACGAGAACCGCCATCGAGTGAGCTCACAGGGCATTATTCCGATCTAAACTCTAACTGGTGCACCATCCCTTTTGTTTGTTTGTTTGTTTTTATTACTTTTTGTTTCGCTTTAAACGACGCGCATATTCATAAATTGATGTTCGCGTGGTTTCAATATCAGGGGCGAATCGACGAGGGCCGCGAGCTAAGACGGAAAGCTGACAAAAATATATAGAAAGAAAGCCGTTAGACGGGCAACAATCGAGAGATATACATACATTATCCAAATCCAACATACGTATATACATACATGTATATATATACATGTGTACATATGTATGCATGTCAATATGTATGTATGTATATATAAATACTGTCGACGGTGTCAGTAAGTATTTGACGATTCGCAGACGAATGCTTTCCGTTTAGTCGAGATCGTCTTTGTTTTATGAATATGAGGTCGGACACGGGCAACGTGCAGCACGCCTAACTTACATAATGTACCTTTTTTTCGGCAGGTTCAGTCTTATGCTCGGTTTTGTCGTCGCGTTTATCGATATAACGTGTAGTTGCATTGTGCCCGTTTGTTAAACGGCTGCAACGGTTGCCTTTCTACGACTTTGTACAGATTAATTCGCAGAGATGGTACTAACATATCACCTGATATTTGTTTTGTTTCTATTACTCAATGGATATTCACGTATATAATATCCGAACGCATATCACCTCCTGTTATTTCTCCGTACTCTCTTTATCTTTCTCTCTCTCTCGCGCGCTCTTTCATACGCTTATTCTTTTGCGATGTCGCGTATGCTTTCACACTGATATTCTCTTGCTTTCACTCTCTCTTTCGCTCTTTCTTTCAACACTCACACGCCGGGCACCGCGGCCGCGAGTATACTGTTTATGCGGGACTTCGTTTGATTATAAAAAAAAAACAGAAAAACGCACACGAGGAGAAATAAAAAAAAGTATTCTTAGTAAATAAAAAATCTGGTTCGCCCGCACAGCGTCAATAAAGTAGCGAACCAGGTTGCGTTCTCGTTTACGCCTGACCGCGTGTTTTCATACACAGTGTAAACGGATAAACATCATCAGTATTTCCTTCGTAAGAATTTTCTGACCTAGATTACACGCGCACGGAATACGAAATGAAAGGGCACAAGCATACCTTAATTGGTTGGTCACTTTTTGGCGACGATTATCGACACATGTCACCAACGGATCGCCGAAAAATGTCCATTTAAGGTGTTTACGATTAGTTTCTTATGGTGGCTGTCGCGTATCAGATTTTTCGGCAAATTTATTCTTACCGCGACTCAGGTACATATTAAGGCCCATTCATCTTGTATAACAGCTTAAATTGTTTAAAAGAAATAGTTTTGCTCGTATTTGTGCCTAGCTCTCAATCGAACCATTTTTTTGGAACAAACGGCTATATATTATTTCGTTCTTCATCTCTTCCTCTCTCTCTCTCTCTCTTTCTTTCTTTCTTTCTTTCTTTTCTTAAATTCGGGCGCAACTCCGCGATTTTTGCGCGTGTCCAATATTTTAAACGCATGAATGTATGTACAGAACCACATATAAAAAAAAACAATAGTATACGTGACTATAAGTACGATACACGACGATGTAATAATTATACAAGGGCTCGAAAAAAAGTAAATAACCTCTCAGAATAGTAAACTGTATACGGTTGTCGTTTTGGTATTTTTCTTTGTGTTATGGATCTTTTGTAAACGTTCAAAATCGTCACCATTAATTGCACGACAGAAATAGATGCACGCGGCATCCGAATATTAACATTTAAAGTTCGATAGATAATACAGATATACATACATATACACATACATGATTAGTAGCTAATTCCTCTGATCTCATTTATAGATAACTACATTTGTGTTCGCTTTCAGCGGTCGCTAAGAGCACGGTGAAGAGACGGTACTTGGAGGTCTTATGGGTTTTTGATGATTCACAATGTCCTCCTAACATAAGATATACGAACTTTGTATTTTCAACTATTTACGTACCACCAAATCGACCGCACTCTTCTCGGCGCGCGTTCATATAATATTTGTACAAGAGCGTCCGATTGGTTTTGGTATTAAAAATAACCTCGGATCGCTGTTCGACTTCTTATTTGAGTGCATCTTTGTATATCTGCGCAACTCGTTCAAAACTCTTTCGCGAAGTCGTATCTTTTCTTTCTTTTCTTTTTTTTTTCCTTTAGTTACTCATTCTTACACTGCATGCTCTTGGCGCTCGCTTGCTCTAAATTCCCACAGAATTGGAAAAATATCTGTTTAGCATGTTTCTACTTACATACGTTTGGAATTTCATTACGCTTTCCAGTGGAAGATCGTGAGATCGGACCTCTCTCTCTCTCTCTCCTCTATAACGTTTCGTTCCCCGTTTTCGTTACCACACAGGATGATCGTCATTCATTTGAACACATTGCCTTCGTTCCGTGGATTTTACTCTTGCCTGTGATATCAACAGGTGTACGTCCAGGAACAGTTCTTTGTCATACGGCACTTGGTTGTCTTGCCTCCTGGCATCTACCAAGAATATTGTTAAATCTCTGCACGATACACATAAATCCCTTTGACAATACCGATTACAATATATTGCTCGTTAAGGTGTTCGCATGATCATTTTGCGATCACCACTGCTGACGACAAAGCGCAGTTCCATTACAAAAGCTTTTCCCATCGGAAGAATCAATGTGAATCATTCTCCATTATGATAAACGGGGAGATCGTCACGATATTCACAGGGTACTTTGCACTTAACTTAGGTACCCATCACGTATTGAAGAAAGACATAGTTAACTATGGCTTATCATGTTCTTACGAGAACCGATAAAATCATCGTAAAGCAGGAAAACTTATGTGCGTTTTGCTCTTGCTGTTTACACATCGGAACTAGTACGATTCTTACCTGACAGGTGACAGTGTGTCCATTAGTTACGAGACTTTTGGACTACGAACTTGCGTATGGTTCGTTATATGAAGTTTCGTCCCCACTTCTTATAAACAAATCTTATAGAAAAATAAAGGATATAACTTTATAACTTTACTTCTGAGAATGTGTTCCACCCAGAAATTGTTGAAAGTATCGATGGTTGGTGCTGGGGAGTGTTTTCCTTGGTGCGTTTTGGAAGTTACTTTTGGTCGTACAAGACCAATGGCATGATCACTTCTCTACTGTCACCTCTAAAAGGATCCAATACAACTGCCGATAAATCTCTATCGCGTAAAAGTTTCCATTGACGTCCCATTATGTCTTGTATTTCCTGTAAGATTAACATTTCGTTTTCATTAATAAATAGGATAGCCGAAATTTGCATTTCAATCGTAACATTAAGATTGATAACTCACATTTGTGATTGTTTTAGTCTTGTACCAAAATTCTCGATTGGGTGCAACGTCCCGTTCTGCAAAAACTAATAACTTAAGAGTACATCCTCTCAGACGAGCGATAGCTAACAGATCCTCTTGATAGTATTTGTGACCGATAAATACAATCTCCATGAGTTTGATACACCTCCATGCAGCTATCACTAATGGATCAGGGCTATGGTTGTACAGCAAATCAAATTTCCAATTAGAAAATAATAAAATAGCATTTGTCGATGCAACAAAATCAAGCTAATCTTACTCACTTATTAGGATCGTTTATGTCGTATGTATCTGACATAGGATCTATAGAATCTATCCATATTAAGGATTTTAATGTTTGTGGATACCAATTGGATAATAGGTATAATGCCCTGATGTTAACATTCTCGCAGAACAACACTTTCAAATATGCTAGGGGCATGGATGGACAAAATATGTCTGTATCCAAAACATTAACACCAACATAAGAATGTATAAGATTCAGTCGTAGCTCGCACATTGGGCTGAAATGAAAAGAAATTTGCAGTCAACCCATTCTCTGCCATAGTACTATTGGAAAACGAAGAGTAAAATTATTTCTCTTACTTTTTTTGCACAAAAGTTTGCCAGGCACCCTCTGTTGTTCCAGGATAATCATTATTCCAACCATGTAAATGAATTACAAGCCTTTCCATGAAGCCGCTGTTC
This sequence comes from Cerceris ruficornis, assembly GCA_963989415.1. NCBI lineage: Eukaryota > Metazoa > Arthropoda > Insecta > Hymenoptera > Crabronidae > Cerceris > Cerceris ruficornis. The sequence continues at coordinate 11,622,367 of OZ022518.1, read as the reverse complement.
AATGCTTCTAATAAAGCATCGCAAACAAAATCATAATCTATTGTTAAAACCGATAATCTGATAAATGAATTGAAAATAGAATTATCAAGTTCCAAAAAGTCGTAGAGATCAGGATCATCTTTCACGGACGCCAGGCTCAGGTGGGTCAAATGCTTTGCATGATGTAAACGAAGAGGCTCTAAGATTATACTGGCACTCGCCGTTAATTCTTCTATACATCCCAGACTCAAGGCTTGCAAGCAGTTAGATGTTTCGACGATCTTTATGACAGACTTCATTAATGGCGTTATATTCCCTTGGTTGTCGTCGTTGTTATTCATTTGCCAGCTTGGATACTCAAAAGCATTGCTACTGGATTCCAGAAACAACTTGCGCAGCTGCCTATTGTTACTTAACTTTTCCAAAAGAATTGAGGTTTCATTAAAAAAATGGCTTGGTGTATCACAACGGATTGTAGCTTCGTGTACGCTGAGTCCAAAACAATCTACTAGAAATCTGTTGAGAGAATATTCATGATAAATAACTTTCATGATAGTGATACTTCTGAACTTAAAACAAGTAAGTTTACAAACCTAGCCCAAGAGATACTGTCTTCATCTTTGAGGGCAAATGTGATTTTCTTCCAAAAACTAGGATGAAATAAAGCGTATCTCCAATTTCGACAAACCTACACAAAAAAACATAAACATATTAGTTTTATAAGCTTAAAACAAACAGTACTCTTTCTCTTTCGATCCAATAGCTATAAGAAATACATTTGTCTGATACTTAAATTCGTTATAAAGAAAAACATAAATACAGTTTGTACATAAGTAAAAAAAAAGTAAGCTCTCGGCCGTTAAATCCTATGAAATAAACAAAATATAAGGAAAAGTTAAATCCGACATGACAGTTTGATTACCCACTGTGTCAGGTTGGAATATAAATGACCTCAGGGGCGAAAAAAAATTTAAAAATACCTGGGAGGCTCTTATCCGACTGTTCTGTGGTAAATACGAGAATATTTCTTGCAGAATAACACTGGGCAAGTTGTCCCAAGAAGGACTGTTATCCTCTTGCGCCATTTCTGTCGTACGATTTCCACCTTTGTAGGACGAACAGCTGTTTGCCTTCACCAAAGACAGCTGCCCCTCGCACTTTCTTGACGTTGCCTCCTCTGTCGCGTCACTCTCCTCAGAATTTTTTAATTGTTCCAAATGTATAACACCCCCATTTCCAACGCGAATCATGTTTTGCCAGTAACTGACAGTGCCAGGCGACCGATAATCCTGAACTCTCTTTGCAAACCCTTCGGACTCGGCCACCCGTCCTTACGGTGAGCCTCCTCTACGAATCAAAATACAAGCCCGACTGTGTATTGCGCCCAACTTGTAACTTCCAACCACTCCACTCTCGAACTGCCGTTCTTGTACGTATATTCGTACGCATGGTGCGCGTCAAATTCTTCTTCGTTATTGGCTGAATGCTATGTGTGCCATTGCTATGTGTTTTGGCACACAAGCATACATTTTCTGCGGTGGGGATGCATCTGTACGTTTAACGATAAGTGTATAGAACCATGGTTCTCAAACTGAGGTCCGCGGTGCTCTATGGCAGGGAGGGCCGACCAGTCGATCGCGAAACGGTTTTACTCGATCGCTAAGCGATTTTTGATTGATCTCTTCCAACTGGAGACGATTTCAAGCCGCAAATTCCTTCTTTCATAGTTTCTTATTGGTACTACACATGACACAAGCTTGAATGTGCTAAATGTGAGGATTTTGATAGGTAGATCACGACAGATTTTTAAGAAAAAGGCGATATAGAAGTTGGTAATGTCTGCTGTGGGACAGTGGTGGGCAAACGACGGCCCGCCGCAGATTTTCAAATAATAGTATAGAAATTTTCCATTTGCGTTTTCAAAAAATTCATTTACCATGAAAATTGAAATGGTTAATGACTTATATTGGCTCGTCAAAATTGTAAGATTTGCCATTTCCTGAATAAATAATTGCTGGTCGAAAAATATTTCGGTAACAGTAGCCTATATGATAATAGTAGTTCATTTTAAAAGGCCGGCGTGCAATCTAAAGAATTGGAAGGACACCGTCATGCAGGGTATTTTAAAAATGTTTGAGAATCACTGGTATAAACATTATGTATACTATGAGAAATTGAATGCGACAACGCAAAAGATAGTACATTCGGATAGATTTCCCCGCTTGATCAATTACGCTCTATAAGTTCTACGCTACACGGCCAAGTGTCATAAGTCACTTTACCGCAATGAAAAGTGGTGATTTTTAATTACTATATGAAATTATACTGAGAAAGGTATAAGTACCCGAGATGAGTCCAAGTAAATCTTCTCGAAACTGGTATCAATTATTTGTTAACACGTTGAAACGCAAACCCTGAATATCTCGAATTAAAAAAAAAGTGCCTTATGCCACTTTCAAAATAATCTGTTAACACCACGCTTGTCATATTCTGTGTTCTCTGTTATACGAACTTGGTATTTTTAATTGCGCAAATGATCGATTAGATGGAATAAATTGTACGTATAATTTAAATCAAGCAATTCTGTTAGGTTACTGCTGTTATTACATTTTACATTGTCCAAGGTAGAGTTTAAATTTTATGGGAATTTTGTTATGCGCAGTAAAATGACAGTTTGTTATTGAGCTATTAAAGTTAAATAGAGATGATTAGATCATCGGAATTTCCTGCGACAAAATAATTTTCTCGAGGTCTATGCTACTTTATGTATGCGTATATGTTAATTGCGTATCAAGTACGAATCGATATGTACAACTAATCAAACGCATTTGTGTAAATTATCATTAACAATTCTAACAATCTCTTTTTTCCAATGTTCTACATACATATATTCAAAATATTGAGAATCAGTTGTTCAGAACAATATGAAATAAGAATCGGGATATATATTTGAGTATATATCCAGGAACGACCGGACATTATTGTAATTCTGTGATTTATCTTTATACATGTTGCCTGAATTAGCTTAAATACATGTGTTTAATGTTTGCGAACGTATCGCGAAGCAGCTGTCGAAGTTTGAAGCGAACAAGAGGCGTATATGCCGGGTCAACATGGAGCTCGTGATTAAACGTCAACGCTCAGTGTCGCGTGGTTTTCCGTCTTAGGAATTGTTTTACAAATGTCACGGAACAATGACTCGCTCGAAGATTCAGATGATCAAATTTTTTGTATTTCTACTGATCTTCCTAATAGCACAGAGCACAATATGCGATGGAAGGTTCAGGGAAAACAGGGATACACTTAAGTCAACGTCAGAAGGCAAAGGTGTTGATGCAACCGCGGAAAAAATAAACGCACACGCTTCGTCGGACGGGCAGAAAAATGAGCAACAAAATGTAATATCACTTGGTGGCACAACAACGTTTCCTGATGGTAACAAAACGGTTGACGATATAACCTCAAAGTCATCGATAGATGCTAATAAAACTGTACATACTACAGATTTAAAGAAAGAGGTGTGTATTTCTTTACGCGATCTAATATAAAGTGCTATTTTATTCGTCTCTCTGTGGATAAATTCCATTTATGAATTGATATTTAGTTTAGCAATATACTGTTAATGTTAGGGTTTACCACAAATTTATAAACAGAAAATATTGTTTTAATAGCATTCAGGAGAAGGACATTTTACTTCCTTAAATGCTGGAGCTCTTAAACGTGGTTTTTATGTATTTGTGGGGTTAAGTGTTCTTGTTATGGCCTATGCCCTGTTCCGTAGCTTTAGGTAAGTTTGATATCGATCCTTAATAATTATAAATCTAATATGATACTATAAAAATGTAAAGTAGTCGTCCGAGTTGATTATCCCTTAAATAAAATTGTTTATAGGGTTAGTAAAACACGTGCCCAAATGGTCAGAAAGTATGGTGTCCTTGCACACAGGCAAGATGTCGAAATGCGACCATTGCCATTGGAAGAGGAAGATGATGAAGACACTACTGTTTTCGATGCCAGTAACGTTTTAACAAATAATGTTCAGCATCAGAATTTGTAATGGAAACCATTTCAAAGTACACAAATTGTACTGTGAGATATATTATCTGCGTAAACAATTTTCCTGTGAACATGTTGATATGATCGAAGGAAGTTTAAGACTTGGCATATTAATGCATTTTTCACCGTTTTCTGCGATAAAATTGCTTGCTTGCATTTATCGATTTTAACAACAAATATACATTCAAAGATGCACTCATCTTTACGAATTATGCTTTGTAACAGTAGATGTACTCTGTCAAAAAAAAGAAAAGGGAGATGTTCCTCCGAACTTCTCTAATTCCTTAACAGAAATACGTGATAAAAAAACTTTATGCACTCATGGTTTATGAAAAAATAAATACTGGGTGCCTATATCTCTATCTACTCTTATACAAATTATATTTTAATTAGACTATGTTGTTATAATTGAAATTATACAAATACAGATTGTCTCTATTTTATTTAATGCTACACATTTAATAAACATTATGTAAAAAATATTTTGTGAACAGCTTTCTTCCATTGCACACATGCAAATACGCCATTTGGAAGTGCTTTTAATTGTGCTATTATACTTCGTACATTATGGTAAATTATAATTTCCTATAATGTCTGCTCATAAAAAGCCTTTTTCTACAGCATGGACAATGACATTGGCCAGCCTAAGTCTTCCAGCTTTTGTTTTTATATTTGAAAGTGTCCATACATCAGCTATATTCACTTCGTTATCATCTTTAATAATCTCATCCAAGTCAAATGCTTGTGATTCATCCAATAAAGAAAATGGTACGGCTTCCAATGAAAATACCATCCCAAACACAAATTTCTCTTGTACCTATAATAATTCATGAACAGTTTAAAAATCTTATTTATCAGTTATGGTACACGTGATAGAATATGTTTTACCTCTTTCATAAATGTATCCCATGGATAGAGTTCCTCTGGCTTTGATCCAAGTAAAGCAATACTGCTGCTAAGTTCATTGTAATAAATTTTCAACAAATCGTCGAAGCTTTCATCCCAAAGAGTTTTGTCAGTGCATGTGTAAATGCAGAATGACAAGTCACAAATAACACTAGCACAGCGTGCTAATTGAAAATCAAGCATTAAGGCATCTTCTTTGCCATTGACATTACGAGCCAGAAAATTTGGAGCCCAACAATCTCCTTGGGTTATAATGGATGTCGGTTCGTATTGTCTTTCACAGAATTCACTGCATCTGTTAAATAGTTCGCCGAATTTCAAGGAACAAAATTGTTTTTCAGCTGCACTTCCAGGATACTCCTTATTTAATGCATCTTTAGCAATACCTACTAGCTTTTCCTATGAAAAGAATATTAAACTGAAGTGCATACCATGTAACAGAAGATTTAAAACAAAGAAATTTGACATCTTACATGAAACCCTTTGTACCAGTTCCAAAGATCCTTTCTGAAGTAAGTTTCTTTCAGTGTTTCCATAACTTCTGTGAACTCTTCCTTCTTTTGATCTTTGAATGCAAAAGAAATAGCATGGAACTTAGCCATACTTTTTAAAAGCAAGGCACATTCATTTAGGCTGATGCAATCTTGTCTGGAGACACGCCCATATCCTAAAACACTGACGTCTTCTAATGCTATGTAATCATTTCCATCACCCATTGCAGAAGATAAATGAGTCGGTATGCAGAGTAATTGACTTTGTTCTTTATCCTTCAAGAACTCCTGAAATTTTGGGATCACCTGAAAAGAAATATATATCAAAGTGACTGTGTAATATATCCTCTTAACCAGAAATTCAAAAAATTATTACCTTGGTGTAAAAGATAATCTCGTTACCAAAAAATTCAGTGCTTCTAAAGGTTTTCCTTCTTCCTACATTTTTAGGAACTGATTTTACGACAAGATTAACTTGTACCTCTTTGCCATCAACTACACCGTTAACTTTGATCTTATTAACTGTAGATAGGTAACTATCACCTTTTTTGCCTGCTTCGTCAAATTCCCAACTTATCACGTCTGCATCTTTACCATTATACTTTGTGCACAGAATGTTTCTCAATGTTTTTTCAGTGAAATGGTCACTTATACCTTCTAGCAGTGTTACATCTTTTTTCGTATTCATTGCGCTCATCGTTTTGAGAGTTTGTTGTTATAATATCTGTTAGAAAAAAAACGATTATGATATATATATATAATATTAATGAAATGTGAAGAAGTATATAAAGCAGGCAGACAAGATTTCATACGTAAGAACTGTTCTTCACCTTTCGAATCACTTTTTCTTCAGTTAAATGTAATGCTACTAGATTATTTTTTGAATTTATGTAGCTTTTATCAGCTTCCTCTTATCAGATCTTATCAATTACAAACTTATCCCCACAATAAAGTCGTTAATGTAACAATGATTTTGTTTTGTCAAAAAGTTTTAAGAATAACACTAAACTTATCTATTACTTTTCTGTATAAAATCAACAAATTAATATATTTAAACTTAATGAAAGGATAACGAAAAATTTCATGCAAATATTTTAAGAGTTTTAATAACAAAAAAAATTGACACTATCTACGTATGCTTTACTATCTACGAACTCTACGAGAATGCCAATAGACTTTTGATCTGATATAATAGGCTCGCCAATGACATTTCGGACGAGTAATATTATGCCACGTCGTACTTTAAAACTATTATCACAGATTCGCATTTTTTAAGATGTTCTAATTATTTTATATATTTTATTAGATTTTTAAAACCTTAGAAATATATCTGATGCAGTTTGCAATTTTATCTTCCGAAAATGTAAATGTCGCGTTTAAATAAATGTAGAAATATTATAGAAAACAGTATATTTCACGAAATGTATATTCACATCTGTGAAAAGTCAAGTTTAAAATAGTATATGATGGCGTTGTCATTACTGCAGCTTTTCACATTTTCATCGTTTTGTGATTCAACTGACAGTTGATAACACTGTTTACGTAGATTTAGTATTTATAGATAATAAAAAGACACGGTATACAGCACATGACTATATAACTACGTGGTAGGTTATCATATTTAAAGGTTTGTACGAAGTGCTCGCCGTCAGAAATTTAAATATTACTCATTACTGCAGCCTTTTTAAAATTGTTTAATTGCATTCGAAATTAAATTGCAATTGGTAAAGTTTGTAGACCGGAACTTCATTGCGAACTTAGGGAATTTCGTGTGTATTCGAACCGTGTTAAATTCAATTCGTCCTTCAAGAAACAAAGTGTATTAACATACCAGTTATTGCATATATACGTAATTTTCTCTAAAAACAATTAAAGTCAAGTCATTTTTACTAAATAATATTTCAAAATATCTCTGGTTTTTCCACTTAACTGTGTTTTTATTGCATTTACTTATACCACCTATCGACTTTCGATGGGAATGTCGATCAATAAAATTGTTATTGTGGCAAGACTGAATATCTCTGTTACGCGCGAGTATACAGAAAGACATTTTCATGGAATGGAGAAATAACAGCGAATTAAACAATTTTCTCGTTCGACACATGCGTAAATAGCAAGCTTAATAAACGATACTACAAGATATGATATACACATCTCAATCGAGAGCATCAGTAATGATAAACATTACTGCGTTCTCATTTTATCTTGTTCATGCGCCTCACCTAATAGTACTACACTTAATACTATTGGGTCTATTCATCCCTATTTCACTGCATCATAAATTCTGCAGCTTTTATCGCAATGTATATCAACTATTTGTTATGTTCTGCACGCAGATGCATCCTTACACGGATAAGTCTCCTTGCCGACATACACCTATGCCTCGATAATCCCAAGATTCCTCTGGTGACGTTTATCACTAAACATCGATACCCTCCGTGATACCAATGGCAATTCAAACATACCTTGAAGACATTCATAAAAACCATGAATGGTTATCAGTGGCTCCTTTAAAGTCCAAATATTCGTCCTGTTGAACTTATGAATCACAATAAAGACGTCATAGTAAAAAGGTAGAGCTTAAAAACCCCCCTCTTTGTCTTCCGAGAAGGGATTAATGCGCATGCGCATGGAATAGCTCACAGGACGGACGTAGAGGACGTACGCGATCAGTGTGCCGGGGAGTGAAAAGGAGGGAACGAAGAAGTGAGAAAGTAAGAGATACCCCGCGCAGGAAATTAAGCAGAAGACAGTGGCGGCCATTTTTCCTGACATTGCCGTCCCTGCGGCTCGTGGTGCTAATTGCCGTTGGTCCTCGAACGATTACGGGGCGGTCGGTCGGTTAGGAACAGTGTTAGAGACAGACATCGTTACGGTGTGTTGTCGCGCACCGAGATAAAAGCAGTGCGAGATAACGATAAGGGGAAATTTAGACGTCAATGGTACGGCGTGGCTCGGTGTGACGAGTGCATGTGTAAACGATCAGCAGATCAGTAGTGGGGCTCGATCGCAGTCGGCTGAGTGGACAGCCGAAAAGTAGGAGCTGCCAACAACGGGCAGGGTGTCACAGGAGACGACAGCGACGGCGACGGCGACGACAACGACGACGAAAACAACGACAGCAACGATACGACGGCGGCAACGATCGCGGAAACGGAGCTACGGCAGTCCAGCCTAGGCACCCTTATTTCGTGATTTCTTCCCTAGAAATCCTTTCCGTTATAACGGAATCGTTAGTATTGTACAGTGCACACAGTCACGCGCCACCGCGTACATCAGCGCCACGAGATGGAGAGGCGAGCTGCTTTTGTGCTGCTGGGGATGCTATATTTAGCGGGCACCCTCGTCATGGTCCAGGCAGGTGAGACATCCTCTCCTTCGGACTACCCACCATTCAACCGTGCATTTGTTCGTTTTTCATTCTATCCTCCTCGACTGTCGTTTCTCGTATTGCGCATCGACTTCGTCGCGCCGCTAAAACCTTAGCCTCGGATTCTTTGCGCTGCTTTCCATCGATAAACGCGGACGGAAGGAAATTTTTCTTTCATGCGTTTCGAGTAACGTGGATTATCTTCCGATCAATTTTCAACGCGTCGAGATCACGATAGATGACCTTCGAATCTACTTTTTACAATAGATGACAAGTAATACAACGAAATAATAATGTCGTTGGAAAGTTTAGCTAAAAAAAACGCTCACGTCGGGCTGCTTTTCTTGGAAAACTACCGTTTCCTGCTAAGTGTGAATTTTATTTTCAGAATTCACTTCAAACGAAACACGTGACTTGTACTTTTTAACGTGCTGCTTCTTAACGATACAATTCGGTAAAGATTTCAACGATACACCGCAATACCGTAGAATCTCTCACATTCGTGCAATCAAATTCTTCGCGACTATCCCACGGAATTGTCATCTCCACGTTCTCGTGGAAATTGGGAACAGTAGTTTCAACATGAAATGCACTTTACGTCTCGCGTTCCGCATTACAAAAGGCGACGAATCTTGACAGATGATAAAATCCTATTTTTAGCCTTGATTATACTGCACCACGTTAGAACGCGCGAAGTGTGTCCTCGCGCAGCATTTAATGCGCGACGCGATATCAACAGCTTTCGAATCGCAGATCACTCGACGATCGTGCGAATATTCGAATAGACACTCTTTGAAAGCCATACGTGAGGTGGATATCTGAAGTGACCGAGATCTGTGGGATGATGATGTACCATCGCGATTTCATTATTGCTATATGCATACTGTCATGGAATTCAAATCGATTTGTAAATACGTGACCTATACAGGCAATGACATCACAAATCGACCGTTCTATTCGTTCGGCATTGTTCGTGGAATGAAGTTTACATCGGAGACGTTAGGGGTCTACAATTTCCTAAATATCTCGACGGTCTCACTGTAGAAATTTCCAATCGCATTTGAAACCGTCGCTCGTAGGAATTTACCTTCTTTTCTCTCAAACGATACTCTCTCGGTGTTATATCGTAATATATCATACAGTGTACGGTATACGTGCGTCGCTGTAATACGTACGAGGAATTATCTGCGTTTGTAGATTCGCAGATTTCCTCGATACGATCGAGATAGCGCGATTGTCGTTGAAGTTTCACCCTTGCGAGGTGTGCAGCCCTGCTATAATACCGGCGCAAGACCACCGGGATTCGCGTCTCGATGCTGCAGCTACATTCCGAGAGACGTACGCAAAGTACCCACGCCAAGCAACTTTTGTTGCGTAACAATTGACCCTATTCTGCGTCCACCTAGGAAACATCGTTGACTTTTAACGATCGTTACGCGGAAATTTCTGCCCGACTTTCCGAGATTACCCGCTTTACCGGGCTCTTCTTTTTCTTTCGACTACCTCGAATGACACGAATACAGGAACAACGGGTGGACTTAACCCATTGCGGTCCGAATTATTTTGTCAATTTTGCAGTGAGCTAAGTGAAATTAATTTCACCCTTTCTATCGTTGGTTATCGATTCTTTTTTTTAATGATAGCAATAACTATAGGTACTGACGGATATTTAGGTGATGTTACAAATTCAGTATGAAATTGGAAAGAAAGAAAATAAAATGATGTGAAAAGCTGTGTCGAGTATAGATCGACATAGGACTGCAAAGGGTTAACGTGATTTAAGAATTGTCAGGATTCAGTGGAAGGCAAAATATTGGTGAAGTGGAAAAGATTGCTTTCTTTTATTTCAAGTTATAGGAATATCATACACGTATGAAAGTTATAATTCTGTTGAGATCGTTTCGAATGAATCGAAGATCGCGTTATGTCTCGCTTTTTTCTTCTTTTATTTTTGAAGTATCGCTTCGGTTTTCGTTTGAACTCGGAGGAATTTCGGTTGAGGTTATGAGAGCACATCGCGCGAAAAGATTTTAGCGACTCGTCGGAATATTTATATTTAGATTGGAGTCTACGAGTATTTTCATTTTGTCTCTTCCTTCGCATTATAGAATGAGAAATAATCGAACGGGAGGAGACTACGGAGTTTCGGGTAGACGCGTTAAAGGAGGTGCGCGTTGAAATTGATCTTCTTTTTTTTCAAATTCCTATCAGCCTCGATACGAGCCTTTGTAGTTTGTATTCTTAGCTCGTGTATATTGTGTATTGAAATGTAAACTTAACCTCCATTCTCCGGTGCTGCGAATGTTTTCATTCGCTCTGTTTTGCCGTCGCTCACAAACCAGACGAGAATGCTTACGTTTAACCCTGGGAGCATGCTTCTATTTTTGAATCTCCGAACGTGTACCATGGAATAATGCAACGGCGGTGACGCCATAGAAATTCTAGGCGATATCGGGTAGAACACTTTTCTTTCCGGTGGTTCTACAGTCACGTAAAACGGTAGGTCCTAGACAAAAGGACATTTAACGCTAGAACTACTAAAATAGTGAGAACCACTGGTTCTTCATTTTTTTTCTAAATATTCTCCAAGTTTACAGGGGAGCCATATAGATACTCTGCGTTCATCTTATAAACCATAAATTATTGAGTTAATCATATTTTTGACTAAATTTTCTAAAGTTCGTATTTAAATGTGAAAATCGAGTAAATTTGTAATATTAAAGTAGATAAAAGTAGAAAAGATAATTTTGGGCAAACTTGCAACACTTTTTTGTTATCGTTAAGCATTTAAAAATGTAATGTTTTACGAGGACACTTCATCTTGTCAAGACGCAAGGACGATTCTTATGAATGTTTTATCGAATCCTATGAATCTTTACTTTAACATTTCAACTATTCTTCGTTTCAAGTTTCCTTAATTCTACGGAAACGTCTAAAAATATTCTATTCCTCCGAATTACTTCAAAATGTCGCATCAAAGTATCCATATACGAACAGAAACACATCGAAAAATTAGTTGGTGTCTTTAGTCCTTAAATAGCGAACAGCAAAATTCAACGATTTACCTTAACCCTTTATGGGCCCCTATAACTTTGAACTAACACAAGACAAATCTAAGCTTTTATTCTTTAAAGTCAATTTTTTAACTTTGCCAAGTATTATAATTTAGTTCTTAAAGATCATGAAATTCTTTACAACTTAATGTTTCAAAATCAAGGTAAATTATAATAGTATTATTTTATAATGTTTATAATAGTATACTAGTATAATTTATAATAGTAATTTTATCATTTTCTAATGTGCTATCGTGCAACTGATCTTCAGACGCCACAGAAAATTCGGCTATAGAGGGTTAATAATCATTCTACTCTACGTAATTGAAGTGTTCATACGTCTCGACGGAAGCAGTTTCACGAAAAAGAAAAGAAAAATGAAAATAGAACCTCGTTCCAATTACACCCGGATATTCACAGCGATCTTAAAAGTGTATTTTTAATATCGAATGACGTAGCCCGGAATAATCGGATCGAATATACTTCATACTGACTTTGGCGTATTAAAATTCCAACTACCGAAGGGTTAAAGTAAATATCTCGGCGTCGTATTGTTGGTTATATCGGGCACGACTGCGCCGATCGATTCCGAATACCGTTTTTCACCAAGTCTCTCTCTCTCTCTCTCTCTCTCTCTCTCTCTCTCTCTCTCTCTCTCTCTCTCTCTCTCTCGCGCGCTGTTCTCCGTCCTTCTTCCGTGCGATGCGAAGACACGATGTGCTTCTTCGATCGCTCGTTCGCTTTCTTACGTTATCCTGTCGTTGTGTGCGTACCTTTAATAGCCTCTCGCGCACATTAACTGGGCCAGCCTTTTCGATTTGCTTCTTCCTCACCCTGTCCATCGGGTGCTCGGTGGATAACTTTTATGCATTACTAAAATAAATTCATTAGAGTATCTTTAGTTTGGGTTACATAAGCGTTCGCCTTAAGCGACTCGACGTAAACTTCTATCTTTCTGCATTCTAGGTCTAGGTTATGTCTCTGTTGGGTCTGGGTTACGGAAAGACACTTCGAAAGTAACGCGTTCCGTCGTACTTACGGATACGATATTCGTACATGTTCCAACGTACTTTTTTGTTGTTTTTGTTTAACTGCTATGGACATTTCGCCTGGGACTTATCGTTTGGGGTGTCTTCCGAATTACGGAGACTGTGATACTGATATCACATAGAAAAGTTGAAATTTACCAGAGGTAATGGGGAGTTCACTGGTTGGGCCCGAATAGAAGAAATATAATTTTCATTTTAGTTGCTATTGCCATTTTGTCTAAAATCTACTGTTTTATGTGACTTCCGATCCAACGAAGCTGTGATATGCGTATCACACAGAAGAAACTCTAAAAAAACATTACAACAAATTCAGAACAAGTAATTTTGTCCACCTTAGTAGATCTAGCGTTAATCACATCGTTGTTCATCCATGTCGACGAGTAGTATATTGCCAAGTAGCGAATCGAAGTAGGAGAAATTCTCTTTGGAAGCCTTAGGTGATAAAAACATGAAAATACTGCGAATGCTTGTCCACGATTGCACATTGAGGTTATATGTACATAGGCAATCGACGCGAAATGATTGGTTGCATTGACGCTGAGGTGTTTCAATTGATCCTTTAACGTTGAAATGCCTTCGTTGTAGCGATGACTCGATTTTCCTCGTTTGTCACTTCATTCCTGCTCTTTTCCGATAGAATTTATCGAAACTTCTTTATTCGTGCAGAGCGTTTTGTTCAGTAAATAGCGCCTTTCTGCAGCTTGAAATCTTTGTTTGAAACACATTTTTAATATACTGCACAACTAGTCGGGGTAAATAGATATTTATATATGCTTTTTGTACGTCAAATGAAAAGAAATTATAACATACGTGTTTCCTGTAATAGAAACGAGACGTTTTGTCATAATTCACCAACGTCAGCTTTCTCAGGCGTTGCTTGGGAATCGTTTTTCTAAAATCTGTAAGATCTTTTGCAAATGTATAGGATTACTTTCCGAGACGTTCATTTTTTGTGAACAATAATTACTAACTGTGGAAACCTGATAATAAAAATACTCGATTTGATATCTAAGGGTTATGGTGAATATGGGGCTGCAAATTATGCCAGTTACCAAGTATCTTCGCGTTCTTATCTCTAAGGAATTTATCTTAAACGATATATATGTATATCATTTTAAATTGCCGGTTTTAATTTTTAACGAGAAATATAACGACTCCAATTATTCTTAAACATTCTAATAATTACAATGATAGAAATATTCTACTATTTCCTATTCTTGAACATTCTAATATTTATAATATTAGAAACATTCTAATACCTATTATTCGTGTAATTTAAATGTTCTAATATTTATAACATCAGAAATACTCTAATTTCCTACTATTCTTCGATATTGTAATATTCATAATACTAACAATATTCCACTAATTACTATTCTCATACATTCTAATTATCTTAAACCACGAAGATTCTAAATAAATCTCCCATAAACATTAACACTAAACCTACCATGGCGGTCAGATGACCGCTTCTGATTTTTTTAAAAATTCCCCAAATTGATTGGGCAGCCATTCAGTAAATATTTTAGGTCTATCGTATAAAACAAAAATTACTTAACTGATCATCTTTTTCACCTCTTCAAATCTCTTTTTCCAAAGTACTTATTTCGTGTATTCCAATATAACAGATAACAAACCGCTAGGTTTAGTGTTAATATATTACGCACAAAATGTTTGCAACCGGAAAACTAAAGGCTTGCTAACATACCGTTTTTCCACTCTATGCACATTGTAATCAACCGAGAATAATAGTTGTTGTCCGAAGAGATTCTGAGAAACATTGTTTTCTGATACTGCAACTTACAAACCAGTTACTATGGTGAATCATGCACGTAGCCGAGATGTCCGACCTTTGTTACCGTCACTGGCAAATGCCACTATGACGTGTTCAGTAGATATATAAAGTTGTGCATGTATATGCGCCTACAGAACACATGCATACACTGTGTGATACAGCATGCTATAATTTTACCGATTTGTCATCAGAACGCTGTTCGTGCGAGACTATTTTGCGTACGATAGCCTGCGATTTACCGTTCGTTCAAACCTAAAGACATCGGCTCGGTTCAAAGCTCGGGTAATTGTCTTTCGAGTTGGAGATTTCTTCGCCGTTATCTTTATTATCGTACCGATAAAATTGCGCATCGAAAGAATCGAGCGATCAGGCGAAAAAAAAATACTTAAGATTTTCATACGTGTCTCGTAATTACGTACAATTTTACACGCGCGCGTGATTATCACAGAAACTGCCAAGGCGGTTATAATGACCAGTTACGAATTTTTTCGAAAAATTGCTTAAATTCATAGGGGAGTCATGCGGTAAATATTCCACTTCTCTGTTATAATACTTGAATTACTTAATTGACCATCTTTTTCACCTCTTAATTATACTAATTCAGTATATTTAAATACAATAGATATAACACCGGTATTTCTGATGTTAAAGAATTTGCCTTTTTTGTACTTTAATTGCTATAGTTATTTAGGTGGTTTCTGAAATGCTCAGAGTATTACATGTTAATGATAATTTAGGAAGAATCTTTCAGGGATGATGGAGATTTAAATTTGGGCCCATTATGTGGAATTTGTAGGCTTTAAGTCCATGTATATCATAATTCTTTATGCAGAGTAGTATAATCATTGATATTCATTGATACTACTACTGATAAGGATGTCCGAATGTTACTTTTGCGATTGCGACACGTAAATTGATTATTTAGGAAATATCTGCCAGTTTGTCCAAGCCTTCAAGTCAATTTAAATCTAGTAAAAGAGTTTTATTCTAATTCCAAACGCGTCATAGACTCACAAGTTCAGAAACTGATACTCTCCAATTTTGCTGATACTTTACATAAATATTTATTAGACCTACCTAACAAGATAGCTGGAATTTTTTCGTGCCCGTTTTCACTTTGAGGGAGATATCAAGGGAGGCCCCCCTTTAAGGTAGGTCCTGTCTGTTTCCTACCTGTCCTATCAGAACCCTGCCTGTGCTCCCAGTGCCCTGCTTGTCCTTCCTCCCTCCTGCCTGCCCTGACTGTCTCCTACCTGTCCCCTACCTGTCCTGCCTGTCCCCTACCTGCCCTGCCGCTCTCCTGCTTGCCCTGCCAGTCCCCTGCCTATCCTGCCGCTCTTCTGTCTGTCCTGCCAGTCTTCTGCTTGTCCTGTCTGTTTCCTGCCCGACCTGTCTGTCTCCTGCCCGCCCTGTCTGCCTCCTGCCCGTCCTGTCTGCCTCCTACTTCTACTACTTCTGTCATACCCATTCTGCTAGTCATGCCCAAAACAGTGTTGATAAAATTAACGTCGAGAACGTGGGTTCATATGATTTTGACATAACTCCGACCATATTTGAGCAAAGTCACATTTGAAGGTCATTTGAAGGTCAAAATCAGTGCTTGCAAGCTCAAGCGTGGTTGCTCAAACTAAAAGCTCACTCGGATTTTGACGAAATTTCGCGAAACACTCGGAAAAATGGCTCAAAAGCTCAACACCGCGGGCTCATAGCTCAAAAGCTCAATTTTGATGGAGCGATTTTGTAATTTAGTCCATCAAAAAGAGCTTTTGAGCTATGAGCGATCACAGATGAGCTTGCAAGCTCAGTTGTCGTAGCTCAAACTAATAGCTGACTCGGGTTTTGACAAAATTTCGCGAAAAACACGGAAAAAATGGCTCAAAAGCTCAACACCTGCGCGCTCATAGCTCAAAAGCTCATATTTACGGAGTAAATTTGGAATTTAGTCCATCAAAAATGAGCTTTTGAGCTATGAGCGATCACAGTTGAGCTTGCAAGCTCAGTTGTCGTAGCTCAAACTAATAGCTGACTCGGGTTTTGACAAAATTTCGCGAAAAACACGGAAAATGGCTCAGAAACCCATATTTTACGGAGTAAATTTAGTCGAAATTCGGATTGAACTTTTAGTTTGAGACATCACGCGTGAGCTTGGAAGCTCAAATTTGACCTTCAGATGACCGTCAAGATGTAGGTAGGAGACAGACAGGACAGATAGGGGACAGACAGGACAAGCAGGAGACTGGCAGGACAGGCACGATTGACAGGAGAGCGGCAGAATAGGCATGAGACTGGCAGGACAGGCAAGAGAGAGGGAGAATCTCCCTTAAAGATTGCCTTACCTTGATATCTCCGTTAAAGTTGAAAACGGGCACGAACGAATTCCATCTATGGTCTTAGATATGCCTAATAAATTATATGCAAAGTTTCATAAAAATCGGAGTGTATGAGTTCCCGGACTTCTCTTGTCAGAAGAATCGTTAAAACACCACAGAAAAATCCGAGACTTTCCCATTACTTGTTCTTCCGGTCAAAGTATGAAATAACTTATTTCAGTAGTTTTCGATACCTATAATACCTTTGTATCGATAAATCTGTTAGTTCAGTCACTTCAACAAATTATGCAAATGTCCCAAAAGCATATCTCCTATGGCCTTCTCATTTAACCCTCTAATACCTGAGAATTCGTCAGATTTATTAGATAACGTAAAAAGTTCCTGCGGTTTCCCGTGAATTTCGCTTTAGCGAAAACCGCAAGACCTTTTTTTCGTTACCTGGTGCATAACGCGAGATAAAAACATTCATGACAGTTTACAAGGTGTAGGATTTTCTTTAGTCAATCGATACCGTATTGTGTATACGTTACATCTTACGTCATCGAAATCGTTCCGCAAGCAAAAGGAGTACAGTGATAGTATCATGTGTACCTCAAAACAAATAAAGGTCGTAGTGAAACATTATTTTTCTTTGCGGACGTTGTCAATTAACATGTTGCGAATGACTTAGGTACGACGAGGCTGTGTGGCTGTTTTCCTTCGTTCATTAAGAGCTTCTGGGTATTGGGAGGTAGCATACACGGGAAACATGTTCCGGTGATTATAAGAGCGCTCTAAGCGGACGAAATACAAAACACAACTTTTGCATTTTCACTTTAACTCCTACGGTCATGTCTTCTAGGACCCACTCTGTTTTAGGTGGGTTCTTAACTATCGATGCGATGTTAAATTAAATAATAAATTAAACCAAAATTTTCTAGAGGTGACGTCGAAGGATTTAAACTCGGGCTCACTAATTCCGAGGCCCAGCCTTCACCTTTTTATCCACCCCAGCCTCAAATTTTAGTATCGACGTAAAGATTAACCCTTTCGATACTACTGGTGACTATAGTCACCCGCTGCCTGACACTGGCTGGGTACTATCGGTGACTATAGTCACCCGTCGAAATTTCAAACGAAGAATTAATTACTTGTTCATATTTTGTAATTGCATATTTTTTAAATACCATAAGTTTTTAGTTTCCATATATTATATGCATTGCAACTTCAATAAAGAAGTAATTATTTATATTAAGCCACTAACCATTAACACTAGAACTACCGGCGTTAAATCTATTATATTTCAATATATTAAATAAGTACTTTGAGAAAAGAGGAATCAAGAGGCAGAAAAGATGATCAATTCGGTCATTTATGTTTTTTGACTTGGGCGTAGAATATTTCTCCTATGCTTCTCTTATAAACTTTGAGAATTTTTTTATAAAATTGTGTACCAGTCATTTTGACTGGTTTGGTAGTTCTAGTGTTAAAAGTTATTCGTCCGCGCCGGGACTGCTTCGTACCGTGTTAGCAGACTTGCTGAAAAGTACTCCGTAGCGAAAGGGTTAATAAGTTGGACAGGCACTTTTCGGCTTTGTATTGGACAAAAGTTCGTTTCAACACGATAACCGCAATAACTCCGGTGAAAAAAGACGGTCGAAGGATAGCGTTCTATGTATATCGTTCGACCGCAAAGCTGCTTGTCTGTTCGATCTTTGCGGTCGAACAGTCGGCACGTGACTATACTTACAACGTCGTCGACGGGGGTTCCCCTTCGTCCCATCTATTTTTTAAGACACTCTAATAGCTTATACCTGATCGCCTGTGTATCGTTGGCAAATGGATCTGCACTCGTGACGACGTATCTAACGTTCCCCTTTTTCCTCCACTGACGTAAGTGCGGCAGGGTCTCTTATTGACCAGTTGACGTAAACATACGTAAACATACGCACGTTTGGCCCGTATCTCAAATTCTATCTCGTGGGAGTCCAGGACTCTAAATTAAAACGATGTTTATTTGAATTATGGATATTAAAATTCAGCTCGTGCGAACGTTCACTGATATCAGAATTTTCTATCTTACGAATTACTACTTGGGTTAAGATGGACGTGGAGTTAAATACTTGTACTTCCAATTACTAGACGTCGATTGAAATACTTGTCTGAAAGATTTTCCCTAAATTATGAATTAATATGTCATGGTCTCGGTAATTTGAACGTCACTTAAATCTGTGGGACTTATGTGGCGTGTCCACACGAGTTGAATCCGAAAGATGCAAAGAAACTGAGGAAAAGATTGCGTCTTTCTGCTTTTTGTTTTTAAGTCTGAAATGATGATAAAGAACAGCGAGAACCATTTCGCTATTTAGACACAGAATGAAGTAGTAAGAATGGAATCAACTTTAATGGAAAATTAATAGACATTTAAAGCTATTTAGGTAATTAATACCACATTTTGTTTATTAAAACATCGAATGAGTCAGTGAAGCATCGCAATAAAGCTTTCGGTGATTCAGAGCGTATGAATGTAAGCGTATTATTATGAAGAAACTGTTACAGTTTCTTCTTCCGCAAACAGCACGACGATCTTTGACGGTGAAAATGAAAGAGATCGAGTAATTACATGTATCCGACTGTCGAGTTTATTGGGGTAGAAAAATTACAGCATATTTCTATTGGAAACCCGTATCGTGATTGGCGTTCATGCGCCCTCCGTTGCATCGAGCTGATGAGTTTATCAGGAGGTGCAGTGACCGGCTTTTAAGTGACCCGTATTTGAAATTCGTTTAGCGTCTAATCTGGTATCGTTCTGTCACGAGAAAATTAACGCTAACATTTTCCTTACACGAATACAATTTGCATATTATATTACACATCAGTTCAAATTGTTCCATGTGTGAAAATTCCATGCCAACTCAATTTGTAAGATAAGCATTTTTAAAAGTTTCATATCAACCGACTTCCCGGTTCAGATGTCTTAAAATTTCATGCAGAACCGATCGAAAAGTAGTATTTTCCTAAAATAGCAGATTCAGAAAATCCGCCGAGTCATTTTAAAATGACCAAAAAAGCCCGCCGACAGGAAAAAATTCGAATGGCGCGAAAACCCTTATGTGTTTAAACAGCGTAGACGCGCAACGAGAAAAGCAAAGTCCCTCAGCAACTTCGAAACGTAATTTTCATTTGGTGCGTAATAAATATTAAATGTTAGTCTTTGTGTAGCAGTATATCGATATTCGTTTGAAAGTTTTATATCTCCCGTAAAAATACGATCACGTGAAACACCATAGATACCCAGGATTTCAAGTGTACACAGCAACTTCTGACCTTTGGCACAGGTTAAGTTAACACAACGTGTTTATGAGTATTGGCTCTCACCTCTGTGTTCCACCTCGCATGTACCCACAATTCCAACTTGCCAAATTGCGTCCTAGATCACAGCCGTTCCAATTCCTCTGTCCTCTGTATTTCTGCGTAGAAATGCCTCCGAGAATTTTATACCGCAATAAAAGTTCCACGCGCAGCTCCATGGCTGCGCCGAACTTAAGTTTTTCGAGGTTATGTTCTGCGGAATTACGAGCTGCGCATTTACATCGCGTTTATTATAGAATTCGCGAAGCCTTTCTTCGCGACGACGAAAGAGTCACGGAGGAGTGATATTTCTTTTGTGATTTATTTATAAGACAACGCGAATAGACAATGGGATAGCTCGGACGGAAAGATTTTTCGTTGTGAATCGAAAGCGCCCGTTCTTAGGAAGATTGCGTATAGAAATGTCGGAGACCCGATTTGAGTTTTTGGCCGATTATAAACTTCTATTTATACTTTATAACATCGTTTAAAGTCGATGATTTAGTACGTGCAGGTTTTCAACGTCTACAGTTCGGTGCAGCGTGTGTTCGCTAGTATCGATCCCTTTTCTAGCCTACATCGAGTGACCGGGATAATTTCAATTTCGAAAATTAACATTTTCGTCTCTATGCTTCAAAGTTCCTTTTTCGTGTGTCAGTTGGTAGTCTTTTTGGTTTTCGAATTCTCGGACTCTCTGCTTTAAGAGACGGAAATAATTTCAGTCCTTCAATGTCAACATATTTAGTCCACTTGCATTGCTAGCGCATATATGCGCGCAACTTTCCTGGTCACTATTACCAGAGCGCATATATGCGCGAAATTTTCCTATTGGCGTCATTGGAGCGCATACATGCGCGCGGTTTTCATAGTGATGTCATTAGAGCGCATATATGCGTGCAAGTTTCTTGGCCATTTGCGCGCTTTTGCACTATGAATGAATACTGGTTTACATGAACGCCTTGAATTATTTGTACAGTGCAAAGTTCATCGATTAAACGTAATTTGTATATGAAATTTCACCTTCACTCTTATAATTGAGTCGCTCAGAAGTAATGCGGTTAAGTCAGTTCTTTTATATTTTCTAATTTTATTACATTTTAATTGAATGAAGTTTATTCTATTAAAATTTACAAAAATTAGAAAATATCAAAAAAATGGACAACCGCATTGGCTTCTGAGCGACTCAATTTACGAATCGCTTCTTGAAATATGATTGTAATTAGATTTAATACAAAGAAATTTCCTGACAAATGTATATCTTTCATTTTGTCATACAACGTAAGTGGGTTAAGTTTCCGCGTCATATAATCCGGTGGCTTTCCACTTGTAATAAGTACTTTTTGAAACAAGTATTTCCGTGTACTCGTTGATGTTACTTTTATGTGTTAAATTTGTCCAACGTGAAAAATATTCTGATAAAATTATATTACTTTTATTAGAATAAAAGAAGTTACAATAAAGCAGTAATACGACGTTACAAATAAATCAGTGTGGTTTGATAACAAGTGCAAGCTTTTGAATTTGCATTGATAATGACTTCTGGTCGACATTTCTTTTCTCAAATCTTTGCATGCATGCATCTATGGTGAACTATATGTACTACTATTAAGGCCAAGCTACGAGTATTGACTTTTTCTATCCGAGATTGCGAGTACTATATTTTCAGGCAATCGGAAAAGAGGTCCCGAATCAAAAGCACTCCTTCAATCTTCATTCACTGAGAAAAGTGCATTTTCGTACTTTTCAATTCAGAGACTAAATGCAATTTCTATATTTTGTATAATCGAGGTTAAAGATATAACTCATGTAAAAGATACTTCGATATTTCATCGGGGAAAATATAAATAGTATCCATGTTATCTTGTTGGATAAAGAAAAAAGTTCAATTACTGGTTTTTAATCGGTTGTTAAAAAGTAACACTGAACCGAAGATACGCCAATCAATGTATTTAAAATTAGAAATACTATAGTCACTGATAAAAGCGCGAACGTGAATAAACGATTACGTCTATTAATGTGTATAAACATCCGCGTAATTATATCTTTTTATGCAAATTTCGAAAGAAAGATTCCAAGTATACGAAGAACTGGAGCTTTTATTTTTTTTCTTTCTTTCTTCTGTATTTTCTCTGATCGAGAGTCCGAGCTTTTACATCCACCATAGCTCCACTTATTTTCTTTGTCTATGGTTAAGTACTATTTTTAAAAGATTTATTTTGATTTATGTATAATATGAGTACAACTCATATAACTAACTCTGCCTGCAATACTTCTAGGATTCGATATTAGATCAATTACCTCGAGTATTTCAAATCTACGTCAAATAAATCGTCAGTTAATAAGTAGACACTGAACTTGATCCCATTTCCCGGTCACACGTAGAAGTCACAGCTCCGGAATTACAGCTCTGCAAGATTGTTACATATTTATAGAATCGTTTTTCCTCGTAAGACTCAAAGCACCTCGAGTAAATTCTCAATTTGTGTGACTATCATCTGGATTCAATGAAATAGTACTCGGCCATGGAATAGATCTTGATTCATAAGTACGTATTCAGATTGATTCGAACCTACCACCGCGAATGGAATCGCTGTTCCAGAACTGTTGGAGCACCGGAGTCCAGAACTACAAGTCGTCTTAAAAACTCTATCTATAGAATAGGAAGTACTATGTATAGAAACCCACCTATAAAACCGTTCCTTCCTAAGACCCGAGGGTGTACGAAATGAATTTTCACTTCATACGTTTGCATTCGATCAAATATTACATCGTTTCGTCACCCTTTAAGAGTCCTGTTTAACACTAGATTTACGGGCGTGAAATCTGTTACATCGCAATATATTAAAGGAGGACTTTGGAAAAAGAGGGATCAAGCGGTAAATATGGTAATACGTTAAGTCATTATTGTATTATAAAATACACGTGAAATTTCTATTGTACAGCTTCTCTGTAAATTTGAGAAATGTTTATAAAACAAGTAGGAACCCGTCAATTTGACGGCTTCCGTAAATCTAGTGCCAATAAACCTTATCTATCGAGAATGCTTGACATTTTTGACCGAATCTATAAAAAATCATCTCCATTTATACAATGGATAATAATCTAACCCATCTTAACTGAGACTATGATATATTAAATAATAATTTGGGAAAAATGGGTTAGACATGACGTTACCCCATCTGACTGATTAAGTTAACTACTAATTGTAAGCTGACTGGGTTCGGAAGTCGAGCTCATTAATTGCTAGTCCGAGTCCTTAATTCCACCCAGGCAGTCATCATTTAGAAGACACTTATCACTGTCTGATAACACCAAATATTTGCTAGATCGAAATCTCTTGGAGCTCATGTCGCGACCGCTAATTTAGAACCCAACTCTCTAACTCCATCCTCCCGGTAGCTCCCTAATACACAATACATCTTACCAAAGGCAAGATGGCTCCTCTTTCGCAGTTCCACTATCCCATGACTTCCGGTATTTGTAAGACCGTAATCTGCAGACGGCCATATCGTGCCCACAAATCCCCAGCACGAGCCTCGATGCTCCCTACAGTCCTCTAACAGATGATTCGCCTTATCACAAATGAGATACCTCACGTCGGTTTACGTTAGCCATTGTCCCACACCCTGAAATATTTGCAAAACCGTAATCTCTAGAAATCACGTCCCGTGTCCTTTTGAATGCCTCTTGACGTGTGCTCGTTTGTTCTTCCCTTTAAAGTAACCTACACGGGGCCATCCGTCGTTCACGAGGGTCAACCATGGACGATCGAGTGCAGCGGCCTGAAACCCGACGACCCCATTAGATGGACCAGAAACGGGCAATTGCTCGAGGAACTTTCGAGTGGTCAGCTGGTCGTCATATCGAAAGCGGGTACCGGAAATAGCAAGCTTTCCGCGCTCCAGGCGACGGACAGCCACGACGGTGATTACAAATGCTCCCCGGAAACCAACGATGTCTTTCATCTCTCCATATATATCGGTTCGTACACCGACAGTTCTGTCGGTATTCTTTAAGTACATCTTTGTGATTTATTGCATGTATGTTAACTCCGCTATCTCTGCATCCATTGTAACGATATCTGTGCTGATGACACGGCATGCTGTGTTTGTGTGCATTTTAGGTGAGCCTGAAGACGCACAGTAGAACGAAATGGATAATTTAGGTGGAATGAAATCATGTCAGGGAATGGATTTTTAATAATTTTGTCTTAATCTAGAATGTTTAGTAGAACCGATGACAGGAATAATAATTGATTCTGGAACCATCTAAGTACAAAAATCAGTATTTAAGGTCATCGAATTATAAGAGGGCGAAATCGCACACATATTTCACTGAAAAGAAAGTGCCTTGGAGCAATTAATAATCTTGTGAGACCTTTTATTTTTCATACAGTGTATCACTGTTAGTTTCTTTTGTAGTATGCATAATGCCCTACCTGTTTGGCCTGTCCTGTCTGTCCTTTCCTTCCTCTCTCTCCTCTCTGTCCGGTTTGTTCAAAAGAAGAAAAATTTTCGAATTTTACAAAGTTACTTGCTTCGCTTTGACCCTGTCCTGTCTGTTCTGTGCCGTCCTCTGTGCTGTCTTTTGTGGTCTCCTGTGTGCTGTATTCTGTGATGTTCTGTGTGTGTTGTGTGCTATCCTGTGTGCTGTCCTCCGTGATGTCCTTTGTGTAGTCCCGTGCGCTGTTCTCTTTTTATTAAATATATCTTTAACATAAATTCCAGCAAGAAAATGAGTTATTCAAGTTTCTTTATTTATTCTGTAGAATGAAAATCTGCATAGAAAAATACAGAATTTCGTATAAAAAATGAAGTTGACCTTTAAATAACACTGAAAATATATAAAAAATAAATATCTCACTTGTATTCTTTCCACGATACTATGAATCTCTTGTATATAATATTTTTCTCTAAAATGAATGGTCCTCGAGTTATTATTTTTTTCCACTCAGATTGTCGATTCGTTCCACTGTGCCACGGTTGCACGTGTTACGTTGATAAAAGGTATGTTATTAGTGTGTACTTCCGCTTAAACCGTTCTCGAGTCATTGTTTGAGCATTGTGACAGACGCCAAAGTGTTTGAACCGGCTTACTATCCTTTTGTTGTTTCGAGTTGCTAGAAGCTTTGAAGGTTTTGAGAGGTCTGCCGGAGGATCGTCTTAGGCTCTATTTTCCGTGGGAATTAGCTAAAGGACATTTGTCTAATGGCGCTTTTTATAATTTTGATGAACTAGTCCAGCCCTCGCTCAAGTATTGCTTCGCTAATCGGTTCAGATCTTATTCTTTTGCTGGTAGCTGCTAGTAGCATTGCACGTATTTAGGAGATCAACTTTGCTTCAACTTCTGTCCAATCTGAACGTCTGTGCGAATTAATAGAAAGGAACTGTTTGCTTCCACTTTTCGTAGTTTTCATTAACTAGCACAAAAGTATCGGCTTTCGATGCATCACATGGAAGCTGAAGGTCCACTCGACCTGAAGTGCTTGCTTTGTAACTACCCTGAAGATGTCTGCTTTCTTTTTCTCTCTCTCGCCTTTCTTGCCGACTTTCTACCTCTTCGAATCTCAAACACGAGGAGGAATTTACGGTCGATCGCTAATCTATTATCTCTGCAACTATTACCTCTCGATGGGCACGTGTACCGCGCAATTATAGTGGAAATTTTCACGATTGTGTAACGTGCACGGGAGCTGTTTGTTCCTGCTGCTGTTTTCAATTACTGTCAGCTCTAACGAAGTGCAATTTTCCAGTTTCAGTTACTATCCGATTCTACTAATTTACGCGACAATTATGTATTCGACTTGGATTAAAAGCTCGCTTTCCAGTCAGACAGGAAAGTACGTGCATTTAAAACTCATAACGATCCATCAGGAATGCGGCTCGCGTTGCAGTTATCGCAAACATTATTTATATCACCGATGCTGCGTGTTTGCAGTTGTTATCGCCGCGAGAAGACCGTACCCTTTTCGTGAATTCCACGAAGAGAAATCCGTGAAATTCATGCAAATATTTTTGTTCCTCCGTTGCTCCGACTGCAATGGAACATTTTTTTCGCTAGCGGAGACAAAACGAAAAGAGAGATTCTCTTTAGCGTTCTTTTCATCCCGTAAGCGTCGTTGTTTGCGTAGTAATATGCCAGATGTTAGAATGTAGCGAAGCTTATCTACGATTTATGTAATTATCAATTCTACACTACGTTTCGCCGTATAGCTGTACTTGGAAGTTTATGTATATTTGCCGAGACGTATGATTTATCATGATTTTCCTGTTTTCAGTAATTTCGACAGATCGAAGAAGCTTTGCAAGAACGTGGAATACGTTTTAAGTAAGATTCACGTAAAGGTGGACAATTATCGAGCCGATACTTGGAAAAATGTTTTCAATTATACGTTTAACTCCCTGCTTCTTTCTTCGCATTTTATTGAAGTAATTATATTCGATAATTTCCTTCGAGTGTAAACTGCGAACGTGCGATCTAACAATACGGTGATACAGCAGTTTACGCTCAATGGGTAATCAATCGCCTCCTAAATTGATTTTGTCACATGTACGACAGATAACGTTAGTTTGTACTGATCCGATAAGAAAAATATTCCTGATAAGACCGTGACGTTGACACTCGAAGTAGATCGTTTACTCGAAACCAATTTAATTGGCATTTTACAGCATATCCTTTAAAAACTTACGTTTAAAAACCTTTTCAAACGTTGAAAATACCTGATAGGTAATATAATGTCTTTGTTACAAATGAAATCACTCTCGAGTCTAATTATCATTCAGTTTTAACAAACGGCACGGTGAATGAATTCAAGAGATCAGTCGTAATCTCAAATCTTGCTTGTTTCATGCTTCGTCAAGGATGTTAGATAAGGATAGTAAATAATCGCGAGTATACTTACGCAATCCGTTTTCCGATTTGATACAGACATCAAGATTAGAGTACTTACGTCGAAGGATACACCGCTGATACTAGAATGCGGCAACAGAAGTGCAGGCGAGAAAATGCAATGGTTCAAAGAAAAGGTCCCTCTAACCACGGCTTTATCTGGTCACGAGGACCATATCAAGATAGACAATGAAACGGGCACCCTGGAACTTTTGAAGAGCGCAGACGTTCTGTTTGGAAACTATACTTGCAAAGGAACCAATTCCTCGACAGAGTACAGGGTCGTACGTGAGTATCGTTCAAAACTCATTTCTGGTGATATTTCTTAACACGTTGAACGCCACCGATATTCCGCTGGTTTCACCGTTTCTACCGAAATGAGACTTTTACTACTAATAGCTTTACTATGATATTTACTTTCATTTTTATAGCGTAGAAACGTTGAAGGTAAAAATACTTATACATTCAGCAGTTCTCTACTTTCATAACACAAATGAATTACATTGAGTTCAACCGCGCCGGTCACCGGTCAACCCCGTGGCATTCAACATGTTAATAGAAAATAAATTTAGTTTTATTTAGTTTTGTTTAACTGGGCAGGCAGAATATTTCAGGATTGATCAAAGTTATCTTCGATTACTTTGCATCCCTCCCAAGGTATTCGACTGTTCTCAGTTAAACAAAAAAATGTCATACAATCTGTAATCCATTCCTTTTTCAACGGATGCATGTAAATTCTAATAAAATTCATTTCGACCATTGCAGCAAAACCCACAGCTCACTTGGCTGAATCGACGAGCGTTGTGGAAGGCGAGAAGCTGCATTTAGTATGCGCCGGTATTCAAAGCCCTGGCATCAAGGTATCTTGGACCTTCGGGGAGCAGAATTATACGAGCAGCAAGGGCAGAGTTAAGATCGCAGGGGACCAAGAAAGAGGCATCTACGGCGCCGTCCTAATTGTCGACAACATCCAAATGAACGATCGCGGAAACGTATTCTGCAGGGTGTCGTATAATTGGTCTGATAACGATGAGGATCACGTGGCAGAGGCCCAAACATTCCTTAGGGTCAAAGACAAGCTTGCCGCGCTCTGGCCCTTCCTAGGCATTTGCGCGGAGGTTGTCGTTCTGTGCGCTATCATCCTAGTTTACGAGAAGAAACGGAACAAGGCTGAACTCGAAGAATCCGACACCGATCAGAGCCCTGACACGTAAGTGTATTGAACAATTTGAAATCGTTAGGGATATTTGTATCATAATTACTTTAACGTATCGTAATTAGTAAATGTAGTTTGTTTTAGTGTAGTTTAAAATTCTTGTGTGCAAAGTCGCTGGTTCTACGATGTCTTATTAGAGTCTTCTGTTTAAATAACGTTAATTTGTTGCTCGTAGAAATATGCAATTTGATTCTTTCATATTTTTAAAGCATCGCTCGGGAAAGAGACTCGAAGGAAGAGTTGGAATATTACATTCCACTTCAAGGACCCCTTCCACCGTCCGATCTTCCCGTCCGTCCTCCCGTGACTCCGCCAACGTCCCAGTATCCTGGTTACAAAACTGTACAATTCCATTCTGCCCAGAGAAAATCCGATCGAAAACGACCCTCTAAGTTTGCACCAGCGCAATTCCATTTTCCTCGTTACCTATTTACACCCTTTTCCTTTAAGGCTTATCGATGCTTTCAGCTCTATTGGTATTGTTCTAAAGAAACCGTTATAAAAAAAGAGAGAGGATGAAGAGAATTGGCGCAAGAATTGAATCAAGTACATTCAATTTATATGCGATTTTTCTTTTCTAAATAAAATATTCCCAATGGGGCTATAGTAGCTATAGGCTACGATGACAAAAGAGGTAAAGACTGTCGGTCGGTGAGCCCATGTCCTAATTCTCCTCCATCACCTCAAGAAATTTGTTTCTATGTAGTATGTACACCATAGCTGCATATTCGAAGCCCGCCTAAAAGAGTAGGTCCTAGGCGAAATTACCATGGCGATTAAAGCTGAAAAAATATAAAAGAAGCGAAAAGAAAGTCATCTCTACTATAAAAGAGCCTTCACATATTCTCTCTCGTACATGGAGCGTCCTTTTAATATCGATTGTATTATTGCGTGTCTTGCCTGTATCGATTCTTGGTATTTTACGTGATCGCATGACTCACATTGAAGTAGCAATGCGTCGATACATCCAATATGATTCCCTTGCTTCACGTTTCTATCGTGTCTCTGTTTTGTCTGCTTTGCAGTAAACCAACGCCCAACAAGGATTCCGACGTCAGGCAGAGAAAGTGAAATGGTGAACGATAAGCGGCGGATGAATGAGAGCGATGCAGGATAGCAGAACGGATATGGGGAACGATTACGGCATCTCCGGGAGTGACAATATGTAGCTGCTATATAGAGATGGATTAAAGTTCCAAACTGAGAAAGACATCGTTTAAGAGATACACAACAACAACAAAACAAACATAAAAACAAAATACAGAAAAGAGAAAGATCAGTACCGTCAGTGGACAGGGAGCTCGAGTGCATACCTGCGTGGAAACAGGCTTGTGCACGCAATTCAAGCGGGCGGGATTTACAATTTACTAACCAACAAATTAAATTAAGCCTTACTATCGTGTTCACTCCATTTATCAGATGTTCGCCTGTCCGTACTCTCAACTACACTGCTTTGATCGACAGAAAGAATGTGTTGACCTTTGTGTGTACGTGCCGACGATACGAGTGTGTGAGAAAAGAGGAGGAGAATAAAGATAAAAAAAAAGGGCGAGAAAGGAAGGTTCGGTGTGTGAATGCGCGCGGCCATGCATGCTTGCATGCGCTTGAGTGAAAGAATGCGACAGCGACAAAGAAAAAAAAAACGCTAGAATGGCATACCCGCCAATGGTACCTACTGCGCACGCGCGCGTGAAACGAACATTCGTTTTTAGCTAACTTCAACGCTTGTAAGACGTTTGATATCACACGTCGGAGGCGCATTTATTTGCTCTGTGTACTTTCGTTCTACCATTGTTCTTGTACTCTCGGAAAAAAGTTCGACGTTTCTTTTCTCTGTTTCTCTGCCATGGCGGGTATGCCACGTGATTCAGAGCGTGTAGGAACCCCCACCCCCTGTTTCTCATACTTCGCACGTGTGTCCGAAGAGAAAATTTTAACGGTAGGACCGAAAATATGTGCTCGATACTAGTTATATAATATAATAGGATCACGAGGCAATGCGTGCTATAATTGGCTTCCGAACACAGACAGTTTCGGAGGTATTAAAAGCTTACCTATGGCGTCGCCTTACTATGATCTTATATTCCATCGTCGTGGAAGTGAAAAAAAGAAGAAGAAAATAATAATGTCGGGAGTCATGTTGCGCGCGACGCCGTTGTTAACGACGTTAATGTAATTAATACTGTAATATTATTGCCATCGTTACTACTGCTGCTACTATCGTTATTATGATTATTACAAGTATTATCGTTAATTTTACCACTATTGTAATAATTTATAATCCGTACCAACACTATTGTCTATAACGGCAGTGTCGTCATTGTAAGTATTACAATTTCTATCCATAACGGCTAGCATTAATTAGGACTCTCGGTGAAAATAATTGCGGGTGCTGCTTGCTGCGTCTACTTCCACCACTGGTTCTAGCGGTTGCTGCCACTTATTATTATTGTCGTCAGCGTTTATTGCTGTCACATAAATAGGATAATTACAGTCGGATAATTCTCAAAAGGGTTTTTCGTTATTGTGTTTGCCGGAAAGATGTAATTAGCTGAAGAGTTTCATCTTCCGTGAAGCCGTTCGATTATTGTCCGAAGTTTTACCCATTCGAATGAAACCGATGCGTTACCGGGATTAACGTGATAAGTTCATGAAGAAAAATGGCGGATGTCTGTTCAAATCTGGAGATACACTTCCAGTACGATCTCTGCGTCTCTCTGGTACTACTGTCTTCTACGCACACTACTACTTTTCATCTTTAAATAACAATAACTCGATTGCATTTACAATAATACCTTGGTGCATCCAGATTCTATCTTCGACTTTGACACGGAGAATCGTG
Source organism: Cerceris ruficornis (assembly GCA_963989415.1). Lineage (NCBI taxonomy): Eukaryota > Metazoa > Arthropoda > Insecta > Hymenoptera > Crabronidae > Cerceris > Cerceris ruficornis. The sequence continues at coordinate 11,591,062 of OZ022518.1, read as the reverse complement.
TCTCCGTTATAGCACTCGCTATACAAAAGTGTCCAGCGTACACCTCCGTATCGGAGTTATCACTGTTTCCCGGATTAATATTATATAAAATCGATACTCTTCTTCTTCTTCTTGCCTCTGTCAAACACTCCCCCCAGAGATGCCCGGGAACATGCACGATCATTCGTAACGACCGAACGACAGGAGAAGCGTGCGATAAGAAAAAGAAAAATGTACAAACGCTTTATTGTTCAAACGTCCATGCCTACTCGCATAAGTACATGTATTTACTGGGCGCACTGGTACAACCGTTCGTACCTGGGTCACGCATCGAAAGAGTAGAGTGATCGTGCTGTGCGTTTCCCTTCTACGCGTGCTTTGTACAAAACCGCGCATCGAGCGCGCCTTATTATCGAGAACTCTTTGGTCGTAAGCGCCACTTCTACGTACTTTCGTAATGAGAGAAAGGTCTCCCGTCGTCTCGCTGCCCGCGAGACGAGTGATCGCGGCACGAGACTCGAGAAAGAGGGTAATTGTGCCGTCGAGGGGAGAGGAAAAAAAAAAACAATCAAGCACCGAAAAGGTGACGCTCATTTCGAAGTCTCTTCTCCGATGTTCTGCTCTGTCACTAAAAAGACAAAAAAAAAACAAAAAAAAAACACACGTGTTATGTACATGGGGGTCGCTTCACTGAAGCGAGGTAATCGTCCGCTTGGGATTTCGACCGAAGGGAGCAGAGAAGGAGCACCGACGGACGACTTTTTTTTTTTTTCTTCGCGTTTCTCGTTTGCACTCGCACCACTCTCCTCTACTTCGGCATCTGACTTCCGTAGTCTACGTAGACGCGCACGACCTCGCCGCTGTATTTCCGTTGACTCGGCATGAAGTAAAAGTCCGGCTGATTAGGCTGCGCCGATACACCACCGGCAGGATTGTGCAGGTTCTTCGATCGTTGATAATGATCCCTGCGATCTTGGGTGTAATAACCGGGCTGTATCGGTGCCGTGTGCCTCGATCCGGGTGCACGGGGAAGACTATACGTTGCCCGTGGACCTACGATTCGATTTGGCCCCTCGACCGTGTCCGTGCCGAGGCCGTTGGACGTTATCTCTCTGTGTCTTGGCAGACTCGAGACAGGCGGCGGTGGAGCCTTCTCTTCCGTTTCGAAGGCCTCGAATGCGAAATTGGTGTTTGCACCAGAGGCGTAGTCCTTCCAAGCGTTACTGGCAATTAGGCAGTTCTGTAGGATTGACATACGGTTAAAGAGATCCTGTTAACACTTAGGCTGCCGCGTCATTCGTATTCGTGTGATTGTAAAACTTCTAAGCGGATCATGTCACCCGTACGTATACGGATGACGTTTGGTATAACGGCCTGTGTGGCCTGACGAAGATTTTCTTACAAACTTGCCTGGCAGTTTAAGTGTCGAAGCTGTTTAGTTGGTATTACATCGTTCTTCGTATCGCTACGAGCTACAATTTCAAATCTATTGACAATTCCGCGCGCTTTTACATTAGATATCGTAGCCACACATTGAACCGAGGTTTCTGGGTGCACGCAAGCGTTTATCATCGACTGTACATCCGAGGAAGAACGATAGCAGTTCGTTCCGTGTTTTGGATTTATTACGAGAAATTGTTAACGATTATCGAAACGGAGAGGGAGTACGGTGTCTTGCGTATTGGATTATGTTGAAGAAGCCAGACAAGAGATGAAGAGCAGGAAGAGAAGAAACGGAAGGAAGACAGAGAGCGGAGTTTAGAAACCTTAATAGGGATTAAGGATACACGAACATATACGGCGAATACTATTTGTACGACGATCATATACTGTCTGCGAATTTCCATCGGCTAGAGCTATCACTTATATTGTCTAAAATGTCTTCACGTTTCGAGGTACCTTGTAATTATTCCTGCAAACTTGTATCAAGTAAATTAAGTCATACCAAGCAACACAGAAGAGAAGCAAGAAAATATCGAAGGATGAAGAAAGAAAGAGAAAACGTACAGTTGCTAGCATTAACAGAGATATTTGGATTAGTGAGCAAAAACGAGCATACTAACGAATAATATTCGCGCGACGATCATGTACTGACTGCGAGGTTCTACCAGCTGGGATTAGGGCGATGCATATCGGACGGAGCGTGTTGATGATGCCGAAGATGATGGTGTTGGTGATGATGGTGATGGTGGTGGTGATGGTGATCGCCGTTTTGTCGATGATACCGCGTCGCGTTCGTACGATGAATCGGGTTCGGCGCATCGGAGGAAGCCAAAGGCAGCGAGTACACCCTCTTTATCGTGACGATCAGGGGGAGCAAGGATCATGCAACATAAGCGAAGCAGAAGATCGTTTCGAGTTCGCTAGACTGGATGAGAAAAAAAGGGTCTCGAATTTCTACGCCACCATTTCAATTGATCTCATTCGCGATAAACGGCGACATTTTTTCCCCGAGACTTTGGCAAAACGATCGACGTTGACGTCAATTGCGGAGTAGTCAGAACTGTTGCATTTACTCGACACTCAAAAGATCTTGTATACGATGAAAAGTGAAATTCCTGCCTAGCTTCTTTCCCGAGTTACATATGAAACTTGAAGAAATCTAAATGTACACTCTCGTTTTCCATACCAGACTTAAAAAAAAGAAATGGTTAGAAATTTTCATACTTTCGATGATCGATCGAGCAGTCGTTATTAACATCGGTATCTATGTAAAACTAATTCCTCTATCGCACATCAGCATTATGATCGTCGCATAAAACGTGTTACATGCACACAGTACAGAGAAAGAGACAGAGAGAAAGTAAGGGAAAGAGAAGAAATTAGAATCGGATGTGGTACAGCTAAAGAAGAAACTACGTCGTTAAAGAAGAAAGGGAAGACTGTTGGAAATAGAGTACCTTTGTTGCACGCCTCCTAGAGGATCTGTAAAGTGTGCAGCTCGCCTGCAGCAAAGCAAGGGCGAGTAAAGCGGCAACGCAACCGACGACGATGTATAACTTCGTTGCACCGAGGAACAGGTCGGATGTGAATGTGGATTCTTCGTCTTCGTCTCCTCCGCCCACGTCATTTACTGATGACCAAGAGAAAAGAATCATGTCCAAGTTGGATCGTTGCCTTATCAGTTATATATATATACGTATTACATGATACGATACAAACATACATATAAATATATATATACATAAAATTAGAAATACGTACACATTCTTAGCTTGTCACTACTAAACTCGCTTTGTTAAGTTTGTTGTAAGATTAGTGTCCCTCGAGCGATACACGGGGAGTAATGCAATTGAATTAAACGTTAAATTGCGGAAAATTGTTGTCGAACGAATTATTATTTTTGATAGATTGCATCTTTCCTCGATGATCATCGAGATATATATGAGACCTTCATTGTGAAGCTCGTATGTTAAATTATTATCTTGTTGGGATAAGTTTCTTGTATGAACAATGTTTAACTCGAATTCTAATTTGAATATTACACGTTGTGATTATTTCATGTTCAATTGTGAACTCAAATTAAAAGAAAAAAGAGTCTGCAACGAGTCGAAACAGATATTTCTATTTAACTTTTGTTTGCTCGCTAAAAGAAACTCGGTTAAGGTACCGTATTGAAGAATAAAGTTTACTTAAAATATTTCCGGATAACTTGGACTGCAAAGATCAAATTTGACTTCGAAGCTTAGAAAAATTAGGTAACTTTTGTTTTCTCACCTCGAGGAGACCTGACGAACAGGTATTGCGGATCGACACTTAGTGCACCGATCTTTCCGGTAACGATGGCCTCTCTTAGAGCCTTTTCCGCTGCTGCACTTGTGTCGAAAGGCTTCAGAGATCTTCCTTTCACTTCGTTCTTGTCCAAGATTAAATCCATGCGCGCGATTACTCCGTTCTGTTCTTCGTCCCTGAAGAAACGACACTTAAAATACCGAGTTACCTGTTAAACATTATCGTATTGCGCTTCGTCTTACTTTCGTAATTCATCCAGACGAATTTGGGAATAACCGGGCAGCTTTTCGAAGACCGGTCCAAAGCTATCGGCTATGGTGTTCGAGATGGCTTCGAAGTCGGGGCTACCCGGTGTGGGTGCCATGAAGCCGTCTCCCAGATTAATCAATTTCACTTCAACGTTGTAGTGTAATCTCGGAGGTGACGGTGTCGTTAGCTCTTCGACATCTGTCAATTACGAATTGTTAAGATAATAGTAGAGACACGAGTATTGTACAGGATGTCTTGTCCGATCGAACGCTCAGAAACGGTCAAATGATTCCGAAGATAATAAATGTTATGAAAGAAATATTTTAGCAAAAGAAGTGTCATAAAATTTGACAAATTATTTAGCAAGATATGATTAAGAAAAATACGTAGTTGCAATCAAAGTTATATGATTACGCTTAAAAAAAATGAAGTGGACCTCAAAATCGAACTATTAACACGTGAATGCCACCGGTGTTTTGCTAGTTTCTTCGTTTCTAGTGAAGTGAAACTTTTTCTATTAAAATCACATCTTTACAAGGCAGAAGCTTGAAAGACACAAAGAGATATATAAACAACAGGACTTTATCTTTTTGAGACCAACGCGTAAATATTGACTGAATTAACAAATTCGTAACTATTATAATTTAAGTCATATGAAACTTCATTGAATTCAATACCGGTGAGCCCCATGACATTCAAGGTGTTAACATTTGGATGCACCATTGAATCTACTACTGGACATGTAAAAAAATAATTTGCACAACTCAATCTCCTTCGTATGAAAAACTTTCTTTCAAAAAGTTTTTTCGTAACTTCAATCTACCGTGAAATATCCGCCTTTTCCAATTAAACGAAACATCCTGTACAAAGAGTTCCTAAGAATTGTTGTACCATGTACAAACTATACGAGACATTTATATAAATTAGAACACAGTTAAAGTACATTAACAAAATAAAAAAAAAGAACCTTCAAGGCCGCAGGACTTGATGCATATCCTTTCGGCTGAGACAATTGGCACCGACTCGTGTTTACGTATCTTCTTGTTAACAGGGTTGAATATACCACCCTTGACGGGGAACATCATGTACAGGCAACGATCGTCCGTAAAGGCGAGATCTCTATTGTCTTTTGTTATTCGCTTCCTCGAGAATCTAAGGGTCGTTACACCGTCCTCAATGCGACCACTCGAGTTGAAAACATCCTGGGACGGATCGAGCAACGGGGCATTGTATCCGCTGATCCAAGTGTCCATGACAAAAGCTCTACCCGTTGTTTTATCGACCCACCCTAACACAGCGTCTGTTTGTGTCTAATTGAGACAGAGAAGCTTGTTGAAATGTTTCGCAATCAAGGTGTAATGTTTGATTAACACTAGAACTACCAAACCAGTCAAAATGACTGGTATACAATTATTTCCAAAAATTCTCCAAGTTTATAAAAGAGTCATAGAATAAATATTCTCAGTCCATCTCAAAAAACATAAATTGTCGAATCGACCATCTTTTCCGGCTCTTGATTCCTCTTTTTTCAAAGTACTTATTTAATATATTGAAATATGATAGATTTAACGCCGGTAGTTCTAGTGTTAGAAATAGAACGCGAGAACCGAGTATTTCGTGTAAAGAAACTATTTCAATCAGTGTTATGAATTTAATTGAATTCATTTAACATGTCTTAAGAAACATTGCAAATTAATAAGCGCAGAGAATTCAAGCAGGAGGTGATTTATTGGTTAAAAATAAAATTGTATTGATACTTTAAACACTTACCATTTTAGCATCATCGGAAAACGCAACACCGGTCCAAGTGTTTGTGTTGGTCGTCGAGATAACGAAGGATATTTGATCCTAGAAACACACGAAACATTGATGTCTTACCCTTTATTATGCTTTAAAAGACTAATGGGTAAAAAATGGTATTAATTAGCAAGTACCTTTCGTCCCTTGTACGTCCACATTATTGAGTACTCGCATGTACCATTTTCCGGCGAACAGTGTCTCGGATACTGCCACCGTCCACCACAAATTCCACCTTGCAGCATTGTACCTCCATTCATCGTGTCTTGTTTCTTGCTTTCATCTAAACCAGAATTCAGCCTCCATACATTTCCCTAATTAAACTTCCCTCGCATTCCTAACACCTTACAATATTAACTGAACATTCTCATCGCCTTAATCGTCATAAAATACCAGAGTTCATATAACATTGAAACTATCAAGGTGGTCGAAGTGTCCGATTTTCAACTTTTTCAAAAAATTACCCAAATTGGTAAGGGAGCCATACAGTAAACGTTCCACTTCTATTTTATAAACCCTCAATTAATTGATCGATCATCTCTTCCACTTCCTGATTTCTCTCTCTCCGAAGTACTTATTCGGTATATTTAAATATAATAGATAAAGCGCCAATAGTTCTCGTATCAAAGGATTAATTTTCACTTCATCCTAATGAGAATCTATCGATATAAAACACAACTCACCAAAGAAATTCAACGTCGCTACACCTCTCTGCGACCCGTGCCCATGATATTTAAGCTCGTCGACCTTGTAGAAGTCCTTGACGCTGACCTTGGCCTTTTCGATACCGCTCGGCGGTTGATGAACATACTTTCCAGGTTCTTGTCCCTTGGCCCATATAACTTGCATGTTACCATCGATAATTTCATGATCTGTCGGTTCATTTGCAGCCAGTTTCCTTCTAAACAATATCGTCGTCACGCCGTCCTTCTCGAATCCCATGGCGGCTGTTAAAGTCTCCCTTCCACCCCAGTACTCGTCCTTTCTTGGCGTTGATCGGTCTCTCGTGTAATAATCACCGATTCGATGGCTGTTACCACGTGCAGATCCGATTATAATGTCCGTGCAATCCATGGGATTGAAGTCGTGCTTCGGCGTGTACTTGTGTCCTGGCCCTGGCAGGGACGCTTGGATCATAAGGAAGGAGGTCAGATTAAAATAGGCCATCGGCCGTGTCTCGAGTGATTAATTGATTCAAATGATTGATGAGACGCAACTCGAGACACGTTTACTGTACGGTGGAACTGATGTTATTGGAGATGCAAATCTTACGGGCTGTACATGAGAGCCTTTATCTTGAGCGTATGGAACACATTCAAATAGTATTGGATGTAGAAAGTTTGATGTTTCGCTTATATTTTTTTGGTTCTAACTGTTCTAACTTCTCTACTGATTTTACCTAGGATTTGTAGCTTTTGGCGAATTATTTATTACAGGGACTGTGATATATTAATTGTTAGTTTAAAAAAATCTGTCAGAGATGACGGGGATTTGAATATGGGCCCATCAATTGCGAGTCTGAGATCTTAACTCTAAACCGTGCATGGTTTTTTATAAATAAGGTATTCTTGATATTTATTCGGTGGTAGGAGATTCGTAGACAGTTTTAGATCTTTGTTTTGCATGATAATTGCACATTGTTGTTTGTTACATCGTACTTTCTACTTCAAATACTATTTTTCTAATTCTCTAACTATCCGTCGATGCAGGATGTTAACTGGATACAGACCAAAGTATCCATGATCTTATAACCGGTTAAACAAACATGGCACAACAAACGCGCGTCTACTCTGTTTTGTGAAGTTCAGACGCAGCTGCATTCTCATTTCTGTAAATATTTGTGTTAGTACATCACGCGGAAGTGAGAAACGAAGCTTCCAGCTAAACAAATACGAATAACTCAACTTTAACTTATCAACGTCTTATGCTTACGTTCGTCTCTACATCTCGAATGTTACACGTTAGTGACAATACTACCAGTATTAACTTCTCCCGACTCTTATCAGCTACGAGTATTGCTTTCTTTCCAAATATTTGCCGTCAACGTATGTACCTTTCACTTGTACAAACTTTCATCCGTCGATCTCGCCGAGAGAATCTCACATCTCCAGGAACATATTAAAACCCGTCTAATCGATTTCATCAATCCGAAAACCTATCTAAAATCAATTCTTCGACAAGATCGAAAGAGACACGTTCAATTAACGGGACACTAGTACAAAGAATTGCTTCCCACATCCATGAGTCATGCCACCTATCATCATCGGCTCGGTGTAAGACAGAAGCGCGTGCAAAGCATGCACAAGGCAAGCATTAAATTGCCTCATTAGTCATTACCTTCCGTAGCTCCCGATTTGGGGCCCGAAATTGGTTCCGGTTCCGAGGTTGGTTCAGACTTTGGCTCCGGCTCTGATTGTGGGTGTGGCTCGGACTTGGGTTCCGGTTCAGACTTTGGCTCTGGTTCGGAACTGGGTTCCGGTTCGGACTTTGGTTCTGGTTCTGAATTGGGTTCTGGCTCGGACTTTGGTTCCGGTTCTGAACTCGGCTCTGGCTCGGATTTCGGTTCCGGCTCTGAATGCGGTTCTGGTTTGGATCTCGGTTCTGGCTTTGAAGCGGGTTCTGGTTTGGACTTTGGTCCCGCTTTCAAGATAGGTTCTGGGCTCGATTTCGGCTCGGGTTCCGAAACCGGCTCTGGACTGGATTGTGGCTCAGGTTCGGCGCTCGGTTCCGGATTTGATTTCGGTTCTGGCTCGGAAATAGGTTCGGGATTTGATCTCGGTTCTGGTTCGGATAACGGCACTGGCTCGGATTTGGGTTCTGGTTCTGAACTGGGTTCCGGTTCGGACTTTGGCTCTGATATGGGTTCAGGCGTGGTGTTTGTAGTAGTGACGGTGGTGCTGATGCCGGTGCTCGGCTCGGCGACGGGTTCCCCTGTGCAACAAAGCATCGATCGTCGTGCAACTATCTACTGGTATGTTTTACTGACCACCACCTCGTGCTTCGTGTCTCGTACGAGAGGAGAGAGTCGCCAAATATTCTACTGCTTATGAAAGTATACTACCAGTATTGCTACTTCGTATTTTCTACAAGCGTTCTGTTTCTCTATACCGTAGATGGGAATTGATTACATACCGTTTTTAGAGGACATCGCGGTTTCCGGGGATCTCTTTTTCCGACCTGCACCAATACAGAATTATCTTGTTAGACATAAACTTCGCATAAGCTGCTAATTTCTTTCCTTCGCTGAGGTTATTTCGTGTTAAAAAATAGATATTGTTTCACGTTTACCTTGCTTCGTGCTGACGCGATAAGTCACGCTGGTCTGCACCGTAACGTCAAGCTCCGAGCTCGGTGTCGTGGCATCGTTCGTTTTTGCGGATCTTCTCTTTGCACCGGATCTCTCAGTGACCACACCAGGTTCCGGTTCAGGCTCTGGTTCCGGTTCAGGCTCCGGTTCAGGCTCCGGCTCAGGCTCTGGCTCCGGTTCCGGCTCCGGTTCAGGTTTTGGCTCGCGTTTTGGTTTCGCCGTTGGCTCGGATATCGACACGGGTTCTGATTTTGGCTCTGGTCGTGGAAGCGGCTCTCCCTTCGGACGTTCCTGGATCTCAGGGAAAGCCCGACAAGCTGGTGTCAAGTCGCTTGGCCGCCAGCCAACTCCCACCCAACTCGTGCCATTAACCACTATGATGCCCTCCAGCTCTTTGCTCTCCTTCAGTATTCGCCAGTAAAACGAAAAGTCGTCCGAGAACTTTTTCATCGTGTAGGATTCCAAGTCGACGTCGATGGTCTTTATGGGAGATCCTGGCATTGGGTTAATGTTGAATCGGTGAATTTTAAACCTTTGCACTCGGAAGTCCCGTCGAGGGGGCATCGTAAGTCTAGCGTATCACTCGATTGCCCCCTCTGAGGGGACGTTTGAGTTTATTAGCACCAGAGCTACCAAGGCAGTCAAAATGTCTGGTTCCTAATTTCTTATAACCAATTAATTTCTTAACACTTTGCCGGCCACTGTCACGCACGCGTGACTTCTGTCACGTGCGCGTGACTTCTTTTCGCCAGCGATTATGCATTATTCCGATCATTCGAATATTTGTATAGGTAAACATATCGATGTAAAGGAGCAATTAATAAATAGGGAACAATGGCTTCCACTGTTTTCTCCTCCCAGTATACCAGATTGTCTTTTGTACAGACGACTGCGTAAATATCACCGTTGGCCGGCTGGCAAAGTGTTAATATCACTTGCGTTCAAATACGCGGCAAAATTAAAAAAAAAATTGCACTCATAATCTTCATATTTAAATGCAATTCCGCGATATGCATAATGTACCTGATCTCAAATACCAGTCGGCAGGTGAACCACAATAGTAGCCTACCATTCGAAAATACGGCAAGACGGATAAATTTGAAGAAAACTTTCGTACCATACTATAGCTACAAGATTAAGTTTCGAATAATATTTTACATCGAATTTTCCCTTACATTCGTCTCCCTCCCCCCTCAAGCAGGTGGTAAACCCCCTAATCACCCGCAGCGCATTGACCTATTGCGTTCACCACGACTTACGAAAGCCATCCAGCACATGCATACGCCAAATCAAAATCCCATTAAGTAGAATATTCCCAGGTCGAAATTCGCGGATCAAACGGTTGGGAAATACGGTTGCTCGAGAAAGGCGATAAGTGAACGACACGCAAGTGAATCCGATAGTATGGCGTAAGAAAGTCGCCCGGCAGTTTCGAGTCCAAGAGCCATCGGCGCCGAGAGCGCGAAATCCGACCGGCGATTTTCGAAGCTATCGGTGAAAACTTACTCTTCGCACAGCCAGGACCGAACCAACCGATGTTGCAGTAGCAATGCTTGGTGGGCGCGGTCGTGCCGCCATTGTCGATACACGTGCCCTGAATACCGCAGTCGGAGTCGTCGAGGCATTCCTCTTTAAACTCGCACCTTGTGCCGTGATACAGACGATCGCATCTGCATCGGCCCAACAGATATCGGCCGTGCCCGCTGCAGTCCTCCCTGTAGTGCTTTCTGTCGGTGATCTGACAGATACAAATCACTTGGCTTTATCGCCTGCGTCTCCGTTAACGATTCGATTGAGAGGGACGTTTTTGGGTATACTTATTAACACTTTGCGGTATGGATTGTTTGTTTAGCACGTTGAATGCCATGGGGGTCACCGGTGACCGGCGTTATTAATACTAGATTTACGAGCGTGAAATCTGTTACATTGCAATATATTAAATAAGGACTTTGAAAAAAGAGGGATCAAGCGGCAAAGATAGTAATTCGTTGAGTCATTGTTGTATTATAAATTGCACGTGAAATATTCACTGTACAGATTCTCTGTAAATTTGAGAAATGTTTATAAAACAAGTAGGAACACGTCAATTTGACGGCTTCCGTAAATCTAGTGTTAAATTCAATGAAATTTCTTATGACCTTTAAATTGTAATATTTGCGAATTTTCTAATGCATTCAATATTTAAATATTGGCATTGAAAGGGTAAAGTCTTGCTGACTATATAACTACTTGTGTCTTTAAGGTATCTGTTTTGTAAAGATGTGATTTTAATAGAAAAATTTTCGCTTCTGTAAAACTGATGAAATTAGCGAAATATCGGTTATGTTCAACGTGTTAATTCGCTTATTCTTTGGTCCGCTGTATTAACACTAGACGTAGCGACGATTAAATTAGCTTATTTAACACACTAACTACCAGAGGGGTCACCGGTGACCGGCGCGCTTGAATTCAATATAATTTATTTGTGTTATGAAAGTAGAGAACCGCTGAATGTATACGTATTTTTACCTTTAACGTTTCTACGCTATAAAGATAAAAATAAGTATCATAGTAAAGCTATCAGTAAAAGTCTCACTTCGGTAGAAACGGTGAAGCTGACGGAATATTGGAGGTATTTAACGTGTTAACACCAGAGAGCTACCTTTGTTAGTGCGAAACTACGTTTTATTAGGATTTAATCTTCGACAAAGTGAATTTATTCACCCTTAAAAGTATCTAGGAACGAGTAAATCTCTGAGTTTTCCTTCAACAATGCCACTTCTCGGCAGATAAGTCTGACACTAAAATTTCGTAAAACTCGCATGGCAGTTTACGTGTCAAAGATACCGGACAAATAAAGGGAGCAAGAAACTTGATCGATCGGATCTCTTACGTTTTACATGATGGACGTAAAACATTGACCAACACAGAGCATTACTTTGAGGAAGATTTTTAACACGTTCGCGGACAGTAAAAATTTCAGTGAGCTGCAAAAATAGTCAGTCAAGTATTACACTTCTAACTTACACTTCTAACTACATAGAGAAAAAATAAAATGGTATGAAAATACTCAATGAATCACTTGGCCGTCACTTTAGCTGCATAATAATTACAAAAAATTAAGGTTATATAAAATTAAATGAATTATAATTGGCGTTAACCTTTGGCATGACATTAATGCTATAGAATTCATGTCATTCTACATTACGATGAAAATGGATGTTATAACAGTCACGTCCACGAACGTGTTAAGAAATTCAGAACAAGTAGATCAACCTTCGTAGATCCAGTGTTAAAATATTCTCTTGGATTAAATTCTTTGCACTGAGTATTTAGTTTTGTTGCTACTTGACGAAAGCAATAACTGCGAACGTTGAAACGTACTATGGGAAGATCAATGAAATAATAAAACAGAAACGTTGAATTTTTACGATAGAAGATTTATCATCGTAGAAAGCTAACTCAAGCATAGCCAGAGATTGGACCGCAAAGGGTTAATGGTTGTAGTTCTTGAAATGTTAACACTTAAACGGCCCGTTGTTGACAGCGTCGCTTTCCATCAGTTGGAAAGCAGCGTTTCACGTGTTTGGACAAGAAAGCGGGAATCGTTATAATTTGTAAAACCTCTACATCTCCCGACTTTTTCTTAAATGAAATTTCAAGCACAGATTTCATCACTTTACCTCGAGGGATTCTTCCTCGATCTTACTTTCCCTACATATTTATAATACTAAAAACGAAGCCGTTTAAGGGCTAACAGGAAACCTTTAAAAGCCAGAGATTTTCCACAATCACTGGAAAATTTAAAAAGCAAAGAGTTAACACAAACTGCCAAGGCAATCGAAATAAAAAGTTTCAAATTTTTCCGAAAAATTCCTCAAATTGTTAGGAGAGCCACGAAGCAAATGTTTCACTTCTATCTTATAAAACCCAAATCACTTAATTGATTATCCGTTACACCTCTTAATTGCCCTTATCACGTAAGTACTTACTCGGTATGTTTAAATGTAACAGATATAACGCTAGCACTTCTAGCGTTAAAGTGGAAGCGATTCACGGTAAAAATGTCGGGTTACTTTAAGAGGACTTATATCCATTTTAAGATACAGCGTTTCTTATAATCGTGTAGTACAAAAAATACATGCGAAGAAACTTACATCGATATCCGCGCAAGACCAAAATCGGTAACTCGGGCCCCATTCCTCGGCTTCCCGTAGAAGTCGAATTGTGCAATCGGTGCATGTAAAGTTCTGGGGCAACTGAACGGGATACTTCTGAGCCCTTCAAGTACAAACGTTCTCGTATTTTCATGATGCAATTGAAACACGCAATTAAATATATGGAGGTAATTAGTGTCGGTGGTTTACTTACGTTGCATCTTCCTCCACGAATTCGTTGTTTCCCGTTACGGGTGTTAAATCGACAAGCGGCCTATCGAGGGCGTCCAATATTTGAAGACGAAATCCACCCTATAAAAATTCGTAATAAAGCGTTAACGATATTTGAGGAATGCATTTTTTCAAATTGCGTACAATGAAAATCTGACTGTACGCGATAAAAGGGTTTGATTGGGCAAGAGTTAGCAGACAAGTCAGCTGTACTTTAAAATTTGATAACTTTATGATTTAAATGAATTTGAATAATTAATTAGAGACAGTTTCAGTAATGCGAGATTTTATATTTTTTGTTTGGAATCCGAAGTCATAAATATTCAGCTGCTTCAATATCTGTAGTAGAGTAATATGTCTTAAACACTGCAGTAGTCTAGGGCGTATGGTGTCAGACTCATATGCAATAGTTATGGGTTCGAATCCCGAACATATTTTTTCAGGATTTTAACAATGTAATAATACAAATAACATTAATTATTTTCAAATGAAAGGGAGGGAGAGAGAAAGGGGATTAATTAAAAAATTGTAAATTCAAGGCAAATCCATCATGTATAAAATTAAAGGAATTACAATATGAAACTTTAGAAAGCCCGAGGAGCTATGAAAATAGTCCTGGAATTTATGAATGGCTCGAACATCTTGTTAAAGAGGATTAAAGTTCAGATTCTCGTGAAAGATGTGTGAGATTTTTCTAAGTAATTATTTAACATGTAAACACAGTCTTGGAAGATCGGAACTCATGGAAATCAGTATCTCCTAGCCGAAATAATTGCAGCACTTAAAGTTAAAAATACAAAACAACGACAGAATTTGAAGCACATTAAAAATACGCAAGCAATTTGAGAAGTTCCAAATTATGTCGACTTCTGCTCAATGAGGACAGCATGGATTCCAATGATCGATTTCTTTCGTCAACACCGAACGTAAGGAGCATCCAAGAAGGACGTTGATTGAGACATCTCTTGATCGTGCACAGATAGCTCCATCGAGAATTCTTATCACACACCCATGACATACAAACTCACGATTTTTGAGATCAGTCACGCTCAAAATGTAGGCAACTTCGAATAGTGCTTTCTCGGCTAACGCCTAGTAATTGTGCAAATCAGATGGCAATTGCGAAGGATCTTGCAAAATTTACGAAATATGCCGGCTGAATTCGAAATGGGAAGAGAATTCCCGTCGTCACTGGTATCGCGAGAAATAATATACGGCAACTGACGACGTAATAATGATTGTTAATTGAACCGTTGACACATCGACGACCAGAGTGAAGAGAAAGAGGCACGAAAAAGTACCGTTATTAATCGACCCGAATTTAAGAAATTCGTCACGTCTCCCGCCTTTATTATGTTTCCTGATTTTCTCGAAAGTCATCGATACATCCCGAGCCTGAATAAAAAGTCTCCGGCTTATATTCTCAATTTTTGTGAAAGCACCTCGTTACCAGCCGGTAGCAAATATTTAACCAGGTTTCTGTTTTATTCAAGAGTTAAAGTATAAAATGTGTTTTCCGTTTGGCCAGAATCGTCGGCAGGGTTCGTAAATTCCCGTTGAATTCCATCGGAAATCCTCGATGTAGAGAGAGAAAGAGGGAGCGAGAAAGAGTGCAAGAGAGAGAGAGAGAGAGAGAAAGAGATCGAAATGTTTCCCAACAGTGCAAAACGCTCGGCTTGCTTCTCGAAAGGTGGAGAAAGGGAAGAGGCCGGTCACAAAGTGGTACTGCTTCGCACGGCACACACCTGCAGTTGCAGCGCTATTGTCGAATTTTTCTCGTGCCAGGGATATTTTTGCGCGCTGAATTTGCAACCTGCCTAAGGCCACCGGTTTTAATCGTCTAAAACCTGTTATGAGAGAGGCGAAAGATCGTGACGATCGGCAAACACGTAGCATACGTAAATACATCGTTTGGCCCCAACTTAATTGCAACTCCGAGAGAAGAATAAATCGAGACAAAGGGGGACACTAATTTCACGCCAGATTTAAACGTTGCCCTAAATCCAAAATTGATTTTAACAAGCAAATCACGCGATACAATTCCACTGTAAATTGCCCACGAATAATTTCACGTTTCTTTGAAGCAGAAAACACTAGGAAACCTATACAAGCAGAAAACAAAGGAGAAAACTCAGGTCCTTTTTTATCCAAACTCGTAAACTTCGTAGAACGTAGGAAAAACCTTCGGCATTCTCCTATACCCTTGTTTCTGCTAATTGCACGTTCATCCTTGACGGAATCATGCTAGCAATAAAAGCTATCGTATTCTTCATCAATTTGAAATTCAAATTCGACCCCAATCTCAAAATTTCTAATATGAACCGTGTCCCCGATTGATCCAACCACGCTGCGCGCGCAATCGGCAATGAAATTTTTTTCCGCGCATGCGTAACAAACCGCCGCGAGAAATGACTTATCCACTTGTTGCTTCTCTTAAAGATTTAACGACTGGCATTCCAGCGCAAAGAATAAAATACGATTGCATTCTCGCTGAAGTCTTCTTCACCATGAAGAAACTTAGAGAGTCCTTTCCTCGACAACGCCTCGGAGGTTCGACTTCGATTCGAATCATTGGCAACAGCCGAGTTACGGTACCCGACATACCGATGTGTTTCACCGAGCACGAGCTCTCTCGTGTCTCTACATGCAAAGTAACCTATCCCTTACCAACTTTTCGACCTACCTACGCAAGTATATATACCTACACATATTTACGTACATGCGTGCGTTGTGCGTACCCCGAACGCATGCCGAGGCAAAAGCTTCGCTTCTGAATTATTCAGCGCGCATCACCTTGAGCCACGACGAGCCAGGCGTGGGCAGAGCACAGAGGTCTCTGCCTTTTCTTTCCCTTTCGTAGACCACGTGCGGACAAATTCGTGATGTCTTGGACGACGACGACGACGACGACCACGTAGTCGTGGAGAATATGAATTTCGAGTTTCAACGGTCCCTACTCGTGACACGTTCTTGGTAAGACGTTTTTAGTGCCACCGATAAGACAGGCTAACCTCGAGAGGTGAAGTTAGGTTTTCGAAAAGAGGATAAAGAATGCGGTGAATCTTTGCGAAATGTTTCTCCCATTGGAGGTTAATGTTGGGTTGAGTTTAATCGTGTTTCGGTTGTATTTCATCGTAGGATAGTAGGTTTCTTTATGTTCTGTTTCTGATTTATCGGAAATTCATGTAAATAGTCTCGATGATATTTCAGTGGCTTCGGAACATTAGGTTCTCAGTTTGATTAATTCGGAATTCATTTTTTTTACGT
The DNA here is from genome assembly GCA_963989415.1 of Cerceris ruficornis. Taxonomy (NCBI): domain Eukaryota; kingdom Metazoa; phylum Arthropoda; class Insecta; order Hymenoptera; family Crabronidae; genus Cerceris; species Cerceris ruficornis. The sequence continues at coordinate 11,574,364 of OZ022518.1, read as the reverse complement.
TGACTACGTTTGTCTACGAAATCTGAAGATTCTAATGGAATTAACATAAATGAAAGTAATTAAACGTCAACGAAATGTCCATTTGTAACACGTCGTGCTATTGGATGTACTACAAATTAGAAGGATTTGTAATTTATATAATAACAACAAACCGGTGCCGATGACGGTCGCGAGGTAACGAACGTCAAACCGCAGAGTATAAACTTTCCACTTTTTTTTACGACCACCACTTGTGCATTTATTACGCGCGTGTCATTCGAACATTACGCACATATATTTCAAAGATATATGACCATCGTGCTTAATACTTGCGTTTCCTATCTATATATCTTTGCAACCCACCACTATTCATAACCAGTGACACTGCACCTACCGTTTTCATCGCCTAATCAATATAGAAAAAAAGGCATTTTCTAATCTAAAAGAAACCTGATACTTCCTGTCTTTTCATTCTTTCTAATTCATCGTACGGAAAAGACTCCTTGGAGATATAAAATCATAATTTCAACTGCTGCAAAGACAAATGGCAGAGTAATCATGTGCTTCCTATAGAAACACAATGAAGGCAGACCTCAAAAGGAAATCGTAAAACCAAGGTTACAAAAAGTAACCAATAGAATATGTATTTTACGATTGCTATTTTTGTGAGGTTGTGACACAGATGCTTGCTTGCAACGCAATAGTATCTTTGGCTGGATCGATGCCTATCGATATTCCATCGGTATCGATACATCCATACGAACCTATTAACGCATTCATCTATTCTGTCTTTGAGTTTCTAACGATGAATCGACGAACAATATCGTAATATGATACACAGGGTGGCCCAAAAGTCACTAAACCATTTTAAAGGATAACAACTCTCATGGTATTAAGTTCTTCAAGTTCAGAACAAAATGACGTTGAAGGTCATCATCTACAAAACTAATTGAATGTAATTTCAAAGAAGTATACTGATATTATTTATAAACAATAAATGCGCATTTTCAATGGATAGAAGAGTTATCCTATTCTTAATTGATCTGATGCAGTGGTTCTCAAAGTGGGGTCCGCGGTACTCCAGATGACCCCGAAGGGGTCACTTGGAAGAATTGATGCAGGCAAAGCAGATGCACCGATTCCATTAAACATGTATTTGATAACTAAGATTTATCATCTTCTGAAGAAATAATTGTACGTAAAAAAATAATTAGATAGTAGTAGCCTATATATTAATTGTCGTTGATTTTAAAGGGTCCACGGGCGATGCAAAAAATTGTAAAGAGATCATTACGCAAGAAACTCTAAAGAAAACTTGAGAACCACTGTTCCAGTGACTTTTGGACCACCCTGTAGTCCAAGCACGGAGGTACGTCTTTTTTATGCACCTCTGCAATTGATCGGTTGGGCGTCACTTGACGGTCGATAATTGCAAACATCTTGTTCGCTGATAAGCACTTCTAGAGCGTCTTTAAATATCGCGAACGAGGATTACGTTCAGCGTCGAACCTGGTTAAAGATACGAACGCAGAAAGTTCTACTGCTTTGGAGAAAGTCCCGGAATGAAATAATAAAACATCGTGCGATATTATCTTGCTCTCACGTAATCGTTAATACGATTTTTTTTTAAAGCCGACATATTCGCGCGCCTTTCCTTAACCCTTTTTTCCGCGTAGCCACGTAAGACACGGGACGAGGAATTAATGCGTTTTCGAGAAAGAGATACGTGCACATTGGAATTACTGATTGGTTGCGTTGGAACGCCATTGCTGCTTTCTTTTTCTACTATGTAATGAAATTCAACGTGGAGAATTATCATCTTGGAAGCAGGAAATCGTTTTACCAGAGCAGTGAAAACGAAGATAGAATTTATTAACGGAAAATAGTTCATGTAGAGAAATTGTCTCTTATTCAATTTTGAACGATGGAAAAAGTGGTAACGTAGTCAGGTTACTTTTACTCACTCGATGAGGGTAGGCAAGATGCCACGTAACGTTGAAATTACTCCCGGACAGGAATGTAGTTTTGATGTTACCTAAAAAAATAAAAGCAAATATCTGTGTTATTCTACAATAATATAATCATTATTTTAAACTCGGATTTTTTTCGACAATCTCACAGGTTAGATAAAAAAATAAAAATGCATTAAATCCATTTTCGCATTCGTTGGTAATTATTATTTGTCTCGAAGACTGTGGACAGGTAAAATTAATAAGGAAAGGGTAATGCCATAATTCGAAAAGAAGCGACGAAAACAAGGCACGATTCTGTTGAAATTTCGTTCGCCGTGGAATGCCGGCCGTCACGCAAGTCAATTATATCGGCACGGCGTGCAAATCGATACAAACAAAAAACGGCTGCACGATAAATCTGCATTTATTTCGCAATTTTCGCTGCGTGCCAAAAAATTTTGACATTGGAATATTGGGACAAAACATTCCGATATTCATGTTCTTCCGTCAAATTCCAAAATTGCATTTAAATTTCGGCGAAACTTAATAAATTAATAACCTTTATTAACCGTTTAAGGGAAGAACTTTCATGATTTCCATAAAGTTGAATATCGACGTGTACATTATCGTGGCATGGTAAAAAAAATGTTGCGGAAGCCGTCGGATGCAACATGGCGAGCGAGCAATTTCCGGAAATATCGGAGAACACCATGCGTTCCTCGGCTGATACTGCCTTTTAAGGATTACCGCTTCTTCCCCTCCCGTTTCTCACCCCGGAAGGAAAGCTCGTGTTTCCTTCCTTGGAACGGTCGAGCCGTCGATGAAATTAAAGAGAGAATGTTACCATCGTCGTGGCAGTTGGTCGATCGTGAAAAAAAAGAAGAAATTAATATTCACGACATTCTCTCTTTCACCGTGCCGAACGTATGGCCCTCTATGAATATTTGTGTATTTGGCATAACGAGCGCGCCTGAGGAATTTGCACGTTTCACTCGATCGTCGCGATGATGCAACGGTAACACAATTGTTGTGGTGTTTTGACCGACGCAAGATACGAAGAGAGATAAAGATACGAATAATAATGCTGCAAAGTAATACACATTCGTACTAATGTTGTTTCAATGTTTCCGTTTACCAACAGCGAAGCGTGCTTTTTTCTTTACCGTTCTTTCGCAACTTCACCGATGTACCCGTAAATCTAAAGTTCACTCGTTCCTCGGTTAATACGCGAGTCGATACAAGAAAATAAATATTCGCATCTCCATATATCACTGCGTTTCCATAGTCTCGATCTAAAAGTGTATAATATCTAAACATCTTTGCCTATCGGGTCTGACAATATTTCTATCTGCATCTAAAACAGTGGTTCTCAAACATTTACAGGGTTCCTTACGTTACGGTCTCTTTACAATTTTTTACATTGCTTGCGCATCCTTTAGAATAAACTACAATTAATATGTGGACTACCGTTACCGAAATATTTCTTTGCAAGCAATTATTTATTCAGGAAATGGTAAATCTTATGAAATGGATGCATCTGGTTCCCCTGAACCAGCCGAAAATTTCAACTAATCGTAAGTGGCCCCATCGCGGTTCCCAAGACGATCGCAGATCCCAGTTTTGAGAACCACTGATCTAAAATCTTCTTGCAATCTCGGATTCCACTTTTTCCCCGGCGAATCTACAATTGTCCTTTCATATCTACGTGGACGCATGCGTGCATCTAAAGTTCATATATTCCCCGCGAATATAGAAATACAAGAACATACGTGTTTCTCGAGCACAAGCAAAACGTGGAAGGTAATGCCCGAGTACCGAGGTTCAAGCTACCTTCGTGCGAGCCGGTGAAAGTCGCCTGGAATCGGACTAGCGGGCTATCCCCACCGGGACATATCTTCGCGTTAATGTCGTTTTCCCATAGAACCCTCTATCCCCCTTCCACCATATTAGCTCTTCCCTACCCTTATGGTAACCGGCATACTCCATCGTTACGAGACGACCGCGAAAATTCCACTATTAAGTTTCCGGTCCATGCTCACGTTCCGCGGATCGTGTGACACACCGACGACTTCCGGGGTACTCGTCTCTTTCTCTGTAGGTAACTCTGTCGAACGGGATTTGACGTTATCTTTTTTTCTTACGGGATGCCTGGGATGCGCCGCATCGGATTTCACCGGACATCTTTTTTCCTCTTTGCTTAGAAGCGAGGGATTGTACACTCCGGAGAGTTTACTCTTTCGAAACTGCGTGCTTCTTTGTTGATGTTACTTTTGCAATTATTCTAATTGGAAGGAACGCAGTGACTGAACAGTCGCTGGACCACTTACAAATAAAATGACTTTTATTCGAATCATATTATTTGTATAATTAGAAGAGTTACTTATCGTAATTCTCAAACTATTGAAAATTGATATTTCTTCTTTTACAAACAATTTAAATATATTTCTTGGAAATTATTTCTCATTAGGTTTGTAGACTGTATCTTTCAAATGGACACTATTTTGTTTTAAATACGAAAAAAATGCATAAAAAGTCATGTTTTTAAATGTTCTATTAAATTCTGGGCCAACCCTGTATTTAACACTAGAACAACCGGCGTTAAATCTATCATATTTCAAAATATTAAATAAGTACTTTGAAAAAGGAGGGACCAAGAGGCGGAAAAGATAATCGATTCGATGGTTTATGTTTTTTCAGATTGACGCAGAATATTTATTCTAAGACTCTTCTATAAACTTGGAGAATTTTTGGAAAAAATTGTGTACCAGTCATTTTGACTGGTTTGGTAGTTCTAGTGTTAAGTGGCATCGAGTTATCTTTGTGTGCAGGTATAACGAAAGTATTGAGAACTAGATATCTTCTGATCTTTGATATATAAATGCATCTACCGCGCCCTGTCCACAGTCTGTTATTTCAAGAGACCGTGTATTAAGTATCTTTTCGCATACTTAATTGACGATACTTACCACGTGGCATGCCACATGGCCCAGGTGTTCTCGCGTTGTCCAGAAAGTCCAGATCGTATTTCCTGGCTCGTGGAAAAGTCAAGGCCACATGACCTTGTACCTCTCTCAAAGACAGTACCGCCAATACCAGCAGGATCAGTCCCGACATTATTGCCGAACACGTTTTCGATGACATTTTCGGGTTCGAACGTACAAAAACGATCGTCCACGTCGTCGACGCACTGTTCGCGTTCACAAGTTATATTTTCTTCACTGAATCTATGATGCTTGACCTTTTTACAAATTTCCTTCCTACGCTCCTAACAAAACCCTTCTGCGGATTCCCCTTAACGCTCGGCATGGACACCTCCAGTTCGTCAACTCCTTTCGCTAGAAAAAACAAAACAAACGAATAATTTTCTTTATGAGGGTACATATCGATACTCATGATAATTAATTTAATTGACAAGTCGGTAATGCATGATAACGAGTCTCCATTACTGCTATCTATAACTGCATAGATAGTAACGACATTAGGAAAAATTTTACCGGTAGAACCCGTAATCGCGCGAAGTACGAGATGTCAAGGCTAATTTTTAGCTTTCATTTAAACCCGTTCTTCGATTGCTCGTTCAGCTTCTATAAGCGATTTTTAGAGGACCTGTTATGCTAATTAAATAATATCTGATTTGTAACGTAAGTAAACAACGTTTCGATTCGGCTCGTTTTACGAGACGGGAAATGAGGTTGCTTGCCTGACGAATAATATAATACAAATATTTGATATTTTTTTTCTACCATTAAATTGTCTCAGTTCAAAGTCTTCTATCGATTGAGAATCTCCTGACGCAAATTAATAACATGTCGCTTTTTACTTTGACAGTGAATAATTTCAGTGGATTTTACAACTCATAATACTAATGGCTCACACGCTCATCCGCTCCTTGCTATCGACGAGAATATGAGAAAAAAAATGTTAGGAGCGACATGGAACTTAAAAGGCAGCGAATTCAAACACATGTACACGGAACAGAGAAGGAGAATGTTGCCTCTGATGGAAGAGCGCGTGAACGACAGAAGAGTAGAGGCGGGAAAAAAGATACGTGAAATTAAAGAGCATAGCGTGAGAAGCAATAAGACAAAGGCGAAGGACGCGTGCAGATCAAGATAAATAAGAGAGTGTAATTATACCACGTTACCGAGCGCAATCTGAATGGTGCGAGGCACGCTAAAGTGAAAAAAAAACAGAATTATTTGAACACACTGAAAATCCCGTCGTAAATTTCAATTTACTTCGGACTCTCTCATCAATTTGATTTTCGCGCAGCCCTATTATGCACCCTCGTTGCGCATCTCCATTGCGCAACCCCGCTAACACGTTATGAACCATTACACAAAATAAAATTTAGCTATGTCCGAGTTATTAATCTTGTACAGCAATCACCAGAATTACTAACACTCGTCACTTTCTTTGTGTTTAAAATGTTCCCGCCAAAACCCTAACTGTTATTAGCCCTTTCAACACTGGATTTTATTTCTTCAGAAAATGACTAATTTTTAGCAGTGTATATTCCGTGACACAGGAAATGGAATAAAAATACGACTGAGAATGAAATATATTTTTTTTTATTTCAGGAGTTTTCAGATTTTCAGCCGGGATATTTTTATCCCTGCAGTAAATATTGTCATATAAACAAAATAATATATGGAAATAAATTGTACAATAATAACATGAAAATTATATGATAATGTTTGGGATATAAAATATCCCAGCAATGTTGTAAGGGTTACAACAATTAAAGTAAAGATCGTTGAATTACTTTTCACCAAAGGAATTCACATCGCAGAACCAAAACAATTTTGACGTCCGTAATCACCCGTCGCAATCATGTTAATTTACATTCACCCTCGTTACTAAAACCGACAAACCTGACGGACATGCAACATCGTAATACCGAAACAAGCTAACTTCGAACATCATCTTCTTTTCTATAAGGAAGACTCCCATACTTCAACGACTCGCCGTGCGATATCACTTTACAATTCGAACTGTGAGAACAGGCAAAGGCGTCGACGTAGAAAAAGAGTGGAAGACACGTGTAATCCTAAAGCCCGCAGGAGGAAAATTAATATATTCGTGTGTTACAACATTTCTACGCAGGTTGCGACACAACAAACGCAGAACGGATCTCCTTCTGAGGAATCTCAGCGCGGCCTCAGCGTGGCCTCAGCGTGGCCTCAGCACGGCCTCACCGACGGGCCACGCATTTCCCCCACTCTTCTCCCATAACTACTACCATAGCCGCTACTACCACACCATGACCACCATTGCCATCTGGAAGGCGCGCAATTCACCGCTGGAGATGAGGCTGAGCAGTGGGAGTAAAGCACGAAGGGAATGGGAGGAAACAGAGTTACGTCGCGCATGGGGTATTTTTTTCTCACCTCGTGGAAACCTGACATTCCGGGGGAATCTTCACCGATCTCCAGCATGGTGCAACTTTGGCGTGTATGGTTTTTTGGTGGACGCTTGGAACGAGATGTGGGACGGGCTGTGTGTATTTTTTTTTCTTGAGTCACGAGTATTATATGCTATGAGTAATAATGTAATTTGCAATATATCGTAAGAACGAGAGACGTGTAAAAGGAGAGGTTTTTTGGTACTTCGGTCCTTGGAATTTAACACATTAAGCAGGTATTTTCTCGTCAAATTCTTACCATATGAGCCGTTCAGTGCACAAATCGATTAACTCCATAAAACCTAAAGTGGAGACACGTAATGAAATAGTATATACTCCTTTTCAAAATTCGCTTCAAAATATAAATACAAATAAGTGTTGTAGAATATATAATCGCATTTAGCTTTCCTCTAACGAAGTACAAAATGAATAAGGTGGAATAGCCTTGGAATTAATTAGATTAACTTCTCAATTCAATTATTTATTATTCGATGGCCAAACAAACTTCGTCATTTAATGGTGTTAATCGTTATTATTACGAAAATTTATTTTGAACATAAAAAGTTAGGATTCAATCAAGTGCTTTGAGACTTAAATTTTAAAAAATTCAAAAAGTGGAGTTAATCGATTTGTGCACTGAACGGCTCATATAGCGGGCGATTTTCTGCAATTCGCGTGTAAAATTACTTCTGCATAAAATAGCTATAATTTTTGAACTATGGGTTCTTTTTTAACACTAGATTTACGGGCGTGAAATCTGTTAAACTGCAATATATTAAATAAGGTCTTTGGAAAAAGAGGGATGAAGCGGCAAAAATGGTAATTCGTTAGGTCATTATTGTATTATAAAAAATACACGAAATATCTACTGTACAGCGTCTCTGTAAATTTTAGAAATATTTATAAGACAAGTAGGAACCCGTCAATTTGACGCCTTCCGTAAATCTAGTGTTAATATACTTTCAGCTTCTTTTTAAAAATAATTCCTTTATTCACTCTGTTTTGTTTTCTTCCGCGCTTTAATAATAATATGCACGAAACGAGTTTAGACGTTTCCCGCTTAAGATGTGTTAACAGTGTAAATGTTTTTTGGGGAGAAGTGTTTTACGAGCCGATGAGTTCCGCATAGTTTATTTAAGAGGGGAAAATATTTAAAGAGTTAAAGAACCTTTATTTTTGAAAAGTACTTTACCCCAAGTACTCGTTCGCATAACTGTCCTGCTGCAGGGAGTTTTGTACATTCCAATGATTCCTGAGACTTTAATTTCTAAAATTCAACGGCACGAGAGTCTTGGAATTTAAAATTCTCATTTTTCATGACTCAACATGACAAATCTACCGATTCAAGCCCATCCGTTTCTGGAATTCCGATCCAACGAGTACTGTCGTCTTTCTAAAAATGCAAATCGAATTCGTAGAAGTACTTTCCAATGAGAAAACGCTCGACGGTGTCGTTGTTATTTTCGTAACGGTACGCGCGCACAAAAGCGTCCTTTTTCGAGTGTCAAAAAAAATAGCGGGAAAGAGAGACTTGGAGAAGTAGCAGGAACGGCGTTCCAGCGTTTGTGCCGAAGAAAATTAATTGACATTCCAGGCGATGGCACGGCGATTTCTATCGGTGCCGTTGAACGGCTCACTTGTGCGTGGAGTTTCGATTCGAATGGAGCCGCGGCGACGTAGTAGGAGAAGGTGAGGTAAGATAGAAGGAGGTGACGGAGGAGGCTACGTAGGGAAAACGATCCGCCTTTAGACGGGCTCTCGTGGAAAACGAGTTGACATTCCAGCGAATGCCGATGTCGTTGTCCTTACGGCGGTTCTTATTCATTTACTTATTTACATTCCAAACGGATTAGATCAATTTAGCTCGACGCAAAAGAAACCCGCCCAATTTTCTACCTCTCTGTCAGATCTCGAGGACGTAATTGTGTTAAACTGTACGATTAGCTCGAGTGGGTAGTAGATGAAGAATGTTAGGCTTGCTTTCAATTACTGAAACGAGGCTGAAATAAATTCAGGATACGTAAGCTGTAAAAAGGTGTCCTCATTTCCGATTAGAGAAACTAGCGATCGTGCTTTTCTTCGTGGATCTCTCTTTTACGTGAAACAGAAGCACGGATTTTCAATGATAATGCTATGAATTCGAAAGAGGAATCGTAGATTTCCACCTTGCGAGTGAAACGGGAAGAATGACGGTGCCAGCGGAAGGAGATGCAGCCCTGTATCGATCAGACAAGAAAGCGCGCACAAAAGGACAATGGAGAACGATACCGTTTCGCAGACATCGCAAAGGTCGATTGCAACGATAGACCACTTTAATTACGGATAGATGTTATTCTGAATTTAGCAAGAGCAACCAATTAAGATATGTCTCTTTATTCTTCCTTAAAGATGACGCGGAAGATAGAGGTACCAAAAGAAGAAACCTCGTCGCGCCGATCCTTTGAGAAATGGCAGCGTAAGCGGGATTGAAAAGATCGTTCTCATTGATGCCGCGAGATCCGAATAAACGAATGCCGAGAAACAGGATTGTCTCGGCGCGATTGGAGGGAACGAAGCAGAGCGGGATTTTAGTGCCGTTCTCCTTCGACGTGTCGTGGAAAACGAGCTGGCATTCCGGCGAACGCCGATGCTCTGGCTTGTTTCATTCAGTTTTCGTGTCGTTCTCACTGCCTGCACTGTTTTCACTCGGATATTACGCGATCGACGATAACGCGAGACGAGACGGAGAGAGCGTTCAGAGAACAGGAAACGACGAGAGAAAAATGTAGTCGCGGGGAGAAAAGAACTTTCTTCGACGACGACGAGGACGTGGGGGAGTCCCGGCTGGATGTAAAATGGGAATAAGTGTGATATGGTGGGTAAGGAGGTAATGACTTGTAGTTGCAATCAGTGCTTCCGAATTCAAATACTCCTTTGTCGTCTCTGGGAAAATTTTCCTAAATTGCCATTTAGTATATTCTAACCAGGCTGATTTGGAATTCACTGGAAACTTAAAATCGGAGGGCAGAGATTGGTAAGGAGATAATGACTCGTAGTTGCAATCAGAGGTTCCGAATTCAAATTGTCGTTGGTTGTCTCTGAGAAATTTTTCCTAAATTGCAATTTAATATATTCTAACCAGGCTGATTTGGAACTCACTGGAAACTTAAAATCGGAGGGCAGAGATTGGTAAGGAAATAATGACTCGTAGTTGTAATCAGAGGTTCCGAATTCAAATTGTCGTTGGTCGTCTCTGAGAAATTTTTCCTAAATTGCCATTTAATATATTCTAACTTGACTGATTTGGAATTCACTTGAAAATTAAAATCGGAGGGCAGAGATTGGTAAGGAGATAATGACTCGTAGTTGCAATCAGTGCTTCCGAGTTCAAATTGTCCTTTGCTGTCTCTGGGAAATTTTTCCTAAATTGTCATTTAATATATTCTAACTTGACTGATTTGGAACCGACCTCAAACCTAAAATCGGAGGGCAGAGATTGGTAAGGAGATAATGACTCGTACTTGCAATCAATTCTTCCGATTTCTAATTGTCCTTTGTTGTCCCTGGGAAATTTTACTAAATTCTCATTCAATATATTCTAACTTGGGTGATTTGGAACCCACCTAAAACCCAAAATCAGAGGACAGAGATTGGTAAGGAAATAATGACTCGTAGTTGCAAACAGTGCTTCCGAGTCCAAATTGTCCTTTGCTGTCTCTGGGAAATTTTTCCTAAATTGTCATTTAATATATTCTAACTTGCGTGATTTGGAACCGACCTCAAACCGAAAATCGGAGATCAGAAATTGGTAAGGGGATAATGACTCGTACTTGCAATGAATTCTTCCGAGTTCAAATTGTCCTTTGTTGTCCCTGGGAAATTTTACTAAATTCTCATTCAATATATTCTAACTTGGGTGATTTGGAACCCACTTGAAACCTGCAATCGGAGGGCAAAGATTGGTAACGAGGTAGAAGCTTGGACTTGGAAGCCACCTAGAACAATAGGTTGTAGGCGACAGATGATAGCAGTTAATAGAAATTATATATTCCACAAAGAGGAATAAAAAGCGATAGAGTTTAACAGCGATCTGCGACGGTAAACATAATGCGAAGAAGAAGAAAATACGTTGAAGAGGATTTGATGCAAGACGAAGGCGTGAGAGAAATTGAGGGTTTGACGTAGAAAGAGAGGAAAAGTAATTTGTTTTATTGTTGTGACAAGAATATCGAAGATGTTGTTGTTTGTTTGCGATAGTGAATAAGTCTTCGAGAAGGAAATAGAGTCAGAACGTTTCTAAATTGTCGATGACGATGAAAATACAGGATGACGAGTGGTTTTAGTTTCGTTTCGGCCGCGATGAGAATCAGGAATGAATGCAGAATGTTTAGCCGAGTCTCAAGGAGGTTTGCAGATGCATTTTCGAGAAAGAAGCGCGCGAGAATTATCGACGACGCGAGAAGGACACGGAGAGAACGTAATCGTATATAAAAAGAGACTGAAAACAACGGAGAACTTATCTCCGTTGAATTCGCGACGTCAAACAGGATACAAAGAAGAAGAAAACAGTTACAGAAAGTCCGCACGTAAGAGGTGCATATTTATGCATGCAATTAAGAAAAACGATAGACCCTCGATTATCGACGATGACGCGAATGTCATTAAATTTCCTCTCACTGCCATTCTAAGTATAATGAGCCATTACGACATGCGTGATATTATCCTAGGATGCGGAGGAAGACGAGAAATCCGTGGCGGAGGATGCAGGAAATCGATAATGACGAAAGAGGAAACGTTCTTCCTTGCACCGTTGTCGGTGCCGGTACCAATTCCAATCGCTATGTCCATTTAATTGCGATTTCTTTCCCCTCCGTCATTCATTAACGTCTCCCCTACACCTTTCGCAATTTCTACACACTCTAAACCAACCGCAATCTCATCAACCAACTACTAACTCCTCTGCAATTAAAATAACTCCTCCGAGCGAGCACCGAGAAGAAAGAGAAACCCGGTGTGTCGAAGCCTCCGCCGAGAAGTTTCGCGGAGTGCCTAGAAACGGAACTAAAACGGGACTAAAACGTCCTCCTACCTGTTGAATCGTTCCAACTTCCAGCTGATTCCGTTCGCGCACACACAATCACAGCACCCAAATGAAGCCCAGAAGATCCAAACCGATTCACCGCTCGTACGACGTCATCGTCGAAGCGAAAAACAGTCACTCGGATTCTTCCTTCTCCTCGGTATCTCAATAAAAAACGGAGGCTCAACTACCGACGATCCTTCCGCGAATGGTCTCAGAACGCGGCCATCGCGAGAGCTGGCCGAGATGGTACTCGAAACTAATTGTAAGAGAAAATCGTAGTCCGAGGAGGCTCTCCTGGTATCGCGAGCGGATCCTGCGTCGAGAAGGATGCGACGGGGCCACGTCTCGGACTGACTGAGGCTCGCCTCGGATCGACTCGCCTCGACTCGCTTCGACTCGCCTCACCTCGCCTCGATTCTCTCTACTCGATTCTACTCGACCCGACTCGCCTCGACTCTACTCCACTCGACTCGACTCCCTGGCATTGCAAAGCCAGAGCCGCGAGCGAAAACTCACTTTACGCTCCCGCGGCCCCTTGCTTGCGTTTGCCCCCCACCATTCCGACCAGCGACTCGCTCGCCTGCTTTCTTACCTGCCTTGTGTTTGCTCGCTCGCCTCGATATCTCTGTGCCTACTCTCTTGCCTTCTCCGCTCCCCCCTCCCCATCTCTCAACGAAACTTACGTCTTCTCGCGGCTCGTTCTCCCTGCGCAAGGGGCCACCGATCTTTCTGCTTTTCTACCACCTCTCCGTAGCCTTCCTCTTCGCTCAGCTATTTGCCTCTCTGACTAATTTGCATCGATAGGATTTGATCGGTTGCTGGAGGTTCGGTTGCGTGATTTCGCGATGCCGGGTAATTTGGCCCGTGGGCCCGATTTGGTTCTTGTGGTATTTTTGGAATGCGCTTGGTTCTCGTGACCTTCTTGAGGATGGAGAGATTTTGTATGTGGGATTTTTCTTTGCGATTGGTTAGCTTTTGGGTGGAGAGAAGATTCACTTTGATGGTGGTGGAATTTTGACGATGCACCTGCTGTGTTTTGCGTTACAGAGACGTTCTTGAAATATTGCAAGTTTCTTGAATCAACAGTTGTTGCTGTGTTGGTGCAATTGTCCCGTTACCTCTACTATTTACCTTACCATTTTATTTAATACTTCACCATCTCTTCTAAAACTACAAAGTTCTTTCACAAATATTCTCATTAACCCTTTGCCCTACGATTTGTTTTGTAACTGCGTCCGCAGCAATTGGGAGTTTAATTGCTGAAATAAAAATCGACCAGTGATTCCTGATATATCGTATAATTTAACGTAATACTAATATTACAGGAATAATGTTATCTCATTAATATTTTCAATTTGATAGGTTTTGCAAAACTTGAAAATTTCCTATCCCATTTACCCCATCACGAGTGTCACTCGTTATTGTAGGCCAAGGGGTTAAACCATAAATCTTCTTAAAGCTTCGACATTTTGAATCTTGCAACAATCTATTACACGTATTCAAACTCTCCCTGCCTCCTTGAAACATTCTCTTCAAATAATCTTAGAGCAGGAGCCCGCGGCCGTTCGAAATCTTCGACTCCATTCAACGCGCGTCTCTAGAATGTGGCGTAGTAAATGTAGTAAAACGGCGGGACCGGCCGAGCGCAAATCGCTTGCCGATGTTTACGCCGGTGACTGCGTCTCACTGAAACCGGCAAAACTGATCTCTCGATCGGAATGGAAAGTGCGCAAAAGGGGCTACAATGAGTATGAAATTGAACGCCTGGACTCTAAATTAATAGATTCAAATGTTTGGTACCCTTGAAAAATTTTTCCTAAATTATTAATTACTGTACCATAGTTAATCGGTAGTCTGAAATTGGCTTAACACATTGCACGCCGGCTAAGTATCAGCCTGAAAGCCTGAATGCCGGTCTTAAAATTTTTAAGTAAATATCAAATTGAAATGAATTAAGCAATGCACAATTTAGACGAAATAATACTGCCTTTTTGTCCATTTCACTGTTTTCCTTAACACTAGAACTACCAGCGTTAAATCTGTTATCTTGAAATATATTAAATAAGTACTTTAAAAAAAGGGGAATACGGAAGTGGAAAACATGATCGATTCGGTAATTTCTGTTTTATGAGGTGAACGTAGAATATCTATTCTATGACTCTCCTATAATCTTGGAGAATTTTTGGAAAAAATGGTGTACCAGTCATTTTGACTGGTTTGGTAGTTCTAGTGTTAAGACAGAATAATATGGCAGTTATTAATCGCCCAAATCTACAATCATATATTTGAAATCCCGCATTATCGCGGGACCGACGTGCAATGTGTTAAAATTGCAGTTAGAACCGAAATATATAAAAAGAAAAAGACAGTAGGTGGGATGGGCTGTAAAGACAGTGGTGGAACTAATTGTAAGATACAATACTGCAAGGCCCTGCAACGCGAAGGAGGAAAACTAAAGTCGTGCTGGGCCCAAATTTCTTTGATTAATTATTATTTCTTTAATTTTACTGAAAGTGTCTCTAATTTAAATTAGATTCAAATATACCGACAAAGAAATAGTTACGGTACATACACGCACGCATATTTGTAGAATTGGGCCTGACTAGCCCCGACTCCCAGTGAATGGATAGTCGAAACTTCCGTCGTAGACTTTTTCTAAATTGTAATTGATTGTATCATGTATAGGTACATTGATTGTTAGGAATGCACCTAAAATTCTACCTCCTAGGCGAAATGGCAGCAGCAGACTCCGTTAAAAAGTACAAGAAGAAAAAGAAAGTGAGCAGGAACTAATGCCGGGCCCGCGGGCCGCGACATAATCGCGAATGTCAATTCGCGTCTCATGCTTTCATCTGCGTAAACCGGAATAGAGGCAGGTAAACGATCGATTTCCAGGTAAGTCAACTCTACGCTTCGCTAGCTTATCGCGACTGCCCGGGAATTCTTAATTACTGAGTCACTTGCAGATAAAATGCAGGCCGACGTGAGAGCAGAGCGTTGAGCGAACGCTGTCGACCCTCCGGAGGAACCAACTGCAAATAAGGAAGTGAAAATGAG
Source organism: Cerceris ruficornis (assembly GCA_963989415.1). Lineage (NCBI taxonomy): Eukaryota > Metazoa > Arthropoda > Insecta > Hymenoptera > Crabronidae > Cerceris > Cerceris ruficornis. The sequence continues at coordinate 11,558,910 of OZ022518.1, read as the reverse complement.
TAGTCTGTGTTGCTATATGATTGAGCGGATTAACGAGAAGAATGTACGAAGAGTGTCTTATTAAGTTCTGCAAGTAATGCGAACCACAGGTGCGAGGGTGGGGGACTATAGAGGCTACCGGGTTAGAGCCTGAGAGACCCAAATTGAGGGCCTCGGCTCGAATCTCCTTTGTTACCGGTGGAAAATTTGTACATTTTATATCTTTCGCATTTCACTAAGTAAATAAGACCACGTTAAACCGAAAAAGAGTCAATTCGAGTACCTGCGCCGACGGGGAATTTCTCTCGTATGTTAAATTTGTAGATCGAAACGTGCACTTGAAGGTGAGAATATATAAGAATGTTTAACCCTCCGGCTCCGGGTCGTTGCTGATCCGTGTCTTAAGAACGTTCAAAGTATCATTGTAACGCGTCATGATATTCAATCTGGACGTTCTCCTGTTACAGTATATCGTTTTTAGTGGAATCGAACGAGCTGGAATGAAAACAATGAGCGTTCTGAACAATGACATTTTAAAGTCGACGTGGAAACCTTACTTGTCGGGAAGAGGATGCAATGAAATTCAGAAATTCTCGAAGATAAAAACATGGCAAGATACTTTAGTAAAGTAAAGCATCATCGAGAAAATATCTATGACTTAGAAAATTACGCCACCCATGAGCTAACAATTCTACCACCAAGGCATGCTTGTTCATCAATGTAATCGGAGACATAAACTACTGCACGCGTCAGGATACCCATATTCCAAAAATTTTCAACTAAATACGAGTACATTTTGAAGATTGGTTCTGGCGATTTGGGACCACTGTGCATCCTGTCGACCTGTACAAGTTAGGGTCAGCATAAGCGACCTGCATTTGCCAACGGTGTATGAAAGAAAGCCCATTATCTGCACAGGCACCAATCTGGAAGCGTACTCCGGAGGGAGTGATCGGGAAGGACGTCGTGGCACCGCTGCTGTCCTCGAACGATGCCGGAGTGCCAACCGGAGTGCCAAGCCGAGTTCCAGTCAGAGGGAGAGGCCGCATTCCAAGCCCTGGAGAAAGCCTCTCGCGCGTTTAACCGCGAGATGACCGTCCAGAGGTCGCGTAAACGAGCTCCACGGGCCCCGTTAGCTTGAGTCGTAGCCGCGCATATCTAACTTGAAATTATCCGGTCTGATCGCCCGTTTTCACGGATCTTTCCTCGAGTGGTTACTCCGAAAGATTTATCTGATCTGCGTGTCTGTATAAAGGCCGCGTGGAACGCGTGCTGTTTTTATATTTGTATTTTCAGGTTTCAGCTGGTACTGCTCATTTCGCCTAGGATCTACCGTTTTAAATGGGTCCGAACTTGGGAGGATATGATACAGTAAATAATGGGGAGAATCTTGTGGGCGTGTGGAGGTGAATGATTAATTGAAGGAGGAAAAAAACTCAGAGGCAATAGAGATTTGCACTCGTTTTCAGCTCGGGAGTTCGAAGCACTAACTCCAAAAGCCATCATAGTAACTTAACCCTTTGCACTCCTATGTCGAATTACGGGCGACAGAGCTTGTACGGCTATAATTATCGAATATACGATATTATTATATTATATATTATACGATATTATTCTTACGATAACTAATTGTCGACTTTTCAAAATCAACAATAATTTTGCATCTTAAAATAAATATCCTGCGGTACCTACAATTCCTAGTATCCTAGTATCGAGTAAAAATGAATAATTAACGGTAGACAATTTTCTGATACTATATTTGCTTATCTGACAAAAAATTAGTAAAATAATTCGGAGCGCAAAGGGTTAAATATTGGGTAATTGCATAAACACGTGCCCCATCGAAGAATAAAGTTGAAATAATAACTTCGAAATCAGCCAAATCGCTTTTTAATTGTCCCAAGAGCAGGAGCACGGTCCAAATAAATGCTCTAAACGTTTTTCTTCCGTAGTCCCAACACTAACGCCCCTTCAAAACTCGTACAGCTAACATGCCGCAAATGTCCCTTTCCGACATCTATTTTGAAAATTTCTCTTAAGCAGAAATAAAGTTACCAGAACGCTCTTTGATGTTTAACTGACAGATAATACTATCACTTAATCAGTGCATGCAAAAAAAACCAAACAAAATCACCAAAATTCCACTCCGCAGTTAAGTTTACACCACCCATGAAAATCGTGCACGAACTTATGAAATCACCAAATATATCGCTCCAATCCTCCACCTCTCTCCTGATATAGTGAGGGACCAGAAACAAGGCACTTGAGTGGTAATTTGCTCTGATTCGACCGACGGATAGAGACATCCTTCTCCCTCACACATTTTAGATTTTGACGCGCTATTGGCCGAGAAACCCGCACATTCGTTGCGTCGTCATGTGAACGACGAAAGGAGTGTTTTATTTTCGGTTGTCATTCGTCGATCTCAGGTTTCCAGGACCGGCATGCCGAGGATAGCCGGTGCGAGAGCAATCTCCCCTTCCGTTCCAAGAGCCTTGTTTCTGGTCCCTCACTATAAGTAAACCATCATATTGCTTCTGCGACTATACTACATCAAATGCTAATGTAGAAAAGAATCTCCCCAAAGAGACAAATTTGATTTGGACCCCCGCTAATTGGAACTTGAACTTCCAATTAGTTGATGTTGAATATTCTTAACAAAGTAATATTACATATTACCAATGAGTTCAAAAATGACTCTATGTTCTAGGAATTCCTATTCCAAACAGGAGACTCTCTCTGCAGTGTAGGGGAGAGTAACATAAACAAGTTTATATTACTGAGTGGGCCCGAGCTCGGCTTTTGGGCATCCACAGTCAGTTCCTTCTAAACTCCCGATATATAAAGACGATTCTTTCAGAGCCTTATAATAAAAGTAATATTAATTTAAAGTATATTAATTTATTTAAACAGCCATTTCCAATAGTTGAGTTCGGAAATTTGACTCCATACCCCGTCACAGCCCAGCGTGCCATTTTTTTCTCAACAGTCGTCGCGATCGTTGGACATTTTTCTCTTATCGGCGACTCCTCGAGTTACTCGTGGCCGCATCGTCGTGGATCACGACACGATCTTCGAATCCGAGCCGGGGAAAGTACCGGGCGATATCATTGAGGACGCTCCGGTGCACCTGCCGCGAGGCGGCTGCATTCCGCGTTCAAGTGAAACGTAAAACGGGATAGCCTGGAATGCGCAGTTCTATCGGAATACTTTTTCGATTCGTTAACGAGTAAGCTTCTGCGATTATTGGTGCATGGGTAGATACAAATCGCTACGTGTTTTTGCACCGGCTGTCCTACTTGTCGCGCGTGCGCCATTAAGTCCCCGTTGATGCTTTAATAATTGCCAACGGTGGAGCGAGATTCGTTGCAGGCACTGAGGTGAAGCGATACGTTGGTTTGCTTTTTATAAATATGTACGGCGTTTTTTGCACTTTCAGAATCAATTTCCGCGGTACAGTCTGCGGGGTTTTACTGTTTTAGGTGGTACGATGAATTCGGATGAAAAAGGGAGGATGTACTTGGCACACTGGACCTTCGAAGCTGAATATTCATCGTTGTAGTTATTGCAGTTCGTGGAATAATGCACTATATACTTTACACTCTTTGCATAGTTGGTTTCAGGAACTGTGCTAACATCGCTCAAAACACCTTACATTTAGGTACATTCCCAATTAAGGCTATGATGAACACGTTGAGTAAAAGAAATTCCCCATAGATGACAATGTAGCAATTCATTCTCACATCTGCTACTTTAACCTCCTCAACAACCTTAACCCCTTGCCGTACAATAACGAGTGACACTCGTGATACGATAAATGAAACAGTCAATTTTGAAGTGTTCGATAAATTATTAAATTAAAAATATCACTGGCTCAGGATAAAATAAAATTAATTCTATGCTATTTAATATTGCGTTAAGTCATACGATATATCAAAAATCAGGGAGAGATTGTTATTTAAACAATTAATTCGGAGTTATTGCGCGTTCAGTCGCAGAAGAAATGGTACGGCAAAGGGTTAATTGCTCTTTTCAAAAGTCCCACAATTTTACTCAACTCTCAAGCTAATCCACGATACCGAAGAAAAAAAAGTACATCCCCTGTCAGCATCACGCAACCGAACGCAAAGACCAATGAAACCTTACAGGTCCCATGAAACCCAATAAAACCGCAGCCCCATAGAATTTCCTGTTCGCATCTAAACTGACCGCACCGTTGCCGTAATAACTCTCGGAAAATACTGTGCCTGCAATTTCGTCCCGATGCCGATACACGCGTCGCAATGTGTGTCATTCCTCCGGTATGGAATGCTTTGCATTTGCAATTCTTTTCGTCGGCTAAACGAGTTCCTCAGGCTCCGTTAGTTTGCTCGCGCATGCTCAAACCGATATTACGATTCGGCCGTTCTCGCGGATGTTCAGGATCCATGGAAACGAGCTGGTATTCGCCGTATCGCGAGAACCTAGGTGAAACAACGCTTCGAGAAATGCGTTCTCTTTCTGCACCCAGCTGCGTGACTCGGCCGTGAATCAGACTCGGTATAACGGGAAACGGAGATTTCATTCAGCGTCTATGATTTATATGGTTCGACGAAAACGATTTGTCGGCTTGAACGTATTATTTCGGCTTTTTTTTTCCACTGACATGGTGTATCGTGTTATCCGAGGTCTTACTTTTAACGGCGTTGAGTTATGTCGATTGGATGGCTCGGAACGTTGGAAATCTTCCGGCATATTATTTTATACGGAAGTTGCAAAGAAATTGCGAATGTTTGCGGATTTTACGAGTTTTTATGGGTTAACGATTTTGTAAATGTTGTAAATACTTATTCACAGTTGCATTTTTTATTTTTTCGGAAAATGCAGTTTTCAAAGGTACGCTGAGTAGGAAATTAAAGGCTATAATTTGTATTCAATGCGCTTGAATTCAAATTCCCGGTGCTTGGTAGAGATTTTGTTTTGAATTATTACTTAACTTGTAGCTTCGATTGTTTTTAAAAACTGTTCAAAAGTAGATTTGAAAGAACGTTCCCCTTCAGATTTTCAAACGAGACCACCGCATGCATTGCACGCGCAGCGAAGATTTGGCGGAAAGGAACGCTCACAGTCACGCTAGAGTGCGTTCTTCTTCAAGCATATATAACAAAAATGTGAGTGATCCATAAAGTAGTTAAAATTCTTTATACCATTTTCATAATCATCCAAAGTTCCTTTCGTTTCTTCAACCCGCAAAACTATTCCTTTCAAACGTGCTAACTTGATGTAAGAAAAAAAATTAGTGGAAGAAGACGGTCAAGAGGAGACGGCAACTACGCGAGAGACCTCTCTACGGGAAAGATCTAAGCACTTCACGAAGCATTACAACTCTTCTTACTGTCTCTTCAATAAATTCTGCACCAAACTCTTTTAAAAATATACTTTTAACATTAGAACTATCAACGATTAATCATGTTTATTCGGATACAATAAATAAATATGTCAATCCTCATACGCTGCTGCGCGTGAAATTTCTCCCAATCTTCGTTTCCAAATACTGCATAATGTTTGATTTCCTTTTAATATGTTGTAACTTGACATAATTTCAATGAAGTATAGCACAATAGATTACAAATACCATTAATTAAAGCGTAAAGGAAAAGTGGGTGAAGTATCACCCGAGGATGTTTTGTTTAACTACTTCTAAGGAGCGTATGAGTGTTAACAGAAAAGGAATAACAAAGAAAATTTAATTGAACGATGCAATTGTCCGTATTTAGCAAGATAGGCATAGAAAAATGAAGGAATAGTTAAGTTGGAAGCTTCAGGAATTTCTCAACGAAATAAATAATCACTTATTTTCCCCTTAAATATTCCTATTTGACGAAGTTTGTAATTTATATCGAATTTAATAAATTATCATCTTCAATTTCATAAATTCATAAAATAATAGACTGCTTCAATTGACCTAGTGTTAAAACTTCTCTCGTAATTTTCAAGATAAATGCAATACGTTGTAAATCGGGAGAAGATTTGGCGGAAAGGAACGTTCTGCATCCACGCGAGAGTGCGTTCTCCTTTAGGCGTGTAGTGAAGGAGTGTAGACGCATACGTGCAACGCCGGCACTTACGCGCCTGTGCAAAAGTTGCGCAATCGCGGCCTAGTTCGCGCGAACTCGGCAACTTTAATTTTCGCGATATAATTTCACGTTGGCAAAACAACGTCGCAGTACCTGAGAACCGGCGAATGAGTTTTCCGGGACAGCCGGCACACAAAGCTCGAGGCATTGATTAGCGGGTGGCATAACCTCCGTGCTCGAATATGCTTACTTTCTTGCGTGTTGCATGTTAAGTGTGTCGGTGAAATTAAAAATTCATCGTGGATTCTTGATTAGCACCATAGGATAAAAACCATCGGGGAATTTTTCCGTCTCGAGTGATTGAAGGTAAAGAATGTGGATCTACCTATTTGCGGTTAACTTGGATAATTGTCGATTCCGTATAACGAGCGATGGGTTACGTTTATCGCACCCTTCTAATTTCATTGAGATATATCCTTTTAACGATGAGAGAACCAGTTTTCCGAGATTGTATTTAGAAAAAGTGATTACACTTTGATTACCGTTAAACCGATGAAGGAATTTAAATGATTAATTGATATTCCTCGTTCAATTTTACGATTCGTATTTGAAAAGATATCTCCCGCCTTCTCTTAGAAGCGTTAAGCTTCTTCGAGAAAATGCAAGATCGTAAAAACCGTGTACTTTCTGCTCGTAAAAATTCCTCCTCCGAGCAATTATAATTTCGCTTCGAGGAGAAGCTGGTTTACGAAACGCTCCACTTACGAAAGTAATTATCAAATGATCACCGTTTGTACAGCGCACGATGAGAAATCATAATCCTTATGTAACGACTACCTGTTTGTACTGCTCATTGGTCGAACGTGACATAACCCCTTCATTCTTGTGTTCGTTTGAGCGACACCACTTCTCATATCTCATCCTTCGAACACCGTATGAGATATTCATCGATTAGTCAATACGTGAGATGTACTCTAACGTAGGTGCGTTTATGCTAATGCCGATCTTTCGTAAGACTTTGGAGAACAGAGCTGTGCCAAGGGCTAAATGAAAGCGGGCCTCGTCTTGGCTTAACCCTCTACGATACGAATTATTTTTTCCATTTATTATTCCATGTTAATTCTACAATAGTCCCTACTTTTATTTTTTCGATTGGATAATAACGAATTATTGAAATTTAATCAATTTTAAATTCGCCAAATTTTAACAAGTTAAATTGGAATTAACTTCGTAGGAAGTTCTAGCTCAAGAATGCTCATGTGAGGCTGTGAAAAATACTGAAATAAAAATTTCCACAATTTTCGGATTTAAATTTGTAATATACCGATTCATTCGTTATTTCGTTTTTTGAAAAATAAATGCGTAGAATGCTCGTGTGGAAGCTGAAGTTTCTCATATTTCGTGTAATGCCGAAGTCGTTCCGTTTTGCCCCCAAGTGACAAATTGTCTCGATACGATCCTGTCGGAGATCGTCGATCGAAAGAAGCGAATACACGCTTTGATAGCCATGGCGTGGCTCATTCTTCCGATTGAGGCGTGAAATGTACTCGACTTGCCGAGAGAAAGCGAGAGAATCACGGCCCTAAGACAAACCGCGAGATAATGCTGCATAACGAGCGTCCTTACGGGAAGCTACTTTCGCTCTTTTCGCCACTCGACCGTAAATTCTTGTTTTTCTTCCTCTCGTTGGAAAGACGTTTTAAACGTTGATAAAGCACAATGTTCTCGAATTAACTATCAATTTGATTTGACTTATAATTTCGAAACATTCGACTAGCATACGGATCGTTCGAAGGACCGAAGCAGCTGATTGAAATCTTTGGAGATGTATTTGTTCCATGATATATAATTTATGAATACTTCGTTAAGACCCGTTTAATCTTCTTCGTTCGGTCACCTATCTGTGAATGTCCGCTGTAAAAACATTTGTAACGTGCGTAGTGTCTAGAAAAATACAAATGCCAGTTTTGTTAAATAAATAGTATAATGTTCAAAATACAAAATCAGTAATGGGTCGAATTGTAAATCTGACAGAAATCACCGATAGTCCGAGGTACTAGGAACATGTTAAAATATATATCAGTGTTTTAATTTACATCAGTGATTTATACTTACATCGCAATGTCTTTTGTACCTTCCAAAAGACATCCGTGAATCGTCGGATTTTACGAGGAATTGGAATGAGGATGCTAGTTCAGGAGAAATCGTTCGATAATCCAATAAAAATATACTCAGACGCTCGTTGAATCATCGTCTTCGCAGCAGGAATGTACAGTGGTAGTAAAATATAACGTTATTATTATCGTTATTATTATCAAATACATTAACGGGGTAATAAAAAATAGAAGGAGAAGTTGCGAACGTTCAAAGGGCACGCCGCGTTTCGACGTCCACGAACGTTCGGTCCGGAAGAAGTTTCACTATTTACACGAAAATGAGTATTTTCTTTTAATTAAAGCGCGTCCCGCCTTGTTCCATGGAAATATTGAGCCTCGTCTACGGAAGGTGTAGCAAAGTGTGTGTTTTGCTTCGGTGCCTTAGGAACTTTGTTTCTCTTCCGCCTTTCCTTGCCATCTCTCCTCTAAGCCGACACGAGGCTCAGATACTCGCCGATTTTCACGGCGCACGGAAAGTGCATTCTCATCGACACAAAGTACGAAATAACCGTGGCAGAGAGTCGAGGAAATCATCAGGACACGACGCACTTTTCTGTGTCTCTTTGCGCCTGATTCGACGAGGACGACGACGTCGGTGCGCGTTTCCTGGCGCACGCGACGGCGTCGTTCGGTACGTAAGATATTCGAACACCTCCGTAGGCTCGCCTGGGTGGTAACGCGTAAGCGGCTGCCTCGTCCGAACTACTGGAGGAGCTGCAGGTCGAACAGCAGCTCTCGACGTCCTCTTCCTCTGCCTCGATCCTTGACCTCGATCCTCCTAAGGTTCCTGTGAAAAAAATTACCGGCATGTTCTTCTAAGAATGTCGTACATCTTTTTTCGGCATTCGCTGGCCTATACTTTGCATATCAACACGTTGAATGCCATGGGGATCACCGGTGACCGGTACTGTTGAATTCGATGAAATGTCTTATGATTTTTAAATTGCGATATTCACCGATATGCTGATATATTCGATATTAAAATACTGCTGTTAGAAAAGTGAATCACTACTGAGTACATAACTATTCTTACTTTGAACATTTCTATTCTATAAAGATGTGATTTTAATAGAAACAGTTTCGATTCGGTGTAAATGATGAAACTAGCAAAATACGAGTGGCATTAAACGTGTTAAAGAATATTAAAGTTCTGAAGCTACAAAAGGCTATCTTTACGGCTACTAGCCTTTGATTTGTCGACGGAGTTACCTTTCGACTTTGTGGTTTGCATATTTTCTAATCAAACACTACAATTCAATTTTGCTAAAACGTTAAAACTATTCCAAGTTGCAGGAAGCCTTTCTGCAAACACTTTCTTCCCGTCTATATGTAAAGCCAAGTAACGCAATAACTCTGGTTGCCAATAAATTCCTGAAATGCCTTATCTCATAGAAAGGATCGAATTTTACGCACCCCAAGCCGACGTACCGGCGACTTCCTCCGGCTGTAAGCTTCTCGATCGAGACACATGCGTTCTCGGCAACGACGTCGGCGGCGGAGAAGGCGAGGACGACGAATTCCTTTCGTTCGTCGACGCAAGGGGAATGCGCGACGCCGCGCCGTGATCGTTCACGTCCAAATCCCCTTGAAACCGTACGCGTCGCGACGTCGGAGTCGGAGGATCCGTTTGGCTAATGATAAGGTTCGTCGGTGACGTTGGCGATTCTTGAGCTAACGCCGAGCCGGATACCGTTCCGGTAACGCCGGTTGATGTCGACGGCCCCGACGACGATCTAGGGGGTGGTGGTAATTCTGGCATACTCGAGGCGTGAGAAGGAACACAGTTTTGTACGCATCTTAGAGGCTCTCGATCCCTCGCTTGCATCAGCCTGAAAACGATATTGTTTCGTTGGAGGTAGCTACTCAAGCGGTAAAATGTTTTTTATATACAGTAGTCTACGATAGTATTATCTCATTTGCATCAATACGCAGAATATTATGCGTGCGAGGATATTAGCTTACGATCAGCCGCGAAATATTCCGCTCTCTGTGCTGTAAAACTATTCAGTGCAGAAATGCTCGGTACTACGAGCCGTCTGGCGTATTTAGGTGGTCCATTTTCAAATGGGTTAAACATGAAGCAATTGATACGTCGGCAAAGAAGAAACTCACGCAAGGTTCTCCTCATTCTTTTCTTTTCGATTTTTGATTGCACCTTCGGAGTACAAATTGGCGCTTAAGAAAACTCGTTTACTTAATTTTTTCACCTTTAACCGGTACGATCGTTTCGCCTAGGACTTACTGTTTTTGGAGGGCCCCATACCACCTAAACTACGCCATACACGCACGAGGAAAATTGCCAGCGATAACGAGGAATCTGAACCCGGACACTCTGATCGAAAGATCACGACCTTTAACCTCATGCTCGCCGTGGCTACCTAATTCCTACTTTCAACTCGAGTAAACACACCTTCCTAGTTCGCTGCGATTATCTTCCGGATGAGAACTACGCTCCTGAAGCAACCTCTCCAAATTTCTCTCGAGCAATACCCGATCGAGGCCCCCGGGTCTCGAACCGCTCGATGGAAATGCTTCGGCAGGGAATTCAGGACTCAGCGTGCTCTGCGTCGGCGTCGTTGCCAGAGACGCAGAGTCCTGATGATGTTTTCTCGTCATACGAGGTGAATTTCGGGGTGAACCCAAGGTATGTCTCGTCCCCGGCAACGGCGGGGGCGGTGGCGGTGGTGGTGGACTCGAGGAACCCTCGCTGGCTGTCGGTAGTTGCCTTCTGCCGGTCCTGCCAATAGTAAGAAAGTAGGAACGATTAAAACGGTAAACCTAATGCAATCAAGGTGGGAATTGCGAGCGAGTCTCCGGTGATCTGAATGTGCAGGGATTTTTCCACGACCGAGCAGGTTCTACGTGCATTAGCAACTTGTATATTCCTTGATAATCTCCGCTCTTATAAATGATGTACACCGAGAGTACGTTACACTCTGTGTAATCAAATGCATACTCGCCCCTGTCGCATCGTACATAAATCTTTCTACCGTAGGTACACAATCACTCGTGCACGAGGTGCGTAAGAACATTCGGTATTCTTGCTAGAAGAATTTGAATTTATGCCGCGCTGAAACCTCGCGTGTACCAAAGTTGTACGCGAATCTCGGCTTGGCTACGAATCTATATAGACGGAGTACAAGGACAACGAGAAGGGTTTCTTGCCCCCTCTTCGGCGGGCAGCTCGCGAGGTATGCGTACCTGAGGAAGGAAGGCGGCGGTGGCGGCCCGGCGGAGGAGTCGCTCGGCGTCGTCGGCGGTTCTCCCTTGCTACACGCTATGCTACAATAAATGGCACCTCTTCGTGGCAGGAACGGCCGACCAAGGAGGGACGTTCGGCAAGTGGCGCAGCAGAAGCAAGCCTCGGTCGCGTGCCAGTGCTGACCTTCGTGCGACATTTGTCCTTGATCGACGCCGATCGGTTCCCCGCAGCTGTCGCAGTACTCCGCGAAGGAGGCGTCGAAGCAACGGAGACAGTAAGGTCGACCCTCTCTCATCACGTACCTCTGACCGCCGAGCTGGAGGGTAGAAAAAACGGAGATAGAGATTTATGACCCGAAGGGAGGTACGCGCTTTGTAGGAGATCTAATGCGATGGGATGAATCAATGTATATTTTTCGGTAGTTTTGCATAACTTTGTGGAAACGCAACGGGCGACTTTTGGAGTAACGTATGGTTTCTTATTTGGAAGATTTCTGAATGCGGGGAGAGAGATTTTGTTAAATAAGTTTCTACCTTTAGGTGTACAGACGAATGGAAGCATCGAATAGATAAAAATGTAACGCATGGTTTTACGAGTTCCCATTTTTTTTTACAATCGATATCGTCGCTGTCTATGGATCGGAAGTCCGATTCGATCGTTTATTATCAGGCTGACAGTATCGATAAGGAGCTTTGTCTGGCTAGGTCGTACAAAAGAGATGTACAGCATGCGAAATGCACAGTAGCTGGCAACTGCATATGACATTTATCGACACCTAAATTCAATGAGTTATTGTGCGCAAACCAAATGTTCTGGACGGCCGTCAGAGAATATAAAGGGGATAGGACTGAGCCTGACAGCCAAATCGTACGAATGCTCGAGGGTAAATGACTCTCCGCGAATGTGGCCGGTGAGCGTAAATAATTGTCACGGCGAGCAAAAACAAAAAAATTGCCGGTGGTAGAATTTTCTATACTCTCTGCCAATCGACTTGTCTCTGAACGATAGCGCGTTGAACTTTGCGTTTTCATTTTGACGTTGCAACTAGAACGCAATGTCACCGTGCGCATTCGTTTTTTGCTGCAACAATTTCATCCGACCTTACGCTCTTCGTTTTTCATTCGCGAGATATTCGAAGGATAAATCTCTCTTATTTGCAGCCGCATTTCTTTTCCGACGCGAGAGAAGAACTAGAAGAACCGGCTAAAAATGATTTCTTTTTTCAGCGGCCGACAGGTATCCCGAGGACTCCGCATCACGCACGAGGAACGTTATACCTGGCGATTGCACTTAAGGTGAAGCTAAATAAAACAAATTTTGCAGCAGGAAGAAATGTTACGCTCGTTTATCGAAAAGTCTACTTTACCGACTCATGCTTAAAACACCAAGCAAAGAATCGCCCCAAGATTCAAACAGAAGCATCACGAATGCGTGTAATTACCATCGTGCGTAATGCATAATACGAGCAGGTACTCATTCCGCGCGGCTTGGCATCGTCTTTTTATTTTCAATCGTAATCAACGTCCTACATTGAATTTTAATCCTTCAAACGTTAAGTAGCACGAACAAAAACGAGCCTCTATCACTGACAGCTCTGAGGGCAAAGTACGCCAGGATCTACCGCCGACTTCTCTTCGGGCCGTTTATTACAACGTAATACATAATAGAATTGCGTGCACCGGCACAATTAGGGGACCGTACCCTCTTTCTCTCGCGTCCAAAGAGACAGGGCATTACGTTACTCCAACAAAACAAAGTCCAACACGAGGATCGTAGAGAAGATAAATCCGCATCTGATCGTTTACCGTCTGCTTGCAATAAAAGTAGCCATGCCCGGCCGGTAAGCGATCCTAAAGGAATCCTCCATGAGTTTCCCCCTCTCTCGCGATTATTCTCGACTACTCTCGACTATTCACGACTACCGCCGACTACTCTCGGGCATCGCGTGTCAATGATCGTACCTGGCGATCGCACTCGAGGCAAGCGAAGTGCCTCATGTGCCAGGCCCTGCCTTCCGCCTCGGTGCACTCGTCGGCGAGTATAATCTCGTCGCAGGCGCAACATCTCGGTTTGAGGGTCTCCGCGTGATGTCGGCCGCAGTAGAGCCTTCCGTCGCGCCAAAAGTATATCAAGTCGACGAGAAGCTGTCTGCATACGCAGCATACGAAACACGCAGGATGCCAGAGGGCGGACGGGCCCGCTCGGCTGGCCGCCACCGCCATCTCGCCAGCCGCGATGGGCCTGGCGCATTCGCGGCATCCGGCACCGTGCGGCCTCTCGAGCTGACTCGCGTGTCCTCTTCCGAGGGCCTCGCGCTTCCGCTGCCCGGCGAAGACCCTAAGTTCGCGCTTCTCCTCCTCGGTCAGGCCACTACAGTATCTCGCCTCGTTGTCGTGCGGCGGCAACTGCTGAAGTAACTGCTTCACCCGCTCGCGCTCGCCGGCGCTGCCGGCGTACGGGATCTTGTCTTCCGGTAGCGCGCTGAAATACAGGTGTACCTGCGACAGCGTGTACGTGCACCACTGTAATTAAGAGCGATCGACTGGAAGGGAGGCATTGTTTTTATCCATTTTGCCCAACGGGATACTCAAACGCGAGCGCCTCTCGTACGAGCTTCGACGTGCCTTCGTCGGCGGGGTTGGCTTTTCGGCGTTCTTTGATGGGGACGATTTTAAGCTTCAGATACGATATTGCGAGTCGCGATCGATCGGAGCGACATCTGTCGCGCCCGAATCTCGAACGGGTCGAGCGATAAATTGGAAATGAACGCGATCCGTACGGGCGAGTAGGTAAGGGATGAGGCGTGGGTGTTTAAATTTCGGGCTCGCGTGATTAATGAAGGTTAGCTATCACGTAGATGTGATCGATGTTGGGCCTCATGGTAATAGTTTCTTGTATTATTAGAGTTGTCTAGGAGGATGGCGAAGATTAGTTATTTGGAAAACAATGCTAGATCAACTAATCGACTCGGACAGGATAAGTTCTCTTCGATCTCAAAAAATATTCACGATTAAAATTCTTATCCTCCGCCGTTCAATGATCATCTACAATTCAATGTCATAATTGTTCGACATCAGATAACTGCTCGATCCGTGGAAAACTTAAAGGTCTCGAGAATTCTCCACGAAACACGGTGATCTTCTACGAAATCACCAACACGGATCGCTTTATTTCGTTCGCGAGAGCGGTACTTAACCTAAATCGCGTTGCCCGCTTTCGACTTACGCGGCCGCGCAGACGCGACCAGTTTCGAAACGCGCGGTAAGTACTACAGAAAGTACATCGACATTCAGCTCACGTCAGAGAGAGGTTCTTTCTCTTACTTGATCCGGCCTGAGTCCAGGAGGCACCCACGTGTACTCCTCGAGCGCGCATCCGCTGTCATCGTCGCTCTGAGAGTGCCTCTGATGATGCATCAGGGCGTCCTGAAGTGCCAATCCCGGCGGAGCGGCTTGCACGGGACTCTTGAACGGTTCCTGGTGAGAAGCACCGGCGGCCCCGCTCTGGAAAGCCATAGCCATGGCCATCGGCGGACCAGGACCGAGGCCGAGTCCCGAGGGACCGCCCACCTCCGTCGAAGTCCGCTGATGTTCCTCCCTGGGACACCTGCAGCTTCTGCACACCTTTCTGCAAGCAAACATCGTATTGTCAGAAAAATCCGTGATGATCTGGCCGTGCGTTTTGGGACCTATGTTTTTATTTTTGCTACTGCGCGATTCCCACGATTCGAGCATTATCTTAAGTCCTCTCATTGAGGTCGAATCATCGGGCGGACTTATCGCGGGACCAAGATGTCAGGCACGTTTTCCGCGCATGAGCAGTGCGTTCCGGTTAGACAGATTAGACGATCGGTTCGCGCATGTACCACATTCTTGGAAGTTATTGAACGGTAAATTTCGTAGCTCTCATATTTGGTCGACAACTCGAGAACACATTTTCTAACAGGGAGACTAAGATATTCAACGTCCACCTATACGTATAGTACTCGAAATATGAATATTTAACAGCGCGGAATATATCCACGATAAAATCGTGGATTTAAACGGAATACCAATTCACTCGAATTCCCACAAACTGAACGGGCACGTCACAAACATCTCATACTTATTAAAATCCAGAAAACCAAGCACGATCCAAGAATACATAATCCGTTCCCTTTCCACGAGGAATCTTCGTGGAAGATATCCGAGACGAAAGTAAACAAGCAGAAACGCGATAGACTTACTCGGACGAGGCGGCGGCGACATCGTAACCCGAATGCGGCGAGTCGCACTCTGTACCGCGGTTGCATTCCGGCTCACCGAGACGACGATCGTTTTCGAAGGTCGCGGTGACATCGTGCGCACCATTTAAATACTCGACGCACTTCTCCGTCGGGCTGGCCCTCGACGTGGCGAGTGCCGGACACCCGACGACCACGCCGACGACGTCTTCGTCGTCGCCATCCTCGCGATTACGCAAAAAAGCGTCGAGGTAGTGCTCGTCGGTAGACGGTAACTCGTAAACGGCACCAGGTGCCCAATTGGGGGCGAGATCACGACGAATCGCGTCATCCTCGTCGATTTTCAGAACGTTGTCGTTTTTCCTGGCGTAGAGTTTACGCAGGTAAGCCTCCTGATGGCTTCTGGTCGCCCAGCAACCACCTTGCCACCATCTCTTCGATCCGAGCACCGAGGTTCGTCTTCTTCTCGCTAAACTCGACATCGTCCACCTGTCGACGAGATCCGGCGATGCGAGCGTGTCATTCGAAGTTCTACTTTCCGATCAGTCTTGTCCGCTGTCTTTCTTCCCGTGATCTCTCCACCGTTGTGCTCGCTTTCACGAGGCGCGAAAGAGAGCGAGGAAGAAGGAGTGCCTTTATCTCGATCGATACGTTTTTATCTCGGGAGATTCCTGACCGTGCGTCGATCTTGTCGCTACTGGTTTTGCTGTTAATCTCCGTGAAAAGGACGCGTCGAATTCTCACTGAAACTTCACGATATCCTGGTTTCCTATTAGTGCTTTCTTTTCGTTCGTTGCTTCCAGCTCGATCAGCCTCGAGAGAAGTCAACGAGATCGGGATCTCTCGATTGCAAGATTCTAGCGTCCCGCGAGTCACCGTCGTCCGTCGTTCCATCCGCTTCGACTAGCTCGCCGAAACTACGCCTCTCACGAAGGAAATTGTATCTTCGTGATTTCACGCCAAACTGGAGCAATGTCATTGTCTCTGTACTCGTTGGCTCGTAATGCACGCGTGACACTGTATTTTCACATTGAGATTTAATCGTGCATCGTGTCAAACGAAACCCGCCGTGGCGTCGACGGCTCGCAAAGAGCGTCGAATTCATCGCGCGTCTCGTTCGGCATTTCTCTCGATTGGCACGCGCTCGCGAAACACGAAGAGAGCCGTGCGGCCTCGGACTCGAGCAATAAGGACGAAAGAAGAGAAGGAAAGGGAGAGAGAATCTGAGAGAGAGCGAGAGAGAGAGAGAGAGAGAGAGAGAGAGACAAGAAGAACGAAAGGAACAAGCCAAGTGGAAAGGGAGAGGATTCGAGTATACTCCGGCGAAAGCAAGCACCGATGGCCAAGAGGACGGAGAGAAAGAGAGGAAAAGCGCAGAAGAAAAGATATAGACGAAGAAAGAGCTAAAGAAGAAACGAGATAGAATGAAAACGGGAGGGGAAGGGATAGGTCCCAATCTGTACGTATAACCGGTAGTACAGGAGAGATTAACGTTTTAATACGCGGCACGTATCGGAGAGTACAAAGGCGAGCCAGGTGAACGATGTTTTACGCGCGCGATTGCTCGTCGGTTTCGAAGTCAGTCTCGATCCTCCGTCTGGTTGCTCGTAAATCGGCGATCCAGATTGACCGGCTCCGCAGCGTTCATCCTTGGTCACACCGGCAGAAATGCCTAGGTAGATTCGATTCACGTCGAATCCTTGACACGCGACGTCCGTCACTGCCCTCTCGGAATAATCCAACGGATAGGAACAACGACGATCATCGTTTTACACCGACGCTCCTCCGCGAGCAAGATATCCCCTGTCACTCTTTCGTGTCACCTCGTGGCGCGAATAACAAAGCCGCCGGTCCTCGAATCGGCTCGCGCACAGTCAACCGGTATACCGATTGCCGATGCACCGTGCGCGTTTCTTCGCCAGAAACGACGAAGAATCGCGATGGGAGTTAACGTCTTCGTATCTCCTTCTCTCTCTCTCTCTCTTTCCCCGTCTTTCGTTTCCTCCGTCCCCCTCTCTTTCCCTCTTTCGATCTTTAGCGGAGAGTCTAAGAGGAACACGTTTACGGTGTAGCCGTGGTCGGTTAATTGGCAGCAGGATCGTCGAAGCAGGCGGTGGCACGACGAGACATTAAAACCTTCTAGAAGCCGCGTTCTGTCCTTCCTACTCGGGCGTGCTAAGGCCGAGCGGACACTGAGCGTACTCCGGTACTCCGGGCCCCGGAGAGGAGCGGCGGGAGGGGAAGGGTGGATGGAAAGGTGCAGCGAGTAGGGAGAGAAGGGGGGTCCGTTCTCGAGAGGCTGCGTCGGTGCGTGTAACTTCGACGACGGCACCAATACGTGCCTCTTTTCTCCCACCAGCTCTACCTTTCTTCCCGATATATTTATATTCGTTTCTAATACGTGTGGCGTGTCGGGGCCCGACGCCTCGCGCCAAGGGGCCCCTGTGCGTTCGAATACGCTCACGTCTCATCGGCGCGCGAGCGCGCATCTATCCTCCGTGTGCGCATGGTGTGTGTTTCTCGACTTGTGTGAGTGGAACGACGAATAGCAGCCCCCCGAGGGCACTTACAGGATGGACCTTCCACGGGGATCGTCGTTTACTTCTCCTCGTGATCCTCGTCGCTCTACCGGGACATTTTACGTCTTTCCCCAAATACTCGAGGATACCTTGTAACGTACGATTGTTTCCCGGTGCCGAGTGATTTCGACGTATATCGCTCGCACTTTCCTCACCGTGGTAGTCACGTATCATTCTGTCCCTTCGTCGAGCTATTGTACGACTCGTCGACGCAACGGTTCATGTTAATCGCGTTACCGTTCTCGCCCCCGGGTAATGCTCGTTGAAAAGTATACGATGTATGTTGATTCATCGTTGGTTCTAATTAGAAGCAGCAAAAGAGCCGATATAGAAGTTGGAGTAATTAAACGTTAAGCTGCACGAACGGACGTCTTATCGCTTGAATTGCAAGTATTTAAAGCCTGGCCGAATACGCGCGGCAGGTATTTCTCGTCGGCTCCGGCATCTCTTGGCTACCGAGAGCGCATACCCGGTAGTGCGAGTAAAACAGCTGATACACGATAGTTCGAATTGCATCGAACGCGATCGAGACGCTGTAGCTTCATTCCTCGGGCGAAACCGCAAGCAGAAAGTAACTGGTTCGTTGTATCGACCAGTCCCATCGAAAGTGTTTAAGGTGTACACGTACGAATTTCATTCGACAGCTTCGTATGTCTTCGCTGTCACGAGATCGGAAGATCAAATCGTCATTTTTGCTCGTGCAAATTGAATCGCAAAGATGGAGCCGTCCGACGGCTGAATAAGTTTCGAGCTTCTTCCCATCGCTATTTTTCGGCCGTCGAAAGGTGCAAAAGCAAAAAAATACAGGTTTCCTGTCCTCCCTTGATACAGCGTGACGCTATATCGCATGGGAGGATGCGGTTCTTGCGCCACCAGTAATACGGCCACCCATTACATGCTAGCAAAACAGGTGGCTCACGATTGTTCATGATGAACCCACTTGAGCAGTCTCGCTCCTCCCGTAACATCGTGCAACTCCGGCGTAACCGGTACTGTGCACCGGAATTATTAACTGTTATGCAGATGAATCTCGCTCCCCGAGATGTTACTAGTCGCGTGCGTGTACGCGCCATCTAGGAGGAATTGAAATTCAGCATCCTGAAGGTGTTCGTACGACGGTGCGCGCTACTCTATCATCGACTGCGCCGATCGTGAGATGCGCTTCGTAAAAGCGGCAGTTTCACTCTTAACGAGCTACAAATGTACGTGTCATGAACGCGGAAGATGCAAGACGGAGCACCTTATTTCAAGTTTATACATCGCTTAATGAGCTTTTCACTGACCCTTTACGTCCACATTATATAAGCATTTAGATAAAGTGATACAGATAAAATCGTTCGGCATTTACCTACCGTGATGGTCTTTTACCTCCTACCAGGAATAATGAGTCGATAGAATCTTTCGTTTGATAAATTACAAAAGTTCGCTTAGAAAATTCATACGTGAATTTCCTATACGCGCGATTGTGAAAAGAACAATTGCTCTTGTTGTGATAAAAAGGTGTTGAGATCTTAGTCAGATCGGTGATCATCGGGAAACCACGACTAACGGCCTGCTTAGTGATTCATTACGAATGTTCCCGCGTGTAACTCTACTCGATGGCCGTTGCTCGACCATCATTCTTAGCTATCTTCGTCGCGGCACCTGTTACCTACCAAAACAGGTGGTGCGCGATCGTTCGAAACGCACCGCACACGTTGGGCTTGCGCCGACGCGCTGCTAAATCTCCAGGTGTACCACCACAAACCGCTCGTTAGAACGTTTTGTGCCTGCATTTCCCTCCTTTTTCCGAACTCGTAGACACTTAGCGTCGCACTGTTACCGGTAATGCGATTTCTTTTTAAAAACTCCCGCCCCCCCGAGGGACCTTC
The DNA here is from genome assembly GCA_963989415.1 of Cerceris ruficornis. Classification (NCBI taxonomy): domain Eukaryota; kingdom Metazoa; phylum Arthropoda; class Insecta; order Hymenoptera; family Crabronidae; genus Cerceris; species Cerceris ruficornis. Next base: position 11,538,845 of record OZ022518.1, on the reverse strand, counting down.
TGACTCCTTAACTTCCGTATCTTCGTTAGTTTAGCAAAAACCGACGATAATTTATGGCAGTGCCCGACCGTCTTGAGTAATAACCATCGACAGATTTACTACGATGTTCAATAAACTTTTACTGACCGTAGATCAGTGCCGTAATAAATCGGTTACACGTAATTTGCAATAATTTAACGATATTTTAATGCTTCGAGATATCGTGTAGTAACAGCAATTAAGACCGATTAAGAACGAGGAATTAAACAGTCTTAAAACTTTGTCGTACGTCTCTCGGCTTCCGGTCGACACTGAAACAAAAGGCAGCGCCAAATTTTCGACTTCCGTTCCAAGTAACCTTCCTAGTCGAGCGTGTCCGGTATCATCGTAACAAAGCGTTTCATTTTCATCTGAAATCCGCAGGTGCGCTCGACTGCCTCACTCTCGTCACGGGACGCGTGAGCTTTCTTTCCTTTTTTTTCTCCCGCGCTTATGCGGAGCGGACTTCCCCCGTTTCCCACGAAGGCTCATTACTGACTTCCCGGCGGAGCTTCGCGGAATGTCAGATTCTCGAAAGGAATATGGGGAAGAGCTCGCCACTTGACTACTGTCAACAGTAGCTTCGCAGAAGCTCGTATTCGAAGAGCTTCTTTCAATATTTGTAAATGGTGTGTGTACTCTACCGCCCCTACTCTTTCTCTCTATGCGGCGTTACTGCTCCTTCACGAATATCAGGTTTAGCGTGTCCTTACGAGAATTATTCTGACTAATATCATACGTTTTAGTATTCTATATTAATTTTATACTCTTTAACACGTTCAACGCCACCGATATTTTGCTGGTTTCATCATTTTTACTAAAGTGAAACTTGTTTTTATTGAAAGCACATGTTTACCGAGCAGAAACCTTAGAGGCACAAATAGTTGTATTGTCTGCAGGACTCTACCTTTTCAATGCCAATATTTAAATATTGACTATATTAACGCATTCGTAAATATAACAATTTAAAAATCATATGAAATTTCATGGAACTCGATAGCGCCGGTCACCGGTGACCCCCATGACATTCGAAGTGTTAATATTCTTGTTTGGCATATTTTGAAAAAAATGTTGCTGATTTAATTCTTTTTGTTCTAATTAAATCCTTTTTGTAAGATTTCTTTTGTGTCTGCCTCCGCAATAATTCGGAATTACATCGGTAAAATAAAAATTGATCGGTGATTCTTGATATACCGTGTAATTTGAAACATATCGTATTAATTTAACACTGAAACTATCAAAGCGGCGAAAATGGCCGGTACCCAATTCTTTCTAAAAATTCCGCAAATTGATAGGGAAGCCATACAGTAAATATGCTATGTTGATCCGACAAAGCAAAAATTATTTAACAAATCGTCTCTTTCACCTCTCGATTCCTCATTTTCCAAGGCACTTGTTTTGCGGGAAACTTAAATTTTAAAATAGTGCAGCAACTTTTGGTCCACCATGTATATCTCAGTCTTCTCGTTTCGAATATTTTTAAAAGATATTCTAGCAGACTTAATGCTCAATTTTACTTTGTTTCTGAGCATTACCGTGGAAGTCGTAGATTTTTTGAGTAAAGATAATTATACAACGAGAATTATAAATCAATAATTCTTTAACTGACGTTAATTGCCGAAGGAAATTATCCTCGCAATGTTCGAAGTTTGTTAAAAGTATTATTCACTTTTTACCGGCAAAATTTTGCATAATTTGGGAATGGAACTCTTTAATTCGGATGAATTACACATTACGTCGAATTGGAATGTACTACGGTCAAAAAAAAGTACGGTAAAAAGTCGTACCGCGAATGATGTTTGATTAGCCCCGTAACAACTCTCGCCATAACGGGAGATTACATAACCTAACACCGCGGCGAACGTGCAAAATAAATTTTACGTGACTTCATTTGCGAATAAATCTTAATTAACTCCACGCCAAGCAAGTCCTAGCCGGAGCTAACTGCACTGTCACCCTTTTTTTATTTACAGTAGATTGCATTTCCTTAAAAAACCATAATTTCTAAGCTACGCAGATAATCTTATCCATTTGCAATATTTTTCTAATATAACTATCTTAACGGGAAACTAATCATAGTAATCGTCGCATAGATTATCAATGACACTCGGGAGCTTAAGTTTATTTACTTTCGCTTATCGAAGCTTGACTTTCAATGATAAGAAGTCAGGTAGATGTTTAATTCAGTCTCACGTTTTTGTTGCCAAAACGATATAGTTTCGTTTTGTTTGTTTATACTTTTCGTCTTTGACTGCTATGGTTATTTTGCCTATGGTGTGCTGTTTTAGATGGATTGCGAACAACCGAAACTATGATATTTATATGCATTACATAGAAAACGTTTCAAGAGGTGATGAGAATTTACACTCAGGCCCATCAATTGGGACTGAATAGAAAAAATAGAATTTTTGTATTTCCATTTTAACTGCTATAATTATTGCGTCTACGATCTACTACTTTAGGTGGCCTTTGAACCACTGATGTTATAATATGTTAAAACGCAAAATGGCTCTTCAGGTGATGGGAAAGAAGGTGAACTCGGGCCCGCTAATTTCAACCGAATAGAAAGAACAGAATTTTTCCATTTCCATTTCGCCTAGGATCTATTGTTTAAGTAGCTTTTGAACTACCGAGTCTACGAAATTTTAAATAATAATTTGGGAAAAATATCCCGGAGGTAATAGGGTAGAATTTAAACTCAGATGCACTAATTGGGACTGAATAGTAAAAAATACAACTTTCCTATTTATACCTTAACTGCTACGATCACTTCGCTTGGAACATTCTGTTTTAGATGGCTTCCGAACCAGCGAGGTTATGATAAATTAACTAATAATTTCGGCAAAAGGTTGCAGATGTGATGTTGAAGTATTCGAACATGGCCCCTTTAATTGGGACTGAATAGAAGGAACAGAATTTTGGTATTTCCATCGCAACAGCTATGATCATTTTGGCTAGGATTTACTATTTAAGGTGGCATTTAAACCACTGAGGGTATAATATGTCAAATAATAATTTAACCCTTTGTGGACGGAGACTTTTTTGAATATTGAAAGATAATCATTTATTTAGCTATCAGAAACCACTCTTTTATCAGAAAGTTAGAGCGTTAATATATGCAAATTATAAATTACTATTTGCGTAATCAAATTTCTACGGTTCCATTTCAATTTGTTAATTCTGCATGTATATACATGCCCCGATATCCTATAATCAGATTTTTTCTCAGACCACACATATGCGTCTGTCGCCCACAAAGGGTTAATCGGCATTTCAGGCATTCGTTATTAGTGTCTATCAGCCCGTCGGGTATTCTGACATTTTAATTTTTCCTCCAATCCTTTTTACCAGACATTCAAAGTGTTAATGTGCAAATATTATAAATTACTATTTGCGTAATCAAATTTCTACGGTTCTATTTCAATTTGTCAATTCTGCATGTGTATACATGCCCCGATGAACCATAATTAGATTTTTTCCGTAGATTAATCCAGAGTCGTCAAATGGTTAAGAAAAATGTTTCAGAGGTGACAGGAAAAGGATTTGTTCTCGCGTCCACTAATTGCGAGTCCGAACCTTTTCCTCGTTGCCCACCGCAATCCCCCGTATAGTTTCGTATGTGCGTTTTAAGAATTTCGTTTTGCGGCGCAGAAAGAACTCGTTAATGGAAGGTGAGTTCCATCGGGTGCGAGCGCAAAAGGATAAGGAAACCCAAGAGGGAATTATGCAGATTGTAGGTTGGAATCCATCTCTTGATGGGCTGGATGGGCATACTCGAACCTACGTGAGTTCATCCACGCTACACGAAGGATCCTGCACTCCATGGATCGTACAGTTACCAACTATCTATTCGTTCTACCTGCAAATTTCACTGTATCTGCCATCCTTCTCTTCCCTGCCAATATCTAATTTATACATAGTTACGATGATATCTGTATACATTGTCTCGATTGGCCATCGTGACTGGAAGATACGATCGATTGAAATTTCATATCGAACGCTCGTTCTAAGGTCGGGGTAGCCTGCTGCTTCTAACTCCATTATTGAATAAGAGGAGCACTTGAAAGATGATATTTCCTAATTAGTTTCTTAAATCTCATATAACATACTTATTTCTATTTATACAGGGTGTCCCAGGTTTTAATGTTCAAACTTTGTCAGTGTATTCTATGACACTAAATAAGAAAAAAATGTTATGTAAATATAGCTCACATAGAGCTTTATTAAAAAGTTATAACAAAAGTACAGAATAGAAGTAATATAGGAATGGTAACCGACTTGCTATTACTGCAAGCATTAGCTCGAATAGGTCAATGTATTTACTACTTGACATCGTCACTTCCACAGTTAATTAATCTCCATTTCAAAATGTCTACCGTTTTCGACAATCCAAGATTCACAGCGATCAAAGATCGAATTTATAACTGTGCGAATTTCGTTTCTATTCTGTTTTATTTACAAAAATTACTTTCAATCTTAAGTGACCTCAGATGACCTCAGCTTACATAAACACACTGAATGTAAATATTGCTGATCTATTTGAGCCAATACTTGCAGTAACAGCAAGTCTGTTATTATTCCCATATTACTTCTATTCTGTATCTTTGTTATAACTTTTTAATAAAGCTCTATATGACCTATGTTTACAATAATATTTTTTTCTTATTTGTTGCCATAGAATATACTGACAAAGTTTGAACATTAAAACCTGGGACACCCTGTACGTAACAGTCTCGGCGATCTTCCAATGTTTCATGTAAAACCCTTTTCATTCCAATATGCGATCTACCACCATGCTGCCACAGAATAATAAGAAACCCAAGATTCATTTATTTACTTTTTGAACGATATAAAATCTGTTTACCATTAACATTCTTTTTCAGTTGTCGTCATATTTAGCTTTTTCTTTGGCACACAAAGAAGAATTTGCATTTAATTCAGGTCAATTAAATGCAATTACAACGCTTCGAACGACGTAAGAACTTTTAACCGTTACATATATTTTTGATAAGTAGTACCGTCCCTTAACTTAGTGAGCAAATAACTTGCAGCCCTTCGGACTGTCTTATTAACCTAGACATCTCATAATATGGTAGCAGATCACTACTGGCTACTAGTAAACAAAATAATAGCGGTGGATCACATGTTAGAAGAATACCATAACATTGATTGATGTTCTTATCTGAGGCTACGTAGCAGCGTAACGATTTACTTGCACAAAATTATATTCAGCTTTGTATCGTCCCTATAATACAGCATACTATCTGTATCCTATCATTATACCGAATATACTGTAATCAGTGCATGTAAAGAATATTGATTAAAGTATCGAAGGTATTAAAACGCGTCCCTTCTTCCCAGCTCCCCGATTACGATTCGAATGCAATCTATGAGGATTCGATGATACGAGAATTGAATTTCCAAGCAATAAGGAGAAACCAGGGAAAAAATTTCCTTCACGGTAAGACGATGGAAATTTGTGCCCGGTGAACCTTGTCCTGGGGCGTCGGATTATTTCTCTATTTTCATTCCTCGAAGATAGCTCTGGTCTGCCGGCGATCCGGTTTACCTATCTCGTCCAATAAACATCGGACCATCTCGTGAAAAGTTACTCGTAACTCGACCAACATCACTTGACCGTGAAAAGTCGTATGCGTGCCTTCGTCGGAATTAATTGCTTCAATCGGTGGAAAAAGGTTCCAGCACACCCAGAATACCGTTTCGTAACGATCGTCCTGCCATTCCGCCAATGCGATATTATTAAATATCGAGGACTCCGAGCATAGAAACCACAGCGGAAGCATCACTTTTGCTTCGTCTTTTTACAGTGATCAGAATGCAGCTGGTGTGATAGGAACACGAGCTAGGCGGCGCGAAAATAAATCATTCTCTTTCCGGAATAATTGCAGGGAAATGAAGAAAGTACCACCGTGAACCGATTGGAATAGTTGCACGATAACGATCGTCAAACGTTTTGTGCCTCAAGTACTACAAGCTTCATCTTAAATGCTCACAAATACTCCCTAATAACTCCTACACTACTAAAAGAAACGGACCGGTAGTGAAACATCCAACATAAATCTCATACGAGGGTATAAATTCCATCGAATTCATCGTTAAAATTCTTCCCAAAATCCTCCGGCAAAAACGCCACAAATGGCTCACGAAATGATTGCACCCGTGAGTTACGAATTACCCAAACGACGTGGGGAAGATTTCAGATTTCGGGAATTCTAATCTCCCCTTTACGACACGCCAGGCTGATTCGGACGGAGCAGGAGCAAAAGGCCGAAGCAAAAAAATCGGAGTAAGAGAAGGACACAGAGAAAGAGAAGACCGAAGGACAGAAGTCGAGCAGTACACCGACAATGGCGCCACCGATCGGCCCTTATCTTTTATATCTTCGAGATCGCACGCGGGAGAGAAATCGGGAATTCAGGTAGTAGCGGTCGAGCAGGCTGGCTGGGTTCGTTCGTTCGCTCGCTCGCGGGAAAGGCTCGGGCAGAACGAGTCGGTCGGAGCTGTAATTTAGAGAAAAACGTTCCCCCGGAGCCGCGGGGCCCTACTTTTCGTGCGCACCGACCCGCCTACCTGGCCTCTATTACCGCGCGCCGGATCAGGAACAACCTGCGCGTCTCTCGGCCAGCCTACGTTCTTCCCTCTCCTGTTCGAAGCCACTCTCGCAGGCCTTTTCGCCTCTTCTCACCCCGTTCCTGGGCCTCTACCTCTCTTCTCTCTGCCCGCACCACGCACTTAAGGCCCTCGCGCTCACGGCGGACTCTTTTGCGCGCGAATCGCGCCGGTAGCCTCGAATCGCATTCGCGCATGTCCTTGAAACTTTCTTCTCGGAAAGAGTTGCAGCCGCAAATGCCGATTGTGGGTACATCGGAGAAATTACGGCTAACGGACGGGGCGATGGAGGAATGGCGGGGGCTTCGGGACGTGTTCCGAGAGATAGATCATGTGTTATTTATCATGTTATTATGGTAATTGTGGTTTTTCTTTAGTCTCGCGGACCTATCCTGTCGGTAACATGGGATCGCGGACGGGCTTGAAATTGTCTTCTGAGAACGATCAATGTGGATACCGATCGTGGGCATATCAGCGAAGATGACGTAATTTTGTTACGGTTCTTTTCGTTTTTACTTTTGAGGGTAGGTTTCTAAATGAGAAATTAAGATGTGAATGAAAGTTATGAAACTGGCACGTTATCTGCTGGTTCGTTCTTTTGGACATAGCGCGGGAATGTGTGTAGCTATTTGCAAAGTAGTGAAACTTTGAAATCGATACATGAAGATGAACTCATGTCGTTCTGATTTCAGTTCGTTCACGCTAGGATGATTTTATTTTATTGTCGGTTACAGTAACCGATTAATAGGCTATCGATCGATGATCATTGCCGAACGAAGAGCCTATTAACACGTTGAATGTCACCGGTATATCGTTAGCTTATTCATTTCTACTGAAGTGAAACTTTTTCTATTAAAATCACAGCTTTACGAAGTAGAAACTTTGAAGAAACAAAGAGATATATGGACAGCAGGACTTTACCTTTTTGAGACCATTGTGTAAATATTGACAGAATTAACAAATTCGTAAATATAGCAATTTAAAAGTCATATGAAATTTCATTGAATTCAATAACGTCGGTCACCGATGACCCCCATGGCATCCAACGCGTTAATAGGCTTCCAATGGATAAAGAGTTAAGGACGACACTCTAAGTCAGCAATCGGCAAACTTTTTTAGGTCCGGGCCAGAAAAAGAAAGAAAAATTTCTGGCAGACCAATATAATTCGTAAATATATTTTAATTTCTATGGAAAATTTTGCACATGCAAAAAGGCACACCCACTTAAATGAATTTCTTGAAAATATTAAAATTGAACATTTCTTTAAAGTTTAAGGCGGTCCGTAGTTTGCCGACCGCTGCTCAAAGTAAAACGAAAATTTATAGCTGAGAAGCTTACAAGGGATTCATTTTGATATTCTTCGACACAAGATACCTCTATGTTCGTAGTATTAAAGAAAGAATAACGGTGAAAGGACGCGAGGACGATGTTAAATCCTGTTCGCACCGAAGTAACGCTTGTCATCCGTATTGTCACCCACGCTTCCTTCGGAGATCAGTATCAGCAGCGTTATTGTGAGTGCATTGTGTGGACCTAACTTTGAAACGCTACCAGCAGTGTTAACAAGATACCTTATCTCCGTGACTACTTCTAGGAATCTTCGCCTCCTGATGTATAACTGTGACATCCGTATTACGTCATTTCCGCAATTAGGGATAGCAGTATCCTTCCGAATGAATCGTTTACGCGGGAAAAATTGTGATTTACAGTTACAGCCGATCGATATAGAAATACATATCGATACAACGATCGATAAATTCTACGATTCTGATTGTCAGACCAACTATGCTACAGTTGCTTAGCACATATTAGGTGGATTTCGAACCATCGATGCTATGATATATTGACCTATTTGAATCATAGCTCTAAATACGGCAGAAGACCCACAGTACCGTGCTTTTCCGCGGGCAGCAGTTTAAAATTGTACAGGGCGGAATATTCCGCGGCTGGTGGATAAAAGACGATCGTCATCCGCGGAATATTCCGCTTACGGATGATCAGCCACACATTTTTGGGCGCTCTGTGACACTGCTTATCTTACAAGGCATCATTCTCATATACAGCACATAACTTCTTGTATGCTTGGGATGCGTTCCGTCCTCGGAAATAATACAATAAAATATGTCTGAAATGCACATTTTGTTCTTCCATTTTCAAATTGAGATAAAAACGAAACTAAATAACTCATCGATACGATGTTTTTTGCTGATGAAAGGTGGAAGTCCAAACAACAAGAAAACTATAGATTAGTTGCTTTGAACATGTCGACGAAACAAACAAAAAATGTTAAAACCATCTATCGTCAAAATCCGCAATCACTTAGTTGCCAACCCAATATAATCACGCTGCTTCTATACATACATCTAAAACAGTAAACCTTAGACGCAATCACCACAGTCGTGTCGAAAAACACAAAAGAAAAGAAGAAGAAACGAAACAATTATTACCGCCACGAGCTAAACATAATCTCAAAGAGCTTCTCCGAAGTACCAAACACCCTCGTACTTTCGCGTAGGTGGAAAACAGCAAAGGGCAGCCCGAAGAAACGGAGCCAAAGGGAGAGAAGTAAATTCGTCATAGGGCCATGACAGATTTACCTCTGTCGGAACGACAGGACGGAAGATGGAAAGAAGCTTGGTACGTAACGCTAGGAGGCGATGATGCCGGGAAGACGATGGAATGGGGTGCGAAAATGTCCCGACATCTGCTACCACCCTGCCGGTGGAAATTATTAATCCCGTCAAAAGTACTAAATCATATCCAAGGTGGGGCTCGACGGAGAAGTGGCTGGTGAAAGTGAAGGAGGAACGCAGACGACATACGCGCAACGATGCTGACCTTGATTTAGGGTCGCAGAAACCCTTCCACGAAAGATCGTCCCCAGTATTTACGACTTCCACGAAGTACGAGGTGCCCGATCTCGCGGCGAGAAGCATCTGCGGGCAAAAGGATTTTCCCTTGGGTCGACGGAGAGAAATCAAAAATATTCATATTTTAGTAACTCATCTCAACGCCCCGGCTTAACTTTTTCATGTCGGCTAATCGGAGATGACCCACGGTTTCAAGCTGTGAGATTTCTCGAAGTCATAGTGGGGAGTATTTTATTCGAAGGGGAAAAGTAATAAAGAAACTCGTCGTGGGATTACCAAAAGAAATCTAACGTGTAGGCTCGTTTGTAATAACGTTATATGCGCCGTCCAGTGCACAAATCGATTAACTCCACTTTTTGAATTTTTTTAAATTTAAGTCTCAAAGCACTTTATTGAATCCTAACTTTTTACGTTTAGAACAAATTTTCATAATAATAACGATTAATACCATTAAATAACGAAGTTTGTTTGGCCATCGAATAATAAATAATTGAATTCAGAAGGTAATCTAATTAATTCCAAGGCTATTCCACCTTATCCATTTTGTACTTCGTTAGAGGAAAGCTAAATGCGATTATATATTCTACAATACTTATTTGTATTTATATTATGAAGGGAATTTTGAAAAGGAGTGTATACTATTTCATCACGTTTCTCCACTTTAGGTTTTATGGAGTTAATCGATTTGTGCACTGAACGGCTCATATTATGGAATTTTTCACGGTTTTATCGTTTTTATTTTAACGAGTAACTAAGCTTTTTTTGTATTTCTTTTTGGGATTTAATTTCTATGGTTACTTCGCTTTGGAAGTACTATTTCAGGTGGGTTCGAAGCCACTGGAAATTAATGTTTGAATTAGTCTGATTTCAGAACTGCAATTTCTGCCGCGTTGAAATAATTATTTGTATATTAAACAATTAAAATTGTCTCAATAGAAAAGATTAATTGGATAATGTTAAGTAGTGTTGCTACTAAAATTGTTAAAATACTTGCAAAGGAACAAAGAACACTTAAAAACGATCAGTTGCTTTAATAAAGCTTAACCTGAAAGGGCTCAATTTCGTCCCGCGCGATAAATTCTGTACATCGGAATTCACATTCTATCGACGAGTTAATGAGAGAGAATTCGGGACGTCGATATTTCATTTTTTCCTACTTCACGTTCCTCTTTCCACTCCACGCTTTCCCCCCTACCATGTAACGTCCTTGGAGAGGTGGTCAATGGGATACTTAAAATAATAAAGATTAATCAAAAGCCTTTATATAAATTAGTATCCCCCATGGCTAAGTCTTCTTCCGACAGGCTGACCAACCCGAAACTCAGGAATCCGGCAAAGAGGTGGTCCAGCAAGAAAATCCCCTCGCTGCTGTTAGCACGCAGGTAGAAATGTGGAGAAAATATAGCGCTTAATGAATCGCCCGTGCACTGACCTCATCTCGTCCGGTAATGGAATTTCAAAACATGGACACACTCCTCTCTCTCTATCTCTCTCTCTCTCTCTCTCGTATTCCCTCTGCCTCCATCCGTTACCGCCGCTAGAAGCCTTTTTCTCCCCGGATATCTCGTGCCTTTATGCGACCGCGGTCGTATTTTTTGTTAGGCACAAATTGCATTTTTTAATCCCCCTCGACGAGCGTGTCTCGAATTACATTCCAGTTGCATGATTTTATTCCGCGGCGGTAATAATTGAACGCGGAACAGGACGTGGAAGGGCCTTTATTTCGTAAATATGAAGAGGTCCGGGTGAATATTTCATCGATCGTCAATGAAGGGAGGCATTTCACTGTACAATGTACGAATTAATATCTCCTGGTATTCTTAAAACTAACCGTACCGGCACGTTGTGTATTCTCATTCCTACCGGTTATTTGATCGGTTATGAAATAACGATGATACTTGTACGAAAGGAATGCAGGAGATTCTCGTCTTAACACATTGTTGACCGGTAATTTTACGTAGAAGATAACTCATGTCACCGGCCATTTTTGCCGTAATTGAGTATGAAATTGGAAGAATCTAAATAAACTTCGGTATACTTTATTTATACATAATGAATTTAAACGAAACTTTGTACATATCTGCTATATGTTATAGTTTATACATATTATGTATCTTAGTAATTTTCTTGGTGTGGGAAAATTGAAATAGCTAATGCAAGTACAAACAGGAGTTATCTCGTGATCGGTCAACGTTTGGGAATGAAAACTCGAGTTAACTCGAGCAATGTGTTAACCCTTAGCACTCCTATGCTGAGTGTGGCCCGACATTACGTTTCTTACGTCAACTTGAATGTCGACGTAGACTCGACTTTATACAATGCAATTTCTAAAATAATAGTAATAATAATACTACTATAAAACTAACAATGTCTGTGGAAATACAACTTTTTACTGGGGCCCTCCATTTTGATGTATTTTGCAACTTAATTAACCCCTTGCCGTACAATAACGAGTGCCACTCGTGACGCGATAAATGAAAAAGGATATTCTTAAGTTTTTCGGAAACTATGAAATTAAAAATATTAGTGGGTCACGATACGATAAAATTATTTCTATGCTATTAATATTGCGTTAAGTTGTACGTTATATCAGAAACCGGGGATAGATTGTTATTTAACCCATTGACTGCCAACTACGAGATATCTCGTAGCTGCACTATAAGTTTGAATTAATAAATTAATAATAATGGCCGAACGTGTATAGAAATTTTGGAACAAAAATGTTCTTCGTATCATTACAAATGTCAAGATTATATTTTTGATTAATGAAACCAATGTTCTAAAAACTTTCTGTCATCTTCTCAAATTTTAACAAGCAAAGGTAATATTTGCTTAATTTTCCTGGCAGTGAATGGGTTAAGCAATTAATTCGGAGTTATTGCGTATTCGGTCACAAAAGAAATGGTACGCCAAGGAGTTAACCCCTTCAGACCCGAATTCTTTTCTTTCGCCAAAGAAAAATTATTTTTGTATTGAGATTAACTTAATTCATATACACACAGAAAAAACAGATGACATTGCAGACATTATTTTTTCATATTAGACGACCACTGGTAGATACATTAGGTGTTGAAACTAAGTTTAAACCTATACGTAATAAGATACAGCACGAAAAGTATCATGTACATTACAATGTGCACAGGGTCCGAAGGGGTTAAGAAGCTGTTGGTAGGTAACAACAAAATTAGGGAGTGCAAAGGGTTAATATAGGAAAAAACGGAGAAAACGGTCTTCAAATAATGACAGAAAGAAATCTATACTTTTAATCCGTTGAACCATTTCACCGCGCATGGTAAGGTCAGTATTAATGGGTGGGTAGATAATAAAGGGTTATAGTTTCTATAAGTTACTTTTTAATTTGTATTCGTAAACACCTTTCTTACCGTATTTGTAAGCCCGCTCACGCTTAGATCGTGAAAATTCACCGTTTCCGTAACGTGCGTTGAAGGGACGGTCCATTTATGATTGGTACGACTCCCAGGGTGGTCGTTTAACGAACAGACCAGCAGGAAGCTCCCCACGTGCGAATTCGCTTCCTCGCGATACCAACGGCCAGACCGTCTCGCAGTGAGCTTAATTCGGTCGTACCGCGAGATATATTAATTAACGATGGCTCGACTTGCAACCCAATTTAGAAACAAGCACCTTGTTTGCATACAAAGGAGCGTCATAGAGCGAGTTCGCACCCTCGATTCCGCTCCGATATAAATGGCTTTCCGTGGAAGACGAGGACCGAAGACGGAAACGTAGAAAAAGAGGGGAAAGACGACGGACAAGAGTTAAAGTAGGGACATGAAGAAGGGGAAGAACTCTGGATGAGTCTTGTTGAAACGCGTGCAGAGTGTTTAAGGAAGTCTTACTGTGAGTCGGATGCTCGAAATGCACTCGAGTGCAAGCCTCGAGAGGACGCCAGAAGCGAAGTACTCGGCCGTCCTTCGTCGGTACTGCGTCCGCACTTTTCTGCTTGCAAACACGACTTCATGAATTTAATTAAAATCCCAGAGGAAACATCTCTCGCGTCGAGTATCACCGATACTCTGTGATCTTTAACCGACGAGACATTTTTTTGAATTTCAAATAAGCACACTAATTAGCAGCTGACACATTCTTCCGATGTGTATACGATTACGTTGAAACGGGGCATTACAAGGGGGACGCGACTACCGTGGTGTCACTTTATTAAAAGGCTCTTTGGCGATTTATCACGCACGATTCGCCTAACTTTGTTCATAAAGGCAAACGGCACCTCTCCCCGGGTCGTTACTTATGTATGAGACATCTATTTCTCTTGCATCAGACAACGAGAGAGAAAGTGAGAGGAGCAGTGCCGCTTCTCGAGAGCAGCGCACTCTATCGTGAAACGCACTGTTTGCAGATACCTGGAATTTTTTATGAGGCCACTCTCAAGAGTCTTTCGTCATTTAAATTCATGACCGTCGATGGCTTATCGTATTAAACGGCAGGTCTGAAAGTTGAAACGTGTAATTTGCCGATTAGACGCGCAACAGTTTCAGTTGGAAACGTGCCCGAAGAGGATCGATCTGAGAATCCGAGTACTCCTGAGGATATGCAGAGCGTTGCTCTCCGTGGATAGACGGGTTGCATGCTTGCAGGCGGCCTCGCAGGATGAAACTTACTCTTGCTAAAATACCAGTAATTTCCTCGTAAAAAATAGCAACAGTAGGTAAAAATTCTACGCATATATATTTCTTATTATATATTCGTTGTAAAGTGAAAGAAATGTAATTATCCGATAGAGTATCCGTGGGAATAATTCAAAGAAATTGAAAATATAGGGGCGTGTGTTTGCGAAGGAATAGTTATTAAAGAGATCTATTTGTAAAAGTGCTTCGGGGAACTAGGTATTGCTATGAATGCGTCAAATTTGAGGCTTTCCATGGAACCGCGTGTTAAATTCGTGCGTAAAGGGGAGTCCTTAACTCAATTTTCGTATCGAAGGGACATACACTTCGATTCGTACGAAACCTCTTCAATTTATGGCACGTTGCCGCATCCCACAGGGCGAGGGGAATTTCCGGCACGGCCTTGGCTCAATTTCCGCCGAAGCTGCACCCCAAATTTCAGATAACACCGCAACTTGTCCCCCGCATATCCTGTCTGAGAGGTTCACTTTCGCCCTTGCATCGTATTTCGCGGAAAAAAACCGTGTTGTTACAGATGAAGATAACCTTTATCGAACCGATCGGCCAAAACCGCCAAATACGATGTTATTACTTATTTTTTTTCAAAGATTTCGCAAAGCTGTTTTTACGTTTTTTTGTGAAAACTTTGACAGTTATGATTTCTGCGAGGTCATTATTTTTGAAATGTAATTTAAGTCGTTGAAGAAAGTTTAGGATTGATATACAGTCGACAACGATTAGGTAATGTTACATTACACAAAGTTCTGGATCGTAGCCTCTAATTATAGCTCTCACTTTTCATTAAGATCACTATCAGAAACTGAGGCTAATAAATTTTCGTCGTGTACACTCAGAGAGATAAATTTAATCTTTAATTATAGCCTACGATTTTGAACCCCTCCTCTAGTTTTCTCTCACTTTAAGTTTAATCTCCTGAGGTTAACCCCAGACAGGTATCACTGGCTCTATGTCACTTATTAAAGTGATTATCACGTTTATCATCTCACACGCGGTGGAAACTGGGAGGAAGTTACCTAAATTGATAAAAACTACTGTCTGCCTCTTAGCTCTGAAGGTAAGCTCAAATATGAGAGAAACCGGTAACGAATGATCGATAGGGACAATGGTGGACATGGAATCAAAGATTTAAACTCTCAATAAGACTCAGTTCAAATCGCAATCACCCTCGGGACATTTTTCCTAAATTATCATTTAACATACAATAATCTCGACAATTTGCAACTCAGCTAAACCTACTGGCCCAAGTGAAGTGACCAAAAATTCAAAACAACTAATCGCGACGTCATCCTCAGCGCGCCAAATTTAAACTCAAGCAACATCTACTTTCTACTTTCGATCCAAACTTCACAGCGAGCTACGACGATCTATGAGCAGAGCACACCGGCGACGAATATCTAAAAGAATAGATCTCGTAATCGGAAGCGACCGGGAGTGTTATTTAAGAGCAATCTTCCAGAAGTGGGAGGTAAAGCGCTGATCCTGGTTCTACAAACGACCCGTCTCAAAAATTCAAAACAGCCAATCGCGACGTCATCCTCAGCGCGCCAAATTCAAACTCAAGCAACATCTATTTTCTACTTTCGATTCAAACTTCATAGCGAGCTACGACGATCTATGAGCAGAGCACACCGGCGACGAATATCTAAAAGAATAGATCTCGTAATCGGAAGCGACCGGGAGGGTTATCTAAGAGCAATCTTCCAGAAGTGGGACGTAAAGCGCTGCTCCTGGTTCTCCAAACGACCCGTCTCAAAAATTCAAAACAGCAGACCGCGACGTCATCCTCAGCGCGCCAAATTCAAACTCAAGCATCATCTACTTTCTACTTTCGATCCAAACTTCACAGCGAGCTACGACGATCTATGAGCAGAGCACACCGGCGACGAGTATCTAAAAGAATAGATCTCGTAATCGGAAGCGACCGGGAGTGTTATTTAAGAGCAATCTTCCAGAAGTGGGAGGTAAAGCGCTGATCCTGGTTCTACAAACGACCCGTCTCAAAAATTCAAAACAGCCAATCGCGACGTCATCCTCAGCGCGCCAAATTCAAACTCAAGCAACATCTATTTTCTACTTTCGATTCAAACTTCATAGCGAGCTACGACGATCTATGAGCAGAGCACACCGGCGACGAATATCTAAAAGAATAGATCTCGTAATCGGAAGCGACCGGGAGGGTTATCTAAGAGCAATCTTCCAGAAGTGGGACGTAAAGCGCTGCTCCTGGTTCTCCAAACGACCCGTCTCAAAAATTCAAAACAGCAGACCGCGACGTCATCCTCAGCGCGCCAAATTCAAACTCAAGCATCATCTACTTTCTACTTTCGATCCAAACTTCACAGCGAGCTACGACGATCTATGAGCAGAGCACACCGGCGACGAGTATCTAAAAGAATAGATCTCATAATCGGAAGCGACCGGGAGGGTTATCTAAAAGCAATCTTCCAGAAGTGGGACGTAAAGCGCTGATCCTGGTTCTCCAAACGATCTGTCTCACCGGTCGGTTGTAACTGGCGTTAGTTCGGTTTACGCTCGAGGCTCCTCGGCGATCCTGGGGTACCTAAGCCGTAATATAGGGGAGTCGAGCATTTAGCTTATCACGACCGACTATCTACCGGTGGCATACGCCTCCGTTAGGGTGCTTTTCACCCCTCCAGGCGAGAGCACAAGCGCGCGCCTATACAGCGAGCCGGGATGGCAATGTCGAGCCCTTAAATCAGCCGGTGGCCTGCCTCCGGCAGGTTAAATTTAAGCTAAAATGTTATCGCGAGAGGAGGTGGAGGAGGTGAAAGCGAGACTGGACCGGAGATAAGCCTCGTACGACGAATTAGGAGTGTACCTATGGGGGATTGCTACTTAGACTCGGATTCTCATTCTTCCGGCGAGTAGGAGGGGGTTACGTAAGAGGTTTTCTATCGATGTACGATGAATGTGCGATTTTTTTGCAGGTCGGCGGGACTCGTCGAAGGAGAGGAACGAAGTCGAGAAGCTAGCGAATTTTAAGCAAGTTAGATCTTTCTGCTATGGTAATTTTGTTTTGGAATCTATAGTTTTGGGGATGTCCCGAAACACCGGGTCTATGATGAAAAGAATCTGCACCTTGACTAATTAATTGGTAGTCTGAGACTTTAACGAAGTACATGTCACAATCAGGCAAGATCATGCTAAACATATTAGAACTCAGACATTTAATAGCAGCTTGCATGGCATGAAAATAAACAAAGAAGCGTCATCGCACCGGTTGGCACTTTCCGATGGAATTCTGCCACTGTGCGCGGGAAGGTTCAAACGGTTGAACATTCACGTTTGTAATCGTCTAGTAAGATACTTGTAAATCTACCCAGCCGTAAGACGGATAAGTTGTTACTTTCTTTTTCTTTATACTTCACGACAAGCGTATCAACCAGCGATCTCTCTTGATCGATGAAAACCACTGGCCAATTATCCTCCTTCTTTCGTCCACTCCACGTGGCGCATCGATTAATTGGAACATCGCATGACGCCAAGACGTATTATCGTGGCTGCGATGGCAAGGCGAGAAAGAGAAAAGAGAGAATGAGGTTTACGATCAGTCGCTCAATGTACTCGGAATTAATTGGCTTTTCTCTGGGAACTCGATCACGTCGTAACACGTAAAGCTCACCCCAGCGTAGGCGTCGGCAGTATCGCTCGTCTTTTTTCCGGACACCTCGGTCTTCCCTTTTTGGGGGCATTGAAAAGCAGCTGCTTACGGCCGGGCTAAAATACGGCCAACGAAATATATATCGGAAGTGCCTCGACGGCATTCGATCGATGGTAAAAAGAGGCACCTACTTTTATGGCGGCGTAACGGTGCAGATGGAGCCTCGGATTCCGTGAAAACCATAAAGTCGACGGTTTACTAAATTTACGGTGAGAAAAGCTGTACGAGTCGAGGCGATCGTAAATCATGCGATGTATCGTGATTCAAGTGGAGAACAGTGAAAGCAAGGGATTAAAGTGCAATTCTAGAAGTAGTTTCCTTTTCAGTAAAGGCCGGTCGTTATTATTGTACGAGGACACTTTCTTTCTTTTGTGATTTTTTTTTGGGAACAACTGAGATCGCTATTTCCCCTAGAACCTGTTGTTTCAAGTGGATGCGAAACCACTTAGGCGATAATATATTAAATAATAATTAGGGAAAAATTTCCCACAGACGATGGAGGTGGATTTGACCTCGAGCCCACTGGTTGGGAGTCCGAACCCCTTTTTGAACCATGGGACGTTTAACACTATTCCTACCGACACTTCACATATACCTTTTCCTGCCGCAACCGGTGAATTTGTCAAATGATAATTTTTCCCCAGAAAATGAACAGTAAAAAAAGAAGTGAATATTGAAAAATGTATTATAATGTGAATGTGTTATACGTATATTTGAGGAAAAGTCGTAAAGTTTAAGGCGATTCAATCACGTTGTATACAGGAAATTCTAATCGAAATTTTATAAACGGTCATTTGACCGGTCGTGGTAGGAATAGTGTTAATTGATATGGTAATTACGCATATGACCTACGGTTTTAGGTAGACATCGAACTACCACGGTTACGATGTTCATATCATGCAGAAAAAACGTCTAATCTGTGTAGGATCGTGAAAAAGAATGAGAGGCGCGCGGTAACCCATCCAAGCAGCGGTTCTGGGCCTGCGTTGCTTAACACGGAGATCTCCTGAGTCGGCGCAGTTCCACTGCGTTAGCGTCTTCTCCCTGATGACATTTCTTTTTCACGTCCTTTTCACCTAAGTTCCTTTTAGGAGCGCTTCCGCCCGATTCCACATTTGTGACGGAGATTTGAAGATATCTGGAAGTCCCGGCCTTCAATTTCATACTCCAGATATCTTTAAGTTAATTACATTACAATATTCCAAGTTCTTTTAAATCTTTCAATACTCCAACTTTCCCCTCTGAGTTGCAATCCTATTTGCCTGATACGTGTAAAACACGACACATCTCGTTGTCTGTTTCAACGTGTTAACCCTTTGCGGACATTTTTCAATATCGAGAGATAACCATTTGTTTGCCATCCAAAACCACCTTTTTATCAGCAAGTTGGGCTGTTAATGTATGTACATTATAAATCATTGTTTGTTTAATAATATTTCGACGGTTGTATTTCAATTTTCCAACTCTAACTGCGATAAACAATAATTAAATTTTTTCTCAGACCATATATATGCATCGCAAGTCCTCAAAGATTTAACCCTTTGCGGACGGAGACATTTTTGAATATTGCGATACAAGACCACCTTTTGATCAGCAAGTTAAGATCAGCAGTTAATGTATATACATTATAAATCACTATTTATTTAATAATATTTCAACGGTTATATTTAAATTTTTCAACTCTAACTGTGTATACAAGCAGGGGTAAACTATAATTAAATTTCTTCTCAGATCGCATATATGCGTCGCTAGTCCTCAAAGGGTTAACTCTTTGAGGCACGGGAATTCAGAAAATAAAATGACCCATGTTGCACAGGCAATTTTTTTTTGCTAGAATATAGTTGATTTATATTTATTAACAAAGTTATATAATAATAAAAATTTCAGAGGTGGGACAAAAATGTCCCACCGTGCATCTTCATGCATCACAGAGGTGGGACGCTTTTAACCCCTTGCCTTACGATTTCTATTTTGACAGCGTGTGTAATACCCCAGAATTAATTGCAGAAATAAAAATTTCTTTCTGATTTTTAACATTTTGCACTACTGACTGCAATATTAATATTATAGAAATCATATTACCGTCTCGTGATCGACTGATATTTTCAATTTAATAGTTATTGGAAAACTTCAAAATTTCGTATTCCATTTAACGCCTCACGTGTGTCACACGTTACTGTAAGCTAAGGGGTTAATCCCGCCGTGCCTCAAAGAGCTAAATTAGTCTGCCAGTTTATCGGCCAACGCCACGAATCAGCGAACGAACCTCGATCGATTGAAATAGCTTCGAATCATCTTCAACGAAAGAACCCTTGCTACAATTACATTCTATCGTCTTACCTCACGTAGGGTGAACTATCGAATTGAATAAAAGTCTCCTCCCTTTTACGAAGAAGAATCGAATAACCCATACGAGACATCGGCTCCAGCATCGGAGGCAATTTTTCAAACAGCCAACGATGGAAGTTATTAAAAAATGTCGGGGTGCGCTCTCACGAGGGCAGGAGAAGAAGGGAAGTTATGACAGCCGTGAAAAGGTACGACGAGTCCCAACAGGCGAGCAGAGAGAAGAAAAAAATCGCCGGTAAATCCGGATTTAATAGAGAGTTTTCGTGTGAAGTTCCTCCATATCGTCCCTAGACTGGTAACCCCAGAACCTGACGTCGGCATATTGCATTATCGCTCGACTTATGGGATTCCATATTCAATATGATGCTGCAAGGATGAAAGTCCCGAGAAATGGTGGGAAGGATTCGCTACGACCTCGAAGGTAAAGCATATTTCATACCCAAGGGGTTCCTGCCGCCGAAGAGTCGGACGGCATAGAGGATACGCGTTACGTCTGACCATGCGTAACGTGCAACGGAACGAATGGAATGGAACGTTCGTTTAACGTGTTCCATTACGCGGGCAATTTAAATAAGTGAAATTACGTATGACATAATTGTATACCGCGCAATATCTCGTGGAGGTGCGGCAGAAAATGCCTGGTACATTTCACGTTTTCTAATCTTAAAGGACTGGATATCTTTGCGAACGTAAATAGCGCTTAACCCCTTGCCCTACAGTAACGAGTGACACTCGTGATAAGGAAAATGGTATAGGAAATTTTCAAGTTTTGCAAAACCTATCAAATTGAAAATATTAATGAGGCGCAACGCGAGAATATTATTCCTGTAATATTAATATTACGTTAAATTATAGGATATATCAAGAATCACTGATCAATTTTATTTTAACAATTAATTTCTGAATTATTTCGGAGTCAGTTACAAAACAAACCGTAGGGTAAGGGGTTAACACTAGATGACGCGGATGTTGATTATATACCTATTTTACTGAAGTGAGCCAATTTGACTCATACAAGAAAATTGAAGTTTTTTGCAATGAAAATATTTCCAAATCAACTTAAATGAAAGATTTATTATTAAAAAATTCATTGGAAACATTTTTTCGAAAAATGGATTTTATAAAATTATATTATTTCACTGAAAACCTTGCTCTGTTCTGTTCACGCGCGATGTATAAATCGAAATGATGGCAGAAGTGGGTTGGCAAGAAAGATAATGTAGCGGAGTAGCGAAAAGAAGTGAGGATGATTATTTGTATGGGAGGAGAGACAAATCAGAGGATAAATAAATCACGTGCGGCTTGTAAGCCGCAAGTTGCCAAGGTCTGATGTCTGCTATAAATTTCATGTGTTATGCGATTAACTGTTAAATAATTTTATGAGTCAAATTGGCTCACAACCGTAAAGATAGGTACACCACATTCGATAATGCGAAATACAGAGGTCTGCGAGGGAGCGGAATCAACATTTATATATATTTCATTACGTAACTAAAAACCAACATATGTTTTTAAAAAATAATATTTAAGTTTTATATATATATATAGCAATCAAATTTTTAATGAGTCAAATTGGCACAGTCTATAAATCTAGTGTTAACACTGCATTTACTTCATGGCTCCTCTATCAATTTAAGGAATTTTTAGAAAAAATTGCGAACCCGTCATTTTAGCCGGCTTGGCAGGTTTTGTGTTAATGATGAACTTTTAACCCTTTGCACTCGGATGTCCCATCTGAGGGGACATTCCAGTTTATTAGTGATTACAGAGGATAATCTGGTCGCACAGCAACATTTTAAAAAATTCAAGTTTCCCCGAAGTTTTCTATTGAAATGACAGAACGCAGAAAATCGTAAAGTATCGCCGAGTTGCTGATAGTTAACACTAGATTTACGGAAGCCGTGAAATTGCCGGGTTCCTATTTGTTTCATAAACATTTCTCAAATTTACAGAGAAGTTGTACAGTAGATATTTTACGTGTATTTTATAATACAATAATTACTTAACGAATTATCATCTTTGACACTTGATCACTCTTTTTCCAAAGTCCTTATTTGTTATATTGCAATTTAATAGTTTTCACGCCCGTAAATCTAGTGTTAACATCAGGAATGGCTCCGAGGGCAAAGAGTTAAGTGCACCAACGTAAAGTATGAATTTAACTGACTGTACAGTAAAACCTCTTTTTGTGCGGTCCTTTTTTATGCGATTTTCTTTTTGTGCGATTTGTTTTGTGCGATTTTTTTCGTGCGATTTTTTTTTATGCGGTATATGAATCTCAGCGGTGTTGGCGCCAGTTTAATGTTTCCTATCATTGTACATATACATGTCGTGGACGAACCCTGACTACGTGGCTCCTTGACGACAATGTATGTGCACTTCGCGACGCTCTGTTCATTTGTTTTGAACCAATTCATCGCAAGAAGACGCGCGTTTTGGATAACGACGAGTAGCAGTGAATTATTTAATATGCATTTTGAAAGCTTCTCCATGTATACAATGAAAAATTAAATGTTTTTAAAATATTTCCAGGTCTAATTTAATTTGTTTGAAAGCATTTTCTCATCTATTTCGTAAATAATTGATGTATTTTCTAAGGGCGACTTTTTTTATGCGGTCCCTATCCACCGCATAAAAAAATTTTAGGGGGTATATCGTACAAAGTTGTTTATTATATGTAAGTATTTATAAAATTTCCGAATATTTTTTTGTACGATTTCTTTTATGCGGTCCCCATCCACCGCACAAAAAGAGGTCTTACTGTATTACGTTCAGCCAGGTATTTTTATATTTCTATCCAACTTCAATCCACCACTCAAACATCGATACGAAACACCTCGATATCCTATCTGAAATCCACTAAACTTCGTCGAAAGCAACAATAAAATAAAACCGCTAAAAGCCCAATAATCCGTAAACACCCTGCGTGGCGATTTCACGTGAGGAACGTATCTACCCAAAGGTCAAACACCAAGTCCCACATCTTCCTTTACAACCTAGCGTTATCGTTCACGATCCTCCCAGCTGGCCGGACGAGCAACGAGCCACCGGATTCCGTCGAAAGTGAAAATATCGCCGGTGAAAATATCCTCGGAAATCGTGGGGTCCGTTGGCTCGATAGCGCAGCCGAGGAAAGGTGAATTCCCGGTCGGAGCGAGAATTCCCGTCACGATCAAAGACGACGGGACGCTCTAATACCGAGGCGAAAGGTCTGCTTGGTATTCGAGGTGCGAGTTTCGTCGGTATAGGAAGGGTCGTGATTGAATCTACGGTGCCGGCCACGGTCCAAAGAAACACCCTACCGGTCGGCATTTATATCCTATGGGATTCGCTCTTTCCCCCGCTCTTTCCGCGAACGTTGTCGTACGTCTCGCCTCCACGGCCTTCACGAGACTCTCTGCCTTTCCCCGCCTCCTTTTTCTCGTAAGCTACGACAGGAATAGTTTTATTATAGCGAGCACGTTGACCATAACGCGGCCGTAGGACCTCCTACGGGTTTCCACCCCCGTCTCGCAAACTCGCTCCCCTTTCCTCGTCCTCTTCGTGAGCGTCGTTCGAGAAGGCGGTCTTTCTGGAAGGAACGTTTTACGGTCCCCCTTGGTAATGATCGTCCCAGAAACCCCGTCGTTTCTCCCTTTTAACCACAGACGTTGGGCGGGTTCGTTCGTTTCTTCTTCCCCCGATACGGTCACCGGTGCATTGTTTAGCCTCTCTTTTGTTCGGTAAACATGAAAGCCGTTAATACGGCGGCAGCGTAATAAAACGTAATAAAGGTAGACACGCGGAAATGGGCACTTCGGTGGACGACGCTCGTTTCGAGGGGTTGCATCCTTCTGGAGGCATTTTTTTCACCCTGGCGTCTCTTCTGCGTTCGGAGTAATTGACGGTAAGACAAGGATGATTGGAGGTGTTGCGGGGATGACGGTGGACGACGATGGAAACGGAGGTTTTTGAACTTTTCATTCGTAGCGGCTGGTTGAACGGGCAAGAATTTATCTTAGTCTGCTGGAAATGTTTTTTCATCCGAATAATCAGTTTACTGGTAAAACTTTGGAGTTATTGTTAAAAACAGTAATTCTAGTGCTCGCGAAATTATCTTTTGAATACGGCGTTAATGTGGGCCGTGGGCACGAGGGGCGGACACATGCACTAGCCACATTTGTTTCTTCCGCTCTCTCTCTCTCTCTCTCTCTTGTCTAAGTAGCCTGGCCAGGTGAGCGTAATATTACAGTTAAGATATATGTAAAAACCTATGCGTAATTAATAAATACCGTTGTTGATTTGCAAGTATTGTCAATTAGTTTCTCTCCCTAATCGCAACAGTTATAAGGAGAATTTTTCCTTCGTAAGTCTCCAACGTGCAGCCAAATTTATCCAGGAAGAATTACGTTCCAATAAAACTAATCTCCTTCGATCACCCCGCACCATTCTCTCTTCAGCTTGCAACAAAATGCATTTATGCCCTCTAAAACATATTTAATCTCCCAGCCGTTATCTCCATTCTTCGAACTTATCGTCTCAACCCCCTCCGACGATGCGTATAGCGTAATATCACGCCACGGAGCTGCAGCAGAAACGCCCGGTGCATTTTACATTTTCTAATCTCAAAGAAGGGAGCCCGCTTCTTTTCGCACGGAAACGGCGAACAACGTTGCACACCTGAAAATCCTCAAGTGCACGAAACAAGAAAACGCCAAGCTGTTTTCTCGCGTTAAAGGGCTGAACTTTGAATGCGCAGTCGAAGGAAAAGAGAGTGCATCATTGTTCTCGAGGCACGGCTGGTGCAGCGTTGCACCGGGAATTGCAATCGGCCGCCTGCGAGCAGGCAACCATTCGTGTACCGTAGTCGGCCAGTACGACTGCCGTGCAGGCTGCTATGTATTATATCAGGGGGACCGGAAAGGAATATCGTTTTTTTAAATTAAATTCAAACAAATAAAGCTGTAACAAGTTTTTAAATTTAATGAATTATGTTAATTATCCTCGTTATCAACAATCTTTTGTCATCTAGTGTGCACATTTTCAATGCTGGATCGATAAAAATCAATTGGATTTTGAGCAAAATAACTGGAGAAACAACATTATTTTCTGGTCCCCCTAATAATATACCTATCCTTCGATTTACACGGAAAATAGGTTCCTTAGAAAACCGTGTAAATCGAAATCGTGAATTTTGATACGCAAAACTGCTTAAATCGAAAATAAACTAAACGTGTATAACTCAGTCATCTATTTCAACGTTAATCCTTTGTGAGCGGAGACATTTTTGAATATTGACAGATAACCATTTATTTTGCGGTACAAAACAACCTTTTGATCAGCAAGTTAGGCAGTTAATGTGTATATATTATAAATTACTATTTGTTTAATCATATTTCAACGGTTGTATTTCAATTTTCTAACTATAACTGCGATAAACAATAATTACATTTTTCCCCAGATCACATATATGCGTCGCTAGTCCTCAAAGGGTTGAGTAGAAATACATAAAAGCAAATTCTTTTAAAACCGTGTAAATCGAGGTGTAGGTGTATGCTGGAACGAAGTCCCGCGGAAGGTGTCTTAACACTAGAACATATCACATCATCATATTTCATCATATCATATTTCAAAATATTAAATAAGTACTTCGAAAAAGGAGGAATCAAGAGGCGGAAAAGATACTCGATTCGGTGATTAATGTTTTTTAAGATGGACATAGGATATTTATTCTAAGACTTTTCTATAAACTTGGAGAATTTTTTGAAAGAATTGTGTACCAGTCATTTTGACTGGTTTGGTTGTTCTAGTGTTAAAGAAATGCGAATCTGATTGATCAAAGTAGAACACCATTCTTTTCATGCATTTTCAGATATATTTACGTGCAATTTACTAACGGTAGAATACACTGATCAGATCGCGAAACGAAGGGAGAAAAATCAAACATGCCGAGTACCGCGGGACTTCTCTTCAGCACCGTGCGATAGTCCGCATAACACTTGAATTACCGGCATTATATCACAAACCTGCATAATGATTGTTAGTGCATAATTCAGTCAATCACTTAAATATAGTGAGCAAGTGTTTTCAAAAAGATAAATCAGGAGGTGAAAAGGATGACGAATCAAGTAATTTAACACTAGGTTTATGGAAGCCGTCAAATTCACGGGTTCATACTTTTTTTTATAAGCATTTCTCAAATACAGTAAAAGCTGGATAAATACGACACAGTTCGGGGCTCAAGCGCATCTCTTATGAAGTAGCGGTGCCGAATTCTTGTTTACATCACGGCTCCAGCCAAGCGCGAACAAAGAAAAGGACAGACAGTAGAAGAGACAGAGAGGCCCAAGCTATAGGAGAGCTATAGCTATAGAGGGAGCAGTGTAACATGATACCGCCCGAATGTATCGGTGAGGCAATACTAATTGGAGGGTCCGCCGTTTTCATTTTCGGTCTTTTTCGGTCATTTTTTTTTTAAACCTTTGCTAACGTATTTATGAGATTTTTCTGATTAAAATGATACCAAACACGACATAGTTTGAATTATATTTACTTTAAATTTAATATATTTGCTTACCACTTACATAATTTACACATTTTGTGTTTGGAATCATTTTAATCAGAAAAATGTCAAAAACACATTGGGAAAAGTTAAATTCAGAAAAGTTACTAAATAAAAAAGTTTATTGTTGCATTAGCAATGCGTCGCTTTGTTTGCTTGCTCTCTCTGTCTCTTCTACTGTCTGTCCTTATCTACGTTCGCGCTCGACTGGAGCCGCCGAATGTAAACACCGATTCGCCACCTCTACTTCATAAGAACGACATCGGTCGCGACCTTTGCATTTAAGCCTTACGACGGTGTCGAAATTATGCTTCATTTATCCAAATGGGTGGCGATTCAGTGTTTTCATGCGGCTCCAGCTGAATGCGAATTCCTAAGAGCGACATTCGGTCACGACTTGAGCATTTAAACCTTGCGAAGGGGTCGATTATGCTGCATTTATCTCGCCGAGATATTGCATTTATCCAACTGAGTGTCAATTCAAAGTTTCATGCTGCTCCAGCTGACCGCGAATTTAATCTAAATCTACGGCGGCACAGTGTCCCAACCAAAACTGCGAATTCCTAAGACCGACATTCGGTCGCGACTTGAGCATTTAAACCTTGCGAAGGGGTCAATTATACTGCATTTATCTCGCCGTGATGTTGCATTTATCCAACTGGGTGTCGATGCGGTGTTACTTCATCAGGATAAATCCAGCATAATTGACAACTTCCCAGGGTTTAAATGCTCATGTCGTGATCGAATGTCGCTCTTAGGAATTCGCAGTTTTGATTGGGACATCGCGCTGCCGTAGATTTAGATTAAATTCGCGGTCAGCTGGAGCAGCATGAAACTTTGAATTGACACCCGGTTGGATAAATGCAACATCTCGGCGAGATAAATGCAGCATAATCGACCCCTTCGCAAGGTTTAAATGCTCAAGTCGTGACCGAATGTCGCTCTTAGGAATTCGCATTCAGCTGGAGCCGCATGAAAACACTGAATCGCCACCGATTTGGATAAATGAAGCATAATTTCGACACCGTCGTAAGGCTTAAATGCAAAGGTCGCGACCGATGTCGTTCTTATGAAGTAGAGGTGGCGAATCGGTGTTTACATTCGGCGGCTCCAGACGAGCGCGAACGTAGATAAGAACAGACAGTAGAAGAGACAGAGAGAGCAAGCAAACAAAGCGACGCATTGCTAATGCAACAATAAACTTTTTTATTTAGTAACTTTTCTGAATTTAACTTTTCCCAATGTGTTTTTGAAATTTTTCTGATTAAAATGATACCAAACACGAAATGTTTAAATTATGTAAGTGGTAAGCAAATATATTAAATTTTAAGTAAATATAATTCAAACTATGTCGTGTTTGGTATCATTTTAATCAGAAAAATCTCATAAATACGTTAGCAAAGGTTTAAAAAAAAAATGACCGAAAAAGACCGAAAATGAAAACGGCGGACCCTCCAATTAGTATTGCCTCACCGATACATTCGGGTGGTATCATGTTACACTACTCCCTCGTCGAGCGTCGAGGTTCGCCAAGGGGGATCCCCCTATGTGGAGGGGATAGTCGTGTTGTATTTATCCAGCGAAACTTTTCGTGCACTTATCCAGCTTTTACTGTATACAGAGAAGCAGGACAGTAGATATTAGGTTGGTAGAAAATTAATGTCGGTTTTCAAACTTTATCTTTAAATACAGATGTTGAGAATGGGAATAACTTTTTTTAATCAAAATAAGTTCCATTACAATTTACACATTTTTCCCAACGAGAAACAAGTTTTTTAATGAAATTTTTTTTTCTAAATGATATAAGAAGACAAATAGATTAAAATGAACGGGTATCTTAAAATTAAGCGCCAAAGTTTGAAAATTTGAAAACCGACATTAATTTCTTACCAACCTAATATTTCACGTGTATTTCATAATACAAAAATTACTTAACGAATTATCAGCTTTGCAGCTTGATGTCTCTTCTTCCAATGTCATTATTTAATATATTGCAGTGTAACAGATTTCACTCCCGTAAATCTAGTGTTAAGTTTTATAAGATAGAAGTGGAATATTTACTGGATGGTCCGCCTATCGGTTTGGGGAATTATGAACCGGTCATTCTTATCACCTTGGTAATTTTAGTGTTCACTTCTAACTAGAAGAAACGGAAGAACGGAAACGTTTTCTCTTTCTCCGGCTTCTTACTTCTATTCCAGAGGGTGAATGAAACCTCGCGCACACGAGGCACACCTAGAAAAATCGATCTTTCCTCTCATCGTGTTCCCGTTTCTCGGCTTTCTCCGCTTATTCTTCCTCCTCAGCGTACTTCCTCTTCTTCCGTTTCTATCACCTCGCTTCCGATCGCGAGCAGACGGAGTTAGCAGACTTCGCATTACGGTTTTGTTTTATTCCAGGCTTTCTCCTCGGTATTGCTTAGCAGCGAAATGAACGAGCGAAATTTTAATCTCGCGGATTTTCGTCTTTAACGGCGAAAGAGGTTAAGTGGGAACGGAGATGGATTTTTAACGGTTTGGAGGAAGAACGAGGAGGTAATCCGATACCTTTTAACGCATTCAGCGTGAACCAGGCAACGATGTTTGAATGGTAGGCTTTTCCTTGCGGATGTTGCATGCATTCGAGGTGGGAATTTTTTAACTGGTTGAGAGGTATTCGTAGAAAGAATAGACTCAGCTGTGAGAAAATTCATTTTGGACTTAATGCGCACCTCGGATTCTCAGTGAATTCCAGATGCTTGCCGATAAGACTCCGTTGAAGTCCCAGATATAAATATCTAAGGCTCTACATCCACCTCAAACAGTAGAACCAACGCTAAATAACCATAACACCTAAAATAAATAGATGCAGCAGAAATTCCTCAATCTCAAAGAACTCAAATAACTTTTAAATATCCAATCATCTATAAATCCTCTCCTCAAATACTAAAAACCCATCTAAAGTTCTGTTCAGCGACGTAAGAACCGACCTATCAAATCCACCAGTAACAATCCACCCTCTACATCTCCCACTAAAAACAATCGCCTCCTTCGAATCTTTCACCCCTAACAGTAACACCACCAGTCTTCGCCATGGCTCTTATCAAAGTCGAAAATCCCCAGGAAGCATCCATTATATAATTCGGATACATTAACACTTGAACTTTCTGATAAAAAAATAGTTTTTGATCGCCAAATAAATAAGTAAATCAATAAATAAATCTCTCAACACTCAAAAAATTCTCCGTCCGCAAAGGGTTAATGAAAATTTAAGAAAGACCTCAAATAGCGTCGAGGATTTGAATGCGGATGAGGTAATTGAGAGTCCAAGCTTTTAATTCGATAAATACCCATACTTCACGTTTACCCATTACTCCTCGAATACTAAAAACCCATCTAAAGTTCTGTTCAGCGACGTAAGAATCCACCTATCAAGTCCACCAGTAACAATCCACCCTCTGCATCTCCCACTAAAAACAACCGCCTCCTTCGAATCTTTCACCCCTAACAGTAACACCACCAGTCTTCGCTATGGCTCTTATCAAAGTCGAAAATCCCCAGGAAGTATACCGAAAGCAGGAAGCATTATTTGGAAAAGTAACAGTCAAATCCATCCCCCTGTCGCAAGTTTGTAGGCAGCCTTAACGTATCTGCGGATCCAATAAAAGACGGACAGTTATCCCGCGGCGGTATCAAAGTTTCGCCCGTGGCCGCTCAAGTTTCGATGGAACTCTATCGGCTGAATACCAAGTACCTGCCCAGGGCGGAGAAAACCCAGACGAGGGGATCATCGGCGAGCTCGTATCCCCTGGGACGACTACTTGAGAAAAATGATCGTACGAGACGTACGTATTTATACCGGCGCGCCCTGTCTCGGGCTAATAAAACGATTTTTCGAAGGGAGAAACGATAACGGTTACATTATTCTTGAAATGGCTTTTTTTTAAGTGGGGAGTGGTGCGGCATTGTTGATAAGATTTCGATGTAACGTGCGTGCCGTGATGTCGGGATGATGGAATTGTGTTGGAGGTGAATTGGATGGATGGTTTTTGGTACTTTCTTTGTTGAATTGGTCCGTGATTTTTTAAGGTTTTGGAGATTCTTTTTTTAGGATGTATTATTTCTTTTGTGCGATGCGAATTCATTGATGTACATCTATGGATATGTTAGAGACTTATAGATTAACACTGGAACTACCGGCGTTAAATCTATCATATTTCAAAATATGAAATAAGTACTTTGAAAAAGGAGGAATCAAGAGGCGGAAAAGATAATCGATTCGGTGATTTATGTTTTTTAAAATGGTCGCAGGATATTTATTCTAAGACTCTTCTATAAACTTGGAGAACTTTTGGAAAAAATTATGTACCAGTCATTTTGACTGGTTTGGTAGTTCTAGTGTTAAATTGTCGACACTTTGTTAACTAATTTGACTGTTGCAAGTTTAGGGAATTTTCACACGTTAATCAATATTCTTCTAAATGATCTATTCTTATCCAAAACAGAAACCTCTGATTAAACATAATTGAAATATGAGATATCAAATGCAGCACACTCAAGTTAACCCTTTCGCTACGGAGTGCTTTTCCGCGAGTCTGCTGACACGGTACGAAGCAATCCCGGCGCGGATGAATAACTTTTAACCCTTTGCAGTCCGAATTATTTTGTCAACTTTGTAGCGAGCTAAACAAAATTAGTTACACAACATTTTCTATCGTTGGTTATTCATTTTTTTAACGATAGGAATAACTATAGGTACCGACGGTTATTTAGGTGATATTACAAAATCAATGTGAAATTGGAAAGTCGATATTAACTCGTTAGAAAACAAAATGAAGTGAAAAGCTATGTCGAGTATAGCTCGACATAGGACTGCAAAGGGTTAATGGCTGATGGCGTAATATAAATAATTACTTCTTTATTGAAGTTGTAATGCATATAATATACGGAAACTAAAAACTTATGGCATGTAAAAAATATACAATTACAAAATATGAACTAGTAATTAATTCTTCGTTTGAAATTTCGACGAGTGACTATAGTCACCGATAGTACCCATGCAGTATCAGGCGGCGGGTGACTATAGTCTCCAGTAGTATCGAAAGGGTTGAATTACTGAAAAAATCCCTATCCTCCAATCAACTCGCGCAAGCCCCCAAAATTTTCCACCCCCAAGTCCTCGTCAAGCTCCAACGTTCGATCAGACACTCCACAATATTATACTCTCAATAACCACAATTTCATTCCTTCCATCCGAGCAATCCAACGACGAAACATTCATCCAAACATCCAGACAGCCTATTAGCATTCCGTAAGACGAAATTAATATTAACTAACCGTATAAGCACATTGAGTATGACTAAACGGGCTCGCAGGAGGAGCGACGAGCCAAGGGGGTTGTCCCATGAAACGGTGGCTGAAACGCATTATTCCCGGCTCCCCGTGTAGGAGGTAAAACATCCGAGGTGCGCGAACGAGACATTAGTTTGCTGGGCAAAGGATTACGACTAGGTATATCTCCTCGTTAATCCTGATTTAGGGATTCCAGCGTACGCGAGCTGGCCTATTCGTTGCGAATTAAGACAGGAGAGAGAGTCGCGTTGCAGCATTCTAACGGCGCTTAAGTCAAACAGGGATTTACCACGAGGTCCCCTTCTTACGAGCTTGCTCAACTACTGCTAACTGATTACGGGCATCGAGAAAAGTAGACGCACCGAAGATCTGTCTCTTTGTATTTTTTCTTTTACTTATTTACTATGGCTAGTTTACATAGACAGTTTTAGGTAGGTTCTGAATCACAGAGGCTACGATGTGTCGACTGAAAATTTAGAAAATATCACTCGGGGCTGGTGAGAGTTTGAACGGGACACTATAATTGGTAATCCGAGTTTTTGACCCTAGAACTACCAAATCAGTCAAAATGACTGGTACACAATTTTTTCCAAAAATTTTCCAAGTCTACAGGAAAGTCATAAAATAGATATTCCGCGTCCATCTCATGAAACATAAATTAATGAGTCGTTCATCTTTTCCACCTCTTAATTCTTCTTGTTTCAAAGTATTTATTTAATATTATATATTTAAATATAATTGATTTGATGCCGGTACTTCTAGTGTTAACCTAATTTCGTCATATATTTCAATTTTAATATGATTTTCGAATGCTTTGGTTTCAATTACGTCTACAGCTGACAATTTTAGGTGGGTTCTCTATTACGGAGGCTATGATATATTTAACCCTTTGAAGACTACTGACACATACAGGTTGGTACATGTAACTAGTGCACCTCGAATAACTTTTAAAGTATGCGTTGCACGAAAGAATGTTATATACAAAAGTTACATGACTTAAAAGGGTACACTATGTAGTGTGTTAATTTTTTTTATAGGTGGAGGCGTTTCGGAGATCTGAAGGTCAACTTTGTTTTTTTAAATGGAATGATATGTTTTTCTATTCATCATGAAATAGTACGTTTCAAGACGAGTTCAATGACCTATGACTCAAGTTCATTCAAAGTCAAACTTGCTTGAATATTAAGTAACTATTGTATAATTCAAAGTATGTCGTGTTTGGTATCATTTTAATCAGAAAAATCTCACAAACACGTTAGCAAAGGTTTAAAAAAAATCGAAAATGAAAACGGCCGATCCTCCCGATTTTTCTGATTAAAATGATACCAAACGCGACATACTTTGAATTATAGTTACTTAATATTCAAGCAAGTTTGACCTTGAATGAACTTGAGTCATAGGTCATTGAACTCGTCTTGAAACGTACTATTTCATGATGAATAAAAAAACATATCATTCCATTTAAAAAAACAAAGTTGACCTTCAAATCTCCGAAACGCCTCCACCTATAAAAAAAATTAACAAACTACATAGTGTGCCCTTTTAAGCCATGTAACGTTTGTATACAACATTCTTTCGTGCAACGCATACTTCAAAAGTTATTCGAGGTGCACAAGTTACGTGGACCACCCTGTATATGCGGTCTGAGAAAAAATCTGATTATAGCTTATCGAGGCATGTATACAGGATTAGAATTGAAAAATTGAAAGATAACCGTTGAAATATGATTCTGCAAAAACTAATGTATAATTCGGATACATTAACACTTACACTTTGTGATAAAAAAATAGTTTTTGATCGCCAAATAAATGATTATCTCTCAACACTCCAAAAATTCTCCGTCTGCGAAGGGTTAATGAAAATTTAAGAAAGACCTCAAATAGCTGTCGCGGAGTTGAACGCGGATGAGGTAATTGAGAGTCCAAGCTTTTAATTCGATAAATACCTTTTACTTCACGTACAAAGTATGTTGATGCTAATGCACAACCATTCTAGGTTTTCTGTTTTTCAGGAATTAGTGAAAGGGAGAAAATACTTTGTTTTATGTACGTTGCTGGGATTACTGTGATAGATAGGTGGTTACACTAATGATCTATCGTGTAGCCGTAGTAAACGATGGAATAAATCCCCGGATTTGGTGAGCAAGTATTCCCCAGCATTCTCTAAGAAATCTTCTTACTCGATGGGGTAGCTCAGATGAAATCCAGAATTCTAAGACATATATCCGAGTTCAAACTGAGAATACAAAGTCACTAAGTCCAAAGCCGTGACGTCGACAAAGTTACAAACTCAATTTCTCAATATATTCTCAAACTTGGTAATTCATCTCCCAAAGAATCCCTCATATACCCGTCAACCTTAAATGTTTCAAAGATTACATAAAAATTCTACCTCTTCATCGAAATGATTTCAATCATCAAACGTAAACTTTCCACAAAAGAATGTTGAATCGTTCACGCAAAAAAATTCAACTGCAAGAAATCTCAGTCCTGCATGTTTTATTAGGTTGGTAGAAAATGAATGTCGGTTTTCAAACTTTATCTTTAAATACACATGTTGAGAATGGGAATAACTTTTTTTAATCAAAATAAGTTCCATTACAATTTACACATTTTTCCCAACGAGAAACAAGTTTTTTAATGACATTTTTTTTTCTAAATGATATAAGAAGACAAACAGATTAAAATGAACGGGTATCTTAAAATTAAGCGCCAAAGTCTGAAAATTCGAAAACCGACATTAATTTCTTACCAACCTAATATATAGAAAAAAGAAGTTTCCTCCAGTTCTTCATTCCTAACGGCACACTTTACCAGGGGGAAGGGAATCTTCACGTCCCTCGTGGCAAGAACAAAGTCACGAAGAAGCCGAGACACGCGTTAATTTCTTTCACGATAGAATCCTATCGTGGAAACATACGCGACGGATGTTGGATCCTCGAGAGGTTTGGCGTTTCAGAGCGCGAAGACGGTTAACGCGGTTGACGAGGGTAAAGTAATTGATACCGACGCTGGAGCGACTGTGACCGAGGAGAGAACACTAACGGGATCCCGTGGAATTATAGGATTATATAATATAATATAGGCGTCTTACAACCCTCTTGTCGTTTGCGACCTGCGTTTACTGTTATGTGGCGGTGGAGCGCGGGAAAATTGAAATTTTCTTAACGCGTTGACTGCCAGACGCATTTTTCATGGTTTGCCCAAGGCGCCAACGTGAATTTTTCATTATGCGATGCACATTATGTTGAAATATTATTTGCAGCAAATAAAGTGAGTTATAAAATCATGCTTCAAGCATTTTTCGTGCTGCGGGTCACCGGTGACCCCCACGGCGCTGTAGACAACTTTGACGATTGCAATTCCTGATTTTAGGATGAAATTAGCAATGTATCTAATGAAATGCTCCGATAATGATTAAATTTCTCCGGAGAAGACCTCGCCGTGAATTTAAAAAAATGCCGGGAAATGCACGAAATATAAGGAGATTTTGTAAGGCGTGCTATAAAAAAAATTCAAAGCAGCTAGGAAGAACTGGAGCAAAGAGTTCTAATAAAAAAGTGGTGACATATTGTTCCGATTGCGTTGATTCACCCTTTCTTTGCCTTCAGTGTTTCAATTTGACTCATCGCAATATGCACTGATAATATGTATATTTTTCATGTAGTAATAAAATTATTGTTGTATGTTCTATATTGCATTAATTTCTTCAAATCATTATTGTAACAATGGTATTATTGAAAAATTTATTAGTATCCATATTTACTCTAATTATGTACTTTTATTATTTGCTGCGTCGCCGGTCACCGATACCCCACGGCGCTGCAGCCAAGTCGAGTGCCGGTCACCGGTGACCCCCATGGCAGTTAACGTGTTAACAGTCTCCTTTTCGGTCCTTGCATCAGTACGTTGGATCATATATTTTCCGGGTCTCATGTCAGTCGTTCAGAAGTCAATGCGGTTAAGTCCATTTGATTTTTGTAAATTTTAATAGAATGAAGTTTATTCCCTTAATGTTTACAAAGATTAAAAAATATGAAGAAATGGACTTAACCGCGTTGGCTTCTGAGTGACATATTTGTGAAGTAGTTTGTCCTTATAGACTTCGGATTGGCGTATAACTCCGAATACATATTTATATATTGATTTAGGATAGTTTGTTCAAAAATTATTACACAGAGTATAAGCCAGTGGTTGTCAAACTGACCGAAACCACCCTCTGGGAGGTATTTGGATAATTCGAGGGGGTGGCAGTATTATGTTTTACATGCTGAACGCCACCGGAATTGCGCTAGTTTCATTATTTTTACTGAAGCGCAACTTTTTCTATTAAAATCACATCTTTACAAAGCAGAAACCTTAAAAACAATATTGACTGAATTAGAAAATTGGCAAATATTACAATTTATAATTCGTACGAAATTCTATTGAATTCAGTAGCGCCGGTCACCGGGGACCCCGCATGGCGTTCAACGTGGTAAGAACTTAAGTGCTATACGTAATTAACCTAGTAAGTAATTTTGTTTTCTTTAAAGCTGGGGTAGTATATTTTGAATTTTTCATCCCTATGGCAGTAGTTAACGCATTAAACTCTAGAACGTCTGCCTGAGGAAAGTGTTAAAAATTGAATTTTAGAAACGTGCAAGGCTCGATACGAATTTTTTTCTTGCATCGTTTTTGCAGGAGTTATATGTCGAAAATAAATTGCATACAGATTATTAGACACTCATATTCTCTACATATTTCTCTCTTAACACTATGCCGTCCGCGCGATAAATCAAGATTCTTTCGTTTGGCGCCGGCGCTTTTTTTGTCGAGAAATCATAAAAATGTCGCGTTTTACTAATCACAATAAGCTATAATTCTGTCGCGTCATTTTCACGAAATTTCGAGGATATTTAGCGTATTGCAGCCTGTACAGGATACAAGCGATACTTTGCAACAATTTGTGACTGTGAGGTAGCCGCGACGCCTTTGCGATATAATAGGCAACTGTCTTAAAATTTTAGCGTGACACCAACATGGTGTCACCGGACGGCATAGTGTTAATTATATCAAGGAACGGAATCTTTTACCTGATATTCGCGAATCCGATGCGAGAGTGCTGCACGTTGGTCATGTGCCATCTGACTCTCTCTCCGGTATAGAAATGCGTGTGCGATAAACGTCTCATTCTTCGCTTCGATGCACCTCCGACAATCCGAGAGCTTGTTTTCCACTTTGAATAATCCAACCGAAGAATACGCAATGCCGATTACGCTCTCCATGATCGTCGCCGTCGAGCGGCGATTTAAACTTCACCCTTCGAGAGGTGAAAACAATTCCGTGGCATTTTAAGTCCTGTCGATATTTCAGCGCGTTAAACAGCTTCTACGGTTTTCATTCGCGTTTCCGGTTCCAAACGATTTGCACGGTGCAAAGAGTTCAAAGTCAATGGCATATTTCATTACCATCCTCGTGCAATTAACGATCATCGAAGACCAGCTTTTAGCGCGCGCGGACATAAATTCCAACCTTTTAACGCGACTTCGGAATTAATTTAGGAAACTTCGACGTCGCGGACCCTTCGGAGGCAGCGGTTTCCTTCGTTATCGATGCAATTAACGATCTTCCAAGACCACCCGGGAATCCGCGGGGACGTTAGTACGAACCTTTTAACGCGACTTCGGAGTTAATTCGCGAAAGTTTCGAATTAGAATGTCGTCGGCGGTTTTCCAATGTCATTCTTTATTTTTAGAGATGATTCTTTGGAGATCGCTTCTTCATGTGGGTGCGTGGAAGTTGGAATCTTTTTAACGAGATTTTAGGGATTTATGTGTGCAATTTTTATGCTGGCGGACTCATAGGTTTCGTTAATATTCATTGCTGTTATGCTGATGCAATTAATTTGAGAATCGGATAATTATAATTGATTCTATTAACGCAACTGTAGACTTCTCCTTTTCCAAACTTATTTGTAAAACCTCCTCATTTTAAAACGTAAAAGTCACTTTTCACCGTCACTATGCGATGATCTTCAAAAACCACCCCCTGCGACATAGGAACAACCACAAACTGCGAGTCACTGGCCGCAGAATTCTGTCACAAAAGCACTATCGACTTAACAGAGCACTTCCTGCATTAACCGTGCAGTCATCAAGTGCGACGACCACCCTTTCTACGTAACACTCTCTTTCTCCAACATGCAACAGTCTTATTATTAAAGTATCATATTCTCCCTCGAAGTTGCAACTGCCGATATCCATGTACCACTTTCTCCCTCAAACGTGCAACAGTCTTATTATTAAAGTATCATATTCTCCCTCGGACTTGCAACTGGTATGAAATAATGAACTGTGCAAATCCGTCACTATTATCGACCAGCATGATATCGCATCGATGTTCCACTTTCTCCCTCAAATGTCCGACTGTCGCGGGGCAACAGAATCTCTTAATCGTTCGATATTATACCGATCAGCATCAGATCACGTAGAGATAACATTTTCACCCTCAAACTTGAAATTGTGTTAAAATAATAAATCGTTCCGATCACCGTTACATCGACCACTATGACATGGCTTCGATATATCACTCTCTCCCTCCAATACGAGATTACCATAGAACAACAAAACTTCCTAATTGCTCATTATTACACCGACCTTCATCTCAATCCATCGACACATCACTTTCCCCTCAAATGTGCGACTGTCGCATAACAAATGCTCTCAATTGTTCACCACTACATCGATCAGCATCACATGAAAAACTCAAACTTGCAATTGTCTCAAAACAATAAACCCTGCCGTTCACTGATACATCAACCACTAACGATATCTCATCGATATACCACTCTCACCCCCAAGCCTGCAACTGTCGCACAATAACAAACGTCTCTGATCCTCCAGCATTATACCGATGACTATCCAATCACCTCGACGTACCACTTTCTCCCTCGAACTTTCCAACTGTCGCAAAATAATAAACCGTGCGAATCGATCGGTTGAACTCTCGCGTTATTTTGTTACGATCACGAGGATGAGGCGAACGGGTAAGCGTCGAGCGAAATACTAGCTAGGATGATATCGGGGTGCCTGGGCTAGGGGCGCGCCCCTTCGCAGAGGGCCCCCCTTACCGGGCCTCCTGCGCCTCTATGGGTTAGTACATTCGATACGTTGTCCACGAGGGGTTCCCTCGACCCATCGTTGCCGCCGTTACCGCCATGGCTATGACTAATAAGAACCCCGAAGACTCTGTCACACGAGACCGCCCGACGGCCGAGTTAAACGATGCGAGGTTTTACAACGGGGTTGGTTCGATAAGGATTTTAACTTCGACTTGCGGCCATAGGGTTTGGTCGATTAGACGTGCCAGGTTTGTGGGAAGGCAGGTCGGTCGTTTTTGGGACTTCTGCATTTTTGGGGGGAGGATGGAGGAAAATTGAAGGTTCGGGGTGAATTTTGGGGAAAGTTGAAAGTTCTGGGTGAATTTTGGGGAAAGTTGAAGGTTCGGGGTGAGTTTTGGGGAAAGCTGAAGATTTGGGGTGAATTTTGGGGAAAGTTGAAGGTTCTGGGTGAATTTTGGGGAAAGCTGAAGATTTGGGGTGAATTTTGGGGAAAGTTGAAGGTTCGGGGTGAATTTTGGGGAAAACTGAAGGTTCGGGGCGAGTTTTGGGAAAAGTTGAAGTTTTGAGGTGAATTTTGGGGAAGGTCGGTTGTTTTTGGGACTTCTGCATTTTTGGGGGGAAGATGGGGGAAAGTTGAAGGTTCGGGGTGAATTTTGGGGAAAGTTGAAGTTTCGGGGTGAATTTTGGGGAAATCTGAAGATTTGGGGTGAATTTTGGGGAAAGTCGGTTGTTTTTGGGACTTCTGCATTTTTGGGGGGAAGATGGGGGAAAGTTGAAGGTTCGGGGTGAATTTTGGGGAAAGTTGAAGTTTCGGGGTGAATTTTGGGGAAAGCTGAAGATTTGGGGTGAATTTTGGGGAAAGTTGAAGGTTCGGGGTGAATTTTGGGGAAAGCTGAAGGTTCGGGACGAGTTTTGGGAAAAGTTGAAGTTTTGGGGTGAATTTTGGGGAAGGTCGGTTGTTTTTGGGACTTCTGAATTTTTGGGGGGAAGATGGGGGAAAGTTGAAGGTTCGGGGTGAATTTTGGGGAAAGGTCGATAGTTCGGGGGATTTCGGGAAGTTTCTCGAATAATTGTTGGAGGAGGAGCTGTGGAGTGTTTGAGGAGATTGAAATAAGTTGGACTTGGGTTTGGGTTGGACGATTCTTCGGAGAGTCGTGGGTTTTGGGGGTGATGAGAGAGTTTGAGGGAGGTGCGTGATTTGGGGGAGAGTGTAGGGTGGTTTTTAGATAAGTGGGGCTGTCGAGTAATTGAAAAGATTGGAAGAAGAGCTGAATTGGATCTAGCTTTAGTTTGGGTGATTACTTCGAGAGTAATGTTGATGCAGGAATGAAGATTGAGTTTAAATAACCTGAATTATTCTGCGGGATATCCGCCGGAACTTCCGGGTCGAGTTTGCGGTCACAGGTTACAACGAGGACGTCCATCAGCAGGTTCATCGAGCGTTTGAGACCAATGAAATAACAACGTTGAACTACTTTCCCCGACGCTTCACTGTTCTAAATGTCCACCCTTCCAATCGCTCTTAACCGTTTGCGTACCACGAGCCACTTTCGCGCTCTTCAGATTTTGTGTCGAGAAAAGCCAGGGCATTTGGCCGAAACAGACAAGTGACGGCCCACCCGAAATTTTTTTTTTTTTTTTCGACACATAATCGGAGGAGTGCTATCGCGCTCTTCGGCTTTTTTCGAGACGTAATCGAAGGAGTGCTATCGTGCTCTTCGGCTTTTTTCGAGACGTAATCGAAGGAGCGCTGTCGCGCTCTTCGGCTTTTTTCGACACGTAATCGAAGGAGCGATATCGCGCTCTTTGGCTTTTTTCGACCGTGTTTTTTCAAAACCCTCTGGTACGCAAACGGTTAAAAAATAA
The DNA here is from genome assembly GCA_963989415.1 of Cerceris ruficornis. Taxonomy (NCBI): domain Eukaryota; kingdom Metazoa; phylum Arthropoda; class Insecta; order Hymenoptera; family Crabronidae; genus Cerceris; species Cerceris ruficornis. The sequence continues at coordinate 11,497,793 of OZ022518.1, read as the reverse complement.
TCATTGCACATCCACCAATCGACTTCTACGGTTCCAGCTACCTAATCCTAATCCTTCCGATACATTTTCCCATAAAATATTGTAGTATCGCGTAAATGTGATGGCTGCCTGATTTTGTATGGATGTCTATGCATGTGTGAGTGTCAGCTTCGATTGTTTTCTGCGAGCTTCAAACGGCTGCAGAAACCACGAAAACGCAGTTCGCCTCGATCCGTTACCGTGCGAAGACTATTATATCAGCATTACCATTTTTCTTTTTAATCAATAAATAATCTAATTTTCGTTGTTCATTCATATAACTCACATCTCTTTTATTTTCTCACCATATCCTACAATATCAACTTAATTTCCACGAATCTTTCTTCAAATTCCACCATCACTTTCTCCGACGCAACCCCCTTTTAAAATTCCACCCCTTTCCCTTTGCCTTAAAAAAAGGCAAACGAAACAATCTCGGAGGAACCACCAAACGTTTTTCAAGGGTTGCAGTCTACCACGAAGGCACCCTTTGATCGTCTTTCTACCGTTCACGTGATTTACCGCACTTGTTCCTCCGTTTTACCCCTCTCCACCATACACGCCGTGTTTTTATCGCGACGATACGTGCACCAGATGCGAGACAGCGTCACCCTATGTGTCCTCATAACCCTCGAAACGGTTAGTACATCAAATTTTCTCCTCGAGGAGTGCCCCATGTGTTGCAATCACCGTCTCTCGGATATGTAAAACGCGAATCGAAATTCGCATTGCGTCTCGCGAAGAATCGTAACGATACTCCGGAGAGAAGAACGTTCGTTGGAACTGCGGGGTTCGATTTTACCGAAATTGTCTCCTGCATGAAAGAGAGGGGAGGATGGGGGTGGGTTACGCAGACGGAAGATAAGACGGAGCGTTCGGATTCTGCGGAGAAATATATTGAGATTTTCGGCGGACGGTTCGTTTATTTGAATATGCTTATTTCTTCTGTGGCTTCCTTTCTTTCGGGGGTGGGAAGAGTAGGGGAATTTTGAGCACGGGCGTTTCGTAGGAAGGAAGGATGAATTTGATCGGGGATGGACCATTTTTCGGGGAGAAAGAATCCTTTTTAACGTTGCTTCTTCCCGTTTAATTTCTGAGACGACGTTGGCGAGGAAGATTGTTACTCGGTGAAAACTTCCGATTTTCGGATATTTTGTTTTCTTATTTTGACGTAGAGTGAATTATGTAAACAGAGATTGTGTTTGACGATCTGGTCTTCTATGGGAAATTTGTTTTCTAATACAGTATAGAACGATGCTTGTGAACTTTTTTCCAAAAGAAGAACGAATCTATTAAATATGTTTTATGAAACTTTCGTAACTGGAATTATTTAGATACTTTTTTTCCGAAAATCTAAAAAACTTAAAATCCGCACACTTTTCCGCGTCAGGCCTTTGATAAATCTTTAAAAACTTCAGCTAAAAAATCCATCGAGGCATTGGCTGGCACGAAAACAGAGGTTGCGAAGCCACCCCTTAGAATTACCCTAACAAAAAAACTCTCTTCGGCAACGTCCACGATGCCAAAAGGTTTCACGCACGTCGGCAATCGGAAAACCCGTAAATTTCTTCTTTTTCACGAGCATTATCTATATAGAGTGGACAGGCCGTTCTTATCGTTCCATTTTATTCTCAAGTAACCGAGCACGAGGGTAGATAAACGCGGAAGAACCTCTGCGTTCTATGCGGCAATGATACATGTACCATATGCGCACGCGACACCCCCATACTTTTCCACCCCTTGAAACGGTTAAGACGTCGTATTTTCCCTTCGAAGGTGCGTCACGTGCGCCATGATTTTCCTCCGTTCTACGAACAACGAGAGGAGACAAAAACGAAAAGAGAGAAACAAGGGAAAAGAAGAAGGAAAGAGGGGGAAAAAACAAATGAGAAAGTCGACGTAAATGTGTAACCCCTTACCGCATGCTGGGCGATACGTAGCACAATTAATATTATCTTTTATAAAACTGCCTTAAATTAAACGACAACCTGAATTTCTGTAATTCACATTTGAGTCGCTCAGAAGCCAATGCGGTTAAGTCCGTGTTTAGAATGATTATTCTATTAAAATTTACAAAAATCAGAAAATATAACAAAAATTGACTTAACCCATTTGCATCATAGCTCTAAATACGGCAGGAGACCCGCAGTACCGTGCATTTCCGCGCACAGCAGTTCAACATTGCACAGAACGGAATATTCCGCGGCTAGTGATAAAGATGTTTGTTATTCACGGAATATTCTGTTTACGGATGAAAATGGGTTTACCGCATTGGCATCTGAGCGACTCATTTATCGATGACGAAGGACATCTAACATTATATTCTGTAATTAAAACATTCAGGCTTGTGTAATGGCTCACGGCGACTCAGCTGATTGAGAAATTTGTTGTTTTGAGAAGTAGCTTTCATTTGTAATTTGTGTAGTTTTTGCATAGTGACACTACTTCTACCACGGTTTCGTGTATATCTATTTCAACCAAAGATGTCTTTCAACACTTTCACGGTTGAATGCAATTACCTTTGAAATAACTGTTGAAAACTAACTTGTGTTTAATGTATTTTGTTTCAACAGAAAATTAATTCATCGGTATAACATAGTTAATTGAAAAACAGCTTTATAAATGAAATATATCAAGGTGTCTTTCGACACCTTCGGCAGAAATAGTGTTAAAAAATGCATGTAGTGTGTGCATATCCTCTAAAAAGTGTTTTGTGTAGTAAATGTATGTAAATATTTTGTAAACTATCCTCTGCATTTAATAAAATATATATATTATTATATTATTTTATTACACCCAATTCTGTTTTTACACGGTTTTGATTTAACACGGCCTAGAAAACAAAATTGATTCCGTTTTTACACGATTTCATTCGATTCAGCACGATTAAAAAATCTAAAATATTCTTAAAATAAATTTTGTAATAAATTTTTTTTAACTATTTTTTACAGGGTTGAAGGATCTAATCCTTTTGAAGGAACTAATCCCCTTTTTTCTATGTATGTACTTCATGTCTCTTTTTACACGTTTTTTTTACACGGTTTTGTCTGGAACGTATCTACCGTGTAAAAACAGAATTAGGTGTATATTACTTTTTTTATATATATACACGTCATATATAGGACACATAATAGTTATTAATTTTTCCTCGCAAAGAAATTAAGAAATATACTTGTTAACATTGTTTAGATCTATTCTATTACCCAGTTTATTCAATAAATTTTGTCAAAAATTCGTGTAATAAGGGGTTAACAAACCGAAAGAGCACAAGAGGAAACAAAGTAGGGAAATCTGAACGGGGGAATATCATTGAAGATATGCCAAGTCGGCGGAAAAATGAAAAATCGAGGCTGGGAGAAGACAGCGGTCTCTGCAGTTTCCCTTTCTACGAGAACTACTATAAATGGAAGAAAAACGGAAATCGACACGAAGGAGAGAAAAAAGGGGGGTACAAAAGTGTAAGAAAGGCAAGAAAGCAGAAGGAATAAACGTAAAAAGACAGCAAAAAAAGGGGCGGAAGAAAAATGTGAAAAAGAAAAAGGGCAGGCGACAAAGTCGACGTGAAAGTTTAACAAACCGAACGAGGATACGGGGAAACGAAGAGGGGAAATGTGCACGGGGGATTATCATTGAAAACGTGCTAAGTCGGCGGGAAGAAGAAAAATCCGTGATGGAAGGGAAAAGGGTGCGCACCGTAGGGGCAGTTGGACGCGATAGAGAAGAGGGGGAAGAAAAATCACATCAAATATTTACCCTGGTGCGCGAAGGTGTCGTCGAAGAAAATCGAGAAATCAAGGAAAACCGGCACACTGACAAGGAAATCCGTCGGGGAATTGGGAATCCTTCAAACGCACCCTATTCTTCTTTCTGTCCGGAAACGTGCGAAATCGTCGAAGCGAAAATAAAGGAATGCGTTTGCGCGGATTATCATTGCCGGGGGTAATTGGGTTAATGCTTCTTGTTGGGGAAAAAAACGAGCCTGTTTTGGCATTTTGAGGGGAGACTTTGAACATGTGCGATGCGAGTCGATTTACTTTTTTTTTTAGTAGCTTGAGGTTTGAACTTATTGGCGTTACGGTTAACATTTTATTTGTAGGATAGTAATACACCTTGGGAGTTACTTTATTGTTGTAAGTTGCAAGTAATAATTTTAAAAATTTTCTGATATACTGGTATACTTTCGATTTTGTATCAAAACATTAATTTAAAGTATCGAAACGCAGTACACAAATTTTTATGAAACTTACGTGAAAGGTAGTTCTCGAAAAAAATACTTGACAAGCATTTTTTTCATCGGCCATTATCCATACGAAAGGGATGAAAATACACCTCAAAGTTGTATTTTTTAGAATATTTCGGTAACTAGAAAGCATAACGAAATTATGCTGTTTTAAATTGTGTGTCCTTTAACCGAAAATTTATCCGCATAAGAATTTATCTCCTTGCACCTTTTGCCAATATTATCTTTCTGACTGATCCACAAAGCTAATTGACACCCCTGATCACTTCACACGCCCATATGACAAACAAATCCTCCAAGTTCCTTGCAAAAATCTTTTTCTATCGCCGATTTCACCAGTAACAATATTACGCTCCATCTTAATTACATTCCTCGGACAAATAAGATCGAATGGCCCATTCAAAAGCCATAAAGAATCTTCCGTTCGTCGCGAAAGAGAAAACACTAAATCCAGGGGAAAACAGCGAAATTGGAACGTCGTCTCATCGAGATTGGGATAACGAGAGACCGTTGAAAGAGGGAAGAAGAGGAAGAAAAAAGAAATATCGCGTCAAATATTTAACTTAGCCGCATCGTCGAAGACAGGGAAGAGACAGAGGGTGGGTAACAGACCGTGGCAAGGGATTCTCGCACGAAATTCAGCCTGGATCGACAAATACGAAAGATCCAATTACCAGCGACAAAGTGGTTAAACAAAATACGCATTGCGATGTATCGATGACAATGAGTCACGTTTTCGTGTCCAGGACGATGTTTGCGGAAGATTAGAAACGACGGGGTGCATGGGCCACCTTGGTGGAAGGATATTAAAATTCACTTCGTTCGCGTTTCTGGCAATCGATTTTACGACGGTCGTTTAGGAGAATGAGCTTTTTGTTTGGAGAACGTCGAGAATAATGCGATTAATGGAGCACTGTAATTGGAGAATTTTGCGGGGTTTAATGGGGGATTAGAATTTGGGAAGGCAATTATCAAATTTCTTGATCCTCTGGAAATTTTATTAAGCTGCATCGTCCTGGTCTTATTTTTAAATGAAAGTATACAAAAATTCAGTGTTATAGAATTTTAATATTCTGATTAGGAGGATATTAACACTGATGTGTGGCATAACGCTGATGCCTCATATTTTAACTCACTAAAAATTAATAAAACTGGATTTAAATGTTTGAAACTACGTAAAATATTTGTTATCAATTTTTTTGCAGGCGAAACAGTACCAAAATAGTTCGCAGTGAAAAAAAAGTATACTCTACACCCGTGCTTCACGTGTTTAGAGAGGAATTGATTAAACACTTAATATCTATTAATTTCTGTTATTTCTTTCTTCGATCTGTCTACGCAAAATGGAGAATTTTGTAATTTGGATAATCTTAATTCGCAGATGTCGCAATTTCTCTGCCAAGCAGTGAAATTACACATTTGAATATCCTTTCGTCAATAACCCTTGCGACATTCCCTATCTCGATCTTAAGAATTTTATAACAATAATGTCGATTCTAGACTCACACCCCAACAAGTCTCACACTAATTCCTCCAGTCTTAATTTCTAGCTTTCCCCACCGATAAGAGACACCACAGCGGCCAAAAAATCGAAAGAAATTCAATCACCTCATCAACCTTCCACAAAGCGAAACAAAAACACCGACCACAAATCCATTCGTTAGTCGAAATGTCTCAAACGGACGTCGGTGTCTCAGCTTCATTTGCCCCCTCGATTCTGGCACGTCTAATAATATCCCGTCATGCAGGCAAGTTCACAGGGAGTTTACAAAAGGAAAAGCGATCGGAATATGTCCTTCGTCCTATCGGGGAACGAAAGGGGAGGATCGTTCAAAGATCGCGCGTTCGACTTCTATTTTCGTGCGCCTCGGAGTCTCGGGTGCACCGGTGCACTGCCATTCGTTTCGTCGGATATTTTTAAGGTTTCCGTCCCGGCTATGTACACTTTACACTCCCTGCTATTGCATGCACGCCATCCTCGACTTCTAAACCGTCCAGACGCAATATTTTCAACCTGCCCGTCGACTTTCGAGGCTTTCTCGTATAATTCATAGCGCGAAGCGGGACAAAGTCGCTTTGCTTGCGGGGGAATTTCACGGGGGTTCGACGTTTCAGGATGCTTTTATGCATGAATGTAAGGAAGAGTTAACGGGGAGATTTACTCGGGGATGAATGGTTAACAGTTCTGTTAAATTCTGATGAAATTTAGTTGGCATTTTCATTCGATTTATGCACAAAACTCTTGTTTAAAGTAACTAACATAATTACTGACTTGGTTATTTATTTATGAGAATTTATCATTTGGCTAAGTAGGAAACGCAACTTTGTGAAGTCCCGCGACGAATTATTCTCGATTTTACTTTGAGCATTTCCTTTGTTCTTTAATATTTCTTCGGATTCAACTGTTATGAGTATTTCGCTTAAGACCTATTATTTTAAGTGCATTTTCAACCATCGAGGCAACTAAATAATAATTACCACTAGATTTACGGACTGAGCCAATTTGACTCATTAAAAATTTGATTACTATACATTTTCAACTTCAAAGTGGGAATATTCAATTTCAAATTGGGAATAATCAACTTATCCTGGCATAAATAATTTAAAGATGTTTATTTTCAATTTAATGTCGTTTGATTCATTTATATCTTTTTGCTTTTAACATAATATTATCTGTACTAACTTGATATTGTTTAGTCCCATTTTAAAATTGATTATTCTCAATTTGAAATTGTTTAGTCCCAATTTGAAGTTGATTATTCCCAATTTGAAGTTGATTATTCCCAATTTGAAATTGATTATTCCCAATTAGAAGTTGACTATTCCCAATTTGAAATTGGTTATTCCCCATTTGAAGTTGATTATTCCCAATTTGAAGTTGAAAAGGTATATATATACGCGTTGGTCTCAAAAAGGTAAAGTCTGCTTTGTAAAGATGTGATTTTAATAGAAAAAGTTTCACTTCAGTAGAAATGTGTGTTAATTCTAACTGACTGATTGGGAGCCGGAGCAGAAGTCCTTCAATTTAACTTTCGATGAACTCTCATCAAACTGATTTCAGTCACTTTCCTCAAAATTTGAAAAGTAATTAGACCCAGAAAGACTTCAAATTTTAATTCTATTAAAACATTCAGAAGAAAGAAACTTTAATCGATACGTTTTTAACAACTTGGAGTGTAGTCCGTTAAAACGCCGTTGAAATCTCTGATAGAACAGTTGTTCGCTCTTTGTAACTTCTTGTGTATACTTGCCGTTGAATCTCGAATACCCGAGTGCACGTAAACGTGGTGTTTTACAACGATGATAAATCAGCATGGGCTATAAAATGCGCCGCGTAAAAGTTTCGCAAAAATGTAGTTACTCTAGCGGAGACACTTTACATTCGTTCCGAGTCCTCACGCTGAATCTTAAGCGCGCGATACTTGCAATATCTTTGCGACATCTTGCGAAACTTGTTTCTATTCTTAAATACACAATAAAATTGTTGTTCGTTGAAACCTGCTGTTTATCAAAGCTCTGCAGCTACAATTTGTCATTTTCGAAATTATACAAGTTATTATAATATTTATGGAGTAACGTTTTATATTTCTTTACTTACAATTAAAATTGAGTTATTCTTTACTTTGAAAATATTTAATCAAATACTGAGTCGAGATAAAGATGAGTAGATGAGAGTAAGTGATATTTGTCTTTGCAATATCTTGCGACACTTGTTTCTATTCTCAAATTCACAATAAAATTGTTGTTCGTTAAAACCTGCTGTTTTTCAAATCACTGCTTCTACAATTTGTTATTTTTTAAATTATGAAAGGTATTATAATATTTATGGAGTAGTAACGTTTTATTTTTCTTGATTTACAATTAAAATTGAGTTATTCCCTGTTTTGAGAATATTTATTCAAATATTGAGTTGAGATAAAGTTGAGTAGATGGGAGTAAGTGATATTTGTCTTTGCAATATCTTGCGACACTTGTTTCTATTCTCAAATTCACAATAAAATTGTTGTGCGTTGAAACCTGCTGTTTTTCAAATCACTGCTTCTACAATTTGTTATTTTTTAAATTATGAAAGGTATTATAATATTTATGGAGTAGTAACGTTTTATATTTCTTTACTTACAATAAAAATTGAGTTATTCTTTATTTTGAAAATATTCATTCAAATACTGAGTTAAGATAAAGTTGAGTAGATGAGACTAACTGCTTTTTGTCTTTGCGGCGCACCGCAAGGACGACTGTAATGAAAGACGGTCGAAAAATCAATGCCCAAAGGGGTTCGGCTTCCGACTTTACGATTTTATGGGAAGCGGACTTAGGACGCGTGTTTAAGGTGGCCATGGTTCATGGCGTAGCAGTCGGACAGAACGTTGCGGTGTTAAATTAAGCTTTATCTCGCAACCGAGCGACAAACGATGAACGCAGCCATGGCGTTTGTTTCAGTGCTGTTAAAGGTTCCGCGATAAATTCAAAAGCGGCGATACGCCTTTTCGCTTTGGGTTTATTGCTCTTTATCTTCCAGATAGGTACGCTTTCTTGCATGTTAAGAGGTAAAGGTTTGCACTTCTATTTCGGTTTCTGTAAGTTTGATGGATTAAGAGGTCGTTTGTTTCAATTCTTTAAACCTATGCGGCTTATACTGAATTACTTGAATTATTATACTGAATCACTAATGTGAGTCAGTCATAGTTGACACTTTTTTTAAAGTAATTTCAACTTTGAGAATTGATAGCTTTATTATATTTACCTGTATGTCCTTTGATATTTGTAACTTGTATTATTGTCAAAGAAAGATAGGTAACAATAGAAAATATTATCGTATTAATTTCAATTAATCGGCGACAGATTAGAAAAAAAAAGTTGCAACGATAAGTAAATAATTAATTGCAATTAATTTCAATTTATTGAGACCGTAAAGGGTTAAATTTTACTACCTTGCAAAGGAGAGTCTCTTCTTCGGTCAATTTCGTCAGCGTTACTCTGAATTGAGGACTTGATGAGAACTCATTCTCAATTTGGGGACCGAGAACTATCTACGAAATTCAGTCAATCAACAATCAATTCAAACAATCATACGAAATTACAAATATCCAAAAACATAAGTATTTAAATCCTCCTGTCGCAATTAACATTCCTTCTCTATACGAGAAATCTAATCTAACATTATTCTGCTCACCTCACAAAGTAACTAAGTTTATCGCTTACGAAAGCATAAAGTATTCCGCATTTTCTACAACCTCTTTTAAATTTACTTATCGCACATTCAGAGAGTAAAACGGGAACCTCACCGTCGCGAACGACAATTTAATATCCTCGGCACCCTGCGTCCTTGCATTAAAATCGGTGAACTCAGTCCCGCGAGTTTCTTTGCACCGTCGACGTGTAAGAGCGTGAAAAACGACCGAAACGAGGATTACAGTCTCCGTTTGCGATCGTAATGAAAAAGACATCCTTTGAGATCCCCGGCGACGCAAGAAAGCATAATTTCCAGGCGACTGCAATTCGGGCCACACGGTCTGGCCCGTGTTGCACTTCCGAGATTACGATTCTCCAAAAAAGTCGTTATTTTGCTGTTGCAACCTTCAATTGCGATGCAATTCTGTTACTGGTATCGAATGAGAGGAGACAATTTGCGAGGATGGGAATTGGAACATTGGTCTCGAAGCGTTTCTTTCTGACTTCGACTGCCATAGTTGTTTCGCCTAAGATCTATGATTTTTCGAAGATTTCGAATCGTCTGAGCCAGTTGGGTCAACTTTTTTACGAGCCAAAACGATAGAAAAAATTTTGGCGAGCCGATATAACTTATTACAAAACTCAGTAACGGCTAAAAAAGTATATTATTAATTTAAAACTCTGAAATTTGAAAATTTCTGTACTGTTATTTTCAAATCTACGCTGAGTCGGATAGAACTTCTAAGCTGGCGGTAGTTTGCCCATCACTGGTCTAAGCTATCATGTAATTTAATTTTTAATTAAATTCTAAATAAGTTCGGACTGCTATGGTTATTTTGTCTCAGGTGGGTTTCGATCCACCGATGTGATGCTGTATTAAATAATAATTTACGAAAAATATTACAAAGGTGACGGAGAATCATTTGAATTCGCAGCCATTAATTAAGCGCCCGAGCCTTTAATTCCATATTCAAGTAGAAAGAATATAATTGCATTTCCACTGTAACAGTTACCGTTACTTCGCCCAGAACCTATTGTTTTAGGTAGCTTCCGAACTACCGAGGCTAAGGTATGTTAAATAATAATTTAGGAAAAATGTTACGGAGTAACATTTCAAATCCGAGCCACTAATTAGGAGTCCGAGCCTTCAATTCCATGTTCAACTAGAAGGAATATAAAGATATTTTCAGTTCAACGTTGATAATTATTTCACTTAGGACCCACTGCTTCAAAATTTAGATGGGCGGTGCATCCCACTTTCGACACCAAATTTATAAAGATGTGTTCATGACACGTGTCCAACAATTTTATTATAAGGAAAAGAATCGAAACTTTTCGGATACAAACGGAATAAGAGACGCAGACCGATGGTATATCTTCGTAGCAGAATTGCAAACTAAAAAACTGCCTTATCTATGAGCCTTAGGCCGTCCTTTTAAGGACTCTAAATTAGGGTGGTGGGAGGTCAGGGAACAGGGAATAATTTTGAAATATCTAGGAAAAGCGGAAAATGATTGAAAATAAGCAGTGCGTCCTGTTTGAAATCAGAGTCCCTTGGGAACACTTTTTACAAAAATATTTAACCCTCTGTAGGCCCGCGTAACTTTGAAATAACACAAGACAAATCTAAGACTTTATTCATTAAAGTCAATTTTTTAACGTTGTCAAATACTTATTACCTACAATTTAATTCTTGAAGATCATGAAATTCTTTACAATTCAATGTTTCAGAATCAACTTAAATATATCATTTATAAAAGTAGTTTTATCATTTGCTAGTGTGATATCGTGCACCTGATATTCCGATCCCACAGAAAATTTGGAGTATAGAGGGTTAAGATGAGTCGGTATCCAATGTGGGTTCCAAACCACGAAGGCTATGATATATTACATAATAATTTAAGAAAAATTCCACAGAGAAAATTTGAACTCCGGCTGACAGATTATGAGTTCGAACCTTTACCCCCATATCCAATATAGCTCCCTCGGTGCACCTCTATTACCGGTATAAGAGAAAGGGAAGAAACAAGGTGTAAGAGAGACAATGGTACTTTTCCGCGTTTCATCTTCGCCAGATTCGCGGGATGTAATTACGGCGACACGTATGACGGTAGATGTCGTCGGCGGATGTCTTTGCCGAGGCATATTCCACCGGTAAGAGGGAATTAGCGAGTCGACGGCAGACGAGGGGCTGCTGCTAATGGGGTCTGACGTTGACGAATCTCCAGGTTACGAAGTCGTCAACCACGGGGTCTCCGTGCGCCCGGGAAGCTGGCCATTACGATCTAAGGCACGGTTCACGCTTACCGGCTTATCGCAGTAATCTAAAGCATTCATTTCCGACTGATGAGCCGACTATTATTCTCAACGAGTGCGCGCCCGCGCGCGAATCGCGCACAGCGAAAGAGAGAGAGAGAGAGAGAGAGAGACCAGTAAGAGAGACCAGTGAGAGAGAGAGACCAGTGAGAGAGAGGGAGAGAGAGAGAGAGACCAGTGTGTGTGTGTGAGAGAGAGGGGGGAGACCAGTGAGAGAGAGAGGGGGGAGAGACCAGTGAGAGAGAGAGAGAGAGAGAGAGAGAGAGAGAGAGAGAGAGACCAGTGACAGAGAGGGTGAGACCAGTGAGAGAGAGGGAGAGACCAGTGTGTGTGTGCGAGAGAGAGAGAGAGGGGGAGAGACCAGTGAGTGAGTGAGTGAGTGAGTGAGTGAGTGAGTGAGTGAGAAAGAGAGAGAGAGAGAGAGAGAGAGAGAGAGAGAGAGAGAGAGAGAGAGACACCAGTGTGTGTGGGGGGCAGTGAGAGAGACTTTTCTGTGTGTGTGTGTGTGGCCAGTGTGAGAGAGAAAAGAGAGAAAAGTTGAGTGTTAGATAAAAATAAAGTGATAGCTAGAGAGAGAAAGGAGCAATCAAAGTAAGCTAGGGAGGGGCACAGACGGAGGACAGGAAGAGAGAAAGAAGAGTGTCAGGGTGAAATAGGTAGATAAAAATAAAAAGTGATGGGTAGAAAGAGAAAGAGGGCGGTGAAAGAGAAAGAACACGGTGAAGGTGAGAGAGGTAGATCCAATTAAAGACAGATACTTAGAGCGAGGGGACAGTGATATGAAAAAAGGGGTGAAATAAGTAGCAAGAGAGAAGAAAAAATGATCTGAGAGAAGAGTAGAGATAAAGAGAGGCAGAAAGAGAGAAACAATGAAAGTGAGAAATAGGATGACACACTGTGGGAGGTCAGTGAGAGGGCGAGTGAAGGCAGAGTAAGAAACAGGTAAATAAAATAAAAGAGCGGAAGGTACAAAGACGACACGGTAAGAGAGAAAAACGAGGTTTTGAGAGATAGATACAAATATAGAGAGCAACAGAGCAAGCGTGAGGAACGGAAAGAGATACTGAGAGATACTGAGAGAGACAGAGAGAGAGAGAGAGAGAGAGAGAAAGGGGAATATGTTTAAAAGAGGTAGATAAAATTATAGAGAAACACGCAGAAATAGGGTACAATGAGAGGGAAGAGTAAAACGGAAACAGGCGGTAAGTAGAGAAAAGAGAAAAGGTTAGAGAGGAAGACAGAAATAAATAGAATAAAATAGGGAGTACGGAATAGAAGAAACTTCGGAATAAGAATAAAAAATGGGGGGTTTTGAAGGACTAAGATTAAAATACAAAATAAAAGAGACAAACACGGACAGTGTCCACCACAAAGATACAGCGAGAGAAAAAAAATGGTGGGAAAAGGAACGGGGAACAGGAAGGTGCAAGAATGAGAAGTACACTGAAAAACGGACAGGATGAGAGATAACGAGAGGGAAGAGAGACAGCGAAAGGGAAACCGATAAAACGTAAGAAAGGGAGATGAGAAGGAAAAAGCAAGGAAGAAAACGAAAGAAAGAAGCATGAAAGGGAAGAAGGAGAGAAAGCTGTAATTTCGCCACGAGCACAGCCGGTTGAAGAAGTTACGATTGTCACGGGGAGTAGATGAAAAATAAAAGTTGACGAGGACGAACTAAATGGCCGCGACTCCCGGGATAAATTGAGATTTACTCCGTTCGAGATTAATGCCCTTGGACGGCAATTTTGCGCGAGGAAGATTGCGAATTTCTCTTACCGTCGCGAAACGCCGTCTTCACGGGGCGGAGCATGGGACGATCGAGGAAGGGAGCGAGAGAAAAATTGAAATCTCCTTTGCAGGGTCGAAAACATTGTCCGTCGTATCAACATAGATATTAATATCCCGCTGATGCGATTATATCGGCGCGTTGCTGATCGATGACAGGTGAACGATGACAGTAATAGCTACAGGCCGTTTCTCGATGACCGAGTCATTGTTAGAACTCGATGCTTCGTCGATCGGAGATGATAAGTGACGGTATGTGGTCAGTTATTTGGATAGAAGTATTTTGAATCATTCGATAGATATTTTTTTCCAAAAATCGTTTACATAGTTTACCTGTTTAGCATTGCACAGGGGACACAAAGAGGAGAATTAAAATGGTAGCAGGGGTAGAAAAAAATGCCTGAAGTTTAAAAATAGAGGAGAAAAAGGAGAGCGTAGACGATCTTAGTTGGAAAAAAACAGGAATGCCTTTGTCTAGTACTTCAAACTAGTCTCACGACGCTAAAAAAATTGCAAAAGGACTGCTCTGAAATTTCTTCAGAAACTTTTAACTTTATATCCATATAACTATTCTCACTCTCTCTCTATACAGGGTGTTCCAAAAAACCATTCAATATTTCTATGGTATATAGGATACACTGTACTGAGTAAAACAGCTTTAGTAAACATAGGTCGAAAGGTCAACCGTTTCTGAGATATAAACATTTTTGTTTGCTAGTATCAAAATCGAAACGGTTGACCTTTCGACCTATGTTTACTAAAGCTTTTTTACTCAGTACAGTGTATCCTATATACCATATAAATATTGAATGGTTTTTTTTAACACCCTGTATACATATCCATCAAAATTCCATCAATTACATCGCTCAATTTTCTTCCTCCTCTCCGTCCCTCTCCTTCCAATTATCCAATATATCAATACCGGATTAACCGTCGATAGTTCCACCGTTAAATCCACCCTTAAAACCAGAACCTACGACCACCACGATATCTCACTCTACCACCGAAACTATATCCCTACGAAACCGTCGAAGGATAGTCATCCTTCCGGACCAGTACGCGACGGGCAATCCTGACAGGAACATTCGTTTCTTCGCGATTCTGCCGAAGAATAAAGGACGACTTTTCCGTCCGGCCGATTTCCTGGAATTAAAACGAGCCTTTCCAAACGAGGAGAACAAGGGATCGTCGTTCGTGGTCCGATAAGACGGATTCACGAAACGGGAATGGGGAAAAAAATGGAGTTTCGCGAAAGGGGGTGCGCGCCATCGGTGCCACGAAATTTCGCCTATTTGTCCTCCAAAGACAAGATCCTAATGGGAAAGTAATCCCTCCACGGGTAAGCGGAGAAGAGGAGAGATAAAGCTGGGTGTAGAAGATCCAAGAAGATCCGTATTCCATGCTCCCGGCAAACCTGGACGAACCAACTCTCAGAGATGAGGTCGACGATAACGAACCCTCTCGCTTCGGAAAGATCGCCCGGAATTTGTCTTCGACGACGGAATCGGCGTGGTACAAGTTCCACGTTCACGTCGCGTCCTCGGGATCGAGTTGTTGGGTTTCTGAGGAAGATCGGTGGAATTCTTGCCGACGTAGAGTTCGATGTGGGATTGTAAGGTTGAAGTATTGGGAATTGGAGGAAGGTGAGGTTTTTGTTTTGGTTTGTACTGTTTCGACGTTTGGTTGGTTCGAAACTAACGGCACTGCGATATATTAAATAATAATTAAGGAAACATTTCTCAGAGGTAACAGAGGGTTTTAAATTCGGGCTAATTAATTGCAAGTATGGGATTTTGCTTGGATTTTGTTTCCTATTCCTTCTTATTTAATTAATATGGTAATTTCGACTAGAATTTGCTGCTTTAGGTGGGTATCCACCCAGCATGGTTATGATATATTAAATAATAAATTAGACAAAATTTCCCCGGTGACGGAGAATTTTAAACTCAGGCTGACTAATTGTAAGTCTGAGATTTTGCTTCGATTTTGCTTCCTGTTCCTTCTGATTTAATTAATATGATAATTTCGCCTAGGATTTACAGCTTTAGGTGGGTTTCCACTCAGCAAGGCAATGATACATTAAATAATAATTAGGGAAAAATTTCTCGGAGGTGACGGAGGGTTTGAACTCGGGCTAAGTAATTGTAAATTGGACTTTGCTCCCTATTCCTTCTTATTTAATCAATATGGTAATTTTGCCTAGAATCTATTGTTTCAGGATGGTTTTCACCCCACAAGGCTATAATATATTAAATAATAAAATAGGAAAAATTTCCCACGTGGAGACATTGAGAATTCGGGTGCACTAATTGCGAGGCCGAGTCTTCGTGTCCTTAGCTATCGTAACAGCTAGAAATTTTATTTCTTACATGATAATTAAATGGGCTGAAAATTAGTAAGATGAAGGTAAATAAACATAGAATGCACAATTTTACACATGTTTTTAAATGTTGAAAAAAGTCTTCGGCTGTAGATCAGCAAGTCTTGAAGTTGAAGAATACAGAGAACACCGGAACAAATAATTTTCAAAATATGAATCTTAATATCTAAATTCTGGAACTCAGTTTTGCATCTGAACTGTGCCACTGAACTTATTAAACGTCTGCTGCACCAACACTGAAGCTAATCGTATTCTTCCTCCGTCGTAATCTTCGGAATCAGAATCCTAATACATAACACGTTGAATGCCGTGGGGGTCACCGGTGACCGGCACTATTGAATTCAATAAAATTTCATATCACTTTTAAATTGTGGTATTTACGAATTTTCTAATACATTCACTATTTGAATATTGGCATTAAAATATTTAAACAGTGAATGTATTAGAAAATTCGTAAATATTAATTCCACTTTATTTTCAATTAATGTTCCTCCGAAATTTCATATCACTTTTAAATTGTGATATTTACGAATTTTCTAATACATTCGCTATTTAAATATTGTCATTAAAATATTTAAACAGTGAATGTATTAGAAAATTCGTAAATATTAATTCTACTTTATTTTCAATTAATGTTCCTCCGAAATTTCATATCACTTTTAAATTGTGATATTTACGAATTTTCTAATACGTTCACTATTTAAATATTGTCATTGAAATATTTAAATAGTCAATGTATTAGAAAATTCGTAAATATTAATTCCACTTTATTTTCAATTAATGTTCCTCCAAAATTTCATATCACTTTTAAATTGTGATGTTTACGAATTTTCTAATACATTCACTATTTAAATATTGTCATTAAAATATTTAAATAGTCAATGTATTAGAAAATTCGTAAATATTAATTCCACTTTATTTTCAATTAATGTTCTTCTAGGTGAACATTAATTGAAAATAAAGTGGAATTAATATTTACGAATTTTCTAATACATTCACTATTTAAGTATTGCCATTAAAAAGGTAAAGTCCTGCTAACAATACATCTGTGTCTTTAAGGTTTTTGTTTTGTAATGTTGCGATTTTAGTAGAAAAAGTTTCACTTTAGTAAAAATGATGAAACCAGCAAAATACCGGTGGCGTTCAACGTGTTAAATTCTATAACTCAGCTTCAAAAGTAAGCCAAGCCATTTATCATATAATATTTCTGCTCCATGAATGATCGAACTAATCGTACTCGTCCTCTGGCTTTCCGAGAAACATGAAGTTGTTCGCAAATCCGCCGTGTCCTTCCGCGCGCGACGCCGTGTTTACATCCGCGCGACCGCCGCGACGAGGACCACTGTTTTCATTTCCGAGAAACGCCTAACTGCGTAGCTTCGTGAATCGCATTGACTCGACATTTTCCGGAGGGCAGAAAACGAGAACGGAGACGCAACAGTAAACACACGCGGCGGTGCTTTAATCTCGGCACGGCGCGGCGGTGGATGCGAGCTAATTAAAAGTCATAACGCAAGATACGCTCAAAAGGGCACCGCACCGACTAACAGGCCTTCGAGCTGGTACTTTGTGTCTATGCACCGAAAGACTCGAAAAAACTTGCTTGCTAATTGGCGCATCTTCAGAGAATGTCGACCCTGAATCTCCATTCTCCCCTTTTCCTCGCGCACCTTTGCGAATGTAATCGTAACTCGGAACGTAAACAATATTCTCGGTATACATGCGAGACTCTTTGATTCGATTACGCGTGAAAATGTAGCACGAGAATTATTAGACGGCACAACGATACGAATCTCGAGAGCAAATACCTTTTATCGTGCGTGCCGCGTATTAATTTCTCATCGCACCATAGCTGTGATCATCCTGGTATCCAAGACGGCACCACTGTCTGCAACCTTCAGGGCTCGAAGCGTCGTCGTGATCGACACAAGTCACTGATCGAAGTACGGTCGTGAGTGATGTTCTTTTGGAGACACTTCGATAAAACTCACTCGCGTATTTGAATCTTAATGTGACATTATTAACGAATGGAGTATTGGTAACACGAAGGAACGACGCAATTACGAAGATTCCCATTCGGCGAACGAGGAAACGAAAAGTCAAAGGACCGAGATCCCGGTGACCCATCGGTACGTGGCACGCGACTACGACTGGGACCGAAGCATTCCGACACCCGAGTTCCGTCACGAAATCTCGGGTTCGGGCGAGTTCGTCTGTACTCGGCTGCGCTCGGCTCCGACGCACGTGGCTGCTCCCGCGCGACCACGCTGTCTCTACGGGCTCCTCCTTCTCCCACCATGCGCCCGTTTCTGCCTATTTGCTCTTGCGATCTTTCTTCCTCTCCGGAGAGTTTATCATTAGTCTTTCTGCTTTTTCTTTTTTATCCTGTCTTTTCTTTTTAGCCGTCTGAATTTTGACGAGTTTATTAGAAACCACGGGGTTCGACGAGTGAGGGCTACCGATGGGACGTTCGAAGACGGTAGTTGGGTGTGTTTGCGTCTTTTTGGTCAAACAGGATGATCATTGAGGAGTCTTGGACTTTTATTGAATATGAAAATAGTGAAATATGAAATATAGATTCGTAGAAATAGAAAATTGTGGGAGTCGAAGTAGTATACTTATTTTTAAATTGTTCAATTCTCGTTTAGAACTTTGCACTAGAGAACTTCAGGTTACTGTATCGAGGCAACTTGGGCTTTTAAATAAAATTTTAACCCCTTGGCCTATAATAACTAGTGACACTCGTGACGCGGTAGATGGAACAGGAAATTTTGAAGCTTCCCAAAAACGATGAAATTGAAAATATCAGTGGGACACAACACAATAAAATTATTCCTACGTTATTAATATTGCGTTAAATTGGTAGATGTATCCGGAATCACTGAAAAATTTCCATTTTCGCAATTTAATTCTGAATTATTGCACGCACAGTATCAAAAGAAATCGTAGGGCAAGGGGTTAACACTAGAACTACCGGCGTTAAATCTATTATATTTAAATATATTAAATGAGTACTTTGAAACAAGGAGAATTAAGAGGTGGAAAAGTTGATCGATTTAGTAATTTATACTTTATGAGATGGACGTAGAATATCTATTCTATGACACTCCTATAAACTTGGACAATTTTTGGAAACAATTGTGTACCAGTCATTTTGACTGGTTTGGTAGTTCTAGTGTTAATATCATCACTAGACCCGCTAAGGCAGTTAAACGACTGATTCCTCATATTTATAAAAATTGTCCAAGTTTATAAGGTAGTCATAGAGTAGATATGCTACGTCCATCATATAAACCAGAAATTACCGAATTAATCATCGTTTCCATCTTTTCATTCCTCTTTTTCTAAAGTACTTATTTAACATATTGAAATATAATAGATTTAACGCCGATAATTTTAGTTTTAAAGATGTAGACACCCAATGTTCCTCATTGGGCCAGCAATTCGTCACTCAGCTAAAAAAGCCTTCACCTACAAAAATGTCACTCCATACTTTCCCCAAATCCAAAATAGTTCCACCTACAAGCATACAAAGTTCTGAAGCACCCTAAAAAATTCCCCCACCTAATTAACTCCCTACCGTAAGCAAATATCTCTTACAATTCCAAATCCATTACAAACTTCTCACCACCGCCATCCAGCATTCCCATTCAACCCGCAGCACACTCATTATTCAACGAAGAGGCATGTATAAAAACAGTCTCTTCCTACTCATTAACAAACCACCATTCAATACTCATAAACCTCCCCGCGCCGTCATACCCGTTGCAAATCCAACGTTCGTAATTCCTCGCTCGCGACGATTACACCAATTCGCAGAGTCGCGTTAAAAAAACAAGACAACAACAACAACAAGAAAAAAAAGAAACACACGAGGAGACTACCTCCTCGCAGAACGTAGCGGAGTTTCTCATTATTTCGCGGAATAGCCATCAGCCATAAAGGGTGGTCGGACATCGGAGAGCAGAAGGCAACAAAGGCGGGCGTACTTGGCGTAAAGAAAAACTAACCGTAAAGAGGGAGAAAAAAAAAGAATTGTCCCCCGGTCGTTGTGGCTATAATATAAAGAGCACCGAACGGTGAACGGTCACGAGATTACGGAAGCAGAGGGGGGGTTGGTACGTACTATAATAAGTCGGAGTCGTCTGAAAACCCTCGCGACCTCCAGGCATTAGTATTCACGATGGATACGCGTTCGGCTGATGAGCTTCGCCTGACGTATATTTCCCCTCGAGTTTCGATAACTCCCAGCAGCATCCGCGTTTCCCGGTTACGGGAAAGACTTTGAAATTCAAAGCGTCGGGAAAAAAAAATTCCTCCGCGTCGAGACACGAATACTGCCGTGATAATGAGATCCCAGTGTTTCGAGGGCCGTCGACGATCCGTCTTGCGCGTAAGACAGTGCCATGATAGATGGACACTGGCTTGGGAATTGCTCAGGGATTTTGACGATGAGAGAGGGTTGTTTTTTCGTGTAGGTACGACAGAATTGTTTGGAAAATTGTAGGTATGGGTTGGTGGATTTCTATGCGATTGGGAGAGTTTTTGAATCGTAGAGGATTCAAGTTTGGTTTGAAGGGCGTGTACTTTGAGTTTGGGACTTCGAATTGTAGCATAGAATGCGTTAGAGGTTGTTAACCCATTCACTGCCAGGAAAACTAAGCAAACATTATCTTTGCTTGTTAAAATTTGAGAAGATGACAGAAAGTTTTTAGAACATTGATTTCATTAATCAAAAATATAATCTCGATATGTGTAATGATACGAAGAACATTATTATTACACAATGTCTATACACGCTCGGCCATTATTGTTAACTTATTAATTCAAACTTGTATTGCAGCTACGAGATATCTGGTAGTTGGCAGTCAATGGGTTAACCAGTTAACTGTGGAGTTTAGTTTCAAAAATCCCTCACGGGATGCGAAATTAAAATCAAACAATGACTTGTACACCCGTCGAACGCAGGGGAAATGCTTCTATTATAAATTTTACGAAAGAAGGAAAACAAAACGTGGAGGAATTACATATTTATTCGATAAAAAATTTACAATTCAGTGTTAAAAAGGTTACCGCAACAGACCTTTGGATTGACGTGTATACACGTCGAACACAGTTAACTGGTTAACTCTTTGAGTACGGCGAAGCGCTATCGCGCTTCTCTTGCGTTGTGCCAAAAATGCGTAGAAGCGCGATCGCGCTGCTCTATGTTACTACGATATAATTTTCGCATTAATTGAGAGCAGGATAAGACGACTTACGACAGTGTGAGGTATGCAGTAAAAAAATGGTAATATAATTAAACGATCCAACTTAATTTACACTATATATGAAAAAGGAATTCATGGAATTTGTGCAGCAAAACTCTTGTAATAAGTGAGAATAAAAGATATTATTGTTGGTAAAAATTACTTTTTATGTAATAATTACAGTTAATTATAACCGTTTCTATTATTTTCCAAAAAAAATAACTACGCATTTCATTCCACACTTTTAGCATATATACAAGAAAATTCTTCAGCACTCAAACGGTTAAGCACCGATTTGCGTGCCGGTTGGGACAAAAATTGTTGAGCCTGCATCGTTTGGGCCATTCGAATGAGTTTGGTTCGGATGGTAATTTGTGTCGCGTGTGGAACTAATTTCTGCAAAAAGACGCCCTTCGAGGTTGATGTAAGTTTTTTAGTGTTCCTGCTAAAGGGTCCTCCGAGTGCAAGGACCTTTCACAATCTCCCCTAAACAATTTATAATTGTATCACAGACATTTTGCCAATTCACCCATCTACTTTATCTCTCGAGTACAAACGTTGGTACCATCACCCTTTCGAGTCTACGTGCTCCAACAAGCTTAAACCGGCCTATCCTTTCTAATCCCTCCTCCAATAACTCAAACCAGCAGAATCATCTAAACACAACAACCGTAAGACGCTTCCTTACCAAAAGAAAATCCTAGAAAACACTAATAACATGCCCGCGCAATAAAATATCCATCGAGCGTGGAATCGTCCATTCGTTTCGCGTCAGCAACGTTGAACGGTCCGCTGTTGCGAAACGAGAGCGAAATCGGTAAGTTAGCATACGTTTCTGGACCCAGGACGATCGGACCGTCGTGCAAATCTAGAGTTTATCCGCGGCAGAGTTTCTCCCCGATGAGCGATTCGCATGTAAACGACATCCGGTATACTGCCCTTTGGCGACCGCTCGTAAAACCGAGGGAGGCACCTGCTGCTGTTGCTGCGTTCCTCTCGCTTTTCTCCTTCCGTTTCTCTCTCACTCGAAGTTTCACGTTCCCTCTCCTCGGCAATCTCAACCGAGCTTTCGGAAGTTCGAACACATCAAAGGATCCGCATGACGATTTCGCGAGACGGAATCAGTGCGCATGTGCCAACCGGCGACCGCAAATTCTATTTGCTCGATGAAAATGCGCACCGTATGCCGGCAGGGTTTCCTGCAACTGTGTCCCATCGTTTTCCGGCGCCCTCGCTCTCGTTGCTTATGTGGGGTATCATGGGGATCGTTAATAATACGGATAGTGTGGCTAGGAATGCGGAACTTGTGGAAATGGAAATAGGAGGAGAGAGAAGTTGGGGGTTTTTGTGGAGTATTGAAATTCGGGAGAAACTGTTACGTTGGATGCAGCCCTAATTTTATAAGATAGAACACCACATATTAGGTCTACAGGAAAGTTCTGTCCGTTTTTAGTATAAAACAAAAGAATAAATTTTTCATGCCTTGAATAATCCTTATTGAATAATATAATTGCCGTCATTATTTATGACTTCTTGTCAACGTGATAGCAATTTGTATATCCCATTTTTGAAAAATGTATTATTATAAATAATACATTAAATATTAAATAATATTTATAATATAAATAATATTTATAATATAAATAATATTAAATAATATTAAATTTAATATTAAATTTAATATTAAATATTAAATAATACATTAAATGTATTATCTCTAGAGGCCAAAAATTGAACCAGTGCTTGCCTGATATCTTCTTCGTTCTTGAATTTTTTGCCCTGCAAAAAATTTTGTAAGGGAAATTCTCTTTTAAGTGGGTCCCAAGCTATCAACGCGGCTACTTTTGTATTCACAGTCCAAAAACGTCTAAGAATCGCAGAAACATCCCTGTAGCGCGTTATTAACGATTCTCCCAGTACGCACATTCAAGTCGGAGTGGTTTCCCTCTCTCTGCGTGCAAAACCGATACGCCTGTAGGTGCACGCGCGAATTCTAATGGATCTCCGGTTCTCCGAGAGCCGTAAATCCTGTCGCCGGTGTGTTGGCCCCCAATACAGCGCCGATTCCGTCGAAGATATTCCGGAAATAATGGCTATTGCCGAGTTGACGGTAAACAGCGACGCGTATATGGGTAATGGCGAAAATGAGACGAAACTGGGGGAACTGCTTTAAGATATAGGGTCTAATTGGATGGCGTGTCTGATCGCCGAGTGAATTATTTTAAAGATGGCTCGAATCGATTGCCCGATTACGTTTCTACGTTGGAGAGTTCGATGAGAGCGATCTTATCAGTTTCTCGGAATATACTTCGTTTGTCTAAAATAACTCCGTTTTTTTTTATGGAATTAATATCCTTGCGGATTTAATGGTGTTCCGTAAATGTTGGGTACGAAGAGTTTACGCGGTTTTGCGAAGAGACGAAGTTTCGAGAATATTGTTAACACATCTTAAGCGGGAAACGTCTAAACTCGTTTTGTGCATATTATTATTTAAGCGCGGGAGCCTAAAAAGCAAAGTAAATGAAGACATTATTTTTTAAAAGAAAATTGAAAGTTTTGTTAATAAAAAACCCATGGTTCAAAAGTAATGGCTATTTTATGCAGAAGTAATTTTGCACGCAAATTGCAAAAAGTCGTCTGCTATATGGTGAGAATTTGGTGGAATTATGGTGAGAAGTGAAACTTTTTCTATTAAAGTCACATTATTGCAAAGCAGAAACCTTGAAGATACAAATAGATATATAGTCAGCAAGACTTTGCCTTTTTAATGGCAGGCTGAAAGATTGGAAATAACAGAGGGATGTATCGTTGAGAGCTGAACAGTTAGCAGGCGGGAAATTAGGAGCTTCCTGCGCTTACTTGTGCTACTTGCATTATTACCTTACGCTAATTTAGTAAATAAAAGTATATTTTGACTTTGTGTATCAGTCTACAATGACACTTTCAATAGGCTGCAGCCAATTACTATCTTTTCAGCTCGCTGCAATGTTGAAACTGAAAACGCCAAGTAGTTTCAGATGGTCGAATCAATTTACCCAACGTAGTCAAAATTTCGCTATTTTATCAAAAGAATCTATCATTTAGCTAGCCATTTCAAGATGATCCCCTTAGAATCGAAATCCTAAAAGAATCTATGATTCATCGGAAATAACTTCGGGTATCGTCTTCCACCGATCATCCTCCGCGTTCAACGCACGCAAATCGATTCGATCAAAGATTACTTCGCCTTATTTCGCGCGATCTCGATATTCCCATCGATGGGGAGAAACGACAATCACGAGGGACCATCGAGCCGAAGAACATTCGTTCAAATTCACCGGCGACACTCGATTTTCATTCACCGTGAACGACAATAGGCCGCCACGAATATCAAACTCTCTCGGTGATTTTTTCCGCCGAGATATTTGCAAGAATCCGCGAGGGGTAAACGAAAAACGCGGGGTAGGAAGTGTGCCAAAAATAAAAAGTAACGACCGGCCGATAAACCGGCGGGAAATGAAGCGTTTCTTTTTCCCTCCTGCTTAACATCCGCCCGCGGAAACGCGCTCTTGAAACTTCTGTTCTTGTCTTTCCTCGTCTCACCGTTTATCAAGCTGTTGAGAAGCTTCGCCGAGAGCTTCGTGATCTTACCGTGCCCTGTTCGACTCTTGCTGGATAAACGTTCTCCTTGGAACGTGCTATTTCCTTTTTTTCCTTTTTAGAGCGTCTGATTTATGCGGCAAACTTACGCACGACTTATGCGCCGCGAAAGTTCCACCGCTTTGGGAATATCTCGAATTTCAGCCGATAATTCTGCTCTCTCTGGCTATGCATAATGTTAGACTTGCAATTTCTATTGGTCTTCTGCGAATCATTTGGCTTTCTTGATCAACGAACGAGAATTTAACACATTTATTGCTCCGAATAATTAGTGAAATCACGAGTGACGGATGATATTAACACTAAACTACCAAGGCAGTTAAAATGACTGGTTCCTCATTTTGTACAAAAATTCTCCAAGTTCACAGTAGAGTCATAGAGCAGATATTCTACGTCTATTTTATAAAACAAAGAATACTGAAGTAACCGTCTTTTCCACCTTTTGAGTCCTCGTTTTCTACAGGAATTATTTAATATATTTAAATATCATCGATTTAACGCCGGTAGTTCTAGTTTTAAGTTCTTCTTGCCTGAACTGTGGATTAAAACGATCGTTGTTTATTACAGAAACGATATTATTTTGGGTGCTATGGTAAACATGGACATAATGATTGAAACAGTCAATCGTTAACTTCTTGCCCTACGACTTTTTTTGTAACTGCATCTGCAATAATTCAGCTTTAAATTTCTAAAATGAAAGTTGATGGGTAATTCTTGATATATCGTATAATTTAACGTAATATTAGTATTATAGAAATAAACATCTCGTTGCGTCTTATGAATATTTTCAATTTCATAGGTTTCGCAAAACTTGAAACTTTCATATCCCATTTATCGCATCACGAGTGTCACTCGTTATTGTAGGGCAAGGGGTTAAGTCACATAGACTCAAGAACAAAAGAGTTATAGAGCAAGGTGTTATTTCTTAACTGGCACTGATTATATTAACCATGCGAATATTAACACTACAATTACCAAGACGGTCGAAATGACCTGTTCCCAATTTTCCCTAAAAATTTCCCAAATTAACAGTGAATCTATACAGGAAATTTTCCAAGTCTATCTTATAAAAGCAAAAATTACTTGGCTGATCACGTTTTTCCAAAGTACTTAATATACTTAACCCCTTTGCCCTACAATAACGACACTCGTGATGCGGTAAATGGCACAAGAAATTTTCAAGTTTTGCAGAACCTATGAAATTGAAAATATTAATGAGATGCACCTCGAGAAAAGTATTTTTATAATAATAATATTATGTTAAATTAAATGATATATCAAGAATTACCGATCAATTTGTATTTTAGTAAATTAACACTAGATTTACGGTAGCCGTCTAATTGACGGGTACCTATCTGTTTTATAAACAATTCTCAAATTTACAGAGAAGCTGTAGAGTAGATATTTCACGTGTATTTTATAATACAATAATGACTTAACGAATTACCATCTTTGCCACTTGATCCCTCTTATTTCAAAGTCCTTATTTAATATATT
Source organism: Cerceris ruficornis (assembly GCA_963989415.1). Taxonomy (NCBI): domain Eukaryota; kingdom Metazoa; phylum Arthropoda; class Insecta; order Hymenoptera; family Crabronidae; genus Cerceris; species Cerceris ruficornis. Next base: position 11,471,497 of record OZ022518.1, on the reverse strand, counting down.
GCAATGTAACAGATTTCACGTCCGTAAATCTAGTGTTAAAGCTGAATTATCGCAGATACAGTTACAAAATAAGTCGTAGCGCAAGGGGTTAAATATAATAGAATACCAAACTGGCAGTTTTAATACTAACATGTTATTTACCCCACAGTGCCAGCTAATAATAAATACCTCATACCCTGAAAACACACCTAAAAGGTCATAGGTGAAACAGTCATCCTAAATAACTCCAATGTACAGAACAACAACACCATTGTTGAAACAGAACGAAGTACAACATCAATCCTCTCCCAGAAACACTCTTAGAATGATAAGGGTTAACCCGAACCAAAGATAACTTCTTTCCACTCCACTTCCATCGCTGCGGTCTAATTAAGTGAATGACCGAATTAAGCCAATATTTAATTACAGCGAACAAAGAAAACCGAAGCACCGGACCCTGGAAGGTTCAACCGAAACACCACGACGGAATTGGCCCGAAATCTCGCAATTCCCCGAAGCGTGTTTTAAGGAAGGATCGACGAGTTGTCTCGTAAATTGTACGTTAAGCCCGCGGTAGGCAGACGGCCGCGTATGTATGCACGTACAACGTACGTCGTTACATTCGCACGAGCGAAGCCTGTCATTTCGCAGCTACCGCAAACACGCTTCTACCGGAGGGAGAGAAAATAAAGGTGCAACGCGCATCTGTTCGGAGGATACAGTGAATCACGGCTCGACTTTATTAGCCCTACGGTTAAAATTCTATCGATTGATTCCGCCAGGGTGTTCGGTGTTTGCTAACGAATCGTGGGGATTTTATGGATGAGTTATGGTAAAAAATACTTGGGGTTGTTTCTTAGGGAATGATAATTGAGTCGCTCAGAAGCCAATGCGGTTAAGTCAATTTTTTTAAATATTTTCCGATCTTTGTCAATTTTAATGGAATGAAGTTTTTATCGGGTAAAAACAGAATTAGGCGTATATTAAGTAAGTACGTTGGAAAAGGAATTCCCAAGAGATGGGAAAGACGATCGATTTGGTAATTTATGTTTTATGGGATGGATGGAAAATATATACTGTATGACTCTTATATAAGCTTGGAGAATTTTTGGAAAAAAATGGCGACCAGTCTTTTTGACTGACTTGGTAGTTTCAGTGTTAGAGGAGTCTACTGAGCGAACTTTTTTTTCTGGAGATTGTAAGAAAATTGTGGATGCGAAGAGAGTCGCAAGTGTTTGAATGATCACACTTCTGACACCAATTTTATGTGAAGTTTCCGCGACACGGATCTAACAATTTTTATTGTATGGAAAATAATCTAGGCTTAAGCGAGATACGAGACGCAAACCAACGGTACGTCTTCGTAGCAGAATTGCAAATTAAAAATTTAATTACAGTTGCGGACAAAAGTTTCCGGACGATATCCTGTAAGATGCAAAACTAATATTCATAATAAAGGACTGTCGGCTGAATCGTTCGAAAGCTTTTATTCGCAACTGTATTATTGAACCTTAAGTCGTCCTTTTAACCGTTTTAGTGCCACGCAACGGTATCAGGTTGTTCACTTGTTGTGGTAAAATTTGCTGGGACGTTTAGCAGAAACTCTCTTGACGATGAAATATACCTGTCACTCGACATATGGATCGTTTATTTTGAAAGTGGTGTAAGTCCATTTATGTTCGAATCGAGATATTGAAGGGTTTGCGTTGGACTAAATTTAAAAATATGGATAACAGATAACATAGTAGAATAATGTTTATGGGTTTCTGAGGGTGTTAAATTTATCATCCCAATTAGTATAATTAACATTATTTAAAAAATAATATGTTTATGATGGCTATGAATGGACTTACACCACTTTCAAAATAAACTTTTTCATCACTTCATTAATCAACAAATTTTCGTGTTACAAAATCTTAATGATTTTAAATATATTAATAACAAGTTGCTTTAGAATGAAAAGATCATGTAAAAATGTAACTATTAATGTAACTAGCTCGATTTTTTTGGAAAATGGACTTACACCACTTTCAAAATAAACGGTCCATATGTCGACGAAGAAGCAGAAGAGCGAAGTTGCGCCGCTCGGCATTATTCGCAATGAAATGAAGGAAGCGCTATCGCGACGCATGGCACTATCCAGCAAGGATTTTTAACCCCTTGCCCCATGATTTCTTTTGCGACTGTGCATGCAATAATTCAGAATTAAATTGCTAAAATGAAAATTTATCAGTGATTCCTGATATATCTTACAATTTACCGCAATACTAATAACAGAAAAATAATTTTATTGTGTTGTGTTCCACTGATATTTTCAATTTCATTATTTTTGGGAAGTTTCAAAATTTCCTATTCCATCTACCGCATCACGAGTGTTACTCATTATTATAGATCAAAGGGTTAAAAAAGCTCTGGCACTAAAACGGTTAAGGACTCCAAATTAGTGTGGCGGGAGATTAAGACAAATCTGAACCTCGTGACTAGGATTTCCAAAAGATCATCTTTCTATATGTTTGAAATATTTAGGAAAAACGATAACTAACCGAAAACACCTAACACTTAAACCTTTGCAGTCCTATGCCGAGCTACACTCGACATAGCTTTTCACTTAATTTTATTTCCTAACAATTTAATATCGACTTTCCAATTCCACAATGACTTTGTAATATCACCTAAATATCCGTTAGTACCTATAGTTATTCCTATCGTTAACCTGTTAACCGGGGAATTAACTTTTGTTCAACTCGTTTCAAACTGGAGACTTTTTTCTTCGCAGTGAGAAATAATATTATCACACCTAAAGTACCACGCCAGAATTTAATGGAAACGAATAACGTAAAACGTAATGCGTTCAACATACCATATTTAAAAATTGCCACGACGAAAAACATCGTCATACGCATTAGAGTTGTCTTCCTGGTATGACGAAATATTACGTCCTACCCGGTTAACAGGTTAAAAGAAATGAATAATCAACGATAGAAAATGTTGCGAAATTAATTTCGTTTAGCTCATTACAAAATTGACAAAATAATTCGAACCGCAAAGGATTAAACCTTCCTCTTCAACATCCTTTCCTTCTTCCACCTCCACCAGCAGAGAATTCCGTTAGCGCGTAAAGAAGCCATACGCCGTTCCCGAGTCAAACTCGCGTTTTCACCCCAACCGAAAGAAGCTGGCGTCGAAGCATCGCGAGGGCAGGAATAAAGAAACAAGCCTCTCCCTTTTCCACCCCCTCGTCGATATTCGTACCATGACGCATCAGTATTCCGAAATCGCATCGGCCGTTCGTCTTTCGAGACAAGAATTCCAAGCATTTCGAACGAATTTTCCCGGACGAGTTTACGATGACTCGACCTACGTGATGGGCCGTTCACGGAGTAACCCTGTGGGGGTGAGAAGAGGATGCTCCCCTATTCTGCCTTCTCCTAATTGTCCTCGAAACAATAAGAAACTCACGGAAAGTTTTTTGGAGTATGACCAATTTTCTGCTAAGCGCAGACGCGTTCTTCTTCTTTAGAGAGGGAGGGAGAGAGAAAAAAAGAGGAGAATACAGGGAGGGACGAGGTAATAGAGGAAGGAAGGAGGATAGAGGCTGTGAGAGAAAGAGATACCGAGAGAGACGCAGAAAATACAGTAAAAGTGAGAAGGAAGAGGGAGAAGCTGAGAGAGGTAAATAAAAGTAAAGCGAGTTAGGTGCAAAGAGGGGTGCAATAAAACAGAAAAATAACGAGACGCAGCGAGTGAAAGGCAGGCGAAGATGAAGAGAGAAGAAGAATAGGAGAAAATATCTCCACCTCTTAATTTCATCGTCCCTTTATACAAATCCAAATCCGCCCGGAACGATCGCCGGAGGAATCAGGGCCAAAAAGTTTCAGGGCAAAAACAATTATCTCGTCACAGCGCTCGAGAAAGTAAAAGATATAATAGAACGAAGAGCGAAAGTAACGGGAAGGGGTTTTACAGGATTATTCTTCCAGCTGAGAAGAGAATCGCGAGGTCGTCTTATTCCGCTATCTCGCTGACGGTTTAATGGAGACGTTAAACGTCGCCCGATGATAAATCTGTCCATCTATTCGCGTATTTGCTTATCTATCCATCGCCGCGACCGTGCTTTTTCTCTCGGAATCCGACCCTTCGGTATATTACTTTTAATTGAATTCCCGCGATGAAATTTCATCCGACGGGACTCCAGCCTCGTCACTCTCTCGCTATATTAAGTCGAGAGACCATTTCGCGGCTATCCTTTCTCCGGCGCTCTCGTTCCTCCGTTCGCGAACCTCTTCTCGGCCCCTCGTCGACGTATCGTCTACCTCTGCGCGACTCGCTGTCGAGATTCTTTGTGCATTTGATTTTCCAGCCATTTTGCGTACTCTCAAACGGCCCTCTCTTTTTTTTTCAGCGAAACGCGGCGCGAAGAAACGTTGGAGAGGACTCGCGCTGATCGCGATGCCTCCGACAATGAGCGGAGGTAATGTATGTACTGTCTGCTCGATTAATGGCGCGACGGGAGGGAGATGTTTCGTGTACGGCGGAGGTTGCGAAGATGTTGAGGTTCTTTGACGATTTATGGCTTTAACTTTGACCAAGAGGATATCGGTTGTTGCGTAAGTTGGGATAAAACGAATTTTGGAATTTTTCTGATTTCTGCGCCGGCTTCGCGCGCTTGGAAAAATGATGGGTACCGACTCATCTTAAATATATTTGTAAGAGATATTTCGAAGTGGCTCTGAATAGAATAAACTTCGTTTCATTAAGATTTACAAAAATCAGAAGATATCAAACAAATTTACATAACCGCATTAGCTTCTGAGCGACTCATACATGAGCCGTTCAGTGCACAAATCGATTAACTCCATAAAACCTAAAGTGGAGAAACGTGATGAAATAGTATACACTCCTTTTCAAACTTCCCTTCACAATATAAATACAAACAAGTATTGTAGAATATATAATCGCATTTAGCTTTCCTCTAACGAAGTACAATATGAATAAGGTGGAATAGCCTTGGAATTAATTAGATTGACTTCTGAATTCAATTATTTATTATTTGATGGCCAAACAAACTTCGTCATTTAATGGTGTTAATCGTTATTATTACGAAAATTTATTCTAAACATAAAAGGTTAGGATTCAATCAAGTGCTTTGAGACTTAAATTTAAAAAAATTCAAAAAGTGGAGTTAATCGATTTGTGCATTGAACGGCTCATATATGTCGTTCCTCATTGCATTTTCCGACTTTACTTTCTATGGTCATTCGACCTAGGAATCACTGTTTTATTTACATGGGTTCTGAAACACAAAACACTAAATATCACATAGAAACAATTTCCCAGAGAGAGAAGTGATTTGAACTCGATCTCACTGACTGCAAGTCCAAGCTTTTACGTTGCACTTCTAATTTGTTTTTAACCAGTTAAGCGTGCCGATCTCTTTGCAAAGCGCGCACCAGTGTGTGTCGCGATAATCACTGCTTACGAGTTAGCTCTCAGGAAGTTATGAATCCAACTCAAATTATTTATAATTTTTATTTGTTTGTTTCATTTCGTCTTGACCTCTGAACATTTCAAACATATTAAAATTTACGAATATAATTTAGTTTTCGGCAAAATTACAATTTAAATATCAAATTGTAACAAAATTTTACGCACGACGGATACAGCCGTCATGACACAAAATTCTGTCACATCTCCATGACGGATATAGTCGTCGAACACACTTAACTGGTTAATTTGTTGACAATCCTGTCATTCCTGATTATTCGCAATACTAGTTAAAACTTGTTTAAATCTTGTTGTATTATTGGTGTTGCCAACGCGAGCCGTCGACCGTAGACGGCGAATAGCAAGGTGGACCATTGTCAACATTGGCGCGGCGGCTCCGAAGGAGAGTCACTTGACCACGGGCGCTCGTAGAGAACGGACGTACGGCAATCGCTCGGCGCGTACGTTGATTGTTAATATATTTTGATTATTGGGCTACACGTAAGCGGCTTCGGGACTATCGAGGCTAAGCATCGATTATGATCCTTCCACTTAGCGGGAGTGATCCTGTCGATGGATTTGAATACTGGAAAATCCAGTTACTTGGACTCGATTAGTTAGTGGCGTGTTTATTGTCGATCGTGGATCGAACAATATTCATGTGACCACGTCCGAGCACCTTACAGTCATATGCCTTTCTCATTGTTTTATATTGATTATTATATTCGCGTCGCCGAGCGATTGTATTTCTACGTTGCGGCCATTTGTATTGATCATATATCATTGTAATATATTTGGAAATATAAGATCTGAGTTTTGAATCAAATGTGTGTTCCATTGTATTCCCGAGCGGCTGCGTCCACCTTTTCGGAACCTACCCCTACACGCCGAGGCTGTGAAAATAGTATACGAAAATTCGATCTAATCGAATGAATTTCGTTTTGGACACACGATTGGTTGGTGTCGTCGAGCGCCTGGCGTGTGTTGTCGTTTACAATTGGGTTGGCAAGAAAGTAATTTCGGTTTTGTAATATGAAATGAAACTTAATCTTTTTTAACAAAGAATGAAATTTAATATACATTTTCCATTTTTTTCGATGACCTTTTGCCATCTTTCAGACCAATTTATGATTCCGCTCTTACAGAAATGTTGGTCTTTATCAGCAAAAAACTAAGCCAAGTGCGATTTTAGACTAAATATTCGAATTAATCATTTAGTTCCTTGGAAGCAGCTCTAACTACACAACACCCACCAAATTGACAGCATAACTTATGTTTGATACAATTCAGCTTTCGATGTGGTTTGTATAAAAATGTAATGACAAATTAAAATATGTCGGAAATGTTCGTTTTTGCACTCCATATTAAAATTCACGCTAAACTAACAATTGCAAACAAAATGAAGCACAATTTGTTTCTAAATCCTGCCAAAGGTGACAACATTCAATTTTCAGAAGCAAAAAATGATAACATTGTCGGAAGTCCTTCAAAACAAACGTAACATTAGCTATCGACGAAAACCGAAATTACTTTCTTGCCATCCCAATAAAATAAAATATACCATAATCCCAGTTTCCTGTTACAGATCTTTTTCAAACATTTCGAAAAGACCACACGGACGATAAAATAGTAGTTTACGTGCCACTCACACTCGGAACATCGATGAATTATTCCCGCGGCGTTACGCAATTTCTCTCTCCCCGTTATTGTTAACGCGGTTGGCACGGGAGGATGGCGAACCGTCCGAGCAATTGTCCGTACTTGAATCGCGTCATGGCCTCCATACTCGCGGATTCAAGGGAAATGCGTGTAACTGTGGTTCAGGTACTCACAATTGTTGTTCATATTCATGGAATGAAAAGATTTAAGTATTCACGGTCAGAATGCGCCGGCGAACAATAGGAGGATTCAGGGCGCGCTGCTGTTTCGTGGAAACATTTCCCTTCTGCTCGATACTGAATTCCATGACCATGGTTAGAAGGTAGAGCAGCGATGTTTTTATGGGGTAATGAAATAAAACTCTAATGGAACTTGCAGAACAGATTATTTTCGGTGGAAGAAGACAGTTTGTATTGTTGGGAGATGAAATGTTGGCACACTCCCACCGAGCTAGAACGGCATAGGAACAAGGGGAATCCTTTTATTTCACTTAACGACTCTAAAAACATTTTAGTTTTAGATTTTTTGCTTAAGTTAAATGATATAGACAAAGGGGAAATATTTCACTTAACCTAACACCACCTAAAACATTATGGTTTTAGATTCTTCGATTCGTGATAGGGGATGAACTTCTGTCATTGAACTACAATACGTTAGGGCACATCCGTCAAACTGAAATAGTAAAAAAGAAAGGGAGACCGTCTGCTTGCTATGATTTTTTTTTATACTCTTGTTTTAGTTTCTTAGTAATTTCTTTTGCACGATGGACTTCTACCACTGGATCTATTGAAATTGGCGCACTTTGACCAAGCTGAAATGGTACAGCAAAAGGAGGAATTTTCTCAGTAGTCCAAACATTTTTTACGAAATTTTAGCTCTAAATACTTAGCGGTTCGGGTTAAGTGATGAACTTCTACCATTGAACTACAATACGGTAGGACACTTTCGCCAAACTGAAATAGTACAGGAGAAAGGGCGACCCTCTACTTTCTCCGCCAAATTTTTTCCCAAAAATCCTAGCTCTCGGTTGTTCGCAATTTATTTTGTGCGACGAACGTCTACGCGTTACTCGACCAATAATGGCAATACGTTTCAATAAAGGTGTGGTTGTTACGCTGGTGCAAAGATTCTCCTTTTTCCTTCTTCTCTGTCAGTTTGTAAGTAGTGTGCCAACAGCTCATCTCCCTATGATACTAGTACAGCAAAAGTGCATCGAAAGAGTCGACGGCCGTAGGCTCAAGAGCCTTCGAGTATTTTTCGATTATTCTCTACAATAAGGCACCCTTGGACTGATGATCCATTAACGAGCTGCAAAAAATGTCCGGATAATGGAGCTGCATTTACGGCAGTAATTATATAGAAATCTATCATTATAGGGAAGATAGGTGCTATTGTACGAGAATCAGCTTCGTCGCTCTCGTTGAAGAAATTTTTAGATTACACGAGGGATTAAACTTGAAATATACAAAGGATTGCAGATACTTCATTAAGTACCTTGCATTATAATATCAATTCTCATCCCTGACATAAAAAATGAAACGAAATGACTTGGAATTCTAAAAATTGTCAATTTCAAAATTGAATAAAAGGCCCTGCAGCTTAACTACCTTGCTGCAAGTAAAACTGTGCTTCATTTCAACACACCGAACTTCTAAAAGAAACACAGTTCATGCAATCTACCGACCACTTTCCGCCATCTTGCAGTACTTCAAGATTCAGGGACCAATACACTCACCAGCATCCCCCGCACCATCGAAATCCCCAAAAAAGCAGAAATTACCAAATGCAACCTCTCTCACTCCTACGAATCGCTCTCCACAGTCTTACAGTACCGAAAATCCAGGGGTCAATACACCCATCGACATCCCCCGCACCATCAAAATCTCCCAAAAAACAAAAATTGTCAAGCGCAACCTCTCTCCCTCCTACCAATCGCTCTCTACAGTATTACAGTACCGAAAATCCAGGGGTCAATACACTCACCAGTATCCCCCGCACCATCGAAATCTCCGAAAAAGCAAGAATTATCAAACCGCAACCTCTCTCCCTCCTACCAATCGCTCTCCACAATCTTACAGTACCGAAAATCCAGGGATCAATACACCCACCCAGATCCTCCGCATCACAGAAATCTCCCAAAAAACAAAAATTACCAAATGCAACCTCTCTCTCTCTCCTACCAATCACGCTCCACAATATTACAGTACCAAAAATCCAGAGGTCAATACACTCACCGACATCCCCTGCATCACTGAATCTTCCAAAAAACAAAAATTAACAAACGCAACCTCTCTCACTCCTACGAATCGCTCTCCACAATCTTACAGTACCGAAAATCCAGGGGTCAATACACCCATCCAGATCCTCCGCATCACAGAAATCTCCCAAAAAACAAAAATTACCAAATGCAACCTCTCTCTCTCCTACCAATCGCTCTCCACAATATTACAGTACCGAAAATCCAGGGGTCAATACACTCACCAGCATCCCCCGCATCACTGAAATCTCGCAAAAAGCAAAAATTATCAAACGCAACCTCTCTCTCTCCTACCAATCGCTCTCCACAATATTACAGTACCGAAAATCCAGGGGTCAATACACTCACCAGCATCCCCCGCATCACTGAAATCTCCCAAAAAGCAAAAATTGCCAAACGCCACCTCTCACCCTCCTGAAATTTCCCGACGATCCTCTTATCTCCCCGGCCTCTTCCAATTACTTCCCATTCACACGGAAAACCAATTACCCTCTCGGAATTGCATCCATCAAAATTTATTACCGCCGAATTCAAACGGGCGCCGCAGCCGCCCAGGAAAGGAAGTGGCTCCAGGCGAGCGTCTCGCTTACGTGTCACCGTTAATTCCCATGACGGTACCATCATGAATTACGGTCGGCATCGTCCTATCCTCGTGCACGCCAATGAAATAAGTATCGTTAGAAGCCATGAGCTCGCGAGACGGCTAAACATTACGGCGGGGCGACGTTGAACGTCGACGAGGACAACGACAGGTGCGATTAACGAGCGTTTGACTGGAGTTTGGATCTAGACCGACCGCTAATTAAATTAATTTCAAGGTACGGCTCCTCGTTCCATGGTGGCTTTCGCCCACGTACCAAGTGCCAGTCACGAATGCAGTAAACGGGGGATGCCGGGATGACTGGGGGAATTCGAACAGTGGCATTTAAGACAATTACTCAATTAATTTCTTTGCGCCTACGAAAAAAAGGTCGTTATGCAGCGTTACGCCTGGGGAAGATTAAGAAGGCGTGGATGATTCGATGAGAGAGCGCGAAGAAGTTTAATGGAGGGATGGAGATAAAAATGATTGTCGATTTTTGCGGGGATAGATTAAATCGTCTTGGGAATCGGTGGGTTGTTTTTGTGGGAATTGTTTGTTTACGTGGGAATATAAGAAGAGGAGATAAGTGTTCTTTGTGGTGGCGATCGTCTTGCAAGTTATAGGAGAGAACTGGTCGTTTGAGAAGGCAATGGACGATGGTTGACGAGAGGGAATTCAAATATAGTATGAATAATATTTAATCTCCATGAAGTCAGCCTCTCTTTTACAAAAGTGCTCGTAACCCTAACAAAATCCATCTTCAAAATTAAAGATCGTTTAGCATCGACGGTTCACCCCTCTCGTATAGTCCTCTTAAATAGAATTACTACTACAGGGTGTTTCAAAAATATCTCAAGCGGCTTTCAGAAGCTATTCTACCTTTTTAAACCCGGAGACGAAGTTGGCGCCAACCCTAAGGGCGGCACTTTCGTTCTTACAAGAGAGACCTCGGTGTCTTCAACCTCGCAACAATTTTCTAGTATTTTTTTCAAAATCTCCTGCGAGCCGAAGGTGCAAAATAGCACGTGGAAGCCGTGAAAAATATTTTCCAAGTTCCCTGTACAAATTACACCCACCAACAACTTCTCCGAACGCGTCTGCAATCACGCAACACACAACGATTCCATTGATAATTTCAAGGACACGCGCTTCGAAGTACCTCCCCAACGTATAATTTAAACCTGCGTATTCCCATTACACTATTTTTTTCGATGGTCAATTACCATTCGAGCCGAACAAAAGAGAGGCAAGAACCCGTCGTGCGGACAGAACGAACGAGTTTCTTTCGCGAGCATAGAGCCGGAGGTCAACGAAGGGAGGAGAGAGCTCAAGGAGCCATCTTCCCCCGTTGAGAAGATCGAGGAAATTGCCGCTGGACGTTCCTCTCGCGCGAAACGAAATCTTATTGGGCCGTGGCTTGGCTCCTTTCAATTAACGCCTTTCCCGTTCCTTGCCTCGCGCCTTCTCCCTGACCCTTTCCCTTTCTTCCCGTCTGAGGCTCCTTACAAAGAAGAGCCCCGTACAACGGTGAAATCGAGGCACACCGATGAGGGTGCGTGACAAGGAGCAAGATGGAGAAACGATGGGAAAACGAGGTGAAGAGAGACGGAAGAAACTGAACGAAACCGTAAAGACATCCTTGGTTCAACTTCTACCGCTGTCCTGGAGACTATGGTGAACAGTGGTAAATACTTGAACCCCCAATTGTTTAGCTGGAGCGAGTTAAAATCCTTGGTATTTGAGTACCGTGATAAGTCTCCTCATGGAGACTCAAAACACAGATTCTGCCTCCGAATTTGAAAAAGTGAAGCTTGACTTACAACGTGAAACTTTCCCCTCCTATATTCCTCACTTTTCACATTCTATTTGAAATAAGATTAGCGGGAAGAATGCGGCTCTTATTCAAAGATTCAAATCGGACCGCAAGATGCAGAGAGCAAGTGAGTCACATCGAGTCCAAGTGAGAAAAGGTTCCGTTGTCCCTACACAGACTCGCCAGCCATTTTTCTAATTCTCGTAATATAGGTGGCAGAAATAGTGAAGTCCTCTGGCCTGTTGACAGGTGTCATTAATCTAACTTGGAGGAAGGCGTCCGCGCGAAACCTGGTGGCCATATGCGACACTTCGGTCGTCGAAAGGTGTTTTACGGATGAATGGATGAGAGTTTGGATGAGCCAAACCTGTATGGCTACGAAAATAATTACGAATTATGGGTAATTAAATATTATTATATATTACCGCCCGCAATTCACCGCCAGAAAATCATCACCACAGCAGTTCACCGCCAGCAGTTTACCTCCACAGCTATTCACCGCCAGCAAATCATCACCACAGCAATTCACTGCCAGCAGTTTACCATTTATGTTAGTCGGACCGCCTCACGATGGTCCTCATTTAAAACTATGCCCAACCAACAGTAATTTATCTTTTTGTTACCTAGACCTAATTGAAACCAAACCCTCCAGAGACAGGTAAGGTGGGACCTTTCCTGTATAATTATCAAAATCTACTGTTAATTAATAAGTTACTCATTTATCGCAGGGAATTTATTAATAATAATGAATTCTAATCACCCTAGAACAAAATTAATGTTCGTGCTTTTTCCCATTTTATTATTTACTCATCCTAAATAAGTAATAAATGTATGGCGGTATCGATCATTCGTGTGGGATCGGGCGGAAGCGCTCCTAAAAAGAGCTTAGGTGCAAAGGACCTGGAAAATAAATGTCATCAGGGAGAGGACGCAGGCGCAGTGGAACCGCGCCGACCCAGGAGATCTCCGTGTTAACCCCTTCAGACCCCAATTCTTTTGTTTCGCCTAAGAAAAATTATTTTTATATTGAGATTAACTTAATCCATAAACACACAGAAAAAACAGATGACGTTGCAGATGTTATTTTTTCATATTAGACGATCACTGGTAGATACATTAGGTGTTAAAACGAAGTTTAAACCTATACGTAATAAACTACAGCACGAAAAGTATTATGTACATTACAATGTGCACAGGGTCCGAAGGGGTTAAGCAACGCAGGGCAAGTACCGCTGCTTGGCTGGGTTGCCGCGCGCCTCTTTCTTTTTCATGATCCTACATTTGTAAGGTATAAATTATTTATGCATAAACTGACGCGGCTGTAAATTAATGGCGGTGAATTTCTTTGGGGGTGAATGGCTGGCGGTGAATTCCTGGCGGTGAAGAGCGGGCCCTGAATTTTCTGGATGCCATGAATTATCAAGAGTTCGACCCTCGCAACCTCAATGCCCACGTTGCAAATTCCACCTCAACATCTATGTACGCCTTCTCCAAGCCACATCAGCACCCAGCATCGGGCCCAATATCAACAATAACGTCACGACCACCTCTCGTCATCCTTACCCCAACACAGGAGGGGAATCGGGCACGATTCACCTCGGATCGTGCCCGCCCTCGCTCCATCGTCCCAGCGAGGAACCGAGGGTAGGAAGAGCATGGAAAGAGAACAGCGAGGTAGATCGAGAGGAAAGTCTTTATCACGAGCGTCTTGGGTTCGCGAGCGGCAATGTCGAAGGAGTGGTAAAGAGGGAACAGGTGGAAGGTGGAGAAGACAGAGGAGTATGAGGTGGTTCGGGAGGAGATGGCAGAGGGTGGCGCGGGCAGGGTGGCGGAGCAGAGAATCAGCGAGAGGATGGCGTGTTATGGGGTTTTCACGGGTGCTCGGGAATTTGCATACAGAGCATCTGTCACCAGCCCCTTAGCTGGCTTCGGCCATTCTCGACTCGGAATATCTCCCGGCGCGGATCTACGGGATAATGGGGACCATTCTTATGGTAAACCAGGGGTGCCCGTGATTCGGTCTTCGCCTCTCCTTGCCTCCTTGCCGAACCTTACGCTCCTACGTGCAGCACCCAGTCGCGGATGTGGAGGCAAGACTCTACGGGAACGGTCTCGAAGGTCTTGCTACCGTCGATTATCCGTAAACTGCCTTTATCCTCGACTTTTTCTATCCACCCTCGACGAAGCGCGCCGCGGAGTTTCGGTGGTGTTGGTTCAACGATTTAACGGCTTCCTTTGGCTGTGGAAAGTTCTTGCTGCGAGGCGCTCGTGGGGATGGCTTGATTATAATTTAGGAAGTTGGAGTATTTTTTTATAGGGTGATGTTAAAAAGGCGGTGCAATCACTTCGATACTTCGGACTCCGGTATTACGTGTTTCTGGCAGACATCGAAGCAGACAGAGACATCGAACGAGTATTCCTATCCCTCCGATTTGCATAAGTCTCAATTTCTCAATTAGCATGCACTACGCCGAGGTGTTTTCTACGTGCACCTGGCCTATTCGAGCACCGATGAGTGTCCTCTCGATTTCCAGAATACACGAGCAACAGATCGATTGTCATTCCGAGGGTCTATTCGATTCGTCCTGTTCGTAATTCCGCGGACGAAGACGAAACCGGATGTACCGCGAGCGCCATCGAATCTGACGATGTAGCCTACGCATTCGATTTAAGTTCTGTGAAAGATAGATGAAAATGAAACTCCAAGAGGTTGAAATACCGACAGCACAGCACGTTGCACGCTTCTCTTACGTTTCTGCAAACACCACTTCCTCATACAGCACTCCTCCAATTTACATACACTACCGGCCAAAAGTTTGGAATCGCTACGTAAAGGAGAAACAGGACATTTATAAGAAACAATCAATGGCTTTAGAGTAACTGAGGACATTGTATTTATCGAAATACAAATAGCATGTTTTGCAGTTTGCATTATATTTTTCTATGGGGGGATGAGTATTTTTCTTCAGACTGCCTTTTCATAAAAAAAGCCACCTTTACTTTTAATGACAGCCTGACATATTCTGGGCATCCTGGAAATTAGTTTTTCGAGTGCTTCTAATTTTATGCCTTATGCTTTAATTATATATTTTTTTTTGTCACGAAGTCAGCCAATAGGAATCTACTGTTGCAATATTCATCGCTTCTTGACGAACAAAAGAATCAGGGGTTTCTATATAAGCCGACAACAGAACATCTTTCCCGATAGTATGAAAGTTCATTCCGCGCATTGTCTTAAACTGGGTGTATAACCTATATAAGAGCATTATGGACATAAGAACATACCGAAATCTCTAAAATCATAATGCAGTATGTTAATGTCTAATATAATAACAAAGGATCATTTCAAAGTTTATCGATGTCGTCGATTATGACGGAAATCAGCAGGTGATTCCAAACTTTTGGCCGGTAGTGTATATCTCCCAATCCACACGTTTCCTTCTACAAGGTTGAAAACCTTTTAAAACTGCATCCACCAAAGCGATCCTTGGACTCTAGAATTTCCTCGAGTTTCCAGGTAAAGGTGAGCAAGTACTCGCTTTCATCTAAGGTCAATCGACGCGAGGATACTCGGCGTTTTGCGTTCGATCGGTTCTCCCGCCGGTTTCTTCGGCAAGGCGCCCCAGCAGGTACCTGTTCTATTCGCCCTCTTGTCCCGAGAACGGTTTTCCAGGCACGAATCGCGGGACGCATTGAAATTCACCGCGGATCTCGCTTTCCATCTCTATTCCTGTCAGCCAAGAGCAGAGCCACGCGCTTTGATCCGAGACGAAGAGCCAAACGTAGACACCCCTTAGTCGGCTATATACCTATATAGAGAGGCACCTACGCAGGGCTGTTTTACTCTCGAAGCACATCCGCCTTTGTTCGCGACGCCCTTTAATTTAGCTCGGCTCTTCTCTCTCTCATTCTCTCTGAAGTCACCTCGCTTTACCTTCACTTTTACTTTATATCCGTTCTTCCACCTCTCCGACTCTCGGTTTGTAGTTTTCTTCTAATTTCTTCTTCCCCCCGTCGCCTCTTCTCATTCTGGTTCTCTTCTGCTCTTTTTCAGGTATTCTCCTTTCTCGGGTTTTTCATCATATCGCCAGATTTCTCTTTGGTTATCTTCTCATCTTTTGGTGCTGTTTCGATCTTTCATTTTCTTCTACCTTTTTTCTGTAATTTCTGCCATCTCATTCTTTTCAGAAACTCGGCTATCTTCGATTTTCATTCGTGTGTTTGACACTGTCCCCTCTTCCTCTTTCGCACCATTCTATTCTCTTTCGATCATCGTCTCTCTCATACATTTTTCTTCTCTTTCTTCGCACTTCGCCCATTCTCTTTCTCAACTTGTCCTCCTTTTTCGTTCCTCCCGACACATTCCGTATTATTCCTCTTCCTTTTTCATACACTTTTATCCTCTTTCCACCATACTTTCCTTCACTTTGCTTTTCCTCCACCCTTTTTTCGCCCCTTCTTTTTCTTATAACTTTTCCTTTTCCATTCGTTCTTTCTCTTTCTTCCGCAGTTCTGTCTGCGATCGATCGCGTGCAAGAATGATTTTCTCTCTTGACCGTATCCCGAGATAGGAGAATCCCCGTGCGAATCTTCGATTATCGGAGATCGAAGCACAGCCACGAAGCAATTTGTAACGTTCGTTCTAGACTCGGCAATTTCTCTCTCGTTTCGATTCTCTTGCAAAACCTACCATCGACGATAAAACCACGCGCCGTCGACGTTTTTTTTCCGCTCCAAGGGCAATCGTGATTAACCCCGATAAAGGCAGCAATATTGCTTTCTGAAAAAATGTATCTGCGCTCTTTCCGATTTCTTCGGTTTTTGAAGAACACCTGTTCGCGTAGACAATGAACTTCTATGCAAGGCTGCAGCGTTGCAGAACAATTTGTTTAAAGTGAGTTTCAAACCTTTGCTGTTACTATTTTAATTATCTTTCTTTACCTTATTGTTAATTAAAGTGCAGTTTTAGTTATCAATATAGCAATAATCTGTAATTATTATTATTTTAATCATCGACAATATTTGTCAATTTAATTGCGATTGACTGCCATCAAATCGAATATATTAGTTCGATTAGCCCAAAAGTGTTAAACATTTCTACAAATAAAAAAGCTTTTAAAACTTCCCATAACGAAACCACAAAGCCAGCACGCAAATCTTCCATTTCCAACAAAACCATAATCCTTTCGAATTCAAATCCATCTTACTTCTTATTTCTTTATTTGCCCCCCCCCCCCCCCCCCAATTATATTCCAGTCCCTTTTAAAACTCGGGAAAAGCGTAAAACAAAATTTTGCAATTAGATACGTTGCTCTTAAAAGAGGCAATTTCTAGAGCGAATAAAGATCGTCAATAAACCGTCTCACGGGTTATCAACGACCCGGTCGAACGAGTCCGATTATGTCGGATAATGTCAGTTCCTCGCACGTTTTATTTCCTCCGTTTAGAATCTAAGCGAATCCCAGCTGAACTTGACGCAATATCGAGTCATTCGTGCGGCAATGAACGTTCATCGCGATAATAACTGGAAGAGGCGTAAAAACGTTAATTGTCCACCGGGTAGTACACTTTCCATGGACTTTAATGCGAACGTTTCGAGATTATTATATCGTGTCGTAAGTTCAAGTGGATGGTACGAAGAAGAAGCGTATTTGCAATTTGCCGATCGTTCGATTTCTACGTTTATTGCCACGGTTTAAATGATACAGTCGGCTGCATTCGAGGACACTGAGCTCTGTGACTCTGTGGTTTTATGCAAAACGCGTACATGTAATTTGCGAATAATTTTCACTTAAAGTCGTCGAACGATCGGGAATTACTGCCGATG
Organism: Cerceris ruficornis; assembly: GCA_963989415.1. Lineage (NCBI taxonomy): Eukaryota > Metazoa > Arthropoda > Insecta > Hymenoptera > Crabronidae > Cerceris > Cerceris ruficornis. The sequence goes on along the minus strand of OZ022518.1, from coordinate 11,453,895 downwards.
GGGAATCGTTGAATGTGATTATTATTTATTGACGGTAATGTCTTCGCTTTGAGCGGCAATTGACAAAGAATATTTTTCTTTCTTTGGATGATGAATAGAGCGAGATGTCAGGTGTAATTATTTGCGCACACTTTTGGATTTTATTTTTTGGAAAATTAACCTTCGACTCTAGAAATTTTATTTTGTGTTTTTTTTCTGATGGTACGATGACATATTTTATCTGGAGTCGCCAGTTTTAGGTAACTTCCGAATCACCAAGGCTCATACATTTATCGCAAAGAGGAAAGTTTCAAAGCCGTTAATCAGAACTATTAGTAAAACTACCGAGACAGATATACTTGTTGAACGTGGAAATTTTCTGATGTTGAAGAAAATTTTAACCTGGTTTTATTAGCTGAGAGCTCAGTTCTTCAATTCCAAGATCACAATAGAATTGCACAAATATTAAACATCTAAGACCTAATACACACACCAAAATTATTCCTGAAATCACCATTGTCTTTCACATTCCTCGCCACTCTCTATCATCGCAAATGCTAAGGCGATCTGACTGATGAAAGTCCAGACCTGAAAAAAAGAAGGCTAGATTTCTCATTATCAAGATCTCCTCCCCAAGAATTTACCTACTAAAATTATTACACTACACCCCCAGTACACTTAGTACTCCTAAACCTCAGAGACTTAACCTTAGTCCGACTAATTGAAAATCCAATTCTTCATATTTCCAGCCACAAAAACAACATTGTTAATTCGCCAATAAAAAAAAGAACGCGTATCAAAGAAAATTACAAAAATCACCATAGTCTTAAACTCTCTCAATCCTTCAAACATCCCAACTCTTAACGCGACTTTGACTGTCAAAATTCCAGACTTCAAAAAAAGAAGGCTAGATTTCTCATTATCAAGATCTCCCCAAGAATTTACCTACTAAAATTATTGCACTGCACCCCCAGTACACTCAGTACTTCTAAACCTCAGAGACTTAACCTCAGTCCGACTAATTGAAAATCCAATTCTTCATATTTCCAGCCACAAAAACAACATTGTTAATTCGCCAATAAAAAAAAGAACGCGTATCAAAGAAAATGACCAAAATCACCACAGTCTTAAACTCTCTCCACCATCTGCCGCTCTCTCTACCCCCATCTCTCAATCTTCCAAACATCCCAACTCTTAACGCGAGTTTGACTGGCAAAAGTCGAGTCCTCGAAGGAAAGGGGGCTAGATTTCTCAGGGTCGTGGTCTCTTCTCGAAGGAGGGACCCTCGGTCCGTGGACGGTTTCGCCCGGAGGCTGGCTCGGAAGGGTGAAAAATTGCAGGGACTTATTAAACGGAAAAGTTGGCCTCGCGGAGAAACGAGACGGGACAAGAGGAGCCGGTGTGCTCGCAGTGATATATGTGTACCCATCGGGTAAGAAAGTTCTGACGAGCGGAGAGAGGACTGCCGGCTGCGTTATTATTGGCGATAAATTATCGAAGTCTCCGTGAGCAGAGCCGTGGCGAGCGTAGGGGGATACAAAAACTCGGGTGTAAAGTTGGCACGAGGTACGTCGCATTAAGCGATCGGTGAGATTTACGAGCGGGGACTCTCGCTACTTTGGAGGATCTCGAGGACGTGGGATCGATGGATGGAAATAATCGGAGAGAAATTAATGAAGGAGGGGAGTGCTCGATGATTGCTGGAGGACGTTTCTCATATTTTCTAGGTATATTGTTGCAGTCTGTACCAGTGTTTCCCAACCTTTTTTGTGCTATGCCCCACCTAAGTCTCTCTAAAATTCTTATGCCCCGTGCCCCTAACGTATACATAATTTATAATATTTAAAAATTGAAATGTTCTTATATTTATTATTTATATTTATACAATGTATATATTTTTTAAAACAACGAGTCTTTTGTTGATTTTCTATGTCTCTACGAGCATAGTATATTTTACAGATACAAAAATTAATTGGTATATTTACTTCCTGGAATGCTTAAGAGGTTGCAGCTGTATAGCTATGCAGTGTGTTTTACGTTATAACCGAAAAGGGTCCTTAGACCCTTGCAGAATTCTTTTAGACCTCACTCTGTGACTTTCACTCTTACAATTAGAGAGAAGACGTACCCTCTTCATATATTCTTAGAATAAAGTGTTGGTCTATTCCATTAGCTTTTAAACAAAGTGTTGTTATTTAAAACCCTAAAAACCAATAATTTTTACAACAATTTAACGGACGCTTAGCTCAAATTAACAGCGACGGTGATTTAAATATATTAAATAAGTACTCTGAAAAAAGAGGAATGAAGAGGTGAATAAGATGATCAGTTAAGTAATTTATATTTTGTAAGATAGATGTGGAATATCTACTGGATGGCTCTCCTGTAAGTTTTAGGAATTTTATTTTTAATTAGGAACCAGTCATATTGAATGCCTTGGTTGTTCTAGTGTTAAGGCGGAAGATGGAAGAAGAGAGAGTTAAATAGAGAGTGGTTTGAAGGATTTGAGAAAGAGGTTGGTTATTGCATTTAAGAGAGGATGAATTTAATGGATGTAAGAAGTTAATATTACAAGCTATATTTATACGAATTCTGATCTATCTCTCGAGTATCAGTAGCTATCCCTAATAGTGAGGTACTGTAATCGAATCACACCTGCATACAGACCTTAACGCTAGTATAGAGCATCCCTAATAAACAGTATACCTCAATTATCTCATATCCCAGCCTATCGAGTACCTCCACAAACTACCCTTACGATTACCTCCTCCTAGCACAATTAGCAGCACTGCACACTTGGAATTTCCTCCACCAAAACTCCATAACAAAACATGATCCTTGCAATTCAAAGTTAGCAAACCTTTTAGTGACAAAAACCTGTATCTAACATACTCATCCTCTTGATCTCTCCGCACGGAAAGGAGAGTCCTCATATAAATACAGGGGTCAATGGTGGGTAAAGAGGTAAAGATTCCAACTTACAATCCCTGACAAGTCCCCATCAACTCTGAACATTTTTTTCTAAATTTTTATTTAATATACCGTAGCTTCGATGTTTCGAAGCCGAGCTGAATCTGTGGGTTTTGGGCGAAGTGATCACAGAAAGTACAAGAGCTATGCTACGTAAGAAGCCAAAGTCTTCGCAACCAGTGGGACCTAGTAAATACTCGATGGAGCATTGAGTAGAATTAACTGCAAAAGTACGAGACAGTTTATATGATTATTTATTATGCTATATAATAACGTTACGTCTATAGTAAATCTACGTTGTTCTAGTGAAAGAAGACCGATTAAAGTTAAAAAACTTTAAAATGTTACAATATTATCACTAGAACAACCAAACCAGTCAAAATGACTGGTACACAATTTTTTCCAAAAATTCTCCAAGTTTATAGAAGAGTCATAGAATATATATTCTGCGTCCATCTTATAAAACATAAATTACCGAATCGATCATCTCTTCCACCTCTGAATTCCCCTTCTTTCAAGATACTTATTTAATATATTTAAATATAACAGATTTAACGCCGGTAGTTCTAGTATTAACACTATTCCTACCGACACTTCACGTATACCTTTTCCTACCGCAACCGGTGAATTTGTCAAATGATAATTTTTTCCCAGAAAATGAACAGTAAAAAAAGAAGTGAATATTGAAAAATGTATTATAATGTGAATGTATTATACGTATATTTGAGGAAAAGTCGTGAAGTTTAAAGGCGAAATTTTAAAAACGGTCATTTGACCGGTCGTGGTAGGAATAGTGTTAAAATACTGCTGTTAGAAAATTGAAGTATTGCCGAGTACATAACTATTATTACTTTTAACATTTCTGTTCTATACAGATGTGATTTTAATTGAAACAGATCCGGTTCGGTGGAAATGACAATACTAGCAAAATACGGGTGGCATTCACCGTGCTAATCGGCACGCGGACTCAGGTGGCCCCAGGTGCGTCAGGCCCGTACCTGTCGACCCGGGACGGACAGGCCCCTGGGGAAGGTCCTCGCAGAATTAAGCATAGCACTCAAATACAAAAAAATGCAAAACGGAAAGAAGAAGAGTCCTCGTTCACCGGATGATCATCCTCACCATCGCCCTTACAGGATTCCAGGGGTATTTTCCATTGATAGGGGATGCTGGATGAAGGTACAGCATCTTCGGAAGCATCCATAAAGTGAAATGCATTCGATTTGGCGAAAGAACGTCGGATCGTAGGACAAACGAGCCGCTCTCTGCAGGATGGCTCGATATCCTGGCAGGCATCTCCGCAGGTACATTGCGTTCCTCCCTCGGTTCCTCGGCGGCAAGGCTTTCCGGATAATTCGAGGCGATAAGCCCGTCGCCGATGAGAGGGTTTATCGTTAGGGGATATCCCCTCTCGTCGACGACAGGGCGAGACTCTAGCTGAGATTCAAAGTAGAAGAAACGTGGGAAGAGAGGGACGGGGGAGGAGGGACGGTACGCGTTTAAGGAGAGAGGTAGGAGAGAATTGCGGAGAGGGATTTGAGAGTAGAGATACTGTTAGAGAAGAGGGAGGGAGGGTGTCGAAGACAGAGGTGATTCTAGAGGTTGTGGAGGAATTTGGAGGGAGATATTAGAGGGAGAGTGGAAGAGGAAATTCGAAAAACAGTGTATTTCTAGGGAGGGAGAGAATGGAGATGAGGTCTCTATCCTAGGTCGTGCAAGGTTGGTGAAAGTGAAGGATTCGAAGACAAGTAATTCTAGAAATGTGAAGGTCATTGAACGGACACACTGAAAAGAGAGTAAAGGAGAAAATTAAAAAGGGATATGCTCGTAGTGACAATGACAGATGAAGGGCACAGACGTAAAAAGGGGTGAGAAGGAATCCGGAATAGAGGTACCATTAGAGAAAAAGTGGGAGAGGAAATTAAGTACGGAGGTACTCCTAGGCAATGAAGTGAGACACGAACTTAAGAACTTAAGACCTTGAGACATGAAAAAAGTCTAAAAGAATGGAAATTTAGAAAAAAAAGTACTCCGACACGGACGGAGAAAGAGGACCATGGGAGAACATAAGAGAGAAGGAGAACGTATGAAAGTCAAGGATAACGAAGGCAAATCCACTGAAACGCAGAACAATCAAAAAGAGACAGAGAAAAGGCAGGAAAAGGGGACAAGCGTGGAAGAGGATATCGGGTACGTAAGTAAGGAGCAACCCGAAAGAGGAGGATCTCGAGGACGAGGTTTAAGCCGTCTGCTCGTAAATCGCACTCGTCCGTATCCTCGTCCTCGGTTGGCGCACGATTGGCTCGTCGAATCGATCCGAAAAGCGTGCAACTTCGGGGGAGAGAATCGGCTAGAAGAGACCGAGGACCAAGAAGGGAGCCATCGCGAAGACGAGCCCTGGAACGAACCGAACGATTAAGATAAATACACCGAGGCCATCGTCTACCTTCGCTCTTCCGCCGAGGTAAGTGCACGACTCTGCCCCTTCGACGTTCACGGTTTCCCTTTACTTTCGCAATATCACGTAAATCAGGTTTTTAGAACTCGATGAAGGCTGCCGATTTCGGCGACTCCTTGGCCGACTTTCGGACACTGAATTCGCGAGAATGTTGGAAACTGTGGCGAAGAGAAAATGCAGGCAGGATGATCTCAGAATGGAAGGGCCATTGTTGCAATGCCACCTAGGGTCTGATGTTTCAGGTAGGTTTCACGCAACTGAGATAATTATGTACCGAATAATAACTCAACCGTTTGAGTGCCAGGAGCTTTTGCAAAAATCTGGTCGAAAAGTGCAATTTCAATGTTTTTAATTTCAATGTTTTTCAATTTCAATGTTAGCTTATAACCGATAAATATAAATTTTTGTTTACGGCGCGACGTAATAAAACAACTAATCGTTTGTAAAAATAGTGATTCTATTTGAACAGGTCCGGCCAATTTCATAGCTTACAGACAACTCTCTGATATTTTGTTATAAACATTCGTTACTCGTAATAACTCGTGACAATATATTACTAAACTATCTTTACTGATCATACAAATGGTCGACTCAACACTCTGAGGTACAGAAAAAGCCATCGCGCTGCCAAACGCTTAAACCATTAACACTAAAACTACCAAACCAGTCAAAATGACTGGTACACAATTTTTTCAGAAAATTCCCCAAGATTATAGGAGAGTCATAGAATTGAAATTCTACGTCCATCTCATAAAACAGAAATTACCGAATCGATCATCATTTCCACCTCTGAATTCCCCTTTTCTCAAAGTATTTATTTAATATATTTAAATATAACAGATTTGCCGCCGGTAGTTCTAGTGTTAATCCATTAAAGAACAAAGACCTTGCCACGATAAAATCTCAAGCCAATTTTCTAAAACATAAACCAAAATCCCAATATTCTCCTTTGTGTCTCAAACGCACCACAGTTCCCCAGCTTGAACATCGATTCCGAAGCCAACGAACCCAGCATCAGCCGTCCTCCAGTTCTCCAACTCCGCAAAGAAATCCCTCTCTCGAAAATCATCGAAACGAGCTCGTCCGCAAACAATGAAATCGCGTCACCGTATCGGATATGTGGTTCGTTAAATCGCGAATATTTCGCGGAAAGAGCTTTCCCGGAGAAAGTTTTCTCAGGAATCGGAATTCTCGAGGCCGTTGGGCTCCACGAGCGAGCGAGTTTCTTAGCCTGGCCGGGTCCGGTCGAGCACGTTTTTTGCACGGCCAGTGGTCGTCCCTGCGCAACGGCTGTATCGAGAGCCGCTCGAGTAAAACGCAAGTAATTTGAGCGTAGATTCATCACGCTGCATCGATCACCATCAACCCGATCCAATAATACTCGTTTCTTCCGTCGAAAAAGCCGCGATATTAAATTGCGCCACGGTCGATTTCGTTCGGGAACGTTACCTGGGAAATTCTAACTCGTGGCGACTTCCAATTGCTTCGTTATTGTGTGTTCCTTCATTATTCGATATTGCAATTACTGTTTTGTTTGTTGATTTGAAAAGACCGCGAAATCGATTTATGCGGGGATTTCAATGTTAAAGATTCTTATTTGAATTCACCGCTAACTTGTTTTGTTACCGTGTTTTTAGCAAGGATTGAAATTAGAGAGGTTCCTTTGTTGGTTTGAAAAGCGCGGTAAATTGATTTGCGCGGGGATTGGAAAGTTTGTCGAAAAATCTGATTTGAATTGATCGATAACTGGGTTTTTGGTAGGATTTTCATTAAATTGTTGAATTAAAGAGGTTTATTGTATGCCTTGAAAAGCACGCTGAATAGAGTAACAAGGCGATTTGAAAGTAAATTGAAAATTCGAATTTGTAGCGACTATTAATTTTATTATTATTTTTTTTATCAAGTTATGCAATTAAAGTCGTACTTGCTGCTTTAAAAAGCTTGACAAATCAATTTACGATCTCCCACTATTCCTTTTTCACTAAATGTTGAAATCACCGAGCTAAGTTTCTTTAGATTTTGCAGTTCTTGAAACTAGTAATCGCAATTGCTGCTGAAACGTAATTAAACGCAAGGGAAACACTTTTGACGGCAAGGTGAGACCCGGGGATTAAGGAATCTTCAATTTCCTTGGGGTTGCAGAGAGTGTTCTAAGAGAGTTGCCCGGTTAAGCCTGAGAGATGCAAATTGAAAATTCTTAGTTCGAATCGCTTCTCTCCGAGCACCGCCGCGCTTGATTTTCAGTACTTTCCTCGTTCTACTTTAAATGTCCGTTTAACCCCTTCGCTTATTCCAATTTCATTTGTTTTTCTTTCAATATAACGTTTCAATTTCGCTCATAATATTCGCAATCATTTTTTTCTTCATCTAAATGACCCTCAATACTAAAAATGAGGAATGTGTCGACAAAAAAAGTAAAAAATACGGCTAAAGTTGCAGATCCCAATACACAATTTATATAATAAACAATATTAAATATACGCACTTAAACATTTTTGTTATAAATTTAAATGAATAATATTTGCATTTCCAATGAACCGAAGCTGCGATGTATTAAATAATAATTTAAGAAGTATCTCCTAAAGGTGGTGAGGGAGAATTTGAACTCAGCCCCACCAATTACAAGTCTGAACCATTACCTCGTTACCCACCATAGCCCCATAGTTAATATTAATATATAGTTAATAATAATAGTTAATTTGACCTATTTTATATTTTCACTTAAATATCCCTCAGTATCCAAAGTCGTCACCATCGACTGATAAAAACGAGTAACCTACGAATTTCCCAAAATTAATTTCATTTAGCTAACAAAAAATTAGAAAAATTCAAACAGCAACATATTCAATAATACTCTATTAAACTTCGGACAAGGAAAATTTTTCTGCATTTGCGACTCTAAACAAAGATAGAACCAAAATGGAATTAACAAATTAAACATTCGAAAATGTAATGAACTAGAACTACCGGCGTTTTTCTTATATTTAACTATATTAAGTACTTTAAAAAAGGAAGAATCAAGAGGAAAAAGTGCTAAAATAAATTCAGTAATGTACGCTTTTTAAGATAAATGGGGAATATTTATTGTATGGAAAGTCTATAAGTTATATAACATCGTATAATTTGTCTACAAATTCGAAGAATTTTTATAGAAAGTTAGAAACTAATCATTTTGACTGCCTTGGCAGATCTAGTTGTTAAATGCCATTAAATTTTCAAAGAAACATTAAACACCGTCATACTTAGGTAGACTCAACACCAACCGGATAACTCTAAGCTGATTTTCTCCGAAATCGAATCACCCGTTCAAGGAACTCCGCGATAAGAGGGCTTTTAACCGCGTTCCATTCATTAGAACCGCTGTAAATCATCCTCGCGGTGGGAAAAAAGGAGGGCGAAAGCTGCGCGTAAATTGTCAAAATTGAACGGTTGTCGAAACGGTGGAAATTAGAAGACAGGAGCCAATGGAGAAAGGGGCGGGAAGTCTGAGGGAGGACGAGGGTGAGGCCGATACCTTGCGAACTTCCGAAGGACCCTTCGTTCTTCGTCCTTCGGGAGCGTCTTGGAGGAGAAGACGGCACGGGGCTACTAACGAACTTATCCCGAAGGCTGAGTGCTGCCTCCGGCAACTAAGGATGCGCCAGAAAATCTCTCGTTCTCCGGAATATATAGGGTGGAACGATTCTGAACAGCGAAGGGATGAAGTAACGCCTTGACGTGGATAAAACGGCAGCGGGGTTTATGGAGGTGAGGAGATTATCTTAAGATTTTTGAAAGTTTGGAGATGAAATGGCAGACGTGTTTGCAAAAGTAGTAGGACAGTGTAAATGGAATTTGTTGATTTGGGGGAAAATAAATGAGTTGTTTTGATTAGTGATTTAAACGAGAAACGGTTATTAGATTATGAGGAGGTTTTTCAATTAATAATGAAACATTAAATCGATTTCTTTCTCTACATTTTATTTTACCCTTTATTATTTTATTTTTAGTTGGATTGCATTTAATATTTTTACATGAAACAGAATTAAATAGTCCTCTTGGACTAAGAACAAACTTAATAAAAAGTATTATTTAATACTTAATAAATTAGTGGGGAGACTCTTCGGTGAAGTCACTACCTTATTATTACAGTTTCCCGGTGGTAAAAAGTGTAACAAATAAGAAATTAAAGGCATAAGTTCGAGACGATGTTACCTTAAAATTTATAGGGGTTGCTGAAGATTAAATTTAGACTATTCTCTAATTACAATTTCTTCGAAAATTATAATCAGTATGCCTATATTTTCCAGTCCACCTTCTATCGCTTCAGCTTCGATAGAAAAAATCCAGCTCTAATATGACAATGAAGAACTTTGAAAAATTTTCAAAAAATCCAAAAAAGGAATGTCGTGAAAAATCTCGACAAACGCGTACAAAGTACATCGTAGAAGAGAAATTTCTTGAAGACACCCTGTATAGATGCGTACACGCATCCACAGGCGCAAGCGCCGTTCCGCTTGGCGCGTGAAAAACGAAGAAAAAGCCGGAAGGGTGGCGCGGCCGAAGACCCGACAGAAAACTCACTTTCCGCTTCGGATCAGCCTCCTCTCCGCCCTGCCGGAGCTCACGTACATACGTCTCCGTCTTCTCTTAACTCGAGAAGAAAGCCAGCGGGAATTCACGTGGCGAAAAATGAGGAAAAGAACAGAAATCTACCTCCGGCCGACGAAAGGGGGAATTTGCGCGCATCGGTGGAAGGAAGGCGCGGAAGTGGATGATGGAAAGTAGCACTGAATTTTGCGAAGAAAATCATCCGTTCGAATACGATTGGCGGGGAAAATGTGAGGAATAATTCTGTATTTTAAGGGGCAATAAATAATAATCAATGTTACGTTGCGTCGCGTTGCTCTGAATTTTCTGAGGGGCAAAAGAAAAGTAGAATATTCTGGAAAGAATAAGTGGAATGTTGATGAGGAAGAGGGTTTTGGTATTAGGTTGATGTTAGAGAAAATAATTGATATTATAGTGGATTGTCTTGTACTTATTTTTCTGAGGAGGAAAAGAAAGTAGAATATTCTGGAATGATTGGAATGTTGATGAGGGAAGGAGTTTTGATTCTGGATAGATGTTGACTAGAACCTACTGTTTCAGGTGGTTGCAGAACCACCAAGAATATGAAACGTTAATTGATAAGTTAGGAAGAATTTTGCAGAGTTGACGGAGAAGGATTTAAACTTGGATTCACTTATTGCGGGTACGAGCCCTTATCTACTTACCCACCATTGCCTTCTTTAACTGCTATGGTCATTTTGCTTAGGGCCTACTGTTTTAGATGAATTTCAAATCACCACGGCTATGATATATTAAATAATAATTTAGGCAAAATTTCTCAAAGGTGGCTGTGGAAAATTTTTGAACTGGGGCCCATTAATTGCGGATTCGAGCCTTTACCTTCTTATCTACTATAGCCCTCTGACTGCAATGATCATTTGACCTAAGACCTACTGTTTTAGGTGAATTTTGAACCACCGTGGTCATGGGATATTAAATATCCAAAGGCTACGATATATTTAATTGAGGAAAAATTTCTCAAAGGTGACAGAGGACAAATTTTGAACCTGAACCCCCTAATTGCGGATTCGAGGCTTTACCTTCTTATCTACTATAACCCTCTGACTGCAATGACCATTTTACCTAAAACCTACTGTTTTAGGTGAATTTCGAACCACCGTGCCAATGGTATATTAAATGACCAAATGCTATGATATATTTTGGAGGAAAAATTTCTCAAAGGTGATTGTGGACAAATTTTGAACTTGGACCCACTAATTGCGCATTCGAGCCCTTACCTTCTTATCTACTATAGCCCTCTGACTGCAATGAGCATTTGACCTAAGACCTACTGTTTTAGGTGAATTTTGAACCACCGTGGCCATGGGATATTAAATAACCAAAGGCTATGATATATTTAATTGAGGAAAAACTTCTCAAAGGTAACAGAGGAGATTCTAAATTCGAGCCCACTGATTGCGGGTCCAAGACTTTACACCCTTAACCCACATTGACCCTACACTACTGTCATATGAAGTCAAAGATCACCCAGTCAACGTTTCGTCTTTCAACTAAAAATGCAATGTACCGATCCTTCGACTGAGATTAGTAACATGTTTACAAATATTTTGTACATCGACGAGGTGACTCGGTCCTCAGTCACTACTATCATTACTCATCCCGGAATCACCGTTCCAAGTCGAAAATCCCTATTTTCCATCTTAACCCGTCGACTCCCAAACTCCATCCCATTCCTTTCATTAAAGTCTTTCGTCCCTTTCCGCAGACACTCATTCTCCCTCTCATTATTAACTCAGTTCGGTCATAACACTCATAATTCATACAATTGTAATTGGATCAACACTCAACATAATTCTATTCAAGTTCATTCATTCATTATTCTCACTCCACACCGTCTCGCTGCACAAACGTGTCTAAATCAGAATTTTTCACTTCAAAAGTAAAACTTCTCTGTTTCGGTGACTCCCTATAAACGCGAAACTTCGAGTTCGCATTACAAAAACAAATCATCACCCCCCGCCGATTTCATGATCCATCAACATCATCCGCGACCCAAGAATGACGTGTCACCTTTCATACTTCCAGTTTTTGCATTTGCCAATGTGCCCACGAAAGTCAGCGAAGACTATGGCTTCCCCTACGTCGTCACTCTTCCCATAAGATTGAGTGCTGGCAATAAAGTGCGCACTTTCTCCGCTTATCGCCGTAGAATTCCTACGGTAGGTATGCAAAAGAACGACGACAAAGAAAAGTCGAAGGAAGGACTGTTACATTCTCCCTATTCCACGCAAGGATTTTCGCGGAGGACGCGGCGTCTCATCGTTCGAGTTGTTCCTTCTTTTTATTCGAGCAATGAATTCTTATAGAGCTGCTTTGCATTACGCGAAAATGCAATGTGTCTGGCGTTTTCGCGAGTCTCGGACAAAATAGGAACTGGTACGAAAGTTTTCATCTGGGCGAATACATCGGTTATAATGGAAACTTTAAGCTCTGTGTTTCCATTCGGCGAAGGAATTTGCAATATCTTTCATTCAAGAATTCCACGGTGAGAGGTAGAAATATGCGTGAAATGCGTAAATGTTTGAATCTAGGTACGAGTGCAGAGTGCGGTATCTGCGGTCGCGTAAATTGTAATCAATATCGTACGATAGGAGTATCGACGGACTAATTGCGGTTACTGTGCTGCTCGAATGACTCTCCCTTTCTACTGGTATCACCAGCTTAATTGGAGGTAACAGTAAATTGCATATCGATAAGAGTAACGATTACAATTTGTGCAGTGTTTTTGCAAACGGGATATTTGAGTTGATTACATCTGCTCTACATAAGAAATATTAATACTAACTCGCTAATTTTCAAGTGCTTCTTCGCAAAAAAGAAATATCCTTTTGGTACATTGTTGTATCCCACTTCTGACACCAAATTTATGTTGTATTCCGTGGGGAGTTTTACAACAGTTTTATTAAACGAAGAATTACTTTCGCGTTTGGAGTTTTTACAAGTAAGGATAACGTCGTCGCAAGATACCGACTGTCAGAGATTCAAGACAATTGATAATTAATTATGAATTGGAAATGAACCGAGGTTTTGAGGGCTCCGAAACAGCGTGGTGGGAGGTTCGGATAACCCCGACTTCTCGTGATTCGGGTTCCAAAGATCGGCCGCTTTTCCTGTGCCTCTTGTTAAGACTAAAGGTCTTTAACCCTTTAACTACGGCTGTCGTCAATAGACTTCGGAGCGAAATTGTCATGAGATACGGCCGTCGTCAATGACTTGATGAATTATGCTGGGAACGGGCGTCGCTTATCGACTTTCATTTGTTTCATCGACAAAATTTCGATAACGAGGTGAAAAAAAACGGAAATATATTATATACAACTTGGTGCGCTGAATGCAAAGTGGGACTTTGTATAGGTGAATGTTACAAAATTTATCACACCAGAACAAATTTTTGATGAAATGAAAATGTTACGTTTCAATTTGCTATTTTGCTATTATAAATTTTTATGTGTATTATAAGTATGCATGAGTTTTAGTTTCTTTACTTATAGGGGTGTTTTGTAAAAGAATATTTTATTATGAAGATTTTATGTATATATTGTGTATTTGTACAACTTTTTTTTTGCGTTTAGACAAAGACATTTATGAATAGATACCAGTAGCTAAAGGGTACGTAGTTTGTTACGCTTCAATTTGCTATTTTGTGATTATAAGTTTGTATGAGTATTATAAGTGTGTATGAGTTTTAATTTCTTTATTTATAGAGATATTTTGTAAAAGAATATATTATTATGAATATTTTATCTATATATTGTATATTTGCAAGATTTCGTGTTTGAAACCTGAATCACGTTTGAAGATATTTGTCGTTCTATCTTATAGAATTAGGTCGGTATCCAACAACATCATCAACGCGAAGTCATACAATAGTGTATAGAAAATTTTGGAAAATTCTGCGTATCCTAAACATCGATCCCAAATTGATTTTTCAAGCCACCGATCCATGAAAAATCGAATCTCCACCCCGCAATGCCTTTCTCCATCGAACAGTCTGAAAAGCAGGCACGGAAAAGCTTCGAAGAGATTCGATCGATCTTTATACTTCCGCAATCTCGACCAAGTTAAAAGGCTATTCGTTAGAGAGGCCATTGAAAAAAGTTAGAGGATCATTATCTCTAAAAATCGTCCAGCGTACCCTAATAGGGTATTCCAATGGAGTTTCTCCCGCTCGAGGGGTGGAAGAATGGAAAGAAAAGGGAAAAGAAAAAGAATGAAAGTACGTAAAGAAAGAAGAAGAAAAGGTGATCACGATGGAAAGGGGGAGCAGAGGCGCGAAAAGAAGGACCAAGCGTGCTACCCCGATCCTTCTTGGAGAGGAACACTTTCCTCCCTCCCCATGGTCACAGTTCGGTCGGCACCCTAAAAATTACTTCGCGTAAAAAACGACCTACGAACGGGACAGGGGCAGCTGCCAGTTGAGGGTTGGGACACATCGAGTACCGGGGCACCCTTATGCACACGCCTCGCTAGTGAAACGACCAGCGAGATTTAGGGTGACTTTTCGTAAGGCACGCACTCGCGAAATTGTATACGCGTTCGAGTGCCGTTCATGCTGGATAGAGATGTATTGGAATTTAATACAGGACTTTTTGGGTCTATGGTGGGTAAAGAAATAAAGGCTCGGACACATGAAGAGTGAGCGCGAGTTCAAATTCTCCCCCGTCGAGTCTGGGATCATTTTTTCTAAATTATCGTTTGATCTATGAGCCTCGGTTGCACGGAATCCACCTGAAATAATAGGACCTAGGCAAAGTAACCGGAGCAGTTGAAGTTGGAAAATGCAAAAGGAACAAGCAGGATTTTTCGAAAAGTAGAGACGTTATGGATGAGAGGTTGAAGAACGAAGGCTTGGAGAGAACGTAGGATGGAGAGGTGCCAGAGATTCGACACCATGGTTGATGAACGTCGATGTGTTGGAATCAAAAGTGAATTTTAGTGATGAAGATTAATCCAGTATTTGCAAACTTCCGTAAGTTCGAGTACCTCCGCCATTGTGCATAGAAATGCGACAACAAATTTCCAGGAAATCTCTCGTTTTTGAGGAAAAATTCCAAATAAATTCTCATTGCAAATGTCCTCCGAAAACTTACACATTCAAGCATCACAGCTAGTTAACCCTTTGCGCTCCGAATTATTTTTCTAACTTTTCGTCAGATAAGCAAATATAGTCTCGGAAAATTGTCTAACGTTGATTATTAATTTTTATTTAATATCAGGATCAATTGTAGGTACTGCGGGATATTTATGTTAAGATGCAAAATTATTGTTGATTTCGAAAAGTCGATAATTAGTAGATGAAACGTTAAGTGCCATAGAAAGCTGTGTCGAGTGTAGCTCGACATAGGAGTGCAAAGGGTTAACACCATGTCGTCCAGTGACACCATGTTGGTGTCACGTTAAAATTTTAAGACAGTTGCCTATTGTATCGCAAAGGCTATCTTACAATCACAAATTGTTGCAAAGTATCGCTTGTATCCTGTACAAGCTGCAGTACGCTACATATCTTCGAAATTTCGTGAAAATTGCGGGACAGAATTATAACTTATTGTGATTAGTAAAACGCGACGTTTTATGATTTCTCGACAAATGCGAAAAGCGCCGGCGCCAAACCAAAGAATCTTGATCTATCGCCCGGACGGCATAGTGTTAATAATGATGTAAAACTCGAAGCGGCTAAAAGAGAGAGAATCATCCTATCATCAACGTGGTCACCTACGTGACAATGGAAGCTGCACTTCCGTGAAAAAATATCCTTTCGTATCGTTCTCATCGAGGCACCCAACCTCGGCAGAAGCAGGTTCGAAGACGGTGAATTTCCTTAAGAAACGTCCCAGGAAAATTATCCTCGTTGGAGTGTCACGGCTGGCAGAGATGCACGTGCATGATCGGCGATACGAGACAGCTGGAGCCAGTTCCGTGAGATTATGGAACTTGTAATACCAGTAGTTCCCTCGGGTCTGCCTCCGTGGCTGCGTGGATTCCTGCTTCATGACGCCATCTGATCATTTTATTGAACTAGTATACAACTATGGTTACGAGCCTGGAATATCGTCCTGAACTTCCTAGCGCCGCTGATAATTTCGCAGCGGCGAAGGAAGACTTCGGCCACCGAGGCAGTTACGATCTCTGCGAATGCGGCGATGAGAAAAATTCCATCGTACATGCGTAATTAGTACCTAATTGAGATGTTCTCTTTCAGGTGTTTTGTCACTTTCTTATTCTCTCCTTGGCGTTTCTGGGACTTCATGTTGTCTTTGTACTTTGGCTTTAATTGCTGCGGTCATTTTGTCCGAGGGCTTTGTTTTATGTGGGTTGCAAGAACCACAGAGGATGTGGGGTGTGATATATTTAAGTGGCTTAATATTTTTCAAGTGATAACGTAGAAAGTTTGACAAGCTGTTGGGGATTTTGCATTTCTTTGGTTTTAAGTCCTATAGTCTTTTCGCCTAGGATTTACTGTTTTGGGTGAGTTCTGAACCACCGAGGCTATCATAGAACGAATAATAATTTAGAAAAAAGTTTCCCGTGTGTGACGGGGATCTAAGTTTGGGCCCATTAACTGAAGGGCCGAGTATTTAACCTAATATCTGCAGCAAGCTCCATGAAACCGTGTACCATACGAAAAATTTGTAAAAGAAATCAATTTCAACTTTAGAGACTTCAAATTCCAACTTCAAAGAGCGCCATTAGTAGATTCAACAATAATTGACAAAAACATTTTCCAAATGCGACAAGGTTGTAATTTCAGGCTGGCTAATTGGAGGTCCGAGTCCTGAACCCCCTGTACGTAATGACTTAAATGACACCGTGCACCGTACCAAAGATTTGTAAGAGAAATCTTCGACTTCAGAGTTTCAACTTTAGGGACTTCAAATTCCAACTTCAAAGAGTACCACTACTAGACTCAATAATAATTGAGAAAAACATTTTCCAAATGTGACAGGATTGTAATTTCAGGTTCGCTAATTGGAGGTCCGAGTCCTGAACCCGCGGTACGGAATGACGTAAATGACACCGTGCACCGTACCAAAGATTTTTAAAAGAAATCTTCGACTTCAGAGGCTTCAGAATTCCAACTTCAAAGAGCGCCATTAGTAGGTTCAATAATAATTGAGAAAAATATTTTCCAAATGTGACAGGGTTGTAATTTCAGGCTCGCTAATTGGAAGTCCGAGTCCTGAACCCCCTGTGCGTAATGACCTAAATGACACCGCGCACCGTACCAAAGATCTGTAAAAGAAATCTTCGACTTCAGAATTTCAACTTCAGAGACTTCAGAGTTCCAATTTCAAAGAGTACCATTAGTAGATTCAATAATAATTGAGAAAAACATTTTCCAAATGTGACAGGGTTATAATTTCAGGCTCGCTAATTGGAGGTCCGAGTCCTGAACCCCCTGTGCGTAATGACCTAAATGACACCGTGCACCGTACCAAAGATCTGTAAAAGAAATCTTCGACTTCAGAATTTCAACTTCAGAGACTTCAGAGTTCCAATTTCAAAGAGTACCATTAGTAGATTCAATAATAATTGAGAAAAACATTTTCCAAATGTGACAGGGTTATAATTTCAGGCTCGCTAATTGGAGGTCCGAGTCCTGAACCCCCTGTGCGTAATGACCTAAATGACACCGTGCACCGTACGAAAGATTTGTAAGAGAAATCTTTGACTACAGAGTTTCAAGTTCAGAGACTTCAAATTCCAACTTCAAAGAGTATCATTTGATGGAAATCTGAAGTCCTACTGTTTTAGATGGATTCCAAGCCACTGAGAGGAGAGACTTATTCTCATCGTGTACTCCAGCAAGACTATTCTCGCTAATCGGTCGCATCGCGACGGATCTCGATGTAAGCGCAAGAAACTCGCCAAGGTATGAAACGCGTCGCTGTTAAGCTCCTAATGTTTCCGGCTTTTAACGTCGATCCTTCTCATCTCGTTCATCCCTCACCCCGGAATGTTCGGCCGGTGACTACAACGGGAAGCCTGACGTTGCTTTGACACGTATTTTCCTTCGATTTCCTCTATAAAATCTCCCCTGGAGGACCGTTCGCCGGTGGTTTCGATCAAAATTGCTCAGCAAGGAACGAGGAAGTTACATTCGCCACGTGCCGCTTACTGTTTCCTATTGCGCAAGAAACTTATAATTAGTTTCGGTATCTCGTTACGTTGCTTCACTCTTTTCCACGTCTCTCTTTCAACCGTTGAATTCCGCGGTTACGAGCGTAGACTGGGGGCTGTGGTCTCGGGAATTCATTATAGGAGAATTGTTTGTTTGTTTTTGTAATTCTCCGCTATAAGAATTCTCGTTGCAACCATGTTGCGCGAAGGGTACGGTGCCTGGAAAGTTAAGGGGTTGAAGGGAGGAACATTGACCTGTTTTGAGTGTGACGCACTGTAATCAAGGTGAATTAAATTCTAGGATGACTCTTGTCTCTTACTCTTGAGAAAGAGAGTTTTGAATCGTCTCCTCACAACTCGATAAATTCTTTGCAGATAGATGTGGTACCATGGAAGATGATACAGTCGCCATTTAATTTTCCGTCTAGGATATAACCAAATCCCTAAAGCCTCACAGGGAAACGTTTAGCGTCAACGCCGCGATCGTCTTACAGCATAAGCATTCTCCGCAGAATCGCCGACGAGCTCGTTGACTCGACCACCGGTCTTCCGTCACGGAGGGATTAATAAACTCGCGGTATCCATTACAAGATCCACCGGTGTATTTACTCAATCATCGTCTCTATATTCTTCTACCACTGTATTCCCACAATAACTAAGTACATACATTCCCATAATTCTCCATCCACGCAACGAACGACCTCGGCATCGTCCGCGCGTAATCGCGCATGCGTGGAATTCAAAAATCCCCTAGCACCGGCGTCTCTTAAGTTTCATGCATTAAGTTCGACCATTCCCTCCGTTTATCGACGATCTGAATTTCAAGTGGCGTTTAGCGATGTCCGACAAATTTCCCGGCATAATTTTCCACCGTCCTTTCGATCGGACGTTCGGAGACTATCTCTTATTGGAGTCGTATCGCATCCGAATGAGAATGAGCCACGAACGAGCTGCGCAGATCCTTTCCTCCCCTTTCTCTTTCACTCTTCTGCTCGATGTATCGACTCGGTCTCCGATGCGTATACATAATACCGAATATACCCGTCGCTCCTGCGAATCCTCCGTGCGTGACCGACGTATAGAGTTACGCGAGCCGTGCGGCCTGCATTCCTAGCTGCATACGCGAAATTCGATAGCTCTTGCGCACCGAAGACGCGCGCAGCTAAGAACGACCAGCCGCAAACGGGACAACAGGAACGCCGACCGGATGAAAGGACGACCGCTTGGCGCTTTGGTATCGGCGGGACTTGATTTTAATTTTTTTACACTTTTCGACTTTAACTGATACGGTTATCTCGCCTATGATCTACTACTTTAGGTAAGTCCTGGACCACCGAGGGTATGATACATTTAACCCTTTAACTACGGCTGTCGTCAATAGACTTCGGAGCGAAATTTTCGTGAGATACGGCCGTCGTCAATGACTTGATGAATTATCCTGGGAACGGGCGTCGCTTATCGACTTTCATTTGTTTCATCGACAAAATTTCGATAACGAGGTGAAAAAAAACGGAAATATGTTACAACTTGGTGCGCTGAATGCAAAGTGGGACTTTGTATAGGTGAATGTTACAAAATTTATCGCATCAGAAAAAATTTTTGATGAAATGAAAATGTTACGTTTCAATTTGCTATTTTGTTATTATAAATTTGTATGAGTATTATAAGTATGCATGAGTTTTAATTTCATTATTTATAGGGATATTGTGTAAAAGAATATATTATTATGAATATTTTATCTATATATTGTGTATTTGCACAACTTTTTTTTGCGTTCAGACAGACAGATTTATGAATACATTCCAGTAGCTAAAGGGTTAAAAAATAATTTAGAAAAAATTTATTTGTTTATTTATCTCCTTGGCTATCTTACCTCGTTATATTGCAAAGGTCATTTCACCTAGGACTTACAGATTTAGGTGAGTTCCGAACCAGCGAGGCTATGACATTAGATAATAATTTAGGAAAAGTTTCTCAGGGGTGAGGAAGATTTGAACTCGGGTGCACTGGTTGCGAAGCCCGAGCCTTTACCCTCTTACGCGCCATAGCCACTTTGAATGTTATGGGGTTGTTTCGCCTAGAACTCACAGGTTTAGGTGAATTCTGAACCACCGAAGCTATGGCCTTAAAAAAATAATTCAGAAAAAATTTCCCAGAGGTGAAGAAGATTTGAATTGGGGCCCATTTAGTTGCGAGTTTGAGCCCCGATCTTCTTACCCACTATAGCCACCCTTGATTTTTTTATTGATTATGATTTGAGTGAGTACTGAGGATTTTTAGAATTGGAGAGGATGAGTTTGAGTCTTTTTGAGTTTGAGTGCTACTTTGGAAAGGTGAGGGAGGTTTACGAAGGTTAAGAGTATGCGTAGTTGAGAATACAAGGTTTGATAAAAGGTTTCTGTGGTATCGAAATTATACCGTTATTTTTTAAGTAAATGGTGTTTTCCTACTAGCGATCAATCACAAAACAAGACAAAAACTGAGCGAAAAAGAATGTAAATAAAACTTGCGAAACGGCGGGTGGACGTCTCGTGATATCGTGCGAATCGGTTCTCTTAATGTGAATCGAGCTTAAAGTGAAAGCCGACCTGCTTACCGTGGGTACGACGATGCATTCCGTCGGGCATTTACTCGTACAACCTGTCCCACAATGTTCTTTCCGATTTTACTCGTCCCGTGACATCGTTTTCCCTCCACAAAAACCCGCGAACGCGTCGACTTACAAGAAACAAGAAACACACGGAGATCGATAACATTCGAGACATCCTACGCGGTGACTTCACGATCCCCATAAAACCCAAACGGAACGTAAAAAACATGAAAATAAACGAGCCGATGAAGAGACAGAAGAGCCACCATACAACGTCCCATGGTAAATGGATTACGCAACTCTAACCGGCAAAGCTCCTTAAAGCGAGACGTTTCGTGTTTCGTGTTTTCTATTCCGCAGTGGCTCAAATTCCTCCGGATATTCCCCCCGAAGATGTCCGCCATATTGGTATCGGTCTTTGGTTAAATGAATTATCGTGGAACTTGAAGATGAGGGGGACTTTGTTCAAAATATTCATGAAGACAACGATGATGCGAACTATCAGAAACTAACAGAGAGAACCATAAATACGATACATCGCTGATCAAACCAAGAAGTTTCTTTAACCCTTTGAGGACTACGGACGCATATATGCGGCCTGAGAAAAAATCTGATTATAGTTTATCGGTGTATGTATACACGGTTAGAGTTGAAAAATTGAAATATAACTGTTGAAATATGATCGCACAAATAGTAATTTATAACTTCTATACATCAACACTCTGACTTTCTGATAAAAAGGTAGTTTTTTAACACCAAACAAATGATTATTTTTCAATATTGAAAAATGTCTCCATCCGCAAAGGGTTAAACATTGTAACTCCACCGTAAGGTAGAATTTTTAACGATACTAGAAACTCAATTCACGCTAAACCTGCTGGCGTTATATCTATTATATTTAAATATAATAAATATGTGCACTGGTTTGGAATGATTGTGTGTGTGTGTGCATATGTGAGGTATGAAGGAGAGTTGGAGCGAGGAAAAAATAAGACGATCGGGTGAGCGAGAGACGCGTATTTAACAACGAAGATTCGAGAGAATTGAGTCTGAACGACCACGAAAAGAAATACAGTGATAAGAAGTACAACGGGAGCACGTTTTTCTTAATTCCTTTTGTTTCATATCTTTGTGCTTTTATTAATAATTTGTACTTTATTTTTATCTCTAAATATATATATCCTTATCTAATTTTAATAAACAATATAAATCCTATGTATGTAGCTTTGAAAAGAGAAAACAAGATGTGAGATGGATGATCAACCAAGTAATTTAGGTTTTAAATATAGAAGTTGAGTATTTACTGCGTCCCTATCGATTCAGGGATTTTTTTAGAAAAATTAGGTACCGGTTACTCCGATCGACTTGGCAGTTTTAGTGTTAAAAGTAATATTCCTTAAAGACCAAACCTGTAAAGAGGAAAGGGGAAGGTTTAAAAAATTCAAAATCATTCAACGTCCACCAACTCTCGTTTTAATCTCACTTCGACGTAAACTACCCACCAGACTAATAATTTCCCTCCGCTCTCAACTTCTCCTATAATCCTTGATCCCCTTTGCTCTCATTGCAAAGACACAGTCCCCATTTATTCAGACAAGCTTAATCTCACGTGCGACAAAAAGAACGGGAAGAAAGTCATCACGATGTATTTACACTGTCCGAAGAAGCCTAATCTGCTCTTCGATCCTTCCAAAAAGTAAAATCCGTGATTGCGAATGGAAAATCGTTCGATGCAAAGAGCAGTTAAGCCCCGTTCGTGTACGCCTTAATCAGGATGGCTATGCGGAGCCGAAACCGGCTGGATTTTTCTACTCTTTATATCCGTGGCTTTCCAATATCTGCAATTGCCAACTCGCCGATATTTTACAATATCCGACCCTATCGCGGCGGAGACACGGGATCCAGGGGGTCCCGTAGGATGTACGAGGTGGTAGGAAAGAGTACGTACGTACATGGGGAGGGAGACGTATCGGAAGGGGAGGAAATAAAGAGAGGTAATCCATGGTTATACGAGAGGAGAGACACGAATGGGAATGGACTTTGAGGTTCGTGGGAAGAAAAAATCATGGTTGCCGGAAATCGATGCGGTGAAGTTAAAAGTAGAGTTTGAAGAAGAAAAGAATCGGTGTTTCGGAATTGCAGAAATGAAAATTTCATGAGCATAGTGTAATGTTGTTGAATTATCTGGTAAATTAGATGACCTCGAGTGTCATTATCGTTTGGCATAACAAACAGAAATGTAAAAGCTTAAAATAAATTTTCTGTAAAATCTAACAAAACCGTATAATTAGTGGAAAAACTTGAAATAAATTTCTTTTCAAAATATACTCGAGAAACGTGTGCATTCGCGGGTCATAGTTTTGAATAGAGACGTAGAGGAAATTATAACAAATAAAGAAAAATAAATTTCTGTCCAGAGGAAGAGAGACATGCTAGCATCGACTTTTTTAAAAGAATATCCTCGTTAAATAATGCAGGAGGAACATAAAAGAAAGAGTGGTAATCCATTGTTACACAAGATTAGAGGGATGGAATCGAGAATGGCATTTGAGGAGCTTGAGAAGGAGGAGATAAAGAGTGGAAAATCCTGAAAAAAAAACGAAGGGGAACGGCAATTCTGCGGAGTCCATCGACGATTAGAGATAACGAACGGACGATATCCGAGGAAATGAATTGCGGTTAACGCAATTAGTAACGAGGGCCAAAATGGGCACCGGTGGATCGTGCGAATTAACGAGTCGCTCGTGGCTCGTTGCAATTTTGCTGCGTGGGATTTGTGGAAGGATCGAGTGGAGTTTGATGATTGTGGGGTTGATGCTGATTATTGAAGAAGTGGGGACTAATGGTTGGGTGGTTTAGGTAAGTGTTGGCAATTAGAAATGGAAGATAACGATGAAAGTTGAGAGTAAACTTTACCCTAATTAAAGCTGTGGAAGCAGAGGAATCTTTAAACGAGTATACTGTTCAGCCAGTAGCTTAAAAACCGTCAAAATTGCTCAACTAGCAAAATAATCTTAACCCCTTGCCGTACCATTTCTTTTGTGACTGTCTCTACAACAATTCAGAAATAAATTGGTAAAATAAAAATTGATCAGTGATTCTTGATATATCGTATAACGTAACATATTATTAATATCGCAGGTATAATATTATCGCGTCGAGGCTCACTAATATTTTCAGTTTAATAGGTTTTGCAAAACTTGAAAATTCCCTATCCCATTTACCTTATCACGAGTGTCACTCGTTATTGTACGGTAAGGGGTTAAACTGTATATTTTTAACTAATCGCTGCCGAAATAAACTCAAAGAGAATCCGGCGAGAAAAATCATAGAGAAGTCTAGAGAATCTCTAGATAATCTCTCTTTATAGAAAATCTATAAAGACCCACAAACACACAATAGCTAGAACAAGAGAAGTCAAATCCACAAACACAAAGTCCAAACAGAAGCTTAGAAAAATACGAAAAAATATAAAAAGAGACATCCCAAAACCGTGGCGAAGAGGGGAGAAACGGTAAAAGTGAGATGCAAAAACGCGAGAGAAGAGAGCTTCGTATGATGTACTGCGCTAATAACCAAACCCATGCCGGCTGTGGCAGATCCTAACGATGTTTTAAGCCGTAATTAATTTACTGCCCTTGCCCCTTACCTACCATAGGTACATCCACCCGGCGCGGCCTTAAATTCCCTTACGCGTACGCACGGCATCGACGAGGGAGAGCCGAATAATCTTCGTTCGTATCGAGTTGCACGCACCGAACGAGCCGAATGGAGCATGAAACGGTGCTCGATGATCTCCTGCTACCCGATGGAATATCTAAATAGCGATCAGTTTCGGCGGCAGGTATCTCGCCGTAACCGTCGGCCATCGGCGATCGGCGCGTGGGCGTCGAGAGGCTGCGAGAACGCGGCCTTTTTCCGATCGCGGCTCGCCTTTTCTCACGGATCGCTCCTCGTCTTTCCAGTTTCCTTTTCTTCGTCGAGATCCCGTCCCGCGGCGTTTATGGATGCTTGCGTTTGCGCGATTGATCGAGGAAGGTGTTTGTTATTCAAATTTGCGAGGGCGAGCTGCGACGACCGTGGTATTGAGAGAGGAAGAGATGGTCGCTGGGAGGAGAGACGTGAATAAGTGGGTTTCGTTTGAACGTTACACGGTGGTCGGGCAATTTAGGAGGAAGAAATGGAAAAGTTAGAGTAATATGTTGCGGGGACGAAAGTGACGGTGATGACCTACAAGATTATAATGGTTTAGAATGGACACCTTGCGATGAATCTGGCGAAATAAGACCGAGAATATGATTTTTCACCGGTGAAGAATCTGCAGAGTTATAGGTATCCTCAAGTTTTTAACGATTGTTGGACTTTTTTAAGATTATTTTGAAAAAAGTGATTAATGAAATAATAATTGCAACGAGCAATTATGGACAACCTGCTAGTGCAGGCTTCGATAAGCCAAAGATGGCGTGGATAATTATCATACTTGACCCTTTTACTGCCGACCGGAAACATTTTTTTAAATTAATAATAAATCTATTTCAATATTCGTTAAAAAGTCGTAGGATTAACATTTATCTAATATTGTTAGGAAAGATGAACAAGTCGGTTACTGATTGTAGACAGTCGTTAGAAATAAAAGGAATTATTATTTGGCCAGAGTTTGATATAGAATAACGTAATATGGAGCATAAATTGAGTATTCTCAATTATTTGCAATAACATTACTAATATCGTATGAACAAACTAAATAATAATCCCATGATGATCGCCGTTGGGAGTGTTTCTAAATATATCGATATATCGATATATTTACGATATATCGGCATTCGGCACTAAAAGGGTTAATGTGGTATGAATGGATTCTTAGTTATGAATGTAGCGCATCAGTTGTTTGCCATGAATGTGTAGAAACATCGAGAAGCTTCCGGGAACAGGATCTTAAAGGCCGATGACCCCGGAGCTATCGATCGGTAATCAGTAAGGCAAACAGCTAATAACGAGAGTGCGAGTGTTAAGCGAGCATGCCGTGTGAATGTTATAAATATATCCGCGATTGAGATTTGAGAGAGACTTCTTTGAGATCCGAGAGAGAACTGTGCGAGAAAGATTAGTAACTGAATTGTTTGTGCAGTCCGAGTTGTTATTGTGTCGTTACTTATTATATTATTTGTCTCCTTTTGCCTTGTGTTATGTCAATATTCCGTTTGTTGTTAATTGAAATAAACATTCTTGATTTTTCCTGTTTAATTCCTACATTAATATCAGAAGATCGTATTTTCAAAGATGCATTAACACTAGAACTACCGGCATTAAATCTATTATATTCCAATATATTAAATAAGTACTTTGCGAAAAGAGGAATCAAGAGGCGGAAAAGATGATCAATTCGGTCATTTATGTTTTTTGAGTTGGACGTAGAATATTTCTCCTATGACTCTCCTATAAACTTTGAGAATTTTTGGAAAAAAATGTGTACCAGTCATTTTGACTGGTTTGGTAGTTCTAGTGTTAAGTGATATTGGTGTTTAACAACATATTATGTTAACTGTGCTTTGCGCGATTGAAAAAGTCGTCGAGCGCAAAGAGGTAAATAGTCGGAGGCCATCTTTTTGGTGCCGTGCAGTACTTGGCCGGCCGCGTCCTGAGGCTCGTAAGCGAGACTTAATGGACGTCGAGAGACTCGGTGCAGTTTGGATGAGCAGAAAGCATTCTTCTTTTTGTTTGCTAGAAATTTATGGAGATTTTGTCCTAACCAGAGAAAGAAGGTATCACGTTGTATAAACACTGAAGATTCAAATTTATGAGTCTGGCAAGGAATCGCAGTTTTAGCTGCAAAATGTCTGCATCTGTTGCTGCACTCTCTTGTTCCATTATTTGACGCTACATTTAGGACAGTTTCATTATATTATGTAAAGCCGAAAAGAAATGCGTTCGTTTTACAATACGAACAGATTTATTTACAAGAAAAAATGCATAGTATTTATTCCTTGCAATTGCGCCAAGTAAGCCTCGATTGAGTGACCAGATTTAAATAATTCATAATGAATCACCCTCGAAATATCCTACCAAACATAAAAAAGGAAACATTTCTTTTTGCGTTACCTAATACACCCAATCCTGTTTTTACACGGTCTTTTTTTACACGGTTTTGATTTAACACAGTCTAGAAAAAAAAATTGATTCCATTTTTACACGATTTCATTCGATTTAGCACGATTAAAAAATCTAAAATATTCTTAAAATAAATTTTTTAATAAATTTATTTTAACTGTTTTTTACAGGGCTGAAGGATATGGAACTAATCCCCTTTTTTCTATGTATGTACTTCATGTCTTTTTTTCACGATTTTGCCTGGAACGTATCTACCGTGTAAAAACAGAATTAAGTGTATATGCGACTCCACTTTGGACACGGTGTTCAACATGTTGTTAGATCAAACGTTTCAGATTCGTCGGATACAAATTTTCTCAATTAATCAACCGATCGCTGAAACTCGGTTCGAATCTGAAACTGAGGCGGAACTGAAGACGGGCGTAAGTAGCGGGCAAACGGCAGCTCCTCTTTCCGCTTGGCAGCAATGCAAATTTCCTTCGATCGAAATCAAGGACGGTGTACGTTTCAGGAGCACCGTTCAATCTTCCCAACCGGCCCAACATTAAATCCCCACCGACTCATGTATCGATAAAGGCCCTCGTATTTCCCAGGCAACCGTATCAGAGCGAACCGTCGACGTTACCTTGCCGTTCTCCAATCGAAAACATCGCCTTACGGCTCCCGGTATCGCGTGACGTTCGAAACCTTATTTTTTGGAGAAATCGCGACTGGAATCTTCCAATTTTTGGTGATGAGAAACGGGCAAGCGTCGAAGGTGCGTCGAAATGAAGAGAGATAGTGGGATAAGGACGGGAGAAGGATAAGAGGAGAGAGAGAAATGACGGGAGAAGGGATAGTGAGCTACGAAAATAAAAATAGAGAGGTAAGAGAGAAAAATGAAAATAGAGGAAGAATAATAAAGAGTTGGTCGCGGTAAGAGAAAAAATGAAAAGAAGGGAGAAGGGGTAGAGAGCTACGAAAATAAAAATAGAGAAGTAAAAGAGAAAAATGAAAATAGAGAAAGAATAATAAAGAGTTGTTCGCGGTAAGAGAAAAAATGAAAAGAAGGGAAAAGAGATAGCCAGAGAGAAAGTTGCAAGGAGAGGGTTAGTGAAAGAGAGAAACGAAAGGAGATAGTGAGATTGAGGTACCGAGAAACAAAAATAAAAAGAGAGAGAAGTAAAAGCGAAAGGCGTGATAAGGGGAAAAATAAAAAGTTGAAAACAGAGAAGTAAACAAAGAGAAGCATAGAAATGAAGAGAGAGAGAGAGAGAGAGAGAGAGAGAGAGAGTAGCATGGACACTCAACAACAAAGAAAGATAGACGAAGGGAAGAAGGGAGAAACATAGAAAAACCGTGAAACCCAGATGCTGGCAATTTGTCCAGTCCATCCGTTGGTCGGGGGTGGTTGGAGGGTTGGCGATGGTGGCACCGGACAGGAGAGGAGGCAGAGGTGAGGCGAACGAGGAGAATGAGAGGGCTGGGAATACGGGCGCCGAGACGGCAGACGCCGGCGGATGGCGGACGCCGGGCGCCGGGTGTCCTAGACTCGACGGGACAACGACCGCGATGTTTGTCGGCCGAAATGGTGGAAAAAGGAAGCCAACGAACTGTCCCAACGAAACTCTACAAAAATGGGAAGAGACAAGCACTTTCGGAGAGAGAAAATGAGAGAGACGGATAGATAATGCGGGTGGTGTGCCTGGAGAGTGTTGCAGGGAAAGGGAAGTTGAAGAGGGACGGGTGGAGAAAGAGAGGAGAGAAACTGAAAAGAAGAAAAAGAGTTGGGGAAATGTAGAAAAAGATGGCGATACACCTGGAAGGGATAAACTGAGAGAGGAGGGACGGATACGGAAAGGGAGCATCGAGAGGGAATTATAGAGAAAGGGAGAAAATGTAGAAGGAGAGAGAGGGAGAACCAGGGAGAGGAATACAGATAGCAACATACCTAGAAAGACGGAGGATGCTAAAGAGAGACGTTGAAAGAAGTAGAGAAAAGGACAGCGCTGATAGAAAGACCCATGAACACACAAAACATAGAAGCTGTTCTATGGGCAAGAAGAAGAGAAAGAATCGTGAGATATCGGAGGGAAAGAGGAGATTGGTAAGTAACGTGCACTCAGGAAGAAAGAAACGAGAAACGTCCGCTAAACTACTGGAAAAAGCATAGAAAGGGCATTCAAGAGACCGAAAGAGGCTACACCGAATATTAATACAGCGACTTCCGGTCTGAATCGAGCCAGACGGAAGCTGAATCTTAAATGAAAAAGCACGAGAATCGTATTCAGCTTTTAGAGTTGTACGCTACTGCAGACGATTGAAAGATCAATTCTTCGGACGCTTTCACGATATTGGACATTTTAACAGATTTTCGTAGTATCTTTGTCCTTGAAGAGCGAGCTCGTTGTAAATTATTCGAGGCCTGAACACGGACAGCTTCGAGTGCTCGAAAGTTGCCTTAGAAGATGAATGAAACAGGGTTTTACGATGAAAGGGATGAAGATTAAGTTGCGATCACTGTAAGGGTGTAAGTAATTTTATATCCAGATTCATCAATCTACGTGTCGACCCAGAATATATATTTTTATGACTTCCTAAGAAAGTATGGCATCAATATTCCTAATTGAGATCAGCAAATTAGCAAAACGAAAAATGATATAACAGTTATCTCTTGCCTATCTAAAGAAAATTCCAAAAGCCATCGTTACAGTTCCAAAGAATCGCTCTGAATTTCCTTCAACTAAGAAATAAAATCAATGGAAAAAAATGTCTCTGATAAAACTCCTTCTCAGCCTCAGCGTCCAATTCGTTGCTCGGACTCATCGAAACTAACGATCCCTTAATTATATCCGACCGTTTATTTCCCTCGCGGTCGATCTTTCGTTCCCGCCAGGCCTGAATCCGTAACATAAAGTTTTACAATTTAGATAAAACCGCCATCTCGGTTTTATTATAAGAAGAAGAAGAAAGAAATGGAAAGAAAAAAAACAGACAGAGAGAGAGAGAGAAGATTCATATTTAATCTGAACTCCAAGAGCAAGCATGAAGGTGCATTAAAACCTATCGAAGCAGCGCAGTAATAAAACCTGGTCTTCCGAAGATATCCGGTATATTCCACGAGAGCAGATTACCTGGGGCAATCCGCGCTCTCCTCGACGTGGCCTTCTTCCAAGGAAGGCAAAGCGATAACCTAACGAGCGGATCGAGTTCAGAGCCGACACTTAAGGGGTTAATGGCCACCGGACCTCAGATTTCGCCAGTGTAAAGCTGACCGGTCTTTTTCGAGCAACATTGGAATCCATGGGACAGGTGGAGACGATTTGTAGAAGTGTGTTTGTGCTACCGAATTCTTTTGCGAACGGGAACGACAAGGTGACTGCGATTTGTGAGGTGGGAAAGTACCAGGGAACTTTGTCAACGAGGGAGTATTTTTTTCTGTTATAGAATATGCAGAGCCGGGAAAATATCAGTAGTTAGGTTTTAAGAGTGTCGAAGGGCTGCGAAGGCGAAAGCGGGGTTTGGGTCCTGCTCAGGTCAGCAGGTCGACTGTTTTCTCCCCCAAGGCCCGAATATTGTAGACTTAGTGAGTGCGAATGCGAGTGCGAGTGCGAGAGAGTGAATAGTTGTGTGAGAAGGATGAATGAGTAGAATATAAGGAAGCGTAGGTTAAGGGACGAGCAGTGTTGTATTAAGTGTTGTCCAGAGAGTTGTAGTTGAGAGTTGTCACGTGTCGTATTAAGAGTTGTCGGAATTGTTGTAAGAGTTGTCGAGAGTTGTAGTTGTATTAGTTGTAGTTGTAATTGAGAGGAGTTTGAGTTGTTGTCTTACTTTGTTGTTAATTAGTTATAACCTTTTAATATATCGTTATTTGTTATCTGGTTATCGAGTTGTGTCAAAGTTTTACCAATTCCCTCTTTTTAATCAATCCCCTCTTTTGAAAAATCCCGCCCCTCTACAAATATGGTATTGTATTTTTTTATGTTACAATATACAGAGTGTTGTCACTCTACAAAAATCCCACCAAAGGGAAGAAGATTCCTCTAAACCCCTAATAAACCTTCCCCTTCCTTCCCCTTCGCGTCAATAAATAAAGATGACCTCTTAAAACTCTATCCTCCCATCCTGATAAGAGGGAAAAGCAAGATAGAAAAAGCAGACGGAAGCATCATCCTGAAATTCTATTTATTCGTATCCCCGGCCAGTCTTAATTTGCTCCTCGTTCTTCAGGATGACCGTTCGTCCGCCTTGGTAGCTAACGATGACTCCGAGGAATTGGAAGTTTCGAGGGGACGGTCAGGATGAAAGGACGAAAGACGAAGGGTCGTAGGGAGGATGGAAGAAGGTCCAGGCAACGGGACATCCCCGAACGAAGGAAAGAAAAGGTCACGGTGACCCGAGGTCCAGAGGCGGCAGCATCGGGGAAACGTTTATGACGAGGCTGCCTCTGAGTTACGATCTCAATACTGCAATAAGTGCTCTTAGCGGGGCCATGTTTTTTTCGTCGACGCGATTTTCTCCCCGTGACCCTTATCGTAGCTTTACGCCGGCACTCCCGTGGGCTTCACGAGAAATATTATTTAATTAACGGGTGGAGACCGCCGCGGTCGAGACCTGGATCTTCCTTGGGTCGTAAATAAAAACGGTGCGTTCTGGCTCCTCTCTTTTCTCGTCCCTTCGAGAGCTTCGATTCTTCCTCCTCTCCCTCTCTCTCTCTTCCCGTTACTTCTCTATCCCATTCTCCGTCTCAACGTTCCTCCCCGAATGGTCCCTCGCGATATTTTCGGTAATCATGGCACCGTTTCTAGAACTCGAAAGAGCCAACAGGGGGAGACCTTTAAGCGCGACATTACTTCCGCTAGAAACGCGCCTTTTGGTCGATTAGCCCTGCGGTGAATTTAAGCTCCTCTCGAATCGGCCGCACACCAGCTCCTTCCGGCGGACTTACCATCGCGTTGTCCCGTCCTTCTCGATGAGCCCTTCTCCTTCGTCTCCACCGTGTTCTTCACCCTCGCCGGGCCAAAGAATTTCTTCCTTTAATTGTCCTCCCCCCCCCTCCCCCGGGAAACGGGAGACGCACGAAATATATATACTTTACCTAGAGTAAGAAACCGGGACTCGAACGACTCAGGAAAGTAATCTGCCTAATTACCCAGCAAGAGATTCATTCCGCCTGGAGAGAGAGAGAATCGGACCGGCACGACGACGACCCCGTGTCGTAAAACGACCAAGAACTCCGATTCTCTTTCCGCGTCTATTCGCGCCATTTTCTCTTCACGCGACGACCCCGCATTTGGGATTTCTCTTTCGATGGATACGATCCTTGGAGAATTGTGGAATTTCTCGAGGAGCCACGAATTTTACCCCCACTTTTCCGACGGAATCGTGGATCGTTGAGGTTCTGCGGCACGAGAGGGTTTAACGCTGGCAAAAGTGCGCCCTTTTGCGAGATTCTGGGTACTTTTCGTTTTGATAGGTGACACGGATGAGTGTAGGGTGATTTGGGGTTCTTTGGTGTTGCTTGGAGGACTTTTGATGGTTGGTCCGATGAGCGGAAGAGTTTGCGTGGACGTTGAGTCGCTAGAAGAATGTCCACGGTATAGTTTACTCTTTTTAAAACAGATTTCACTCTTTCTAAAAACACAGCAGTAATTGAATCAGCGGAAGTTTATCTTCAACGATGAAATTATTAGGTTGGTAGGAAATTAATGTCGTTTTTCGAGCTTTCAAACTTTGGTGCTTAATTTTAAGGTAGCCGTTCATTTTAATCGGTTTGTCTTCTTATATCATTTTAGAAGAAAAAAACTTATTAAAAAACTTGTTTCTCGTTAGGAAAAATGTGTAAATTGTAATGGAACTGATTTTGATTAAAAAAAGTTATTCCCATTCTCAACATGTGTATTTAAAGATAAAGTTTGAAAACCGACATTAATTTCCTACCAACCTAATAATCTTGTCAAGGAAGACTACGCACAGTGGTCGATTTCGCTAAAATCCTGGTCAAAACCTCAAAACAGCTCCAATTTAATCGAACATTGATAAATTAGAATTTTTTGGGTTGCTGATTACTAATCAGAACTCAAAATTTTCAAAAACAAAGTGTCGTATAAAATATACTAATATGTAGAATTCGATATTTCCAACCTATGCATATAAATGCGCTGTCCTACGAAAGGCGCATGCGACCAACAATTATTAACCCCTTCCGGTACGATTTAATGATGTAAATTTTGCTTGAAATAACCATTTACTTAGTTTTTATTTATAAAAACCATGTTTCATTTCATAATTTATACATATCGTTGTCTACACGATATTATTAACTAATTTAATTATCTTCACATTCAACAATAACTTTAGTTAAATGGCAAGTGTAGCTCATTATTGTACGGTATGGCATGAAAACCAATGACGAGTTAGACTCGTCATTTTACCGCGAGGGGTTAATAATTCGAAGGGTAGTAGAAAGTGGCAGCTACAGTCCCTGGTCATCGAATTAGGACCACGTACAAAAATTTCACTTTTCTGGTTATAATGTTATATCATATATAGAAAACTGTCTTTGGTCATTCAAATTATTACTAAATACGTTGATAACAAAGTATACATAGCTATAGATTTGTTACTGTTGTGATAATAACAGAATTGTGTGGACAATTCTCCCGACTTGAATGCCATAGAAAATGTTTGGAGCCTATTCAAAAGACTTGTTTACAACTCTCCAAGCACCATATTATTTGAGTTGAAAACAAAACTTACAGATATTTGGGAAAATAACGAAGATATAAAGCAATGTATAAAAAGCATGACGGAAAGGATACAAGGTGTCATCAAGGCAAAGGGTGGAAATGCGAGATATTAACATGCGTTCATAGTGTTATGTACAGTAGTAGTGTATTGTGTTATTAGTTAATAAACTATATCATTAAAATTTGAACAGGTCTTTTAATTTTACGGAAAACATGAAAAATGCTGAAAGTTTGGAGTGGTCCTAATTCGATGACCAGGGACTGTAGAACCGATCGGGTTATGTTCAGAAAGTTTCAAACGTTATTTAAAAAAAACTACAGTTCCTACGTTCGAACCAACCGCCAAATAAGGTACACCTTCCCGCCAGACTTCATCCGTAATTGCAAGTAAATCCTCCCAAATAATTCTACACGCTAAACATCACACCATAACTACACCCATAACTACCCATCATCACCAAAACCTCCGTCCCACCCACGTAACGCATTATTCCAGATGCGATCTCCTCGATGACCACCTTCAATCCCACATCCACCGCCATAAGCGCCTATCGCTCGCTGAAATCCCGAAACGTCCACAAATTCGCCGGTGCCTTTCACCGTCGCGCGTCTTCGCGCGTTTTAATCCCACGTATACCCAGCATTATGGTTGTCCATATCGTTGGACAAGCACAAGGACGTTTCACGAGGGAATAAGGAGGGAAATATGAGAACGCCCGGACAATGGAGAACGTCGCGTAGCCGGGAGAAAAGCCGGAACGTAAGGGCGCATCGAAGTACCACGGGTTGACCCCTCTCGGACACTCGTTCGACACAGCCTGGAAAGCGAGAGCACGATGTTCTGTCTTCCTCTTCGTGAAACCAGGCAAACGCGCGACGAGGAGAAAATATTCATAATGCTGGATTAAGCGTGGGAGTGCCCTGGGGTGTTCCGTGCGGGGGTGGATGGCCAAACTAATCAAGAGTCCGCCCCATTTAATTCCCACCCTCGGTCTCTCGCTCTTAACCCAGACTGTAACTGCACTCCGGCCAAGCGTCGACTCTCGCTGGCTCGGCTCTTCTTATTGCCTTTTCTCCTCTCTGCTCCGCCAGCGTTGCTTCTCCTTTTCCTTCCTTCCTCCTTTCCCTCTCTTCTTCGCTCACTCCACGTGTCCCTTTTCCCCATCTTTCTCACCCGTTACATCCTTACTTTGCGTTTCTCCTTCTCTCTATCCATTCTCTTCGAACGTTCTCCCTCGCCATCACCGAGTCACCGTTCCTCTTCATCCGCCTCTCCTTCCATCCCACCAAGTTTCTTGTTCTTCCTCGTTCGCCGCGTACATAACTTGAGCGCGCCCGAGTCTCTTTTTCGCCGGGATGCCTCGGCTTCTTTTTCTCCGGCAATCATCATCCTCGTGTATCGTGTATCGAGCAGCTGCGCTCTATAAGCAAGCGAGGCTGCTCATAAAGCGAGAGTTACCTGCGTGAGCCGCAACGGAGCATATACGAGGAAGGTTATTAGAAGAGCATCCTCGACGCCCGACCGACCTCCGCTATTATCGTGGGAGCATTTTTAAAGCCGACGAAGCCACGGAAACCCACCGTCCCGTAATGAACGGCTTACCGTGAAATTTCAAATACCTGCGATGCAATTGACCTAGGTGGCGGAGAAAAATCTTTCGTCGCTCTCGTACGGGACGCTCGTACTTTCGACGTTTACGCGTCTACGACGAGGGTTTCCGGCTTTATGGGACGCTCGGGTACCTTGCCGAGGGTTACGGGTCTTTGGGGACTGAGAGACAATTTTTAACCGCGGGATTATATTTGTATTAATGCCAATTCGGCAATGGGGATTAGAACAGTTGGTGGAGGACTCTCGAAGCAATTTTACGGATGCGAGACGATGATACGAAGAAGTGGAATGAAGAAACGATGCGCCTCGTTAGCCATTTGGACGGCCTGTGAGACACTATACCACTTAGGGTCAGGGACAAAGTTATCGGTGTCCTGCTGTCTATCAATCTCTTTTTGTTTTTGAAGTTTCTGCTTTGTAAAGGTGTGATTTTAATAGAAAAATTGTCACTTCAGTAGAAATGAAGAAACTAGCGAAACACCGGTGGCATTCAACGAGTTAAGGAAATTCCTTTTTATATAAAATCCGCAATCACTTAGTTGACACCCAATAACTGATAAACGTAAATCAGGTATGGTTAAATATTTCCTCTACTAAAATTCTTCTCCCCATCGAAAAAGTCGACTCACGGGACAATTCGTTTACCATAATCAGGCAGGCATTCCATGCATTGTCGTTGTAAACACCGCCATAACGTCAGTCTCCTCGACTCGTAACGAACGATCGAGCGTGCAAGATAAACGCGTGCGCGTGGAAAAAAAACGAGGGAAAAAGGAGGGCCTGACAGATATCGGGAATTGGTGGCCAGGTAGGGGCATTTAGCTTGTGCTTATCTTGTATCGATTTGATCAGCAATCGACGGTTAACGCTGCATTAAAACGATGAGTCTGCGGGGACGTGCGAGTGCCATGAGAGGACATGCGTGCACAGAGGATACGCTCCAAGTTAAAGCCGAACCAGACGCATTACTCAAAGGGTCGACAAAGGTTAGCAGCGCGTAAGGCACCGTTCACAATGGCAAACAATTTTTATTTTGTGTCAATATGTTGGTCCATGCGTCGAAGGAAATTTTGAACAGAATTTGGTGAGGAAAAAATGCTGATGTTTCTCTCTGCTTCTGATTTTGAATGACTCAGGTACAACGTAATTAGTGAGAAGATGCGTTTATAGAATACGGCAGAACATGAGGTCGGCTGGGAAAACTTAGTAAAAGATTTCCACTGATCTAATAATGAAAAAAACATTTTCAGCATCGTTGGAACGTTTTATTTGCAACACTTTTGTACTGTCGGGTTAAAAATCACTCTTTGTGGGTTGGAGCACCTTTGGATTCGTGTAGTTTTTCATCATCTATAAAGTCAAGAGCTATCAATGCGTAGAAGAACTATCAACATTTTTGCTGTCGATGAACTTAATAAATAAGAAAGAAAAATGGGTAAATTCCATTGATGAAAGGTACTATGTAAGTAAAGATAGCACATCGATTACAGCTGGGGCCAATTCGATAATAACTACAATCATGGAGGTAATTTGTTGAAAGTAGCAATCTGTTGAAATTAGAAGCTAGGATTATTACGCAGAGAGATAACGCGGTTCTGCAGCCACGCGAAAGAATTTCAAAGGGTACTGGCGCTCATGGTAGCAAAGGACTCGAGGGACTTTTATTCGGAGATGTAAATATAGCATGATGAAAAGCAATTGATAGGTTTTTGTCCATTTAACTAGAAAAGCAATTTAATGCTCATTTATAGCGCGCGCAATGATTGGGGAAACCTAAAGGCAGAGGGTTAATGCAAGAGGACATGTGGAGAACAAATTGGAGAACGGTGGATGAAGGAAAATTATGCAGAGTACTTCATAATTAGGGGTATAATATTAAATTACGTTAAAAGTCACAGAAAGAGATGGAGATGTTTTAATATAGATTTAGAAGGCAATTGTTTTAAATATTAATTGTTTGAATTATATTTGAAATTAAATGAGATCTCTCTGAAATGAAGTTGAATTTTTACCAAGTCGTTCTAAGAAAGAACTAAAGATCGAAGTCGACTCCGGATTGATCAAAGAAGTAGAAGAGAAACTGAAGATTTAATAAGAACGCAGAGAAACCCTCCAGCGTAACGACGCGGAGACCAATTTTGCCCAAAAGCGAACGCGAAACTTGGGAATGGAAAGTGTTCACCAGCGTCCCACTTACGAAGATTCGTTTGGTACATTCGCGCGGATCATCTCGACGTTAGAAATTCAATGAAAACGAGGACACGGATCTCGACTAATTTATCACGATAAAAAAAGAAGAAACGTTGATGTCATCTAACGTCGAAGAAAGGTAGAAAGCGGGGGACGCAGCACTTTGACAAAAAAAAATATCCATAAAATTGTCACCAATCGTGAAACATGGCCGATGTCATTGCCTTCTAAGTACTATTAAGATTTGACGAAGGAACAAAAAATAAAAAATTTCTATATATTTTCTTTAACACGTTGAACGCCACCGATATTTTGCTAGTTTCATCATTTTTACAGAAGTGAAACTTTTTCTATTAAAATCACATCTTTGCAAAGCAGACATCTTAAAGACGCAAGTAGTTATGAAGTCAGCAGGACTTCACCTTTTTAATGCCAATATTTAAATATTGAATGCATGAGAAAATTCGTAAATATTACAATTTAAAAGTCATACGAAATTTCATTGAATTTAATGGCGCCGGTCACCGGTGACCCCCATGGCGTTCAACGTGTTAAGAAGATACTTTCATTTAACTACTCTGATATTAAGTCACATTTAATTTTCCAGCGTTTCATGTAAATTAAGTACAGCGAAATTGAATTTCAAGTTCTCAAAATTCAATTCTTTTTATTTTGCAATCCTTTCTCGCCAGATGTACAATTCGTTCCAGCGAAAAGATTTTATAGAATGCGAATAGCAGTGAACGTGTTAAAGAACGCGTAAAGCATTCCAAAGAAAAAATTCATCCTCGCTCTGAATTATCCGAGCATGATCGATGGCTATGAACGAAGCAAAAAGTAATTAAAGATTCGTCAAACCTGTTTGAATTATTCTCGATTTAAAGGAACTGTTTCAGAGCGAAGTTTCGAGTCACGTGGAACACTATAAATATGTCGTAGCCGGTACAACCATCTATTGATCATAAGTTATGCTTATTATATGGAAATACTTTCCGGTTTCTCGCAGCGGGTAACCAGTACGGACTAATTATAATTATCCATAATTTCCATAATGCTAACGCTAATAGATTTCACCCTAACGTTACAATGGTAATAAAAAAGAACGTCACTCTCATCCGGCTGAGAATTTAAGACACTTTGTTAGTTTGTCGTTCGCTGACGCCATGAATTATGCAGAAAAATGGTTTCAAGAAAAAGAAAACAAAATTTATGAGGCACCGTGTTAGGTGAATATTTAATTAAGAGCGAAACTGGGAAGATTATTTACTGCTGAAAAGGGAAGTTCGGGAATTGATACGCTCCGATTTTGATGAAACTTTGAATAAATATTAATTAGTCATATATAAGAAGATAGCTGTAATTCGTACCCGTTTTCAACTTTGGGGGAGATATCAACCCCTCTGTCCAAACCGTCCAGTCTATATATGTGCTTGAAAGTCGTAAACAACAATAGATAACAAGAAATTGTTAAAATAAAAGTTACACCGTTCTTTTGGATCTACAAAGCTGCACATATATAGACAGGGCGGTTTAGTCAAAGGGGTTGATATCTCCCTCAAAGTTGAAAACGGCCACGAACGAATTCCAGCTATCTTCTTACATACGTCTAATTAATATTGGAGTTTCTCAGCAGCCAATGCGGTTAACCCTTTCAACACAGAATTTTATTTCTTTAGAAAATGACTAATTTTTAGCAGTGTATATTTTGTGACACAGGAAATGGAATAAAAATACGACTGAGAATGAAATATATTTTTTTTTATTTCAGGAGTTTTCACATTTTCAGCTGGGAAAGCATAGATTCCAGTAACATGTTACTGCCGGGATATTTTTATCCCAGCAGTAAATATTGTCATATAAACAAAATAATATATGGAACTAAATTCTACAATAATAACATGAAAATTATGTGATAACGTTTGGGATATAAAATATCCCAGTAGTGTTGTAAGGATTAAGTCCATTTTTCGATAATTTCTAATTTTCGTAAATTTTAATAGCATGAAGTTTATTCCATTAAAATGTACAAAAATCAGAAAATATAAAGAAATGCACTTAACCGCATTGGCTTCTGAGCAACTCATTTATGGAAATCTGCATCAAAATCGGGATCACTTCCCGAACTTCCCCTGGAAGACGCATACTCCTCAGATCTCCAATAAATCCCTAATCAACCTCACCGTCCCAAACCATAACCCGTGAACCTATTCATGAAAATTCCTAGAGTTCCGTGAAACTCTTTCGAGATATCCCATTGAACTTGTAAACGTCAAACCACGCGTACGATCGGCCAGCAGGAGCAATATGCAGTAAAGCACGAATGCAACAATGCGATCCCCCGTTTGCGCATCGAGGGGGATGGCGTAGCGCGGATATATGGGGTGTCTCGTTAATCAAGAGTGCCTCGCTATCGCCCGCGGCCTATAGGGTAGAAAATGGGAGAGAGCCGAGGGTGACCAGTGTTTAACGGTTGACAAACGACCGTCGAGGTACGCGGTCGCGTAAACAACGTGTCGAGAGCGAAACTCGCCAGCGCGAGTGCGTTAGAGTGCGTTGGAGCGCGTGCTGCGTCGAAACTTTCGCAAAAACCGTAAATCTGCCTATTAAACGCGATTAACGATTTCGGGAAGGCGAGAGAACGCGGTGAACGTTGCGGGGAGACGTGGCGATTTTGACGATTGCGAGGAAGCGAATGCTAGTGGCAGAGGGATGGAAATGTTTTTTAGTTTGGAGTGTTATTGTTTTTTTTTTGGTTATTTTGAGTCTAATTGGTATCGTCATTTGGGGTTGGTCTTAGAATTTTACGTGGGTACGGAACCATTGAGGCTATGAGATATTATATCGCGTGGAAAAAATGTCCCGGGGTTGATGGGGATTTGAAGGTCTAATTGAGGGTGACGAAGCATTAAACTCTAAACCTCAGATATCTTTAAGTTAATTACTTAAGTAGACTTTGCGACGGAACTTGTGAGAGGACAGTGATGTATTACTTTAATTTTATATAATTGGAATGGATTGAACGCTTGAGGGAAAAAGGCGACTGTTGTCTCTATTGTGTTCTTGTGTCGGCAACAGTGTTATGTTATGTTCGTCCGATGTCTTGCAATTTAGATTTACATCGTCATTTTGAAGAACTGGTTACCCTTAGAGAATTAAACCTCATGCTATCTTATTGTTAGACATCTTATTGTTCACGACTGCACGTTCAGACAAAACGGAAAAAGAATAAAACTGATCTTCAATAATCTTTATCGCCCTAAAGTTCCTAGAAGGCTAATAACTGATCGGTAATTCCGAAAACTCAAGAAACTCAGCACGCAGATGGGAAATTTTCATGAGAGTGGAAATAGTAGGTCCTAGACAAAATAACTATAGCAACAGACGACAAACAATAAAAGACAAACTCATTTTAACAAAAGTCGTCATTTGTATCTCTCCATCGTAAACAAATATATGTGCAACACATCTAAACATTTCCCATTGACTTATTGGATTGCGAAATTAAATTGTCCATCTAAAAATAAATCCAAAACCTTGAAATTAAATTGCAGGGCAGAGAATTAAGTTGCATATATTTGCGTAGAGATTTTTTTTATGACTTACGATGTTGAATTATATAAAAAATTTGTCAAAAATTTTCGATTCATCTATCAAAAGCAATTAACAATTTTACATAGACGATCGGAGAAGGTCGGAGCGTTTTCAACGATTGCAACCAAGTGGTCGCAATGGGAATGCCGCTGTTCTTAATTTTAGAATACGCGCTTCTGAGAGCGAAAACAAAGTGACAAACGTCCCTACGAAACGCACGAGAGTGCGTGCTCCTTGAAATCTTGGCAAAAACAGTAAATCCGTCTATTAAACGGGTCTAACTATTTCGGGAGAAGCAGGGACCATTGAAAAGTTATTTTTAATTTAGAATGAATCGAAGGGAACAATGTGACTTATGCGTTAGTTGCAGAAACAGAGAATGAAAACAGGGTAAAACTGCATTAAATGTATTAACTATTATATTATACTGTTTTATATTAAATTTCCATACGATGAAACAAATAGTGACGACACATTTTGTATTATAAAATAATTCTTCACTTTACAAAGTAGTTTACATTTAAATCCGAAAAAGGGAGAATTTAAAAAAGGATGGTTTTACTTAAAAACACGAAATTATATTCTTTTCCCA
This sequence comes from Cerceris ruficornis, assembly GCA_963989415.1. Lineage (NCBI taxonomy): Eukaryota > Metazoa > Arthropoda > Insecta > Hymenoptera > Crabronidae > Cerceris > Cerceris ruficornis. The sequence goes on along the minus strand of OZ022518.1, from coordinate 11,412,348 downwards.
TAATCTGTTCAATATGGAATACCAACTCTACCAAAATTCGTCCAATTTTTCAGATTCCCAACAAGTGCAATCTTCTTGTTGTGTTTAAGAGCAACTGAAAAGATTGCCCTTCCCTTCAACTTAACACTAAACCTACCGGCTATATATCTGCTATATTGAAAAATACGAAATATGTACTTTGGAAAATGAGATTTGAAGAGGTGAGAAAGACGGTCGGTTAAGTAATGTTTGTTTTATACGATAGACCTAAAATATTTACTGAATGGCTGCCCAATCAATTTGGGGAATTTTTAGAAAAAAATGAGAAAGCGGTCATTTGACCGCCATGGTAGGTTTAGTGTTAAATAAAAAGCAACGGAGGTATCGTTTCATTCGACATCTTTACGAAAGTGATACTAAATGCGAATGAACGCTACGAGGTCGTTACAAACTTATTTCCCAAATAGACTTTACAATCTTATTGGGTTTTTATCGAAAGTCACTCGACTGTGGATGCAGGTTGATCGGCGCTCGACGAGTTATAATAAACCTGTACGACCTCGAGGATGTAATTGGGTTTATAATTCGTACGTTTATTGCGTTACAGCTTCATTTTCTATGGACGATAACCGGCCACGAAATACTCGTTAAGAAACCCCGTGGATATGTTGGTGAAAGTTCGGCTAATTCGAGAAATTATATGTTTTTTTTCGCCGACCGGAGCGAAGAATTAACCAAATGCAAGTTAATTTTGCAGGGTGGTCCATGAAAGATTGCTCGGTAATGTGAGAATTAAATGTTCGACGTTACTTGTAAATTAGTGCGTGATTCGCGGAAGCACCAGATGGCGAAAAATAATAAAATGTGGTCGATCAATTAAATGCCAATGAAATATTATTAAGTTTCTTCTCTATTCGTTTTAAGCATTCCATAATGCCTTCTAGTCTACGGTTTTCTATATTTTATAAACAAAAAGTACAAATTACCAAATGCTCTCACTGGCTTTCAATTCTAAACCCCGAACTCACCAGAATCAAATCATATCTCATCCAAACTCAACAACAATCGCAAACATCCCAAAAAGAAACAGAATAACAACCGTCAAATGATTCATCGAAATATCGTCGATACGATGCTTCACCAAAGGAACGAAACGCGCGAGAAAAGAGAATAAAAATCAAAGTACCGAAAGTTACTCACAAGAAACGAGTCGAAAGAACGCAATATCGAAATCCAAGTAGAATCATGTTCCTCGGTTTGTTCATTAGCGCGGCAGGAACGAGAGAAATGCAAAGAAAATGCGGCCCGGAGAAAAATTCCCTTCCCCGAAGCCCGAGCGCGGCGAAGCGCGCGAGGAATGCAACGGAACTCCATTTCGTGAAGTTTTTCGGCTCGTCACACGACCGGCCGATAATCGAGAAAGCCGATTCCCCTTGGATTCAGCTTCGTACAGCGCATGGACTCGGCTTCGGACGGTCACGTACCTATAAACACGCTCGATTCCACGATGTTTGTCCTCTCCTCGTTTCCTTGATTAGAGACGTACATTATTAAGCCTGATGGCGCTTGTACGCATATCCGCGCATACTGGGTGTCGCTTTTGTGCGATTGTTTGGAGGTTTTGTAATGTCTAGCAACATTTAAACCATGTCGAAGGGGAAAGAAGTTTGGAGACCAATGGGTTTTTCTGTTTTTTGGTGTACACTCTTTCGGCGTTGATTGCTGTCGTGATTTCGCTTGGGATCTAATGTTTTTAGGTGTTCTTCTTAACCATAGAGGGTACGATTTGCATGAAGGATTTGGACTTTGACCCAGTGATTAAGGGTTACAACCCTTAAAATAATTGTTGAAGTGCAAAGATGTAACGCTCGACGGCTGTATGAGGAAGCGATAGCGGCGGCTTTAACACTAGATTTACGGGCGTGAAATCTGTTAAATTTCAATATATTTAATAAGGACTTTGAAGAAAGAGGGATGAAGCGGCAAAGATGGTAGTTTGTTAAGTCATTACTGTATTAGGTTGGTAAGAAATTAATGTCGGTTTTCGAGCTTTCAACCTTTAGCGCTTAATTTTGAGTTAGCCGTTAATTGTAATCGGTTTGACTTCTTATATTATTTTAGAACAAAGAAATTTATTAAAAAAACTTGTTTCTCGTTGGGAAAAATGTGTAAATTGTAATGGAACCTATTTTGATTAAAAAATGTTATTCCCATTCTCAACATGTGTATCTAAAGATAAAGTTTGAAAACCGACATTAATTTCCTACCAACCTAATATTATAAAATACACGTGAAATATCTAATGTATAGCGTCTCTGTAAATTTGAGAAATGTTTATAAGACAAGTAGGAAGCCGTCAATATGACGGCTTCCGTAAATCTAGTGTTAAATTTTGTTTATAGAAAAGTAGAGCCGCTCCTCGTGCTGTAGAACTTTGTCCTCAGTTCCAAAGTCACAATTGCAGAGAGCAGATCATTCATTATTTTATACTCGTATTTTTTCACTTATATTTAAACTAGCTTAAAATTATTATGTCTTTAAATAAATAAAACCATTAAATAGAAAACTTCCATCAATAATCAAATGGTGAAAATATAATTTTTGTATTTCCACTTTCGGGTGGCTTAGTCAGTTCGTGTTGGATCTATTGTTTTGGGTGGCTTCCGTATCACTGGGGCTGTGATATATTAATAATTCAGTAGACTGCAGTGTTTTAAGCTAATTTGCGCTGTTAGGGATACGTGTTTGTTTTAAGATAGCGAGGGAAAAATGACGATTTGATGGTAACTTTAACAATCTTCGTTCGAGAGAAAGATCAACGGAGTTCATGAAAACATTTTATCTCTCGTGCCTACTCGACATCTTGGAAGATGCGTAATAGACGAGCCGTATAGAATCGTTTGTTTTCAACGTCATTTGAAGGTCAACGCATAAAACACCTATCCGCATCGTGGTATCGATACAAATATTGTACACAGCTCTCTGCACAAAAGTCACAAGCTACCTTAACACTAGAACTACCGGCGCTAAATCTATTATATTTCAATACATTAAATAAGTACTTTGAGAAAAGAGGAATCAAGAGGCAGAAAAGATGATCAATTCGGTCATTTATGTTTTTTTAGTTGGGCGTAGAATATTTCTCCTATGCCTCTCTTATAAACTTTGAGAATTTTTTTATAAAATTGTGTACCAGTCATTTTGACTGGTTTGGTAGTTCTAGTGTTAAAAAAACTTTAACCTAGACCAAACTTAACTCAAAGAATTAAGTGTCTCTCTTAGAGTATACATCTTTAACTAATCTTCCTCTAAACATTTTGTGACTTCCTGAACAACCTATGACATTCGGTAATACTCCAAAAGGGTCACCCGTTACACGCACATAACTCGCATCGAGATCCACCGTCGAAGGGCAGGAAACAGAGCGAAGGGAGGCATCCAAAATACCGTTAACCCGAGCGTTTCACCCTCCGCTCGGACGACTTTCATCTCTATCTCTCTCTCTCGTGGATGATACACGCTTCGCACCTGACTTCTTCTTCTCCTTTTTGGTCCAAAGACGAAACTTAACGACGCCCGAGAAGTCGGTCGATCGAGAAAGTTTTATTTGACGATGACGAAAGAGACGGGGCACCGGCCGGGGAATTACGACCAGTCGGCGGGGCTTATTAAATTCTTTCGTAATTAAGTGCTTCGCTACTTGAATTTGGAAATTTCTATCGGCGTATCTCTACGCATCGTGGACGTTAGATCGGCTCTTTATCGGGAATGACTGAATCAGCGAGGAACGATCGAGGAATGAATTTGTCTTGGACTAATGGGAGGAAGGGGAATTTCACGCTGTAAAGCCGACAGCTTCGATTCTTTTAACGATTATTTGAGGAATCTGTTTTATCGAGACGAAAGATGTGCCTGTCGAGTTATTTAACGCGTTTATTGCCACGTGAATTCGATGGGATTTCTTTGAGAAATATATATGTCTCGGAGGAGACATCGTAAAATTGAACTTTACGGAGCTACCAGCTTCTGGGTGAGTTTAAATTCGCTTTAACAGGTTTACTCCAGTAGCCTTTTCAAGGAATGTGCTATTCGGTGGAGTGGGACATATAAGGAAATTCTGCTGCTTCGTATGGGATGAACAGGAAGGTTCTAGCACCATAGTGGGCTTTGATATTTGATGGTTATAGAATTTATCCTACAAAGACTTAATCAGTGCTTCAAAATTAAAGTGCCACAATAAAAATGAATTATCGAGTTTGCATCGAAAGAAGGTTTAATAAAAAACTAAACGCATTAGCTGTATACATCATGGGGCTTATATATGTGTGAACCAGATGCCACGGAGATGTTAATTATCTTTGCACAGGTTTGTCACGAAATACCACAACACTGATATCTTTCATTAATTCGGAGACTCTAATTCAGAGAAAATTATTAATCCTATTTTTCGACGACTGACAAGGGAAGTTCGGGAACTGATACACGCCGACTTTGATGAAACTTTGCATAAATATTTATTAGACATATCTAAGAAGATAACTGGAATTTTTTCGTGCCCGTTTTCAACTTTAAGGGAGATATCAAGGGAGGCTCTTCTTTAAGGGTCTGTCTCCTACCTGTCCTGCCGCTCTCCTGTCTGCCCTGCTAGTTCCCTGCCTGGCCTGCCAGTACCCTGCCTGTCCTTCCTCTTTCCTGTCGGTCCTGCCAGTCCTGTCACCCTCTTGCCTGCCCTGTCTGTCTCCTACGTGTCCTATCTGTCTCCTGCCTGTCCTGCCCATCTCCTCACTGTCATGTCTGTCTTCTGCCTGTCCTGTTTTGTCTCCTGCCTGTCCTGTCTGTCTCCTGCCTGTCCTGTCTGTCTCCTACCTGTCCTGTTTGCCTCCTACCTCTCATATGATTTTGACTTAACTCCGATCGTACTTGAGCAAAATTGCACTTGAAGGTCATTTGAAGGTCAAAAACTGTGCTTGCAAGCACAAGTGTGGTTGCTCAAACTAAAAGCTCAATCTGAATTTCGACTAAATTCTAAATTTACTCCATTAAAATGAGCTTGTGAGCTATGAGCCGGCATGTGTTGAGATTTTGAGCCATTTTTCCGAGGTTTTCGCGAAATTTCGTCAAAATCCGAGCGAGCTTTTAGTTTCAGCAACCACAAATAAGCTTGCAAGCACAGACTTCGACCTTCAATTGACCTTCAAATGTGATTTTGCTCAAATACGATCGGAGTTATGTCAAAATCATATGAGCCCACGTTCTCGACGTTAATTTTCTCGCTAATTGTTTTTGAAAAAATACTTTTTTTAGGCATGACGGGCAGGACGTGTATCACAGAGGCAGGATAGGTAAGGGACAGGTAGGACAGAGAGGAGATGAGCAGGACAGGGAGAGGACAGGTAGGACAGGCAGAAGATAGACAGGACAGACAGGAGAGAGAGGAGACAGACAGGACAGAGAGGAAATGGGCAGGGCAGGTAGGAAGCAGACAGGGCAGGCAGGAGGGACGCAGGACATGCAGGGCCGACAGGAGAGAGGAAGGGCAGGCAGGGTACTGGCAGGACAGGCAGGGAACTGGCAGGATAGACAGGGAACTGGCAGGATAGACAGGAGAGGGACAGGACATGTAGGAGACAGAGAGGACCTACCTTAAAGAGATATCTTGATATCTCCCTAAAGTTGAAAGCGGGATCGAACAAATTCCAGTTAACTTCTTAGATATGTCTAATAAATATTTATACAAAGTTTCATTAAAATCGGAGTGTATCTTTCCTTGCGAGCTAAATTAATTGTGTATAATTCGATATCACTTTTTTGTCAAATGATAAAAATATTTATGAGTAGTGAAAAATATGTAAATAAAGATACAAATTGCAACGACTAAAGAGATTGCTCGGAGTTTCTCAGAGGAAATGTTACACTAACACGTTCTTACGTGTCTTCCGAGGGAAGTTTCTTTCCCTGGAAGTTAACTCAAAGTCCATTTACACGGAAACAATCGTCAATAATTATTTAGCACTGTACTTTCGCGCGTTTACGAGTTTCTCGGCAAGGCATTCAGGGTAACATAAAGCTGACCCGGTTCGTAAGTACCCACGAAAGAAACGTGGCCTGGTAAAGTCAAGTTCTTTCGTGAGAAACAGCTCAAAGTCGTTCTATGGAAAAACTATTATCAATAATTGTTCACCACTGAACCAGATTCTGCTCCATACTCTTCTTTGTTCTTTACGCGAAGCTTCTTTTATTCAGGATTGGTCAGTGCTTGAAAATGAACCGTAATTAAGGCTCGTTTAACCTTGACAATCAAAGAATTACTTGGTTACTAAGACAGTAAAAATGACTGGTCCCTAACCAGGCATAGAAATTACACAAATCTACAACAATTCAAATCCCCTAAATACCTGCAAACCTTACAAAATTTAAATTTACAATCATCGTTCAACCCCGCAACTCAAACTCCTCCAAATACTTACAGAAACCTAAAATTACACCTATTAAAATTCATTAACTTTCCTTCAAACAATTGCATAAACCTTATAAAATTACACCTATCAAAATTCATTAACTTTCCTCCCCTTCACAATCCAATACTCATTTACCCAACGCATCGATACAAATCAATTAAATCTTCAATAACTACAACATCAAAAATCCCGCCAATCTCCCTCTTTCCAATCCAATCCCACGCAAGCTCTCAGAAACGAACAATCACAATATTGAATCGAGAGACAACGTTAACCCGCTGCTACACGATGTACGTCCGTACCCATGAACATACCTACGTATGTACACACATGTGTACATACACGGGTACGAAACAAAGGCAAGCGATTAAAGGTAATCGGGAGGGAGGGGCCAGTTTGCGCGGGTCTGAATATAGTAGGACCGGTACGATTAAACGCTCAGAGATGAACGCGAAGTAGAGCTAATTAGCGGCTTCCGAGGCGGTCACAGTCCACCGTAAAAGGCAGGACACGAAGCGGACTCCGGACGGGGTGTGGTATTCAGAAGAGGACCCGCTAGAATGAGAAAAACTCGGCGGATTCTTTAACGTTAAATTCACTCCGTGCAAAAGCGCAAGCGATCTTGAAAATTCGTTGGATACGATTGCACTTGTGTCGTTTGAGAGTATTGTTCACTCGAGGGGATAACGTCTTTGTTGGGAGGTTTTGTAGATGTTGGAAAAGGATACTGTTTTTTTTATGATGTAAGTAATTCGTTGGATACGATATCGTTTGGGTCGCTCAAGAAGATGAAAATGAAAGTCCTTTTTGGAGGGTTTTGGAGAACGGCTGGAGAACTCGAGTTGTTCTTCCGGGGGAAAGATGTTGGATAAGAATACTGTTTCTTTTTATGATTAACACTAGATCTACCGGCGTTAAATCTGTTATATTTAAATATATTAAATATGTACTTTAAAAAAAGGGGAATTCAGAGGTGGAGAAGATGATCGATTTGGTAATTTATGTTTTATGAGATGGACGTAGAATATCTATTCTATGAGTCTCCTGTAATCTTGGAGAATTTTTGGAAAAAATTGTGTATCAGTCATTTTGACTGGTTTGGTAATTCTAGTGTTAAGTAATTCGTTGGAGACGATATCGCTTGGGTCGTTCAAGAAGATGAAAATGAAAGTCCTTTTTTGGAGGGTTTTGGAGAACGGCTGGAGAACGCGAGTTGTTCTTCCAGTGGAAAGATATTGGAAAAGGATGTTTTTTTTATGACTAAGTAATTCAATTTCAATTGTGTCGTTTGAGAATCGAGTTCGTTTAAAAGGATGAAGACAGCGGCTTCGTTGCAGGGTTTTGGAGAACGGTTGGAGAACGGGAGATATTCTTTCGATGGGACGACTGGAAAAGTATAATATTTTTTTATGATATAAGTAACAACATACACGTTGCACTACTTGATTGAAGTAATGAAACATTAAATTTTGTATTTTTCCTCTAAAAAAAGCAGTTTTGCAGCGATATGTTCTCAACAAATTTTGTTAACGATTCGATGATCAAAAAACCTTGAGAAAATTCCGCGGAAGAAAAGAATGCACGGACATCGATTTGAAGGCGGCAAAGAATAAGCGAAATGTGAAAATCGTGATGGGTTCGGAAACAAGTTGAAAGCGGAGCGGCGAGTCCGCGAAGACGAGAAGAATCGTTGGGCTGCGGAACGTGCAACGGCAGAGGGACCAAAGGTCCTCGAGTTTTTGTCCAACGTAGACGAAACCTGCTACGCTGGGCGACATTCTTTTCTCTCGTCGAAAACCCTTCGCCTCGTTGGTTCGATGAACGTCGAGAAATCACTTCTACGATCTCGATGAGATCTCTTTGACGACTGCTTTCTGGTGTCTTCAGAAGCGTACGATAGAATTAACACTCGAAATTAACTCTGGATTTATCGAGATCGTTAAAATAAATTGTTCCTCATTTTTTTCGAAGAGTATCCGAGAGTTCTAACGCTGTTTTCCTTCGATTTTCTATCTGTACTTTCAAATTAAAGTAAATAAATTGACATATTTGCTGTTCACCTTTGCTCCTTTTTTTTAAATCGGTTAATGAACCTGTCATATGTATGGTAGTAAGAAGAAACTTGTTTAAAAGTATCGGAATTCTAAGAACTAACGAGTTTGAGTCTTTGATCGACGAAAAAGCTGATGGTAAGAATTAAATTAATACTGCAATATCGATAATTAAAAGGCGACACAATTATTAGATAATAATTTATGAGCAGAAATTCACAAATACCACGCTAACAATTGTTGCAAATATTCTGCTATTTAAAAGCATAACTTCACTTTTTTTTTCCTTGCACTCTTAATTTCCCCCCATCTACTTGTTGCAATGACTCCCCTCGCCAAATGCATCTCTCATTCTACCCCGACTGCGCTACCAGGAAGAAGAAAAAGAAGAAGGCAACAAAACCGAAAAATCTGTACTCCAATCCGAACCACCGGCTCACAAAAAATAACATAGCAAAACTTAAAAACGTGTTCTCCAGCTTGGATCTCCGATTCATTAAAAAAGAAGGCAACAAAAGTTAGAAATGTGTTCTCCAGCCTGAACTTCCGGTTCAACGAACAGTGAAAAGCAGCTCTTTTCACAGGCATCCAAAGAAGAATCTCTACGACTTCCTACTATTCTATTGCAGTCGGAAGTCAAAGTAAAACTGGAGAAACATAAATGAAAGATACGGGACATCCTCGTACGAGGATTACGAGGTAGATTTTAAAACGGTTTCATACTTTTGCAACGTATTATTGCCGTTGCAAGTGGCACACAACCATCGTCCAACGACAGTGCGTGCAAATATTCCGATGTAAGAAAGCAAAATCGAAGTTATTGGGCTCGAAGTCCCCGTAAATCAAAGGGAAATGGAAAATGGGACAAACGAAGAAATGAACGATTGATTACACTTGCAACTTACGTGGCAACTTGCGTCGCGAATTGTAAAAAAGAAGTTTAATAATCTTAAAGGAAGTTAATAACGATCCCCTGGGCGGATGCGAAGTTGAGAATCTTTCAGAAAATCGCACGCGCCGTGTGCAATTGCATTAATGAGTAAAATTGAATTTACGGTCTGGAATTAAGAGTTAAATCGTGAAGGAATCGTTAAAGAAAAATTTTTAGAGAAAGACTGGAAGGATTAAAAATATTGAGAGACGTAATGCTGACTTTGAACATTTGTCAGTTGCTACGTTTTAATAGAATTAGGCATTTAACACTAGAACTACCGGCGTTAAATCTATTATATTTAAATATATTAAATAAGTACTTTGAAAAAAGGGGAATTCACAGGTGGAAAAGATGATCGATTCGGTAATTTATGTTTTATGAGATGGGCGTAGAATATCTATTCTATGACCCTTCCATAATCTTGGGGAATTTTTGGAAAAAATTATGTACCAGTCATTTTGACTGGTTTGGTAGTTCTAGTATTAAAGGAAGAGAATGTTGCAACCATGGAAAACGCCTATGTAATTGTTAAAACTGCAGCTACTGCAGGCTCATTAATGAAATTCCACTACAACAATATCAACTGAACCGATACAAAGTTATTCTCACCAGATATAACTTCTAAAAAAATAAACAAAATGAGCAAACTTTAAAACCCTCCGTCGAAAGCTAGCAACTCAAGAATTATTCATTAAAACCTAATGCAATATTCTACCATAATCTATGGAATTCCTGGCAGCGAATTTGCTTGGACACTTCCTTCCACTCAACAATCCCTGATCGCTATCCCCGTACCCACCATAGTACCGTCTTCCTCCGTGGCACAACCAGCTATCGTTTTTGCATTAATGTCAATTAACGAAAGGCATCCAACAAAAATCTCTCAGTCCACAATTAAAACGATTTAGAAAGTCGCTCTCTTATCTGCTCTCACAGATCTTCCACACTGTTCTTCTACATCCAGCTGAACTTAAGCGTTCGCAACTAACACAAAACTAATACAGAACATAGCAACAGGCACCAACGAGCAACCGTTCGTTTATTACCGCTATCTTCCATCTCGTTCGCCGCTTACATCCGTTTGTTCTTCTTTTGTATTTTTCCTCTTTAACTGCTGTGGTTATTTCGCCTAAAAGGCACCGTTTTACGTGGGTGTTGAATCGCCAATTTATGTGCGATATATTAACACTAGATTTACGGGCGTAAAATCTGTCAGATTGCAATATATTAAATAAGAACTTTGGAAAAAGAGGGATCAAGCGGCAATGATGGTAATTCGTTAAGTCATTATTGTATTATAAAATACACCTGACATATCTACTGTACAGTGTCACTGTAAATTTAAGAAATGTTTATCAGACAAGTAGGAACCCGTCAATTTGGCGGATTCCGTAAATCTAGTGTTAAATGATAATTTAGAAGAAATCTCCTAGAGTTGCTGAAGATTTAAACTTGGACTCGCTAATCGAGCGTATGATTCTTTAAGTCCATGTTTACCACAGTTTTTAATACAATTTCATTTTGTATTTCGGTTTTAATTGCTGTGGTTTTAACCCCTTGCCCTACAATAACGAGTGACACTCGTGATGACGTAAATTGGACAGGAAATTTGCAAGTTTTGCAAAACCTATAAAATTAGAAATATTATTGAGGCGCGACGCGATAATATTATTCCTGTAATATTAATTCTACGTTAAATTATATGATATATCAAGAATCACTGATCAGTTTTTATTTTAGTATTTCAATTCTGAATTACTGCGAAGGCAGTCACAAAACAGATCGTAGGGCAAGGGGTTAAGTAGCTTCTCAACTTTAAGATGCCGTGGTAGGCATAGAGTCAACGCTAGAATTACCAGCGTTATATATATATATATATATATTATATTTAAATGTACCGAATAAGTGCTTTGGAAAAAGAGGAATCAAGAGGTGCAAAAGATGATTTAGTTGAGTAATGTATGTTTTATGAGATACAAGTGGAATATTGACTTCATGGTTTCCCTATCTTGGTAGTTTTACTGTTACTGTGAGGAGTGGCTTCAAATCCCGGTAAAGGCATTTTTCATATTTAACTTTCATTCGTAAAATCGCACAAAAATCGGATTACTCGATAAGAAACACTCTGGTCGAAAGTCTGAATTGCCAAGATAAAAAAAAATAGATAAACAAGGCCCGATATATATTTTGTCTAGGGCCCGCTGGAGACTCAATCCAACCCTGTGAGGTTCATTTTCACGACCTTGGTATAGTGAGGGACCAGAAACAAGGCACTTGAGGGGTAATTTGATCTGATTCACCAGACGGATAGGGACATCCCTCTCCCTCACGCATTTTCGATTTTGACGCGCTATTGGCAAGAGAGACCCGCACATTTGTTGCGTCGTCATGTGAACAACGAAAGGAGTGTTTATTTTCGGTTGTCATTCGTCGATCTCAGGTTTCCAGGACCGACATGGCGGGGATAGGCGGTGCGAGAGCAATCTCCCCTTCCGTCCCAAGTGCCTTGTTTCTGGTCCCTCACTTTAGCTCCAGTGCTACAGACTCAGAATCCCACTTACAATTAGTAGATTCAAATTCAGATGACCTGTTGCGTCTGAAAAATTTGTTTTATCCGATACGAGTATTACTCAAAAACTACCTAAGACAGTAGAGTCTAGGCGAAATGACCATAGCAGCCGGAAGCTACAGAAAAAAAAGGAAAAGTTCTAAACCACCGATACGTTAAAATCATCCAGAAGTAATACGGATCACAATTCAGCTCACTAATAGACTGCTCGAGCCTTTAACTTCATACTCGTTATAGCATTCTACATCCACTTCTCCTTTCTACGTGAAACCCCTTATCCCTCCGCATTGACAACCTTCGAGCAATTGCCGATCAGTAATCGATCCTTGGGATGCTGGCATCGAACATCAAGAGGATGATTTACCGACGCGTACCTCGGGTTAGTAGATAAATTAAATATAGAATTAATGATCCGACGCGGCTAATAACGGGCCGACGGTCCCGGAGAGAATAATGAGAGGAGGAAAAACGCGATACCTCGTGAACTAGGCTGAGGGGAAAGTTCAGACGCTTAGAAGTCGGACGAATTGTACGAGCTGAGTATCTGTCGATTATCTTGGACGGGACAATGGAAGGCTTGCCATGGGAGGTTAGAAGTGTTGGGAAATTTGCTGCTGTGCGAGCTTTGACGGAATTTTTTTAAGGGTGGTATGGAGAAAGGTGTACGAGGCGTTTGGTTCGATGGAGATTTTCGGTGGTTGCTACGGCATTGAGTTTAAGCAGTCGTTTGCAAGGGATTTACGTGATTGTATTCCAACATTTGAAAGAGTGGAGTGTTTTACTAATTATTTTACAATTTTTAGATAATTTAGAGATGGTAGCACGTGACTTCAACCTTTTACGTTACCCTAAACAATCTGATAAATACTCGCAAAATCATGTCAGAAGCAGCAGCCCTCCGTAATTATCCTGATAAAATACTGTGCAACGAAACAACAGTCAGCTTCCTCAAAAGGTTCAATTATTTTCCTATTAACGAAGAATACTGGAGTCCCACCATATCGTAATGTACATATCTTTCTATCTTCAAAGCAGAACAAACATTTACTTCGGTCTGCCGAATTTCCGACACACCACTTCTACGATCACCGGCACAAATATCCTTCGAATCCCAAGAAAACGGCGCACTCTTGAACCCTGTTGGTCTTCGCGAACCTGCGAACGAACGGACCGACTTTACGCAGAGGGGGTTCGGTATGTTAATTACAGGCCAACATACGTTTCTCCCCTTCCTTCTTCCTCCCTATAATCCTCCTCCTTCTCCATCGCTCTCACCGGGCTCATCTTTTGAGCATACCCTCTGCCCATCTCGTTCTTTCTCGCCGGTTAGCTCGGTTGCCAGCCGATTCGTCTTGGAACGGCCCATCGTCGGTCTCGTTGCACGCAGGCCTCGCGTGAGACCGACGAGTCGACCCTACGACCCGAGAAGAGCCGAGAAACGTTCCTTTTGCCCTCTTTCGATCTCCCTGGTCGAGGCTCTGCCCGAAGCCGTGCCTCCGCGAGCAAACCTTTACTTCCCTTCCCTTTCCTTCCCTTCCATTCTGCGATATCTTTTCCCCCTTCGCTGACGGAATTTCACCCGTTCAAGGAGAACACGATCGAACGAGGGAATTCTGCGTGCATGGTGCACGGTTTGGAGGTTTCAGGAGATCGTGGGCTAGGGTTTCAGGAGGTCGAGGCAAAGTGCAGGTTGTGGGTCAATTCTTCTGAGAACGTAATGTGGTGCATGGTGGGATGTCGGAGAGAGGAGGATTTTGGAGATGGGTGCAAAAAGTTTGGGGTTTGGTTTGAGCTCGTTTAGTTGGTATTGAAATAATAGGGAAACTCTTTTGCAATAGGGTGAGTTTGGGTGAAGATGTTGGTTGTAGGGGTTGCAGTTTCATTGTAGGAGGCTTTAGACGGTAGAAAGTGTGGTGTGTGGTAAAAAATAAGACCAGACTGAATTTTGAGAGTAGATAGCGAATGTTTGGGGTTTGGTTTGAGCTCGTTTAGTTGATATTAAAGTAATAGGGAAACTCTTTTGCAATGGGATGAGTTTGAGTGAAGATGTTGGTTATGAGGACTGCAGTTTCATTGTAGGAGGTTTTAGACGGTAGAAAGTGTGGTGTGTGGTCAAAAATGAGACCAGACTGAATTTTGAGGGTAGATAGCGAATGTTTGGGGTTTGGTTTGAGCTCGTTTAGTTGATATTAACCCCTTACCGTACAATAACGAGTGACACTCGCGACGCGATAAATTGGGTAGGAAATTTCAAACTTTTGCAAAACCTATGAAATTGAAAATTTCGACACGATAAAATTATTTCTATAATATTAATATTACATTAAATTATACAATACATCAGGAATCACTGATCAATCTTTATTTTACCAATTTAATTCTGAATTATTACTGAGCCAGATCACAGAAGAAATCGTACAGCAAGGGGTTAAAGTAATAGGGAAATTCTTTCGCAATGGGGTGACTTTGGGTGAAGGTGTTGATTGTGGGGGCTGCAGTTTCATTGTAGGAGGTTTTAGACGGTAGAAAATGTGGTGTGTGGTAAAAAATGAGACCAGACTGAATTTTGAGAGTAGATAACGAATGTTTGGTGTTTGGTTTGAGCTCGTTTAGTTGATATTAAAGTAATAGGGAAATTCTTTCGCAATGGGGTGAGTTTGGGTGAAGATGTTGGTTGTAGGAGTTGCAGTTTTATTGTAGGAGGTTTTAGACGGTAAGAAGTGTGGTGTGTGGTAAAAAATGAGACCAGACTGAATTTTGAGGGTAGATAGCGAATGTTTGGGGTTTGGTTTGAGCTCGTTTAGTTGATATTGAAGTAATAGGGAAACTCTTTCGCAATGGGGTGAGTTTAGGTGAAGGTGTCGACTGTGGGGGTTGCAGTTTTATTATAGGAGGTTTTAAACGGTAGGAAGTGTGGTGTGTGGTAAAAAATGAGGTCAGACTGCATTTTGAGGGTAAATAGCGAAAATTTGGGGTTTGGTTTGAGCTTGTGTAGTTGGTATAGAAATAATAGGAAAAGTCTTTTGCAATAGGGTGAGTTTGGGTGAAGATGTTGGTTGTAGGGGTTGCAGTTTTATTGTAGGATGTTTTAGACGGGAGGAAGTGTGGTGTGTGGTAAAAAATGGGACCAGGTCTAATTTTGTGGGTGGGTGGAGGAAGTTTGGGGATTGAATATAGTTTGTTGGCGTCCAAATAAGACAGCACGTTTTGGACGTTAAATTTTAGGTTTCCCGAACAGACTTAATCTAAGCAGCTTTTCAGAGTTTAACTCCAACCGCACGAAGATATTAAAACGCGAGTTTATCGGTCAACGAGAGAATAAAGTGGAGTTCGACTGTACCCCGGTTATTGGAAAATAAAGCAGGCCGAACGGAACGAGTCGGATGCACCGACGATAGCGAGCAGCGATACGTGCTCGGCAAGGTGGTCATTTTGCAGGTAGATGCACCCCTCTTCCTTTAATACCGAGTAACACCTTAGATCCAGTCCCCTTCTTCTTCTAACCTTCGCACTCATTCTCCATCTCTCCCTAACGCTCTCCGTTCTTGCATCCCCCTTCGGTGCCCCCCGTTGCACGTTTCAACTCAACTCTGTACTTACTTTTCCCCTGCCTAGCTTTATCTCACTTTCCATTTCTCTCTAACAATCTTTCCTTCCCTTCTTTTCCTTGCTTCTCTCTCGCTTTCCTTTTTTTCTATTCTCTAACTTTCATCCTGCCCCTCTCTGAATCTTCTTCCTTCCTCTCCCATTCTCCGTCTCCTCCCAACTCTCTTTCGTTTCTCCGACTCTCGCTGCTTCTTTTTTACTCTTGTTTACCTCCAACTCATCTTTTTTTCCTCATATTTCTTTTTTTTTTCATACTCGCTGCCCTCTTCAACTCTCTTTCAATTTCTCTCCAATTCTCTTTACCTTCCTCTTTCTCCCTAGTCCTCTCCCCAACTACGTCTCTCTCTTCGCACTTCTGAACATTTTTCTTCCTTTGCCCCTTTACTCTTTAGCTAGCTCCCTCCCTGCTCAAAGTCTTCCTCTCCTCTCCTCTTTTCCCATCGCGAGATAATCTTCCGGTTGTAACGTCCTGTCCTTTTTTTCCCCTCTAGGGAGGCCTCGCGCTCCTCGTTCCTCGCTCCGTTTACTTTTGCTACATGCAATCGGCGCGTAGCAGAAAATCAAAGAAGTATCGCGTGTCCGGACGGCGAGGTCTTTCGCGCGGAATTACAGACAGCACTCGCACCGGAGACATTAATCGCGCCATCGCGAACTTCTCTCTGATTTTCCTTTCAATCCGCAGATAACACTGCTACGCCGTTTAGCTTCCACGTTCGCTAAGGGAGATTGGAATTTGCGCGATTCCGTGCCGTCGAGCCGAGGAAAGTTAAATTATAGATATTCTTACCGTCATCGAAATCTAGTTAAGTGCCCGCGATTCTTCACCATATTACTCTCGTTAACCCTTTGCAGTCCTATGACGAGTGTAACTCGATATAGGTTTCTACTGAATTTAGCCCTGCTGTTTCTCACGGGAAATGAAGATTATGTTTTATCAGATGATACGTTTTTGAATAATTGTTTTTGATATTCAATGTATTTAAAGTTTCATTTATTAGTTTACGTAAATTACATTGTTTAAAATGTGAACCTTTGCTTTATAGTGCCCCCTTTCAAAAAAAAAAAGATTGTATTAGATGAAGGGATTTCGTAGGCACGGGCCTGAATGGCCTGTACCCACGTGTCGTCTGCCTAGCGACAAACGCCGATGCGTAGCTTTTTTACGCAGTCTGATTCGATCAGCTTAGTGAGATGGATGTCGTGCCTTTATTACTCTTATTACCGTTATTACTATTATTATTATTAACATTATTACTATTACTCTTATTACTACATATAATTATTACCAAATATATATACTCTAGATTTGTTTAATTTGTGTTACGTGTGTGATTCCATTTATCTAATACCTTACTACATATTTTAATACCCTTACTACAGCTTATCGGGTCGCAGCAGTCTCTGACCGGAAATGAAGATTATGTTTTAACAGGTAATACGTTTTGACTAATTGTTTTTGATATTTAATGTACTTAAAGTTTCATTTATTAGTTTGCAAAAACGAAGTAGTTTTTGATTTATTGCGATTTTACTGAATGACCAAACTCCTGCGAAATTCACGAAGAAACGCCCGCAATGCACGTGACTCCACCCGTATGCAATGTGTTAAATGTAGTGCGAAATGAACCATTTCTTTCTTAATTTAAAAAAATCAATAGCAAACAATTTATATTTCAAAGCAGTCGAGTAAATTTCGGGCCACCTGTACCTCGGACAGCAAACAGTTAAATGTACGTATTTTAACCAAACCAATGGCGATTCTTGTGTAATACAGTAGCCATTCAAGGCTTCGAACCTTTTGTCACTGAAACCTGCAAATTTGTGCAAATATAAAGGACACAAGTGTGGTCACTCACCGCCAAAAGTGGGGCACGTATCCAGCTGGGCATAAATCTCGACACTGACCGCAGGGTGCACCCTGAAGGACGACATTACCGTGCGAATAACTGTTAGATTGGCCGTCTTGACTGGGTGACAGCATTCTGCAACAAAGAACAATAGTTTCATTGTCCATTCTCGATAATTCACCTGCGTTTCGAGCTCATTTATGGCAGCGCTGCCATTGTTGGTAATTCATTAACGCGGAAACATTCGCTTTTCATATTTTTTTCTTTATTTCAAAAGTTTCAAAAGATTTAGGTAGATTTTGAGTTCATCGTTAAACCTTTCAGTTCAGAATACTTTGAAGCTTTCTATGGATGGGGTATTTGGATTTTATTGGCATAGCAATTTTTGAAAACTGGTTTGTAATTAATACTAGGGCAGTTACCCGGGTAACACTCAATATTATAATTAAATTATTCGTAGTTTTAAACGCGGAAAATTGCAATGTACCACTGCCAGAGGGTAATGTCCCCTGGGGGAACATTAATTGAAGAATAAAACTGAATTTATTAACCCTTTGCACTCCGAGTCATTTTTACTATGAGATCCAGCTATTCCAGGACTATTTATATGGTGGGAGTGCACATCTGCGGAAAATTGAAAATCTCGTTTTATCATTGAAAAAGAATCGTATATATTTTAAAATTATATATATTACAATATAAAAAAATATAAAAATACCCCGGATTTACCTGATAGCAGTGTTATCAGTTTCTATTACAATCTCGCCGCTGCGACGACAACGGAGTGCAAAGGGTTAAGTTAGTATTATATCTCAAATTTAAGTAATTTGATTTCAAAAGTATCGAAAACAAAATTCTACTTATGATACAAGGTATCCGTAGAGAATCCACAACCAGCGTTTATTCCAGAACAAAAAGATTAATCAAATAATAAATAAACAGCGATTCTCCTTAAAAATCCAAACGAAGCAATTTCAGATAGCATCTCCTAGAAATTGTACAGCACAGCTTTCTTCCACCGACCTCAACACCACAAAAACCTACCCAGTAAAAATTCCAAATCATTATATTACAATATTCTATTTGCTAATTATATTTCCCACCAACCCGGCATATAATTTCACTCTATAAACAATTCAGGCTAATATCCGCTTTCTCGTTACCTAACAGTTGCAATTTCTGTCTCTATTTCGTTCAAAGTGTACGTAGCCTTCCCTCCGGGCGGATTGGAATAATTATAAATTAAAATCCATCCAAGAGCCGATCCTCTTCCGCGTTATTGCCTCCGAAGCGATTTATTTAACATGGCGATGGCAGAATCAACGTGTATCTCGCGGTAATTGCGCATGCTAGTTGGCCTCTTCTATTTTGACGGGGATCTAACAGGAGGAAAGTTTCAAAGATTACCGGCCAGCCATCGATCTTGGTCAAATTCGAGAACGCTCTTCTCAATCTTCCTCTGTCATCCTCGTTCACCTTGCTACCCCTCGCTCCGTTTGCCGCGCGCGTTTTATCTATTGCCGCTTGTAAACTACGCTTTAGTTAGATTTCATTATTTTCACGCTGGATCTACGACCGTTCTGTTACACTTAAATATATTTATAAGTACCATGAAAAATGAGGGATCAAGCGTCAAAGATCACCGACTTAAGTAATCTGTGTATTAGAAGGTACACGTGAAATACTATCTGCTTCATTGCTTCTCTATAGAGGGAAATGTCTATCAAAGTAGGAATCAATTTGAAATTTTGAATTGAAGTCAATTTCACGGCTTCCGTAGACATAGTTTTAACACTAGAACTACCAAACCAGTCAAAATGACTGGTAGACAATTTTTTCTAAAAATTCTCCAAGTTTATAGAAGAGTCTTGGAATAAATATTCTATGTCCATCTTCAAAAACATAAATCACCGAATCGACTATATTTTCCGCCTCTTGGCCCCTCCTTTTTCAAAGTACTTATTTAATATTTTGAAATATGATTGATTTAACGCCGGTAGTTCTAGTGTTAAAAGAGCTTAGAAAATTAAACAGAATTTTCAAAGAATCCCTGATCCATCGACTGAAAAGTCTCACATCTTTTGTAGAGTCCCTTCGACCCCAACCTATTGCGTTTTGCAGCGGTTTTCAATAATCCTAATCAATTTTAAAGTTTCTAGGAAGCTAACAATATCTCAGAAATTATTACCAATGTAATTGCATCTCTTGTACCAGTGGTCGGCAAACTCATTAGTCAAAAAAGCCAAAAATCAGCAGCAGGACGATTAAAATTCTGTTGAGAGCCAAATTTCTTTTCAAGAACCGGTCACGAACCATGTTTTTCGGAGCCGCTTTTATTTACCTAGCTACTAAACATTAAATACCACCAGAAATAATAGTAATCTTATTTATTGACAAAATTTTTTGTAGCCGACTGGCCGAGCCGCACTCAGATCGCTAAAGAGCCGCATGTGGTTCGCGAGCCGCGATTTGCCGACCACTGTCTTGGACCAACGAAAATTGACAAGGAAAATGACAATTTCCACTGAATCCTTGCTCTATAAAGTGAAAACACGCAAAACTTTCGCGAAGTCCCTTCGATCCCGTTTTATGACGTTCACTGTAATTCTCCCACGTCGCCCAAGACGCGAGTATAACCGCGAAAATAATTAATTAAAGGCGCCATCTAATACGGAGAAACGAGCGGTCACGCCCTACTCGAATTAATAATGAAAGCCGGTAATTAACGAGTAAAACGATGTCTTAGCGAGGGCCGATCGTCGTCGATTAACCGGCAACGCGTAATTACACCTCCTAGGAATTTTATTACGACGAAAAATCCCTTTAGTACCACCTCAGCGACGTGCCTCTACGGTTACCACCTTCCCGTTTGCCTCTTTGCCCTCGTTCCTCTCTGTCTTCTACGTTTTGCTCGTTGAATCGTTGATTTTGCCGTTTTGCAGACACCAAGAGACGCGATGAACACGCTTCTGACTGCTGGCGCGATCGAGATGTAATAATAAAACTGGGAAACAACGTCCGAATGAGATATTGGGTTGAGATCGATGGAAATTGATAAGAAAAGAAACGAAAGGATAGAAAATTGCACGGCGAAGCGAGAATGACGATGTAAATTCGTAATAATGAGTGGAAGGTGAATTTTACGATGGAGTTAAAGGGGAATTTAGGATATCGAAGAAAAAGGGAAAGTTAGAAGAGGACTGTAGTTATTATGGAGTTGAAGGCTGCGACTTTGAAGTAGGCGGTTCGCGTTTAAGTTATCAGCATCTTTATTAATTCCAGCTCAACTAAAATTTTACGTTCCAAAAGAAATGACCATATCAGTTAAAGCAAAAGTAAACGATTCAAACAGAATATTTTAAACAGATTTCTGTTCCAACGGTTGAACGAAGTTACGTTTAACCTGTCTGAATTCGTCCGAGCAAATAATTCACTAAAAATTCTATAATTAGTCTATAATTAATCTGTAATTAAAAAAAAAGAGTCCTCGATAATTGATCCAAGTTCATATCCCTCTCAACAGTTTCATACTTTTCCCAAGTTATTATTTAATACACCATAACCTGGTTCTCCACTCACAAAAACTATAGATTCTAAGAAAAATCATCGTTGCAGTGAAAGCCAACAAATTTGAAGAAACTTTGTACAACTAGCCACATACGTCGACATCTAAATTCACTAATATTCATAAATCAGCGAAGAAAAGTATCGCACGAATATCCAAGGAATAATATGGAAATTAATGGATCGAATTTACAACTCGGTCGTGCTAGACGGAGCGGAAATAATACAGCGTCTAGAATAATTAATCAAACGGACGGTTTGTCGGTCAGTACGTGTAACCAGACACGCGTCGAAGCGGTCGGACTTTTATGAAAGATCGTGACAGGAACTGCAAGGCCGCTCACGGTCTCGCGACCGTCACGTGCCGCGGTCCGAGGAATCGCGAAGGACACAAAAAGTATAATTAAACCGACCCCAGGATACCGCTCGCATCCCGGAGATATCGTAATACCTCGTAATAAACTCGGAAATTAGATACACTGTAAACGAGAATGGGTGCTTTTCTTTCGTCGGTGAATTTTCTCGGCAAACAAAAGCACCGGGTAGATATTCCATGGAAAGGAAGAAGAGGACTTGATTTGTTGATAATTTCTGATGTAGAATTAAGTTAAGATAAGAGTGAATACTTATGGTATAATTGATAATGTACTTTCTTCAAGTTTGCACTGATAGAATCCAACTAAACTTTGTTTAACCCCTTGCCCTGCAATAACGACTGACACTCGTAAATGGGATACGAAATTATCAAGTTTTGTAAAACCTAACAAATTGAAAATATTAGTGAGACGCTAGGAGATAATATTATTCCTGTAATATTAATGTTACGTTAAATTATACGATATATTAACGCCCTTATCCGTAAGCGGAATATACCGCGGATGACGATTGTCTAATGTCACCAGCCGCGGAATATTCCGCCCTGTACAATGTAAAACTGCTGCGCGCGGAAATGCACGGTATTGCGGGTCTTCTGCCGTATTTAGAGCTATGATGCAAATGGGTTAAGAATCACTGATGAACCTTTATTTTAGCAATTAACCCCTTGCCTTACGATTTCTATTTTCACAGCGTGCGTAATACCCCAGAATTAATTCCAGAAATAAAAATGTCTCTCTGATCTTTAACATTTGGTACAACTGACTGCAATATTAATATTATAGAAATAATTTTACCATCTCGTGATCGACTGATATTTTCAATTTAATAGTTATTGGAAAACTTAAAAATTTCGTATTCCATTTATCGCCTCACGTGTGTCACACGTTAATGTAAGCTAAGGGGTTAAATTCCGAATTATTGCGGAGGTGGTTGCACAGCAAGCCCTAGGGCAAGGGATGAAAGAGGGGTTTGTAACAATACCTCGATCAGCTGAGTCGCCGGAAGCCATTACACAAGTTTGAATCTTTTAGTTTCATAAAACAACTTTAAATATCCTGTACCATCAATAAACGTGAACGAATGTCAGATATATGACTATTCATACAAGAAATTCAAATTGTTGAATTTAAGTGAGCTTTAAGAAAGAAAATATTAATTATTCCACATATGATCTACCGTGCGGCAAGGGGTTAAATTCAACCCAGCGAACGTTCACCACCGAAGCGCATCATCGTCAAAGAGTTAACGCTTCTACGCGTCCCGGCATAAACCGCGACCGTGCAATCCAATCTACATTATCCGAGGCAATTTCGGGCCGGGCGATTATGATCGTTCCGTATCTAACGTCATTAGCATCATTCCGATGAGCAAAAGCCTCGAAAGCAGCGTACGGGGCGAGTCCCGGGGCAAATAAACGGCCGTAATTAGTCTAAGTTGCCATAATTGCCTTTCGTGCCGCCGCCGTAAACGAAACGCGGAAAATAAGGAAAACGTCGGGGCCGCCGCGTTCGTTCCTCGGCCGATGTGGAAGAAGCTGCTGCCAGCCTCGCCGTAATTAGTATCTTTTTGCGTCGTTAGAGTTAAAGCGAGCTAGCGCGAGCACAACGGGCAAACGATAGCGCGAACAGAGGTATGTTAATGGACCCGATAGCATAGTCTCTCTTTCTACCCCTCGCTGCTTTATAATTCGTGAAACGGCCAATTAACATTCTCGGAAAAGAGTAGGTGGTCCCGTAGCCACCTAAATAAGCCGTGCCTTTTTACCGCCGTATATGCCGAACCGACGGATATTCGTAATCTTAATTCCGATCAACGTTAAACTCCTTACCCCAACGTTGAAACGTCGGTATTCGTTGAAGCTTTCGCTGCAACTGCTCAGACGCTTTACGACTGTACGATAATTATGTCGAATATGAACGTTTTTACCGTATTTGGGTAATGGGGGATTTGCAGAGACGAGGGAGAATTTGTGGTCTTTGGTACAGGGTGGTAGCACTGGCGAACGGTCGATTAAAATGACTTTGTCCGACGGTCGCGTGAAAGGAAAAGGGTACGTTGAGTTGGATAGAGTCATAGGAGTTTTGATATTGCAAGTGGTAACTGTTTTGTCAGGCACGCGGTAGGAATTTTAATTGTTAAAAATAGTTTGCAGGCATTATGTGTTTGGATATTTAAATGCATTCCCTCCGGCGTCGGGGAGTCCAAGTTGCTTGATAAATTATGTAGAATTTTTTGGTCCTGGGAGATTATCGGCGTGATGAATTTTTTTTACGGCCGTCTTAATTTATCTATGACGGTGATTCGATGGCAAACGGTAGTGTAGCGATGTTTTTTGTCGAGTGGAATTTAAGATTAGAAAAGAGTCAACGTGCTAATGGATATTAATGGAAGCTACCTCACATTTGGGAAAATTGAAACAATATTTGAGAATGTGAGAGGGAATAAAGTTACTGTTTTGATATGTAGACTATCTTTGATCTTTTAATCCAATGTACTCGTCTCGGTAATATCGTTACAACGGAATCTAAAGAAAAGCATAGGAAGGATTCTGTATGTTACGTGTATGTTATGAAATTGTAGTGCCGTCATTAAATGTCTCTATTACAGATGGATCGTTTATCGGTGACAAGTTGCTCATTGCCACACGCATCCTCTATTTATTCTAATTCGAGTGAAAGTTGCGAACTAACTCTTCTACATTGGTTACGGTCGATAAAGCTACACTTATCCATAATGGAGAACAGGTTACGTTGAAAATAAGTGAATCCAACGAAGTAATCGTTATTCGTTCGCCTCGAGAGAAAGTATCCGGTAAATGAAAAAATAAATCCTAAGAGGTAATAATAGTACGCTATAAATTGGCCTAGGAGGTACGGTGGAAAAGATATATCGCAGAGCCGTCCGATTCAAAGACAAGAAGCATAAAAGTAAGCGGGATACAGATGCAAGACGCGACGAAGACGAACTCGCCTCCCGACTCGACTTGACTCGACTCGGTTGAACTGGAGTTCTTCCGCGACGAAAGTCACGAACACAAAGTCACTCGCAAAGCCGGTGCATCGTCTTTCGCAACGGTGAGATCTTCGATCGAGAGCATGCGCAGGTTCGTGCACGAATGCGCAACGCGACTGTACACAACGTGCAACTACGAGGGAATATACAAGAGAACGCGTACACGTACCTACGTACACCCCGTATGTATGTACATGCTTACGTACCTGTTGCTTTCTCTCCGCAGCCGAGATGCCGAAGCGTCGATGCTCGGGATAACTCGAGACGCTCGAGTTTAACGAGATCGCGAAGAACGGATTTCCTGGCGTTGCTATTTCAGATCTTATCCCTCCACTTGTTACGTTTCCTGTCAAAGATGGATCGGCCTGATCTCGCGTGAAATTCGGCACACCGCGCATGCGCGACGATTCGAACGCTCGACGATCTAACTTCGAAGGCGTCACTCGCGAATCAATGGTAACGCAATTCGACTTCCCGCATCGAATCCCCGATTTTCGCGCACTACGCGACGCCCCGTAACGATAAACCGCGCGAACGCTTTCGACGTCGTGCTCGAACCACCTCACAATTGCACCTGCACTTGCACTTGCACCGCACCGCGCGAGTAAGAGCGCAATATCGTGGCACAGAATCGTCGAGCCCCGGCAGATCACGGGGTACCGTCGCGCCGTCCTGTATCGTATCGAGAGGACCAACGACGGTGGCATCCTCGCGGCATCACCGTACACTGCACTCGAGTCAAGCCGAACGCTTGGCTCGCTCTCTTCGTTCTCTCTCTCTCGCACTCTCTCTCTCTCTCTCTCCCTGTTCTTGCTCCTTCTTTTTTGCCCCTCCTCTTTCTCTCTTTCTACCTCTCAACCTTTCTCTGTCCGTCTACTTCTTCCTTCTCCCTCTATCTTCGACTCGTATTTTAACGATGAACAGGCGGCACCTCCAAAGAGTAGATATATCCCAAAACTACTCGAGTCAGTTCAACGATCGAAAGTCCTTCCGTGAAACGCGTAAACACTGTCAATAGCGGCATCTATAACTGCCGCCCGAACTGTCATATCGACTTGACTAAAAAATCCCGAGATAGAGCTCTGATCGTTGATCCGAGTCAATGCACTGGACTTCAAATCTGCACAATTCTTTGTAACATCTAAAATTCCATCTTACGAAAACTTTCTGTTTTTCACGCCAGTATACTCCTTCGGGGCAAACTCTACACGACGGGCAAACGCGAGGACGACACTTTCCGGTCGATTCTCGAGAAGTGCACGGTACGTCGCAGCACGGTGCTGCGAGCACATCCTTCTCGCGATTGTAAGTTGAAAGGGTGCCTTGTAGGTACGTACGCTGGCGCGCCAACACGCAGTCAAGAGACTCGAGTCGGACTGGCTGCGAGATGAGGCCCTTTTCCCCACTCCGTACGTACTTCGACTGGTTGCTTCGTTCCTCTCGTCAGGCCCCCACTTTCCACATGCCACTGGACGGCTCTCCTTCCGTCCCTCCCCCGCGCTAGGTGACTTTGCTCGCATCATTGTATCTCTTCCCCCTTTTTCGCTTCCTTCGATGCTCCCGTACTTCTTTACCGTCCCCCTTCTCCACCTCCCCCAGCCGCCTCATGCGACTGCGCCCTTCCCTTTTGCGCGCATAAATTTAAGTCGTGTTCGCGGACACGCGGAATCGTCTTGTAAAATTTTCCCCTTTTACATAAAACCCTTTGCGTTCTTTCGTAGGATTCCTCTGGAACTTCTGGTTTACTCGGGTAACAACATCAACGGAGCACGGTCGGAGGCATGCTCGCTACGAGGACATTTGCCTTTTATTGTAGATACACGCATCCCGTTCGCCCCGCGAATGGTTATCTGCGATCTCTGGAGCATTTTACTATTACATTCGTTTCTCCCCTTATGCACGATTATTATAACGTATATCCTTTACAGTCTCCCACTGCAGAGTTAAATGAGATTCCATTACCGTTTAAGATAATGTACCTGTAGGTTTGATTATTACTACGTGTAACATAAAATAAATGCCTCGTTCCTCTCTATGTCTATATCGTTTGAGAAACTTTTGAATTCCTTGTAATGCCTTTTAAGTTTGTTCGACTAATATCCGGAGGAAAGTGAGTTTTTGCTAGTGAACGATCCTATTCGTGCAGCAATTAGGTATCGCGATCGTATTATATTTTTATGACTTGCAAAAATATTTACATATCTTAATTGTTTATCAATTTCCGTTGTGGGTGTATTCGTATTATTTTTAATCATTCGCCCAATGAACTTTAACATGCAATATGATTATATAAAATAATTGCAGTTGTTACTAATAACTTGAAATGCAAATATCGATATTAACATATTCGACCCGACATGAACCACCGGTGACCCACAGTGAATTGTCACATCAGATCAAATTCCATGATTTTTGCCTACATTGCCTGTAATTTTAACCTTTGGAAAATTTTATTCAACTGTGCAACAACTTATGATGTTACACATGCATCGCTTGAGATAAACTAAACGGCAAATTCGTTGACAACGTAGATAAAAACAAGCAAGCATCACGCAGAATATGAAAAAGTCCGTCGGATCAAATGTGTTAAATAAACAAACACAAAGCATGTCTATGATGGTGGTGCCGTCGATAATTCCCGGGGCGTCCCATGTTCACGACACGGTCCTGCGCGCATCTACTTTATTACAGGAGTAATATAAACTTCGAAACATTTGATATCGACAAAGACAGATGATATAGTTCAAATTACAAGGTTTGTCTTCCTACAGATATCAGTAGCTTATCGAGCAGTTTCTACTGACTTTTTTTACACGTAACCGACACACTTGAAAACATAACTGAAAGAATACAAACGAACCACGCCACTTTGAAATCTGACGTTGATCGACGAGCACATTAATTGAGGTATCACTGACTATATTAAATCGTCTACGAGGAAAACGATCTTATTGAACTACTGTCACGAACATACACCAAATAGTACCCAATGCTATAATTTATGTTCCCGTCTTTGCGAGGTTAACGAAGAACCATTCATCGGAAACAGTAATGAAATGAACAGATCAATATTAATAAAGGACTGAAAAAGTTCAAAGGCTCACCGCCATGTATCGGTGTGTAATTCCAACGGTATTGGCTACTCGTGTTTCTCACTGAACGATGATAACCAAGAAAAGATGTCGATCGCAACGACGTAAAGGTAGGCACTTTACCGACTTCGACACGTTCGAACCGGCGCACTTTTTCATATTTTCCATGACGATTCGGCGCGTGGTTATAAGTTTTTTATTCTTCTGGTCGCACTTGTTTATTTGTGAAAATTAATTATGGACCACCAGTGGCTCACGATGCCTAATGTAAAAATTAAGTATGGGTCACCGATGGTTCATGCCGTCAGATAAAATCAGAGTTTGATATCCACCGGTGGCTCACGCCAGATACAACGTGTTAAATACGATACGAGAACGAGTAATCGAACAGTTCAAATTCAAATGTTACAATAAGCGATACGACCTTCGGCTATGTTCGGTAATACTCGGCCGACCACGTGATGATCACCGAGAAACATGGCGTGAAGTTGGCACGAAAATGGTTGTCGCGAGTTACGAAAGACCAGAGGATTTCTCGCGGGGAAGTCGCTTCCCGACCGTCCGGAAAAAGTGTCGCACCGCTATTTTCTTCCTTGGTTCCAGCCAGTGGAAGACAGTGCAATGGCATACAACATCAAGTGGATCATACCTAAGCTCCGGAATCCGACGATCCTCTGGAACTTCGCGAGCAGCCTAACCTTTGCGATAGTAGGGGTTTTCTCGAAATTCGTTATAGGTGAGCAATATTACGAGCCGGTTTTTCCATATAAAAATCAGGACTGTTTATACATCTGTGTCGTCCTCCTTGCTACTTGGACATTCGCTTTGTAGTACGCAAATGTGCATCGTGCATCATGCGTTTTTGAGAGATTTTTACGATGTAGTGTGCCGAGTCACGTTCTAACTGTATATTCAGGAATAAATGGAATAATTTATGTGACTCGTGAAGAAGTGCAACTTAATGCATCATCGCCTGAGAAATCGTATTGTAACGTAGCTAATAAAGTCGTAAATACGCTACGGCCGTGCAGAAAAACAATGCTGATTCATATAATCTCATTCATCGTTACACTTTTTAATTAATGGAACTATTTTTTTTCTCAAAATTTTCTATGCACCTTACTTTCTACAAATATCGTATTTTTCTATGAGATTTACTTTTACAAATATGAACGGCGGTACATCTGTTGATCGTGACCTCTGTCACAGTTTTCGGCACTAATGATACACGAATATATCTGTAACGAAATCTCGATAACACGAAATATTTTGTTAAACCAGCGTAATCGTTTTCTTCGTTACATTAAAATCATTACGAATTACGAATGCATTCCTTTCCTACATAAAACTAACGCTAAAAGTTTTCAATTTGCTTTAATTAACAGTTAAAATTATTTTATGTGATGCATAGTAAACATATACATACGTACATTGGTAAAATAAAAATTATCATGTCTTGAACTTGACACTCATCTAAATACATCTTCGTTTCCTTCGAGGTAAACATTATTTCTCTAATTATACAAAAAGCATTAGAAAAACATGATGCACATTCTAGCTTTACAAATGTATATTAATTTATCGCCGTCACATTATTAATGCCTATTTTTCATTTGTGAGTTTCATTAAAGGTATTTAAATCCAATTGTATCATGGATCTTATAATTTACGTTACGCCATATATAATTATGTAATTACGCAAGATCAGTCTCGCCATAGGTTGCTTCAGTTACATGCTCGTAAATATTCGAGTCAATAGTATGTACACCTAGCATCAATCTGATCAAAAAACACGTTCATAAATATCAGGAGACTCTAGCAAAAATGGTATATTGTTACAAAAAAACACGTATTAATATTGCTGCTAACAAAACAACGAATTTAACGTTCGTAAGCTTACAAGTATATAACGATGTACAAAGGAAAGAAACGGCTATTTTCAATCACTTAAGTGCATTTAAGAACACTTTATTCGGACTATAACGAAGGTACAATAATCGGATAATAGATGTCAGCACGATCGTGCAATTAAAAATTACGAAAAAGAAGCGTACACCGTTAGGTGCATGCATACACATACAATCACTGTATATGCCTTCGTATATTTAGAATTCATTACCATTCGAATTTATTCATTAATCATTGTTCGAACTTTCCTGCATCATTCTCCATTCGTAACAGTTTTGTACTTTAGCTTTTAATCAAATTTATGTTACGTTTAATCCCAACAACTTTTTGAATGTCACGTATCTTTTGTGCACGTTTCTGTCAAACGACTGTTGCGTTACCATCGACTTCCGGGAACGGTTGCAAATTGGAAAAATTTTTAATTTCAGGTAGAATTTTGTATATGTTCCTGCCCAACGTAGGGCGCGGAGAATCTTTCTCTATGGCTCACTGACATTTTCAGTGAGTACCACTGATTTACGAAGATGGCTCTGTGTGTTGACTTAGCTGCGATACAATAAACTTCGGAAATTAAGCGCATTACTCTATTGGCCGAACATAGAATAGACACGGTGTATAACGCGGGAGAACATAACCTCCCCTTCCTCCTTTCATCCATTCTACATTCGTTTCATTAATTTGTCTCTGGGCGTTGGTACTGTAACGGTGCTCTTAATTTAATTTCAATTCCTCTTAATGCTATATCTACAATTCTCATTTCACGCTACACATTGCATTAATTACATTTCCATTGCTGACACCTGTTGTTGCACCGTCACGTTGGCTATCCATGAATTTACAAAAATGATAAATCATGAAAATAAAATTATAATTTATGTAGATAACTCTACTAAAAATCAAAACAAACCATATTTTGTAGCCGAAGATATGCTATTGTTCCAAAGAAAATACAGTAATATTTTTGTACACTTCAGTGGACGTTATACATTCTAAAATATTTGACGATATTCCATTTGATAACAGATCTCTATGCGGCCTTAAAAATGTACGAAGTTTATTGTAAGTTCCATGCGGAATTCATCATTTTGAAAATTAAACTATCAAAGTACCACCTCTCCCTGAACTGCGAACGAAATTTACCGAAGATATCGTTCCAATTTTGTTGTTTAAGTATGGCTGAACAAAACGACAGTTTACAACAAGCACGTAATTACCCGAGCCTTAGATTGTCGTCCGAAAAATGTTCCTCTTATCACCGTTTCAAATCATCACAGCTGTTTCGACGATCCGGGTATATGGGGTGAGTTTTATCAACTTCATTATTTATACTTACTATTACACAGAAACTTTCGAATTTAGCCCAATGCGATATAAAAAGAACGAGATGTACACGTAAATACATTAACGGCGGACAAAAATTCGCAAATTCTTGATAACTGCTGTTATTGAAAAACTTCAGGCGAAAAATAAAAATAACAGTTGCGTTTATCGTGCAAAAAATAACATTCTGATAGACATAATAAGTCCGCGACAAAAATTGATGACGCACCCTGAAGCGTCATGCGTTGCCCAGTCCAACGATGGACAAACTGCGGCCCGCGGGTCAGATACGACCCATCTAGAGATTTAAAAATAATAGTATAGAAATTTTCAACCTCAATCTTTTAACGAAATAATATTTCTTTGAGTCCTTATTAAGTTTTACAATAAATTATATCGACCTGCCGAAGTTCTTCTTTCTTCTTTGGCCTGCTCCTAAATAAGTTTGCCCATCACCGGCCTAGCCCATCGAATCATGGGCGCACCGTGTGCATTACGAATAGAATAAGAAACAAAATAAATTTGCAAAAAAATTGAAAATCATCCGACATTTTTATTAATAATACCGACAATTAATTGAATGTATCAAAAAATGTCCAATGAATACGTCATTTTAACCGCCTCGGTAGTTTTTACGTTACCATAATTTCCTTCTAAAATAAACGACTCTCGTATTTCCAATTCGTACCGTCATCTTCATTAACTTCGCATTCACGACGGAAGTTCGAGGACTGATACACTCTGATTTTGAAAGAACTTTGCATAAATGTTAATTACACATAATTAAGAAGACAGCTGTCCGTCTTTTCATCAAAACTGTTCGATCCGAATCACAGAATTTTGTAAAATTTTGGAATATTTCTAAGTTCTCTAAGGCCTAACCTAAATGAAACCTGTCCTGTTTGTCCTGCTTATCCTACCTCTATCCTGCTTATCCTGCCTGTTTTGCCTCTATCCTGCTTATCCTGCATGTCCTACCTCTTCCCTGTCTGTCCTGTCTGCCTAGGGGTTACGTCTCGGCTAAAAAGAATTGACTATACTTCGTTGTGCTTTTCGTAAGAAATATTTACGTTTGAAACACTTTTCGAAGAATATCATTACTGTAAAAGCTGTCGGCTATGCAGCTTTATAGATCTCAAGAAACAGTATAACTTTTGTTTCAACTATTTCTTTATATTTTTCGTTGTTTACGACTTACAAGCTCGTATATAGAAGGGGTGGCTGAGACAAAGGGGTTGGTATCTCCCTCAAAGTTGAAAACGGGCACAAAAGAAATTACAACTATTCTCTTAGATAAGCCTGTTAAGTATTTATGCAAAGTTTCAAAAAAATCCGAGTGTATCAATTCCCGAACTTCCGTTGTCAACGAGTTACATCGATCGCACTTGACTCGCACTACGTAGTCTGAACACGTAATCGTATAAATCAGCGACACGCAATTAGAAAACAATCTTTCGCAATCCACCGAGAATACCTCGGCCGATTGGGATCATTACAAATAGTAGCATGGAATTAATGCAAAACGAGGCTTTACAAAACGAAGTGAGAAAATTAATAAATTTTGTACGTCTGAAAAAAAAAATCATCGGGAAGAAATTCAAGGCTACTTTTTTAGATTAGGGAGAAGAGTACGTTCGACCCTCGAGTTTGCACTTTATATTGGTACCGAGAGACTCGATATCTATACTTTTATAAAAATAAAAACATCCATATAATTCAAACTACTTATTTTTATAGTAACTAGAATTACATTTATTAAATCCGATCCATGAAACGAACTTATTGTTCCGAATGTCAAATCCTATGAATCGTATTTCTTTAACTGAAGAAGTACCGGCGTTAAATCGATACTTAATACTAAAACTACCCAGGTGTTTAAAACGATCGGATTCTAATTTTTTCGAAACATTCCCCAAATTATTAGAGGAACCACGCGGTAAATATTCCATTTCTATCTCATAAAACCCAAATTACCTAATTGATCATCCTTTTCACTTCTTGATTTCTCTTTTTCCAAAGTACTCATTTAGTGTATTTAAATGTAATAGATACAACATCGATAGTTGTAATGTTAAGTATATCATGTACTATATTAAGCATATGATATAAGTACTTTAGAAGAAAAGGAATCAAACGGCAAAGAAGGCGATGAGTCGAGTAATTTAGTGGAATATTTATTATACAGTTTCTCTATAAATTTGAGGGATTTTAATAAACAAAGAAGAATAGGATACCGTCATTTTCGCCGCTTCGATGGTCCTACCATAAAGTCTATTAAACCAAAAATCCCGCAAGTCGACGGTTAAATTATACACCGCCATGTCACGCAAAAAGATTACAATTTTTCTTCGCGAACTTCTTTCACTCAGGTGCATGTATTTACGGTAATATTAAAAAATTCTAAGTAGACTTAAAGGACTAATAATTGTCAGGTTATAATTCGAACTCGGTCTAAGCATAGATGTATAAGAAAAAAGACTTTCGTGCAATGATAACCGCGTTTTTAGCGTTCGTAGGCCCCAACAGCGATGTAAGCTCTACTCTCCCCTTTCCTGAGACATATATAATCTTTTCTTTCTCAGACTGACGTCGATATGCAATCGAATGAAAGAATTTAAGGCAGAAAATCTCTGAACTCATTTAGGGTCACTGGACCTGAAGCACGTCCTGAATCGATGTAAAATGAGGTGGTCGCTCGCCGCGCACGACATTTGTTTCATGAATAGCTGGTGTTCCTACTTCTTCATGCTCGGCAAGTGCATACCAGTTGTAAGGGGCGGCGGAGTTTATCAGGAAGCCTTGGATTTCTGCATCGAAAAGTTGGCAGCAGGGGACTGGGTTCATATTTTCCCCGAAGGGAAGGTGAACATGCTTAAGGAGAATATGAGGTTTGTTGTATGATCTCTTTTCTGTTTTCGTTTCATTTGATATTATAGAATTGAAGTTTTAGAGGGACTATCCGAAGGCTATGTAGTTAAAGGCTTGGATTGAAAAATTTTAGTCTAAATGCGAGACAATCATTTATCGTTATTTTTTCGGCTTTAACTACTGTGGCCAGTTTGCCTAGGATCTACTGTTTTCAGTAGATTCTGATCTACCGAAACTATGATATGTTAAATAATAATTTAGACAAAATTTCCGAGAGGTGACGGAGGATTTGAACTCGGTGTCTGTGATTGGCAATTCGAGCCTCTACCCCTTTTTTCACCGTAGTACCATTAATTGCTATGGTTATTTTGCCTAGGACCTACTGCTATAAACAGCTTCTGACCTACCACGGGTGTGATATATTAAGTAATTAATATTCTTACAGGATAAAATGGGGTGTGGGGAGATTAATAATGGAATCACCCGTCACACCTCTAGTGATCCCTATATGTCACCTTGGCATGGATCAGGTTCTCCCGAATAAAGTTCCATACGTATTGAAATTATGGAAAAGAGTCACCATGAACTACGGAGAGCCGATAGATTTTAGCGAATTAATAAAACAGTTACGCGCGGCAAAGGCGAGCGACGTTGAAGCCAGAAAAGCGATCACAGATAGAATTCAAGATGAACTCTTAAGGTAGAATATCAGTTTGTACATCGTAAAGGAAACAAACAAATGCATTCATCGAATGGGTGATAATAATTCCGACATCATTTTTTTTAGATTAAAAGCAGCTACGGAAGAACTACACAAAAATTTATGACGATAAAGTGATTCATCGCGTCATCGCCCTCAATCGATTAGCCAAAAAGTCCAGACTCAATTTTTAATACGACTGTGTACGTTTTACACGTGATTATATTTGTCGAAGGTGGCCGGCCGAGTCCAGAGATATAATAATAATTGTATAATTATATGTCATTAACATGCCGTTTAGCGATGACGTCTTTCTAGAGAATTGCGCAACACCTTCCAGGATTTTACACTTTTACCGTCTATTTTTCGAAATGCCATATATATATTTATACACGCGTTTGCATATATAACATAGTGTATATACATACACAAGTGTACATAGACTAAAGGATGTAATTGTTATACAAGATAAGAATAATGAGGGGTACTGATAAAAAGTAATTGTAACGAGCGCAAGTTGTGTAACTCGACGATGTACAAGTAATCTTGATATCGTGCTAGTGAAGAGGATGAATATCGGAATTAAAATAAATCACAGTTACACCTCGGAGTTTTATAATTTGTGACTCATTACAATAACAGTTTTGTATGGCACATTTACTCATTACGCTATACATTTTGAAACTTTTGTATCGCTGCGCGTACATGAAATATAATTATATGAAGGAATTGTGATCAACGATAAAGGCGGAAATGTTTAAAGTGAAGCGCTTCATTAAACCCAATTTAAATGTGCATCGGCTGTTTGATTCTAGAGAAGCAAATATTTTTTATACTAGAGGATATTTAAATGTAACATTTACACGATTATGACCATACTTTATACAACGGTATTAAAGATAAATATTTTTGATGTATTAAGAATTTTTGCGGTACAGTATTAAAATAATTCGGAGCTGTACATACCTTCTATTTACTGAATCTTTAGGGTCGAAGTATTAAGGTATATCTATAAAACGAAATTACTCTTCTTGCGTTTTGTGTTCATCGCTGTTAGATACAAATCATCGTTGCTAAAGATGCAATGTAATTCTCGCACACGGAAAGGAAAATGTTTTGTTTTAATAAATTATTCGTTATCTCAGTACGTCGCTTTGTATGATACACGAACAGCCGTTCCGGCAATTGTAAAACAACAATGTCCTTGACCGATAAGCGCTCGAATCAGACTGGTGGGAAATTTTCTTTGAGATTCTACAAACATACGTTTTTGCTAAAGTAATATTTATTATCGCTACATGTTTTGGAGATTGCATTAAAATTTACACGATAGTAATATATTTATAATCGATAAATATAGAATTCTTTTATTCTGACTTTTTAATTGCCGTTGAAACAAATATTTATATTACTCTATCAATAATAATTGCATTTCATACGGATACTTTAACAAATTACATTCGAAATCAATATTGCATATTATATTCATTACCGTATTACAATTTTGTTCAATATAATATTCACAGACAAATTTTACACGACACTTAATTTCCTTTGTTTTTTTTTTGTTTGTTAATGACATACAGAAATAGATTGCATCATTGTGATTCAAGATTGATCGAAAGAGCGCGTATCTCTTGGCACGTGATTCTTCTTTCTTTTCTTCTTCCTTTCATGGAAACGGATCGTCCGATCCTACGAGCAATACAAAAAGCGATACACGGCCCCCCGTATTCTATCGTACGAACGAGACCAATATTTATATATTATGTATATTATAAACTTTGAATAGACAGAACGATAGATAACACTAACGAGACGAAATTTACGTAATACACATATGTACTATCACGCTTATCACTTACATTTTAATTTCTCTATATTCGAGCGAAGTGGTCGCAAAGGAAAGTACGAAAGAGACTCGTAAGAAATATACACACGGCAATCGCGAAACCTGTTTCGAAGTGAAGTTTCTACTATACAAACGATTCTAAAATTATCCCTACTATTCTTGTATACATTGATATTTTAAAATCGTACGTGATATCGTGAATAAATGTACAGGAGAGAATGTAGTGGAACTCAAAATCCTTGAAATAGATTTTTGTTACAATTAGTTTACATTGCAGTAACATATCTGCGTATTTAAATACATTGACTTACGTAACTCAATGACGATCCCGGTAACGCGAGATCTCTTTCTCTCTCTCTCTCACTCTCTAAAGTTGTTTGTTTTGATTAGATTTTCTCAGTCTCAGATTGAAATCTGGACGGTATCTAAACGGAGGTAAAGCAAAGCAAATAATTCCCGTAAAAATATGGAGTAGGAATTCTAACATCGATCCGTGCATATAACAAATATAATTTGCGTGATCCTTTATACATTCACGATGTTATTGTTTTTTTTTCTTCTCTTTAAATACACGACTAATCACAATTTATATACGTAATATACAAGTTGAAATACATTGAAATAGGATTTCGAATTCCAGTTACTGTAATTCGACTAAAATTTCGATTGCTATTTAGCTCTGTCCACTGGGAAAAAACGATCACACCCTTCGGAATTACACATAGGTTTCGGATAAATATTATAGTCGTTTCTCTTTCGTTTATCAGTCCCGTAATTTCAACGATTTTCATTTTGCAATTCTGCGAAGACTAGTTCTGTCGAAATTACAAATACTTCCAAGTAATGCGGCGCGGTTATTGGTCAACTTCGGTATGCTATCTGCCACACCACCGGCTGATATGGCTGGTGGCAGTGAAGGAGGTGGTGGGACAATATCCTTACCAGGAATTCCATCACCTTGTGGTACATCTACAGAACCTTAAGTTAAACAGACTTTAACGTTTCACAGAAATACCTCATCATCGCTTGGATGTCCGTTATTACGGAAACGCGTGATATATAATCGTGTTACGTTTTAACCGTTTACGAGCATGCACAATCGCGATGAAGAACGTACGTACGAACGAACGACTTTGGAAGAAACGATCCACCGAGAATATCGAATGGTGTGTTGCCTGTTTTCGTAAACAAACAACCAAGCGATGGTCGAAAGTACAGGAATATAATTATGGACGCGGATAATTGGGATTCGTACGATCACATGACCTACGTGAAAGGAATAATCGTAGTATGCGCCATCAACTTTTGTGTCCAGCTGATTGGAAAATTTCAAAATAGTACGAGCAGGTTAATTGTTATTAGATGTTATATCGTTAGTAATATTAAATAATGAGATGATATATTACTTACGAA
Source organism: Cerceris ruficornis (assembly GCA_963989415.1). NCBI lineage: Eukaryota > Metazoa > Arthropoda > Insecta > Hymenoptera > Crabronidae > Cerceris > Cerceris ruficornis. Next base: position 11,374,797 of record OZ022518.1, on the reverse strand, counting down.
GTGAAGGTGGAGTTAAAGTTCCAACGCTCGTAGCCGTGGAGGTACTCGTCGGGCTATCCGATCGTTCCGGGCTCTTTCCATTCAATTGCTTTAACCCGTTTGTTCCCAATTGATTGCTTGAACGTTGCTCCTGCGCTAGTTTTTGCTCCTTTTTCTGAATAAAATATACAAGATTAATTACTTTCGATCTAAGATAATCGTCATTGGTTTTTTACTCAAACGGTAAAGGTCTATACCAGTTTTTGTTTTCGTTTTTTCATTTCCTCCTCGGAGCTCATCATTTCCTGAACTTTAACAAGCCGCTTTTGATGCCTGGCTACTTTTTGTTCGTCTCTCAGTCTTTGCTCTGCCTTGTTTGCTGCTTCCTGTAGAGCTTCCTTTAAATATCTGCTCAATTTGAATTGCGGCTTTTCCACCGACCCGATAGCTGCTGCATTACGCTTTGCAGTTTCAAAGAATGGATGCTCCAGTAGGTGCGATACTGTTGGTAGATCTTGCTTGAGAGCTTCCGGTGAGAGGATTACTTCGAGTAAATTTTTTAACGTCGCCTCGCACGTTGGTAATTCTGAACAGGTTGCTTCTAGAAGCGGTCTTCCAAAGGCCATTTCATATAATACGTGTCCAAACGAGTAAACGTCCACTTGCGTCTGTTTCGTATAAGTGTACAATGTAATGAGGTTTAACGATTAGAAATACATCGGTGTAAATTACGTAAGACACATCGTCGAATTTACCGTAGCATGAAGCTTGCGCCTCTGTACAACGTACGGCCGATAAAATGCTGGTAAACCTAAAAGACCGTTTTCGATGTCTAGCAATTTTGCGCATCGTTGCGTTAGCAAAATATTTCCGGTGTGCAAATGTCCATATGGTAGGCCTTTCTCATGAAGAAATCCCAAAGCTTCGAGTATCTGAAAGATGAATAAATTTTGCATAAAGTTGAATATTTATTTTAAATTATGTATCTCTCATGTTGTTTTTTTCATTGCTTACTTACTTGATAACCATACGTAGCAATTTCAGGCACCGTGAGAGATTTTATTTGTTTCGGATTTCCATATTTTTTTATAAACGGTTGCTTAGGTTTTGTTACGCACAAAACATCGCGCAGCGTACCGGTTGGATAAAAATTCCTTATCATCAGTGCACCATTTTCAGTTACGTGTTGATGTACAATCGGTTCTACGCAACAGTGTTTCAATGTACCTAAACTTTTGAAAACCCCCTGTATATCTTTGTCTTGCAAGTGCTTATCTGGTCCAAATTCTACCCACGCAAGTAGAAGCTCTTGCTTAGGATTCTGTCGGTTTTTCACAGTATAATAATGCTTTCTCAGCCGCCATCCCATATCAGGAATGGCCTTACAAACTTCAAAATTTGCATCACTGCGTAACGCTAGTGACACCTGTTGCAATGCTATCTCTGAAAAATCCAATTTAACATCCGTTTTACGATAAAATTACATATGTTTATCGATTAATATTAAATAATACATTCAATTCTTACCATGTAATGGTGCGGTATAATTCTCCGGGTCAAGAAATTTTTTCATAGGAAGCGACGATGCCAATATGGGATTCATTAGTACTGTGTTTAAATAGTTCTAAAAATAGAAAGCAATATAAATGGTTATTAATGTTCTCTTGTACCTCAATAAGTATGATTTATTCATTTAACCTGCAACAAACCTGCAGGGCTGTTTGTCGTTGAGCTATGAAGTCTGGCTCCATGTTACCAATGATTTTCTTTGGAGGAAGTGCCAGATCGATGCCCGATATCGATAAAGCTGCATTAAGTTGTACAAAGTCATTGTAACGTCTACTAACTCTCCACGATCTTTCAGGAAGGGGACCACGCTGTGTTCTGATTACGTATTCCTGAATTTATGTTAACAATATTATTTCACGCAAGAAACAAATCCATAAAAGAAAAATCTAAGAAATGCAAATCTCTATATTGTTTTTAATTGCACGTACATATGTACCTATATACATAAATATATGTATATATATCTTTATATAGTGAATAGGAGCCTTCGTTAATCTTTAACTCCAACACTGATCAAAAATTTTTCAACACGAAAAATTAATTATAAGCACAGTGTTTTATACCATATATTCAGCTGTATCTTTGATATAGCAAAGAACCGCATATTTTTCAAATATCCTTTCTGAAAGTCAACCTTATCGTTCCAATCGTAGTAGAAGTAAATTACAGAATTAGCCATTAGCGCGCTGATTCATTCGAATTCCATACAAAGTACCGTTAAAAATTAGTCCGTCAAATCTCGGCCTACACAGGAGTATACGTGTTATTTGAGCGACTCTTATGGCGACAAATAGATCGCAAAATTTCTAAGCATTAAACGCACAACTGCATTTCCCATCATGATTCGATGGTACGACGAGGTGAAATAAAGTCTATCGTATAACGGCGCCGTTTTAGCATCTATTAAAGAAATGTCATAACATACGCATTAAAAGGCGCGCGTACCGTATGTCCGTCGATTGTTCTTGCATTTTCAATGACGCTTGTCAGCTTTTCTGTATCATCTAGCAGCACTTTATTTGTGTATTTCTTCTCAAATAAAGCCATTGATTATTAATCCGACGGAATGAAGTGCCCGTGCGGGGCGAACTGCGGGTTTCTATCGCATAGATTCCGCGAGTCGCCATACATGACGCGCTGCTGCTTCATCTCAACATTGGTGAATGTATGTTTCACACTTATCATAAATACTCTCAATGTCACCAATAAGGCGCACCGATAATAGAATCCGGTTGATAACAATCGGTGCGAGGAAATTTTAGAGATCCCGTCGGTGGTAGGGCTTAATACCCATCTTTCCACTATTTTCACCAGCCACTTCTATGATCAGTGATACCATACGCCGTGATAGCCACTACAAGAATTGGGAAAATCCTATACCATTGTATTTTTTCATTTATCTCCTCGTTAAAATGCATTAGTGTGTTATCAGAGAAGTATTTTTAAACACATTTCCAGTAATGGTAGGATGAATTTAGATAATTAGTATTATGCTCGTGAGCGATCATTTATTTTCCCTTTTGCACCTTAACGCTATCCTTAATGCTCACATTAATGATTGGTACGTACGAGACCTTAAATATATATTTTTAATAGATAGATATATATATATTACCAATTATAATAATGAGAATTAGGATTGCAGAATTTATTGATAAAATTGATGAGAGAACACAACCAAAATATGTAGCATTTACAACATTTTTCTGTACTCGCTGTTTGACGCTACCGTATTTGCCGTACTTCGATGCAACTTTTATTCACCTTTACTGTAATATTTTACGTGCGGTACTGGTACATGATTTAAGAAAAAATAGTTTAATTCATTGGAGTAGCTATAAATGAATGAAGATATGTCTAGATCAGTGGTTCTCAAGTGTTTTTTAGGATTCCTTGCGTGACAGTCTCTTTACAATTATTTAGATCGCTCTCGGACCCTTTAAAATGACCTGCGATTAACATATAGGCTACCGTTACTAAAACATTTTTTGACGAAGAATTATTTATTCAAAAAATGGGAAATCTTAGTCTCCAAATGGAAATTTAATGGAACGAGCGCATCTACTTTGCCTGTACCTACCTAAAATTTCAACTAATTTCAAATGATCCCTCTGCGGTACTCTAGCAGACTATTTTAACACGATTTCAAGCCCCCTCCTCGATCTAAGTTCTTAGTACACAAAACACAAGTGTTTTAAAAAAAAGGCAATCATATATATACAGAAATTGACTACGCCTGCTCTAGACGGCCGCAAATTCCAGTTAAAGAGCCACTGTTCTTCCTTGTTACGTTTCACTACTTGAATTTTCGCGGGCTACGAGTTGCGCATGAACGTGTCAGTACGCCGCTGTGCCGTAACGACTTCCGGCTACGCTTCACAACTTTTTCTATACGTTGTCTGCCGTTGTCATCGTTATATCGTGGCGATATCGCAGTGAACGAAGCGGAGTAGTGTACGAAGTTTCAAGTAGTGAGCTGTTTCCTACGAAATTAACAGAAAGTGCAAAGCAGTCATATCTCTATGTACGCGTACTGGTCTGCAATCAACGAGATTAATATTATTGCCACAATCGGCTTGCTCGTGGAGGAAAATGCAACGGTTTCCCGGATGAAACAAGAGTTTCTCTTTTTAATTCGTCCCTGACGTACTGTATCGTCGTAGTTACCGAAGATCGTGACTCGCCAATGATGGCACGATTTGACATCGTTTTTCTTAATGGTCCCACGAGAAACGTTGGATTTTCGTTTAACGCAACGAATCGGCGGATCGTCTCGTAAAAAGTTTCCCTCGCCGTCGATGATTTTCGCGTATCCGTAACTTTCGTGGTTGGTGATACTTTTGACTGATTTCAAAAACCATTGCGAGCGTGTTAATTGTCGAAACAAACTGTGGACTATCGGTGTTAATCGGGCACGCTACGAGAAAATCTGGAAAGGACGAGTAGGTCGATGCAAAGGAGGAGGAGGAGAAAGAGAAAGAGGAAGGCATCAAGGAATAACGCGTGATGGAGAACAACGAGCAAGTGCAGACCGTGGCCGAGCATGCGTCGACGTCGAAGGAGGAATCTCTGTCTAACGCGGAGGACAATTACGGCTGTGAGCATTACAAGCGAAAGTCGAAATTCGTGGTGAGATTTCATTACGTTCTTAAGTCCCACCTGCTAAGAGGACGCACTACTTTCGGATTCGCGAATCACGTCCGACTGGATTGATCGTTTCTCGAGTTTCACGTAAATTCATCCCGAGACCTCGTTTACGTGCTATGGTGAAATGAAACTTTCCTTTTTTACGCAGCCATTCTTGAAACTTATCAATGTTGTCTATAATTTTGCCTTCGTCGATGATCTATTACTTTAAACGGGCGTAATTTTAACATCGTTCTAAATATGCCAGCTGCGTAAGGATGTTCCGAAAGAATTTTATTGCGTATAAATTTTCACCCAAACAAAGCGAATCGCATTTCCACCTGGCACAGTATAAAATTGTATTTTAAATAAATAGTTCAATTGACAGTGAAGCTACGTATTGTAAAACGTAATTATCATTCTATATTGATTGAATTTGAAGAAGCATCCACATGGAAACTATTATTCTGACGTTTTATATTATCCTTGAACCGTTATAAAGTGGTAAAGGTGTAAATATCGTTGTAACAAACGACGAAAAAGAAATACAGTGGTCTTTCTAATTAACGAGCGACTTCAAAATCAGCCGTACGTGAACTTTTCCCATTCATCGTATGTAAACATTAGCTGTGCGCGTAGTATGTTTCTCGCTCATGCGTGTACGCATGTTAACTTGTATATGTGTACGCGCATGTGTGCACAAATCGATGATGTTTAGTCGTGTTCTATTACGAGACGCCCTCTTTCGACTGCTCCTTACCAATTGTCGCTGTATAAGTCAAATAACGTTCTACGTTTAAGCGTCGTTTCACAAGAGCCGCTTTAAACCGCTCGATTATGAAGACCGAACGTGCATTCATTTTCTATGGTAGCTTTACACGTGCGAACAGGAACTCCTCGATTTCTGTGTATCGATTGCGGCTTTTATCTTGATTTGCTTTTGTATATTTGAAGAGACTGTTTTAAATAGACTTAAAGTCATCGAGGTTGTAGTACACGCTATGTAGGAACAGTTTATCGGATGGCGATTTAAAATAAAGCCCATTACTTAGAAATTAAACACTAAAATTTCCGGCTTTGTGTCTATTACATTTAAATATATTGAAAAAGAGGAATCAAGGGGTGAAAATGATGATCAGTTAATTAATTTTTTATTTATAAGATAGACGTGGAATATTTACTGTATGCTGCGCTATCAATTTAGCGAATTTTTTTGACAAAATTAGCAACCGGTCATTCTGACCGCCTTGGTACTTTTATTGTTAATTGAGATCCGAATCACCGAGGCTATTAAATATTAAATGATAATTTAAAGAGAATTTCACAATGGTGACGAAGGATTTCAACTTGGTCCCGCTAATTAGGAATCAGAGTCATCAAGTTATAACTCACCGTAACTCTTTTTAAACCCTTCATTTCTGTGATCATCGAAGCTCACCGTTATTAAGATTATCGTAGGATTTACGTCAATGTGATTTCACAGCAGAGAAAATATTAACAATAGTTGTATTTTTCGTAAACGAACAGGAACTGTATAATTGCTATTTTGTAAACGATGCAAAGAACAGATTTCTTCGTTTACGTTTTTACCGCCTTTCAAATATAAATTCATATAAATATCCATTCTGTAAATATTGTCCCACGGCAAACAGCGCGTTACGATTGATTTGAGTACGCTAGTAATTAAGGAGACTATCGATGATAAACGGAATGGATTATTAATCGATTGTTTCAGCGATGTGAAGCGAATTAAAATGTTCACCCTGACACGTGACACCGGCGGTTCCGCGCGATGTAATCTTACGCAGCTGCGCGAGCATGTTTTGTTCGAAAAAAAAAAGAAGATAGTAAAAATGTCTTAAGTTCAATGTCTCTTCCAGTTAATGACTTGCATTTTTTTAAAGAAAATACATTCATTCGCATAAAGGAAGTTTTATATACAAATACTTCTGTGAGAAGAATCTTAAGTTTCCAGAATTTCTTACTAATTTTGTATTAAGGTCGTTTTACCAAGTTTGGCTTCACTTTAATTTCTTCGAAAATTTCTTTTACTTAAATTTTAACGTTACTATTTACAATAATTTCTCTCATTGTACGACACGAGAATTTATGACAAACATTCCCATCGAAAATACAAATACTAGGCGCTAAAAAATACATTTAGTAAGTATACTTTCAAGAGAGCCTTGAGCTCGTAAATAATAAGTCCAAGTTTGAATTTTCTTTTCCCGCTACATTAGGCAAAATTTTCCATGCGCTAAATATGTTATAACCTTAATGACTTAAAACGCAATTAAAACGTTCAAGTCCTCAGTGAAATTGCCATAGCAATTGCAGTAGGAAAACTGCAAGGCAAGTAGCAAACAAGTTATTCTCAATATTTAAAAAAATTATAAAATTAAGGTTACAACGCTAAGAACGTTAAAGCTGCACAGGGTTGTATTAAGGCTCCGGCGGACCCTGGACAAAATATATATCGGGCCTTGTTTATCTATTATTTTTTTTGGTCTTGGCAATTCAGACTTTCAACCAGTGTTTCTTGTCAAGTAATCTGATTTTTGTGCGATTTTACAAATGAAAGTTTAATATGAAATATGCCTTTACCGGAATTTGAACCGAGTTCTCATAGTTACCAGTAAAACTACCAAGATAAAGAAACCATGAAGTAAATATTACACTTTTATGTTATAAAACTTAAATTACTTAATTCATCATCTTTTTCACCTCTTAATTTCTCTTTTTTCAATGTACTTATTCGGTATGTTTAAATTTAAAAGATATAATGCCGGTAGTTCTAGTGTTCAATCAAAGATACTCGACTGAATCTGGGCGCCTCCAATTTACGTTCTCTAGACATTTGTCTTACATGTCTGCTTGTTAATTCGGGCCTGAAGCCTTAGCCTTTTAAATTAACAATTTAAAATTCGCTCGAAACTATGAATCATTAACGATATTGATTAAGAATCGCAATATAAAAAAAGATATTTCTTTTAGAAGCTCTCTTTGACTCTTTAGTCGAAAGAATAAGAGAAGTTAGGAAGTTTCCGCAGAAATAAATGATTAACGAGCACAAAACTGACAATTTTGAAATCCTCTTTGAAATTATGATCTTTAGAATGAGTACGTTAAAAAAGAAAGTTTGTCCGTATCGGTAACGTCATCGTGCAAGCAGGGAAAAGTAAAAATATGGGAACAATAAGTCTGACGCAATAAGCGTCGTGTTTAAGGCGATCGCAATAATTCCCGAATGTATCGTTTTATTCGCATAATTTCAAAGTTATACGAATTAAAAGTGCGAATTCCTCATTACGTGTATCGTAATTGCAAATCTTGCATTCGCAATTTTATGGTCACTGGGTCGTATCACGCTCGGTATTCGCTGGTTTTCGACTGCTGTACAGCCGGCACGTAATTTCTTTAATTGCTCGCGTTCCCGGCTATCTTGTTATTTATCTTTAACGGTCTACGTTCAGCAATTAAAAGATTGACGAATGTTACGGTAAAAATACTTTAAAAGCGTCGATGGAGATTCAAGTATAATTGCACATTTACTTCTAAATTATGTATATTTATCATTTGCGCGCTTACGAAATTACTTGTATAGTTTACTTACCGAAAGTAGCGTGTTATACCCGAAACAAAGTACTCTGATTTAACGTCGATAAATTACGTATATTTTCCCGATTATTTTTCATGTCAATGATTTATTTCAATCTTAAACTCTTTCAGACGCCCTGCTGCAACAAAGTGTACACATGTCGATTTTGCCACGACAAACGAGAAACGCACACGGTGAACAGAAAAGAAGTAACGGAATTGATATGCGTCCTGTGCAACACCCGTCAGCCGGTGCAAGCCACTTGCCAGAATTGCCATTGCCGTTTCGGCAAATACACGTGTCTTGAGTGTAATCTCTTCGACGACGAGGATAAGAACCAGTATCATTGCGACGGCTGTGGAATATGCAGAGTCGGCGGTCGCGACAGATTCTTTCACTGTGCCAAGTGCAACATGTGTCTACCGGTGCAACTGCAAAATCGGCATACGGTATACATCACTTATCGTTAAATATAATGCTTTCTACTTTACTTTCTTGTCCATTCGACTCGAATGATGTTTACAGTGATTTACACTTGAAGACTATACAATCGATTATAATTACATGATGTATCTGGAAGACTCTTAAAACCATGCGTTTGTGTGAATATTTCAGTGCGTGGAGAATGTCTCACATGCAAATTGCCCAGTTTGTTTGGAGGATATCCACACGAGTCGCATACCGTGCCACATTCCAAACTGCGGTCACCTGCTGCACCGTACGTGCTTTGAAGACTTGTTACACTCTGGGCATTATGCGTGTCCGACTTGCCAAGTATCTCTTCCGGATATGACGGAACTGTGGAAATTTTTAGACATGGAGTTGTCACTGACACCTATGCCAGAAGAATACAGAGATTATAAAGTCGATATTTTGTGTAAAGACTGCCACAAGGTATGGATATCTTCTTTTGTTTTCCGCATATTAGAATATATTTTCGCGTTAGCTTGTTACTGATGAAATTCTACCGTTTTAGGTATCGGCCGTGAAATTTCACGTTGTAGGCTTGAAATGCTTAAATTGCGGCAGCTATAATACCTGCAGAGTTAAAGGCTCACCCTCTCCAGGTAAACATGGACATACATAAGTCGTTTCGCTGTTTTTGGACAGAGAATCGTCGCGTTGCCTCAGCACCGTGGATAATTTGAAATACTTTTAGCGGATCCTGATACTTTAGACGAAGCAGCTGGTGGTAGCAATACAGATGACGAGGAATAGTTGAAGCAACTGAATTTTGAGTATTAAGCGAAAAAAAAATGCCTAATCATTCCCGAGAAAGTATCAATTAAGAGGCATTATAACGAATGATAGTAGGGAGGAAGCCTTATTTGGCGAGCAATTGTACCTTTAACTTGTTTGTAGCGAATTTACACGTCTTTGTTAATTGTTTCGGAACGTTTTATAGAGGAAGCTACGTCGAGCTACATTGTTAAGAAACTAAATCCATCGACTGATCTCGATCGTCGGTTCGTTTCTTTTCATTGAAAGCTCCGTAACTGACGCGATAGCGAATTATTCGATTAACGATTGTTACTTTTGGAGCTGATTAGAAATTGTAGTCGAAGTCAGTAATAACGAAGAACAAGATTTTTACCATGGAATTTTTATCGGCTAACGATTGTCCAAAACTGTAATGCGATAACGTACAATATCTTCTCGATGTTGTTCTTCGTTAACGCTAATCGGTGATGCGGCACAATAATATCGTCCTCTTCGAACTTCATTCTCGCGCTATTTCTCATAGAATTTAGCGATTTATCCGTGATGCGTGACTTAACGTGCGATGCGATCTTTTCGCGAACAGTGAATAAAACGATAGTGTATAGCACTAGCCTGATAACGAAACATCCTCTTTCACCCAAGCTTGTAGTTTATATAGCTCCTCCATGATATAACTGTGACTTCTAGTATTGTGACTTTCGTATTGTGCAATTAATTCTGTACGTCGAATAGATGTAATCGAGAATCACTGTTACAATAAGGTGCAGTCGTTTGTTCGTTATATGTCTCCGTCTGTTACTCACTTTTCGAAAAGATCTCATCTAGTCACCATCTAGTCGAGAATTATTCGATATCTTTTTAGGACGAATGTTTGCATTGTAATGCAGGAAAGAATCTCGATAGTGAGGTGATATGAGCGGGTATACTTAAAAGAAATGCATTCCGGAAAGTCTCCAAAAATTCCCACTTGAAAATATCCAAGACGATTTTCTCGGGCATCATTGTCATCCTGTTCTCACTAAGGCTTACTCGTGAACAATTATATTAAAGTACTTTTTAACGTGTGCGTAAACTTAGGCGATAACGACATTCGTCGTATCCCTAAAGAATCTTGCTGTCATATCAATCATGTCCCACTTGTATCGCTGAACGATTCTGTAATCGTTGATTTTTTTAAATACTCTGTAATTCGATTCCTCGATACGTTCGGGCATGTCTCTCGAAATGATAAATTCGACGATGAAACGTCGCAGAGAAATGCATGGAGTTTAATGTTCGTCGAGTGATCGAATTACGTATCTTTGATACACCTGTAAGTTTCTCTTTCGGTCTTTCAATATGACGTTGAGAGCAACCTATGCGAATTGATGTTTTGCAGCACCTATCTTATCATTCCACGACATTCCAAGTTCGTTTATTAATTCGCCGAATTAGGAGATATTAAGCGAGCTGAGGCATCCTTGCGCATTAATTATACAAACTTCGTATCGGCACAGTGTTTTGCGTATTTCTACCGTTGGCGTGTGAACGTAATGCATCATTGAAATCAATAATACGTAATTCGAAAATCGTATCCGATTTCTCGCACTTTCCTTATTGGTGTTTCGCGTCAATCGCGGATCATCGGTTTAAGACGAAACGTAAGTTTCTTTTTTTTTTTGGTGTGATTTACCATCACGTCTTTATTATTCAGTTGTAAATTAAATACCAGTTACAAAGGCTCTTTGTACATAACGGCCGCAATAATGCTTTTGTTTTATATTATATAATATATACTATTGTATCAAATAAACCGGCTATTATTCCACTCTTTTTATCTTAAATTCTCCGTAAAAAAAAGAACGATGAAAAGAGATCGCTACACGTGTGAAATATAAAAAAAATATCTCGATTACTTGAAACGCGACAAAAAAAACTGCAGCACTCTAACTCGTCTTAGTACGTATACGCTTTTTCGTTCATGCTATAAAGCTCTGCTTTCTCCGCAGATGAAAATAATACAAAAACTAATAAGCAATTGAGCATTCACAAATTCACATTCAACGTTGAGGAGAGCAGAAGAAAGAGTGCAAAATATTTACGACGAATAATAAATCCGCGTTATTCATAACAACAAGGAACTCCATCGCCATGCTTTGAACTCCTCTCCCTCACACGTTGTAGCAATTTCTTATCACCCAAAAAAAAAGAAAAGGCAGATGTGTCTTTTACTTTGCTTCCGTTTCGCCGTTGATATTCGCGTGTCCTCGTCCGAATGACGTGCGAATGGAAGTGTCGGTAAATCATGGCAGTCCCTTTCTCCCTTAGATGCAATTTCGGTTGCATCGATGTTGCTCTAAACGGATTCGGTTGTACTCAACATGCACCGAGACCTCTTTGTTTCCGTTACGTTTACCGTAAGGGCGACAAGTCTCCGAGTACAGCACGTTGCGTTTAGCCCGCAGAATTTTCTAATAGATTTATCTTTTCTTTTTTTTTTTGTTATTTTTTAAACTCCATCCGATAGATCGTATCTGATAGAAGGGCCATATTCCTTAAACGGAAGCGCCGCATAGTTTTAACTACGACTAGTTCAACGTCGCGTCTTTTGTACCACGAAGTGCGACCGAGCCCCTACGGCTGCGAGATTCTCTCAGAAATTCAACGAACGAGGACGCAAAGGCAGGAATCCGTGAGTGCTCAAGAATTTTCGAGCAGCCCGCGTCATTTCGAGTTGATCCCGCGTACGCCCGCAAGCCACCGTTGTCCATTGTGCCTCTAGATGCAACTGCAACAATAAACCAACAGCGATCCTTTCAATCTCATTGACGGACTTCAAAGATATATCGGATAAAATAGAAAAAGAAATAAATGATCATCGAAAATGTTGAAACGTCACAGAGGATAATAGGTAAAAACAAATTTTCAACAAACATTATCTACGTTACAGTAAGGAGTACAACGTGAAATGTTAAACAAGACAAGTATCACGTGGATAACTGGAAACATTGAACACCGAAGCGGAATAACAAAAGCTCTGAACATTAATATATTCACGAATTTGGACTAACAAGCCAAAGTACAGTCGTCCCTCAATTTACACGGTACTTTTATACGCGGGTAACTACGCTGCCAGAAAATATACTTTCCTAGAAGATTTAATAGTAACGCCAGCATATACCAGCTATTATTTCCAACATTTCTTCCTCTACACTGGCCGACTATATTCACGTGATTTTCATTTGCGTAAAACGAATCGTGATAGAACGTGAAACCCGTGTAAATCGAGGGAAGTCTGTACAGCTAACCAAGAATAAAAACTCACCTTGGCGCGTTTAATCGGCCTTAGAGGTAGAGGGCTGAGGATACAACAGGGACTGTCGAACGCGTCGAACGTGATCGCTCTCTTGGCATTAGGCTTCCGCTGAACGGACACAAAGTCGTGGGATGTCTGGAAAGGATAGACACACTAGCTACAGCCGGCAATAAAAGAATCGCAATGAAGAATTGCAATTAGAAAATTCTTTCGAGAGAGTGTCTCTATCGATTTTAAAGCCTCGAAGGTCACTCGAGGTTACCGTGATCCGACAACGAGGAGACAGAGAGATAACGGAGAACGGGCGGGGCGGTTTTGAGTAGAAGAGAGATCGGTGGATGAAAGAGGAAGTTAATTCGTGGGACGTTTTTTTATAGGACTGCGTCGGCTCGTCCTTTTCGTTTCTCTCACTCGGCACGTTTCACATGCTCGCTAGTGAATTACCACGTAATTACAGTGGAATTATGACTAGGGCCTTTGTATTTTTCGTACGGCTGCGAATCGTTTTAAGTGTGTCTCGCGACAATTGGATCCGCCGCAAAACAATTATCTTTGGATCGTACGGTTATCGGGACAGGATTAGGGTACTTTGGTACGCTAGGCCAGGCCTGTATAAGGAGTTTCATTTTTTTTAAGTTAGTGCAAACATGCGGCAACTCAATGTTATTAACCCCACCCCCCCAAAAAAAAGAGAGAATTAAAAATAAAAATGTATATATATATATATAAGTGTGTGTATATATATATACATATATTTATTATAAATATATTAATATGACAATAAATATATATATAAAAACGCTATACGATCGTGCGAGTTATTTGGGAATCGCTTTTAGGGACGAAGGTGTCACGAGGATATTCGTATATACTTTGGAACATACGTGTATGAAGAATTCTCTTCGTTCCGCGATTTTTACCACTTCGTTATTTATAATTCATTAGCACGTTCTACGAAGCACGATGATTTACTGCTCGTAAAATTTCATTTAATTGCGTGATTCAATGATTTCAAGGAAATAGCTACGTTCGTATGAAGTTACACGACATGATCGCGCTAATCTATGCTTACGGACACAATTAGTATCGTTTAATTCTTGTACTAATGCCGCCGCGTTTCCTCACCGGCATTAACTGGCACGCTTCGACTCTAACGTGTTAATGAGCTCGAATAATTTACACGAATAAGACATCAACAAAAAACGAGTCTATCGTACATTTGAACGTAAGCTAATTGTCGGAAAGTTTAATAGCAAAAGAACGAGGAAATAAGTAGAACGAAAGTGAGCGAAGCAAACAAAAACGAAACAAGATCGACCGTTTACCGATCAAGATTGAGTACAACATCGAGAGACCGATTTTATTTCTTTCCGTCGAAGAAAGAGAGCAAGTTCCCAATGTGCGGCATCGAATGACCATGATTTTCAACACGATAAATGTATACACGCTAAAATAACTAAGTACTTTTCGATCGATGTCTTTAACGAGACCATTACCTCCGAATACATAATTAAATAATTGTGAAATCTTTCTTCGTTCGCTGTCCCATGATTGTAAGTTACTAGTAGCTGCGAAGAAACTAATACTACGTTCCGTATAAATAATCAACAGGCAAAAAGGATACGCGTCGTTGGAATAAGTTAATAATATAAATAGATCGAACGATAATTTATGCCGTAATGTTAGTCATGTTACTTTATGCTTAGAACTTAATTAGAAAAAGAAAAACGCTAATAATCTTTGGATTGGACGATACCAGGCGACGAAAAGGGGAACGAGGATAGAGTACCACGGGGAAAGGAGCCATACGGTGTTACTGTTATGGATCAGTTTTCCGCACGCCGTGGAGTTGATAAGAAAAAAAACATTTAGTTACAAATAAAAATAAGCGACGAGGCATAACGTTATTCAATTGGCAGGCAAGAGAGAGAAAAAACTGAACGAAGGGAAACAAGAAACAAAGTGTTAAAGGACAGAGTTATTAAAAGGCCGGCTAGCGTGTCTTAAAGGCGATGATGCGTACGGGAATAATACCAGGATAGGGCTGGTTGACTTTGAATTTGATTTTCATTATGGACGTGGTTCTCTACCTTCACGGGACTAGTCCCTGCTGTTAAGAAACTGTCCTCCAGTGCCATGGATGCCGGTGAAAATAATACCGAGGTATCCAAACTCTTACTCTGCAAGATAAAACGTATATCGATTTTATTAACACTTCGTCATCGACCAATTTCACTCTACAAAGTACCAATCGAGCAATCGATGCAACATCAACCTACCGGTGTTTCTACAACGAAACTCATTTCAGAATTATCCTGAGAAGCGTTCGCCCATGCCTGGCAAAGAGCTTTCCGCGCTCTCTTTCCACCCGGAGCACTGTTCTCCTTACCCCGCCGTCTTGTCGTGCCATAACCCGAATCTTGCAGAATGGTGCTGGTCCCTGCTAAACTTTCGCGATCCGTCTCCTGTTTGATGATCTCGGTTAAGGCATCCAGACGACTGGGAGTGGCAGGTAACTGAGTTGTCGCGCCGCTTCGCCGTTCTAGCTCCGCGAGAGCGTTTTTGAACGGTGTTGGTGTCCTCGGCGTATTGCCATCTAAATGGAAAATGTACAAGCTTGTTTTAGCTTCGGAATATTTTCAATACTATAATCACTGTACGTATACAGTCTTAGAAATATTATCGGGATAATTGCAAGGGGAAAATGGCGTATACAGTTAACCCTCCTGTGACGCGTACTCTTATTGCGCGTTTACACAGAACGCGATACAAATTAATCGCAGTATGGAAGGGTTGCTGTGATACGAACCAGATTAATTCGTATCGCGTTGTATGGATATCACTGCCGCATTATAAGAATACCATGTTATAGCAGGGATGTTGCAATTTTCGCACCGCGTTATAGGAGAACTGCGTTAACGGTGGATCACGTTATAATAGGGTCGACTGTCGCTCTTTCAATTAAAACACAGTATAGCGACGATAAGCAGTTAAAAATGTATCATGTAAAAATGTACCATTTTGACTCCGTCGAAGACCAGTGGGTTGAGGCGTCGTAAGAGGACCAGGGCTGCTCGCATTCGGCGTGCTCGCCCGTGGCCAGGACGACGTTTCGGGGCTCAGACTATTTAAAAATTGAGATGGACTAAATGGCAGCTGCTTGATAGGAGTGGATGGCGTGGTGTGACCGGTCTGCTGATGCTGTTGGCTGATTATCAAATAATCGGACTGGTTCCCACCGCCGGGAATTTCATTCTTCTGGACTATCGTTTGCAGGTTTCTGCGTCTGCGCAGAATCGGCGGTGGACTGCTCTTCTCTTTCTCAGTAATCTGACCAGGTATCTCCTCCAAATCAGGCATGGGCATTAATCTTATCTCCGAGCTCTTCGAGCCTGTCGCTTCGCCTTGTATTTGTAGATCAAAATATCTGCAAGGATTATTCTCATTATTAACGGTGTTCGGATGAGAACGAAGCTGTGAAAAGTAAAAACTTTGCATTGGACGACATACTTCGTGAACGGAGAAATCTGCTCTGTCTTCACTCTGGCAGACGTGCTCCCCCTTTTCGAGGGCGAATCGAGCTGGGTGTCGTTTCCGCGATTACGTTCTGAAAGCTGAAGAAGACCTTGATACGTTTGGCTATTTTGTTGATTGTCCCAAGCTTTGGTCCAGTCCAGCTGGTCGATGTCCAGAGTATGAGAGGTCTGCACGGTTGTTAAGGCCGACGTATTTTCGTTGCTGGCTGCAGACTTCAAATGATACGAAATATCGTCGTCCACGCAGACAGGCTCTTTCGATACGGTCGAAGAATCGGTAGTTTTTCTTCGGCCTCTCCCTGTTCAAATCAATCCATCATCGTTACTTTCTCCCACAGCGTCAAGATAATTTCTGTTATTAACTGTCCATCGATCAACACATACCCCTCGTCCCGGTGGCAGTCCTTCCATCGTCCGTCTCGTACTTCCTCCTCATGGTGCTGTTCCAATGATTTTTAATCGCATTGTCCGTCCGTCCTGGCAGTAACTTAGCAATCTTAGCCCACTGATTACCGACTCTACGATGAGCCTCGACGATGATTCTATCCTCCGCCTCGGTCCACGCGGTTTTCTTGATCCCCGGATTTAAGTGATTGTGCCATCGTTCCCGACACTGCTTACCGATACGTCCCTTCAGATGCCGTGCTATTAACGTCCACTTCTTCGGCCCGTATCGTTCCACCAGTTCCACGACTTTTTCATCCTCCTGCAAGCACAAACGAACCCTCCGTTAAAGAAAACGCCTCCTACGATATCGCCACTTCAAAAGTTTCAGTAAACGCTCAACCATATACAATCCCAAGTACCAATAACAACTATATTCAACCTCGAATCCACCGCTATCTCAAATACCACAAAAACGTTATTCCCACCTGAAAGACGAGCGAGAAATCCCATCGTTCGATCTTTAAAAACAGTCTCAATTTGTATCTTTTCTCTGAGCGTGGAGAAAAATCATTAATAAAGAACCCGACGGTATGCAAATGAAACGAGGACTCAAAGGGGACACCAGAAGACGATCGCTGGGTAAAAGGCATGAGGAGGCGACGAGGATGCAGTAAGCTTCACCGCTCTCATACCACGACTCTCAGGTGCACACGAATGGGAATCCATGACCGCGTGTACGCGTTCGGTACACAGAGAGCGGCTCTTGCTTGCCCTTGGCTGTTGCCAAGTGCATTGGCACGACGGCGACGCAGCATCTCCGCGGCTCCTGGCTTTTTCTTATTGCATACCCCACCGAGGCGACCGAGGAACGTTCGTTCGTTCGTTCGTTTGTGCCCACGGTACGTGTAGGCGTACGTGCAGGGCCGTGCCGTTATGATCTCGAGCCCTCGGCGATACCATCGGCTCTTGGTGGTAGGGCCATACTTTGCCCTCGCTCCATGGTGGACCCAGCCGGATCTCCCGCGTATTTGGACGCGGCGAGAGAGAGAAGGAGAGACAAAGGTAACGGTTTCTTTGAACTTTCACGAGTGGTGTGCAGAATCTTCCCTGCGGTTTGGTGTACTTCACTCTGCTTGAGAATATGCTGGGATTGTTGCACAGAGTTTTTATGCGGTGCGAATAGAGTGGTTGAAGCGATACTTTATTTATTTTGTATTTTTCGACTTTTGCCTGGGATTTATGACTTTAAGTGGGTTCCGATTCATCGGGGCTATGGTGTATGTATCAGATGGGAAAAATGCAAAATTTCGTAGAGGCGATGGGGGATTTGAACTCGGTCCTGCTGACGGACAATGTGAGTAGCATCTTTGAGAGGTATTGGCTCTAGGGGATGATTCTTTCGAAAGTCGTGATGCTGCATTCCTTATTTTTCGACCAAAGTAGTTTAATTCTTAATAAACATATATCTCGTTTAGTGGAGAACACTTAGGATAAGCAGGATTATAGTAAAAAGTATGGGGGCTATGCAGGCTATGGTGGATAAAGAGGTAAAGACTGGGACTCCCAATCAGTGGGCCCGAATTCCAAATTTTCTTCCGTTACCTTTACGAACTTTATCATAAACTGTTATTTAGTGTTCAGTGTTCAGTAGTGTATTTAGTTGCAGAACCCACCTAAAACTGTAGATCCTAGGCTAAATTACCATAGCACTTGATGGCGAAAAAATACAAGAAAAGGGGTTTTAAACTTCCAAACGAAGTTGTTTATTCCGAATCGCCATTGTCGCTAGCAATTTTTTTTCTAAATTGTTATTTAGTATATCTAACTCTCAAGAATTCAGAAACCACCTAAAACGATAGGTCCTAGGGAAAATCTCTATAGCACTTAAAACCAAAAAAATACAAAACAGAAGAAACTAAATACTTCGGTATCGGTGCTAACGTACGTACGTAGATAAAAAAATATTTAACGACGTAATTCACGAGCGGGATGGATACGCTTCGTTAAAACGATTAGCATAACGAATCGAAGAGCGTAAATGAATTCGTACTAGCTCTCCGTGTATCTTGTAATGTACGCCTTAATACGACACATCCCTGTAGGCGTCTGTAGCTCTTGTAAGGTCTGTAAGTACGAAGGAAACGACGCTATTGCTGGTCTCCGAACGCGGCGCAAACGTATCTCGCAGATTGTCTTATCTTGGAATACATTTTCATCTAACTTTTCAGCCGACAAGATTCGCAAATTGCACGAATGACTGAAGCAATGTGCACGCGTCCTATAAAATGTAATTTTAACACCGTTTCAACAACTTCATTCGCGGCTGTGCGCACTATTGGTGCATTTAGATCTACAGTAAAGAAATTTAAAGGCGCTTCAAAAGTAGAATAAAATTGGCAAAGTACAATTGCAAAGTATAAGCTAGTACTTCATCGTATTGACACGAAAACTACCTGGCAGTGGAAATGAACAGATTCCCAATTTTTTCAACAAAATTTCTAAATTAATAGGGGTACCGTGCAGCAAATATTTCGCGTCTATCTTATAAAACAAAAAGTACTTAACCAATCATCTTTTTCATCTCTTCATTCCTCTTCTTCCAAAATACTTATTTACCATATTTAAATATAATAAATGTAAAGCCGGTAGTTAGAGTGTTAAATATCGCAACCAGAAATAATTATTTAGGGTAGAAGTTGCCGATTAAAAGTACTCTTGCGACATAGAATTCAGAATACCACTTTCAATAGGTATGGAAAACAGTTGGGGCGCCAATATTTGAATGAAAATCAAGTTTCCTGATGATTATCATTTTAAGTAACAAGCTGTTAATGAAAATCATACACAAAAGTTCTCACTTTATTAATGGATTCGAGGCGAAATGAGCTTGGAATAAATGTGATCATTTAGCGAACTATTTACCTCCTTCGTCCATGGACCCTTGACCAACTCCGGATTCACGACCTTTGCCCATCTCTGCTGGCACTGCACATCGCTCCGGTCTGGAAAATGACTGGCTATGGCGTCCCATCGGAGTCCGCTGCCGAGTTGCTCCGCACTACTTACTAGTTGTTTTAGCAGAGTATCCTGTAATGAACGGTTTAGCGTGAAATTTTACGTCCCTAATGAATTGCAAACTGCAGGTTGTAGACACGATGATTACAGTGTTCAATTAACGAACAAATTGATCCTAGTTGCTATGTTTATTTCTATTCTGAATTTCCCACTGCAAAGATTCATCCTAATGCAACATCTACGAATGATTTTCTAATTCTGCGATTCTGGATTCGAGTCTTAGAATTATATTACTTGAAGCTGAAAATAAAAAAGGAATTGTAATTTAACAGTCAAACTTCCAAGGCGGTCATAATGACCGGATATCAATGTTTCCGAAAAATTCCTGAAATTGATACGGGAGCTCTGACGTAAATATTCCACTTTTACTTTATAAAACCTAAATTGTTTAATTAATCATCCTTTTCACTTTTTGATTTCTCTTTTTCCAAAGCACTCATTAAGTTTATTTAGATATAATAGATACAACGTCGGTAGTTGTAGTGTTAAGAATATTATGTAACTTATATACTTATATTAAATAAGTAGTTTAGAAGAAAAGGAATCAAACGGCAAAGAAGGCGATGAGTTGAGTAATTTACTGGAATATCTATTGAACAGTTTCTCTATAAAGACGGATTTTAATAAACAAAACAGAATAGGATCCCGTCATTTTCACCGCTTCGATGGTCCTACCACAAAGTCTTATAAAATCTAATTAATTAATCTTATAAAACCTCTTTAATTGATTATCTCTTTCGCCTATCTGTTTTTCCGAACGAAAACTAGTTCCAGTTTTAAAAACTACGATGGCTATATAATCCTGAAGTGTGAAAAAAACGATATACTTTCGAATTTTCGAAATTCACTCTACTATCGGAGGTGGAATTCAGCGTTCCAAAATCCTCTTAAAATTATGCTCAATCAAGTGAACAACAACTGAAAAGAAAAATATAAAAAAAAAGATCGATAAACATAAAATGAATAAAAGGAGATTAAAATAGTTCGGAATAATTGCAATTTGCAATTAAACGAGTACAGGGAAGATCGCGCAACCAGCGCATGGGATCGATGGGTCCGACTGTGATGTTTCCCACGGGAAACCATACGGTGTACCCTATGCTCTATGGTAGCATATGACTATAGGGTGGCCGAGGGCATCTGCCTGCGGACGTAACTCGTTGTGGAAGGTACGAAGGGTGGACCTTTTTTTTTGAGACCTATGCTCATTGTTTCCCCCTCGTGTTACATCGGATCGAAATGGAGGTACGTGGACGTGACGGCACGATCCGAAATTTTCGATCCGCCAGAAGTCAAGCGATACTGTCGTATTTCATTGAAATATAAACTTTGCGAATTCCACAGATTTTAATGTAATCTTCAATGAGAAAAATTCCAAAACGTGATTTACTCACTTAACCGTTTGAGTCCCAGGGGGTATTGAAAAAACGCTGTCGAAGAATCCCAAACAGCGCAACCGCGCTTTCTTTAAATAAGTACGAAAAGACCCAAGCAGCGCGATAGCGCTTGTTTTATTTTATGTCGAGAAATACCAAGCGGCGCGATAGCGCTTTGTTTATTTTATATCGACAATGCGTAGTCTGCAGCACCAAAAATGCAATAAAAAGATCACATTTAATTTGCGTGCGATGTAAAAAAGGAATTCATCCAATATGTTTTGATAAACACCGACGTTACAAATTATAAGTGTTACTCTCCATTTAAATTGTTCGTTCATAACACAAAAATATTGTTAATTTGTAATTCGTTATTTTATAAAATGCATATGTATTATTACATATGCATACTGTAAAATTTATAAATATTTCAAGTTTTGTTCGATAAAAATGATTAAGAAGATAACAATGAAATAAAAATTTTCATTTTGTAATGTATTATTGCATTATTATAGTATTATTCTACCTATTGTAAAATGTACTATTTACCTTCAATCGAGCTGTGTGATGTACTTGCGTCAGTAAATCTGAGCGCGCGACTTCGACAATCGGTATCGCACCGTCAGTTGTCTGCAATGCTCAAAATGTGCTGGGTTTTCTCGACATAAAATCTCAACAGCGCGATCGCGCTGCTTGGGACTCAAACGGTTAAAGACGAAGCGATGAAATTAGAAAAATTGGGAATGCCGTTGTTCGTGCACTATAAAATATGGGGGGTATTTTCTATCTGTATTTTGTTATCAGCAGAAATCTAATATTTAAATTTGATGTTTTCTACCCTCTGAAGAGTTTTTTTTATTGCAGCGGCTGAGAAATTCAGAATTCACCGTAATAAACTATCGAATGGAAAAGACTGCGAGAGACTGTAGCTCGCAGCAGTTTTTTATGCTAAATTTAAGATATGCTCCGTTCATCCCATGAAAAAAATTGCCATACAACTCAACAATAATTTACTCCTTTAACTAGAAGGATTTCACGCAACAATTTGCATATTCAACGCAGCAGCATAGTTACAAGAATCCCCCAAAAAATGAAGATTCTTAACACCGTGGATTTCATCCGTGTCTTGCAACTCTCTTCAATAAAATTCGCCATTTTCACTTTCCATCGTAAAATGATAGATATAGTAATAACCTACCAATTTTAAATCTATTCATTGCAATACTAAATTAAAGAATTCACTCAAATCTAAAACTTTGAATGAAATATAACGCAAACGTTTAACCCCTTCGCTCCAGCAGTGTGCACAGTCAAGTCTCAATTACTGAACGAGATCAAACACTAGACACACAAAAGCATTTACATATTTGTAAATTGCGAGTGAATTTAATATCTTGATGAAATTAAAATATATTCTACAAATATAAAAGAAATTGCTATAAACTGTAGACAACGCTCGTACACAAATCTCAAAACGCGAATGCTCGATAAATCCGGCGCTCGAAAGGAAATCGTCGCATGAATACCGGATACATCCGGTGCTTGTAACGAAAGGGTTAAACGAACAAGTGTATGTCTTAGATACTTTCTTACACCATACCTCCTCTTTGGTCCATCTCCCTTTGTTTATGTGTTTCCCCTGCCCGTGGCCATTTGTAGTCGTCGTTCCAGGATTCTGAGGCTGACTGTTGCTCCCGCGACAAGCTGATGCACTGTACTCGGTGTCGGAGTCACCGCCGCTGCTAGAATCGTACCCAGATCGCGATCTGAAAAGTGATATTAGTTTGGTCAAACTTACTGATATTTATATTTCAATTTAACGAACGTTGATGATTTAGTTTAACGGAGTTGAAATACTTTTTGCAATTGGTATAATTGGCGGAGTAGTCGAATTGAGGAGAATAGTCGACGACTACGGTCACAACGGGGACCGTATTGCACTCTGACGGTTGCGCTGAGTTTCATAATCTCCTTGAGATCAATTCTGAGGAATTTTGTATCTAATGTCGCAATAGTGGCCGATTGGACCTTAATTTAACTAAATTGACAAATTTAATTGATAGTTAAGTATGAAAGTACCGTCGGAAGTGGAGTTAAATCCGAAAGTGTAACGTGGTGAATGTCGGATATACCGATTTTTCTTGCCTTACAGTTTGAAGATTCACAATTTCACAATTTTAGATTCGAATATACCAGAAAATCCATGAATATTGTCATTCAGAAGTTCCATTCAATTTGGTAGCACGGATCACCGGTGATCATTATGGAATTCGACGGAATAAAAACAACGAGATTACGGCGTCGACAAGGATGGAATGGTCTCCGTAAAATTCGTTCGAATTCCCTCCACGTCGACTTTTCGAAACTTTCTTTGCACGAGACGTAAATCACAGCCTCTGTGGTTCGAGAAACACCATAAGACCATAGAGACCATAGACGAAATATGACGGTAGCTGCTGAAACCAGAAATTACGAAAACCAAAGGAAGATCTAAAGCGCGAAACTGTAACGGATATAGCAATTTTTTTTTGCACAGCGACGAAGACGGGAAATCACGGATGGCTGAGCATCCTTTCTTCCTCTCCTTTGTCGTGCGACTATCGCGCTGACCACCCCTCTATTCTTCACCCCTGCCCGAAACACCGAGCAAAAGGCAATCTTGACCGCAGACTATGAAGTCTCAGTTTTTGCGGTTGCGACTGGCTTGCCTCTCCTCTTCCTTTTACAGGATTTCCTGCCGCCTTCGTCCGGAGACGATTGGCTATTTCGTCATTCATTCTCACCCTTCCCTTCTTCTTCGCCTGTTCTTCCTCTTTTTCGCAAAAATCTCGGCGAAGTACGTGGCAAAGTATATTTCTCGTGCCGTCATCAATTCAATTGCCAGGATATCTTTAACGGTAGAATTTGTCAAAGACAATATTGTTTAATTCACTAATTGATAGTAAATTAAGTGGAAACATATAAGTTAACTTTTTTGGAGAGATAATGTTATAGCTCACTTGGATAGAAAGGTTACTGCGGCTGAGGTAAAGACCCACAATTAATAGACACAAGTTCAGATGCTTCACCTTCATCTCTGAGTAATTTTTCCTAAATTATTGTTTAACCCTTTGCCCTACGATTTCTTTCGTAACTACGTGTGCAAGACTGAGGATTAATTGCTGAAATAAAGCTGCATCACTAATTTCTGATATACCGTCTAACTTAACGCTACGTTACTACCATAGAAATAGTTTAATCGCCTCGTGGTTCGTTGTTATTTTCAATTTAATGTGTTGGAATACTTGGAATTTTCCTATTTTGCTTATCGTCACGCGTGCCATTCGTCATTGTAGGACAATAAGTTCATATATCATAGCCTCGATAAAACGGTAGGCCTTAAGATAAACAACCACAGCAGTTAAAGCAACAGGACATAAGAAATTGGGTAATTTATTTTACTCCGAGAGCCAATGTTGCATAGTATCGACACAACTTTGTCACTGTTTCCGGTGTTGGGGCAATGTAAACACACCAGTGCCACGAGACACTATGCTCTTCTGTAACGTCAACCAATCCCTTGTGTACAAAAGCTACCGATTAGTTGTTTTACTCTGGTAATTCAACTACTTTATTAGCTGTTGCAGCGATTGAAGGACTATAGAGATTAAACTCCACGATGTAGCGATAACGATACTTTTACCACAACAAGTAACTGCCAAGAGGATGTGGAGTCGAAGGCTCGAAAACTCAATTCGTTCGAAGGCCGTCACCTCTGGGAATTTTTTTCCGCACTATCATTTAACAGAATAATTGCAAGTGCAATAAGACGACCTGTTTAGCAATAGAAATATCGACGTTTTCACCGGTAAATTTAAAACGCTATATATTAGATCTGGAATTAAACGAGATAATAATAACAATTTCTGTTGCAATACAATTTCAAACTAAGTCCCCCTTTTTTGATACATTTAGCAAATTAATTAAGGAGTTGTTGGTAGGTAACAAAAAATGAAGGAGTGCAAAGGGTTAATGGGATCAAATTCAAGTTCTCCGTCATCTCCAAGAGCTGTTTTCTAAAGTATCCTTTAATATATCATATTTTCGGTGACACGTATGAACTTGTAAGTGCTAGGCAAAATGATCACAGCAATCAAAATTGTAAAATACAAAAAAAAATGAGGAAATAATTGGCAGATTGTAAAACACAGTCAACGGCAGTTTACTGGCGGCAAAGTGTTTTATTTGAAACGTAATTAAGAAACGGTCAGCTGCATGGCGCCCCAACGTATTTACATTCCAGAGGCAGTAGAGTCTAACTTCGCAAGATGACGTAACTTGGCACGATAAAGAGAGTGAACTCGAGATGAAACACGTACACATGCCGTATGTAATCTACGGCAACGGTCCGGCGTGCGTTGTGTTCGCCGTTCTCGGACCGTATTTCCGCTGCACGCAGAAACGTTGGATGAATTTTAAGCGAAACACTTTCGGGGAAAGAATTCTTCCTCCAACGTATCGCGGATAGCTGAATGTTTAATATCACTTTCATTGGAATTACACTTTCGAGCTTCGGCATCACGATATTCGATATATTAGGAACTGATGTCAATGTTAAAAAAAAGATTTCATGCAACAATTTGCATATTCGATGCAACAGCGTACTTAGAAAAATACTATTACAAAGCGCTCTCCCTAGAATCCATCAAATTCGAAGATCAAATTGATACATCGATTTGTCGGTCGCTTCGTTGACAACCGGAAATATTTAAGCCGGAAGTCGCCACTCGACTACCGAATCATACGAACGTTTGATTTTCGTATAGAGACAGATCGTTTCAATCCCGCCAATGGCGAGACGACTCTGCGCGAGACGCAACGATACCATAAAAAGAATAAAGGTTCTTAACACTTTACCGACCGGTAGCCTATAAATAGGCTTTTTGTCACCAACGCTTTTAGACTTTTAGTTTATCAATCGGTTCCTACGGCAATCAATAATTTGTTATTTATTATTGTAGTGGACCTGTGTTAAGGAGTCGATGATAAGGAATTGTTATTTTCAAAGAGCTCGTAATTTTCTGTAGGCAATGTAAGCTAAAGTAAATCCTTTAAAGTGGGTAGGATGCTCAAACAATGGCTGTCGGTAAAGTGTTAACGTCAAACGTGGATTTCATGCAAGTCCAACCCATCTATTTGCGTTTCTACGAATTACAGCACAAATCAACGTCGATTTAGTACCGGAAATTGCCAGTTACATTCGCATTAGGAATTAGTAAGTCTTAATTGACTCGTCAGAAAGATCTCAGGTCTATCATCAACAATTTCAGCTGGCTCTACCGAGTCGAGGCAAAGACAATCGATGATGAAGGTGTTTCTGCCCCGAGCCAAAATGCTATACTGGAGAGATAAGGTTCACCGGCCATCTGCGCTTCGCATATGTTTATAATGTCGCGTATACTTCTGGTGTATCCTACGAGCACTATCGTTGCATAACCTCCCATTGTACTTTCGTTGCATGACGCGCCACTGGGACCACCTTCCTCTCTCTCGGTACACGCAGCTGTTTGGGGGTGAAAGAAAGGGAGCAAACGCGAGGGTGAAATGCTTTGCGAGTAGCGAAGCGAAATATCGAGAATTGGCTTATATTTGATTGTTCCAGCTCTTAGAAAAAACTTTAATGATTACCCGGTGTTTGTTTTGCGTCATTGTAGAAGCATCTACCGCGCTGAACAAATATATGTCTGACAATCGTTCGTTTGTTTTGTATTTTTTTTCGGGGTTAACCGCTGAGGTCATTTAGGTGGTTTCGAACATCTGAGACGATGATATATTAAATAATAATTTTGGAAAAACCTTCCGGAGTGATGGGGATTTGAACTCGGACCCACCGATCGCGAGTCCAAATCTTTGCTTTGGTTCTGTTTTGTATCCTTTCGACTGGTATGATTATTGTGCCTATGATCTATTGTTTTAGGTTGATTTAGAACCACCGCGGCTATGATGTGTTAACCCTTTGCGGTCTGAATTATTTTGTCAAGTTTGTAGCGAGCTAAATGAAATTAATTGCACGACATTTTCTGTCGTTGGTTGTTCACTCTTTTTTAATGATAGTAATAATGATAAGTACTGGCGGATATTTAGGTGATATTACAAAATCATGATGAATTTGAAAAGTTGATATTAATTCGCTGAAAAATAAAACGGAGTGAAAAGCTATGTCGAGTGTAGCTCGACATAGGACTGCAAAGGGTTAAATAATGATTTAATCAATATTTTTCAGAGGTCGAAGTATTTACCTTCTTACTCACTAAGCACCCAGTCCTTTTGGTATTTTTCGGCTTTAACTGCTGTGGTCATTTCGCCCAGGAGCTACTGTTTTAGGTGGGTTCCAAACCACTGAGAATAATATATGGAATAATAATTTAGGACACATTTCCCAGAGGTGGCGGGAGATTTGAAATCAGGTTCACTGATTGCAAATCAGAGGTCTACCTCCTTGTCCACCACAGCCCCTAACAATAGTTTTCTGGGCACTATTATACCGTCTTAAAAGCGATACCGTTTTTATGATAATTCCGACCATACGAGTATGCATGATATAATGTAATTAAAAATGTATACGACAATTAAAGATTGCAGAGTTTAAACAGCAATAAAGTCGAACTCATTAGCTCAGAGTTATCTACTTGATTCGAGAATCACACACGGCTCCGAGGGTAGCGTTTTCCGAAAGTAGCCTGCCAGCTGCCGCGTTAAGTGCGCGTACGGTTGATAATTAAAATTTAAATTGGAACATCGTTAACGATCCTGTTCGTACAAATGATTACAGGCGTATAAATTTCACGTAAAA
The DNA here is from genome assembly GCA_963989415.1 of Cerceris ruficornis. Lineage (NCBI taxonomy): Eukaryota > Metazoa > Arthropoda > Insecta > Hymenoptera > Crabronidae > Cerceris > Cerceris ruficornis. The sequence continues at coordinate 11,346,803 of OZ022518.1, read as the reverse complement.
GTAGAATAAAAGTAGCATCGTGAATTTGATAAAGCAGAAACGTAATGATACAATTAATTATCGTGGCACCTAAGTTTCTGTCGTTGCATCCAACTATCTGAAATTATAGACGGTCGTAGACTGACAATGAGTCAAAAGATTAAATGTTAACCATTTTAGATTACTATCTAGATACTCCAACTTAATTAACCCCGGTAAACACGTGTCCACCCTAAAGTGCCTCCGAGTTTAATCACGATATATCTCAGTGTCCGTAATGGTATCGGCCGGTATGCGAAAAATAATGAAATCTGCCGAACTATTAAGTCACAATCGTCGTAATTGAAGTTCTAATTGACAGGTACGTCGAAGTAAAATCTCCGATGTAAACACATTAGCTTGCCGCAGGTGTGCACATGTTTATGTTGCCGGCGGTGAACGTGTTACGAATATATTACAAAGTGCATCCGCGAGAGAATGCAAGGAACTAAAGGGGAGTGCCGTTTAGGCATTTTTTCGCGTATACCGAGCATGCCGGAGGAAAAAACATTCCTTTTCACTTGGCTGCAAGAGGACGGTGTGTGTTTACGAATATATTATCATTCGATGAATTATTATCAATGTATCGGTCTGTGATAAGTTCTGGCAGATGATAACTTCTGTATTACAGAACTGCGGTGGGTTTGCAACCCAGGTTGTGATATATCGACTAATAATTTAGGAAAAATTTCACAGAAAACTTGCCATGCAATCATTACGAGTCTGAGGTTTTACCTCATTTTATCCACCGTAGCACTAACTGCTATGGCTATTTCGCCTAAGACATAGTGTTTTAAGGGAGATCCGAACCACCGAGGTTATGATATATTAAATAATAATTTCAGAAAAATTATCCAAAGGTGACGGGGGAGGTTTTGAGAACACGGGCCCACTGATTGCGAGTCCGAGGCCGCATTGCCTTACCCACCGCAGCCCCACAAAGGAAAGCTATTGCGTTAGGCTACCAAGTGTTTTCTTACGACTTATTGTCAGCAGATGTCAAGTCGTACCTTCACCTTTCCGTCTATCGATTTGTATGGGCCAACGAAAGTCCAAACTGGAGGCAGGATGCGTGACGAATTCTAAAACTTCTGTACGGTATTCACGACGTTCCCTGTGTCATGTCCCATCTCAAAGTTATAGGCAAATTCTCAAAACTATTGGAAAACGATCTTAGCAATGGTAATTTATGCACAATTTGAAACGGTAGATAAGTTCACTAAAAAAATTCTGGCACGGCATGCAATTGAATTTATACAGAAATTAGAAGAGAAATGAAGATTCGGATGTACAATAAAGATTAACGCCTTGCTCTTTGGCAAAGAAGAAGGAAAAGAGAGATCCCTAACGGATAGACCGATGCTTTCAACGTATGTTTTTGAGGTTGTGCAAAGACTTTCGCCTTCGCAGAAGATCTAACGGTCGTGAGCATCCTTGGATTTAAATCCCGAGGCACGTGGCTGAGGCAGGAGGCTTCTCAACATTCTCACGATCTGCGAAACGTGTAGAGATAGCGCGACCAGAGATAACAGAGAGAGGAGATAGAAGATGCATGCAACGATTGTTAGCCCTCAACATTTCAGAATGACCGCCGATTCAAACCAGGTCTCTGTTTCACGCGATTCAACTTGAAGTATGAAATACATCTATGTATTCTATGCGTATAAACACGTCTTAAATATATTTAAATTATCTCCTGTTCTTCCCTCAACCGACATGCAATGGGATCAACTGTTATGTGGCGCCATAATAAATCATCTCCAATCTCTCTAACATCGTTATCGCCGTGCCACAGGACCTTATCACTTTGACTTACAATTGACAATATTTTTAGAAACAACTTCTCAGCGAGAATTTCTTCAGTCTTTTTATAGAATTTATATATAGTTCCTATAACTTTGTATTAGTTATATGAAACCATGTAATATTCCTTTCAGTGAACTTTCAGAAAAATGTCTACATATATTGCTCCCATGTTACACCCATTGTCAGTTAATATCAGGCTTATAAATATCTTGTGCATCATCGAAACGAACCCCCATACACAAATACACCTGTACACACATCCGTGCATTGTCAGAACGCTTCATTGTACCCCTCATCAAGAACACGGATTTTTAAAGCCACGCCATACATTAAACCGAGCACGTGTCTTTTTAACACAAGTATACAATCAGCTCTAATTCAAAGGCGGTTCTTTCATGCCTAAAGGCAATCCACTGTTAATTACAAAGCCTCCAACCTCAAATCCGTTCAATATTCATATCCACGAGATATTTAATCGATGAAGAAATCAAATACCATCCATAATGGAATACAAATATCGAAATCCAACGATGAATATTCCAAGTCAGAGGAATTTTCGGTATTCTGAAGTTAGATGCTTGAAGATAAAAGCAGGAAGAGAGCAGAAGCTAAGGAACCGGAAGTAGGAGGGATCCGAAGAGGAAAAGGCAGAAAAGTAAGGTAAAAAATGGTGGCCTGATGGAAACAGAGGGCACGTGGACGACAACCAGGTATAGTTACCGATAAAATCGTCACTTTCCTGCACGATGCGTGACACAGGCACCGAATGGAAATATGTATGTACAAGAGACAACCGAAAGTGACTGCGGCGACACTCATTTATCAATTTAGGACGGTAAGTATACCGGGAGAGAGGAGAAGCGAGGGAGGAAGTGGTCGTGGTAAAGGATGAAGAGGAAATTGAGAAGGGACACAAGGAGTGAGAGACGCAAAAAAACAAGGGCCCAAAGTGGAGACAGAGAGGGATAAGAATGAAGCAGGAAAGGAAAGGGGAGTAATTCGCGGTCGGATCTCGTTTGACTTTACTTTATACCTTCCTATCCCCGAACTTTCGGGCTTCCTGTTGCCCGTTTCGTGCAATTTACATTTCCTGGTGGAGCCAACACAATGACGATGGATTACTCGAATTATGGTGAAAGAAGTGACGGACGATATTGTGCGGCGACAATGGATAAGTTGGGTCTTGCAATTTTGATTCCTTCGAGAACAAAGTGCCCTTTGTAGGGGTTTTGGTTCGGTGGAATTTGAATATACGGAGTGAATGAAATTGTGATGAATGGAAATTATACTGGTATCGATATTGCAAAATGCAATTGCATCTTCTTTTTGCACTTCCTGCGCTGGTATAATAGGGAAGAGAACCGATGAACGAAACTGTCATTCTTTTTGATTAAGTATCGCCTTAACCTCTGACCCTGAGATTTCTTTTGTAACTACGCGAGCAATAACTCAAAATTAATTGCAGAAATTAAAATTTCTCACTTATTTCAGTTATACCGTATCAGCTAAAACGATAGAAATAATTTGACCGTCTCGTGACCCATTGATATTTCAGATTTAACACTAAACCTACCAAGCCGGTCAAAATGACCGGTTGGCAATTTTTTCTAAAAATTCCCAAAATTGATAGAGGAGCCACGAAGTAAATATTCCACTTCTATCTTATAAATCCTAAGTTAGTTAATCGATTATCTTTTTCACCTCTTGATTTTTCTTTCTCCAAAGTATTTAGTCAGTATATTTAAATTTTAGTAGATATTACGTCGGTAGTTTTAGTGTTAACAGTTTTTGGAAAACTTTAAATCTCCTATTCCGTTTACCGTATCGCGAGTGTCGCTCGTCATTGTAGGACAAGGGATTAAGAATTTCCAAATAGCCTGCCGAGTGTCATAAAACCCTTGGAAATTTCAATCCCGTTACAATTTCGATTCGTTATATCGTAAATACCATTCTTTGCGATTAATAATCCGTCGTAAGTATCCTCGAAAGATATGTTACACATTAAACACGAATATATCTAAAGGAAAATGAAACATTGTAAAGTGACCGGTCCGTTTGAAAGGCTATTAAGTTTCCTGGTACTTTATATATTTTATGATGCCATTCCAAGAAATTCCGTGATCCCATCAATTTTAGCCATGCTCGAGAAATATGCCAGAGTTATAAAGGCAAGCTTTTGGGCGATGACTGGACGTTATGGCGCCCCGTATCCCGTCAAAGAGTAAGGATCTACCGAGGGAAGGGGGGTGCCAAAATGATCCCAGGTAAGAGGAGTGTTTGGGACTATGGTGACTGCAGAAATAAAGGTTTGGATTCCCACCCAGTGGGTCCCTAAGTTCCCAGCACCTCTGGGAAATTTTTTCTCAGTGATATCACACTTTTAGTAGTTACCTAACGATGACAGTTTTAAACAAAATAGTCATAGTAATTGATAATAAATTTGCAGCGATAGTCAATGATGGATCTAAAGTAGTAATTGGCTAATAGGTAGATCAAAGTGCTCGGTTTTTTTAACACTAGATTTACGGGCATGAAATCTGTTAAATTGCAATATATTAAATAAGGACTTTGGAAAAAGAGAGATGAAGCTGCAAAAATGATAATTCGTTAAGTCATTATAGTATTATAAAATACACGTGAAATATCTACTGTACAGGGTCTCTGTAAATTTGAGAAATGTTTATAAGACAAGTAGGGACTCGTCAATTTGACGGCTTCCGTAAATCTAGTGTTAAAAGTTCCGAAAACTTCGAATCGAACTCATCCTTTAACACAAAACCTTTATATCTGTTATATTGAAATACACGAAATAAGTACTTTGGAAAAAGCGATTTGAAGAGGTGAAAAATATGGTCAGTTGAGTAATTTTTGTTTTACACGATAGACCTAAAATATTTACTGAATGACTGTCCAATCAATTTGGGGAATTTTTAGAAAAAATCAGAAAGCGCTCATTTGACCGCCATGGTAGGTTTAGTGTTAATTTTCCACATCTACCTGGCTAAAGCTATGTAACTGTATCGTTCAATTTTCCTCCCCCTTTATTATTTATTTTGTACCATATTAATTCACAGTGTTTAATCTAAATAAACAGGAATTATCGCCGGCAATTCTACCAAATAATTATTTACAATTCTACCGAAGATATGAAAACGGTAGGAAAAGGTTAAAAGCAAAGGGTGCAAAGTTCAAGCCAATATCCTCCACACCCTTCCCTTTCCTCGTTCGAATTAGCATAAGGCAAATTGAACGTATCGTTCGCCAAGTCCTTTCCCATCCTTTCTCTCTCCTTCTTCCTGAAAATTTGCGTGCGAAAGTGCACCACCGTGGCGCGAGTGTAAAATTTCGATGAACGCGGGGACGTAGCCGAGGTCGAGGACGTCCGGTTGAAGTTTCCAATCGGCGATGTCCGCCACGTGAAAGCACCTCTTGTCGCGAAGACGAAATGAATGAACAAGTCCATAGTTGGCTCGTACACGGAAAGTGGCGACAGAAGCAGGTGTCAGGTAACAGCTGCCCCTTTGTCTAGGAGGGTAAATCCCCCGTATGTACTCCGATGACAGAGTACTGTCTTCGAGTACTCTGTTCTACGTAATTTGCCAAGTTTTGCCGACTGAACTTTCTGCCTTCAATAATTCTGATCGCTTGAGAGCTTAGAAACCGTAGGGTGGAACGTGCTGCATGTTTGAGAGTGTTCGGTTTTACTTTGATCGATGGCGGTCGTAGGAGATCGTGAAAAAATTGCTAATGACGAATTTCTATCGCGGATTGTAGAGTTGAAATTAGTACTCTATAATTAACAGTTCTTGAAAGAGGACACTGAAATGGGATGTGGAATTGGACTTCTATAATACTATCTTCTTGAAATTACCTTGCAAGAAAATCATTTTCAAGCTCACTCGGTAAGAGCTGAAACGAGATCTTGTAAAATACGAATTTTCTGATTGCGCATTTGTATCTCGAATTGAGAAATTGAAATCTGTAGTTAACAGTTCTTGAAAGAGGAAACTGAAATGGGATGTGGAATTGGATTTATATAATACTGTCTTCTTGAAGTTACCTTCCAAGAAAATCATTTCCAAGCTCATTCGGTAAGAACTTAAGCGAGATATTATCCGCAGAGCGAAATGCATATGTGAATTCCTTCGCGTAATATCAATTCGTCGACTGGTTCGTTAGCTGCAATCGCCGCTTATGCATGAATAGCATGCGCTGCATCGTCACGTGATCGACCTCGATATTGGGCCAGCCGAAAAGTATCATAATTCTCTCCGCGATCCTCGATAATGCGTATCGCCTCTCCCTTCCCATGGAGACGGAGAGGTTAACGAACTTATTCATCCGCGCATTTTCATCGATACGATTATGCGGCGGTTCCCTCTTTTTACGAGTTTCACCACGAAAATCGTGTATCGCCTCGTGAGAAAGGGGAAGAGAGCGCGTGCGAGCGAGCGAGCGAGAGAGAGAGAGCGAGAGAGAGAGAGAGAGAGAGAGAGAGAGAGAGAGAGAGAGAGAGAGAGAGAGAGAATAAGAACTCGTAAGCATGCGTTCCACGATGTATGGACATCTGCCGAAGTTCCGAACTTTCCCCTCTTTTCGGCCAACTTCCTTCGTTCTCGGCCGGCGCACTCGGTTCCCCCTTGCGAGAACGGGCCGGCAGTCTTCCCTCTTTCCCATCTTTCTTTTTCCTTCCTTCCTTCCTTCCTTCAGTCCGCCTGTTGCTCGTCACGCAACAATAAGGTCATTGCGCGGGCTCTCGTACATACTGTGCAAGCCGATGTCCCTTCTAGTATGTCCATCGTCCCAGACCCATGGTCATGGTTCGTCAGAAAAACCAGAAGGCACCTATGGAGCTTTTACTTTGTATCCTTTCACGATCCTATCGCTCGAGCCACGCTGCGAGTGGAGAACACGCCGATGTTTAACGTAGCGGAAAGAGCGCGTAACGCTCTTCGATGTTAGATCTATGATCTTAAAATGGCGATTGGCTATTACCAGTCAAAGAGAGTCTTTGAATGCCAGCGGCAGCTGAATGCATTCGAGGTATCGGAAGAAATTGATCTTCTTGGGCATGAAGTACGAAGAGTTTACAGAGGGAACTGTAATGTTAATTTCCACATTGCGCGCTTCGCTTCAAGTAACTTCGGCCATCGTCGATAGGGGACTCTAGTGTCCTCAAGAATAATCCTTGCCGTTTATTAGAACACTTGTCCTTAGGAATTCAACATCATTTCAATCTTTTTGGAAAAATAACTACGACTTCTATTCATTACCATAGAAGAGACTCCGTGTATCGTTACATCACCCGACATCCCAACGAATGAGATAAGAGAAGAAAGTATCGTGCAAGATAGAGACCCTTTCGAATAACGGGTCAAGATTAAGGGTCAATGCAACTGTTATCGAGCAGCCTGCTTGGTCGCGTGCTACGGCGAGCACAATTGATTCTGTCGTCGATTTTCCAAAGTTAGAGACCAGGTGCAGAGATCCATTCGGGCCTGCGCTGGCTGCGTCAGCTGCTACCCCCATGACCCACCCCCTCGCCACACGCCTCGGACCACGAACGGAGAGTGCGATGCGCTCGCTCGCTCGCTCGCGTTCTCCAATTTGTGCCTTTAAAACCACGTAGAGCCGCGGAACCGCCGATGAAAGGGAACGCCCTGGTAAAATATGCGGAATTTCAGAGCGGACCGGTGCGAGTTCATCGAATTCTACGATCGCGCCGCTTTGTCATTCGTACGGACAGGTGACAATGATGAATGCTCTTGGTAGACTTTTCTTTCTAATTACAGCCTTGTGTTTCAATTACGATCCTTAAGCACGGACCATGTGGTCTTCTAAGACTCGGAGTATCGAAAATGTATTTTGCAGCAATGAGACGACGAGTAAGCGAGGGGTATGGTTATTTTTTGACTGTGGAATCGTGATGGCACGTTGTGAGCACGTAATAATCGACCGTTGCTTGAAGTCAAATACTTGATGACATCAGGACCTGTTAGGCTAAGCGGAGGAGGTTGTAGGAGCGACGGAACGCTCAATGAAGCGTGCACTTTTACTCGACGTCAGTGATCACTGGAGCTCGCGTGATTCATGAATGGCATTAAAGAGCGGCGCTTCAAGGTGATAAGAGAAGAAAAAAATTATGAATGAAATTCTACGACGGATGTTCAGCGGAGATTTTTGAGATAGCTAGCCTAAAAGTGGAATCTGTTGGAACAAGTTAAAAGGGAATAATACCGAAGAATTTAAATATAGAAATAATCTACCTGTGCATTACCTAAATTAAATGCCCAACGATTAACAAGAATTTCCAAGATAAAGATTTCGATACTAAGATTTCAACGCCGAGCCGCAATTAGAATTAGAAAGTAACATTCGTAGAATCGTACGCGCGTTCTACTGTCTCTTCCAGTAGATCGAATCGACCGTTACTCCAACCTTACCCGGCGTAATTCGAAAATTAATTGCATTTCCTTTCGATGTCGTATCCATCGTTCGGAATAACGACCCAAGAAAGTACGCGCTACCAGCCGTTCGATCAGAAAACCCCGACGCAATTCAACGAGCACTCCGGCATCTTCCGGATTTCATATTGCGTCATAAAAATTCCACAGTAAAGAGATAAAACTTCCCTTCCTAATTAGCCGCCGTTAGATTTCGTCTCGGCCCCTGTGGACCGGCCATCATGCACGATTAGGTTGCACAGACGAGTCGAGGAACGAGTCATCCGAGACTCATCTCGTGAAAAAGAACGGGATACACGTATATCCAAAAGATGGATTCGTTTGCCGGTTCGAACATGCTCTCGAGTACGTGAGCACGGGGTGCCGTGGATAGGTATACCTATACCTATATCGCTCTATAAACCTGTACATGTGCGTGCATATGTATGATCGGAACACGGCCAGCCAACGACATCAGGGTAGAAGTCCTTACGAGAGACATCTGGCTACCACCTGCCTCGATGCCCTCGCACTCGCGCTGCCAAACTTCCCCCCACCCCTCCGCTTCTGCCTCCCTGCCCGATAGAACGCTCCCTTGAGCATGCGCACCCGCTTCTATGAGCCGTGCATGTGGATGCACATGTATGCCGGGAGATGCACGTGTTCGAACGCGTCATGTAGGTACCTACCCTCTGTTCCATGGAATTGACCGCGGAAATCGGGGATTTGCAGACACGCAAGGGTCGGTGTATTAATTAAGTTGGAAGTAATGTATGGTTTTTGATTTTTGCAAATATTATTTTGATAGACGCAGCGCTGGCTGGGGGACAATTCGAAATTGGCGCGATGTTAGGTGATTGTCTCGTGATACTGGGTTATTGAGAGAAAAGAAGGAGAGAGTATAAAAGAAAAAATACTGTAAAATAGTACACTAACGTTACAACAAAAGCAAACTATCTCCTGTCACGTAAACAATTTGAAATACCCTCCTGGCTCCTCTCCACCCTCCGATAAAGAGAATGCCAATGAGAAAAGTACTCCAGCTATAAAGTATTAAAAATTCAAAACTCTATCCGCCCAATGCATCTATTGTGCACCGTCAATTTCTATGATAAACAGCCATAGAGCGGCATATGTCACTCGGTTTCCTTCTCTCCACGCATTTGGCGAAGGTAGTACGACCACGCACACGCGCGCGCGCATGCGTACACACACACACCAACCTCGGTAGGGGAAATTGCCAAGCCCCTGCGCACGACGAGGTAGAAAAAAAGGGCGGGAAGCCCCTCTTCGGTGGTAAGCTTCATCCCCCTTCTGAGCCTAGAGGTGCGCGTCGTGCACCACGCCTTACCCCTCGCGGTAAACGCGTACGACGACCAATTGTAGATCGAGCGAGGAGCCACCCGGTGCTCGTTCCCATAACAAGTGCGCGATGGGTATTTTCTCCTCGTGAATCTTTAATTCTACCGTGGGAATCATGGCTCCATCGGGAGGATCGCGTGTAGTCGATCTCGCTAAAGCGATCCTGTGCGCGCGCGCGCGCGCATGCGCACATGCACGCCTTACCCCGAAATATTCTAATAACGATTAGAGGGCCCACTGAATCGCTCGATCGTGATTCTATCTTCGATGTAACACTATGCTCCGGTGTTTTGTATTATGTTACCGGAGCACGTCTCGATTGTCAGTGTTCGAGGTCCCCTGGCATAAAGGTGGATGAGACAGTATGGCCCAGTTTTGGGGCCCTTTGAAAGAGACGAAGGGCCGGATAAATCGTGTTGATTAGCGTGCGAATTTTGTTACAAGTACAGATGTTTATTTCGATCCTCTGTAGTCCACCTTTGGGACTTATGGTCAAATCCCATATGGCGACGTGGGACTGCGAGGGATTGGATTATTGCTGCCAGATCGTGGAAAGAGTTCACCTTTCAATGAATTATATATTTCTGGAATTTCCAGTGAATTATTAACAGGGTTGAACTGCATAATGAGAGCCTATCGATGTTGGATGATGTCCTGTGTAGCAGGGATGGCTAACATCAACATGTATACCTATAATCGACTATTTCTCTGAAAAATGCATCGCTATCTACCTACTAAAATCTTGGGATTGAACACATTCAAAATTGTGTCTCGCGTTTTAACACGCTCGCGGACAGTAAAAATTTCAGTGAGCTGCAAAAATAGTCAGTCAAGTATTACACTTCTGACTTACACTTCTAACTAGACAGAGAAAAAATAAAATAGTATAAAAATACTCAATGAATCACTTGGCCATAACTTTAAACTGCACAATAATTACAAAAAAATAATGTTATATAAAATTAAATGAGTTATAATTGGCTTTATCATTTGGCATTGCACGAATGCTATAGCATTCATGTCATTCTACATTACGATGCAAATGGATGTTATAGCATTCACGTCCGCGAACGTGTTAATAAGCGACAATGGAAGAGAGGGTTGAATTTCTTCGCGACCGGCTTCCTGACCATTCCTGCTCTATAGGGTCCATACTGAACATACCATCGAAGCAAAATAATTCACATCATCCACTCGAATTCCTACTCCATCCGACATTCCCAAAATCCACATCCCGTCGAACACCCGAACAAAAGGAGCTTCTAATTACAATTCAGTAGAGAAGACCAACATTCGAGTCCGAAGGGGTCATTAGAATCCATAATGTCTCTACCCGAGGGAAAGCAGACAGCTTCGTCTCGTTGGGGTCGGTATCATTCGGCCCTCTCCTTTCACTGCGGAGAACAATTCGTAGGAGAAAAAAAAAAAACGCATATGCTCCGGCGCTTTTGGAAGACCCTATAGAAAGGAAGAGAAGGCGTCTCTCTGGTCTCTCGCAGACGAAGGAAACAGCACGGAAGGCGCGCCGCGAAGCCTTTGCTAGGTAAAGTCGTTCCAGACTGCGGTCTTTCTTGACTGGAGCAGATGCTGGAAATCAGGCTGGCTCGCCACCCCTGTACGTTCCCCGGCGACGATCGGCGTCGTCGACCCTCGAGAAGTACCGGGCGCACCGAGGTCGAGAACAACGATCGAAGAGACGACGGCAGGCACCGCCGACGATAGAAGGAGAGGAAAGAAAGGAGAGAAAGGTCGTTCCTTGTGCCTGCGAGGGGGCAACAACTTCCTCAAGGGGCCCGCTCGCGAATCTCGTCGGAAGAACTGGAATCCCTTACGAAATTTGTTACTTGACATCTTGGGGTTGCTTTTATCTCGTGTCGTTGCCGTTCATCAACATTCCCGATTGGCGAGGAGGCCTCCGGGGCAGCCCAGCTGCCATGGTAAACGGTCATCTAATTGTCGAGTGGAGTACAGGACGAATTTTAAGTATTCAGACACACTCGATGTATCGTGGAATATTTCTTTGTTGGAGATAACGAAATACGGAGAACGGCTTTTAATGGATCGGGTCTCCCTGGACTTTGAGACGTTATGAAATTCGCAAAAGTCTTTTGGACGATGCGAAACTAATAATAAACTCGACTCGTTAGTCGGGGGGTAAGTGTATTTCGAGTTTACTGTAAACGTTTCGACTCTCGTTCTTCCCCTGCACTGTTCAGCTCGGGCACACCGGGAGACTTCTTATTTTAGAGACTGCCGGCCACACGCGACGAATTCATAGATCTATGCATTCATCTAGCAATATCGAACTTGTATGCTTGTTTCTTAGCTTTGCTTCGAGTTCGACGTTATACAAATGAATGATATTGTAATTTATGCGTTATCAGATTTTCTACTTTTCTACTTTGAAGACACACTTGTGTCGAATACTTCAAATCTTTCCCGCGTACTCGGAATCCCTGATCGTCCTTGCGTGGACCCCGACCATTGATACTTTGAAGCACGGCGATACAGAAAACGTCCCGCCTTTTTTATGCTCGACTTGCATGGCGGGATTTTTCTTAAACCAACTTGGAAATTTATACTTTAACAAAATCTTGTGTCTCAAAGAGTTAAGACTTAATATAAAGTTAAGTATAAAAGAAAAGTTAGGACATTTTCCTTGACACTGTGCCTCAAAGGGTTAAATCGCGAGAATAAATTTTCTACGGTTTCCTCTATACTCCTTTCCTTCAAAAATGCCCTAAAAGCCAATAAAGCTACACTCCAACATTTATACTAACAAAACTCTACAATATAGACCAATTACACATCTAAACACTCCAAATACTTTACACAAATTTTCTTATCTCACCTAATCCTCGACATCAAATTCAATTTCATTCCCCATGACAAAAATTTCCAAAAAGTAACCCAAGATACTTTCTATTCCATGAATTTACAATATTAATAAAAAACATCCTTCGCGCACCCTATTTCGACCCTCGCTAGCCATCTTTCCTCGTTCGAGCGAGCATCGATCGACGTCGAAGATCAAACGCAACTTTCCCCCAAAAAGGAACGAAACGGTTTCTTCGGACCGACCGTTCCTTCTAGTCGAAAAACACGTGCCATCGATTCCGATTTGTGACACGTGGACACGCTACGTCCAGGTAAATTCCAGGTTGACCCAAACTATTCGACTCGATTTGCGGGAACGCGGTCGTCCTTCTCGGCCATTGAAAGCCGAGGCGCACATTGCGTCGACGCGTGTTTGCGAGACGACCGGGTGTTTCTTCGTGAATTTCCTTGCCGTGCCGTGTGTTAATACACGGTTTAACGATCGTCTTCCCAGGATCTCGCCTAAGTGCGAAGTCTTAAAGTATGCCGGAGTGCCCCGACTTTCTTGCCAGTCTTCCGCTTTTACTTGTGTTGTCTTCGGAATTTTCAGAATTTCGAATTTATTACGGAAAAGTCATTCGTGTGCTTTTGGCAATATTTTGTGGGTAGTACTTTCAAACGAACCGATGTGGAATTTTTTTGGAATTAATTTTGCTGTATGTGGAGGTAATTGATAAATATGAAGTTACGATTTGATAATGACTTTCGGTATTTAATTTCAGTAGTTTTTGGGACACGTATAAATTACGATTGCTAAGGGAGTATTTGGTGGTAAATAATTTTGATAGTTTCAGTGAGGCGATAGCGTAAAAAATCAGCGCAAATGGTTAATTGAACGCTATTAAGCAATAATATAGTGTAAATACGCTAAAAATGTTCAAAGTTTGGATTTTTAATAATATTCACTGCAAAGCCTGCACGACTACGACAACCCCTAAATACAAACCCTACCTAACTGAATTACCGTCACCCAAAAACGGTACCGTCGACCCTCCGAATTCCCGTTACCTTCAAACTGGAATCCCCCAAAGAGCCCCATTTAAAATCCCAATCTAAAACGCTTACCCATTCGCAATACACCTTAAAATCATTGTACAACGCAAAATCGAAAAAAAATGTCAAAACATCGAACCAAATGTAATGACATCCGATGCAAAACTCGCAATGATACGATAACGCCCCGTAACAAAGGGTGGGTTAGCGTCACCCGTCGCCGCCTTAAAAATGAAGATCGTCAGAAAAAGTAGTTAAGATCCTGAGTTAAAGGACAGCGATGTGGCTCCGCTCGGCCGACAAACGAAATAAACGACAGGAGAATTCCCAGCGGGTTCGATCTCAAACCGGGTTTAAATCTCCTTAGTCGAACGAGTCTCCGAGGCTGTAGACCCTGTAGACCTGCGAGGAACCGGGGATATATACGGGCCCAGGCCTCTTCCCTCTGCTTCGGGCGATAAACGAGCCTAAAGTGGGATATCTGCCAGGCAACAACAACGAGGGGATAGTCGCGGTGTTCCTTCCAAGGTGCCTGCCGCTTTTCTTTCTTGTTCGCTTACGTGTTTGTTCTTGCCTTCTAGCAGACGTTTCTCTATGTAAAATTTGTCCTCTGTGTCCCCGGTATTGTGGTACAGTGTCCCCTTACGAATACACTGTTGCGGGGCTTTGCTAGCTAGGTTGCACGTTTGGTTGTTACGAAAATCGATGGGGTTTGGCATTATTATGGTATACGTTAACAGTAGATCCACTCAAGGTGGTCAAAATGAGTTGCGAATTTTTTTTGTAAATTTGCCTGAAATTTTTCACGTTCTTTCTCTTTCAATTTTATACGTCTGCCTTGTGGACTGTAAGCTGTTGAATCGATCAGGTTTCTTGCTTTCGGCGTTTATTTTTTGCATTTTTCTTTTTGCAAATGAGCATGCAATTTTGAATGCTGTTTCTCTTTCGATTTGCTACGACTGTCGCGTGGAGTGCAAGCTAGTACCACTAGAAGTATCAGCGTGCAATTTATTATATTTAAATATATTATTAAATATATTAGTGGGAAATCTCAAATATAATTTTTTAAGAATATTTTTAATGACATTTTAATTTATATTTACATTTACATTTTGATTTTAATTATATAATGAAATGTGTAGAAATATTAATACATTCCCTCTGCACACTCCTTTTGTCACCCACAAAAAGTTACTTTTTCTTCGTAGAAACTTCAATTTTGTTGAGTCAATTTTTTGATGAAAATTAGTACTCAGATTATTCGTCAATTTATGAGTATGACATATGTACTACGTGGTGTACATATTGTTATTATAGTTATTTTTTATAATTTTATCTCTATAGAAAATTAATTTAGTATTCAGTCCGATATTTTTCGTCTTCTGACACGGTTAGCTCGCTTGCAATTTTGGGTAGGTCCCGAACAGCCGAGGTCACGATATAAATACCACGTGGAAAAAATTCACCAGCGGCATCTGTGAGGGGATTCCAGCTAGGGCCCATTGGAAGCCCGAGAATCAATTTCTCTCGCTGTTCCAACCACATTTTACAATCCTTTTAATACGGTAAATTATTGTTTCCATTTGCGAACACAAAAAATTTAAGTGAATTTCTATGCACCGTGTACAAAAACCACGTGGTTAAAATTCACTAGCGGCATCTGTAGGATCTCAACCAGGGCCCACTGTATTTAAGAACCCAAGACTCAATTCCGATTCCACATTATTTCAATTGTGCAGCTCTTTTAATACGGAAAATCATCATTTGCTTTCGCCGATGTAAACTTTTAAGTAAATTTCTACCCCGAATATAAATACCACGTGGATAAAATTCTACTACGGCATCTAAGGAATCTCAACCGGGGCCCACTGTATTTCAAAACTCAAAGATCAATTCCTATCCCACTTTATTTTAATTTTACAGCTCTTTTAATACGGCAAATGATCATTTATTTTCACCAATGTAGACTTTTAAGTAAATATCGACTCTGAATGTAAATACCACGTGGATAAAATTCAGCCACGGCATCTGAGGAATCTCAATCGAGGCCCACTGTATTTGAGAACTCAAAAATCAATTCCTATCTCATATTATTCCCATTTTGCAACTCTCTAACAGGGCAAATCATCATTTATTTCGCCAATGTAGACTTTTAAGTAAATTTCGACCCTGAATGTAAATACCACGTGGGTAAATTTTAGCCTCGGCATCTGAGGGATCTCAACCAGGGCCCACTGTATTTCAAAACTCAAAGATCAATTCCTAACCCACTTTATTTCAATTGTGCAGCTCTTTTAATACGGAAAATCATCATTTGCTTTCGCTGATGTAGACTTTTAAGTAAATCTCGACCCCTATAAATAAATACCACGTGGGAAAAATTCAGCAGGAGTAAAGGAGGTTCGAAATCGGGCCTATTTGGAAACCCGAGCCTCCGTCCCCGTTGCCACCTTCAAGAAAGGTTCCCCGTCCTTTCTGAAGCATTCGTGGGCATAGGTGGGGCAGCTTCTACGGTCAAGTCGGTTTAAGAGAAAATTTAAAGAGACCCGAATGCTCGTTGGTATGCAATGGCATTAAGCAGTCGTATTTTTGAATAGTCACTTCGGAGATAAGGTGAAATTTTAGGGGGATATAAAGTTACAAATTTTATGGTACCCTTAGATCACTGGTAGAAAATAAATAAATGGATTTCACAACGGGGCAAGAAGACTGAAATTTAAGAAATCCTATCTTCCCATTGATAGTTTGTTAATTGTCGCTGACACTTAAATTTCAAACCTTATCAAATGTTTTTTTTATACTATTTGTAATTACGAATAGCAATTTGCTTGACAGCTCAATAATACCTGCAGCATATCGTGCATGAAGGCAAATATAAAAGTGTATTTGACACTGCCAATTGTTTAAAAATATTCGATAGAGCTCGAACAACCCTCTTCCTTTAACCTTCATCCGTTCCTTAACAAAAATCATATTAATGTCCCTAGGGTCTTTTCTAACTCGCAGCCTATTTTCTATTAAAAAGGAATAAGTTTCCTTTACTATTATTTTATAATAACTTCATTGAGAATAATACGTATTCACTGGGTACAATTTCTCTCGATTTGAGTAAAAAAGGATCCCAGCAACAGATGAAGGTTAAGTCTGTCAGCCGAAAGTTTCCGGCTCTTCCACGTGGTCGAGATGTCAAGTAAAAACACATGGAGTTGCATTAATGACCATAATATTTAAGTTCCTCCGTCAAATATTAAATACTACATAATTAGATACAAATAGCGCCGTAAAATTTTCAAAAGTTCGAATGACACTTTGATTCTATCAAATATTAATTTGTTAAATATAAACATTCAAGTGGAAAATAACGCCTTTTAATATTCGAAAGGGAGTGCGAAACAAGTAATTTCACCGGCAGAGAGAAATGAATGTCAAGCGGTAAAATCAATTAAATTAAAATATAATGAATCGCGTTCAATCACGTCACACTTTAATCTCGTGCGCTACCGACTGTGAAAGAGCGTCTCGATTTCAAAATAAACATAGAAAACGAGAAAGATTACTCCTCGAGTCGGAAGAGAATTGAAACTTGTACGCGAAGCAGCCTTACAATCTGCCCCGCGATAAGGCTGCATCCTTTGATATCGACGCTTAAGCGGCAACTTCCGTTGTTCCTCGCCGAGAAACGTTCTAAATGCGTGTTTGCATGTTCAGGACCACGATAGAAGGCAGTATATCTTTTTAAAAAACGCGCGTTCGGACAACTTCGGTACACCGACAGTTTATTATCAAAGAAAGAAAGAAATTTTTGAAGACGAGAGGGAGAGAGAGAGAGAGAGAAATTGACAGAGATCCTTAATGAGAATGAAACAGAAGCAACAACTTTACCGATAAAATTAGTAATCTAATCGAACGGAATTACTAATTATATATTTGTTCCTTTTAAACTGATGTCAATTTGGAAATATAATATTCCGCGTGACAGCCAACGAATAAATTACATTTCCAAGCGCAAAAACTTCAGCCCCCTCGGAAGGCAACTGTCAAACAAGAAATTGAAAAGAAGCACGTATGTCGATGTGTACTTACGCCTCAGTGGGTGGTGGAGAATAAAAAGACGAGTGATAGGTAGTTATATCCACGACCTTTGCCGGCATTAGGATTCTATGCGATAGAACATCCATTCTCATGGGTACTCTTCCAGGAAATCACGCGGGCGTGGATCGTCAACGTTTCGATGGATCCTCTCCCAAAAAACTCGAACTCCCAGGTTACACTTTTCGACACTCCACGTACTTTACATCGTAACACCGCGAATCATCGTTAAAACTCTCCACCACGTATCGTTCCTATATTCGACAAACAACGCACGATTGTTCTAGCGCGACACTACCGGGAAAAAGAACAAAAACGGTTGAATTCGATTTCTAGTCTGTCACATTCGCGTGTCAACAGAGTTCAACGTTCCCAGTTTCCTCGATCTTCGGGAAGCGCCGGCCGATTACAATGTATAAAATTCAGCGTTCCCACGAACCAGGAGAAAACATAAGAACTCCGTGATCTTCTCCGTCCCTCTTTCTCTATCTTTCGTAATAGTGCACCCTCGTGGCCGTTCGCGCCACACAGTACCACCGGCGTTCCTCACTTTCGCTCCTCGTCCTTCTCTTTCTCCCAGACCGTCCCTCGGACCGTTTCCGGTGGTCGATCCTCTCCGTTATCTATCGATTCATAGTCCGAGCTATCGAAAACTCCGACTTCTCGAGTGCACGCGTTGCGACGGAACAGAAAAGAAAACGAAGAAATTTGCTAACTGTTTAGGAGTCTCTCCGTTACCGACACATTCAACCGAAAACACGGAAATAATCGAACTTTCCTGAACCGTCGCGTCCGTGTATCGTGTATCAGTTGACGTGCATTTCTCCCGATCGTTTCAACGTGTCTTCCCTCGTGTCCATAACGCAACAATTAACGTAAGATCTGTCGAGACGCGTGCCCAAAATCGAACGGGGCCACGCAGCTTCGTCTCGACGGCTCGCCGTTTGGATTTGAACTGAAGGTACACAGCCTCGCTGCTGCCTCGACGGCCTGCGTGGAGGGTCTCTAACGTGCTCTCGTGCTGGGTTACTGGCTGGATGGACGAAGGGAGGGGAAAGGTACGGTCGGTCGTCGCTGGTTCGAGGGTAGGGAAGGACAGGGGAGACGAGGAACCAAGAGGTGGCGTGGAGGGCGCGATGAAACGACCGACGTCCCTATGGGCTTTTTTGCGCTTGTGTACGTGTGTATGCGCCCTCGACCGCACACGAGTTCTCTGCCTCGCGTAAAAACACTCGGCGTTGCGTTTCTCCGTTAACCCTTTTCTCTATGTTAACCTCGGACTTTTTTTTCGGATCGATAAAAAGTAAATGCGAGTCGTACGATTTTGGCGATGAGGTAAATCGGAGGGATATCTTTTACGAGAAAAATTCGGAGATTCGTGTTTCTATGTATTTCGTTGGCTTTAACAGTTTTGTTGCGGGCTTTAAAATAAAAACAACATTTTAAGGAATTTCTTACGCGATAACTAGTGTAGTTAGTTGTGCGGATGTTTATGCAAATTTCAAGATTGATGATAAAGATGAATTAGAGTGGAGGGCCCTTTCAACCGCTAAATGTTGAAGCAAATGCTGCATCCTCGATATTTCAGATATGTTTGTTATATTACATGCTTTTCCTGTAATTTGGCGGTGGTAAATTTGTCATAAATGCACAAAAATCCGCAGTCCAGCGATGATCGATGGTGATTTATGTAACAATGATGAATAAAAATGTTTGTTTTATGCTCCAGTGGTTATTTAACCGTTTGAGGACGACGGACGCATATATGCGGCCTGAGAAAAAATCTGATTATAGTTTATCGGTGAATGTATACACGGTTATAGTTGAAAAATTGAAATATAACCGTTGAAATATGATTACACAAATAGTAATTTATAAGTTCTATACATCAACGCTCTGACTTTCTGATAAAAAGGTAGTTTTTGAACGCCAAATAAATGATTATTTCTCAATATGCAAAAAAGTCTCCGTCCGCAAAGGGTTAATGGAACTATCGCATCTTCTTTTCTATTTTACAAAGAATTTGCAGAAATGGGTTCGTTAATGTTCATTTTATAATATTGCAACTAGATAAAATAAATAATTCCTATTCCTCGTTGAAAAAATTTCATTTGGGTCCTAAAGGGTTAACTGATAAAATCATTTCGGCTAGGACCTATTTTAGGTGGGTTGCGATTCACCGAGACTACGATGCTTAAAATAACAATTTAGGAATAATTTCACAGAGTTGACCGGAGGATTTGAATTTAGCTTCATTGATTGACAGTCCAGCTTTTACTTTAGCCACCGTAGCCCCTTGAGGCCCCTTCAGGACAGGACAGAATTACAAAAGAATGATACTTTCTCTTTGAAGCACGAGGACTTAGTTTCCCCAAACTGTAGAATTAGAAGTCGACGTTACTTTGAATCTGCGACAAATGCATCATCGCGTCGACTCGTCAGAAAGCATTTCCATTGCGTGAAACAGTTAGGACAAACTTGCCACCGAAAGTAATTGGAGGACCGACTTAAAAAGGAATAATAACGAGGTTGTGTTCGGGTTGCGCGAATCGGCTTTAACACTAGAACTATCGGCATTAAATCTATTATATTTCAATATATTAAATGAATACTTTGAAAAAAGAGGAATCAAGAGGCGGAAAAGATGATCGATTCGGTGATTTATGTTTGTTGAGATGGACGTAGAATATTTATTCTATAACTGCCCTATAAGAGAATTTTTTGAAAAAATTGTGTACCAGTCATTTTGACTGGTTTGGTAGTTCTAGTGTTAGCAGCTCGTGAGTATCACGAGGACCAGAGTCGAGATCAGTTTACCGTAGAAATAGAAGACGATGTTACTTTGAATTAGCGACAAATGCATCATCGCGTCGACTCGTCACAAAGCATTTCCATTGCGTGAAACAGTTAGGACAAACTTGCGCCCGAAAGTAATTGGAGGACCGACTTAAAAAGGAATAATAACGAGGTTGTTTTCGGGTGACTCGAATCGGCTTTAACAGCTCGTGAGTATCACGAGGACCACGGTCGAGATCAGTTTTGCTTATGTAACTAATTTACGGAAGGACAACAGCCACTTATACCCGGTATCCCTCGACGAAAAGCATCGTCGTGACGACAGTGCAGACCAGGGAGGGTTCTGTCTTGGGGGATCTCCGAATACCTCGATACAAATGGATGAAAGCGAAAAGAAAAGAATCGCTAGGATAAGTTTTATTCCTGGATGTTTTGTCCGAGTTAAATCAGACTTTTAAATTGAATGAAAGTGCGGTAAATGGCCGAAGCTCGGACCGGTGTTTGAAAACAAAGGACAGGCAGTTTGCCGGTGAGAACGTACTTTAATAGCGATGAATACATCGGTGCTCGGTGCACCTCGCCTCGGGGTGCGTCTACACCGCTGTTCGCGAAAACTTTCCCACCGCGGAGGCCAGAGCTGGGGCAATACCTCGCGGTATACTCCTCAGACAGCCTCGCGGTATTCATCCGGTTCACCCCAAAAAGTTTTACTTCCTGTATGTCTATCGTTTGTGGGGGACATGCATTTCTGAAGCGGCCGCGGTTTCAAATGGTACCGCTGGTATAGGGTGTCTCGTAGAAAATATACGACAATGTAAATGAATTTTCTATGGAGAGTAATTCTTTTTGTATAATTTACACTCAACCCTTTTAATACCGACTGGAAAGGTTGATTAAATGTAATGACAAACGCATTTCAATATTTGCTGAGAATGATAATAATAATATTTATCTAACATTGCCAGCTTTATCGTAAACGGTAGTCGCAAATAGAAAGAATCTTTATTGTTTTTCACTATTTTCAATTTTATATTATTTTCAATTATTTTATAATAGAATTGCTAATGTCGGCATTAAAAGGGTTAAATAACGAGTGAAAACGTGTTTCTTCGACTTCGTGAAAAATCCTAATGCAATGGGGACGTTTTTGTTCGGTAATATTTTGTATTATGCAAAGGTGTGGTTCCGGATTAACGTAGGCGTCGATAAAGCATGAACTCAAGAGGACACAAGAGGAGTAACAACATGGTGGCGACTCGGTGGGTGTCCTGCGCCTCATACGAGAAGATCGAGGATGCGCCCGGATCAAATTTTTCGGAACGATGAACAGAGTTCAGCTCGTATGAACTTTTTTTCACGCAATAACCGTATTTTATTATCACCTGATTTCCTTCTTTTTCGAGACAATTCGAAGAATTTATTCCGGCAAGAAAATATATTCTGCCTCGATTACATCGTCACCCTTAACCCATTGACTGCCAACTACGAGATATCTCGTAGCTGCACTATAAGTTTGAATTATTAAGTTAACAATAATGGCTGAGCGTGTGTAGAAATTTTGGAACAAAAATGTTCTTTGTATCATTACAAATGTCGAGATTATATTTTTGATTATTGGAACCAATGTTCTAAAAACTTTCTGTCATCTTCTCAAATTTTAAGAAGCAAAGATAATATTTGCTTAGTTTTCCTGGCAGTGAATGGGTTAACCCTTTGCGGGCCGAATTATTTTGTCAAGTTTGTAGCGAGTTAAATGAAATTAATTGCACATTTTCTGTCGTGGGTTATTCATTTTTTTTAATGATAACAATAACTGTAGGTACTGACGGATATTTATGTAATATTACAAAATCATTATGAATTTGAAAAGTCGATATTAATTCGTTAGAAAATAAAATGAAGTGAAAGGCTATGTCGAGCATAGCTCGACATAGGACTGCAAAGGGTTGATCCTGTATTCGACGTCCATTTTTTTTATTGCTGTTTATAAGTCACCGACAGAGTGGAATTCAGATCGCATTAAATATACACATTGTATCGGTCGTAGCTTTCTCCGACTGAATTTTTGTAAATTTCTTTATGCATTTTATCTCTGAGTGCCGGCAATTTAAATTTAAAATTTCCTACAATTAACATGTGCTGCTACATTCCGGTCGCCCGAACCAATGTGATATATTCTTCCAGGCAGGGCCAGTTTTGGCGTAGCAGGTCATTGTTCACTTTATTGCTGCTATTTCTAAGAATTCACTAATATTGTAGGATTCACTATAGTGGTTATCGTCCGGTCAACATCTGGTTGTACCGTCAGCGCTTAACAAACTTTTTACGCTTTTACATTGAGTTTTACCAGACTTTCCTGAACGATCATTTTGTCGTGACAAAGGAATACAATAAATCTTACTCTGCAGGGTGTCAATAATGACTCTAACGGGTCATTATGCGATGCATTACAGCCTAAACAGCTCGAGTGATGTCACACTTTGCGATTTGATATCGATACTATGAAAATACTGATAAAATGTTATGAGAACACCGTGTATATCCGTGTCCCACGTTAGGACGTATCAATGTCACTTAGCACACCCTTACGAGTCCTTGAGACGTTAAAAAATGCAACGGTCACTTGGCTCGAGGAAAATATTTACAAATTGTCCCACCTACTCTCGAAGGATGCATCGGGTCACTGTAAACGAGTGCGAGAACGCAAGGCTGCATGCGTTTTCCTCCTTAGAGATGCAACTCGGTATAATCTTGCATCTACGGTTACCTTCAATGATAATTTCAATGATGCTCGACATATACTTCGTTTAATTTTTCCCTATCGTACCGAAAGCTCTGCGTAAGCAAAGGGTAAACGAAAATGAATAACTCCCTTGAATTTATCCGAGGAATCCACCAAAGCATTTAACACCTTCAACGGTAAAACAGCGATTATGTAACTCGAGAACAAACGACTAAGCATTTAACTTTGAAACGGTAAAGGTCTATCGGGCCGAGGTTGAAAGTCGCACGAGTATCCGACAGGATGCTACGTAAATTGAAACTTAACGATTTAAACGGTAGAATTTATACGAATGTTCCATCCGATCTTCAATGATCACTTCATCGATGGCAAATGCATATGACGAAATACCGAATAAAGAGGGATCAACGGAATTCTAACATCGGTCTCTGTGCAGTCAGTTCGGTGTGAATCGGGCTTTAACGTGGTCGTTGCGTGGAGAGGTGTAGCGAGAAAAATAAATGAAGAAGAGAAAGATGAGGATAAGCATGGAAGAAGGAGAACCGAAGGAGAGGCAGGGGACACGGAAGAGGAAAGGAGACGTGAGAAAGACGAAGAAACAAGAGGAAGGGATCCGGAGTATAAGTCTCTGCAAGGCCTCGCGGTTTCGCCGTTGTGTTCTCAGAACTGATCGCCTCTCAACGAAATGCGAAGGAACAACAAAAGCGGACCATGCGAGATCGACGTCCTTCTATGTCGGACTTAACGGCAATCAAGAAAAAAGGAAGCTCCGGCACATGAGGAATATCCAATAAATTGTCGATGGTAATCGGTCGGTATCGAAGAGCTTCGTTATCGCAACGATAATGCCGATCAACATTGGCACTCAACGAGTTTTCTGCCATGGCGAAAAGTCCTCGCAGAACATCGGCGATGGTACCCTCTTCGACGTGACATCGTACATAAAGAAATATTTCACGATGTTTTTCAAAAATTCTCTTGTGTTAAAGTTAAATAAATATGATGAGCAGGGAAATGGAATTTTTCCTAACTTCATCGACGTAAGCTACTGCAATCGCGTTAATTACCGTGGTTACGAAAAACGACGCGTGCCAAATACGAGTGTTTCATTGAATGCTTTTTTCTGAATTTCCTCAAAATTCAAGGGTGAGGGTATATGCTAAAATGAAGATACTTGGGAATGCACTTACCAGCGAATCCGAATGCACTAACAGTAATATCGGTAACTCATTAACCAACAACCCGTTTCTGTTCGCCAGATATTCAGACGACCGGATATGAGGTAGACATAAACAACAAATACATAGAATATGGAAATGAATGCAATACTCCTCACGGAGCAGGTCACGAAATTCTTTGGTCTGCCGCTGAAGGCCCGGACCGTATAGAGATTAAAAAAAACATTACTATTCATCCGCGTAGCTTGGGAAGCACGAAAAATTACTCCGTGGCGTTCCTTCCTTTCTGGTGAAATGAAGATATCACCGAACAGATTGCAGATTGCGAAATTCTCTTGCTCTTGCTACCGGGGTGAAACACCAGATGGTGTTAATACCGACAATACTCTTCGACGTTTCGACCGTAATAATCATCGCGATGCGAGAGAAGGGTTTGCATACTCCGAACATTCGTCTTCGCGTGTTCGCTTGAGAAAAATGTCCGCAGGGTTTCGTGTTTCTCTTTCGAAGCCACTCTCAACGTATTGGTCGCGGAGCGTGCAAGATACACGGAAGAAAATAGCGGGCTAAAAAGCGTAAAGAAAAAACGCCAAGGAATACCATGGTGTACTCTACCTATAGGACATTTAATTTCGTATGGAATTGAAAAATGTACCCGTGATTTTCAATAGATACGAATAAAACTGCTCTTCGGATCGTTCCATCGATGGAATCCAATGGAGTCTCGAGAGTACGGAGGAAAAGTTTCAAGTGCATCTCGGAAGATGAGCTAGCCTTAATTATGGCGTCCAAGAATCTTGGAAAAAATGAATGATAGCCGGTCGTCGTGCGCTATTACTCTATAGAAGCGGGAGTAAGACAAATTAGGCATCTACGTGGCATGAAATTCCTCGGATTGGTCCCGTGAAGGAGACGAAAGAGACGCCGTGTATGTATGTATATAGGTAGAAGGCAGCGCGATGGAGGTTGGAGGATGGATGCAGGTCGTTCCGCGATGCAGACAGGTTTTTCTCTTTGAAGTGTGGAGAGCCCGCCTTCCGGGTTCTCATCCGTTAAAAGTAAGAAAAGTTACACGACTCATCCGTGCCGGCTGTTAACGATTGAGAACCGTCCGGCAGAGTCGTTGTTGGTATTCGTGCAAGAAATATGCGGTGCCCTGTAATTTCGAGTGTATTAACGTGTGGTACTTCGAAAATTGCGAGTTACGATCAGCATTGCGGTAGTGAATTGCACCTACTACCGAGCAACCGAGCAGGATTCGCCTCCGTGAACCGGTAATCGCCGAAAAACCGGCACGACCTGCCAATGTCGAGTTTTTCGATGATTCCCGAAGCTCTGCGATCGGTCAAGTAACAGTAAGGCGATCGATCGAGCGATAAAGATACGACTGCATACGGATAACGTTGGGATCTTTGATATTTTAACGAGGCCCGATTTTAAGCTTGCTAACTATTCGAACGATCGAGCCAACTTGGCCAGTTGCGAGTTCATTCGAGACCTCGTTTCATTCTCGTTGCGCCTGCTGCGCGCGCACGTAACTATTAATTATCAAATTATGAAACATGTGTCTCGCCTAATGAACTGCAGCGAGAAAATTCCGAGGGAAGTGCCTTTACACGCAACGTCTACGGAATTCTAACCTCTAAAATGTATTGTCCTAAACTCTGAAGTATCATAATATTATAATAATATTATAATATCATAGAATAATAATATTCTAGATGATGAAACGAATTAGCTGAACACATGAATATCGTAATACGGGATTTATATTTTGATCAAAATCGTTTTCAAGTCTAAAATATTAACACGTTGAATGCCACCAGTATTTCGCTAGTTTCTTCATTTCTACTGAAGTGAAACTTTTCTATTAAAATCACATCCTTACAAAGTAGAAACTTTAAAGACAAAACGAGATTTATAGACAGCAGGACTTAACCTTTTTGAGACCAACACGCAAATATTGACTGAAATAACAATTTCGTAAATATTACAATTTAAAAGTCACATGAAATTTCACTGAATTCAATACCGCCGGTCATCGTTGACCCCTATGGTATTCAACGTCTTAGAAGTCCTTTCTCCATTCATATTTTCAAAAGAAAATGCAGTGATATGCCATATAATGTCGAAGCAAAAGTTGAGCATCAGAAGAGAGACTGGTAAACAGTCTGAAATAACACGTTAACATAGCCTAACAGTGGCGTCTACAATCGACCGTTCGTATGCCATTTTTATCAATCCTCGTGCAAGATTAAAGCATCCTGTCGCGACTCACACCGCACGCCAATCCGCAACGACACCGTACGTACTCACATCGCGGCGTTTTCGCGCGCGAGTGTGAGAGGAGACAAACAGGAGACAGCTGCCCCGTTCATAGAAACGAAGCGTGCAGACGACGAACCCTCCTCGTCTCTTTTAGCCGTCGATGATGCGCGCCGTTTCGACGCACTTACAATTAGTTTCAGCGAGAGATCGAGGGAAGAAACGAGAGAAATACACGTCGTTTGCGTGTTTTTACGTAGGAATAAAGAGCATGATAAAGTAAAGAGAAAAGACGATAAAGAAACGCGCAAGGATGACTTAAACGGACGTTAAAGGATGAAAGCAAGAAGCACGTGAAAAAGACTGGAAGTCGAATAAGATATGAGTCGCTCAGAAGCCAATGCGGTTAAGTCAATTTTTTTGATATTTTCTGATTTTGGTATAGTTTAATAGAACGACGTTTATTCTATTAAAATTTACAAAAATCGGAAAATGTCAAATAAATGGAGTTAACTGCAATGGCTTCTGAGAGACTCATATACAGTAGAATCTCGTATAACGCGATTAATATGTATAGTTCTGCAGGAATTCGCATTATAGGAAATCCTGTTGTACAGGAATTTTCCTCGTGTAACGTGCATAATTTAAAGTAACACGTTTGAAATTATTATTGCTATGCTAAATTCTATGTGCTGTATCTTATCCAACAGGAGAGTATTTTCAAAATAAATAGCATATATACGATGTTGCTGGAAAAAAGATATTATTAATGCCGGTGAAAAATCTTTTGTTTCATCGAAACCGAATGAAAAAAACAAAACGATGAAATATAAACATCCGACGACGACGAAGAAAACAATCTAATGCTCACCTGAAGCAGATTTAATTCTTAAACCAGGCAAATCCTATAATTTATTATTTGCCACATCGTACGAAGAATCGCGTTACATGGAAACACTAGTCGCGATATCATCGCATTGTAGGAACTCGCGTTATACGACAGTCTACTATATTCAACAAAA
The DNA here is from genome assembly GCA_963989415.1 of Cerceris ruficornis. NCBI lineage: Eukaryota > Metazoa > Arthropoda > Insecta > Hymenoptera > Crabronidae > Cerceris > Cerceris ruficornis. The sequence continues at coordinate 11,319,211 of OZ022518.1, read as the reverse complement.
AAAAACAAGAAAAAAACGGAAAAGGTGAAAACCAGTTAAAAACAGCTGGAAAGAGCGACCGATTAAAAGCTCCGATGTATTACCGGCAAAGAGTGAAGGAGATGGAAGTAGGAAGACAAAGATCGGTAATAAAACGGGGAGAAAAGTACCGATGCAAACGAGAAGAGAAGGGAAGAAAAGGAGACAGAGTGGAAAAGAGACGATGACAAAGTGCATTTAAGAAGAAGCAGAACGAAAGATTCAACAGCAGACGAAAAAAAAGAGCGGAGAGGGCAAAAGGAGAAAGAAGGACAGATCAGGGTGAAGGAAGAAGAAGAGAAACATACGAGGGCTGCGCGTGAGCGAAGAAGGGAGGCGTGTGCGGCGCTCGCCAGAACACCGCGTGCGCTATGCGCGGCGTCTGTCTGTTTGTCCTTGCGTCCTCGCTCGGCATGCCGAGGCAGTTGCCATGCGGGACACCGGGTCCGCGAGTTGACGTCACTCTATCTCCCAACGGGCAAGTTAATATTGATAAGTGGAAGCGTTATATGCCCTGGAAGTTGGGACGGGAGATGAGTTCCACCCAGATCGCACTACCCTGGGCCACGTGCTTATTTAGCGTTTTAACGCCTTTCTAACGCTACATCTACGGGGGTCGTCAAAATGACCGATCTCTACTTTATCTTTATAAACATTCATCAAACGTATAGAGAAACGGCACGGTTGATACTTCAGGCGTATCTTATAATATAGACTTGACCTCTGTTTTTTTGCGGAGTACTTATGTAATATATTTAACACGTTGAATGCCATGGGGGTCACCGGTGACCGGCGCTATTGAATTCAATGAAATTTCATATGACTTTTAAATTGTAATATTCACGAATTTTCTAATAGATTCAATGTTTAAATATTGACTTTTAAAACACTGCTGTCTATATATCTCTTTTTGTCTTTAACGTTTCGGCTTTGTCAAGATGTGACTTTAATAGAAAAAGTTTCACTTTGGTAGAAATGAAGAAACTGGGGAAATAGCGGTGGCATTCAACGTGTTAAGTATAACACATTTAACGGCTGTAGATCCAGTGTTAAGTACATTGCAAATGAAAAATTCCTATAATTCGAAGCGTCGAAGTCACTTTCCTGCTGGTTGCAGTTTCATTGATATTTTTATGTTCTGAAACGTCCTCGTATACTTTTATAATATGCTTATCATAATATTAAAAGAGATGAAGGGTCCTACTGTAAACTGTTTGATGGGATATATAAAGAAACGTAAAAAATAAGGAAAGGATATCCGTCGTTAGATTTTATGACCCTTTCCGAGTATCCCGAGAGAGATTTGCTTTTACCGAAAGGTAAATACAGGGAAACGGTATGCGAGCTGATGATTCGTCGGAAGGGAGGATCCAGTTTGCGAGAGGATGCATCTGTGGTTAATCAGAGCTTTCCGGGACAGATATACGATGTCTGTGAAATATTAGACGGACGATACGGGTTCCATCTTTCGTTATCCTTCGTGCTCTGATAAGGGCTCGGAAGTTAAATGCGGAATTCGATTCTGCGCAGTTTCATGCGAATATTCGAAACCCTTAAAACCTGTGCCAAGATAATGCTATTGCATTCAAATACGTAGAAACGTCATCGTGTTTGCTGAATGTAAAAATTCTGCATTCCGAATCCCCGGAAGTCACCATAGAAATTAATTCTAAACGACACCCTGCTCGAAGAAATAAAAATCCCCACATCCGTTCATGCAGCCTAGGTACAAACACCGCAGACTGTATTTCGTTACAACGCTTTTCGCGTATGATGCGCTATACGCGTATTGTTATAGTAGACTTTATTGTTTCTCTCGAATATTTTCTTTCGAAAAGAGAAAGCTGACCCTTTCGAGATGAGGCAGCCACGTGTTATTCTATACCTTTCTGGGTTACCGGATCCACGAATGAGAAAGACGATATCGATGCAAAAACTTCGCTAACACGGGGAACGACCCACATGGAAAATGGTCCTTGCAGCATCAAAAATTCGAAATCGATTCATTAATCGTTTCAGTGGCGACAGGTAACATCGGCTAAATTAATGGCAAAGGAATTTCAATATGTATTGAAATCGTTGTAATAATATGTATCTAATATTGCGAGGGAGAATGAAAAAGTCGGTCGTTCATTGTAAAGAGTAGTTACAAATAAAAAGAAACGTCGTTTAGTCATAGTTCGATGTAGAACAGGTAATATAAAGCATTTAATTCTGTATTTTCACTTATTTATATTAAAATTACTAATATCCTACGGAAAAGCTAAACTATCACCCCACGATGCACGGTATTAGGACTGTTTCTAACGATACATTTCCAAATTATATGGAAAAGCACTATCAATTATCAAGAATATTTCCTTCTCGTATTACACTAAAACTTCACTTCGCAGATATATAAGAGAAAAAGATAATCGAGCAAACATTAATTTATCGGTAAGATTAAGTAAGAAATCCCACGAATAAATTGATTTAATATATTTAAATACTGCCTATTGTATATAGTCGAACATCAAAATCGTATGAAAAAGCTATACACCTTGTAAAAAAAATGTTTATGTACCTTGTAACTTAAGGTGAGAACATTGTATACATCGCACTCTCCATCGATACTTGTTATTGTACAGATGTACAGTGTGTCGTACGGTGTATACAAAAGGCAGAGAGAAAGAGAGAAAGAGAGAAAGAGAGAGAGAGAGAGAGAGAGAGAGAGAGAGAGAGAGCGACAAAGACCAAAGGAAGGAGAGAGAAAGCGTTACAAAGTGACTTGAAAGATGATAAAGACAAGGAGAGGAAAACATAAGGCCGGTGCATGTCTCTACGCATACCACGTGTTTTACCACCTGCCTTACTTAGCTACTTGATAATATAAAAAATATACGAAGTGTTTAAGTACATAGAATAGTATACCGGATAATTTCAAGCTATTTTATCAGATTTAGTGGAATTTAATAGAGTATTACAGTTATTCGATATCGAAGATACTTCTAAAAAGTCGTACTTTCGCGAAAACTACAGAAAGGATCGAATAAAAGATCATTGTAAACTGGCCTCGTATTTTGTAAGGTCGAAAATTTATCTTGAGATACGAATAAATATAACAGTAAACGTATTAATGTATGTCATTCTTATACGGGATAAATTGTATGGTACAAATCGAGATAGAAATGAGGTAAAGAGTAAAAATTTTATAACAAACTGTACGTTATAAGGCGCGACAGTTTTTCCGTCATTCCTGATTCTACTGGTTGATGTTCTGTTAAATTACTGATCGGGGTTAAATACCTCTGAACGGAGCAAAACCGAAGAACCTGATCGAGAAATTTAACTGACGTACATAAAAGAGAATATCTTAACTGTATTCTCATAGAATACATTAATAAAACTATTTAACGAAACGACCGATAAAACGGAGCAACTATAAGTTCCGTTTAAATAACAAAATAACCAAACGTTCTGACCTGCATTCGTGTTTATTGCCGGAGAAAAACAAAACAATCACAACAGGAGGTAGATGCGTGCATACCGATATAGGATAAAGAAAGACACAACTCACCTTTTTCTGCCAAACCGCATATCGTTCACTGCTGCATCGTTTGCTAAGATTTCCTCGATGTCAAGAGCACAGTCGATGAGGGCACAGCTATCTTGACAATTTTCAGTCGGTCGCCGAACTTAACAACATGGCCGAATTCACCCTCAAACGTGCCAGAAGAAATTCCGAAACCTCTAAGGGGAGAGGACGTACGTGTGAAACTCGAGCCAAAGTACGAATGTCTTTCATAAACTCTCCGTGCAAACGAGTCACCCGACTGGCAAACTGTTCGTTCGATTAGCTTACTTTTGTTTGTACACAAAGCTTGACAGCAGACTTGTTTCTTACAGTAGATTTGCGGGTCACTCGTGACACACACAGGGTAAATTCACGTGCGAAAATTACCGATAATGCGTACGCTCCTGACATCTGCAGACGAGACAGCAAAATATAGGATGACAAGTAAACGAGAGTACTATTTTTTCGCGATCGGTAAATGAGGAAATTGTCAAAGTGGCACTCACGGCGGATGCTTGTGACGGCACCAAGCGAGGTGAGAGAATGAGGCAGGAGCTCCCTCTGGTAGGAGTGGGGGGCACTCGCGGCGGCTCGGCTGCCGCTTGGTGGGGGAACGGCGGGCCAATCGCAACGCGGCTACAGGTCACGCGCTACACTACCTGCTAGAGACACCGTTTAAATCATGTTGAATATATTATTAAATCACATTGAATATATATATTTTTTTTTAAGATCAAATTATGATCATAGTGAACAGATTCACTCAAGATGAAAGATCACAATCACCGTCATGAATCAAGTCAAATCACTACTGTGATTGAGATTCTAGGATCACTGTGATAAATCACTGTCAGTGCTTTTGCGCGCCATCTCTAATCCCAGGCAAAATGAAGAGGATATGAAAGCCTTAATTATTGTTAATTAAAAAAGTCGTAAATTTTTTAGATAAGCTTTCTTGAAGTTTCATTTTCTGCGATTGCTAATGCTATTTCCTGTCGTAATTTCTGGCGATAGATGATACCGTTTCGCATTTTGTAATTACCCCGAGGCATAATGAAATTGCAGTAGACTTAAAAACATAGAAACTATATTTAAAAATAATGAACTACAGGAATTATCAAGCCTATACAAGAGCTCGTTGGCAATTACCTCAAAATTGGCCATATTTATGATAACAGCATGTCTCCGATGCAAATTAAGAAATGTCATTTGACAGACATGACAACAGCCGGTAAGAATATAACAGGAATTCCCGCGTAAAGTTTATCCACGTAAAATTATTGTTAATGTACATAGATTAACAGTGAATTTTATATATACGATAAAATATGAAGTTTCGATGCAGAATGGTTGATGTAATTGCTATGCGAGACTTTACAAGTGAGTCTAAATTTTGATAATTGATTCTAACCTTTTCCGAACAATCTTCATATGGATAGACTACGAAGTTAACGATAATATCGCAGAAAGGTCTCATTTTGCAAAGTATAAAATTGAGAAAAGTCAACGGTAGTGATTTGCAAAAACTGTCATTGCCACACGGATTTTTGTGTTTCAATTTTCTGTATTTGAACAGGTTATGATTACGAAATGTATTTTAAATTTTGCAAATACCTTCTTTCTGCATTTTGTTACGATTTCGTTAGCCAGCGTTGTCATTCGTAATAATGTCATTATTACATATGCGTAACATTATATTACGATATTAGTTCATTAACACTTTTGTGCATTACAGATATCGTGAATGCTATTTCACGAATGGCAAAGCAATGTATCTTACGTTTAACAACGGAAGAGCTGTGTTTCAGCGTCGGCGATGAAAGAATTCCCAGAGTTTGGGCGGAATTAAATCAAAGCCACTTTTTCAACGAATATGTCCTGAATGGAGTTACCGAGGAGCAGAATGAAATCTACTTAGAATTTGATGCAACTATGCTGGCACGGAGTTTAGGATCACTACGAATGACCGCAAAAAGCGTTAAAATAAAATTAACTAATAAACGACAACCTTGTCTGACACTAGAAATCGAATTACCCTCGCTAACTATAGAATCACGACAATGTTTGCACGATGTTCCCGTCAGAGTTATACCGCGACGTGAATGGCCGGAACATCAGGCGCCAAATATTCCAGAATTCGATGTAAGATCGATATGAATCGATATTTTCTCGAAATTTTTATAAATCTATGTAAATAAGAATTCTTTAAAAACACAAAGTTAAGCGATATGTGATTTAACGGGTGCTATCCTTCGTTTCAGATTTCCGTCGATATGCCTCAATTAAAACACGTGAGAAATATCGTTGAAAGGATGAAAAATATGAGTCCCCTGTTAACGTTGATTGCCGACAAGTCTGGCACGTTTATATTGAAAACTGACGCGGATAATGCCACGGTAGCGACACATTTTCAAAATCTACAAGTTTGGGGTTGCAGTCAAAAGGATGAGGGGTATAGTGTGTCGGCGACTGTGGACATAAAGAAATTTTTCATGTTTTTGGCTTGGGATATTTTACATCCCGATGGCGTGAAGTGTAACATTCTTCAAGACAGAATGGTCAATTTGTTTTTACGTTTGGCGGATCATCTCAAGATACATTACTTCATCTCAGCGATTGCAACTTAAATGACCACGTTAAAGGTGAACGTATCGAATGTGACGTGATATGAATGTAAAATATATTTCTTATTTCATACAGAACATTTTTTTATCTTTTATCCCCCCCCCCCCCCCCCTCCCACCTCCCTCTTTCGCACGATAATTGTTACGGGACATCGGAAAAGTAGTTTATCAATTTTTTGTATCAAACGAATTATAACACGTAATAATTAAATTAATTGTATGCTAGATTAAAACTTCGTTCATTCTCTTGTCTGAAGTTCTGATGCATCTGATCAATCTGTTGTATCTTATGACTCAACAGAGCCGTTTGTTGATCTAGCCATTGTAAGCTGTTCATATGTGCGTTTAATATTTTGCCGATTTGAACGATCGGATCGCTCGAATCTTGCGTGCGATTGGCTTGATTCAAGTGTTCAATTATCTCTTTCAAGTCTTCGGACATTCGTTTCAACTGTGTATCGAGATTTTCGGCTAAACGATAAGTATATTCTCTCTCTGGATCGGAAACTGAAAGAGACGCCAACTCTTTTTCTAGCGGTACAAGACAGTCTTGTAGTTCTTTCTGCTGACCAACCTGTAATTTGTGTTTTCATTCGTTATAAATGAACGTGCATATATAATTTGTGAAGAAGACAATATACGATGGCCATAACTCACAACATAGTCCAATTCATGTTCGAGTTGCTGCTGTTCGATTTTTACTCTTTCAACCTCCTGATTAAGCGTTACTATCTTTTCTCCATTGGTTATAAGTAATCTATCCCAAGCATTGACCTGTGTCGCTTGGTTTACAAATACTTTTTCTTGCTCCTCTAATTCTAAGGTCCATTTATTAATCGATTCTTCGAGCTGATAAAAGTTTATGGGCACTGGCTGACTTCCACTCGAAGATGAACTAACACTGAAATATTTCCGTTACGTTTAGATGGAAGTAAATTCTCGGAAAAGTAACATAAAAACGATATATTTACGTCGTGATTGCTCCCAACGATATCTGAGTACTCGGTGTCGTCAGACTCGTCGGCGCGGCTGCAGTTTTATTTAGAGAAAAACCAGTTGTACTAGCAGCAGTTGTGCCTGTTCCAAAACTGAACCCTGTTGTCGCTGTTGTTCCAGCAGCACCCAAAGAAAAAGTTGTGGGTGCCGTTGTGTTAGCAGTGCTAGTTCCAAAGCCAGAACTAGATTGCAACGTAGTTGGAGCTAGATTAAACCCTGTCTGCACTGTAGATGTCTTGGCACTGTCCAAAGATGCAGTTGTGGAAGTTATATTACTTCCGAGACTAAAGCCAGGTGTGGTTGTTGTTGTGGATGTAGTGGTCATTGCGGCTGGAGTACCACCAAGATTAAATGCAGGCGTTGGTGCTAATGTGCTCGGTGTTCCAAATGTTAAACTAGGTGCTGCAGTCGGTGCATTAGCTTCTCCTGCTCCTACAGAAAATCCAGTACTCGCAGGTGGCTTGACAGCTCCGAAACTCAATCCTGTTGTCGGCACTGTGGTAGTGGCGGTTGCACTGCCTAAACCAAAACCTGGAGTACCCCCAGTCAGTGTCGGAGCAGGAAATCCAACAGGAGTTGCTGTATTAGTAGCACCAAACGTGATGCCAGGATTTGGAGTTACTCCTGCGCCAAATGTTAAGCCAGATGTCTGTGGCACCGGGACATTTCCAAGAGCAGGGGCAGAGGTATTAGGTGTTCCAAAACCAAATCCGGTTCCTTGAGCAGGAGCACCGGCCAATCCGGCGCCGAATAGCTCTTTTCGTTTATTTTGGGTAGCAGCTGACATTAAAGGAAAACCGGTGGAAATTGATTTTCCTGCATCTCCGGCTCCAGCAGCTCCAAAGGAGAGAGTAGGAAGAGCTACAAGAAATATTTATTACTTATTAAGTCCAGCAATGACATTATACATATATATATTTACTATTTGTGATTAAAAACTACCTGCGGGTGGTGCATTGCTAGCTGCTGTTATATTAGCTTGAGCCTTTGAGGCGTCAAAGGAGAAACTCATCTTTATCCTTATTCACTTCAATTTAATAATAACCCAGTTTTGAATTCGACACCCAATACCGTCGCACGTGCGTGACAATATATTTCGGTTTATATACTTCAGTTGTTACTATAGAACATCATTTGTTATATTTTCGTACTCTGCAAATAAATATTACGTTTCACAATTAACCTTGATAATTGCAAGAGACACTGGCTTACAAACTAAATTAATTCTTCAAAATTGTAATACAGAAAGTCAGGTTAATAACAATGCAATATTAAAAGATTTCTACCCAATCATCTTCGAAATGAATTTTATTACCTTGCGAATCGAAATCAAACTGTCTCGCAGCCGCAACTACAAGGCGCACACTGCTTCCGTTAACCAATCGTAAACTAGAAAAAAACATGTTCATTAAATCACATGTTAGTTATATTACATCTTAATAGATGGCATCATGATAGGGAAGAATTTATTCCCTGCAGTTTATTGAGAGGCGACCTTAACGATGTAACATTACTTTAAATTCGTTATATTAAATGCTGTTAGAAGTGCGACGCGTAATTTCGATATAGTCACACTTTCGTTACAAAATTCATTATAAATTAACATTAAAATAATAGTGATACATAAAGACAATGCTTATATTGTACTTTACACACGTGACGAGAGGTTATGAGATGTTTACAACCGTGTACAAAGGATAACTTTTTTTCTAGTGTACAAACGCATCAGTTATACATGCATTTATCTAAATACAATTACACATACGAATGAATTCTTATGTTACAAATTTTGTAAAATTATAATACTTTATTGTAAAGCGAGAATATCATTATAGACCTAACCGATCGTCTATAGTAGCGTAGTAGTAGTATGCACTATATTAGTTTACTATAGTAGGATGCAACTGAGAGTATTATATCTGCAACAGCATGCAAGTGATACGCAAAATCGCGTAATGAAAACACTCGCTGCATCCCAACCGAATATACGAAGATACATCTAGAATGCGAGCGCACGTTCTTGGAACGTTTTAGCCGGCTTTCATGTTCGTGACGGATTTCAGATCGTCGCGTGTGTCAAATCAGGCGTACGACAGACGAACCTAAACGACCCACGCGATCGTTTATGCTTCGTGTTGGTTCTGCGTCGGATAAGGCGAGTCATTCGTTCAGTACAAATTGCATCACCGGCACGGAATCATCTTACGAGCTGGAATTCGCTCCGTGAAATGACTACATGTCAAGTGTAATCGATAGTGCCGGTTGACTATAAGTGACTACGAGCAATGTGTTCTACAGCGTCGAAGCTGCATTGTTTTGTTTACGTTTTGAAATGTAAGCACTTATTTACGGAATAATAAACAATACACGATTTAACGAAGTTTTACATTGACTCCTGAATTACATTACGTTCAGTGGAATCGATTGTGTTTCCCATTTTACGTATACGTTGGAAAAGTGTCTCTGAGATGACAGAATTGAATTCTTCTTTTATAATATAACTATCGTCTTGAGAATTATGCACTTGAGAACATTTCAGTAGTTCTTTCGAACGTATCGAAAAAGGAAGGGTAAATTTGTCGAGACAGGCGCTTCTTTCTGGAACGAATGGATGACCTCTGTCGAAATCGGTGCAGCGATAAATGACTACGACTCCCCGAAATCGGACTCCGTCTGAACATAATCGTGCTTCTCCGTCATCCGTCACGTTATCGCTTTAAAATAAAATTACGGAAAGATACAAAATATTAATTGATAATACGTAATAATAATAATAATAATCTCGTTTTCCTGATCGGTGCTCGTATCCGTCTATAATGTTCACGTTGATAAAGTTATGCGTGTGCCTTTGTCTAATTAATCTGACGAGTGGTTCGATTTTGACCGAACCCCCGCAGTCAGCAGTGGTGGTTGCTTTCGAAGATCTTTACGATTTATCGTTGCTTGCGAATACACTTTCGGATGCAGGAATCGATGCAACTTTGATCATACCGACCTCCCGTGAAAATGAACTTTACGAGAACCTTATCGATGTCGAGGTACTTACAATCGACGTCGAAAGCGAAGATTTGTCGAATCGCAAAACCTACGCGATTCAAGCTTGCGAGAGTTTGCTGAACGATGCGAACATCAAGAAGATAATACAGGAAATACAGCCGACATTTACTATATTTCCTGCAATGAGGTAAGAGTGCATCGATCGATCGAGAGCAGATCGATTAATTCAGTGATGCGTAACCCTTATTTAGGAACGGGCGAGAAAGAATATATGGATATTTGGCCCGGGAAAAAGTTTCTTCGTATTTCAGCGCAAAAGGGAAACAAGTTTCTTCATATTTTAATTGAAGTTTAAACTAAATATGCGTTGTCTTGCTTGATCATCTTTTCCTATTTTTGAGGTAAAGTAATAAATTGTTATTGTCAAATTTGAACGATTTCCGGGAAAAGAACTTGTTTCACTTTTGTACGAGATACGAAGAAACTTTTTCCCCGATCTAATATTTTAATTTTTATGGAAAATCTTACATATACAAGAAAAAGGAACACCTCCTTGAATGAATTTTTAAAAAAACAAAAATTTTAACGTTTTATACTCAGTGACGGGCCGTAGTTTGGCTACCACTGGATTAATTGAATATTTCTATTTTACTTGGCGAACAAAAAATTCATTTTTGTGAAATCGAGGAATTGAAATTCAGCTAATTAGTTTTCTTCCGACGAATTATCGTCTTGAATATAAATGTTATACTGTGCGTAAAAGTTGAAAAGCATACAATTATAGGGTTTCACATATTTACGGAAAAGTTTCTACATTTTTTCAGACACGATGGTTGCTTATTACCGTGGGCGAAGTTTATCGACTCTATTCCGGTGATATGGACGCGTAATCCGGAAGAAGAGCTGTACGTATTCGAGCAAACGGGTGCTGCTTTACCGATACAGAACACGGAATTCCTGGCAAGATTATCGACCGTTTTTTCTCGGCGATCAACGAACTCTGCCGCCAGAGACGAGTACGCGTCGTACGCTCTCAAAGTGGCGGGAAAATATTTGCCGGAACTTGGTTTGAATTTGGATAATTTCTACGCGGACGTTCGACTGATTCTTTGGGGCGGCGATGTCATTTTACGATCGAATTTTGCTTCCTTGACGCAGCTGCTGGTCGAAGTAATTACTAACATTGCATCATTCCTATTTTGCTGTTTCCATATTTTACAATTTATCTGATTAGATATAGATACAGCTGATTACGCTTCATTCTATCATTGGCTTTTATCGAGCTACTCAACTTATTCCGATTTTTTATTTTAACGGAGACGATAACATATCGATTCTTTTTATATTAATAACGTGTTATGTTTTAGGTCGGCTGCCATCACTGCAGAGGGCCATATATGCATCCCATGCAAGAAAATCTTCAGAAGTTTTTGATCGAGCATAGACAGGGCACAGTGGTTGCTCTCCTAGATGAAAGTCATAAAACATTGGTAGCAGAATTAGCGAGGAAATTACCGCAAGGAAGGGACGGTCAGGCGGTGGTTTGGAAGAAAAAGTTGTTGCAAAAGTTGGACGATCCGTTACCGGAGAATCTTTACATCGAACCCAGTGCAGATCGACAAGATCTGATAGGTAAAAAAAAATTGTACATAAATCAATAGCTTTACCGATCACCTTATCCCTCTCTTCGGTATCCTCGGTATTCCTGCTCCAAATAAAAAAATCTTCACATTGGATTTACACGATATACCTCGGAGAAGTATTACAAAACGAGAGACTAGAATCAGAGAATCATAATGTACCTGTGACACAGCGCAAGCTAGAATGATTTGTCAAGATGCTCGATAATTGAGCAAACGATAATAAGATGATCGTCGTGAGCAGTCTTTCTTAACAATGCCATTCCATTGTTGTAGGACACGGACGCACGAGAGTCCTGCTGAGTCATTGCGCTGACACGGAACTTCTGGAAACCGGCTTTCATGGGACACCCGTCATATGTTTCCCTAGGAATCACCATGAGTCCAGAAACGCGGAGCGCGCGGTGAGATTAGGTTTCGCGCGCAACTTCGACGATAATCGCGATGCTTCCAGCGAAGAACTAGTGAATGTAGTAACGCAGATTCACGAGACTCCGGATTATCGTGAAAATGCGAGAAAAGTCTCATTGGCTATACGAGACAGACTTAATCCAGCATCCGACAGGCTCGTTTATTGGCTTCGTTATATGGCTCGTATGAAGGACGAGAAGTTAGAATTTTTAATGCCAATGAGACCCGCGAAAACTTTCAACGAGGACATTCAGTTTTGCATAGGTCTACTGGTAGGCGCGGTCGTTGGAGTAATCGCGACGATCGGCTTCATATTCGAGAGATACGTTGTCCTTTCGAAGAGAGCGCACAGGTCGAAGAGAAGATACTCGCGGTAAAAGTCTTCGGTGGGAGTCAGATCCGCGTTGAGTAATGACGGACACTGTTCGCATATGTATTTATATAAATGCACGTAGAGTACAGGTACATACAAATACAAATGTTACGAGCTAGGGTTTATCGCATTGCTAATGAAGAGACGTAACTATTACGAGAATACTTGATCGTAACTTGATTGGAAAAGCTAGAAGTACAATGTAATATATTATCGTGAGGAAAATAAATTACAATTTGTCAATACTGCGCTTCTTATGTCGTCGTTGCACGAGTGCTCGCTCGTGTGCGTTTTATCGCTAGAGATCCTTATAAACGTACGGACGAACTCGGTACTTGCTAAATCCTTTTTTTTTCCATTCCCCTCGTAAGGCCATGTTTTACGAACGAAACAGGTCGCCTCGATTTTTCACGGCAGCAAAGAAAACTACGTTCGCGGGTCGTTACGTTTTTTCATTCACGCCGGATTTTCGGTTCGAGCGAACCAAGTCCGCGAAAGCGTTCGATTACGAATCAATGATCTTAAGTATAACGTTATAAAATCGGACGTTCAAAAAATTCATCGACGATACAAATACGAATTGACGGACAATGTATAATCCGACCTGTCGATTATTCTGTATATTTGAAACGTTGGAGAACAAAAAGAAAAACCGTTACCGCGGACACTTTTTTTTCTTGCGACACGAATTCGGACTTCGTAATTGACTAGACTGTAGCTTTAATTACTGTGGCATGCGACAAAGTAATGGCTTCCTCTTCGCGCGGACAAAACAAGCACGCACGCATATGCGCGTGTATGCGAACAATAATGATGGTAACGCGAAAACTAATCCGGAAGGGCGTTCGTTTCGTTGAATGGTCAATATAATAATGATACTGAGCCGTGGACAAACACAGGAGCGATCACTCTCTCTTTCTCTCTTTTTCCTTTCTTTCCTCCCTCTCTCCCTTTCTCTCGGTTCCTCTCACTTTCTTTCTTTCTTTCTTTCGAAGCTCCAAGGGTGTCGGATCTTCTCACGACGCAGCATTTGAGAAACGTAAATCGACGTGGATCGTTGGTACGCTTACCTATATACAGCGACAGTCGTGGACGTAAAATCTAAAAAACAGTAAGACAGTATGTACACATTCATTGGCAGAATTGTTCCCGAACCGAGCGAATCGAGGCGAACTACCCCGCGAGCGAGTTCGTCGGTCGTAATATCACACTTACACTGTGCTAGCTGCGCCAGTTTCACATCTTTTTTTTTATTCACCATTCGACGTCGAACACTCGCTTCTCGTAGTCCGCCCCGCTCCTCGTAGCTCGCATTGTTCGCCATTATGGACGATAGTAGCGAGCCGTAGCAGTTTGCTCCATATTTAGGTAAAAGACAAGGTTTTCTACGCGCTAGAGAGCATTGGTATACAATGAGATACCTACACATCGTGGAGGTCTTTTTACTTCGATATAAATAAGACTCTCGCGTCATACGCAAATGTGCGAGCACGAAAAAAGTCATGGTCGTCCAGTGGCCTAATCCCACCTGTGTTTCCCGTCTCTTTCTCTCGTTCGCACGCCGTACGGGCATTCGATTTACACCGTTCGATTGGCACAGTCATACGGTACACATGCATACGTAGATGCGCACAATTTCGCACTTTCTTTCTACCTTTCTCTCCCTCTCTATCGTTCTCACGTACTCACTTTTCTCTCTCATTAGCAAAATTCGCAAATTATTAACATATTGAGTTTCAATGTAGTACAATAAAGGACGCGCCGTTAATATTACTCCTAGTAGCGTCGAATTCAACGATCTTCGATCATTCCGTCTGTCGGGAGGGATCGAGCGGATACGTTGAATCCTTTAAAAGATCTACGTTCATGCTTAGACACGTACGCCGAAGTTACGAATGGGAGCGTTGAAATATTTCATATTTAACGTCTCTGAAACGGACTAATTCTCTTGTGTTTCCTAAAGTAACGCGAGACTTCCTTCAGCCCCGGCCATTATCCTCAACGTTTCTTCCATCCTGCTTCCTCCTCGTTGCTTCTCTTCTAAGAAACTACACCGTACGATTCTCAACATGTTAACATTTACGTAAATAATCGGGTTGCACCTGAGAGCCAGACTAGCATAATAAGCCACGTAACTGCAACTTCACAGAGAGAACATTGTACTTGCTATGATATTAATACTGAGAATCCGACACAATTTCCAAGGACAATTCAATTCGTTAGCAGCCGTTGTCGTTCTTCGTCGTTGTTCGTCGTTTTCTATAGCGCGGGCATAGGATATGTATTCTAACCGTCTGAAAAAACTATGCTTAAAGAGTCAACGTTGCCGAAGAGTGGACTTACGACACTCTGACTGTCAGGTACAGAATGTTCTAACGTAATGCGTCACTTTTGTTGTAGCCTCTCGCGGCGATTTCGCTTGTTTTTTTTTTATTCTTTTCTTGTTTTTGGCTCGCGATATTTTGCCCTCCACCAACCTCCACCGTCTCGCGTATCCACGTCGGAGGAGTTGGTCGGACGATTTTTTAACATAAAGTGTGATACAGAAGTACGCTCCATCGAGATTTCTGTTGCAACGAAACAGGGCGATCGAGAAAACATCTCCCGATCCCGCGACGGTTGCCACGACGCGAAGGGTCGTGAGAAGAGCACCTTTCGGTAGGCCGGCCGGAATGCAGTTACCACCTTAATTGCATACGTGCTCCTCTCGCGTGTGCCGACAGAGCTCGCACTTAACGTGACAGCACCAGACGAACTGACAGTTGCACTTTTCCGTCACGTTACGTACGCGAGTCTGGTAGCCCCGGCCGCAGCAGAGAAGACGGCATCCGTCGAGCCCGAGGGACGTCCGGTTGCATATTCGTCCTCTTGTACCGGGAATGCCGAGTCTGTACGATAAAATGGTAAAGTAAGTTATCGCTGGGAATTAATACGCGGCAAGATTTCAGAGGGAATTTCGTGAACGTTGGTAAAATCAGTTGTTCGAGGATTAGAAGTTTCGGGAGGCTGTGGTGGGTATGGAGATAAAGACTCACACTTGTAATCAGGATTTCAATGGATTTGGGTTATCAAATTCTGGGTTATTTCTGGGAAATTTTTTCTTTTCTTTTTTTTCGTATTTCTTGACTTCAACTGCTATTTTTTACGTGAGTTTGAAACCAACGTGGCTACGGTATATTAAATAATAAATTCGAAAAATATTTGAATAGTGATACTGATTGGCCTCCAGAAATTCATCTCAAGTAACATGCATCCCACAGCCTCGATTGATCCTCGATTCCTAGAGCAGTAGGCTCTAATTGACTATAGCAATTAATGCCAAATGATACAAAAAGAAAAAAAGAAAGAAGTTTCATAACTCCTGTTTACAGTTCGGTCGCTGTTGAGCGCAATAAAGCTTACAGGGCAAAGTTGAATTAGAAATATGGGCATTATCCACAGGCTTACGTCAAATTCCTCTCACAGTAATCAGGACTGTCTTCAAGATACACTAAATCGGTCTTATTCGGCCGTTTTAAGTCAGGGCGAGCGGGCCTGAGCCTTGCTGGTCTTCTTCCACCACGTTGAGCGAGTCGTACGAGAGCCGCGCCTTCGTGAAGTGCTGCCAATGCCGCCCCGGCCACCCTGAACGTTGGAAGTCTTCTCCAGCATACGCGTACGCTGCACGAACCGGACATACCTGAAGATTCGATGTTACTTGTTAATAAATTCATTTGAATGAACGTGTTGCAAGAAGGTTTATCGATACATTGAATTTTGAATGTATATGGCTCGTTGAATCGTTTATATTGGAATGGAATTATGATAATAGATAATTATACATGTGGGTAGGAAGTTAACGGCTCGGACTTGTAATTAATGGGTTCAAATTATCATTGACTCTGGGAAATTTAAATTATCAATTGATATATTTTACCCTCGGTGCTTTGGGATCCATCTAATTGTAAGACTGATCTAAAATTGCAGGTACCGCGGGAAATTATTGTAGTAGGTGAATCCGAAATACAAAAGTAATTAGAATAGTATTGCGACAAGTGTAATATAAGGCTTGGAATTTTAATTAATGGGCTGGAATTTAAATTCTCATTGACTTTGGAAAATATAAATAATCAATTGATGCATTTTAGCCTCGCTACTATGGGATCCATCTAATTGTAAGATTGATTTAAAACTGCAGGTACCGCGTGCAATTATTATAGTAGGTGAAACCAAAATACAAAAGTAATTAGAATAGTATTGCGACAAGTGTAATATAAGGCTCGGAATTTTAATTAATGGGCTGGAATTCAAATTCTCATCATCACTGGGAAATTTAAGTTATCAATTGATACATTTCAGTTTCTGTGGGCTGGGACCACCAAAGACTGATTTAAAACTGCGGGTACCGCGTGAAATCATCATAGCAGTTGAATCCGAAATACAAAAATAATAATTACGGTGCTGCGATGAATATATTTAAATATGATCGTTGAAATATTATGAAACACTTTGGTACATTTGCCGAAGTCAGATATCGTGACTCTTACGGTATCCGAGGCCTTAAGCACTGAACTTGAATATGCACCGCGTACGACCCTGATTATATCGCAATGTTTGACGTTTCAAGACGCGAGATCGAACATGTGTGTTCTCCGTTTGACGTTTGAAACTCAAGTGTTATATATTCGCGTGTACAAAGTGCATCGGTTATGCATTTTTCTCTCACTCTGCCTGTGCATCCGTGGTACGAGGTAATTGGAAGAAGGGTCTTTCTTGCACTATGGCGTTATCTACGATTGTTTCTGCCCGGATTTCTGGTAAATTCCAACACATGAATTTGCGATAAACATTCCAAAAGAATGAAATTTCATCCTTACAGAGATTTTTATAAAAATTTTTATAAAAAGTTAGCAACCACTCATTTTTACTGTCTTGATAGTTTAGTGCTAACATTAAAACTACCGCCGTTAAGGACCTATATCCATTATATTTAAATATACCGAAGAAGTATTAGGTGTACAAATAAGTTCGGTGCTTTTAAATACGTTACAATTATGTTTCAAATTAGAAAAATTGCTGAAACCTGGAGAAACGATTAATGCTGAGCGTTACCAACAACAAATGATACATTTAAGCGACACAACTGAACAGAAAAAGCCTTTTACCGGTAGTGGAACCGGGAAGATAATACTTTTGCATGACAATGTATGCCCACATACGGCGAAACCAAATTTGGAAGTCATTTCTTCTTTGGATTGGGAGATTCTCCCTCATGCGAAATATTCCCCAGATCAAGAAAAAAAACTCTCGAAGATGTCCAAAAGAGCATTAAAGACTTTATTCAATCGAAACCACCATCTTTTTATAGAAACAGAATTCGCCAACAACCCGAAAAGTGGAAGAACTGCACACTTCTTCCACTTTTCGGGTAGTTGGCGAATTAATGGTGATTACTTCGAAACGTAAAGTGTGTTCATTCTTTTTATAAATAAACATCGAATATATGATAAAAAGCCACCGAACATATTTGTTCACTTAATACTTTGGCAAAGAGAAGTCAAGAGGTGACAAAGTTGACCGATGAAGTAATTTAAGTTCTATTAAATAGAAGTGGAATTTTTACTGCATGGCTCCCCTATTGATGCGGGAAATTTTTCGAAAAAATTCAGACCCGGTCATTTTGACCGCCTCGACAGTTTAACACTAGAACTACCAAACCAGTCAAAATGACTGGTACAGAACTTTTTCCAAAAATTCTCCAAGTTTATAGAAGAGCCATAGAATAAATATTCTACGTTTATCTCAAAAAACATAAATCGTCGAATCGATCATATTTTCCGGCTTTTCATTCCTCCATTTTCAAGGATTTATTTAAAATATTGAAATATGATAGATTTAACGCCGGTAGTTCTAGTGTTAAGTGTTAATTTATCCGCCTTGAACATCGACGAACAATACCTTCGACGTTACTATAGTTTCCGTTCACAGGCAACGAACGCACATATGAACATACAGAGACTGGAAAGAGAGAAGTTAAGAGGGATAGGTCAATCTCGTCTCGGCTCGGCGAACGGAATGAAAAATAAGACAGAAGATAGAGGCGAGCTCTTATCTCCGTGGGATGCATTAATGGCTTACCGTGACACTTGCATACGCGTTGCATTCTCGAGCGAACGGCACGCCTGCCAGCTTCGCTATCGTGCTTCCTCATCAGCTGGCCAGCCAGCCCTTTCGGTCCGTGCAGGACACCCTCCTTCACCGGATCCTCTCCGCCGTCCGACCACTCTCGCGAAAACTTCTCTCCGAAATGAATGTCCTGGACAGACGCAACCAACGTTTACTCTTTGCCTTATTTATCCCTCGATTTTTCATCTTTCCTCGAGATTTACGCGGCTACGCGCTTTTAAACGGGAGGGAAGGACAAACGGGAGAAATTCTTCGGTGGTCGAGAGAGAATTGGGATCTGTGCTCGAAGATTATTTAACTTTGGGCTTGTAGATTTTCATGTTTATTATGAAATTAGAGTCGGAGGGTATCTGTGTCAGTTGATTACTCTTTAGGAAGATATTTCACAGATTATTTGAGTCATGAATACATGTTTGCCTGGAGTAGACCTCTTTGGTGTCCAACTGACCAAGTTGTACGGTGCAGAATGGTCTAGAGATGACAAAAGGAGGAAGGTATGTCGTAGAGTAATTGTGTCTCTGTGGTAACTCTCTGAGTTATCTTAATTTGCAGTTTTATGTCAATTCCGGACTACCAGCGGGATGATAATTTATCCTGTAGTCATCTGCTATTGGAAATACCAAAGACGAAAACACCAACGTGGCAATATTTTATCCTTCAGTTATCTACAATTGCAAGCCAAACGGTACAGTGCAGAATACTCGACATTGTTCATCCCTCAGTCATTTGCCATTGAAAACTATGCGCTTCTTAACACTTTATCGACCGCTATTGTTTGAGTATCCTACCCACTTTAACACTAGATTTACGGAAGCCGTCAAATTGACGGGTCCTACTTGCTTATAAACATTTCTCAAATTCACAGAGACGCTGTACAGTCGATATTTCACGTGTATTTTATAACACAATAATGACGTAACGAATTGCCATCTTTGCCGCTTGATTCCTCCTTTTTCAAAGTCCTTATTTAATATATTGCAATTGAACAGATTTCAGGCCCGTAAATCTAGTGTTAAAGGATTTCTTTCGGTTTAGATTGCCTAAAGAAAATTACAATCTCTTTGAAAATTACAAATGCTTCTCATCGACTCCTTAACACAGTTCCACTACAATAATAAATAACAAATTAGTGATTGCCGTGGGAACCCATTAATAAATTAAAAGTCTTAAAGCGTTGGTGGCAAAAAATCTATTCATAGGCTACCGGTCGGTAAGGTGTTAACCCTTTGCAGACTACGGACGCATATACGCGGCCTGAGAAAGAATCTGAGCACAGTTTATCGGTGCATGTATACACGATTAGAATTGAAAAGTTGAAATATAATCGTTAAAACATGATGCTGTAAAGTAATTTATAATTTGTATACATTGACCCCAATTTTCTAATAAAATAGTGTTTTTTAATCGCTAAATAAATGATTATCTCTCGACATTCAAAAAAGTCTCCGCCTGCAAAGGCTTAACAGAAGAACAATCCGATACAATTACTCCCCATTACCTACAACAATCATCAATCCTCCAACTTTAACACTAGAACAACCAAACCAGTCAAAATGACTGGTACACAATTCTTTCCAAAAATTCTCCAAGTTTATAGAAGAGTCTTAGAATAAATATTCTACGTCCATCTTAAAAAACATAAATCACCGAATCGAGAATCTTTTCCGCCTCTTGATTCCTCTTTTTTCAAAGTACTTATTTCATATTTTGAAATATGATAGATTTAACGCCGGTAGTTCTAGTGTTAAACCACCCCCTTGTTATCCTCTACCAACCCTCACCCAGCAATTTTACACGATCAAGCAGCACGCTGCAATAAAGATCACGAAATTATTAAACTTTTTTACTAGATCCTCCCTCTCGTAATTCCTCCTATCTCCGTCGATCCCTGTCGATGTCCTGTCGGCCCTAGAACTGCAGATATCTTCTCGCGACAGAAAGCCACGGCTCTCGTCGACTTATCGACGAGAGATACGGAGCTTCATTCGTTAAAGCTGGCCCAAGTCACGCGGCAGGAGAGAGCAAACATCATTATCTCGAAAATCTGTCAGCAGGTCCGACCGGGATATTTGTCCCGCGGGATCACCCTCGTTAAAGGAATCCCGTGCAGCCGAGGCGGGTCCGGAACTTGTACGTTCTCGTTGGGAAGGAGCAGGAAGAGGAAGAGAAGGACGACGAGGAGAAACGAGCGCTCGAGGCGAGCATAATCCCGAAGGTAACGTAGCAGTTTCGCGACACCTTCCTCATCCTGCCACGTGAGCTGATACCGGCACGTGTTTTTCTTTCTTCTTTCGAATGTTTACCCTTTCTTCCGTTCCTTCGTTGATCTTTCGCGCCTCGATTAGTTTTAATTGGAAGCTTTGCTCGCCGGGGTTAGAAGTTACTAATGTACAGGAGGGCGAGGGTTAAAAATTGCAGGGGATAAGGGATGAATTTTGTTTAACACTATTCCTACCGACACTTCACGTATACCTTTTCCTACCGCAACCGGTGAATCTGTCAAATGATAATTTTTTCCCAGAAAATGAACAGTAAAGAAAGAAGTGAATATTGAAAAATGTATTATAATGTGAATGTATTATACGTATATTTGAGGAAAAGTCGTGAAGTTTAAAGGCGATTCAATTACGTTGTATATAGGAAATTCTAATCGAAATTTTAAAGACGGTCATTTGACCGGTCGTGGTAGGAATAGTGTTAATCTTTCAAGGTTGGTTGTGACGATACAGGCGAAGGCTCGTGCTTTTCTTGCATTGCGTAAGGAGCAGTAGTTTATCGAGATTTCCAAAATCCCTAAAATAAACCCACGAATACTCTGAATTCTAATAAAACCCAAAGTCAGCATCGCATATATCTTAACCCCTCGGCTTATGATTTATATTTCGCTTGCGCGAGCAATAAATCAAAACTGACTCCTAAAATCAAAATTTCTCTCTGATTTCTCACATCTCTTATAATTAAATACAATATTAATATTCTAGAAATGATTTGATCGTCTCATGACTGATGGATATTTTCAATTTAGTAGTTTTTGGAAAACTTCAATGTTTCCTATTTCATTTGACTGTCACGTGGGTCACACGTTATTGTGAGGCAAGGGGTTAAAAAAATTCTCAAAAATCGTAATATAATAGGCCTGATGGACAGCATGTTACCTTAAAGTAACAATGGGTCATAGAGGGTTAATTTTCCCCTTTCCTCCTCCTCTCTCTCCTTCTCTCTCCCTCGCACCGTTATCCTCCCCTTGCCGAGCCCGTGCCGTACATTCGCGTACGTCTGCACCGCTCACGTGAGAGTTACGCAGCCGATATGGGCAAGAGGGTGGCCCGGGGGTGGCGGAGGGTAGAAAGTGGGAGGTTGTTGCAACTTAACAAGCTTAGCCCCCTTAATCCCGTTGTAAGCTGGGAATGTCTACAAGGGGTCAGCCGTTCGCATGAAATGCATCCGTTTACAGGACGAGCTTTGTCTTCGTCCAGGGTTAAGGTTTACGTCGACCGACCGTGAAGAGATCGGAGACGACAAATTGGGGATGCCCCGCGCGATGACGTCCAACTCGACTCGCTTTTCTCCACGTTCGGAGAACGCAAACCGAGGATACTGTTACGTCTATTCGTCGCGACTGTCCTTCTCTTCTCCCTCGAGCGAAAGAGGGTGAAAATAATCGACGTTTCTGCGATCGGGACTTCATTGAGGCACCTCGTTTTACGTAAGTCCGGGGAAGAAATTGCGTTTCGGCGTGTCTCCTCGACGGGGAATTTATGTGTCTCGCGTTGCGTAATCCGCGTGGAGTTATTATGCGTCGAGAGACGGGGAGGGATCGGGTTTCTTTTTTTATTCGTTTGCAAAGGTCTGCTTTCGTAATTGAATGGAAAGCTGGGATAAACTTGCGCGGTACGTTTGCCGTGGTTACGAGTAACGCCGATTGAAGTTGAAACTTTAGCTTTGCTTCTACTTTACGTTAACTTTTGTCGGGGTATTAGAAACGTGGGCACGTTAGAATGAGCAGTGGAAAGTGGAGAAATATGTACTCTTATATAAATAATGAGCGAAATACTTGGACTTTTCTTCAGGATTGCTTTCAACGATTCCGTAAGTTCACCCTACGCAAAATTTATTGTAAAAATTCTCTCTAAAGATGATCAAAGGAGGATTACAGTTTCCATTATTATTGGTGAGTTCCTTCTACTTCATGCCTTTTCTTGCGCTACAATTAACACATTGCTGACCGCTCACGAGTTAACACGTTGACTGCCATGGAGGTCACCGGTGACCGGCGCTATTGAATTCAATGAAATTTCATATGACTGTTAAATTACAATATTTACAAATTTTGCAATATATTCAGTATTTAAATATTGGCGTTAAAAAGATAAAGTTCTGCTGAATATATATTTATCTGTGTCTTTGAAGTTTCTGGGTTATAAATATGTGATTTTAATAGAAAAAGTTTCACTTCGGTAGAAATGATAAAACTATCGAAATCCGGTGGCGTTCAACGTGTTAACTCGTGTTTTCATGCACAAACGTTCTTGACCGATCACGAGATAACTCGTGTTTGCACTTGCATTAGCTATTTCAATTTCGCCACACCAAAAAAATTACTAAAATATATGATATGTATAAACTATAATATATAGCAGATGTAGAAAGTTTCATTTAAATTCATTATGTATAAATAAAGTATACTGAAGTTTTTTTTGATTCTTTCGATGTCATACTCGATTACGGAAAAAAATATCCGGTAACACGAGTTAACTTCTACGTAAAATTGACGATCAACAATATGTTAACACTAATCGTACCGGCACTTTATGAATATCTATTCAAATGTACCCTATCATTTGATCGATTATGAAATGATTATATTTTTCCAAAAGAAGTGCAGGATATTGTCAATTTAATATAGAAAAACGCAAAAAGTAGCCTTTAGTTAATAATACAAAAATATTGCGTGTTTTCATTCCTTTGAATCGGTCATCCGACCGCGTACAGTACGGTGAGTGTTAAACGTACCTTCTAGAATCGTTACAACGTAAATGGTACAGAATTCCTCCAATTTTTACGACTATTAAGTAACCACGCTACGGTATTTTGTAGCAGGTAACGCGACAAGTTGTTTCGCATAAAATGAAGAGAATTACCTCGCTGCAACCGCCCCACTGCCAGTTATTCGGGCGGCGTGTTCTGACCCGATTGTCGCAAGAGCAATCGGTGAGTTCTCCTCTGGAGCAGGCTCTGGTGACGCTGTAAGCGACTCCTGCTGCTGATATTGCATATACGAACGCTGCCTCGCGACTGTCTGCAAAAATGCACCAGGAATTTTTGCAACGTGCAATAAATTCTTCTCGTATCCGAAGCTCGATTCTTCCTCGAGAAATTCCCGTTCGATCTCTCGGCGCGGTGGACGGGCAAAGTGTTTCAATTTCTTTGAGAGAAAGCGTCCTTCTTCGCGATGTTTAAGGAAATGCGAGAAACGCGAGTTAGGTGAGGCAGCATCGGCAAAGGAACGAGGTATGATTTTCCTTTCGATGATGTTTAATTTCGTTAAATAATTTCTTTTTTCAATTGTGCAATAAAAAATTTAGTTTTGCAGGTAACAAAATAACACAGGAATTATTATTTAGACTAATAATTAATAATTATTAATAATTATTAACACTATTCCTACCGACACTTCACGTAAACCTTTTCCTACCGCAACCGGTGAATTTGTCAAATGATAATTTTTTCCCAGAAAATGAACAGTAAAAAAAGAAGTGAATATTGAAAAATGTATTATAATGTGAATGTATTATATGTATATTTGAAGAAAAGTCGTGAAGTTTAAAGGCGATTCAATTACGTTGTATATAGGAAATTCTAATCGAAATTTTAAAACCGGTCATTTGACCGGTCGTGGTAGGAATAGTGTTAATTATCATTATTAATAGTTATAATTAATAATTCTGACAATTTAACTGTCACGTGTGCATACGATATTTGCAGCCCTTTGAGTCAAAAGAAGTATTTTTACTGTTTACATCTCGACAAAAGCTTGATACATAACGACGGGTATAAAATGTGTAACAAAACAAATTTGTTAAAAACAATCATCCTTCTAATGCACCAAGTATTCGAGTCGCTCAGAAGCCAATGCGGTTAAGTTCACTTTTGTGAAATTTTCTAATTTTTGTAAATTATAATACAATAAACTTCATTGTATTAAAATTTACAGAAATCAGAAAATATAAAAAAATTGACTTAACCGCATTGGCTTCTGATCGACTGATTTAGCGTCTGACGATTTTACTTACACTCGGTAGCAAAAGGGTCGATAGTCGCTGTTCAACTATTATTTGCAATCAGCGACGATTTACGATCGCAGAATAACATTCACGTTTACAAGGAAAATTTCTCGCCTTTCCGTTTGGCAAAGGCGAGTCGTTGCACTTATACTTACTGACTAGCATCGCGCCGCCGAAAACGTTGTCCGGATTTTCCGGGTTAACGGAACAGTTCCATCTTGCTGATCTGAACTGATGCTGGCACTCTTCTATCGCCAATCTCGCGCCCGCGCTGACTGCCTGCGAAAAGCAAGAAAACCGTGAAATCCGCGCCGAGTGCGAAACGACTTCAAACTTATCGGCAGTGACTTTCGTTCTTCGCTACTTGCTTCACGTTCGTCAAGAATTTTCGAAAACAGTTGAGAATTGGAAGTGCTTTTATTGGAAATTGATAACGGAAGGGAGTTATGGCCGTTGAACCCCGATACGAGAGTGAAAAGAGTTGGACGAATGAGGGTTTTCGTTATTTTCATCCTTATCAGTTTTGCTCCGCGATGACGTGATTCTAATAGAAAATATTTTCAGTTTGTTATAGGCAAAAGTGTTGAGCAGAGTACTTATTTAACGGAGGATCTCAAGGAAACAAGTTACAATAAATCGGCATGCTAGCTGTTAATTTGAAAGTGGCATAAGTCACTTTCTTTTTCAATCGAGATATTCAGGGTTTGCGTTGTAGCGCGTTTAAAAATATTGATGCCAATTTTCGAGAAGATTTACTTGCACTTATCTTGGATACTTATATTTTCCTCGGTATAAATGACTTCGTATAGTAATTAAAAATCACCATTTGTCATAACGAAAAAGTGACTTATGCCGCTTTGAACCCCTTGCCGTACGATTCCTTTTGTGGCCGCCTCCGCAATAATTCAGAATTAAATCAGTAAAATAAAAATTGATCAGTGATTCTCCATATATCGTATGATTTAACGTAATATTAATATATAGAAATACTTTTATCGTGTCGCGTCTCACTGATATCTTCAATTTCATAGATTTCGCGAAACTTGAAAATCTCTAATCCAATTTACCGCAGCACGATTGTCTGCATATATAACAATGTACATAAATCGCACAAATCACAATTGCATAAAAATTTAGCATCGTAAAAAAACATACCAATTACGTGCAAATGATACGAGCTCATTGCACCCTTCCAAAAAAAAACAAGAACATCCTTCTCAGCTTTCCGAGAAAAAAACTACCCTCCTGCTTCTTTCCCAGAGCTATAACGTAAAACAAACGACACCCGTCGAAAAAAACGTTCCATTTCGGTAAACAGGGATTAAGAAACTACACCCAGCTGTGCCGGTACAATCGTGAACCTCTCAGGCACAGTAGAAACCGATAGATCAATGCGCGGAGTCATCGAACAAGCGATTTAACTATCATCGACCGCGGACCACCATAAATCCACGGTTCGTGGCGGTCGTTCGTGCAACAACACCGAGGACGTTCGGGTTCTCTTAAACGCAGTCCGGAGCCAATCGTTAAAAATTAAAGCCCGATATTCCCATCGACGTATGAATATTCATGGTGGCTCTTTTGTCGGTAACCTAGACTCGGAAAAGCGGGACGCGGTCGGCGACGTTCAAAGAGACATCGGGTCCCGAGGTTCGAGTTTACCTAAGCACCGGTTCCTAGACGACTGCCTCCCCCTTCCTGGCCCCCTTTCTTCCCTCTTCTTGGCCCCTTTTGCCCCCTTTTGCCCCGTTCTCTCGCCATCGACAAGATTTGTGCATTAGAGAAAGGTAAACGCGATTTTGGACAGCGGCGACCGCACTTTCGTGGCGATTCTTTCGATCGCTGAGTTCAGAGTGGACGCTTGGAGGTTGGTTCATCGAAGAATCTTTTTAACACTTCGAAATCGATCGTTGCTACTGCATGTACCTATTGGGACAATTGAATTTTGTGGAGAAAAATTTGTAAGTACCAATGCAGGGTGGTGAGAAATACTTTGAAATGTGAAGGTCAAGCAAAAATCTTGCTTTTCGTTGAAAAGATTTCGTTCGGCTGCTGATTTCGAAATTGGGAGGTCTACCGCCCTGAGGATTGTAAGAAGACGAACTTGATGGAAATTGCAGCGAGTGTATATCGATATTAGACTGCAAACGGTCGAAGTATTGATGGAAAAGAGGAAAAGTACAAATAATTATGGAAACACTTGCATCTTTCACAGTTTTACTCCGCAAAAATGCGGAGGAGAATCAAGGGGAACATGTTTGGTTGATAGGAAAGAGTGCAGTGTGTCTTATAATTTAAACCAGGAAAATTGTGAGGATAAAAAGCATTTATGCGTTTAAACACATTACGAGGACGAAAAGTATTTATGCATTTGAATGAATTTTCGTAAAGTGCGGTAGTTTGCCGAGGAACTCAACGGTTGTAATTAGTTACGGAGCCGTTCTTAGGTAATCCTGATGCCTCAGGGCGCATGGAGCTTTTCGCCCTGTTTGGACATTTTCCGGTGTGTATTACCGATATTATCTTAATCCTAATTACTTTGCGCTTCTATCTTAATCTGTCCCGTAGATATTTGAAGTTGTAGCGCAATACCTATATTGGTGTTTGCAGAGAAGATAGTAATTCAACGTAGATTAAGATAGAAACACGGTAACGTAATTAGGACTAATGCATTATTAGTAAAAAGTACCTAAGGATGAAAGCTGTACCGATGGAAAACATTTCAAACTTTTTCGACGCAAAAATTCTCAAAAAAGCTTTCAGTCTTGGAGAGAGTCAACCAATACTTCTAAGAATTAATTGCAAAACACGATATACCGTTAAAACAATATAATTGCTACAAAGTCTTTGGGAACTTGCACATTTTAACCCTTTACGGAAGGAGACTCTTGAGAATATTGAGAAATAAGGTTTCTTCGGTGATCAACAGCCACCTTTTTACTATAAAGTCAAAGTGTTAATGTATAACTTTGTAAATTACTATTGCGTGATCATATTTCACTAATTATATTTCAATTTTTTGACTTTAACCGCGTATATATGCGCTATCAGATTTTTTCTCCGACCACATATATGCGTCCTCAGTCCTCAAAGGGTTAAATTTCATTCGACGTGTCTTGTCCGAGCCTCATTGAACTTTTTTTCAAGATACATTCAACAAACTGTAAATACTTGTCTTCGAACCACATCTTCGACTCTCGTCTCCTCTTTTCATCAACCACGGCGTAACGTTTTAAAATGGAGATCAGCAGGACTGAAAGGAAAGAGGGGATTCGAAACTGTTTGTACCATTTGCTTATACCCTCAAAATATTCGCGATGGTCGAAAAGGTCGCGCGTAAATACGGACGTATGCGTTTTCAAATCCAGATCAGAGAATCCGAGAGTTCATCTTCTGGCCATAACTATCTCGGAAGGAGGTCGGCTAGGGTTGACTGAAGACCCTGACTGTAACATAGCTGGAGTATTAAATATTGCAGACGCGGCAAACGAAACCTACAACTCGGCCTCGGTATTCCGGGAGTTCTTTAGAATCCCGCCAATTCACGGCACGAATGCCCTCGACGTGGTGCGTTCGTTAAACCGTCTTAAAGAGACATTGAATTTTCCATCGGGATACTTTTTGGGAAATTAGATCGATGTAACTTTACCACTTAGAGTTTGCGTCGGTCGCCGGTTTCACGATTCTCAAGGAGGGAACGATGAGTATTTGCAAAATACTCATCATATTAGTACAGAACAGAGTTTATAGAATGCTCCAGAGATATAATCTTCTGGACAGTGCCAATTCTTCAAAAATGATAAAATTTTTTATTAAGTTAGTCAAGTTAGAATGCCAAGTCACTTCATGATATCTTAACCCTTTGCGGTCCGAATTATTCTTTCAAGTTTGTGGCGAGCTAAATCAAATTAATTGCTCGACATTATCTGTCGTTGGTTATTAATTTTATTTAATGACAGCAATAAGTATAGGTACTGACGGATATTTAGGTGATATTACAAAATCATTATGAATTTGAAAAGTAGATATTAAATCGTTGGAAAATAAAATGAAGTGAAAAGCTATGTCGAGTACAGCTCGACATAGGACTGCAAAGGGTTAACACATCTTAAGCGGGAAACGTCCAAACTCGTTTCGTGCATATTATTATTAAAGCGCGGGAAAAGACAAAACAAAGTGAATAAAGGAATTATTTTTTAAAAAGGAACGGAAAGTATATTAGAAAATAACCCATAGTTCAAAAGTTATAGCTATTTTATGCAGAAGTAAGTTTGCACGCGAATTGCAGAAAATCGTCCGCTATATGGTAAGAATTTGACGTGTTAAGTGGCTCTGTTTATGGAATTCGAAGTCCTTTCAAGACATCTTGAGACCCTTCGGCAAATCTAAGTTACTCAATTCAGAATCCCAGTCCCTTCGGTAAATCTAACTTACTCAGTTCAGAATTCCAAGTCCTTTCGACAAATCTACGCTACTGAACTCCAAAATGCAACTCCGTCCGACAAATCTCAGTTACTCAACTCCGAAATCCAACTCTCTTCGACAAATCCGCTTTACAAAATTCGGAATTTCAACCCCCACCAAAATCCCTTACCATATTCAATTCTTCTACTCCCAAATCCCTCCAATTCCACGCAACTTTCACGACTCCAAATTCAAAATCCCTTCAACCCACTCCATCGAACCATTCCAACAAAGCGTTAACACTAGAACTACCAAACCAGTCAAAATGACTGGTACACAATTTTTTCCAAAAATTCTCCAAGCTTATACAAGAGTCTTAAAATAAATATTCTACGTCCATCTTAAAAAACATAAATCACCGAATCGATTATCGTTTCCGCCTCTTGATTTCTCCTTTTTCAAAGTACTTATTTAACCCTTTTAGTGCCAACCGGAAAAATGTATTAAATTAATGACAAATTTATTTCAATATTCGTTGAAATTCGCAGGATTAATATTTATCTTACATTGTTAAGAAAAATGAACAAGTCGGTTACTGATTGTAAACATTAGTTAGAAATAAAAAGAATCATTATTTGGTCATAATTTAATATAGAATAACGTAATATGGAGCATAAATTATGTATTCTCAATTAGTTGCAATGAAATTACTAATATCCCATGTGCAAACTAAATAATAATCCCATGATGATCGGCGATAGAAGTGTTGCTAACGACGATATATCGGCATCCGGTACTAAAAGGGTTAATATTTTCAAATATGATAGATTTAACGCCGGTAGTTCTAGTGTTAAAAACATTCCCAAATCTCTCAAAAAATCCTCATCCCCCAAAAGAATCCATTGAACGCTATATTGGCAGAAGGCAAAGTGCCACTCTTCGTTGGTTCCGAAGAGAGGAGAAAAATTCCGGCTCGGAGGTTCTAGGGGTCCACCGTCCACCGTAGCGGTCCCCGTAGCGGTCCCCGTAGCGGTCCCCGTAGCGGTCGGGGCGTGGGTCCGCCGAATCGAATTAGCCGCGTGCTTCCCCGGGCATTAATCCGAGGTCGGCCCTGCCGCGAGGTAAATACCTGCAGGACTGGTGGCGAGCGGGAGCATATCGCCTGCTGCTTCGCGGTCAGGTGCACGCTCTTGCAGCTCTTTTCGGCGCTCGCCGGCCCGATCACACCCGCGCCGCTGATCGGGGACTGTCCGTCGAGGCCGCTTCCTTGCCCGGATCCGCTCACCCGTGACTCCACTCCCAGGTACCTGAAACAATCCAGGAAGTCGATCGAGCGTTATTATCCTTAGGCTGTGCCGCTCTAATGACACTGATGTGCCTGTATCGGTGGGGACTTTTTTTTTTCAGGGTATTACGTTTGATGATCGTGAGGACGGCGCTGGATGTGGGCTTTGTTGGGAGCGGTTTTGTCGGGTCGGAAGGTTTTTGTTGAGGATGGACAAGATTTTTTTTTGGAGAGGGAAATATACGGGAATGTTTGGGGTGTTGGGTTTTTTTGATTTTGAGGTGGGAAATTTGTTTTGGAGATTCATTGTAGGTGGTATTCAGTTTTGGTTGATGAGAGGAACGAGGGTAGGTTGGATATTTAGGTTCTTATAAAATTATTGACTTTGGAAGCTGAAGTTGGAGTGATTAGAAGTTGAGTGGGATTGAAGAATCAGGGATAGTTTCGAATATAGTTCACAAATTGGGTGCAATTTTGTGAAAATTAATCTCTTGACTAACGATTTCTATTTTGACTGAGTCCGCAATAACTCAGAATTAATCCCTGAAATTAGAATTTCTCTCTGATTTCTGATATTTCGTATAGCTCAACGCAATATTAACAATATAGAAATAATTTTGTGAAAATTAACCCCTTGACTAACGATTTCTACTTTGACTGAGTCCGCAATAACTCAGAATTAATCCCTGAAATTAGAATTTCTCTCTGATTTCTGATATTTCGTATAGCTCAACGCAATATTAACAATATAGAAATAATTTTGTGAAAATTAACCCCTTGACTAACGATTTCTACTTTGACTGAGTCCGCAATAACTCAGAATTAATCCCTGAAATTAGAATTTCTCTCTGATTTCTGATATTTCGCATAGCTCAACGCAATATTAACAATATAGAAATAATTTTGTGAAAATTAACCCCTTGACTAACGATTTCTACTTTGACTGAGTCCGCAATAACTCAGAATTAATCCCTGAAATTAGAATTTCTCTCTGATATCTGATATTTCGCATAGCTCAACGCAATATTAACAATATAGAAATAATTTCATCGTCTCGTAACCGATTGACATTTTCAATATAACAGTTTTCAGAAAACTTCGAAGTTTCCTATTCCATTTACCGCGTCACGAGTGTCACACGTTGTCGTAGGCTAAGGGGTTAAGACATATCTTGCTGCATCTATCGAACACCGACGAGACTGTTAGCCCTGGCTGAAGGAATTGCAGAATGATATTTAAAAATCGAAAATTCAACACGAAATGCGAAAGTTTCGTGTTAAACGAGTGCAGCTAGCGATACAAGCTGGAATTGCGAGTTGAATTTTACAATGAAATATTTTCGAGCGCGATGCCCGCCCAAAGAAGCGCGCGAGCTACCGAGGACCAGGCGGAAAGAACTTTCGGCGTGACGAACCACCTATAATTAGGGCAGGTATTCGGGTGAAAATTATAGAGGGGAAAAGGACGAATGGCGGACTAGGATAAGCGATGTCGGGCCTCGAACGCCGAGGAGCCGAGAAGCCGTAGCTGCGAACTTCTACGACGGGAAAGCCAACCAAGTGACCTTACAGACTCTCCAAAGTTCATATTTTCGTCTATTTTGCCAGGATGTTAGAAAAGGTAGGGATTCTTGGAAATTGTTGATTAAATCATAGATAAAGAGGAAGTCTGAGGTGTTTCTCAAGATTATCGATGTTAGCCAGTATTCTTCATTAACACTAGAACTACCGGCGGTAAATCTGTTATATTTAAATATATTAAATAAGTACTTTGAAAAAAGGGGAATTCAGAGGTGGAAAAGATGATCGATTCGGTAATTTATGTTTTATAAGA
Organism: Cerceris ruficornis; assembly: GCA_963989415.1. Classification (NCBI taxonomy): domain Eukaryota; kingdom Metazoa; phylum Arthropoda; class Insecta; order Hymenoptera; family Crabronidae; genus Cerceris; species Cerceris ruficornis. The sequence goes on along the minus strand of OZ022518.1, from coordinate 11,286,628 downwards.
TGGACGTAGAATATCTATTCTATGACTCTCCTATAATCTTGGAGAATTTTTGGAAAAATTGTGCACCAGTCATTTTGACTGGTTTGGTAGTTCTAGCGTTAAATAAGATTGGATCAAAAATCAATTATCCTCCCGTTTCACTTCGTTTTTCGTACGTTCGGAGGTGCTTAAAATGTATGAGATTAATCATCGATAATTTGTTAATGTCATTTTTAACACGTTCAATGCCACCGGTATTTCGCTAGTTTCTTCGTATCTACTGAAGTGAAACTTTTTCTATTAAAATCACATCTTTACAATGCAGAAACGTTGAAGACGAAAAGAGATATATAGACGGCAGGACTTTACCTTTTTGAGAGCAACGAGTAAATATTGATTGCATTCACAAATTCGTAAATATTACAACTTAAAAGTCATGTGAAATTTCGTTGACTTCATTAGAGCCGGTCACCGGTGACCCCCATGGCATTCAACGTGTTAATGGAACGTCGGATACCTACTGTTAGGAATTTCCACGATTTTTATTACCATCGCGTAGAAGTGCCAAACCTCTATCTGGGTAGATAATTAGTAGTAATAAAACTCAACAAAGTCAACTTTTTGTAACCGTACAGAGAATCGAGGCAAGCCCATCCGGGCGCGACGCCTCGAGGTCGCAGACAATGCTTACAAATCCGTAGATCGCCATAAACAATCATCATAAACGTAATATCACCCGTAAATTCTTCCGATTTACCACCATATTCCTTGAAATTCCAGACAAAGCAAAGCTCATCTTAGTTATCTACGACCTAGTAATAAAATATAATAATAAAACAGAAATAACGTACAACAAAGTCAACTTCCTGCGTAATACAAAAAATTCAGGCACAAATTCGTAGATCACCATAAACAATCACCATTGATGTAGTATCAACCGTACATTCTTCCAATTTACCAGCATATTCCTTGAAATTTCAGACAAAGCAAAGGTAATTTTAGCTATTTACAACCTGGTAATAAAATATAATAATAAAATAGACTTAATAATATGTAACAAAGTTAACTTCCTTCGTAATACAAAAAATTCAGGCAACCCCATCTAAGCGCGAGTCCCCCAGGTAGCAAACAAACGTTTACAAATTCGTAGATCACCATAAACAATCAGCATAAAAGTCATATAACTCGTACATTCTTCCAATTCACCACCATATTCTTTGAAATTTCAGACAATGCAAAGCTCATTTTAGCTATCTACGACCTAATAATAAAATATAATAATAAAATAGACTTAATAATATGCAACAAAGTCAATTTCCTTCGTAATACAAAAAATGCAGCCAAACCCCATTTGAGCGCGAGTTCCCCAGGTAGCAAACAAACGTTTACAAATTCGTAGATCACCATAAACAATCAGCATAAAAGTCATATAACTCGTACATTCTTCCAATTCACCACCATATTCTTTGAAATTTCAGACAATGCAAAGCTCATTTTAGCTATCTACGACCTAATAATAAAATATAATAATAAAATAGACTTAATAATATGCAACAAAGTCAATTTCCTTCGTAATACAAAAAATGCAGCCAAACCCCATCTAAGCGCGAGTCCCCCAGGTAGCAAACAAACGTTTACAAATTCGTAGATCACCATAAGCAATCACCATAAATGTAATATCAGCCGTACATTCTTCTAATTTACCAGCGACCATATTTCTTGAAATTTCAGACAGCACAGAGCCGCAAGGAGGAACGAATCGGCTATGAAAGAGGGTCCGGGGGTAATCGCGGTTCACCCTGCGTTCTCCACTAATCGCCGTCGCCGTTCGAAAAAGCGACCGCATCATTTTATATTATTTCTGAAGAGGGAGCCGGATGGGAGCCTCGACCGGACATAGGTAGCGCCGGCTTAGCCGGTAAATCTTAATGAGAATCGAGGGTGTGGCCTTGGCCGTCTCAAAAACGATCATGGCAACCCCTCGAGCCACGTTCCAAGTGACCGCTGATCGTCAGCCTGGTCCCGATAACCCCGTGCAACCGGAATATACAGCTATCCGGGGAATGATTAAACTCTTTCTCTTCACGACTACGAAGGTTCGTTGGTATTAACCCTTTCGGCATTTAGGGCGTCCGCAATTGGTGTCCGTTGAGTGCCGTTTGTGTACCGAGGGGTGGTTATGCTGGAATATTTGTTTGTGCGGCGATGGCGTGGTGGTTTTTTGGTTTGAATAATTAAGTGTGTTGTTCGGAGTATTTTAGAGGGACACTATAAATTTTATGGCGTCCTTGCATCATTCTGATATCGTTACACCGCTAAGAATTCAAAGTTTTAAGGTACTTCTGTTAGGAAAACGGCACGAGTATTCCTCTGGATGACAAAGTTCCATCGAAGACTATAGTGAAATTTTGTACCCTCACGCATTAACTAGTTACAAATATAATTAGAAAATTGAAAGAAAACTAGACCAACTGAAATTGCATTGACCACGTGATAAGAAAACAAGGATACCCGAAAGCGTTAACCCTTACAACACTACTGGGATATTTTATATCCCAAACATTATAATAATTTTCATATTATTATTGTACACTTTATTTCCATATATTATTTTCTTCATATGACAATATTTACTGCTGGGATAAGAATATCCCAGCAGTAACATACTACTAGGATCTATGCTATCCCAGCTGATAATCTGAAAACTCCCGAAATAAAAAAAAATATATTTCATTCTCAGCCGTATTTTTATTCCACTTCCTGTGTCACAAAATATACACTGCTAAAAATTAGTCATTTTCTGAAGAAATAAAATTCAGTGTTGAAAGGGTTAAGCTGCAAAGGCCAAAACGGCAAAGTCAGTACCATCGATTCCTCCAGCTTTCCACAACGTAAATCCCGATATCCAAAGTTTCCTCGTACTGTCCCGCGAGAAAATCGGCCCCCGTCGTCCGTCAAGAGGTCGTGCATCAGGTATAGGCACTCGTCGTTTATTATTTGTTCGAGAACACGCGGTCGAGCTCTCGGACGTCGACGAGGCACCGACGTCGGCTAGCTATTTCGGGTTTGTTTGGCCACGGTTTACGGCTCTTCCGAGAGTGCCGTTTTACGGGTATACCTCGACGAGGAGATCCCGCGAGCAGGCTTCCCGGTGTTATCTTGTGTACGAGAGCCGAGAGAGAGAATGTCGCGGAGACCCTTTCGAAAGCGAGTCTCCTCTTCCTAACCGAGGATTAGCCCCGTCGACGATCGAAACACTCTCTCGTTCCCTAAAACGCCACCGCAACCGAGAGAGAGAGAGAGAGAGAGAGAGAGAACGTTTACATTTTCTCTTCTGTTCTTTCGCCTCTCGCGCACGATCAGCCGGAGAGAATCGCTATTTACGATAAGGCTCAGCCTCTCCTCAAACAGCCGATTTCGACGGCACCCCACCGAGAGATAGGGACAGTCGTGTAATATTGCAATCGATAGACGGGATAACCGTGTACGCGAGATATCGAGAAACGAGGGGCGGACAACGAGACGGCCGGTTCGAAGGTGCAGTTTTTACGGGAAGGTTAGCCACGGTCGAACGGCTAACGCGGCCAAGGCCAAATCGTTTCGGATGTCCGGGCAGAGGTGATGCTACTCGGTCGTTCAGGATGGTTATTGTTTTGAGAATGCGGTGAGAGAAACCGAGAGGACTTGAAGGGGGAGGGGAATTTAACGTGGGACATGGAGGTTTTGGGTATTTTGTAGGGTTTTCGGGGAAGTGAAGGTACGTGGTACGTCCTAACCCCAACCGACACACTTCGCATTCTGTCACTCATCGTCAACATTATTGTTATTGTTATTATTATCATCATCGTCATCATTATCATCGTCAATGTTACTATTATAGTATTATTGTTGTTGTTGTTATTATCATTATTATTACTATTGTTATTATTGTTACTATTAATTTTCGTACCTCATGTAAAATATACATACGCACATACACATAAACAGATACACATACACGCAGCATACCGAACGACCACTCTAAGGCCCATCCCTCTCCTCACAGACCTCATCCCCACCTACCAAGGTCCCTGTTTCCCACTCCTAACTTCTCCTCATTTTCCGCATCCACGACTTTTCCGAAAGACCCTCACGCGACACATTTTTCAACTGACCTTTCACCGAGTGTTATAAGACAAATGAAAGAGACAAATATTAATATATATATAAACGAAAAAGTATTTTGTAACCAAAGACGCATATTTTATAAGCTAAAAGTATAACTATGTATTCATTAAAGCTGTTTTTTGTTCGACTTACTAATTATGTCCATAAATAAAGCTTTACATATGATTTCGCAACATTGGTTCAAATATGCTCCTTACTGTGCATATATATTATACATATACATCTAGTATTCGCGAGTTAATACCTTCCCCCGCGAAGACGAAGTGGTGCTCGTTTTGTAACATAGGGAAGGTTGAAAAGTGTTTTCAGCATTTTCTTCACTTATATTTAGGCAAGGCTGACTATTATACAAGGGCCACCGCGACTTTCCTTTACATTAGTTACCTGAGCAAAAGTTGCTCTCGCGTTGCAAGATGCAACGTGGAAGTCGTCATCCACCCCTTCCACATTATTTATAAACACACCCCCAAAACTGTGGGGTGAAGCCTTATTTCCACAGTCTACAGAAAATCTCTTTCACAGTAATCTCGTTCGACGTACTTCCTCGCGTGAACTCTGGTTTTTCAGAAATAAAAGTCTTCGTAGTTAGTTGTAAAAATTGTTGCAATCGATTCCCGACGCGAACTCCAACGTAAAATTGGTGTCAGAATTGGCGATTCAACACTGTTATTTGTTACAGAACTGCATAGAGAACGAATCAAACGAATCTCAAGAAGATGACAGTGGGTATTAGGTAGATGGTGAATGTTTGGTACGTTTTTGCTTATTGCGAAACTGGATTTTAGTTATATAATTTGTTGAAGTGCAACGATATAACGCTCGACGGCTGTACGAGGAAGCGATAGCGGCGGCTTTAAGATTTGTTTATAGAAAAGCAGAACCGCTCCTCGTGCTGCAGAACTTCGTCCTCAGATCCAAAGTCACAGCCGCAAAGAGCAGCTCATATTTTATTTTATATTCTTATTCTTCATTTATATTCAAACCAACTTACAATCCTTATATCTTTAAATAAATAAAACCATTTTATAGAAAAATTCCATCATGATTCACCGTTGTTCCATACGTCGGATTCACCTGCTGTGGTCATTCTGTCTGCAGCGTTAACACTAGAACTACCGGCGTTAAATCTGTTATATTTAAATATATGAAATAAGTCCTTTGAAAAAAGGAAAATTCAGTGGTGGAAAAGATGATCGATTCGGTAATTTATGTTTTATAGGGTGGACGTAGAATATCTACTCTCTGGCTCTCCTCTAATCTTGGAGAATTTTTGGAAAAAATTGTGTACCAGTCATTTTGACTGGTTTGGTAGTTCTAGTGTTAAATAAGATTGGATCAAAAATCAATTATCCTCCCGTTTCACTTCGTTTTTCGTACGTTCGAAGGTGCTTAAAATGTATGAGATTAATCATCGATAATTTGTTAATGTCATTTTTAACACGTTGAATGCCACCGGTATTTCGCTAGTTTCTTCGTTTCTACTGAAGTGAAACTTTTTCTATTAAAATCACATCTTTACAATGCAGAAACGTTAAAGACGAAAAGAGATATATAGACGGCAGGACTTTACCTTTTTGAGAGCAACGAGTAAATATTGATTACATTCACAAATTCGTAAATATTACACGTTAAAAGTCATGTGAAATTTCATTGACTTCATTGACTTCATGTTTTTTAAGATGGACGTAGAATATTTATTCTATGACTCTCCTATAATCTTGGAGAATTTTTGGAAAAAATTGTGTACCAGTTATTTTGACTGGTTTGGTAGTTCTAGTGTTAAGTGGATTCCGCGCTACTCGTGTATCTCGAGGTAAGGAATAAAGTTTTCGCTCCACCCAAGATGCAACTTTTACCGGAACTTCTCGAACCGATGCAAGATCAATCGACGCAATTATCCGACGATCGAAGTTCTCCATTTCATAGATCACCGCAGACAAAGTCCATGGCAAACGGGGAAATCGTAGGAGAAATCCGTTCGAGACAACGTGGAAAATTCAATCTTAGTTGAAACGGAGACCCTCGCGGGAAGTCGTCGCGATAGATAAAGGGATGCAAAGAACGACGCGACACTCGAGTGCACTTAGGGAGGGTAAGACCACGGGAAGGGTAAGGGTAAGAGTAAGGGTAAGAGGGTAAGGGTAAGTCGAGACGGTTAGGGAATAAGGCGCACCGTGCCGGCGCGAGGAGAGACACACGGATCGAGGAGCGACGGGGGCAGAAGAGGAGAGAGGAACGGAGAAAGATGGAAGAAGGAGAGGTAGCAACGAGGGGAATAATAATTCGACAAAGCGCCGGTACGAAAGAAAGAAATCCATATTCAGATCCGATGATGTATCCGGGGCCGCGGGAGGGCTCGGCTTGTTCTCCATTCAAAAGGGAGGAAAGAGCGAGAAAGGAGAGAAGCCGCGTTCGAGAGAAACGCAGAGAAACAAATATAGATATATACACACAGAGAAAGAGAGAAAGAGTGAGACAGTTGGAAAGAGAGAGAGAGAGAGAGAGAGAGACGAAGAGTGAACGCGCACCGTCCGTTTGCCATTATCATCGGCGGGCTGCGAAAGACTGAGACCAACTACGACGATAATGATGATTATGATTATGATGATTATTATTATTATTATTATTATTATTTGAGAGGTATCGCGTTGCCGTCGTAAGCACGTCGGTGCGTGCTTTGTCCACGTGACAGCGATAGGGCCCATTTACGTCGAGAACACTCACTGCCGGCATTATAATGGGGGATAAATCCCCGAAAGCCCACAATACGTCGTACATCGTAGTATTAACCCGTAAGTAGGTATATATACCGGTTCAATGTGCATGCACGTCCGTACGTGCATCTGTGCCTGTGCTATCCGCTACCAATACGCCCGCGGCCCGTCCCGCTCTCGCTTCCAACGCCGAAACTTTGCCTCGTCCTAATTAGTATCGATTACCGAACCACCCTCCTCATCCTCACCGCCTGTTGTACTTGTACTCGTTCGTCCGAGCCTCGATGACTCCTACGGTTATCCTCTATCTCCTCTGCTCACCCCATTCGATCGGTCCGATGGGATGAGAAACGATGGGACGATCGGTTGAAATCACTTTCAACGCTTACGTCGTGACTCGAAGTTTCATGGGTTTTCAGTTAGGATTCTGCTTTGTAAAAGTTTCTTCGTGGTTACGTGCAGGCTGTAGATTTCAAAAGTACGTTCTTTACATTTTGGGTTTGAAGCGGTGATAGGCGAAAAGTTAAGCCGCGGGAGTTTCAAGTAATACTTTAAATACTTCATTGTATCTGTGCGCAGACGGGTGGCCTTTACGCGGGAGTTTTTTAAACGGCGCGCAGGTGTGCACTCCGAGCGGGAATTTTTGAAAAGGGAAACATCTGTGCGCGCTACGCGTGGGAAGTTCTCGAAACTCAATATATTCGAGTATGGTTTGGAATTTTCAAAGGAGATACTTTACTTCAAAGAGATCTATTTAGATATACATCCGAGGTGGAAATATTTAAAAATGAATTCACTTTGGAGCGTTTCCCACGTGAATTTCTCAAACATCGAGCACCAAAGCTACGTATATTCACGTGCCATCGTGCACAGCAAGAAATGCCCTCCATATATCGCAATTATACGTTACAGATATATATTACGAGGAAGGAAAAGCGCAATCGGCGAGATTCGAAGTCTCGAGTACGTCCGAAGGCACGATTACTCGGAAGCGGCAGATACAAACAGCGTGCCGAGGCTGCTCGTAAAAGTGCCTGCTATTTATCTACGTTCCTTTTGCGCTCCGGCATTCGTAAACGTACGAGCGGATGCACGGTGCGTCAGGATGAATCTCTGCCAGACAATCCGACGAACGGACGATCTTTTCGTGCCGCGTCTTTTGCCGCACGATGCACGATACAGGATGCGAGACGTCGTCTGATTTTTGTCGTCGACACCGTGTCACTTCCTTGTCGGTGATCTCTGACTGCGTGGCTCGGTTATTATAACCGGCGGAGTTGTAAGTTTGCGGCTGGCTTTGGAGCAAAGTCAGTTTGAAGCGATATACTAGAATTTTGTAACAAAAACTGATGGTATCGTGTTTTTTTTTTGTTGAAGGGCGAAAATTTAAAAGATTAGTTTAATACAGGGAGCGAGAAGTTGTAAGTTTGTGGCTGGCTTTGGAGCAAAATCAGTTTGAAGCGATTCACTAGAATTGTATAACAAAAACTGATTTTATCGTGTTTCTTTGTTGTTGAAGGACGAAAATTTAAAATATTAGTTTAATACAGTGACCGAGGAGTTGTAAGTTTGCGGCTGGCTTTGGAGCAAAGTCAGTTTGAAGCGACATACTAGAATTTTGTAACAAAAACTGATGGTATCGTGTTTTTTTTTGTCGAAGGGCGAAAATTTAAAAAATTACTTTAATACAGTGAACGAGAGGTTGTAAGTCTGCGGCTGGCTTTGGAGCAAAGTCCGTTTCAAGCGGTATACTAGAATTTTGTACCAAAAACTGATGGTATCGTGGTTTTTTGTTGTTGAAGGGCGAAAATTTAAAAAATTAATTTAATACAGGGAGCGAGAAGTTGTAAGTTTGCGGCTGGCTTTGGAGCAAAGTCCGTTTGAAGCGGTATACTAGAATTTTGTAACAAAAACTGATTTTATCGTGTTTCTTTGTTGTTGAAGGGCAAAAATTTTAAAAATTAGTTTAATACAGGGAACGAGGAGTTATAAGTTTGCTGTTGGTTTTGGAGCGCAGTTGGTTTGTAGCGATATATTAGAATTTCATAACTGTAAGTGATAGTACTGTATGTTTCTTTTTGTTGGAGGATGAAAAGTTTTAAAAATAAGATTATTATAAGAGACGAGGATATGGAAGTTTGTTGCTGGTTTTGGAGCCAACTAGATTTGCAGCGATGCACTAAAATTGTATAGCATGAACTGATAGTACCGTATGTTTCTTTCTGTTGAGCGAAGAAAGTTTTTAAAATTGAGATTACCGTAAGAGACGAGAAGTCGTAGGTTTGCCGCACCCTTGAAAATAAAATTGCTTTGGTGAGTATTTATTAAAATTCGAAAATAAGAACGAGCGACATCGTATAAATATTTCTTTTCTCTGTTTAATGTGGCGATAACCCGCTCCAGCAGATATTACATATCGGAGCAGCAGATCCTTAAAGGTTGGTAAAGATTTAGTAAACCATATCGCACGTTAGGTCAATTAATGTCAATTTTTGCACAAGATTGTAATTACGTTAATTATTAAATAATACAAACAATAAAGAAACATTGCTCGGTATGATCGATATCCTTCGAGCTACATAAACGAAAAGACGTCGCGCAAACTTCCAACCTTCAAGTTCCATCAGCAGCACCAAAGGCGCCATAGTTTTCAATCAACGACACAAACATTCCTCTAAGCGTCATTTAAGTGGTTTGGAACACCGATATTCCTCGACCTAATGGCTCCGGCATAAATCATTCAAATACAATAAAAATTATCACCGAACGTGCCCTTAAAGGTTTACGCCCTATGTGTTGCCTCGGTAGATTATGAGAAAGGGTACCAGAAATAATGGCCAAGTCATAAAACTTATCTCACGCAAGAAAGGATATGACCGGTTTATCTCAGGCGTTTGCTCACCGTCCCGGCGTTTCCAACCGTTTCCCAAAAAATGTCCCTCTATCGTTCTCGATCTCCTGTATCGTCGAATACCGCGTGCGCGTATCGTGTTAACACGTTTAACCCCGGCTGACCCACCCGGTGGGTCACAATTTCTAAAGCCCGCAAAGACGAGAGAAGTCCTCTGGCCTCTGGTCTGTTCTGATTGGCCTGACGGATAGAGACATCCCTCGTTCTGACGTCATTTTCGATTCTAACGCGTGACTGGCTGAAAGAGCCACACATTCGTTGCGTCGTCATGGGAACGACGAAAGAAGTGTTGCGTTTTCGGTTGTCATTAGTCGATCTTAGATTTCCAGGGCCGATATGGTGGGGATAGGCGGTGCGAGCGACACTCTCCACTTACGCCGTGCCTCATACCGCGAGACTTCATATCGTTTGCGAGACATACAGCCTAAATATCCAAAAGAAGTCCTCTGGCCTCTGGATTGTTCTGATTCGCCTGACGGATAGAGACATCCTTCTTTCTGTCGTCATTTTCGATTCTAACGCGTGACTGGCTGAAAGAGCCACACATTCGTTGCGTCGTCATGGGAACGACGAAAGAAGTGTTGCGTTTTCGGTTGTCATTAGTCGATCTTAGATTTCCAGGGCCGATATGGTGGGGATAGGCGGTGCGAGCGACACTCTCCACTTACCCCGTGCCTAATACCGGGCGCCTTCTTTCAAGTTTGGCTATTATACAGGGTGTTTCAAAAATCTCTGGCGAAATTTTAAACGCGCGAGCTGCACAGGGACGAAGAGACGTGTAGAAGATACATAGAAGATAGATGGATATAGACATTGTTACGAGTCGACCGCGCACGCAAAGTCCTTTTGGATATAGTAAATGATTGACATACTTTTATAGAAAAATGACAACGTTTTATTTCAAACACACGTCCGTCAACGAGGAGCTCAGACCATAGAATACCTTATTTATTTATCAACAACTGACATGTCCCGTAACCCAGTAACATTCATACTACTGGGTGTTGCGTAAATACTTGGGGTGTTGTGTAACAATATAAACAGAGGAGACATACAGCCATATAAGAGAAACTGTTTTAATTCGATTGTAAAAAGAGTGTACGGATATATTGATAAATGTTACGTTGAATAGGTACAACTTTCTGAAGTTCTTCCGTCGATGAGTCTGTTAAATTTGACTTATTGTTAGGTCTGAAAAATTTCAAACACTTTTTCCTTTTTATTCTGCCACGAAAAGCGGAGCAAGATGTTAACTAAATGTGCGAGTAGATGAAAATTTGAAAAATATTTGGTCAATGAGGGCCAAACATTAAGAACTTCAATGTCGCCCGAATACGGTTGCATTCTGAATTTTGTGCCATTTGTCAAATTCAATACTTTTTGTTGGAATCTTTTTTGGTATAATTTGAGAAATTTTTACGTCGAACCATTGTTTTTTCAATTTTGGCCAAATATTTGAAAATTACGTTTCCGGTGTACGTGATTCTGTTCCACGATTTGATAAGGTAGGCCGACAAATCGACAGGATCGTCGGATCGAACGTGGAAACAAACTGATCCGAAAGCAGGAGGGTTTCTCTGCAGGAAAAGTTTGCGAAGTACGTCAACTGCCCTCTTTACTTCCTGGCTTTTTATGCTTCATCTACGCCGGTGCTGGGCATGTTCAGTCTAAAATCTTTAATCTCGTTAGGGCTAATTCCTAGGCTTATCTTGTTAGATTCTGTGCTCAGGTCATCAAGCTGCTTTTTCATGAAAGGAAATTAACGAACCAAGAGGCGAAATCCGACCGCGTAATCCGAATCTTTCGCCGATTCCCTCGAACTTCGCGTTCTTTTAATGCCAAATCCATCGATGATAAATATGATACACATCGATGTATTAATTAACACATTCGCAACCAGCAATTCTTTTTCCGTTTGTAATACTGAGTACCGTCGAAAATAATGAAATTCTAAAGCCGATTGCCGCAAACTTGTATCGTTAAAGCAAAGACAAAAATTATAAAATTATTTTGAAATATCAATGTTGCAATTATGCGTTGTTTAAAATAAAAAGATTTTTATAACTTGTATACTTGCCGGCTTACAGTTAGTGAGCCAACCGAGACATTCTCGCTTGTCTCACTGAAAAGCGGTTATTATCGAAAGCGCTTAATGTTGGCGTATTCAGAAACAAAAACTACAGGACGTGAATTCACGTCAGCGGCAATCAGGAACAGAATTTAAAATGACGCGAATTCACGTCAGCGACAACCAGGAATAGAACTTGAAAAGACGTGAATTCACGTCAGCGGTTGCGAAGTAGATACACTACCGTGCATAAGTATTTGGACACTCAATACGATCTTATTAAACTGTTTATATCTTTATTATATTTCGAGATTTTTAGATATAATTAATAGCAATAAATGTTACTACAGTATGGAAGATCCAGAATATTGTAATAATATTTGCATTAAATGATTAAAAATTATTAAACATTGCGTTCATCTATATGACCGCCTCTTTGGGCGATAACAGCAGCCACTACTCGAGGCTGTCTGGCAATAAGTTTTTTCATTGTTTCTTCCTGAATTTCATACCAGAATTTCATTCCTCAGTTTATAAGCACTAAAAGGCAATGACTTCAGGTGTCTCCATAAGATCAATTTTTGACCGATTTCAGTTGTTGCTTTTTCATTTATAATAAATGATGTCAAATATTAAATTCATCGATATTTTTAAACCCTATATGGTTATCTGAGACAAGATCGAAAGCCAAAACTATGTTAGCGCATTTTACTTAAAGAATATTTCACGCATTTCTAACAATGAGGAAGTGTCCAAATACTTATGCATGGTAGTGTATATACACGAAAAGTGGACAAAAGTACCAAGAAAATTAATCAATTCGTTCCCTCGAATTCTACCAAATAAACAGGAAAAATTAAACGACCCGCAGTTTTCTAAACATAAGCAATATCATATGCATTTACCCAGAAAACATAACACACAGTCATTCTGACTTACTCGGTAGATTTAGCGTTAAAATTTTCACTCGCTCGTTTCCGTATCAATTGGCAGAAGGAGATACAAACGAGGGAAGGAGAGAGAGAGAGAGAGGGAAAGAGAGAGAAAAGCACAGAGAGAAGGAAGAGAAAAAACCTAAAAAGAGACATTTGCACGATTGCATAAGACTTATCACGTAGACTGGCTCTCAAGCGTTCTCAGGAATTTAACGTTCCAGAAAGATTACGCAACAAAGAGCGGCAGAAGGTAGGGAAGGGATTCGCACAAAAGGGCGGAGGGATTACATGACGGTTCACTCGTCGATCGCAACGCATGCAAACCGATATATCGGCTCCTCGAGGGATCGGAAAATGATTCGCGGGCTGCTTAAAACAAGGCCAATCTTAATTAGGGGATGCACCGGTGTCCCCGGAGGGCCTCATTGTTTCCCTTTTGCTCTTCACGTGCGCGCGCGCCCATGCGCCCGCGAGCTCGCGATCCCACACGTTTCCCATCCCCATTTCTCCAGCCAGTGAATCTAAAAGTGCAGCCCCGGCCAGCCCCAGGGATATCAAATAGAGTACTGGTCTCCGTGTTTACGAGAATACCATTCCTCCTATCGTATTTAACCTCCCCACGCGCCGTTCGACCATCCTCCGATCGTTCGCAAGCTTTTTACCTATTCTTTACTTTAGCTTTTTTTTCCTTACCATTTTTTCGTTTATCACTGATCCTTTAGTTTCGTTCCGTTGGATCCGATTAATCTGATTGTCGTGGATCAGGGAGCTACGGTGAGCGAAGAGTGGAAGTTTCGAAGTTTCGAGCGATGCTGATCATTTTTAATCTTTGGTAGATCACCGATAGATAGAAATTTTCCTCGAAGCTACGTTGATCTTTTGGTCTCGGATAGGATTGGAAGAATTAACCCTTTGCGGTCCGAATAGCTTTGTCAATTTTGCAGTGATTAAGTGAAATTAATTGCACAACGTTTTCTATCGTTGGTTAGTCATTTTGTTAACACTAGATTTACCATACCAGTCAAAATGACTGGTACACAATTTTTTCCAAAAATCCTCCAAATTTATATGAGAGTCATAGAATAGATATTCTACGTCCATCTTATAAAACATAAATTGCCGAATCAATCAAGTTTTCCACCTCTTAATTCCCCTTTCTTCAAAATACTTATTTAACATTTTTAAATATGATAGATTTAACGCCGGTAGTTCTAGTGTTAATGATAGCAATAACTGTAAGACCTGACGGGTATTTATGCGATGTTACAAAGTCATTATGAAATTGGAAAGTCAATAATTGTCAGAAAATAAAATGAAGTGAAAAGCTATGTCGAGTATACCTCCAACGTTCTCCCTCTGTTAAACTCTCAATTAAAAAGAAATTTCCTATTCCACAAACAAGAATCCATTCGACAATAGCTCAAACCAGTAGAAACAGAGCGAAACGGACGCGACTGTTTTCCTTCGATTCTTGTCGATCACTCGAGCTACCTGTAATTAAACGATCCGCCTGTTTGTTTCTACGGTTCCTTCGGAAAACATATCCGCCGAGTCTTTATGACGATAATGACAAGCGGGTTATTGATGCACCGAGTAGCCTCCCTTTTATCCATGTTGTCATAAGCCAATCTGTTATACTTCGACGGCGAACGGTGGCAGCTCGAGTATAGCGATATTAGCGATCGCGCGAAAACAAGGCTGCGTGTTGGTTCAGGCTCTCGTCGCGGCGGTTTAAGCGCCGTTCACGCGTGAACAAGGAGTCACCGAATCAACAAGGGATTGCGCCTTCATTTTTATCCCGCTGACAATGTGCTTACCGATCCGAATCCGCGAATAACAATGAAAACAGCCGCCTATGCACGAGGACCGGTCTGCCAACCGGGAAATTAATCTGCCGGTTTGTTTGGCAAATTATACAAATTCATCGATCGTCCTTGCCTCGGTCGACGCTGACGGTAGGACTTTCTCGTTTCGAATCTACAGGTTTCGACGGCTTTCGAACGTGTGTCACGGAGTTCACGGCGAAGAGATTTCAATTTGGGTTTGATGTTTGCGAAATTAGGGCTCTTACTTGGTTACGTCTATAAGTTTTTTTAAAAAATAACCAGGGGATTATGGGGGATATGGAGGTAAAGGCAGGGACTGGGAATTATTAGGTGCGAGTTTCAATCTTTGTCTTGTTTGAGGGACTTCCTAAATCATCGTGCAACGTATCACAACTTTGGTGTTTCGGTAACTCTTTAACCCCTTGCACTACGATTACTTTTGCGACTGTGCGGGCAATAATTCAGAATTAAATTACTAGAATGAAAATAAATCAGTGATTCATGATATATCTTACAATTTAACGCAATATTAATAACATAGAAATAATTTTACTGTCTTGTGTTCCACTGATATTTTCAATTTCATCATTTTTGGGAATCTTCAAAATTTCCTATTCCATCTACCGCATCACGAGTGCCACTCGTTATTATGGGCCAAGGGGTTAACTATGGATTTTAGGCGGCATAACTTCTCTTAACGAAAGTACGGAGCAGGAACTGATTCCTTTCTTTTACACCGACAATGCGAAAATGCGACACAACGCGACACTAAAATGATATTCATCGTCAATGATGGAAAACTTTGATGATTTTCCTTCACTCGTTAAACCTTAATTTCTCAGTAAACTATTAAATACTAATTTTATATTCAATGCGTGAGTTTTTACCGTAGAAGAATGCTCTTTAATTAGAAAAAAGAATAAATAGAATATATAAGACAGATTTGCCAGGATGTGACGAAGAAGACAACGTGTTTGTTGCAACAACAATTTTTGTCAAATTTCATTAATTTCGCCACTTTTGAAATCGATTGTCATTTAGGAATAGATATAAAAGTAAATAAAATCGTTATGAGAAAATTAATTTCTTAGTAAATGTGCAGCAAATCTCTCACGCTGGACCATGAAGCAACGTGAGCAATGCTCCAAGAATGATACACCTACAGGTAAAGAGCTACAATCTACACAGAGATAAAGGCTTGAGTTCTCAATTACCGAACCTCAGATTCAAATCTCTCATCCGCTCCGACGAACCTTTCCAAAATTCTCATCAAATACATGAGCCGTTATATTTAACCCTTTGCGGACGGAGACTTTTTTGACTATTGAGAAATGATCAATTGTTTGGCGTTAAAAAATTACCTTTTTATCAGAAAATGAAAGAGTTGATGTTTAGAAATTATAAATTACTATTTGGGTAATCATATTTCAACAGTTATATTTCAATTTTTCAACTCTAACCGTGTATACATACACCGATAAACTATAATCAGATTTTTTCTCAGGCCGTATATATGCGTCCGTCGTCCTCAAAGGGTTAAAAGTGACACAACTCCCTTTCCTCTTACGTTGAAATACCTGAGAGTTCGCACAAACCTTTTGAACGAAACCACATTTCATTCTATTTACTTTGCCCCGTGAAATGCAAAAAGAAGGCATCCATGTTTAGCTGAAACACACTTATCTCAAAAATGGACTTATACCACGTTCAAAAATAGCGGCTGATATAACCTCGCTGATTCCACCTACAACCGTACCTTCCAGACAAAACGGCAGTACCACTTAAATCCCCGAAAACAAAAAAATACAAAGGAAGACCAAGGACAATCTCTCTCATCCCCGAAACAATTTCCCGCGAGTCCACGTTACGAGGAAGTCTCCCGTTTATAGTCGTCCACGAAAACAGTACGTGTTGGTTCAGGCTCTCGTACTGCGCGGGGGTTAAGCGTCGTTCACGCGTGAAACAAGGAGTCGGCGAGTGCCCTGCCGGGATCTTAACGCTCGGTTAGACAAACCGAGTTGTTGGATGCCGCGGTGCTTGCATTAGCATATTGCGATTTGCATTTCGGTATATTATCGGGTGAGGTTAGGGGGGCCACGGGAGAGAATGGACGGGGGGCCTACGGGGCTACGTATTTTCGCAGAGTTTGCCGTATCGCCCGGAGAGAGATAACGAGGTGAAAGAGAGACAGAGATAGCTAATAGAATATGCGGCACGCGACGAACGATACGGCCGATCGATCGATTCGGATACCTGATTTACGTATCCATAATGTGATTAAATTCCGGCATGCCGGCTTATACCGGGAGCGAGTCGATAAACGAGGCGGGCACTCGCGTTTTACGGCCTCCGGAGCCGATGCAACTGCTTCGAGATCATGGGATCTCGGGCCTTGAGGTGCGCCATGGGGGGAGGGAAAATTCTTTGCGAGCTCGTCGTGGCTATCGGTGATGGTGAAAGCGACGGATTGGTGACGATGTCTGAAATGAATTTTGTTGACTGTAGTAACGGATGGTTGTTGCGCTTAGAGATCTGGAGGTTTCGTGGTAGTCGAGGGTGTACGATCTTTCACGAAGATTGTCGAAGATGAAGGTTGCTTTTGTCTTTATTGTGATTTTTGTGGGGATTCGCATACGTGGATATATAGATTGTAAGGTGACCGAGATTTCGAGGGTTGGCTTAACTAGAATCTATAATTTGAACATTAACCTTCTGCACTCCGTTGTCGACGTGCTGACATTATAAGATAATATATCTATATGCGTTTTTTTAAATGACAAAGCAAGATTATCGATCTTCCACAGAGGCATCCTCGCATCATTGACTCGAAGCTGCTGAAAGGTCATATTAAAAATTGCTCGGAGTCCAAAGGGTTAATTATTGACATACAATAACACCAAGTATCATTGTACATACAGTAATACATATCTGGAAGTTCAACCTCACAAAAATCCCGAATTACCGGTAATTTCAAATACTTTGAGAACTTTCAAAGTTCACGTCAGTGCTGTACCAATACGAGTGTTTCAACACTACTCCTACCGACACTTCACGTATACCTTTTCCTAACGCAACCGGTAAATTTGTCAAATGATAATTCTTTCCCAGAAAATGAACAGTAAAAAAAGAAGTGAATATTGAAAAATGTATTACAATGTGAATGTACTATACGTATATTTGAGGAAAAGTCGTGAAGTTTAAAGGCGATTCAATTACGTTGTATATAGGAAATTCGAATCGAAATTTTAAAAGCGGTCATTTGACCGGTCGTGGTAGGAATAGTGTTAAATCGGCAATGGGACTCACGGTAGAGGAAATGTTTCGACCATGGATGCCAGCTATCAGGGCACACCGATGATCGAGAGCACCTAGAGGATTCATAATCGTCGTTACTTATAAACGAGCAGTCGTCTCGGATGCGTGGGCGGCATAGCGGGTGTCGAGGAGGCATCGGAAGCGCGATTTATCGCGCGCACGTTTGCCCCGTGAAGAAAGAGTCGTCCCGGAGGTGCTCGTTAATTCCTGTCGCACGTGTCCCGCCGCTTTGATCACGCGAGTATGCTAATTGCCGTCCGCCGCCCACTCGTCGCGGAAGATCGACGCGAGGGAAAGCGAGAAGAAGCGGAAGAAGCGGATCGAGGACGAAGAGAACGCCGAAGATGATTGCGAGGACGTCGAGCAGGAGTAAGATGTAAGGGATGCAGATGATGCGGATGACGAAGAGCGACGAGGAAGAACTCTTCTCTTATATTACATCAAGGAAGATATTCTTTACGCTTCGTTTCTGAAGATAATGAATAAAAAGGCTAAGAAAAAAAGAGGACGATGTTGGAGACAATGAGGAAGGAACCGAAGAGGGTAATGAAGCTGAAACACGAGAAGAAGGAAGAAGGAGCGGGTCGGGGATGAAGCGGACGCCGAAGGTGATCGCGAGGACGTAAAGAAGACGAGGAAGGAGACGGGGACGAAGATTGCAAGGGCATCGAGAAAGACGCAAGGGATGGAGATGATGCGGATGACGAAGAGTGACGAGGAAGAACTCTTCTTCTTTTTATATTTAATCTAGGAAGATATTCTTTGATAATGAAGAAAGAGACGAAGGAAAAATGAGGCGATGTTGGAGACAATGAGGAATGAACCGAAGAGGGTAATGAAGAAGCTGAAAGACGAGAAGATGGAAGAAGAAGCGGGTCGGGGATGAAGCGGACGTCGAAGGTGATCGCGAGGACGTAAAGAAGACGAGGAAGGAGACGGAAAGAAAGACACAAGGGATGGGGATGATGCGGATGACGAAGAGTGACGAGGAAGAACTCTTCTTTTTATATTGTATGAAGGAAGATATTCTTTGATAGTGAAGGAAAAGGCGAAGGAAAGAAGAGGATGATGTTGGAGACAATGAGGAAGAAATCGAAGAGGGTAAGGAAGAAGCTGAAACATGAGAAGAAGGGGTTGATGAAAAGTGACCGAAAAAAAAGAGGGCGACGAAGTAGGAGAAAACAGTGACAGCGAATATGAAGTAGAAAAGGACCAGGACGACGAAACGGATGAAGAAGAAGGGGATGACGGAAAGGAGGAGCAAGAAGAAGAGCAGAAGTAAGAAACGACAAACAGAAGGAAGAAGAGAGGCTTTGACTCTCGAGTGGATGGCTTTGCCGCTCTTGAACGTCGTATACACCGTGTCGGTGCATGCGCAAAGCTCATCCATGGGACACCGAGTACACGATTTCGCAGCCGCGAAACGCGAATAGGGTTGCCAACTATTCCGAGTTCTCCGAGACGTCTCTAAAATCCGAATCAACTCTGGAATTGCGAGATAAATCCAGGCCCGTCGTTTCTTTGCATTCCAACGCGGCCCCGTGCGCTGTTATGACTTTCCTTTGAAAGACGCTTCACCTCTTCGCGGGTGTCGGCGCGTTTACATCGAGAAATTACCGGCACGACTCGGATGCGCCGATAATGACGAGAAACGAGAGAGGCACGACGAATCGCGCGTGAAATCGAGCGTCGAGGTCGAATGCGAGAGTCGGCGGGGGACGAAAAGCGGGAAAGTTGGGAACCCGGCTACGACGTCACGATATTTATTTTGTCCCGCGTGCGACCCTGTGAAAACCGGCATTCGTGGCGCTTTACTCTATTTACTCGCGGAATACGTGTATGTATATACTCCCGCTAAGAAGACAATTACCTCCGCGAAGCAAACGGGCCCGCAGTCGGCGGCGTGCTTTGTACCCGACGGGAAGGCAGGGCTTCTTCGGCCCGTTCCTCGAATCCACGAAACCTTTCGGCGAGTGCGCGCGTGCATTGCTCGCCGAGGCGGAACGAGAGCGTCACGGAATCGAGCCGAGCCGAGCCGAGCGGAGCCGAGCACGATGACACGCGCTTAATGCCACTTTTACGCGGGGTCAGTATGCTCGCGTTGAGGACAAACGCTTGGATTGGAACTTACGCCTGCTATGGGGGTGGGGGATCAAGTTCTTTGACAAAAAGAGGGACATGTACGTTTCTGAACGATCAAGAGATACGGAAAGTGCATGTGAGCCGGAGGAATTGAAAGGGCGATGAGAATTAAGATTGAGAACATGAATGTTGATTTTGCACTTGGTGTAAAACTGTTTGTAACTTATTATGTTATAGATTTCTAGGTGAAAGGCTGAAGCACTTGAAACGCTGATGACGAAGAGAATATCTGGGACACCGAGATTTGGAAATACAGGTAGCCCCTTTACAACACGGCATCTTATAACACGGTTTCGCTATAACACGATTCATAAATTGCGGGAACCCTCCTACAACACGGCGTCCTATAACACGGTTTCGCTCTAACACGATAAGGAGATCGGGGAGCTGCAAAACCGTCTAGCTCCACACCGAGAAATTTTCAATGACCTGGTAAGAAGCAGCAAGCAAAGTAAAATTACAAATTTTTTTAAGAGGGAAGAAGATGCAAGAACTTTAAATGAAGAAAAAAGTTCTGAAAGTGAAGGCGATATCATTCCACCGAAAAAACGTTCTCGGTTGATTACACTTAGCAGTGACGACGAAGAAATTTATTAAATTAAAGTTGCGTTAAATTAAAATAATATTTTTTGTTTTTTTTTTGTTTTGTGTTGTACATACACTTATATTTTTAATAAATTTAAGTTGTTTATGTGGAAGTAAAAAAAATATTTGTTTTTAATGAGTTTTTGGAACGTAATCCCCCTTTTTGCACTGTCTCTGGGTCTCATACAACACGGTTTCACACAACACGGCATTTTCTAGGAACCTATCTACCGTGTTATAGGAGGGTTACCTGTACAGTGGACTCCCGTGCAATGCTAGTGATACGTTCCGCATTATAGGAAATCGCGTTGTATGGGACAAACTGTAAGCGCAGAGTCGCCGTGCAGAAGCTGATCAAGGGCCGTGAGATCAATCGGTGCCGAACGTCTCGACGCATCATCAAACCGGCGCTGTTGCAAACGGGAAATTGTGGACGTTGCCACGGTTACCGCATAAAGCTGATGAGATGTGGTTCAGTTTGAAATATTATTTCATTGCGTACAGACTGTTAGTGTTATACGTAACTAACTTGTTTCCAGTAAAGTTTCTTTTAATGAAGAATTCAAAACAGAATACAGGTGACTTAATGATAAAAAAAAGTCTTGTTTACGTTATAATAATATTTTTATAAGAAGAATATATATTTTAGACGTGCGTACTGAAATAAATAAAACATCTGAAAAGTAGAGATGAAAACGTATAGCTCTGGATTATTATTTTTTAGCAATAGGTAATAATAAACAACAGGTAAGGGTATACATTAGCTTTTCTAATCAAAAAATCGGAAACTACGTGAAAATGTTTAATTTATCTTGGGCGTTATACGGGACGGTTTATCGCGTTGTTTGAGAACTAGTCGCAATTCTTTCGGAGAGCTACACGAATTCGCGTTACACGGGAGTCCACACTGTATAGATATTTTATACGTCTCTCTAGATTTAAAAACCTAAATGACTGTTGTCATTTCTCGTGTCTCTGACAGAAATGAAACGCTGGATAATTTCCAGCGATTTACTAAAGTCTGCATCCCCTAACCGTATTACTTAACACTTAAACTACCGACGTTATATCTACTAAAATTTAGATATACTTAGTAACTACTATGGAAAAAGAGAAATCAAGAGGCGAAAAAGACGATTATTTAATTAATTTAGATTTTATAAGGTAGAAGTGGAATATTTACTTCACGGCTACCCTATCAATTTAGATAATTTTGTAGAATATGGTGAGAAAATAGAAGAAATGTGAGTTATATGAACGAACAAGAAAAATAAGATTATTTATTGAACAAAAAAAATGGTAATGCTGATATAACAGTCTTTGCATGGTAACGGATCGAGATGAACTGCGTTTTCGTGGCTTCTGCAGCCGCTCGAAGCTCGCAGAAAACAGTTAAAGCTTACACTCACACATGCATACACATCCATACAAAATCAGGCAGCCATCACATTTATGCGATACTAGAATTTTTAGAAAAAATAGAGAATCGGTCATTCCGACCGATTTGGTAGATTTCGTGTTAAACCGAGAAACTTTAAAGTATCTTGACCCCACGGAGAAGCTTGCCAGTTCCCAAACAAAGTTTCCGCGAGTTGCATAAGTTCCTCGGAACCACCTAAAGACTCTTTTAGCTCCAAAGTCTTAAAAAATGCCAACTATACGGAAAAGAACGAACAAAACATCTCAAAGCCCCCTGCACGGTGGACGCAACGAAACTGAACGGAGAAACCGAAGCCGCGCGGCTACCGTCGAGCAAAACAACGCCTCGAATGAGCTATGTTCTTCTTTACCGTGACTCGGCTGCGTCCAGGGTATGGTGTCCCATTGAGTCGGGTGCTCCAGTAAATTTTGTCTGCCACTGTTGCGTGCAACGCGTGACGGGCTTAACGCCGCCCCGAGTTCGACATCCGAAAGCCGGAGCAGCTCCGAGAGCCGGAACGGAAACGGCGGAATTAATATAACTCCGAGTACACCTGCGTTGAAAGGAACCCGCTCGATTTCCGTTCGTCAGAGTTAATGACACTGTCGGCTCATTATTTTTTATCGAGAATGCGGCTGCTAAATTGCGACATTAAGTCTGATGTTTTTGAGTAACGTCAACATTTTTAGGAAAGTATTAACCCTTTGCGGGCGGAGAATTTTTTGAGAGATAATCATTTATTTGGCGATCAAAAACTATTTTTTTATCAGAAAGTTCCAGTGTTAATGTATTCAAATTATACATTACTATTTCCAGAATCATATTTTAACGGTTATATTTCAATCTTTCAATTCTAATCCTGTATACATGCCTCGATAAACTATTATCAGATTTTTTCTCAGACCGCATATATGCGTCAGTAGTCCTCAAAGGGTTAACAGGTTGAATGCCATGGGGGTCACTGGTGACCGGCACTGTTGAATTCGATGGAAGTTCTTATGATATTTAAATTGCGACATTCACGGATATGCCAATATATTCAATATCAAAATATTGCTGTTAGAAAAGTAAAGTATTACTGTGTATGTAATTATGGTTACTTTTAACATTTCTATTCTATGAAGATGTGATTTTAACACTAGAACTACCGGCGTTAAATCTATCATATTTAAAAATATTAAATAAGTATTTTGAAAGAAGGGGAATTAAGAGGTGGAAAACTTGATCGATTCGGCGATTTATGTTTTATAAGATGGACGTAGAATATCTATTCTATGACTCTCATATAAATCTGGAGAATTTTTGGAAAAAATTGTGTACCAGTCATTTTGACTGGTATGGTAAATCTAGTGTTAATAGAAACAGTTTCGGTTCGCTGGAAATGATGAAACTAGAGAAATACGGGTGGCATTTAACGTGTTAATATCAGTAATTTGCACTACATCGGGGGTAGTTTTCTGTCAGTGATAGTTTTTTGGGTTTGAAATATTTGTATTCAATGCGTATCTTCTACATAAAAGTATGAGAAGAGGAGCCATGTAGTTGAGGCTCGGATTTTCGATTAGAGGTGGAATTGTATTTTCGGATTTTATCGGTCAGAAAGTATATTAATTAACGTCGACATTAACGTCTCTTTTTTGGATTTCCTGAAGTTTACGTTCCACGTGCTTCGAATAAAAAATGTCTGGGAGTTACAATACTTACAAAAAAAGGGAAGGGAAGAGAGAAAAACGAGGTTGATGTCTCGAAGCTGATTTCATTTTGAAGTTGAAAAATTGATATTGACAAAGGCTTAATCGGTTTCGAAATAAGGTTAATCGTCTTTCGGTGGCCCCCGATCGAGCTTTTCTTTTATCTTCGAATCAAAAGCTGCCCCGGTCCCTGGAGACCGCGCGATCTTTAAAGAAGTTCGCCGAGTAAAATTATAAATATTCCCTCGTTTCTGCCGACGTAAACTTTTTCGACTTATTTACCGAGAAGGATCAAAGCGATGGACCGCGAAAGCTGAGAATAATCGCCGGCGAAAAGACGGCTCTTCTACAGCCGCGCCCGATAAATTTTCGACGGGTTACACTCTCGTCCGTTGCTCGCACGCAGAGAACCGAGATAAAACGCATCCACCCCGTCAAAGCGTGCATTTTATTTCAAAATTTCGCCTAAGTACTTTATCGGGACGATATGAAAGGAAGTTTGTAGGAATTTATGCCCACTGCTTCGCTGTAAAAATTGAGAGAGAGAGAGAAAGGTGATAAAGAAAAAAGAAATTATATACGTAGAGGGGTGGCGCGATCGTAAAGGGGGTGATTCTCAGTTTAAAAATAAATTTGTTATTTGAGACTTCGTTTTAAAGAATGCAAGAATGCCGTTTTATAAATATGTTACTCTATATCTTTGCACTCCATTCGTCGTATAAATAAATACCATTACCTCACTACACATTTACAAAATAAAAATATTTAATATAAACTCAAAGACGTAATTACTCCATTATCACGTTGCTATTGGAAGCTATTGTTTCAAATTATTTTTCATATTTTTTTATCGCAGAATCAGCTTCCTGCCGCTACAACCCTCGCACTCCATTCGGTGTATAAATAAAGGAGAATGTTTCATTTCCGAAATATCCCCTCGATGGCACTTTTACGTTTTTATCACCGTTGTTTTAAAATGCTAGCAAAAGTGCGCGGAAGAACCGGTATAAATTATTTTTCGGAGCACGTAAATAATACGCGCTGCACCAACGAGATGGATCGACATTCTGCTCAATAATAACGCGAAATTAATCCGTGTCTACATCCACAACGCAGTGTATCATGCTCCCATGAATTATACACAACGGTGCGCTGCATCAACAGTATTATTTGCTGCGGAATAATAAACAAACACGTGTAGGCACCCCTCTGATCGAGGGTAGGTCCGTTCGCGAAAACACCTCATGGTTGCGGTTTCTGAATACTGTGCCGATGGAAATGTTTTGATTTGTCGACGAAAGAAATTAGTTCACCGTGATATACGATATTTAATAACAATTTAATATAGAAATGTTCATTTCATCTTTGTAGATTTAATACGAATTTATCTGGGGATGTTGTGATAATACGTGTGCAATTTTATAATTTTTCTTTCGTCCTTTTTCTTGGTGGTTGAGAGGACATTTTATTGTAACGTAATTACTGGAAATTTAATTGGCCATTGAACGATGTACGAATTTTTCCAATCACTGTTTCAATTCAGGAGATAAAATTTAATGATGTTATTTGGGAGACAATATTTATATCGGTGATTATAACGAGTCTCGATTACAAGTTTTAAAAAACAAGAACATTCTGGAAACTATAGGAAATTTAACTGTTTAACTCTTTGAGGCACGGCGGGCTTAAAAGTGTCCCACCTTGAAAGTTTATATTATTTTGTAACTTTGGTAATAAAAATAAACCGACAATTTTGTTCAAATAAAAAGAAAATGACTGTGCAACATGGGTCATTTTATTT
This sequence comes from Cerceris ruficornis, assembly GCA_963989415.1. Taxonomy (NCBI): domain Eukaryota; kingdom Metazoa; phylum Arthropoda; class Insecta; order Hymenoptera; family Crabronidae; genus Cerceris; species Cerceris ruficornis. The sequence continues at coordinate 11,261,074 of OZ022518.1, read as the reverse complement.
TCTGAATCCCCGTGCCTCAAAGGGTTAAAGGAGTTTATAGTTGTCTTGTTACAGAAAACATTAATTAAACGAGCTAGCTCACTGTAATTACCTTCACATTCTTAACACTAAAATTACCAAGGCAGACAGTCAAAATGTTTGGATCTTAAATTTCTATAAAAATTCTACGCATTTATAAGGGAGACACACAGTAGACATTCCCGGCCTATCTCATAAAGGACACACCACTGCATTCATTAGCTCTTTTTCCGCTTGATTCCTCTTTTTCTAAAATACTTATTTAATGCAGTTTCCCCCTCGATCAGATACTTTGATACTAAACTACAGAGGCGGTCGAAATGACCGGTTCTGAATTTTTTTTAAAAACTTCCAAACTGACAGAGGAACCGTACAGTAAATATTTTAAATCTATTTTATAAAATATAGATTACTCGATTGATCGTCTTTTGCACAACTGGATTCCTCTTGCTCCAAAGTAGTCATTCAGTATATTTAACCCTTTGCGCTCCGAATTATATTACTAACTTTTCGTCAGATAAGCAAATATAATCTCGGAAAAATGTCTACCGTTGATTATTCATTTTGACTTAATACTAGGAACAATTGTAGGTACCGTGGGATATTTATGCTAAGATGCAAAGTTATTGTTGATTTCGAAAAGTCGCTAATTATTAAATGAAATGCTAAACGCCATAGAAAGCTGTGTCGAGTGTAGCTCGACATAGGAGTGCAAAGGGTTAAATATAATAGATATAAAGCCGGTAGGTTTAGTGGTAAACATAGTTCAAAGTAACCTCAATCATCGGCAATCCCGAAAGAAAGCAAAGTTCCTCTCGCTATCCAATAATCCCCGGCAATTGCCGCCATTCCATCGAAACTCGGTAAAGTATACCTGGGTGAATTAACTTCGCCGAGCTAGCAGTACCATAAACGAAACCGTGAAAGTCCTCGGACATCGAATACCTTTCCACCTTCTCGGAAACTCTTCCCCGGCAAATACGAATCCCACGGAGACTTTCTTCGAAAAACCTCGAAGAATCAGCGTCCGCCGGATGTACCGTGCCACGCGTGGAACCACTTTGCGCTCCTCTGTGCGGATTCTTCGTGGATTTCAGCGAAAGAAGGCAAAACTACCGGTGGAAATCGAGCCCTGTCGGCGAAAAGGAAGAATCGCAGAACGGAGAAATAGCGGGAGGATGGTCCAGGCGCAAAACGTAAGTACACGGACCATTGAGCTCCAAGCTGATATCCGGGAAAGTCTGATTAGCTCTTTCGTTTCTTATTGGAAAACTTTCATTGCTGCTACGTCGTCGTCTTCGTCGTCGTAGGAGAAACAGCAACCGGGACCACGAGGGGAGAAATTCCATCTCGACGTAGTAGCGGGTCAATTTAGCAGAAAATTCTTTATGCTTTCTCCCAATTACCCCCGGTGTTTACCCTCGAAACCTACCCCTCGGAGACCCGTCTTCTCGGCCGTTGGATTTTCCTTACGTATGGATTTTCCGCTTATTAAGTCATTCCCGTGGAAATCGGGCTTACCGATGGATGGGACATCGTGAATCGGCTCACCCTTACTCGAATCCGCTTAATGTCGATGCCGTAGATCATGGTTTCGTTGCTCGTCTTTGTTCCACGGGAGATCGGGGTTGTCTGAATGGTTCTTCTTCGTTATTACCCGTATTGCTCGCTCGACCGAGAAACAATAGCCCCGCGGAGGCCGTGCGAGGGTGGATGACGGAGTTCCTCCTCTTTTTTTTTTTTTAATTCGGCTTTCTTGCTGATACGTTCATGGCGGATCCTTTGGTTTTGTTGATGTCGAGCATTTTAGAGCGAAGATTGAACGTGTCATGGTGATTGTCCTGTGTCTCTGAGATTTGGCTCTTGACTGTTGATGGTGAGGGGGAGAGATGACTTGGGGAACTGTGGTCAGTTTAACCCCTTAGCTTACAATAACGTGTGGCACACGTGAGGCGATAAATGCAATACAAAATTTTGAAGTTCTCCAATAACTATTAAATTGAAAATATCAGTCGATCACGAGACTGTAAAATTATTTCTATAATATTAATATTGCAGTTGGTTGTGCCAAATGTTAAAGATCGTGAAATCGTAAGGCAAGGGGTTAAAGTTGAAGACTGGAACTCCTAATTAGTAGACTTGAGTTCAAACTCCAGGCATTTCTATGAGATTCTTCTTAACCCTTTGCCCTACCATTTATTTTGTAACTGCCTCTGCAGCAGTTCTCAATTAAATTGCTAAAATAAAAATTGATCGATGATTCCTGATATATTGTATAATCTAACATAATGTTACGCAACACCCAGTAGTATTAACTCGTTGACTGCCATGGGGGTCACCGGTGACCGGCGCTATTGAATTCAACATAATTTCATGAGACTTTTAAATTGCAATATGTACGAATTTTGTAATATATTCAATATTTAAATATTGGCGTTAAAAAGATAAAGTTCTGCTGAATATATATCCATCTGTGTCTTTGAAGTTCCTGCTTTATAAAGTTGTGATTTTAATAGAAAAAGTTTCACTTCTGTAGAAATGATGAAACTAGTGAAATACCGGTGGCGTTCAACGTGATAATGTTACTGGGTTACGGGACATGTCAGTTGTTTGAAAATAAAGAAGGGATTCTATGGTCAGAGCTCCTCGTTGACGGACGTGTGTTTGAAATAAAACGTTCTTAGTTTTCTATAAAAGGGTGTTAACCATTTAACTATGCCCACAAGGACTTTGCGTGCGCGGTCGACCCGTAACAATAATATTAATATTATAGAAATAATTCTGTCGTGTCATCTATCAGGATATTCTTCTTAAATTGCCATTTTCGCGCGGAAATTGAACGTGTCCTGTCGGTTGTCCTTTCTGAGATTCGGCTTTTGGCTGTTGATGATGAGGAGGACGGATATCTTAGGGAATTGCGGTGGGTCTAGAGTTGAAGACAGGGACTCCTAATTAGTGGAATCGATTTCAAATTCCAGGCGCTTTTGGAATATCCTTCCCGAATTACCATTTAGTGCGTCACAGCGGCAGGAATAATACGACGATCTTGTCATGGAAAAATCGGTGCTACGAAATCCACGTAAAACTAAGTCCTAGAAAAAATTACCGTAGAAATTGCACCCCTTTCTGTGCAGTCTCCTACACAATTTAATTTTCTACTCGTTTCATCTTGAAAAATATTTTTTTCCGTCAAAATAAAAACTCCACTTTGATTTACAAATGAATATCCAAAGTTGTGTCCACCTGCGTTGCAAAAGTAGCAAGAGATTCTACTACCAGCTTCCAAGTTATAATCTCTATTAGCAAAAGCAGCAATCAATTAGTATTCTGCAACTGTTACGACACACGTGTTTATTATATGATTTCAAATCTTCCTCGTTTCCAAAGCGAAAAATATTCGCGTCAACGGGGCGGTCGTTTTCGCAAGACCATCGGAAAGAGACATCAAAGGCGAGAGGTTTCGCGAATTCGTGGTTCGCGGTACCGGTCCTCTTTAAAATCGCCGAATGGAAGAATCGACGAAAAGGAGTGCGACCGGATGTACAGCGTTACCGCGAACACTGTGCAAAGCGTGCCGAAGGAATGGCGAAATGTAATTATGTTCGCAATGCTGTTATCTTGTTAGACGAAAAGTGTCGCACGTTGCAGGATAATCACTCTTTCAAGAATGTACATTGCTGGTTTCTAATTCTCAATCTCAATTACCGCGATATTTTTGCCCCTGGATCGCTGCTACGAAGAAAACTAAAAAAGACTTCCTAAGATTTTTTCGAAGTTGAACAAATTTCGAACTCTATTTTTGTTTGAATTTTCTCTGTACTCTTGCAAAGTGTCATGTCGCGAATCCATTAATTATTCTCCCCCTTTTGCTATTTACTTTTATTTCAATATAGGTATTTATCTAGATATAGATAATTTATTGTACGTTACAGACTTTATGGAAAGTACGTTCACTTTATTACCACGTTGAATGCCACCGGTGTTTCGCTAGTTTCTTCATTTCTACTGAAGTGAAACTTTTTCTATTAAAATCACATCTTTACAAAGCAGAAACTTTAAACACAAAAAGGGATATATAAACAGCAGGACTTTACCTTTGTGAGACCTACGCGTAAACATTCACTGAATTAACAAATTCGTAAATATTACAGTTTAAAAGTCATATGAAATTTCACTGAATTCAATGCAAAAAAACTTTAGTAATTTTTAAATAAAGTACATTAACGGCCGCTTTTCAAACGCGCCTCAGTTTTCTTCAAACACCCGGAAGATAATAGCTATAAAGAAATTATAATTCCGCCATATTTTATTGCACATAACTCAATGTTGGAAAACACGACAGTCATCGCATCGAATCTCGACAGAGTTCTGTACCGATTTGAATAATATTTTGACTTTTCCATCTGGACGCATTACATGCTAGACGGTCGAGAGGGGCGATGACGAAGGGTTCCAAGCCCAGACGTAACATTTGGGAATCCAAGCCTGCATCCCCCGTCCCCATGGCGGCACCACGTGATCATGTTGCCTCTCAAATGAGATTTCAATTGTGCACGACGGTAATAACAACGAGAGACAGGTTATACCGACGATGGGGATAGATTTGTGGACAAACAAATAGTGGACCCTAGTACAACTCCCATGACACCGTCTCTGGGGAACGTTCTCCACGCGGTGCGTGTACCGCGTCCTCGGTGATTGTCGTCTAAATTGAAGGTTCTTGACAAAATCATAACAGGTTCTTTGTCCGTTCTGTATCTCTTTGACTTCAACTGCTGCGCTTATTTCGCCTAGAATCTACAATTTCGTGTGTTGCAAACTCGCCTAATTATTAAAAATTTCAAACTTCCCGGGGGTGTGCAAGAATTCGAGCTTGGTCCACCGATTGGAATTGTGGACGTCTATCTTTTTATCCGTTACAACGTCCATCGTAATTGCTGAGTGAAAATGACAATGGAACAAGTAAAAGAGAAACTTGAGTAGGATGTTTTTACGTACAGGTAGCCCTCCTACAACACGGCATCTTATAACACAGTTTCGCTATAACACGATTCATAAATTGCGGGAACCCTCCTACAACACGGCGTCCTATAACACGGTTTCGCTCTAACACGATAAGGAAATCGAGGAGCTACAAAACTGTTTAGCTCCATACCGAGAAATTTGCAATGACCTGGTAAGAACCAACAAGCAAAGTAAAATTACAAATTTTTTTAAGAGGGAAGAAGATGCAAGAACTTTAAATGAAGAAAAAAGTTCTGAAAGTGAAGGCTATATCATTCCACCGAAAAAACGTTCTCGGTTGATTATACTTAGCAGTGGCGACGAAGAAATTTATTAAATTAACGTTGCGTTAAATTAAAATAATATTTTTTGTTTTTTTTTACTTGTGTTGTACATACATTTATATTTTTAATACAAATTAAGTTGTTTATGTGGAAGTAAAAAAAATATTTGTTTTTAATGAGTGGAACGTAATCCCCCTTTCTGTACTGGCGCTGGGTCTCAGACAACACGGTTTCACACAACACGGCATTTTCTAGGAACCTATCTACCGTGTTATAGGAGGGTTACCTGTATTTCTTAATGAGAATTGTCTCGGTGAGCTACAGTGGCTGTCGTTGAAGAGTTAGACTTCCAACTAGCGAACCTGATTTACCTACTCAAATCCTCTTCAACCACCTCCAAAGACTGGTCTCTCCACGTTTCTCCATCACGTGCAAAAACTCCCACAGCTCCTTGATCGAATATCCTCAAGAAAAAATGCCACGGTAAAATGAGAAAAATCCCGCCTACGCGATGCAACGCGCGGGTGCCAACGCGCGTAGAATCTCGAGGTTGCAGTCCGTGGCCGTTGCTCGCAGGAGAAGCGGCATTTTATGGTGAACGCGTTTTATTGCCGAGGGCCGCCGCGGCCGCGTAGTCGGCACGGCTCAAAGGCCCAGCCGGAACAGTAAAGGCTAGTTTAACGGTGCTAACAGCGACCACAACACACGCCGAATGTATTACTGTACCGGCGATCCCTACTTTTCATCCCGCCCCCGTTTCCCATCTCTCTTTTCCATCGCGCCCCGCTTCTTTCTCACGAGCACCCGCACTGCGTTGCCCACCCGGCGTCCCTCTGTCGATAGCACGATAATTTACGGCCACGCGTGAGTTTAATTAAATTTTCTAGCTGGCCAGGTGAGCGACGGTGAGCAACGAGTTGCTATGGCGATAGTTACGGCGTGGATGGAGGAGACGTTGAGAGAAAGAAGGGGGAGGCTACGGTGGTTAAGGGGTTACGCCACCTTGAGATTTTCAAAAAATCGATTTTTTTGTTTTGGCTAGATGAATTGCTTATATTTTTAGGAATATTTTAAGCGCTTAAGCATTTCAAAATTCAAACTATTACCAAAGTTATAGCAATTAACAGTGAGCGCACCGGAGTAAGAAATCATGAAACTTAGGACCTGCCGTAGCGGTTTTCTCGAAACTACATTTTTCAAATCGGTGTACACGTTATCTCAATATCTACTCAACCGATTTGGTTAAAATTTACAACAATTGTTGTTTATAATATTCTCTAAAAGGTGACGTAGGATTATTTTGATTGGATGCCATGTTCAAAAGTTATACAGTTTTTAAACTCAACATCTCGATGCAAATACGAATTCTTTTTTCAAATAGCTATCATTTCTACAAAAAATTTTTTCAACATTTTTCCCTACGTCACATTTTAGCTATTACCCTTATAAATAAGAAAACAACAATTTTTTATATTTCAGGCAATGCCTAACAGAGAAATCATGTACACCGTGATTAAGGGTTTTCAAAAGAGAGTCCTACTTATCGCCTCATATCTCCGTCATTTTTTAACATTTTTTAATCATTAACATTGCAAATTGTTCATAAAACTACTATATATATGTGTAAACTAAAGAACATTTTATATACTTAACGGCTGCGTCAAAAAAAGTGTTTATTTTTATACCTATTTTTCCGAGCGCCAAGGTGGCGTAACCCCTTAAGGAGGTAAAGGTTCGAAGTCTTGATTAGAGGGTTTCAGTTCGGATGCTGCTTCGTCGCTTTTTAAGACATTTTCGCCGTGTGATGTGTACATTGTACCTTTGGAGATTTGGAGTCACAGCTGACCGGCGCTATTGCATTCAAATAAGTTTATGACTTTTAGGTGATAATATTGAGAAATTTTCTAATATACCAAATATATAAAAATTGGCGTTAAAAAAGTAAACTACCGATGAACACTGAATTATCTTTTCCATTAATGGTTTTGCTCTGTGAAGATGTAATTGGAAAAAGGCTAGCTTCGGTAGAATAGATGAAGTTGGGGAAAATAGGTGGCATTTAGGTTGTTTGTGGAAAAAGTACAAGAAGACGAGGAAGAGATGGGAAGAGGGAGGAAGAAAGATTTTATTCGCGGGGAGTTAATAATCTTTAACACTAAAAGTACCAAGCCAGTGAAAATGGCCGGTTCCTAATTTTTTCGAAAAATTCTCCTATTTAACAAGAGCATATTTTTCACCTCATCATTCCTCTTTTTCCGAAGTACTTATTTAGTATATTGAAATGTAAGTGATTTGAAACAGATAGTTCTGGTGTTAAGGGATGAAGATGCATACTGACAAATGGCAGAAGTCGGTGAGAAGTGTGCACATCGATGGAATAAAAACGTACCTATCAACAGAAAAATAGGGAATGCCTGTCGGAGGTGATGCATCTCTGAAATTTGCAAAGGATGGTCTTTGGAATTTTTACTCTGTGGCCGAGTGGAGCCGATAATTGAGAGGTAGGACATCGTCATCAGGGAAAGGAGGGCAAATTTGGTGAGTCAGTGCAGAATATTTCAGGAGAGACACATTGAGATATTCTCGCGCTGAAATGGTACTTTCGTCGTCTCGTGGCTGGCAGAATGAACATTTTCTAACAGAATTCTACATTTGCGCACTTAATAGATCAGCGATTCGAAATTTCCAAAACTAGAAGAACACGGACGATGAAACTCTCCGAGTAAGGGTATAAATACGTTGAAAGAAAGAAAAGAAATTAATATTTTCCATCACGATCGTCCATCATATTGGATCCAACGACCACAGAAAAGCTACGGCATATCTACGAACTAAAAGTCCCAGGTATCGGGTCAAATTCAATTTCAGCCTTTCAAAAGCCATCTCGATATTCCCGCGCGATACGAAACGTGGAAATCAACGGATTAATAACACTTTATACCAACGAATAAAGGGTACAGCAACGGTTTCGTGCAGGAAGTGGCCGGAGAGCTTATAAATAAGCTCCATTTGCCGGAGCGGGCCGACACTCGGCGAGGATTAAAATTGATTTCGTGTTTATGAAATGTCGCGGATACCTTGGCACCGTCTACCTCCTCTGCGACTTCTTCGTTCTCTTCTTTTTCTTATTCTTCTTCCTCCTCCTCCTCCTCTTCTTCTTCTTCTTCTTTGGCTGTTCCAGCAGTCATGAAAAGAGGACTTCCACCTTCCGAGAATAGACGCGATTTAGCGTCGTGGCTTTAATGCCCCCAGGAACGCGGGATTCAGCCGGAATAGGTGGCGGGCACTTCGTCGACGCAAATAAACGAGTGAATCTATGACCGACGAAAATCGCTTTGTCCTAGATGCGAATCTGGCGTACGCACGACGATCTGACCGCTTCTTTTTTCATTCAGAAATCTCCGGCACAACAATAAAAACGGGTCTCCCCCGTTGTAAATTCGAAAAATACAAAGTGGAAAGCAGCTTCGCGATAACGAAATACTTCAGCAAGCTCGAAGAAACTTACAATCATTCGAACGCATCGTCATTCAAGAAATGAGTCGCTCAGACGCCAATACGGTTAACCCCTTGCCCTACAATAACGAGTGACACTCGTGATGAGGTAAATGGGATAGGAAATTTTCAAGTTTTTAAAAACCTATGAAATTGGAAATATCAATGAGATGCAACGCGATAATATTATTTCTGTAATATTAATATTACTTTAAATTATAAGATGAATCGAGAATCACTGATCAATTTTTGTTTTAGCAATTAAATTCTGAATTATTGTGGTGGCAGTCACAAAAGAAATCGTAGGGCAAGGGGTTAAGTCCATTTTTTTGATATTTTCCAATTTTTGTAAATTTTAATAGAATGAAGTTTATTCTATTAAAATTTACAAAAATCAGAAAATACAAAAAAAAAACTTAACCGCATTGGCTTCTGAGCGAATCAAATATCAATAATTGATACTAATCTTCCTCCCCCTTCACCCTAGAAAACCCTTACACTCTTTTATTATTCAGGAGGGAGAGTTTTTTTGGGGGGGAAATTTGAATTTCTTGGGTGATTCAGGTTGTTTAGGCCATTTTTTTATTCAGGAGGGACAGGGTTTTTTGGAGGAAACTGATAATTTGCTGAATGATGCAGGTTGCTTGGATGATATCAACTCTGTCTGAGCTACCCGAAATATTTTGTTATTATCAAACTACTCCTCCCTTTCTATTTTTTTATTTTAATCACGTGGACACCATATTCGGGATTTGTTACTTTAGTGGGTTTGTAAATTGCAAAGCTGTGACATTTGTTTCACGAGAAGATGAATTGTTCCTGTTTGAATTGACTACTTCAGACAATATCTATTCGTATCACTTTGTTGTTGATGTTCGTTACGTAATGAAGTTTTTCCTCGATCACTTTGCGGCAATTTGCTGCTGGGAAACCGCTGTTATTCCTGCATTTTCCCGTTCGAATTCTGTGGTCACTAACTTTGGGACTTGCAATTTTAGGTGCGTTACAAATTGCGAATCTCTGACGTTCGTATCGCACGAGAGAAATTCACGGAAACGAGATGAGATTCCAACTTGAATTTACTACTTCACATGCTATTTGTTCATCCAATTATATAATTCTCTGGCTCGGCTACCTCTGAAGCTACTTGTATCATTAAACAAAAAGGACGTATCCAATGACAGAGAATAGTACAAAAAATTAATTATCGTCAACCATAAACAGATTTAAAAAAAATGATTCAAACCTCAGAGTATCACAGAATATTTCACGCAATCCTCTCTTCCGTTCTATCCATACAACATATCTCTCAAATTTACCTCTCCAACGCAGAACACCCTAAAATACACCCACAATCATCTTCTCCAAAACACCCTAAGAATCAACCGGCAAAAGCCAATCGCAAAACATTAATGAAAAAGAGACAAAAGAACCCCAGGCCAAAATCGAAGCCAAAAACGGGAGAAGAAAGTCAGGTAAGAAAGAGGGTGGTAGCGGGAACAAGCTCGCTCTCGAAAGAGTCGATGAAAAATCGTGAAACGGAGCGAAAAGTGGGGGAGGAAAGGAGCCGGTTAAAGAGGCGAGCGAACGCTGAGGTTTAACAAGAACGGAGTGGAAAACGTAGAAAAGGACAAACGTCGAAGGCCTTCGAGTTTCGGAGCGTTCGCGCGTTATTTATTAACGAGTGCCAGATCCAACCGCGCCGTCACTCGAGAGCACGTCGTTTTCGAGGGCGAACTTTCTAAACCCGCTGTCCGATATCGGAAATAGGCTCAGAGCGACGGCCGAGAGGCATTAACGTAGGGAAATTTGCGATCGTGCCATCCCATGGAGTCCTCTGCGAAACCGAGAGCCACGGAACCTCCATTAACGATCCTTGATCGCGCTTGCCGTTGTTCGTTAAGTCGTCCGGCGGGTTCGCCGATGACGAGAATTATCGGAATATCCGGCGAGCCGGACGGAGATATTTAAATCAGCGATACGTCGACGTTCCTCCCGATACCTTCGATGCTTTTCTTGCCTGTCCTTGTTCTTTTGCTTCTACCTTCTTCATTATTCTCTGCTTCTTCTTTAATCGATTTTCGCTGCTCTTTGAGCTACTGAGCCGTGTTTAAGAATTATTGGAAGTGTGTGTCGAGAAGCGGAGATTTTTCTTTCATGGATATTGTGATTATTTAAAATTCTTCCTTGTTTATTTTTTATGTCGTAGATATGCTCAGGTTTTTGTGGGAATTGCAGCCCTGTGAGTTTTGTGCGTTTGTTTTTAACTCACTTCGTCGGTATATCTTGCAGAATCTTCTCGATGCTTTCCAGATCTTTGTATCTTCGTCGCTGTGTCCTTCAGATATTCTTGACTTTTGTCCTTCTCTGTTTCCAATTCTCTCTTCGTATTTGCCACGACTTCTTCGTCATTCTTGCATCATCTCTTTCTAATTCTCTTCCACTATTCCTATCTCATTCCCACCCTCCCCTTCGATCTCTCTTCCACTTTCTCTCCTCGTTTTCTCCCCCTTCTTCATCCTGCTCTCCCCAAATCCCCGCAAAAACCAGCAACGCTCGGATACCACGAATTTTATCGCTTTTTAATTTCTCCCGTGAAACTCCCGAGGAAATTTCTCCCCGCTGGCTTCCCAACCGAGAGTTTAATCTTCCAACGATCTCCTCGAATTCCACTCTCAACGAGCCAATACGCGGCACATTAATCCAAGCTATGCAACGTGCATTCCGCTATCGCGTCTCGATCTTTACGCTCGATCTTTGCCGCGCGAGGCAGTTTCTGCGAGGCCAAGATACGCCGGACGACTTTTTGCCGGATCAACGATACCCGGACGACGCGATCCTCGAGGGCCGTTGAAAGGTCGCGTTATTAGAAATCGAACGTCGAATCGAGACGATTCTCACGGTGATCTGACTTTCGAGGGGGTAATAAAGACGATGAAAAGATAGAAGGAAACAAGGGGTGTATAGAGGAGAGACAGAGAGAAAAGTGTGGATCTCTTGTTCTTATTTATTTTTGACGATTCTTTCTTAAATGGTAATTTAGAAAATGAGCAAGAAGTGATGGGCTTTTGAATTTGTGAATGCTAATTAGAGATTCCAGGCCCTAACTACATGTAATATGGTGCATCTTACTTTTAACCCTTTGCAGTCCTATGTCGAGCTACACTCGACATAGCTTTTCAATCGTTTTATTTTCTAACGATTTAACATCGACTTTCCAATTTCATAATGATTTTGTAACATCACCGAAATATTCGTCGGTACATATAGTTATATTTATCACTAAAAAAAATAACCAACGATAGAAAATGTTGTGAAATTAATTTCATTTAGCTCAATATAAAATTCACAAAATAATTCGGGCCGCAAAGGGTTAAGGTATAGTTGGAGGCTACGGTGAGTAAGAAAAGTCCTCCTTCCTTAGTTTTGGGAAATTTATTATTGAATATATCATAGCGTCAGTGATTGGAAACTCGGCTATAATAATGGGTCCTAGGCGAAATGACCATAGAACTTAAGGGCTTATGGTGAGTAAGAAGCTGAGGATTGGGACTCGCAGTCAATGGGCCCGAATTTTACTACAACTTCGCCACCATTTGGAAACTTGTGTGAAATTATTATTTAACCATTCTAGCGCCACGCAGCGCGATCGCGCTGTTCGCGTACTGTGGTGAACTGTGTCGCGATGTTTGGTCACGATCGTCAATTCGCAACGCGCTTGGTTCGCAATTATTATTTTTTTTTCAAATAATCATAAGCCACCTGTATAAATAAGCTGTTTTTATTGAATTTACTTCTATACGAAAAAAAGAGCAGCGCGATCGCGTTGATCGGCATTTCTTGGAAATAAATGAACGAAGCGCTATCGCGCTGCATGGCACAATCCGAAAACGGATTCTTAAAAAACCCTGGCACTAAGACCGTTAATATGTGCTAGCCTTGGTGCATAGCAAGTAGGCGGCTATGGCGATAGGAAGTTGAAGGCTAGGAGTTGTAATCAGTGAGCCTGAGATCAAATCCTCCTTCGTCGCTTTTAGGAAATTTTTCCAAAATTATTATTTAAGAAATCTGATCAACGACGCTGCTATGCCTGGTAATAGCGCTATTACCAATAGCATCAGATGGCATATTCAAAACAGGTGCCTCAGAATTATAGGCAAATATCCGAGATGGACCAGAATCGACTACATGCACAATTCTCTCAGTATACCTAGTATTCATAGTTTCGTCCAAAAGCTAACACAAAGATTCTTTACCCAACATTTAAAAAGTCCATAACCACACATTAGAAACTTAGTCAATTACGATACAACTACTCTCCAATATAAGAAATACAAATATAAAAGATTAAAACATTCTTTATTAAGCAACTATCCATAGCTATAATTTCGACATCCTAATAACCTTCCTATCTTTCGTCAAGGTTTATTTTTCCTAATTTTTTTTCCTCGAGACAAAACTGGCCCAAACGAGATGTTTCCCTTATGTATTTGTTAAAGTTCACTACTATGTTATGTAATCTTGTGATTGAAAAACATGTATTTATACTCTCGTGCGTAAGGGCATTTGTATTTTCTTTTTGTGAATAAAGTTATTATTATATAGATGGCATATTGGCTCGGGCACCCCGGGTTCGCCAAACCCGTACCTGGGATATTCTCAGGCCCCTGGGGGAGGAACTCGCGATCATTGGGCCTGAATTCAAATTCTTCATCGGCTTTGAGAAATTTTTCTAAAATTATTATTTGGAAAATCTGATCAACGATGCTGCTATGCCTGGTAATAGCGCTATTACCAATAGCATCAGATGGCATATTGGCTCGGGCACCCCGGGTTCGCCAAACCCGTACCTGGGATATTCTCAGGCCCTGGGGGAGGAACTCGCGATCATTGGGCCTGAATTCAAATTCTCTGGCTTTGGAGAATTTTTCCTGATTTATTTTTTACTATATTAAAGCATCGATGATTCGGAACCCACTTAAAACAGTAGGTTCTAAAGCAAAATACCTTAGCAGTCACCTGAAACGTACAAAAGAAGAAAGAAAGGAAACAGACGATATTCCATTCCATCTTAACAAATGTTCCATCGGTGTCACATCTAAAGAATCTCTCCAATATTTTACCTTTCGAATATAATTTGAAAAGACAATGTAAAGATATCCGCAAAGACTTTCAATCCCCGGAAAACCGCTCGTTTTTTTGCAAACACTGCAAGCTAAGAAGCGGTGTCCCTAAGGAAGGAAATGCAATCCCGACGAAATCGAGGCGCGATTCTCCTTTTTGATCCCTGCCCGGCGAACATATTCGACGAGAGCGTGCACCGTGCGAAACGAATTCACACACGTACCTATTTACGTACACGAACGCGAAGAGCCATTTGGAGGAAGGAAGAATTTGCGACTTCTATGATCTGGCATCTGCTCTCTCTCTCTCTCGAATGTTGCATCTGCGATTGCACCGGGGGAAGGCCAATCGAGACGATGCACGGATGCACCACTGGATACAATTCCAAGGAAGCCACTCTCCGGTGCAATCTTCCGTGGATCGCTTCTCTCTCTTGGGTCCAAGGAGGGAGGAGGTTGAAAAGAGACAAACCGTGAGAGAGAGAAGGGAGAGACGGAGAAATATGGAAAGGGAAATGCGAGTGTAGAGAGAGAAAGGAGAGACACAGAACAAATATATAGAAAAAAGGATGAGAGAAAGATAAAAAGACAGAGAGGAGAGCAAGACAGAGAGACACGGAAAAGGAGAAGAAGATAAAGAGAGGAGAAACGGAGAAACCCAGAAAGAAGTGACTCGTAAGGAGAGAAAAGAAACGTAAAGAGAGAACGAGTAGGGAAAGGCAGAGAGACGCAGAAAAAGCCGAAGCAAAAGATAAGAGAAGAGAGACGGAGAAAAAAAAGTACACAGAAATAGAGCAGAGGAAGATAAAGAAAGACGAGAGACAGAGAGATAGAAAGAGACAGAGCGACGCGGAACAAGGGGACGGAAAGATAAACTAAGACACGAAAGATAGAAAAATAGAGAAAGAAAGAAGGAAGACAAAGGTACAGAGTGAAGCGACAGAGAGACAGATAGAAACGCGGAAAGAGAAACACACAGAAACGGAAAGAGTCGAGAGGAAAGTAATGTGAGAAAGGTAAGACACGGAGAAGGAGGATCGGAGAGAGAAAGATAAAGAGGGGGAAGAACGTAAGATCTTTTTATCTTATTACATCGGACATTCGCAGTCGGCGATCGCTTTGAGCTCCGATCCACGGTGGTTTCACGGAAAGCGAATTATCGGTCCGGTAACGACGATAAGCTCGATCCCGTGTGCGTACCAAATTGAGCCTGTCCCTGCGACTTTTTGCTTGTCCCTCGCGTAAATGGAACGTTCGAATCCTCCCTATTAAGGAAACGTTATGCCGGATAAAATGATACTCTCTCATTCTCTCTCTCTCTCCCTCTTTCACTCCGTACTGCCACCGCCGAGAATCGGTTTAGTCCTTAACGATCGCCGCTTTCTGCAATAAACTGCCCCTTCTTTTTCTCCGTGGAATTTTTCGTCCCATTGGGATACTTTCTTCGATGTCTCTTCGTTCTTTCTTTTTTTTTTCGCAATCCCAGGTTAAACCTATACTTGTCTCTCGCTAATATTCTCGCGAATGCGGTCGATTGTCGTGTGAGTTTTCGTTCTTAAAAAACAAAGTACGTAATGTTTGATACTTCGTAGTCTTTTTTTTTTGCTCGATTTCGCTTAGGATGGGGATTTTGAATGGCCACCTGGAGGAAAGAGAGGTGGTTGTTCGAGAAGATGGTCTCATTGATAAGTTTACTGTACGGGTATGCAAGATGACCAGGAAGTGAATCGATACTCTTATGAATTTTTTTACAAATGGAGATCTGCTACAGGCTTTCTGTTCGGTGGCTTTCATTTAGGATGCTGAAAAGGAGAATTTGGTATGCTGCTATAAATGAAATTGTGACGCGGAAGAGAAGGGAGGACAAAACGAAAGAAGTTAATCCCTTGCCCCACAATAACGAGTGACACTCTCGAATTGAACTGAAATCGAGTTGAATTGAATCGAATTGAAAATATTAATGAGACACGACGCGATAATATTATTCCTGTAATATTAATATTGCGTTAAATTATACGATATATTAAGGGGGGCAGTCCCTTTACAATTTTCAAAAAATCAATTTTTTTTTTACATATTTCGAAAGTATGATATGTTGAGAGTATACTATATAAAGGAGAAATAAATATTCGAAATATTAACAAAGTTATAGCACATAATCGGGAGCGCGGCCCCGCATGCTGTAAAGTAGAGATTCAGGTAATCCGAGCGGTTCGGTTGGAACTTCAAACGCGATTATCTCGAAACTGTATTTTCAAAAACTGCTCGTGTTGTAGCTCGAAAAGTTATCAATCGATTTGGCTGAAATTTTTCCACGTTTTTTACTACAACATTGCCGGAAGGATGTACCTAAAATTTGTAAGTTATCGCGTAAATAAATATATTTTAAGGGGTAAAAACTGTCGAGAAAATGGTCAGGAAAATTACCTTTTTATTAAAACACCGACATAACTTTCAATTTTATACTTTTTTATATTTTTTTAGGTTTATCCTTCCCCTACACTTGTCTATAATCGGATAATATTTTCGTTTTTTATTTCAAATCAATATCAAAAATCCTACAGGTGCAGCAGTTTGCGGTGTCTTGCGAAAGGCGCCGATAGAAAAAATTCGGAACGCCGCCATTTTGTAAAAAGAAAAAAAAAGAAAAAATGTTTTCTAAAACTAGACATATGCAATAAAATGATATACAAATTTCAAAAGGATTCGATAATTTTATCACCTTCCAAAAAATTCATAAAAAAAGACTAATTTCCTTGCGTTTAAAGGGACTGCCCTCCTTAAGAATCACTAATCAATTTGTATTTTAGCAAGTAAATTCTGAATTATTGCGGAGGCAGTTACAAAACAAACCGCCGGGCAAGGGGTTAATAGACAAACACAAATAGATAGATCGATGGATAAATGGGCCGAGAAACCGGCAAATAGAAGGACAATTCGAAGGGGACCACCTTCCTCTACCATCGCAATCAAGTGTCTCATCGATCCAACGAAAAACAATCATCGTCGCGTTCTCCAAGTAGTCTCCGCATCGCCAAAGATCCACGAAACTTCCAAGCTCAAGTTGAACTCACCGTCAGCCCAGAAAAATCCTACCTGCTCCCTGGTACGTATGTATCATCGCCTGAATATTTCGCAACTGCTGAACCGTAGATCCTTAAAACCGGAAGTGATTTCACGCGGGACACCCGGTACAGCAAATCCCGGAGACTCGAGAGTCCACCGTTCGTTTCCACCGGTAAACGGCATCGCCGAAAATTGTAGAAGCATAGCGAAGCTCGGGAAGTCGGGCTCGCGAATTTTCTGGCAAGATGAATCGATCGATCGGCTCCGAGTCCGGTCGCTCGCTTTCTTTCTTCATTTCTTCCTTCTCTTTCCTTCCATTCTTACCCTCCGTCCTTTCGCCACCGGAACATTCCCCTTTCTCTTCGACAGGACCGTCCTCTTTTATCCTGCGCGCGCTTTATTCCACCTTTCCTCCTGCCTTCTTCTCTTCTCGCAACGTCTACGATGGACGAAATCGTTTCAGTTCTCCGCCACGATAAGGAGAGAGGGAAAGAGGGAGAAACAGACGGAGAAAAATCGAGAGATAGAGACGGAGAAGGAGAGAGAGAGAAAGTGCAACGAGAAGTTAGAAGAAACCAATCTCAGAAATGAATATGACTCCTGCAAAATTCACGGAACAATCCGCAGCTCGGTGAATGCAGCTTGTTTGTCTGTTTGTTTGCGCGCCTATTTCCGGCCTCATTTATATGCACGCAGATCGTCGTCGAGCGTGCCATTGCTCCGCGTATACACCTAGAGGTGAATCCATCCGACGTCGAGGCGATGGGGAACGTCGACGACCCCTACTCTCTCACCTCGCGAAAAACTTTTACATTACGCTCGAATGTCGGTAACGAGACGTTTCGAGATACGCTGGGGAGATACGGGAAGGTAATTTCTCTTACTTGTATTTTGGGAGATTCAATTGGGATATTAGCTATCCGTTTGGATGAGACGGTTTGGTAGAAAGTTGAT
This sequence comes from Cerceris ruficornis, assembly GCA_963989415.1. NCBI lineage: Eukaryota > Metazoa > Arthropoda > Insecta > Hymenoptera > Crabronidae > Cerceris > Cerceris ruficornis. The sequence continues at coordinate 11,243,130 of OZ022518.1, read as the reverse complement.
GGCTTCCAGGTTCCGATAGCGTGGTTTTTAACTCTTTGAGGCACGGCGGGATTAACACTAGATTTACGGGCGTTAAATCGGTCACACTTAAATGTACCTATTAACACTAGAACTACCAAACCAGTCAAAATGACTGGTACACAATTTTGAGCTATCAATGGCAGCCAGCTTTGATCCGGTGATATCGGAAAGATTGAAGAACATCAGTCGACCCGTTTTCTTCCTTCCTTCCTGCTACTCTTTTTTTTTATTTGACGTGCGGTGAACTTTGATAGTCGAAGGAAAACAGTGAGGGAATATTTGAGGCAAAGTTTGTGGCAAAATTTATAGAATCCGTAATTCACGATTGAAAAAAACTGTGAGTCGAAAATGAAAGAAAAATTATTGAAAAGATTTGGGCAAAAATCGTGCGATTTCAGTCGCTCAGATATACGTGTCGACTCGCTTAACACTAGAAGTACCAAACCAGTCAAAATGACTGGTACACAATTTTTTCCAAAAATTCTCAAAGCTAATTGCAAAGTCATAGGAGAAATATTCTACGTCCAACTCAAAAAACATAAATGACCGAATTGATCATCTTTTCCGCCTCTGGATTCCTCTCTTCTCAAAGTACATATTTAAGATATTGAAATATAATAGATTTAACGCCGGTAGTTCTAGTGTTAAATAAGTGCTTTGAAAAAAGAGGGATCAACGGGTAAAGACGAAGACCGGTTAAGTAATTTGTATATTATAAGTAGACTGCGGATGTTTATGCATTTATGACAAATTTAACACTTCTAAAATACACAAAAAACGTGCAATATAAACAAGTATCTGAATTATCCAAGATGCGTTATTCGTTGTAATATTTAACGAGTGAAAGAGTCCTCTACTTGGATTATTTTTTATCAGCGGCGTTTATCAAATTTGAAACTTGCATAAACATCCGCAGTATAATTATAAGATACAAGTGAAATATTGGCTGTACCACGTCTCTATGAATTTGGAAACCGTTTTTAACCCTTTTTGTGCCGGTAGACGGTATATCGTCTTTAGCAATAGTTCTGACGCCGGGCATCATGGGATTATTATTTAGCTTCCTCATACGATATTAGTAATTTTATGACGGATAATTGAAAATACATAATTTATGCTTTATATTGCGTGTGCTATATGAAATTATGGCCAAATGACAATTCCTTTTATTGGCAGCTACACTTGTCATTAATTCAATCAATTTTTCCGGGCGGTACTGAAAGGGTTAAAAAAGTAGGAATTCGTCAATTTGACGGCTTCCGTAAAATCTTGACGATTTCCGTAAAATCTCCTATCACCTCTTTGATGCATGAACATGCACGGTGGGACATTTTTGTCCCGCCTCTGAAATTTATATTATTATATAACTTTGTTAATAAATGTAAACCAACTTTATTCAATCAAAAAAAAATTGTCTGTGCAACATGGGTCATTTTATTTTCTGAACTCCTGTGCTTCAAAGAGTTAAGCCTTTGCACTCCTGTGTCGAGCCACACTCGACACAGCTTTCTATGGCGCTTTCATTTCATCTACTAATTATGGACTTTTCGATATCAACAATGATTTTGCATCTTAACATAAGTATCCCACGTTACCTACAATTGTTCCTAGTATCAAGTAAAAATGAACGATCAACGTAGACACTTTTCCGAGACTGTGTTTCCCTATCTGACGACAAGTTAGTAAAATAATTCGGAGCGCAAAGGGTAAACACGTTGAATGCCATAGGGGTCACCGGTGACCGGCGCTATTGAATTCAATGAAATTTCATATGACTTTTAACCCTTTGAGGACTAGCGACGCATATATGCGACCTCAGAAAAAACTTAATTATAGGTTATAGCCGCTTGTATATACAGTTAGAGTTGAAAAATTGAAATACAACCGTTGAAATATGATTAAACAAGTAATAATTTATAATGTACATGGATCAACAGTATAACTTGCTGATAAAAAGGTGCTTTTGGATCGCAAAATGAATGGCTATCTCTCAATATTGAAAAATGTCTCCGTCCGCAAAGGGTTAAACTGTAATATTTACGAATTTATTAATTCGGTCAATATTTACGCGTTGGTCTCAAAAAGGTAAAGTCGTGCTGCCTGTATACCTGCTGTCTAGCATGTAATGCGTCCAGATGGAAAAGTCAAAATATTATGTAGGAATTAAACGGGCAAAATCAAGAATGTTTATTTCAATTAACAGCGAATGGAATATTAATATAACACAAAACAAAACGACACAAATAATATAATAAATAACGACACAAAACAACTCAATTACTGATCTCTCTGTTCCCGGAAGCTTCTCAATGGTTTTACACATTCAGGGCAAAGAACTGATGCGCTACATTCATAACTAGAAATCCATTGATACCACAATTATTCAAATCGGTGCAAAAGTCTGTCGAGATTCGATGCGATGACTGTTGTGTTTTCCAACAATGAGTTACGTCTAGGACTTTTTCGCGGCAAAGTGCGGTCGAGTTCGAGCAGTCGCCGAGTGCAAACGGTTAAATATGGAACAGCAAAATTTTAAGTAAAATAATTGACGACTGAGCGGCGGAAATGAGTAATACATTGCAGAAAAAAAAAGAAACTCAACCATACCGCCCTGCACCCGATGTATGCCCTCCGCCAAGTAAACCTTCGCGATGCACGAAACTCGAGGAAGGAACAAACGGAGAACCGTGCGCCACGTTCGTGTACTCTCGCCTCTCTTTCCTCTCTCAATTTCTTAAATCAAACATCAAAGATACGTGTTACACGAGAATGGAGAGATAAGAAATGAAAAAAATGAAGCAGAGGGCTGCAAAGGGTAAGGAGGTGAAGACTCATTGTCTGACTCGCAATTAGCAGACTCAAATCCGAACCCTACCTCGCTACTTCGGGAACATTTTTTCTAAATTATTGTTACGATTACGGTGCGGCATCGAAAGACTACTAATATTTTAGAAAAGAAAGAGTTATATTTATTACACGTTTTTTGGTTGTCACAGTTCTTGGAGAACTCTCTGACAACTTGTTATAAACGATTGGAGTTGTTACTATGACTCTCACAATCGATATAACATACAGGGGGAACGATATTATTTATAATCAATCGTAACATTTTTATTTAATATATGATATTAAATAAATTATTATATGAAGCCCCGGCGATTCGGAATCGTCCTAAAATAGTGGGTCCTATGCGAAATGATCGTACTAGCTGAAGCGAAAAAAAATACAAAATAAGAGAAATAGTAAAGCTCAGACTCGCAATCAGTGGGCGAAGGTCAAATCTCTCGTCATTTAAGAAGAAATTTTTCCCATATTATCATTTAACCCTTTCGATATTACCGGTGACTATAGTCACCCGCCGCCTGACACTGGCTGGTTACTAGCAGTCACCCATCAAAATTTCACAAGAAGAATTAATTATTAGATCATAGCTTGTAATTGGATATTTTTTAAATACCATAATATCTTATATTTCATGTATTATATACATTGCAACTTCAATACAGAATTAATTATTTATATTACGTCACTAGCCATTAAAAGGAATTCGTCCGTTAAGGGTTAACCTAGGCAAAATGAACAGAGCAGTCGCAAAAAACAACAGTGATCGAAACCTTCGAAAGGCCCGACATTTCCAAAAAATTCCAAAATCTTCAAGATACTCCAAATCTTCAATAGCTATAGGGTTTTCATTGCACATAATGCAAATTAGACCGGTAATTAACCAAAATTTCCTATTTTATATCTATTAGGTTGGTAGAAAATTAATGTCGGTTTTCAAACTTTATCTTTAAATACACATGTTGAGAAAAGGAATAACTTTTTTTAATCAAAATAAGTTCCATTACAATTTACACATTTTTCCCAACGTGAAACAAGTTTTTTAATGTATTTTTTTTTTCTTAAATGATATAAGAAGACAAACAGATTAAAATGAACGGCTATCTTAAAATTAAGCGCCAAAGTTTGAAAATTCGACATTAATTTCTTACCAACCTAATATATGATAGCCTCGTTGATTCGGAACCCACCTAAACCAGAAGATCCTAGGCTAAATAACAACAGAACTTAAAGCCTGAAATGATGGTACAAAAAGAAACGAAACCCGTTCTAACAGCGGATTTTCGTCGATCGACATGCAGGAAAGAGAGAGAAAAGTAAAAAGAAACTTCAGCGATACTTTCAACGATGACACGAAGGCCCACGAAAAGGAGAAAAAGCCCCGAGACCGTGGATGAAAGTAGAGAAACAAATCGTAGAAAAGAAACGGCGAGGACAGGAGGCGAGTTCCCCCGAGGAAACGTATCCTCTTGCTCTTTCTCTTTCTCTCTCTTTGGCTTCGTTGCATGGCTTCTCCCGTTCGCGATATCCGTCTCCTCTTCTCTTTCCCTTTTCTCCGCGTTTTGTCGCTTTTAATCCAGACACGATTGCACGACAGAGGAACGAACGGGACGCTCGAACGGCGACAATGAAAGAACGTTAATGCTCGGAGGTTGATACCGATTTGAGCTATCAATGGCAGCCGGCTTTGATCCGGTGATATCGGAAAGATTGAAGAACATCAGTCGACCCGTTTTCTTCCTTCCTTCCTGCTGCTCTTTTTTTTTATTTGACGTGCGGTGAACTTTGAGATAGTCGAAGGAAAACAGTGAGGGAAAATTTGAGGCAAAGTTTGTGGCAAAATTTATAGAATCCGTAATTCACGATTGAAAAAAACTATGGATAAATTTCCAAAATATATAATTTATAATTTTATAATTTAATATAATATATAAAATAATATAAAATATATAATTTATAAATTTATAATTTTCCAAATTATGGAAAAGATTTGGGCAAAAATCGTGCGATTTCAGTCGCTCAGATATACGTGTCGACTCGCTTAACGCTAGAAGTACCAAACCAGTCAAAATGACTGGTACACAATTTTTTCAAAAAATTCTCAAAGTTTATAGGAGAGTCATAGGAGAAATATTCTGCGTCCAAATAAAAACACATAAATGACCGAATTGATCATCTTTTCCGCCTTTTGATTCCTCTTTTCTCAAAGTACTTATTTAATATATTGAAATATAATAGATTTAACGCCGGTAGTTCTAGTGTTAAATTCTCAATCGTCTAAGAGAAAAATGAATTTCCCAAGATTTCATTAAGTTTCTAAGAGTCGAGGAATTTTCTTCTTCGTCTCGGATAGAAGATATAATCCTCTTTAAAATGAACGTAACGAAGCACCGAAGAAAGGCTGATACTCCTCTTTTATACAAAGTCATCCTCCGTTTCTAGAACTAAGAAATTTCAATGCGTTTTAGCGTATTGTACGAGACACAATCGACAGTTGGGAAAATCTTTTACAAATAGTCCGTTTCATGGCGCATTTAAATTTCATCGGAAGAAAACCATGGCTCGGCCTGTTACCGCATACTTCACCGTCCACCGTTAGGACCCCGTAAGTCCGTTCCGTCACGGCGCACCGTGGAAACGAGACTTAGCCTTCCCTTCGAACAATGGCTTCCGACCGTACACGAAATTAGAGTCGCCCGAAAGCAATTTCAACGACCAACGATTACCTAGGCGATGCTGGTTTTACCAGAAGCGAGATTTCTTTCTTTCTTCCATTCTTTCTTTCTTTCAGTCTCGACTATTATGGTTGTGTTTGCTTAGACTTAATGTTTTAGATGGCATTAGAAGCATAGAGTCTATGGTATAATAAACAATATTTTTTTTTAAATTTCGTTTGAGGTGATTGGAAATTGAAATGGAGCCCAGTAATTGAGAGTCTTTTGGTATTTTATATTAAGATATCTTCTCTATAGAACTCTATTGTAGTGAATTTTCTATGGGCTTCGTTTTCCCTTTGGAATTCGGCAACTACTTTGTACCTTTTCCTAAATATACCTTCCACTCTGTAGATATTGCTAAGCGTGAAAAACTTCGCAGAATAGATATTAATTAGTTCGAAAATTAATTTCGACCCCCAAGATTGAGTCTGTTCCATCAGAACCTAGTCACTGGCCGATTAATCCTTTTAGTTTTTCATTGCAGATAATGTTTATTGGAGCTTAATTTCTTTGAAGCTGATCAACCGAGACGTTTTATCCTACAAAGACGAGGCTTTATACCGCGTTTACAACGTAAGATTCGATCGGACAGATACCTCGGCTCAATTTGCCCGATCGTCGAAAGCCGTTTCGCCTATCCATGAATAATAGCTTCGGACAGACATAATAGGAGGAAAGGAACGGTAAGTTTCATACGAAACCCAAAGCAGCCAGCGAAAGTGTTGCTTCGTCATTTTACGGTTCGCTGGCGACTTAAGGTAATGTATTTCGATTTGATCCACTTGAAACGTACCCCGATGTATCCACGGTATTTGAGTACCGTAATCCACAGAAATCGAACGTGAAAATACGAGCCGATCGGTGTTTAAGATCCTTTGAAACTGATACGGTGCATGGACCTACTGTTATTTCGGTTTTTATGAAGCTGTAAAAATATTCGGTATCGAATTCTACTTGTAGGAGTACGCATAATGGGAGGATAAAAAATGCAGTTGCTGAGGAGAAAGTAAAAAGAAACTGCAAGAGAAAGGGAGTAGAGAGGGTGCGCTGACGGGGGTGGTCGAAGAGCGATTCTAAATTTACGCGCCGTGGAAGGAAATTAACTTATAGAGAGGCTGATCTGAAACTTAGGTGTCTAAATTAACAATTCTGAGCTGAAGTATTCTTTTGGGTTCTGGTGGTCAAGAAGCTGAAGGCCAGGACTTACGATCAGTGGGCCCGAATTCTAATACAACTCCGCCATCATTTGGAAACTTGCGCGAAATTATTATTTAATATGTGAAAAATCGGTGGTTTGGAATCCACCCACGACAGTAGGGCCTAGACGAAATGACCACAGCAGTTAATAACGCTATGGTGAGTAACTAGCTGAAGACTAGGACTTGCAGTCAGTGGGCCCGAATTCTAATACAACTTCGCCACCATTTGGAAAGTTGCGCGAAATTATTATTTAATATGTGGAAACTCGGTGGTTTGGAACCCATCTAAGACAGTGGGTCTTAGGCAAAATAACTACAACAGTTAATAACGCTATGGTGAGTAAGCAATGGAAGGCTAGAACTCGCAGTCAGTGGGCCCGAATTCTAATACAACTTCGCCACCATTTGGAAAGTTGCACGAAATTATTATTTAATGTGTGGAAACTCGGTAGTTTGGAGCCCACCCACAACAGTAGGTTCTAGGCGAAATGACCATATCAGTTAATAACACTATGATAAGTAAGCAGCTGAAGGCTAGAACCCGCAGTCAGTGGGCCCGACTTCTAATTCAACTTCGCCACCATTTGGAAACTTGTGCAAAATTATTATTTAATATGTGGAAACTCGGTGGTTTGGAACTCACCTAAGACAGTAGGGCCTAGGCGAAATGACCATAGCAGATAGGGGGCTATGGTGAGTAAGAAGCTGAAGGCTAGCACTCACAATCATTAGACACTAAAGGAAACCTCCTTCGCCACCTTTGCGAATTTTTTCTTAAATTATACTATTAAGTAATAAATGTCAACGTTATCGAATATTTGAATTCCAGCATGATGCTTAGAAGTCCGAACCTTTTACCCCATACTTACCATAGCCCCCGAAGAATTCTACCCATATCCTTAAAAAATGTCGTCTAACTGCTACGCATACAACAGTTCCAATAACTCAAATGCTACTCGACTGGTAACTCTTGAGAGATAGAAATTTGAAGTTGCAAATATATAAAGTAGTGCTTCGTACATAATGAACTCATTGAAAGGTAGAATTTTTCAAGATCTCGACTACACCGATACCAAGTACCACTTCGAAGCCAAAATGTAAACCCGGAAGACGAAGCGCGAAGGGGAGGACACCGAGGAACAACAGCCCCACGAACGGGGTCAAAGAAACGGCGCAACAACCACGATAATAAAGGGTAGTTGAAAAATTTTGAGGAAAAAAACTGGAAGATAAGAGCCCCGTAATCGAGCTCGTTAAAAGTACCCAAGCCAAGGGGAGAGAAAATGCTAGAGATATTAGAAAAGAGGCGAGGGACGAGGGATACCGCGAGGTACCCTCGACTTCGAGAAGTTCGTCGAGGGTGAAACGAGAGAGGCAAAGGGCGCAAGTACACCGAGTCGAGAAGCAATCGTGGTTGTTCGTCCTAAGAGAGAAGGAGAGAGAGAGAGAGAGAGAGAGAGAAATGGAGAGGAAAGGAAACGAGAGGAGAGAATAGGAGAAAGAAGGAGAGAGGCTCTCGGGGCGAGTGGAGCAGAAGAGGAAAACGAAGAAGCCACTCGCGGGCGTAGACACTCAAAGGGGAAATAGAATTTCGAGCGGAGAACGCGCGAGGCCACGAGCAACGAGAGAGAGGCGACACGGAGCGATGATACACCTAGGAACTAGCAGCGATTGGTCGTTCGACCCAAAAAGGGTTGGATTTTCGAGAGAGCAGCGCGGCGTAAAGGGTGGAGCGCTCGAGGATCCTCAAAGTCGCTCGAGCGCCGCTGTAACAGCATACGTGATACGCGGCTAAAGAGCAACGGAGAACCAGAGAGGACGGAGAGAGTCGACGAGAGGAGAGGAGAGAAAGATCGCGAGAGAGAGAGAGAGAAAGAGAGAGAAGGAGGTAGAGAAAAAGAAAAAGGGAGAGAGACCACACGCGCCTGCACGCTCGGCTTTTCTCCGCTCGAGTGTACTCGAACGAGGAGACCAGCCTCGAGCTTGTTTCCCACAAGCTCGAAAGCTTGTTAGTGAGATTCGCCATTTTTTCCAACCCCTCTCCCTCTCGGCTCACCCTCCTCACCTTCCCCTACTTCTACGCGCGCATACCTCTCGTACACCGCCTCCATCGTGTGCCCCCCTTTTTCACCGCGAGAGCCCCTGACAAAAGGTCGACCACGAAAATCGAGCTACCGGCAAATCAAGAGTACTCTCCATTTTTTTCTTTCCCTCCCCCTCTCTCTCTCACTCTCTACATCTCTGCTTCTCTTCCGTCCCTTATCCTACCCCCCTTTATTTTTTCCCTTCCTCGTGCCCCCATTACGCCCCAGTTACCGCGATTCGCCGTCTCCTTCTCGTTAGTTTCGTGCCGATTCGACGACTACAATGCCGGAGAAAATGAAGAGATCGAGGAAGGGAGAGCTCGGAGAAAAATAGAGTGAGAGGACACGAGGAGAGAGAGGAGAGAGCCTCCAGGGGGAGGATTGATTTTTTTTTTCTCTCATTTCCTTTGGCTTTCTTCGGCTCTTGCTTCGAGAGAAGGAAAGAGAGAGAGAGAATCGGAGAGAGAAAAAGTGTGCGTGTAGTAGCGCGATCGCTCTAGCCGGGCATATACCTCCGACAACAAAGAGGATACCTATCGCAGCGTGCATTCGATCGAGGCCTCCTTCTTTTCCTCGTTCCCTCGGTCGACCGTGAGTCACGGGAACGAACCGAACGGAAATCACCTTGCCATGAAAAAAAGGCCACCCCATACGCGTATACGCACCGCGTAATGGGCTCCTCCGGCTGCCTTCGGTCTACCTATATACCTACATCGCCTACGTGCATGCTCGACTGCCCGCCTCTATAGGGTCAGCCTGACGTGGAAGTGGTCAATTTGTCTGGCAAATGTGTGCATTTACTCCTTACTGTTTTCGCTTCAGTTTTTTCACTAGAGTACGACCTGCCTCGGGGAAAATGGACCCTGCCGCCCGTCGTATATTCTCGCTGACGGGTATTATTCTTAACCCATTGACTGCCAACTACGAGATATCTCGTAGCTGCACTATAAGTTTGAATTATTAAGTTAACAATAATGGCTGAGCGTGTGTAGAAATTTTGGAACAAACATGTTCTTTGTATCATTACAAATGTCGAGATTATATTTTTGATTGTTGGAATCAATGTTCTAAAAACTTTCTGTCATCTTCTCAAATTTTAAGAAGCAAAGGTAATATTTGCTTAGTTTTCCTGGCAGTGAATGGGTTAAGTGTCCTCGTGGATACCACGCAATTCTCTGGCAATTTTAAGTTTCGCAGGGAGGAAAAACAAACATACGTGCTTTTCAACTGCTTGCATATCGGGGATTTTGTGATTTTCTTGAGGATGGGAATGTACGTTTGTAAAGTTTGTGGCTAGTTGTCGATGGGAAAGACGGAATAATGAAATTGCGGGAGCTTCGTCCCTTTGGAGAAAATAGGGGATGCGACCCTTGTATTTGTTGCTGTTATATTAATTTTGTACTGTAGAAGCTTGCAAATTTTAGTATAATTTTTGTTATGCTACAGGGAATCTTCAAGTTACTTGGGATTTTTATTTTCTTCTTTCCTAGGGGTAGCAAATTCTACCACCCTCGGAGAGTTATATCGACTAGCTGTGCTGAGTAATAACAAATGCGTTCGAATCTCACGACGGTTTAAACTTGAAATCAAGGTCATCTATCGTATCAACAAAAGAAAACGTTATCGCGCAATCAAATATTCTTTGCTTCCTATCATACTTCAAAATGAAAAACGTAGCCGGAAATTGGACGTCGTCCCTGTGACAAGCAAGAATCACCGATTTCCTTTGCGCGAATCTGCTTCCTCCATTGATATCAATCGACCGAGACAGACGAAAATCATCAAAGTCTTTAACACTGGAACTACCAAACCAGTCAAAATGACTGGTACACAATTTTTTCCAAAAATTCTCCAAGTTTATAGGAGAGTCATAGAATAGATATTCTGCGTCAATCTTGTAAAACATAAATGGCCGAATCGATCATCTTTTCCACCTTTTAATTCCCCTGTTTTCAAAATACTTATTTAATATTTTCAAATATGATAGACTTAACGCCGGTAGTTCTAGTGTTAATGAAATTGTACAATTACAATTAAAACTATCTACGATTAACATGAGTTTGAGAAAGGTTGAAGAAAATTCGTCCATTTAATCGTTTCCATTTCGCAACTGTAAAAAATACAAAATCAAAGGAGCTACAGCCTACCATTTAAACAAATGTCGAAAAATTTGCCAACTAATTGTTTCGACCACTTTGATCGAATCTAAGATCAAAAAATACTTAATGGAGCACCTTATCGCCTCTCTAATTCCTCAAAATTCTCTGCACCTGATAAATATACTCTATCTTTCCATTCTCCAACATAATCTTCGTAATTATCCGAACGATTAACTTCATTTTCGAGCCTCACAATTCTTCATTGTAATTAACTCCCCTAAAAAATTTTCCTTTCGCTCGAAACATCTCTTATTGGCATACACCGATATGCAACCCCTTAATTCAGCTTCAAATGCGACAACAAAACATTGGATTCATAGCGGGTTCAACAACTCCAAATTTCCAGAGTACCCAAGAGTCATGGGAAGAAAAAAATTAATTGAACGTTAATCGATACGGGAGAAACGAACACGGTAATATGCAGCGCGTTGAAAAAACAGTTGGTATTTGCTCGTCGCGCTCGCAAGCCGTGCTTGCTCGAGGGTAAGAGGCCATGGAAAGAAAAAGGTTCGAACTTTTACCTGGCTCCATGGCCTGCCATAATGGTTCGAGGGAAAAAAGAGGAACAAGGTAGGCCCCGTTTTGTATTATCGCAATCGAGTCGACTCGAGTGGATTTCGAAAAAACTCCGGTCGCCGTGAGAGACCCCACGGAAAATATTTTTCGAATCGTACCTTCGAGAGGACGGAAGAATTCGTCGTTCCTTGGAAACGCAGCGATTCGATCGAGAAAAGTTTTCTGCAATGGTACCGGGGCACTTCCGGTTTGGGTGAGTGCGCTGCCGTTGACTTGGATCGCTGATATTTCGTGATTAGGAATTTTGTTTGGTGTTTTAACACTAAAAGAACTGGGTCAAAAGAACTGGGTGCCATTTTTTTCTAAAAATTCCTCAAATCGATAGGGTAATTGTGCAGTAATTATTTCAGTTTTATCTTACAAAACCTATATTACTTAATTAAAGATTAATTAATCTTTTTCACCTTTTGATTACTTCTTTTCTGAAGTACTTATTCGGTATATTTAAATATAATAAATATAATATATAATAACGCTGGTAGTTAACACTGGAAGTATCAAGGCACTCAAACCGAATGGCTTCGAATTTTTTCGCAAAATTTTTTAAGTTAAATGGGAAACCATACAGTAGATATTCCACGCCTATCTTATAAAATATAAATTACTGTATTAACGATCAGTTTCACCTCTTAATTCCCCTTACTAATTATATTTCTATTCTAAATTTGGAGGATACAAAGTACAAGACGTCAATCTGATCGCAGAAAGTCTGTAGATGGTACTCGTTACTGTTTAACGTACCAAAAAGTGTGCACTAATTATTAATTTCCATCTTTTTTACCAACCGGATGGAAGATTGTTAGAATAAACATCTGATTTAACCAAAGAGTATGCTATATCGATATCAAAAAATCCTAACTTTGCAAAGATTGTAGATGAAACTCCGAAACCCGGATCTTTACTTGAACCAAACAACACTTTCCGTAAATGTAAACTCAAAAATTGTTCTTTTCGTGCTTATAACGCACTTACAATGCCCGACAAGAGCGAAAGTTTCGCTTTACTGGCTTGGAGGAACACGAACTGCATCTGCAACATTGTTAGGAGAAAAAGAGTGAAGAGAGAAAAGATGAGGATCGAGAAGCTTCGGAGGCGAAGTCAGTAAGCGTCCATAAATATTCACGGGCAGATTTATTTTACGTGCGCTTTAGGGATAAAAGATAATCTTTCATGCATGACACACAATTATTTGGCGGGGCTTTATTTTTCGGCGAAGGGTAAATCATACGCGTAATAATTGATGCGTGCAATTTCGCCTGCGACGTGGTGCGATTTGACGTCGACTCTATTCCTATGCGTGTACTATCGGGAGCTGAAAAGTTGGTGGTCGGAAGATGAGGGGTAGAAAACTAGACTCGCCTCTATTTTTTATAATATTTAGATTTATAGCTGCGAGAAATATGCGAGGAAATTTTGCTATTCTATTAATAATAACATTTATCTACTGAATTATGAAAAAATGTAAATAATAGGGGCCTATGGTAGCTATGAAATTAAGAGATTTCCCACTCCTAATAGATTTTTCTAAGTTATCACCTACTTCTTTTAGTAAAGTGGCATTTTTCTTTTTTGTTCGGCGAATTCTACAAAGAGCTGAACTGTTAAATAGTCATATATTAAGCTGTGAATTTTAACACTATTCCTACCACGACCAGTCAAATGACCGTTTTTAAAATTTCGATTAGAATTTCCTATATACAACGTAATTGAATCGCCTTTAAACTTCACAACTTTTCCTCAAATATACGCATAATACATTCACATTATAATACATTTTTCAATATTCACTTCTTTTTTTACTGTTCATTTTCTGGGAAAAAATTATCATTTGACAAATTCACCGGTTGCGGTAGGAAAAGGCATACGTGAAGTGTCGGTCGGAATAGTGTTAATTTATACGTTGAATAAAAATTATTCCAATTAAAATTTAATTGTTCTGGTTGGCGCAAAGAGCCGGAGATTGGGCTGAAAGAGACATGGATTGTCGATCCTTGACTTGTGACAGTAATTGCTAGGCGAAATGGAAATATCAATTATAGCCGAAAAATGAAAAAAAAGAATTACAAGATTACTGAAGGTGTTCCCTTTTTATATGACGATTCACGAAGATCGTCTTGATGAGCTCAAGCCAATCACAGCAGACTACCATCTTTCCAGCTCCGTACAGTACAATGCAATCACGCGCACCCGGCTGCGTTGCGAACAAACGCAGATCTATTTCGCAGGCGAAAGTTGAATATTAATCGTCGCTGATTTCTGAATCACCATTCCACTCTGTCCCTAATGGTATTAACATACGATCTGCCCGATCGAGAGTCGTGAATACGAGAATCTCGAATTACATGGCTTTGCAAACTGACGAACGTGTTCAGACGTTCGATTGGAAAGGTTTGTCATGTATTTTGATCAATTCAAACGTTACGCGAGATGTTTTATACAGGATAGTCTTTCAACTGCAACTGGATTGCTGTGATCGATGTTGTTATTGAAACTGTCTTATTAAACGAAATGCAATAAATAGGAATTTGCTCGGAACGAACGCTAGTTTTGGGTTTAAGCTTTGAGTGAGAGATGATCAATTGGAGACATCGAGCAATGCGTGAAATAGATATTCCACGATGTTTCAATTTTCTACTTTCTTAGTTCATTGAAGACACAGTCGGTGTTGCAGACGATGTTAAGTTCTTTAATAACCAACAGCGCTGTTAACACCCTAAAGTACTTACAACTGGCAAAAAGAATGAACTGACATCTTATGTAACCTTTATGTATCATCTCGCTAAAAAAAACGCCCTAATAAATTCAATAAAAGTCTATTAACTCGCTGCACCAAACAATTTCCAATCTCCACCCAACTAGAATCGCTACTCCCACAGTAACAACCTACTGCCGCCAAAAAAAATAACTCAATTATCAACATTCTAACTTTACACAACGCTCCGTTTTATTATGCGGCAACTCGATAAGCAAAACGCCCCTAATAAATTAAAATTCAAAAAAAGTCCATTTACTCGCTGCACCAAACAATTTCCAATCTCCACCCAACTAGAATCGCTACTCCCACAGAAACAACTTACTACCGCTAAAAAAGTTAACTCAATTATCAACATTCTTACTTTACCCGACGCTCCATCCAATTATTCAACACCTTCCCAAAAAAACAACCGCCTCTAACAAACTGAAATTTAATCAGGGCGTATATGTCCGCCTCTCGCACGTGTCAATGGACACACGAGGGCGTGCATCCCCAACTTCGCCGACAAAAGGGTTAAAAATAACGAACCACACCTCAGGTTCTCGCGGTCCTCGATGTCCCGTGTTCGCGCTAAAGATAAAAGTCCAAACCGCGCTGCCGAAGATGGCCTCGGAAGCCGAAAATCCCCCCAGGTCATTCGACGAGGAGAAAGAAGACCGGCATGCGTCCGATGGTGCGCTTTTGCGCGCAAATATTACGCGCACGTGGAGAATCGTGCGTCCTCGCACTCGTAACGACGGAGGAGCGTTGCTCAACGGCGAGGAGGGTGTCTCTACTAACTTCTCCATTAACCCTTTTAGTGCCGGGCGAAAAAGAGGTGCCTATGCGAGAATAACCGGCCGAATTTCACGGTTTTACTAGGGTTTGGGAAAATGCTCATAAAAACCAAACAAGAAACAATATTTACATGATTCAAAAAGCAGTATATCAAGGACGAAATAGAGAACAAAACAATGACACTAGTTTTTCTATATTCATTGAAAATTATATAAATAACAAAGATATAAAAGAGCATAAAGAAAGTAAAAGTTGAGTTCTCTCTTACAAAACGTATTTGCACATACAAAAAGTCATCTTTTCATTATAATTTTATATAGACCATTTATTACAAACTATATACTTTGCATTTCCAATATATTTTGTAACAAGATAAATAATATTATATAACAAAAATAAAAAATAACACGAAGGTACACGGTAAGCGGTGGCTCGAGGTGGCTCGGCGCGACCGGTACGCGGGCAAAAGTTTATTTATTTATTACCCATTGTCGTATAGAAAAACTGCGACTTGTAATTGCTTTTTGAGAGTCCGTAGTTTGACCCTCGGCAGTTCCAAGTCGGCATAAGCAATAGCAAACCGCGTGTCGCTACATACTGCTAACGACAACTATCGAGGAAAAACTAACTGATCCTACATGTCGCTGCGGCAATGCGATTTTATTTCGTGAGAGTCTTCAAACAATTGTTTATATATTACGCTGTCGACATGAAATGAAATTAGACCATTTATAACGTTTTATAAATTTATTTTGAGATAGAGTTCTCCCGAAATGTGAATAGTAAAGCGCCACAAAGGTGCGGGCCGATATATCGGCTCTGGCACTTCTCGCCAGTGCAGCAAGAGCCGATATATCGGCTCCCGGCACTATAAGGGTTAATATTAAAGATACGAGATGCGCCGGGCGACGACGGGGGGACACTTTCACGGCTGTACGACCACGATGGATTTAGCTTTCGCGAAATATGTACAACCGGCCAGGGCCGGTTCGATTGTCTTACTCGCCCTGGCGAGGAATGCGCGTTGGACTTTGAGGTTTGATCGTTGACGATGATTTTGGGGTGGAATTTGGAGCTTCATTTTGACGAAATGTAGTGGTCCGTGGTGAGATGGACGTTTGAGGCTAATTTCTGGGTGGTGGAAAGGGTTTTTTGAATTTCTGGGATCAGGTGTTTGCGATCGATCAGTCTGGGATTTATGGGGTAGGACAGGCTGACTTACCGATGCTGCGTTGTATTTACTATTAGGTTGGTAAGAAATTAATGTCGGTTTTCAAACTTTATCTTTAAATACACATGTTGAGAATGGGAATAATTTTTTTTAATCAAAATAACTTCCATTACAATTTACACATTTTTCCCAACGAGAAACAAGTATTTTAATATATCTTTTTTTCTTAAATGATGTAAGAAAATAAACAGATTAAAATAAACGGCTATCTCAAAATTAAGCGCCGAAGTTTGAAAACTCGAAAACCGACATTAATTTCTTACCAACCTAATATTAACCTTTGAGAGATGGTGGGATCTTGTTTTTCTAATTGTCAAGGTTAGCTGCTACGATTGGGTCGGAGATTCGTGGATTTAGATTCTCCGAATTACCGATTCCATGACGTGCAATTGCGAGTAACTCCTGGAAGATGATTCGTATTCTTTCTCTTTATTTTTTGGCTACAGTTATAGCATTCGGTTGGACCAGGGAAAAAACTGCAACCTTAAATCTGCAAAATCACCAAAGACCCAGAAACTATCATAAAAACAACCCATCAACGAAATCTCCGGACACTTAAAATTCCCAACTGAAAATCCTTTTCGATCCATCTACCCGTCCAAACCTCAAAACGGAAAAAAAACCCATCGAATACAATTCCACGATGCAGCCTCGACGAAGCGAACCCCGCGGAACTTGGCTCGCAATTTTTCACCGTTTTACCCCGGCAAGTGTTTACGCAGGCAGAGGCGGACAAATTGTCAATGGGGATTAAAGAATCCTCGTACATTTGGCAGGTGGTTAAGCACTCGACGATGCATAGAGGCGCGCATTATAGAGGCGGAGGCAGCAGACGCGCGTTGATGCAGCACGTGGGCTGCGATCTTTTCGAAATAATTTAGGGGACGGGATCCCCGTACGCGGGCATATACACGCATCTGCACGGAGTTATTTATGATGGATTAGACCGGGATTTAACCCACGACTAATTTATGTCAGGCCACGGGATTGTCGACTCTCGACCATTTTCTCTACCCTATCCCTTTCGAGCCAACGGGCAACCGGCGAACGTACGCAACGTAAGCCGGACGGACTTTTCCTATGGTTTTCTAATCTCTGCGGGGGAGGAAGGTCGTTGGGAATACCCAGACTCGATGAGACTGCTCCTCTTTTGGTATATCTCCGGGTTTCGGTTGTTTATGTACTTTGCTTCTGGAGTTAAGTATTTTTTCTTCTGATACGCTGTTCCGGAGGGCTTTATGAGAAAGAGGTAGGGACACGGAGAAGATCGGAAAGAATTTGTTCGTAGTGTTACGATTTTTGTGCGGGGGTAATGCAGTCTGTGGGTAGAACATTTTTGTGAGGTGATCCTGCGTGTTATTTTTGCAAAGAGTTTTCGTGAAGTAGAGATTTCTTTGGGCAGATGTAAAACTTGAGATGTAGGTGCTTTATACGGAGACACTGTGTGAATCATTAATATTTGCAAATTTGCCTATGTCAATCTTTGCTTGTATATCATAGTCTACTATATCCTTCGACGACCTACTGCAGCAAGGAAAAATGAATTTCTACTAAAAGTATGGATTTCTACAATTATTTCCTTCTACATGAGAACATAAGACTTTGTTCCGTCTTTTTGAACTTTCTTCCCGCAATCTTGTAAGTCCTACACTGAAAACAAGCCTTAGGGCGTTTTCTGAGTACAAAATTAATATAAGTCCGGGTCTCAATTCCAAGAAAACACCGTGGTAGTTGTCGATAGCTATGACAAAACAAGTGAGATACGTTCGAAAAGCTGAGACGTAATGTATGTAAAAAAGGTCTTCGTCGTATCGAGTACCCAAAAAGAACAATCCGTCAATCCATAGCATCGACGTCGCCCAATCTTCACCCAATTTAACCGTACGTTCACAGCCTGTACGAGCCGACGCGCAATAAAGCACTTTCCTTCCTCTCTTCCGCCGGTTAAGAACAGTCAGTGAGTCGTAGCATGAAATCCAAGATGAATAGAAGGTAAGATGGCGGCGAGAACGACTTGACTCTGTGGAGGTTTCCCCGCGGCGCGGTTCCGGGGCACCGGGGTCCGCGTGTCCCTTGTATTATTCAGGCCGCCATTATTGGACCCCTTGGTCCGGCTGGCCGACACGCTCGCCCCCGCGGGACAACGCAATTGCATCTGCTCGGAATGAGAGTGGCCGAGGGTGGCCGAGGGTCAACTACGCCGCGTATCGCAGCCCCGTATAAGGAGGAACGCGGCCGTTTAACCCCTCGTACCCGAGTTCGGATCTAGTTACTTAAGTTCGGCGCTCCTGCAAATAAAAGGAGAGCGTAATTTATGGCCACGGAGATACCGGGACACAGAGCCGGATAGAGAGGGCGGGGGAGAGGAGGATGGCGTCTGGGTGGTGGAGAGAGAGCGAGAGCTAACGGTAGAGAGAGAGAGAGAGAGAGAGAGAGAGAGAGAGAGAGAGAGAGAGAGATGCGGAGAGATATGTACTTATAGAGAAACATGTATGTACCTATGGTGAGAGAATCGAAGAGGTGGAGAGAAAGATAGATTTCGAGGGTGAGAGAGGAGGATGGCGCCGGGAGGGAGGGAGAGAGAGAGAGAGAAGATGCGGAGAGATATGTACTTATAGAGAAACATGTATGTACCTATGGTGAGAGAATCGAAGAGGTGGAGAGAAAGATAGATTTCGAGGGTGAGAGAGGAGGATGGCGCCGGAAGGGAGAGAGAGAGAGAGAGAGAGAGAGAGAGAGAGAGAGAGAGAGAAGATGCGGAGAGATATGTACTTATAGAGAAACATGTATGTACCTATGGTGAGAGAATCGAAGAGGTGGAGAGAAAGATAGATTTCGAGGGTGAGAGAGGAGGATGGCGCCGGGAGGGAGGGAGAGAGAGAGAGAGAGAGAGAGAGAGAGAGAGAGAAGATGCGAAGAGATATGTACTTATAGAGAAACATGTATGTACCTATGGTGAGAGAATCGAAGAGGTGGAGAGAAAGATAGATTTCGAGGGTGAGAGAGGAGGATGGCGCCGGGAGGGAGGGAGAGAGAGAGAGAGAGAGAGAAGATGTGGAGGCATATGTACTCATAGAGAAACATATACCTATGGAGAGAGAATCAAGGAGGTGGAGAAAAAGAGAGATGCAGTGGGAGAGGGGATTAATAAGGTGGAGGGTGAAAGAGAGGGGGAGGAGTGGTGAGCGGGGGTGGGAGGATCAAGGTGGAAGGAGAGGGTGATATGTTGAGGGAGACATAGAGTACAGAGATCCAGGGGAGGGAGAAATATACTTGAGTAAGGGAAGAAGTATAGTAAATTAAATGTACTTGAGAAAAGTGGGAGGAGAGAGAAAATAGGGTGGAAGGTACACCTATTGAGAAGAAGAGATAAAATAAGTGTGCATCTTGCGGAAACGTTGAAAGAGAGAGGGGAAGGGAGGATGGTAGAGAAACAAGAAAATATGTATTTATGGAAAAAGAGAGAAGGGTTGAAGGTGAGAAAGAGAGACCCAAACTGGTACGGCCGAAGAAGAGGCAGAAAAGAAATAGGTGGAGAGGGCTGGGAAAAAGATAGCGAGAAAGACACGGAGTTACCACAGGGTGAGGGAATAAGAGAAAAAGAGTTAGTAGAAAGAGAGGGTGGAATAAAAATGCGACGACCTCGGGTGTACAATGCTCGAGAGTAAAAGAGAAGAGAAACGAAAGAAGGTTAAAGCGGATAAGACTCGGATACGGGATGACTAACGCACGGTGGAAAGAAAAATGAGGAGTAAACCATGAACCAAAGAGAAGAACGCTTAAATCCGGGTAAAAAGAACCCAAGAATCCGAAGGCATCTGCGCGAATATACGAAAAGAATCGTAATAATCAAGTGTAACGAAACAACCGTCAAAAATGAAAAGGAAAAAGGTCACGCGACAAACTCCAAAATCGCCCTACATCAACAAAAAGTAGTACGAACATTAAGAAATATTTTTTAAAATATAAAAAACACCGTGAACAAAACCCCCCAAACAGCTCAAACTTAAATATCTCCACAATTTACACTAAAAGAAGTATTGCGAAAACGGAAGACCACGAGCCAAACCGGAAATATCGCAGATACCAAGTTCGACAGGGGTCGCAGGCCTCAGACTGTCAATCACTGGGTCCTGGGTCAAACCTCCCATCGCGTGTGACAATTTTTTCCCAAATTATCATCTAATATAGCATCGATAATTCCAAGCCTACCAATAACAGTACCTCCAAGGCAAAATAATCGCAGCAATTAAAACAGAAATCAAAAATTACAACAGTCATCGCATCGAATCTCAACAGAGTTTTGTACCGATTTGAATAATATTTTGACTTTTTCACCTGGACGCATTACATGCTAGACAGCAGGACTTTACCATTTTGAGACCAACGCGTAAATATTGACTGAATTACCAAATTCGTAAATAATACAATTTTTAAAGTCGTATGAAATTTTATTGAATTCAATAGCGCCGGTCACCGGTGACCCCCATGGCGTGTTAATGGCAGGATAGATCAAATACAACACCGTGAAATATTGCAGAAAACAATGTTGCCGTACGCCATTTACAACATGCCGCATGATTGATCATTTCAACAACAAAAATACACCCAAAACGGTTAAAACGTGGCTGTAGCATAATAAAGTTAATGTTTTGCATTGGCCTGCACGATTTTAACTTAACCCCATATCTTAGCCTCATAGAAAATCTAAGGAGTGAGGTAGAACGATCGATGAGGCGCGGAAAGTTTTCAAATTCTGATAATTCATTTGCCAAAGTATGCCGGCTTTCGAATTCTTTATAATAATCGTACCTCCAAATACGAATTGAAAGTACGCCAAGAAGATGCCAAACTATTATTAATAATAATGGAAAATCAACTAAACATTAATAAATCGCTCGGAAACTTTTCTCGGGCTATATTATAAACAAATATGTAAAATTTAAATGTAAGAAAATAAACATATCTTTTTTAAAGACGATTTCCGTGAATTCTTATAGATCATTAAATATTCTATCGATGTACGTAATGAGATTTTTTTATAATTCCAAATGAAATACGTGAAATATCATGAAATACAATAATCAATCTCATTCGGAAACCTTTGTCCTCAACTGTATATCCATTTTTGTATCCAACTCATAGTCTCCCAATTACTACGCCTAAGAAAAAATCCCTGTTATCATTGATAAACTTATATCATACTTCAAATCTGCTACAGCCACCTACTGCTAAAACAGTAGGTCCTAGACTAAATAACCGTAACAAGTCGAAAAGAAATACCAAGCCCGAACAATCCTTCCAGCGATAAACAGCCTGCGGAATATCACGTACAGCGTTACTTCGTGTAACCGAGAGTATACCTCGGTCTCTAAAAGCGTGTCCTCGCAAGGAGAACACGCCAGGTTTACGGAGCACCGTCCCGTCGTGGAGAAGGCGAAGAAATAAGGCGGATAAGGGAGGAGAGCACGACGGAAGACACGTTAGACCCTGAGTGATCTATGGCCAAAGATAAACCACGCGTTCAACAAGTGTGCGTCGCCGATAGTCCCTGCCACGACGTAGACGCTCGAGACGCGCCAATTTTTCGGTAAATCCAATCGCTGACGGAAATAAACGCGACGGAAGGAGCGGTGGGAATCGAGGGAGTTAAAATTGTGACGAGTGAGGCCGTCGAGATTGGAGGTTTTTAATTGAGGATTAATGCTCGGCGGGATTAAAATTTGAGGCTTGAATTTTTAGTGTCAGTCGGAGAATTGCGGAGGTGGCGTGATGAAATTGGGTTGGTATTATTTTTTATGTAGAGAGGAAATAACCGTTTTGTTATGAAATAACTAAAACTCGCAATTATAATATTCCGATTCAATTAAATTATTATTTAGTATATTAAAAACTCGGTAGTTCAGTAAACTCACGTAAAACGGCAAGTCCTAGATTAACTGAACGTAGGAATTAAAGCCGAAAAATACAGAGGGAAGAAAGAGGATGATTTTGAGAAATACTGTGATTTTACACTTACAGAGATGTCGTCTATGTAGCAGCTACAATTAATAAATAAATTAGTCTAATTGTTCCAAGAACTTTGTCTAATTGCTGCAATTTGTTTAATAGAGGAAGGTAAAAAGTTCCGCCGAGAGAACCGCATTCACGTGGGAGAAATTCCGAGCAGATATAAGCGCTGGACTGTTTTGAAGTATCGCCAGGCGACCATCCTCGACTAGTCGCAGTGGAGAACGTTTGCCCGAAGGGTTAATCTAATTTTTAATTAACCCAACGACACCGTCTCGTTCGACGGAATATCTCGAACGATCACGGCAGACCAGAGAGCGGTCCTCGCGGCGGATGGAAATTTTAATATTCCATCGAGCGTGGCATTCGTGGAAAGGCGCGCGCCGCATCTCGTGGAAATTCCAACAACATAATTAAAAGTTTCGTGTGCCAGTACCCTTAATAAACTCATTGTTCCTAAGTCAATACTGGCCGGTCGGAAGAGAGAGAAAGAAGCTGAAATAGAAAAGAGAGAGGCAGAGAGAGAGAGAAATTGAGAGGGAGGGAAAGAGATAGAAAAAGACAGAGACAGACGGAAAGACAGAGGTACAGGTACGTGGAGATAGAGACTGAGAGGTAGTGAAAAAGAGGGAGTGAAAAAGAGGATAGACAGAGGCTAAAAGGAAAGAAGAGACAGAGGAGTGGAAAAAGAGAAAGAAAAACAGACGAGCCGAGTGAGTGAGTAAATGAGTGACCGATTGAGTAAGTGAATGAGAGAACGTGAGCGAGGGAGAGATGGAGAGGGGTGTTCCGTTAACAAGCGAGTTAATTACCCAGTGAAAAATTGCTTTCTTAGAAAAATAATTAGCCGCGACCTGAACACGCAAATAAAAAGTTCAACACCGGCAGAGAGCGCGGAGGAACGTGCGGCCGTACGTGAACCGCCATTGTGTGGTGAAAATGGCGGAAAACTCTTGCAAATAATGACCCTACGACCCGGTTTTTTAGTTAACAGCTATGTAGGAAACAAAGCGCTGTTGGGAGGGAGAAATGACTGGGTTTATTGAGGATGCTGCGGTTGAGATTTGTGACGGTGGCCGCCGGAAGTCTCTAAGACCAAAATGGAGGAGGAGCATCGGTTTCATTGGAACCGAATTCGATGCGTTAGAATAAAGTGGACGATGAAGAGTGAGAATTTTGGAATAGCTTGAAAGTTCGGAAGATAGAAAAGTTGATTATAATTAAATTTAATTAGGGTTCGGTACTTTCCGAGGTGTGAAGTACGATCGCTGCTTACAATCAGGAGGAATACGGCACTAAAATTTTTTCGAATGTTAATGATTTATTAGAGTTTTTCGGTTAGAGGTTGAGAATCTTGAAACTTCGTAATTTATGGCTCTTTTGATGGCTGCAAAGTTAATGCAGGAGAGGCTGCAGCAACTTCTGAATAAAGTACAGTACTTTAGCAGTAATACCATTTAAGTCGATTCAGGGCTATGGCGAATATGTAGCTAAAGGCTCAGACTCGCAATTAATGGGCCCGAGTTCAAATCCCCGGTCACCTCTCCGATGATTTTTCGTAAATTAGCATAATATATCTCAGTCTTCGTGGTTCAGAAGCCACCTAATACCGTAAGACCTGGGCGTAATGACTATAACAATTAAAAATGAACATACAAAACAACAAATCGGTCCAGCTAATTTGAAAACTAAAAAATTAATAGACACCACTTACGAATTGCTACAGCAACATTAACTAAGTCTCCGAGTCTACAACATTTGCCCAAGAGCAAATTCCAACGGTCTCATTTGAAAAATTAGTCCGGCATAATGTATCTACCTATTTCATCCTCGACCGTTCAAAATTCACCGGAAGCGTCTCACTTTCACCCATTTTTAAAGCTAAAATTGACAGAAACACCTCGAGCAACTCACCTCTGCGGTATCTAGAACCTTAAATTCGATGACACGTGTAAATGCCAACCCTGGCACCCGCCGAAATATCTCCTAAAACATCCCCTAAGTTGGTACCGGACAAAGACACGTTACAGAGGAGAAACGAGGCCGAGAAAGCGATCGTCGTCGTAACCTATCCAGGTTATTACAGTTCCACTCTATCTCATTGTCAAAAGCAGACGAGGAAAAAAAAAGGAAGCAATAATGGTTCGCACATAATGAGAGGAGAGCGAGTTTCGAAGGATGGTGGGCAGAATAAGCAACGAAAACGACGGGCAAACGCGAGGACGAGGAGAAGAACAGCAGAGACCGCTCCTGGGAGTGGGTGGGAGAGAGGAGAAAGCGAGAAAGTGAAAAAGGGAGAAGAAAGGCGAGCGTGGAGAAAAAGAAAATGAGGGGGAGTATGTCGTGCCTCGACCTGGCCTCGTCGTTCTGATAATATGTAGAAGTATACAGGGTGTCCCGTGGCCGATTGCGATTATGCGTTGAAAACTAAGCGAAAAATGTAGAAGAACATATTTTCATAGGCTGTTGCACATTGGAGAACACTGGTCTCAAACTTTTTCTGCGGTAGCGCGCATTTTCCTGGGTTTTGGATGACGGTAGCTTAACACTAGAACTACCGGCGTTAAATCTGTGATATTTCGATACATTAAATAAGAACTTTGAAAAAAGAGGAATCCAAGAGGCGGAAAAGATGATCGATTCGGTGATTCATGATTTCTGAGATGGACGTAAAATATTTATTCTATGACTTTCATATGAACTTGGAGAATTTTTGGAAAAAATTGTGTACCAGTCATTTTGACTGGTTTGGTAGTTCTAGTGTTAATCTAAACTTCAGACCTTGGGATTCTTAGATCCTAGAACTTAAACCGCACCTGACCTCTAAGCTGATATCTCTTGCAATATTCTCTACCAATTAGCATAGTAAGTAATATTCTAGAAGGAAATGACCATTTATAATCTTCACAGAAATACTACTGCAACTGTTCTCCATCTTTTTAAGCAGAACGACCAAAGTTTCATCGATTGTGGGACACCCCGTACATGTATATCTGGGCCCCGAAGGAAACATCGGTCGAGAGAGAAAGAGAAGTCCCGAAGGCATGCTTCGAAAGCTCGCGGCGGTCCCCTTTGTCGAAGATTCTTCGAGCGAGAGGAGAAGAAGCCGCGCGTGGAGGAGGCTAGCCTCTCGACGTAAAACGAGAAGTACTAAACAAAACAGGATGCTATTAGGTTTTTGCCGCGCTTCACCGAACCTCTCGTACGCGCTCAGCTTCGGTAGCTTCTGCGCTGCTTCTACCGATACCCGATCATCCTCGTGTATACTCCCTTTTCTTCCATGTCTAGCATTATCGACGTACCACGATCTGATGGAGGTCCTTCCTGGTACAAGGTTCGAAGTTGGAATGGAATCTTGGGAATCGTGCGAACTAAATTTCGGTGCCCGTCAGTTCTGGGACACTTGTCCCGAGGGGTGCGTACAATCTGTAGTTGTGAGAAATTGACTCGGTGGTTTGGAAATTACTGTGACACTTGATGCACAGGGTAACTTTTAGACGACATCGCTTTGGGAACATATATGTTTTTCAAGCGTGCCGTAATTGTAATTAGGTGACTTGTGTTCCGGAAGCTACGGTGGTAATTAAAGTCGAAACACCTGGACGACTTAAGGGTTGCTACTGCTTTTGGGTGTTTTCCTTTGCAGTGTATATATATACCACAGTAGCAATACATGGGCTGGATGATTTGGAAATAATTGGGATAATTAAAACTGAGAATATAAAGAACCACGATTCTACCGGAAGAAGCAGTGGTAGAAACGAGATGTCGCTTGGTCTTCGAAACAGCGAAGGCGATTGAATTTAATCTCACTACGGAATGTGAGACTTCCAGCATTCGCCCCATCACCTGTATAATGTCTCATTTATCCCTTTTCTATTACCTTGTATTTTTCTTTCTCTTTCAGAATTTTTTCGAAAAATTTACTTCCATCTAACGGCCATCTTATTTAAGCTAGCTTAACCCTTACAACACTACTGGGATATTTTATATCCCAAACATTATCATATAATTTTCATGTTATTATTGTACAATTTATTTCTATCTATTATTTTATTTATATGACAATATTTACTGCTGGGATAAAAATATCCCAGCTGAAAATCTGAAAACTCCTGAAATAAAAAAAAATATATTTCATTCTCAGCCGTATTTCTATTCTGTTTCCTGCGTCACAAAATATACACTGCTAAAAATTAGTCACTTTCCGAAGAAATAAAATTCAGTGTTGAAAGGGTTAAGACCTAAACCATAGCGTGACCGTATCGAAGCAACTCCAAAACACTATCATGCATCAAAACTGACCACATCAAAATGAAACTGCATAATAACACCTCGAAAAAAATGACAAAGCCAAACTCCATCGCAAAAACTTCACATAAATCACAAACATCTGCGAGCGGCATAGCAATGTGAGCGAAACCATCGATTCTCCGCATTTGAAATCCGAAGTAAATGCAGATAAGCTGCGGAGGTGCTATTTGGTTGTTACCAGGACGTTAAAGGTCCCACACATATTTCCCCGAAGCACTGCCTCCGCTGGAACGTGATTTTTGTACTAACTTACGGTCATGAGGAGAAAGCGACAGGGAGCGGTGCAATTTTTTCCCTCTCCTGGGCTCCGTGCGAAGCGACACAATGTATATCCTTTCCACGATCGCATTAATCTAATCGCCGGCAACGATTCTCTGCGATTACATACGCGACGTGGTTAAAGTTCGTTCGTCATAGCGAGAGGTACTCTCTCGAAATTACCCTATCGGGACAGCTTGGCCGGTGTCGCGTCGAATAGAAGTCGTTTGAAGAGAAAAGTCGCATTTGCAGAGTTCGTCGGCACCCTGGAGGATCGGTTAACGCGCTGAACGTCCAAGGTGTTTCTACTACTTTGCTGTTTCGGTTGGCACGAAGTTTTTCATGTCGATGGGTTCACTTTGGGGACTTTTTTTTTATTAAAGTTTCGTGTTTGGTGGTAGGAGATAAGTACGTTGGTAATTCTTTCTCTTGTATTTTTTAAACTGCTATGGTCTTTTGCCTAGGATCTACTATTTTACGTGGGGTCCGATCCATCGATGGTACGATACAGTAGATAATAATTTAGGAAAAAATTTCTCAGTGGTGGTAAGGTATTTCAACTTGGGCCCACTGATTGGGAGCTCAAATATTTTCATAACCATCCTAGCCTTGGGCCTATTGTTTTAGGTGGGTTCTGAACTACCCAGGCTATGACATATTACATAATACTTTAGTAACAAATTCTCAGAGGTAGTAAGGTGTTTCAACTTGGGCCCACTGGTTGAGAGTTCGATTTCTTTTCTACCCCGGACCTATTGTTTTATGTGAGTTACGAACTACCGAGGCTATGACATATTAAATAACACTTTAGTAACAAGTTGTCAGAGATAGCAAGGTATTTCAACTTGGGCCCACTGATTAAGCGTTCGAATCTTTTCATAACTATCCTAGCCTTGGACCTATTGTTTTAGGTGGTTTCCGAACTACCGATGCTATGGCATATTAAATGATAATTTAGTAACAAGTTCTCAGAGGTGATAGGGTATTCGAATTTGGGTCCACTGATTAAGCGTTCGAATCTTTTCTTAACCATTCTAGCCTTGGATCTATTGTTTTACATGGGTTTTGAAATACTGAGGCTGTGGCATATTAAATAATAATTTGGTAACAAATTCTCAGAGGTGATAGGGTATTTGAACTTGGGCCCACTAATAGCGAATCTGGGCCTTTCCCTCCATGCCCATCATAAGTATAATACTGATAATTATGTAAGTGTTCTAAGCCATTTACTGTTAATTTTCAGATAGTTGATATTTTATTTTTGGGGTCTCTGGCGATTTATGTGTAAAAGTATAACTCTGATAAAGTAGTTCCACTATACCATAATGTACATTTATGCAATGCAAATAAATAATATAATGTATAAGCAAGCGGGATACCCTAATACAGATTCATAATTAATGAAGCTCCTGTCGTCGCTTCACCAAGGACCTAAAATTTTAAAGGGGTTTCGTATCTACGACACGCATCACGTGGGAGAAATTCCCCGGAAGTGTCGACGAGGGAATTCCATGTCGATCCTGCTCAATCTCCATCCCCGTCGTCGCTACATTTCCTGACGTTTTCTATTTTTATAATCCAGACTTCATATGCCATACAATTGCATAATTTCTAACGGAGAACAATACTCCTCGTCGTTTTATTATTTTTTAAATTTAAATATCAAAACTGCATAGTTCTGTAATTTAGGTAGAGTTCTACTACTTTTGTAGTTTACAATTGGGCCTCAAACGCTCTACATTTTTGTATTTTCTGAAGCTGAACTTAGAATAGGAATTTACAATTTTAAATAAGTTTCAAAACACCTAGGTAACAAAATACCATTCGACCTACTTGTTTTTCGTTCCTTTTGCATTTTCGGCTTCGACTACCGTGGTGATTTCGCCCAGGACTTACCGTTCTAACAGTTGAACTACCAGCGTTAAATCTATTATATTTAAATATATTAAATAAGTACTTTGAGAAAAGCGGAATCAAAAGGCGGAAAAGATGATCAATTCGGTCATTTATGTTCCTAGGGTTGGACGTAGAATATTTCTCCTATAACTCTCCTATAAACTTTGAGAATTTTTGATAAAAATTGTGTACCAGTCATTTTGACTGGTTTGGCAGTTTTAGTGCTAATTCCATTCCGAATCCTGGAGTCTATGATATATTAATTAACAATTTAGACAACATTTCCCACAGAAAACAGGAGATTTGCACCGAAGTACACTGATTGCAAGATAAACATTTTACCTCCTCACCTACCATAGCCTTCGACTCAACCTCTTTATCCAGACTCTTAATCCTCATCGTCGCTACAGCTCCTAAACTCCATCTTCACATTTTCACAACACCCCATCAATCTCATGCTCAAAAATCGAGTCACAAAAATCCTCGACACGTATCCTAGCAAAACGAAAACCTCCAATTTGCAGAAAAAAATATAGGACATCCATAACGAACAACCTACCGATTCGCCATCACGAGAATCCCCCAACCGTTTCACCGAGGACGTACAATATTAAACGCATTTCAAACCGATGCCAGGATGCACATCACCCGTGATAAATTCCCCAGAGTCATCAACGAGGGGATTCACACTCGACTATCTATTCCCCGTGCGTCCAAGAACCCATCGAGTTTTCCACTGTATCCGCTAAATTCGCTTATTAACATTAAACAACTCCAATTTCGTTCCATCCCTCCATCCTCGACTATCGCTCGAAGAATTCGAAAAGCGTAACACCGTCGCAACGCCGCCAGACAGCCATGATACTCCAGCGACCCCATAGAGTCTTACGATAGCGAAAGTTCGTTCCGTCGTGTCTCCCGTTATCAACGATGCTCTTTATTTTTACGATTCCGGGTGGTCATATATCGCGGGAACTTTTTATATCGGAGGCTTGTAAAAAAAAGAAAAAGTAAAGAAAAGAAGATATGAAGATGCGAAGGGTCAGAGAAGGAATCGTGCGTGTCATATCGTAGGAGTAGGCGCGCTATAAAGCGATCTTGGGTCGCGAAAAAGGACATATAACACCGGAGGGATCGGTCGATCCTTATCCCGGCATTGAATCTCGCGAGAACACGGCTATCTGGTCCCCCGTGAACGCATTCGAGATTCGAGACTGGAAAGCAATTCGTCGGCGTAAAAGCACGTCCGCGTGCGCATAAATCCTCCCTCTCTTTCTCTCTCCTTTCCTCATTTCCTCTCTGTTCCTCTATCATTATCTCTCTCCCTCTCCCATCTCTATCGCAGTTTTTTCTATCCCCGTCTCTCTTTTCTCCCCCTACGGGGAATCGAATCGACGTAGAAAGGTATCCCCGTATTCTCGGGGTTACGATCGTGCGTTAAATCCAGGAGGAAGAACCTTCAACGTTGCTCCTCGTCGTGGAGAACATACGAAGCTTAAGGCAGCGCGGAAGCATCGCCAAACATAATAAAAGTACGCGCTATACGAGCCAACGACGGGCATGGAATCGCAGTTTAAATCGAGTCTATTGCCATCGAGGGAGAAAACGAAGGGACACCATTGGGGAGACGTTTGATACCGATTTTAATCGCTCCTCGTAAAGACGATGCGCGCGTGCAACTATAACCGCGCCCCGGCCCACCGATACTTTCGCGTTCGGTAATAAAGATGCTTTTATTAAATTCACGACGGCCTATGGTATCCCGTATCTACCTCCCCACACCACGGACAGTCTCCTTTGTTCGTCTTGCATCGATGGAAGGTTTACGAGACCGTTCGAGAGACGCGTGTCTTTATGATCGCGATCGTGACGACTGAAAGGACGGGGCCGATATCTTGGCCGATCGTTTCGTGTGCCGGCGGGAAAAGGGGAAGGGACAGGAGACGAGCAAAGAGAGGAAAGATCGTTTCACAGCTATCAAACAGGTTTAGTTAATGACCCGTATTTTCGGCTGTACCGTTATATTACCCTAATGCCGTAAAGTAGGTACTCGATGTACGAATTCCAGATGGGTCTTGCCGGTAATCGGAGGATCTGGTCTTCAACTGACTCTGCCCACGTTGAGAGATTGCTGGGTTTACGGTGGATGGAATATCGTTGGTTTGTATTTCGGGGTACATCGATGGGGTTGTATTTCGTCTGCGAGCTACAGCTTTAGGTGGGCGAAGATTCACCGATTTCACTCTGATATATCGAGGGATAAATTAGGATAATGTCTAGGAGGTGCAGAGATCTGAACTCGGGGCAATTGATTGGATACCGAGCATTTAATTTCATAGCAGGGAGGAATGATATTGTGGATGTTTTGTTAAAATAATATTAACACTAGAACTAACAAACCAGTCAAAATGACTGGTACACAATTTTTTCCAAAAATTCTCCAAGATTATAGGAGAGCCAAAGAGTAGATCTTCTACGTGCATCCTATAAAACATAAATTACCGAATCGATCATCTTTTCCACCACTGAATTTTCCTTTTTTCAAAGGACTTATTTAATATATTTAAATGTAACAGATTTAACGCCGGTAGTTCTAGTGTTAAGCTCTTTTTACGCAGATTTTAATACTCGAGAAAGCTTGAGTTTTATTGAATGGAGGTATTTCGATACTCGCGCGGAGGGTTGAGAAGATTCTGAGGGGGTGCAAGAACGGTATTTATCATCTAAGACGATTGCTATGTGTATTAACAATGAGAAGATGTACAAGCGCAAACCATAATTTCTTTTCATTTAAATAGTTAACAAAAGTACTCGAAACATCCTTCCAATTCAAATAGATCGTAATTCGAACATTCAACCCTCTGAGTACTACGGCCGCACGTATGCGATTAGACGATCAATCTCCTCACATCTTCCCAGCGCACATATCCACAGTTACATTCAAATCCTAAAACATAATCCCTCAAACTGTAACTTAGACTTTTTACGCCTTATCATTCTGACTTTCTTCCAGAAAGGTGACTTCCGAATATTTAATACGTTGACTGCCATGGGGGTCATCGGTGACGGGCGCTGTCGAATTCAATGAAATTTCATATGACTCTTAAATTGCAATATTTAGGAATTTTTTAATATATTCAATATTTAAGTATTGGCGTTAAAAAGATAAAGTTCCGCTAAATGTACATCCATCTGTGTCTTTGAAGTTGCTGCTTTATAAAGATGTGATTTTAATAGAAAAAGATTAATTTCAGTAGAAATAATGAAACTAGCGAAATGCCGGTGGCGTTCAACGCGTTAACACTAGAACTACCAAACCAGTCAAAATGACTGGTACACAACTTTTTCCAAAAATTCTCCAAGTTTATAGGAGAGTCATAGAATATATATTTTACGTTTATCTCATAAAACATAAATTACCGAATCGATTATCTTTTCCACCATTTGATTCCCGTTTTTTCAAAGTACTTATGTAATATATTTAAATACAGTAGAGACTCCCGTATCCGTACCCCCATTATCCGAATACCCTAATATACGGACGTTCTATTATCCGTATGTTCTGTTATCCGCACAACGTTTCGTAGCGATGTTTACATAGAATGTATTTAGACGTAAGTACAACATTGAAAAGAGCACGGAGAAAACTTTTAATGCGTGAAATTGAAGAAATTAGTAAACAAGAAAGAACAGGAGAAGCAGATATTGAAGAAGTTGTCACTGCATTGCGTAGAATACCAGGATGTGATTGTAACAGCGATGATGTAAGGCAATGGTTTCAGTGCGATAAAGACAATGAAGATAACGATGAAGGTAGCGATGGAGATAACATAAATTTTACACTAATAGAAACACCAACGAAAGTAACGATGAAGACGTGCCTTCTCATGTCGAAGCGTTTGAGTCATTTGAAAAAGGATTTCGATGGTCTGAGGCACAACGGGAATGTAATTCTACGCAGCTGCTTACAATAAAAAATGTATGTGACTTAGCAGCTAAAAAGATATGGGACCCTTAGATGTTGAAAGAAACTCAATATTTTTCATTTCTACCTGAATAAATGATGTTTAATGCAAAACAAAGTAATTGCTCTATTATCCGAAGATTCCACTATCCGGCCACTTTTGTCTCCCTATTAGTTCGGATACGGGAGTCTCTACTGTATAATAGATTTAACGCCGGTAGTTTTAGTGTTAAAAGAATCTCCGTTCGCAGAGGGTTAAGAACATCGCGACTCAAATGATCGGGATTCGCGTGTTTCCAGCATACCGAGATAAAACAGAGGAGGAGGAGAAGAAGGAGAAATAAGTGGGCATATACCGGAAGGCTGGACTCCCGGAGCACCGACAGTGGGGGCGATTAATCGCCCGGGGAACCAGTTTGTCGGAAATAAAATCTCGCGGCAGAATCGTGGCCGACCGTAGGACGTCAACGCGCGGCCTTCTCGTTTTAAAAGTATGCCCCGAAGGGGCGCGTCAACACCAACGGCGGTGTTCTCCGGTGCAAACGCATCATCGCTATCATCGGGGCTTCCCCGATGGTGCGTCCCGCTTCCGAGCGTCCGATCGAAGGGGATTCTTTGCCTACGAGCCACTTAATACCGCTCAATTTTACCTTTGCCTGTTTCCACGATAGAGGACGGTGCATTGTTTGCCATGGTGAGAAATTTATGGGTGATTTTTGGCGTACGGGCTGGTGGATCGCGGGGTCGATGGTTAACACTAGATTTACGGACCGAGCCAATTTGACTCATTAAAAATTTGATTACTATACAGGGTGGTCCACGTAACTTGTGCACCTCGAATAACTTTTAAAGTATGCGTTGCACGAAAGAATGTTATATACAAAAGTTACATGGTTTAAAAGGGTACACTATGTAGTGTGTTATTTTTTTTTATAGGTGGAGGCGTTTTGGAGATTTGAAGGTCAACTTTGTTTTTTTAAATGGAATGATATGTTTTTTTATTCACCATGAAATAGTACGTTTCAAGACGAGTTCAATGACCTATGACTCAAGATCATTCAAGATCAAACTTGCTTGAATATTAAGTAAATATAATTCAAACTATGTCGTGTTTGGTATCATTTTAATCTAAAAAATCTCATAAATACGTTAGCAAAGGTTTCAAAAAAAAATCGAAAATGAAAACGGCCGATCCTCCCGATTTTTTTTATTAAAATGATACCAAACACGACATGTCTCTCTCATTGTCTCTCATTGTGTCTCTCCCTCTAATTTTATAAAATCCATTTTTTGAAAAAATGTTTCCAATAAATTTTTTAATAATAAATCTTTCATTTAAATTGATTTGGAACTATTTTCATTGCAGATAACTTCAATTTTCTTGTATGAGTCAAATTGGCTCACTTCAGTAAAAATAGGTATGTAATCAACATCCGTAAATCTAGTGTTAAAAATCGTTTGGAGGGCTCGATGATAGAACATCAAGCTGTAAGGAGCATCGATGTAATTGAAAATACCAAACTCAATCAATCCTAATTAACTGAACCTCGGTTTCTCGAAAGATGAAACTCGAGTGTAAACCCTACAATCTCAATTTCTTCTGGACTGCCGATATATTCTTTGACGATCCACGTTCCCCTATCTCGATGGAAGATTAAATCGGTATCTCAGACGTCAAGAATCGGGGAACAATGGACGAAACGATCCGTAAGAAAATTGTCCTTCGACGCGAGCCTTTCATCATCGTCATTCTGCGCACCTTTCTAAGCGCGGAAACGTAATCGCATTTTGCTTTCGCGAATATCTTATGCTGTTCGAAAAAGCATTAATGTTGCTTGTAATTTCATATTTCTTCAGCTCCGACTGTTATGATCATATCACCTAGGATCTACCGTTTTCATTGAGCATCGAATCACCGAGGCTTTCATATATTAAATAATAATTTAAGATCATTTTTCAGGAGCTGACGAGGGATCTGAAGTTGAGTCCACTGATCGAGGCTAAGCACAAATAGAAGAAATATAATTTTTGTATTTACACTTCAACTAATACGTTTATTTCGTGCGAGGGCTACTGCTTTAGGTGGATGTCGCACCACCGAGGGTATGATATATTAAACAATAATTTAAGATACATTTTTAAGAGCTAACGGGGGATTTGAGGTTGACCGAGAAAAAATATAATTTTTGTTTGTCCACTTTAACTGTCAAAATCATTTCGCATAGGATCTACTGTTCCAGGTGGATTTCGATCCAGTTAGTTTATACTCTGAATTCCAAATATCCTAAGCGTGATAATCAGTAAAAAAGTTGTCCACGGACGAGAGCCTTTCGTCATCGTCATCCTATGCAACTTTCTAAGCGCGGAAACGTGATAGCGCTTTACTCATGCGAATATCTCGTGCTTTACTCTCGCGAATATCTCCTGCTCTTCGAAATAGCGTGTTTCGAATCTAAAATAAACGCTTACGTCGTCGAAGCGCGTATACTATTCGCCGTGCAGGAATATCGCGTAATCCCGGAACCCTTTGCGACTTCCGTTGCCAGAGTTTACGCTCTTTGAAAATCATTAAACGTCTGACCGAAACCATCCGAGAGAGCTTCTCCTACCGTGAAATATTCCTTGATGCTTGAAGTCATTCGAGATGATTTTAGGCTGTTTAAAATAAGAATGCTATTGGCGATCGAATAAATATCGCTCGAAGTGTTCTCTCGTTTTCGGTGAGTTCGTCACATTGCCTTACGATTTGGAGTCGCATTTGTAAAGAAACTGAAGTGGGATACCAAAGTACAGTATACAATATGCATTAATAAATTCAAAATTTAGGAACTATAGTGGATATGGAGTCAAAAGCTCTACTTTCCGAATAGTGGGACCAAAGTTCAATAAACAAAATATACGGTAAGAAAGAAAAAATTGCAAAACTATAGTGAATACAAATTTAAAAGCTCCAATTCCGAAATAGTGAAATAGAAGTTCGCAATATAAACTACAATATACGGTAAAAAATACAAAATTTAAGAGCGATAGTGGATAAGTAGTTGAAAGCTCCAATTTCAAAATGCTGATACCGAAGTTCGAATCTCTTATTTCTCCTAAATTACCATTTAATATAACACAGCCAAAGTGATTCGGAACCTATCTTAAACTAACTTCAGCTTCTAGGTGAAATGACCTTAGCAGTTAAAGCCGAAACACAGAACGATAACAAACACAGTCAACCCTCGTGTAACAGAATACTGTGAAAGGACGGCTGACGATATAACACTGTGCAAAAATTCCGACGGCTCTCCTTCTAACATGTAATACTTTTGAAACAAGATCCATACAATAACAAGAACATGTAGCCAATTTCCATGCAAGACGATATAACAATCTTAGAATACATCGGTACAGCAAACAGTTTTTTTTTGCTTTGTAACTTTTTCGTTTTCAACGGCTCTGGTCATTTCAACTAGAACTCACGGTTTTAGGTGGGTTTGAAGCCAACAAGCCTATGATAAATTAAATAATAATTTAGGAAAAATTATCCAGGGGTGCCGGGAGATTTGAACTTGAGTTTATTAATTAAATCTAAGAGTACTATGATCATTTTGCGTAGGACCTACTGTCTTAGATGGATTTTGAACCACCGAGACTATGATATGTTAAATAAAAAAATTATAAAAAATTTCAGAGTGGTGACGAGAGATTCGAACTTGAGTTTATTAATTACAGCTAAAAGCACCATGATCATTTTGCATAGGATCTACTGTTTTAGACGGGTTTCGAACCACCGAGGCTGCATGTTACAAAAGTTATAAAAAATTCAGAGTGGTGACGAGGGATTCGAACTTGAGTTTATTAATTAAATCTAAGAGTGCTATGATCATTTTGCAAAGGATCTACTGTTTTAGATGGGTTTCGAACCACCGAGACTGTATGTTAAATAAAGAAATTATAACAAATTTCAAAGTGGTGACGAGAAACTCGTACTCGAGTTTATTAATTACAGCTAAAAACACCATGATCATTTTGCATAGGATCATTTTGCTACTGTTTTAGGTGGATTCCGAACCATCGAGGCTATATGTTAAATAAAAAAATTAGGCAAAATTTCAGAGTGGTGACGAGGATTTGCACTCAGGCCCACTGATTGGGAGTCCGGGTCCTTATCCACCACTGTTTCCAGGATTATTTCCATTGTTCACGCGGATTATTCCGCGCTTTGTGATATACAATATAGAACAATATTCTCCGCAGTGTATTCCCCTTATCAGTAGATCTACCAACGATTAATTAAGTATATTCAGATATTCGAAATAAATATGATAAAAGAAAGGAAACGAAGGAAGATGGAAAACTGAACGTTACGATTGACTACATTTACCACTGTAGCCATAAAGAAATTCAGGAATGGCGGTGTTCGAAAGTTTATGGACTTTTCAAAGAGATTATGAATCATTTACCCTACCTTAGTAAATCTCTAACGTTAATGACGCAAATAAGCTAATAATTTCAAGTATGTGTGATTGTTATCGACGTAATTTTTAATATCGTTAAGTGGAGAACGTAGGAACTCGTGTGTCGACGTATTTTCTCAACGTTCGCAGATTTCCATCATTTTATCCGTACAAGTGCGCACTCTTATCGATTACGTAACACGGTAAAAAAAAATCGTTGCGTTCGTTGAATGCAAAAAAAAAGTATTTCGTACGCGAAACAGTATGGTAAATATAATTAACGGCGTGATCTTACGAAATATAGGCGGCAAAGTATGCGTTTAAATCACGATGAAAGTCAATCATTAGTCACGAAGAACAGGAATGCCGGGGAGGAAAAAAAGGCTTTTACGCGATAAACTGTGCATTTTTAGGATAATGTCACGCTAGAGCGACGATAATTGATTGTCAAATGAGCCGAGGGAAATTACTACGCTAGGAATTCAATGGTTTGACGGGATATTTGAGGGAATATTGCAGTTCTTCGCGAATAAAGATTGATCCGCGTCACAAAATTATGAGTTATTCGTTCCGACGTGTCTATTACATCCGATTTAAGAGACAGAGACTTATTAGGTTGAATAAATCGTCGTGACTAATGTAAATATTTGCATACAGATAAATTAAAAGGGGGTGTAATGCACTTGCAAAGCCGTGCATTGACACAGATGTTACTACTGTCCTTTTAAAAGGCACCCGAACAATTATAATTATAAAAGGCGTCCTTGTCAAAGGGCCCCTTCTCTTTTACAAACGGAAAATTAAAGTTTGCCAAATGAGTTCCTTTTTAATTAATATTTCACTAAACAGTTACTGTATATATTATAATATAATATAATAATAACGTAGTTATTGTAGCTGGTAGCAATAATAATATATTATTGTTATGGGATAATACGAAGATGACGAAAAGGTGATATTGGATCAGAGATAATAAGATAAAAGAAGGTAACAGCTGAAATAAAACTAATTAAGATGCTGTTGCTTCGATAGTTTCACTAAACACTAAAATTACCAGAAAATAAAATGTGTATTTACTAATTTCATTATCTAAGAATTATTAAAATTTATAACGGTGCGATTCCATTAATTTTCTATGTTCATCCTGTAAAATTCGGAGTCCTATTGCAAAGATATTCATGTGTCATGTTGAAGTACATCGTATTAATTAAAAAAACAAATTAAACTCTCATTCTCTACAAGCATAATTAGACATAGAAGATTCTGAGGTGATAGCAATGTAACACAGCCGAAAGGACAGACGATAATGAAAAACTGACGATAAAAAAAACCTGAAAACGCCGGAGTTACTTACAGCCACCCACGGACGAACGCGCGCCAATGCGGGCAGACTTAAAACTTTCTCGTTTTACTTAAATGAAGTTATTCTAGAAAAGTCCGGAGGAAAACTAAAAGAAAGCAGATTGACGAGCGACGTAGAAACGGAACACTGTGGCTCTCTGTTTTCGGTCTACGAATGTGTTGGATATAAATGTGACTACGGTGTCCCCCTTTTTTTCTCTTATTCCTAGCGTTTTGGGTTTCCACTTGTATGCACATTTTTCTGCCGTTCTTTTCATCATTAGATAAGTCGGTGAATGTAACGTAAAAGATTGAACAGACGATAGCAAATGCTGTATAGTCCAAGAAATAAATAATAGGGGGCATTAGACGATAAAAAAAATAATCTCGAAACCCACAAGTTACAACCACTTGCGATACAGCGTGCAGTTAAACGTACTCGTTTCACTTAAACGAGTTTTAATATTGACGACAAAATACAACTTCATCCTGTGCAAACATTATCGGGTACAACATAGACGATAGAATAAATGACAGTGGTACACGGTTGATAAGATACGTGCATTAAAAGAAAAGCACAACTTACAGCCACCCACCGCGACGTGTATTAACGCGAGCAGGCTTAAACGTTCTCATTTTACTTCACCGCCGCAAACAGGTATAAATATTGGCGATAAACTACAACCCTAGCCTTTTAAAAGCATCATCGGTTATAAAATAGAAGATGGGATAGACGATGCTGGAATAATAACGCTGAAAGGCGCGAACGACGGTCGGTAAAAAATATAACCTCAAAATGCCCGAGTTGCGACTTGTTAAACGCTGACAGACTTGAGTATTCTCGTTTTCCTTAAACGCGTATGAATATTAGCAACGAAATACAACGTAATTATCTTCAGGCATCAACGGATACAACGCAGACGATGAAATAGACGCGATGGTGGACCACGATCGAGAAAAATAAAAGAGTATAAGCCGCGAGCGGACGAGTAACTTCTTATCATCGAACGCTACAGTACCCATTAAGCCTCGGCAGGTTTAATGCGTCTTTTTTTTCTTCTTTGTTTCACTTAAACGCGAGAAATGCCCGCGCATTTATTGGCTGCGCCGGCGAATGCAATTGACTTTCGAGAACTCGACGGTGTATTTTTGCGACGCAGCCAGCGAGGCTGCAATTTCTACGGTCAGTCAGAAATGGCAAAGCCGCGGAGGGAGTCGGAGCCGCCCGACAACTTTGTCACGGCTCTCCCGGAGGAAATTACCGTACACAGAAACTCCAGAGCTCGTGTACGAGCCGGCTTTCTGCGATCGGACAAATGTAGATCGCGAGATTACGTGGACCGTGGCAGTCTAAGCGGCCTCCTCGAACGTAACTGCGAATTAACGTCTCGCGCTTTTCGCCTCTGCCGGCGCGAGTTATGTTTGTACAGGGTGTCTACTGATTAACGATCTGTAATTAACTTGTCGGGCAGCACTATTTTTTCGTGATTCTCAGACGGAAGAAAATTATGACGTACGATGCTTGAATATTGGTTTAAGAAATTCGTGGGGATCTTTCATTTTAAGGGGGGAACTTGTAACGATTACAGTGGCGTTTTTTTTGCAGATTAACCCCTTGCCCTATAATAACGAGTGACACTCGTGACGAGGAAAATGGGATGGGAAATTTTCAAGTTTTGCAAAACCTACCAAATTGAAAATATTAATTAGACGCGACGTGATAATATTATTACTGTAATATTAATATTAAGTTAAATTACACGATATATCAGGAATCAATAATCAATTATTATTTTAGCAATTAAATTCTAAATTATTGCGGAGGCAGCTACAAAAGAAACCGTAGGGTAAGGGGTTAAGGGTATTAACCCTTTGCACTCCTATGTAGAGCTACACTGGGCACAGCTTTCTATGGCAACTTTCGTTTCATCTACTAATTATCGACTTTTCGAAATCAACGATAATTTTGCATCTTAACATAAATATCCCGTGGTACCGACAATTGTTCCTAGTATCAAGTAAAAATGAATAATCAACGGTAGAGAATTTTCCGAGACTATATTTGCGTACTTGACGAAAAGTTAGTAAAATAATTCAGAGCGAAAAGGGTTAAAGGTCAAAATATATTTTCGATTTGTCGAAGCATATCGTTATAGTATATATAGTATACTATAACTATAATATATATAGTATCTGGCATAGTAATTTGTCAAGTAATAAGAATTATAGGGTATTAACCCTTTGCACTCCGTTGTCGCCGCAACGAAGAGAGAAGCTCATAACTCGGTTGCCAGGTAAATCTGGTGTGTTTTTATATTGTAAAACATAAGTCTGAAATGTATGCATTTGCTTTTTAATGACAAAGCAAGATTTTTAATTTTAAACAGATGAGCACTGGCACCATGTAAATAGTCCTGGAATAGCTGGTAATTCACAGTAAAATTACTCAGAGTGCAAAAGGTCAAAATAATTGGGATGCTGAATAATTTTCCGTCGCAATAACATCCTTCAGTGCCTGTGCATGTAAACAAACGTCCGAAGTTGGTCCTGCAAAGCTAGGTATACGCAGATAACTTTGCGTTTACTCGAAGGTTACGCACTACGCATTAAACTCCTACTAGTCTACTCTCTGTGAATAATTATTTCATTGAAACAGTTTCACAGTCAACGTTTCTCTTAAATGCATATTCCAGCATCCTGTAATATATTATATCGACAAAAGAAATTGATTCATAACCTGCAAAACAGATCAATCACATGCCTTTCTTCTACTTGATCCATCGACGCAATAATTATATTGTAACAAGAATATAACATAACGATCGACACTAGCTACATAAAGCTGACAATTTCTCTCAAATGATCTCTCAACTAGTAGATTAACCCTTTGCGCTCCGAATTATTTTGTCAACTTTGTAGTGAGTTGAATGAAATTAATTCCACACTTTCTATCGTTAGTTATACATTTTTTTATGATGGCAATAATTATAGGAAGTGACGGATATTTAGGTGATATTAGTAATTATTATGAACATAGAAAGTCGACAGTAAATTTTTAGCAAATGAAATAAAGCTATGTCGAGTATAGCTCGATATATGACTGCAAAGGGTTAATAATAGAAATGTCAGCCTAACATGAATTATATTTAATTTTGGTTTTATAAGATAGACGTGCAATATCTACTGTATGACTCACGTATCGATTCGAGGAATTTTTCGAAAACATTGCGAACCGGTCATCGTGACCACCTTGGTAGTTTAGCGTTAATACGCGTAAAACGCAATCGAGCGACGAGTCGTACGTACGTACGAAAAACGCCATGCCTATTTCAGATGTACCACGGATAAGCAGGAAGGATACTTAGCATTACGTATTACTCGAAGGGGAGACAGGGAAAAAAAGCATTCTTTATAGCCGCAGAACATTTGTACCGCGGCTTATTTGAATTATTCGCGACACGAGGTGCGCCCCTCGAAAGAAATAACACGCGAGCACGAGGGGAAGATACAGGCTTTCAGAGATGTGGACCGAGATCGTATCTAGACGGTGGAGAGAAAGAGAGACATAAACAATCGTGTTGTAGAGACTCACCACCAGTTGGCCTGCGCGCCGTTTTGCCACGCGACAACGAGCAGCAACGATGCAAGGAAGAAGCTCGACACGAGGGGCCGCATCTTCTCTGCAAAATTCGACGAGCACGCTGATTCTCAGGATCCTCTGTCGCTCGATAGAGTATGAGACAACACGGTGATTCCTCTTCTGTCCTTCAGCCACGCATTCTTACCGACTAACGTCGATACTGATCGAGGATTCGCATTGATAATCAATCCCGAGGCTGACAGATCGAGATCGAGCACACTCTGCTTACGATCCGTTCGTCGTATTCGACGTTCAGTATTATGCCAGAGCGATTTCGAGAAACGTGCCGTTTCCTTTTTCTTCCTCGATTTTAACGTCCAACGTGCATTCTTCTTACATGTTTCTTCGTGCTTGAATACACACTGGATATTCGCGACGTTACGTGACAATCGTAGACGAAGTTAAAAAAGTAAAGTGATAATTTCGATCTTTGTCCCGCACTTTTTTTCTCGTCGCACCGGTAAAGACCGCGCTTTTCGACCGTGTTACGTACCGCACGAACGAAACGCGATCTCGTAATAGATCGCGGAAAAATACGGTGAAAGAAAAACGACGGATTCCGTGGACAAAAGCGTAGAGGGAAATGCGTTCCCGTCGCGAGACGCGCCGCTGTGAATTGAAAAAGAGCCGTCTCGAAAAAGTGGAGCCGACGCGAGCGAGACGACACTCCGTGAACGTTCGCGTACGTACTGTGGCCGGCAGTCACGAGGAAAAGGGCAACGGAGCTCTCTCAATGGGCGGGGTCTCGGGACGCACGGACGGCCGTGATTGGCTGGAATCATGGAAGAGCCTCGGAGGCTCCACTCGCGTTAATTAAGCATTTCGGCACACCGTCCCGTCTCCAACGTTCGCGCATACGCTCGCTCGCTCGCGATTCGTTCACCGACCGCATTTGTTTTCGCGAGTTTCGTGAGAAACTCCGGAAACCGGACGAGAGACAATTGCCTCGTAGAGAAATTGTGTTTCGTGATCATTGCGAGCACCGATTTCTACCGGGCTCCTCGATGTACGGGCAAAAACCGGAGCTATGCGTTGAACACAATTTAATTCGACGCTACCTGTTACGATTTTCAATGTAGACTGACGAATACGATCGAACGTAATCGATGACGGATAAAGGAGGAATCGGTAGCGAAGGATAACGATCGTATTTCATTTTACACAGTCATTCTATAAAACTGACACCCTCTTGCTGGAACAGCGTAAACGAGAACATAATTACAAAGCCTCGTGTACGTCGTAGATGTGCGGTTTGTCCGTTGACTCTGTCTGGCATGATGACTTTGGAAAGACGTCCACGAACAAATACTTCTGTTGCGCGACACTCGGGACACTGAATACACCGTGACACATTTCGCGAGATTACAGCAAAGCTTCGACATAATTACACTTTTTAATTACCTTTTCAAGTATCTCACTACGATTCTCGTATCGACCCGCGTTTCACGCCGGTACTTTGAAAGAAAATGGCGGAAGGGTGAACGATGTCGATCGATTATCGAAATCAAACGGGTATCGATTATAGTATATTACTACGTCACGATTGGTCCCTGTGAAGAATCGATTTTTATCGGTTTAAATATCGAACGCGATCTTTAGTCTCGTTCGAATGCCGCGTCTCTTTACGGGTGCGAGGGAAAATCTTTGGAAAATAGAGTTGCAGTATTGAAAAATGTAAAAAGTCTTTCCTCTTTTGTGAAATGTGAAGTGTATAGTTTCGTGCAAATGCGACTCGACGCCATTTATTCAATGATGCATCCACGAAAAAAGACATTCATGATCGCTTCTTGGCAAGTAAGGTTATGCATTGTTTTAATTAACACTGCTTTTCAGCAGATGTTATAATGTTAAAAACGATTTGCGTTGTTTTTTGAATATTTTATCTCATTTGAGATACATACTTGTTTAACTACATTTTAAATAATATCCAAGATAATTGATGTTATGACTTTCGTACACTAAAGATGCATATATCGTGGTAATTCGCGTTGTAACGCAATCCGCGGAACAAATATTTTTCGGTATTTACAATTAGTTACTTATTCTTGCTCCATGTAGCTTATTTTTTTACAAAAATATCATTCATAAGCGTTAAACATTTACTTAACTTGAATATAATATCTAAATTTTATTTAACGCGATATTTGCATATACAAAAATTGATACACTCCAATTACACTTATGTATCTAAACAAAATCAATTTGGATTCTTAACTTCGCAAAATGTGAATCCAATAAATATAATTTCAATCGTCAGAAACGCGAGATACTTTCTTTTGTCTGATATATCCGTACAAATTATCATTATTACTCGACGTCGAATTGCCGATGGAAATTTTAAGCCGTTCATGACAACATTACGACATAAATTACAATTACATTAACC
This sequence comes from Cerceris ruficornis, assembly GCA_963989415.1. Lineage (NCBI taxonomy): Eukaryota > Metazoa > Arthropoda > Insecta > Hymenoptera > Crabronidae > Cerceris > Cerceris ruficornis. The sequence goes on along the minus strand of OZ022518.1, from coordinate 11,198,520 downwards.
ATAAATTATTTAAAGACTTCGAGAGAGTATTCGAGCTCTCAATTCAAAACGTAACGATTCAAATTACGTCACTGACTGGTGATGCTACACGGTCAAAGCAAACCGTAACGGTAGAGCATCGCGCGACCTCTATCGTACCTTTGTCAGGCTCCAAACATCAGCAGAGCACCGTTCTACGTTTACCTCTGCAGATACGTCAACGTAAACGAACGTAAGTAGATGGCAGTTTGTAGTTTTAAGAGAATTCCAGCGCCCAATATGAAGAAAAATGCCACAAATAATTAAACATCAAAACAAGTTAAGCTGAAATTGCCTGAATGCCTTCTACATTCTGCTATTCTAGTGTATAAAGTGAAAACTATGGTAGGGAAGTGTGTTGACCGTAGACAGAGATAAAATTAATTAATAGTGAGAGATCTTGGATAGATTAGATTTTGCGTTAGATTTCTTGGATAAGTTTTATCTGCCACGAAATAAAGTATAATATTAGCGTTAGAATAAGGATTATAAATATGCATGACAGAGAAAGGGAAATTATTGCGATTAATTTCGAAGATTATTTTCTCGAATCTCCGTTTGCAAGGATTTGTTTATGATGAGATCTTGGTCAAAATTATTTGCTACTTTATTAATCATTATAGTTTACTAATATCGTAGATAAAATAGTAAATAATACCGATCGAATTGACAATAAAATTCAAACATACGAATTTATTCTCTCCGAATAAAAGGAATACAATATTTCACCAGGAAAATTAGTTACACATTACCGGTATTTAAAAAAATAAACATATCACATAGAAATGAACTAATTATTTCTTTTATCATTGTACAAAATATGCAATGGTAAAAAGTAAGTAAACATACTAGGTACGTATGCCTGTATGTCTGTATCGATTTATCGTATTTCACACATGTAATCAATGTAACATGTGATAGACAATAAATTTAGAAGCTCTTAGTTGTTTACTTTGTTGTTTCAATGGGTGAAGTGCCTTACGAAAGGTATTCTATCTATGTACAAAGTTAGAAACAACTTTTTTAATATTAAAACAGTTTGTATGGTCATATGGATATAAATTCCGCCTGACGTTGCGAGGGGTTATGGTATAAGCCAGCCATAGATTCTTGTAATGCTCTCAAACAAGCAACGTGTGCTTTGAATCCTCCTGCCCTTTCTACCGAAGATTCGGCACGTACATGGGATACATAAGTTCGACCTTGTAATTCCCTCCAACCGGGTGGCGTTGGCCCATCCATAGCTTGCCGTATAGGAGTATAAGAATACAGAGGACCATCTTCCACTTTTGGTACTGGCAAATAACTCTGGCTTCCTTGGTTTCCAAACTTTATTCCTGTACTAAATTGTGTTGCTTTAATGGCAGGTGCTGCTTTCACTTCTTTCTTGGATGCTTGAATTGCAGAAGCAAACGTTTCTACAATGCTCTTTGCATTCCCTTCAGAAAATGTTAGTTCATCTATCAATGCTTCCTTCTCCCGAATTTTCTTCTTCTTAGCTTCCAGTTCCTGTTTAACCAGTTCTAGTCTCCTCTCTTCTTCTTTCTGTTTCTCTAACTCTATCATCTCTTCTAGCTCATATTCGCTTCTACCAATCTTAGATTTACTCTTTGTTATTTGGTCTTTGTTGTCTCTTTTATATTGTTCAATTTTCTTATTTGTTTCTATTACTTCTATATTATTTACTAAGTTATAAATAATAGTTTCAATATCCTCCAAGTAATCATTGTATTCACGCAACGAACCAAAGTCCTCTTCTTTCTTGTTGAAGTCTCTGAGTATCCTCTTCCTTATATCTACTTCTTTTTCTACCATCGGATCCTCGAATAACTGAACACGAAAATTTGTTCTCCTCAATGGAATCTTACATTCGGGGCAAGATCCAGAGCCTTAGAAATTAAATATTGTTACTAAAATTCTTTATATGAATAATCTACTAATAATAATAATTATTATAGACAAACCTTTTAGAAATAACAAATCTACACAACTTTCGCACAGGGTATGTCCGCAAACATTTACCATCATTTTTAATGATGGATTGCGATATTTGGTAGTTTTGCATCTTGGGCAAGCTTGATCATCCATTTTCACAAAATACAAGGAACAACTGTCGAATTTTCCCAAAATACGTCGTAGTTTTCGTAGACAGTACGACACAGTAGCAAACAATTTAAACTTCAACGTATGACATAACTCAAGCGTAAATTTAAGTAAAGTTAATTACTTTCCACATTTAAAAGGTGATGCTAAAATGTTACAATCATATGTTGATGTCGTGTTTACAAATCACGCAAAAACCTGTCTCGTCTCATATATATGACATAACCTACATTTCAGCCCCGTACTCATAACATTATAGTTCGAAGAACGGAACTTGAATATTATCGATGTCGCCAAAATCGAGCAGTATATCTCGATAATGTCGAGAATTTTTTATCGTAAAAATATTTAGTATAATCTCCGTAAGTTATAAACTATCAATTTTGTAGAAATTATTCTGCAATGCTTATATAAATTTGCCGAAAACTTAAATGATAACTAACTAGACACCAACATATCGGATAATTCATGTTTGCCAGTTATTTTTTTTTATTTTATATCGTCAAAAAGCTGGTTATACAAATCGTCCTGTAATTTTCATTGCGATAAATTCATTGTTATGAGAAGGCATATTTATTAACGACTTAAATACGAGTCATTAAAACAAAAATAAAGACATTAAGCATTCACTTATTTTATATTATGGATTTAAGTCATGTTTATGTTACATTTTAACAATATTTTTATTTAAAATATTGCACAATTATAAATTTCTTTTTTCGCTGAAATGTTTGCTCTTAAGCACGTTTTTCGTACTTCTCGTACATATTCCATTCATCTGACAGGATGACTTTTTTTTCGAAAGAACATGTACAATTGGTAATATTATATGTACACGTCCTTTATTTGAACAGCAAGCTGAAACAGATCAATTATTCTTCCCTGAGATACGGATATTTGACCATTCTTACGGCAGCATTAAAAGTGAAATATGTTAATATATTCAGAAGAATTTTACAAATTAATTTTCTATAGAACATCAACATTCTCATGAAAATATTAATGTACTTCACAGTATTATAGCTGCGTCATTAGCTCCAATGAAAATTTACTAAACAACTTAACACACCTGTATGGATAACTTTGAGCTTTATTCCTAAATATAGATAACAGAAGACTAAAGAAAATAGCGACTAGTCCTGCACCTATTGCAGCAAATATTCGTCGCTTTTTAACGTCACCTTTGCGTGCTGCAGCTTCTATCATCAGAACCATCCCTAAAACCACTGCTCCATCTATTGCATTTGTTTAAGGAAAAACTGGTATTCTTATGTCCCTATTATATAACCGGTATTATGTTTTCAAAAGGATACTCAAAACCATTACAATATATGTTTCGAATATAAATTGACCTTGAGAGGAACCATGAAAGTAAGCTACATTTCCATGAGCTGACTTATGTATAAACGGTGGCCCTCTTATATGATTCCACATTTGTCCAGAAATCATAGTAAGAGTGAAGAACTACAAAAAAGATTAGTCTAAAGTGAAGTATTTCTTAGATAATACAAAGTGTGATATGATATTTTACCAGTGCACCCAAACCCCAAATGGTTTTATTGTAAATAAAGTCCAAATTGTTACGCCTCAAATATAAGAATCCTCCGATAGGTACGAGGAGCATTATTACAGCTGTTGCAGAGTAATTTGGTGGTCTGAATACTCTAATCTGTAAGACGGTAATTAAATGTTAATGAAAATGTTGTAGGGCATTTGGTGAATCTAAATATATGCTTCAATATAAATGTAGTTACTTGAATATCAGTACGTTCCGATATCCACTTCGCGATAGCTTCTGCTCCAAATCCTACTCGTTGAATGTCCATTGTATCTGCAGGCTTTGGTTTACCTTTCGGTGGGAAATGCATGTACACTGGTGCAGTATTTAATTTCATCTGTAATCAGTTAATTAAAATCATTCCATGGTAGCTAGGAACTGAGGAAATTTTATAATAGCATAAAGTTACAGATAATATGTATATGTAAGAGTTTCTATACCATTTGGAATACATCAGATCCTTCGTCAAAATCTACAGATGCAAAAAATAATTTCTTTGAATAGGAGGAATGTAGATATCTGAAGGAATTTGCTACTATCACAAATTCATCTCTTGCATGTCTGAAAGAAATTAAATAATTATAAAACGATTCATTGATAATTTGTTCAAATTTGAAGGAATTTCATTTTACTTGCAGATTTGGCACTGCCTTTGCGGTGCCATAGCTGTAAACAATACTATGACAGAATAATTTCTTGGCATAGTCTTAACATATTCCTTAAACTTTGCACCATTGAATTTTATTACTGGTCTCGCATGAGCCAGTTCCGTTAATTGTTGTACACGATCCGACAAAGAGGTACCTTGAACCTAAAAAAATTATCTATTTTTTTTCCGCCCTAAATACCATAAATTTAATTTTATTCAGTTATAGGTTAACTGAGTTTTATGTGCATTAATAAAATGCATTCTTTCCTTATGCGATACTATCATACGTGGAAATGAAATATTCGACGAAAATATACAACGATATACATTTATCGGAATAACTTAGCCAAAATAAATATTTAACATTTTCGAGAGCATTGAAAATATCCTTACACTTTTTCCTCTATATTGACAGTTAACATAACTTAAACTTAAAAGGAGGAATGCGACATATATTTTATAATCCATTACGACCGTTTTTTTAATGAACACTGATATAGAATTATATTCCGCTACCGGCTATACGTTAGTAACAATCAGAAAGATGCGAAAAGCTGATTGTGAAAAGCTTATTGGCCTGTCCGGTACAACGCGTACAACGTGGCATTTGACATACGTAAATCTCGTTTTAAGAATATTCGGAAGGTATTAAAACAATAATCAAATGATTGGGCAGAGATTAAGCTAAAATTAATGAAAATACATGAGACTACTAAGACCCTGTATTTTTGCAAAATTTTGAATTTTAAGTTCCGAATACTATTATCGACAATATCTGCAGGGACGTAATGCAACTTTACTTGTGCCTGCTTTGAAATTCATAACATCTCGATATGACACGTGAATCTCTTTGAGCATTCATATTTTGCAATACTTTATTTTCTTCCTTTAGATATGAAATGTCCATGAAAGATATTTGCATTTCAATATTACAATTTTGTTTTTTACAAAACATCGGATATTTCGAAAGTTTCAACATCCTGGTGGTTATAATTCTTGTTACGTTACTGGTAATCCTTATCGTTTATCTCTAATGGCATTGGTCGTTTTCACAATGCGTATCAATTATAAAAGATTGAGTATCTATAATTTTAACTTCGAAAAATCTATGCAGTGAACAAGACAAGTTGAACAAGATATCTATGTGGCGGTACGGACATGTTGTTATTTTCGATAATATTAACTTACTCCTTGTGTTGTTTGCTCTTTATTGTTAATAAATACGAGGTAATTAAATTTACCGCCGCAAAAGCATTTTAAGACGAACAAAGTATAACATTCTATACCCTGTTCGTGTGTTTAATCGAAACGACGTTTCGTCGGTAACGCCGATTGTGGCATGGAAATGGTAACAGGTCGTTGATATTCAAATTTTTGTAACAAGATGCATTACGTATACTTTCTATTTCTATTTACTATAGTTTCTCATCCGTGCTGCTATTGTAACTTAATGTTACCTCAATAAAAAAAATCTATTTTACAAAGCATACTTTCCAAATCGATACGAAATGAAAATCACGGGTTACCCTTGATAGATAAAGCCGCCATATTGATCGCAGATGTCGATCTAAGTAGAACACCCGGGCTACGAAAAAATTTGTTTCCACAAAGGGAAACCTACTAGCCCGATGGAAGTAGTACACTGATGTAGTACAAATTAAAACCAATATTTCCTTAGAAGATAGAGAGCAAAGTAAACTAGATTACAAAATGAGCCCTCTAATAACCTTGTTGCGATGTCATCCGCTGAACTTTCAAACATTTTCCCTCCATTTTCCTCCACATTCTCAGCGCCTTCTAATTACGCTTCCTAATGCATCAAACGTATCTAATCTACTCTCGAATAATGAACCACGAATATGTACATCTTTTACGTTATTGAAACGTTCATCTATGATTACATTGACAGCCTATTTATCTAGAATCCGCCATGCTATCTAGACCAACGCCATACGTGTACCACATAAAATTTGTTACTCCAATGGATAGCGTATATCCGTGGTACACGGATGGCAATAAAAAGCGATCGGTGGTCGGCATGGAATTCGATTTCTGACTGTCCTGACTAAGGGATGCTGCACGCTCCGGGCGCGAGTGTGCGTGGGCGTAATAGAGGTAAAGGGATTTGACGCTTGCGCCGGACGATTTCTACCCCGTCTTCCCCGTCGGCTTCGAGTGGGGGAAAGCGGGGCGTGTGCGAGGACAGATGGCAGGGCGTCTCTCCCGGGCCGTGTCGCATGCACTGTCAGTTTCGCTAAGACCGTGTCCGTTGATGGATCTCGTTGCGTCTTCTCCGAGAAGTTCGCGCTTCTTCGTCGGAAATCTTCAGTCGCACGTTCCTCGAATTGTCGTGGTTTAAACGAAAACATAGAATCTCGCCGTTCGTATTGTTGTCAATGATAATAACGGTGTTAGTAGGAAGGATGTTACCGTTTGTTCGATTCGGTTGATTCGATTGAAGTAGAGAAGAGATAATAAATAAATAGGATCGGTGTACGGTTCGTCTCGTTTGTTCGGATTTTTTTTCTTAATGCGTGCACGGTGCATGCACGTCGGTTAATTAACGATAGAGGATAATAGCGGAATGATGGAAGGAGAGTATCGTGGGAACGAGGACGACGGAAAAGAAGTATCGACGATAGTTTCTATGCTGTGTGTTGCTTACACCTAAATCGCAAGAAGCAGCAGGAAGAGACATAATGGCGACATCGGCTAAAAAAACGAAGGAAAATCGGATGCTATTGATTATTCGTCCGATACTTTTAACCCGACTTTGATTCTCTACGCGCCGGTTTTGTGCGATACGATGCAGCATAGAACACTCGCTCCTGGATCATTGCGCCACGCTGGGAGTACATTACACGACATAAAAGGGATAATTCGGAGATAATTGACAAGTGAAAGTCCGCAGGAGGGATCCTCCACGGGGTCGCGTTTCATTGTTTAGAGAGCGAGATATAGAGGAGATCGAGAAAAAGGGAAGATAGTGAAAGAAGTCAAGGAGGGCTGGTGGTGCTTTGGAAATCGTGCAGAGGATCTAACGGGCGACTGTCGTCTAACGACTATGAGAGAGAGAAACAAAAAATGAAGGGTTTATTTTTGACCCTGACTCTACTATTTTCGGGTAAGTAGAAAAGAAAATCATTAAGCTTCGCAAGTTACGGATGAATTGTTCTTTGAAATTGACACGGATAACGAGCACCGTAACGTGGATTCCAATGGAAACAATGTTCGTATGGAATGCGATAAAGTATTCAGCTACGTTGGAATACGTTAATTTATTTCACTGAGAGAACTACTAAATTAGTTAAGTTTACGGTAGCAGTAAACAGTACGACGTAGCACTATAACCTACCAAATCCTCGGTCCGGTGAAGGGTATGTATTCCCGTCTTCCGCGGAGGGTATACAAAGCTCTAACGTACACGCGCGAAGAACAAAACGTCACGGAATCCCGACGATACCTCACTGCCACGTAATACGAGATAAAGTAGATTTGGAAACCGCAGCGAAAAGTTTAGCACCTACTTTAATACTTTATCACGAAGTCCGAAGAGTCTATATCGAATTGAAAGAGAAATATCGCGCCTCTTACCGTACTATAGTTCCGAGAGACGTTAAAATGATTTCTCACCACCGGTGTGCTATATATCGTGTCCCATATACGAGATTTCTCGGTAAACATTTGAGAAAGCGAACTCTAAACCCAACTGGGAATAACAATACACGGAAATAAAGTATTTCATTGTCGTTTTCACGGAAATACATACGTTCTCTCCTCCTTACATTTGCCCCCTTACTTTTTGAGTTCTCTCTTTCCCTCTCTCTTCTCCTTATCTCATTTCTTGCAATCCCTTCTACTTTTCATTCTCATTCCTTCGCCTTTTTACATCCCGGTCATTCCTCCCGTTAGTTCCTTCTACTTCTTGCTCTGTCTCGTGAAACGTCTAGAGCTTGAGAGTAATCTTTCCGGTCAAAGAACAATCTTCCGCAATCTTGAAGATTGAAGGAAACTGAGACGAGGTAAAAACGGCGATGTATTTTTTTGTCGTAAAGTGCAAGGACCCGCCCGTGGTACATCCGATCGCGGAATGTACGAGAATCATGCATTGGAACCACTCGACCGAGGACCTTTCTTCGACGTTTCAGCCTCTCGCAATGTCACCGCACTGGTCGGCAAAACGGCCACTTTAAACTGCCGTGTTCGAAATCTGGGCGATCGGACGGTACGTAAAAAGAGAAGGGTGCGACTCGTGATACGAACTAATTAACCCGGAGAGTAATAAGAATTCTTTCTAATTGCGAAACGATTCGCTCGAACGATTACTCGGTAACGAATAATTGTCCGCGGTTAATGAGAATTTTAGTAACAAATCTATCGGCTTTATCGACTCTTAAGTAATTATCGGATGGAAAAAAAAGACTCGAATCTTGGGTTAGATCTATGATTTCGAAGGTTCAAGAGGTTTATTGTACACGAGAAAGATAATAAGGAAACTAAAACCAACGATTAATAGATAGTTCTTTTCCGATCTCTGTGACTGGCGGATACGATATTGATATCACGTGGATGACTTAAAATAATACTACGAGATTACAAATAATAAGTTAATTCTCGATATGATAATAATAAAAGTTCGCAGATACGATCTCTGCCTCTTTCGAATATTCATCAGAGATCATAGGCCCCTTAGAGATGATTTCCATAAGACTTTCGAACCAAGAAGTCACGTGTAAGACACTTCTCATCGAGCCTCGTCGTCGCCTGAATGCTCGGGGACCCTCGAGAATTACCATGGGGTTAATAACCGACCACCCTGATGTTGGAAAGAAAGTCCTCGACTTTGTTTTCCAGGCAACAACGAGGCCCCCAAAAACATGTTTTATGACTAACACTAAACCTACCAAGCTACCAAGTTCCCAACTTTTTCTAAAAATTACCTAAATCGATGCTGGAGCCATGAAGTAAATATTCCACTTCTATCTTATAAAACGTAAATTATTTAATTGATCGTCTTTTTGATTTCTCTTTTTCCAAAGTACTTATTCAGTATATGTAAATTTCAGTAGATATAACGTCGGTAGTTTTACTGTTAATGGTAAAAAAAATAAACATAAAATAATTTATTCTCTTTAACCCCTTGAGTGGAAAAAACGTCGCACGTATCATTTTTCTATGGCAATTTGAAGTCTAACGGGCCACATTCGTCCCATGTGTTGCAATTCTCTTTAATAAAATTGGCCATTTTTATTTTTCCATCGTAAATTGATAGATGTAGCAATAATCCAATAATTTGAAATCGATACATTGCAATGCAAAGTGAAATAGCATATTAAAGTCCGGATAACCTCAAAGTGAAATTGTAAAGCAGGACGTTAAGTAAGAGTAATTCAAAGTGCCATGTAGCCAGACCGACGTAAATTAACAGGGATGTTATCGATTCAGCAAAAAGGGCCAACGAAATTGCCGTCAGTGGAATTTGTGCAGTCCGGCAGACAAGAAATAAATCTATGTAGGAAATAAACATAAAAGTTCGCTAAGTAAAAAGGCACCCGCGGACAATACATAGGGAGTGCAATTTAAGTTGGTCCATCAGGGGGAGGGTAACTGTATAACAAACTGGAACAGGTCTTCGCAGCAGCCAGGGGATAGACTGGCAAAAAAACAAGAGGGGGGAGAGGACGAGGAGAGGTAGAAGTTTCGCTTTTTCGTGTTCGTTTGCTGTACCTACCTCGTTCTCGTGTTTACCGGAGGAATTTAAGTAAAAAGGAAGCTACGCTTTTTTACAATGAGAACACGAGCCGTTTTTATCCCACGCGCTCTCGTTTTCACAGCATCGATAATTCTCCTCGGTGTTGTGTCTTCGAAAATGCCACCCGTCATCTGCCGTCCTTCTCCTGCCTTTTGCTTTCGCCACTGCAAATCGCTCTCTGAAAGGACCGCAGCCTCTGAAAAGGCACGGGCACATAATAGTCGGAAATACGACGAGTGGGGATCACGCTCAATAAATACATATCTCGAGTTTTACGAGGTTCCTTCGAAGGAGCTTACTTACACGTAGCGAGAGAGTGAGAGAGGGGGACGTTCGTAGAGCAGATTCGTGCCTTTTTAACCGCGTGTCTACTTAAACGTTTAAGCGGACTCTATTAAATTCAAATTCACCCGTTGGCCGCATATCACGATTCAACTTTAATTGTAAGCAATACCTTAAGCTGCATTTGAATTTTAAATGCCGGCCGAGTAACCGTGAGTCAAATCGACAATGGCCCTCTTCGCGATAACGTCATCATCGTCGTCGACGTAGTAGTAGTAGCCTCGGTCCTCCTAGGGTAGCTGTGCAGTAGTCGACGAGAATTTCTCATTAATATTCTTTTATGCCATCAAACGATCATCGCGCCGGCCTAAATAGAATTTCGTGGCCCATTTGTGCAATCAGTGCGCGTGCGAGAAAACTTGATTTAACGAGGCGTAACAACAAACAGAATTAAGCCATCGGTGAGCAATCAATGACGGCTCGGTGAAGGCGCGAACTGGGAGCGCTTTGCTGGTGTCTCTATCGTTACGCGGTGCATCAGCCCGAATGATATACAGGTAGTCTCAAAATTGGCGTTGTCAACGAGAAGGGGCTGGTGCTAAATTGACCCTCGTGTAGGAATTTCGCTGCTGGTTTAACCCTTTGTCTTGCAACGTCGATTCTAAATCATAGCGGGAATTATGGTCCATGCGGGGTGAACATGAGTACAACTTGAGATTCAGTGAGGGAGTTAATCCGTTGATTTTATTCTTCTTATACGAAATCAGGGATTCGGTGGTTAGATATGGAAAAAGAATTGGAAACGTCTTTGGTATATTAATATTCCGATATAACTTATTGTTGGCTGTAGTGATAGCTTTTCGGAGCTACGAAGAGTAAGAAGGTAAATACTCAAAGTTACAGTTGATGGCCTCGAATTTAACACTAGAACTACCGGCGTTAAATCTATCATATTTCAAAATATTAAATAAGTACTTTGCAAAGGAGGAATCAAGAGGCGGAAAAGATTCTCGATTCGGTGATTTATGTTTTTTAAGATGGACATAGAATATTTATTCTAAGACTCTTCTATAAACTTGGAGAATTTTTGGAAAGAATTGTGTACCAGCCATTTTGACTGGTTTGGTTGTTCTAGTGTTAAGTCCCCCATTGTCTCTGAGAAAGTCCTAAATGATTACATGATGTATGAGTCACTCAGATGCCAATGCGGTTAGGTCAATTTTTTTTATACTTTCCGATTGTTGTAAATTTTAATAGAATAAACTTTGTTCTATTAAAATTTACAGAAATTAGAAAATATAAAAACATAGACAACCGCATTGGCTTTTGAGCAACTCATATCACACCCTCGGTGGTTCAGAACCCACCTAAAAAAGTAGGTTCTAGGCGAAATGAGTACTGCAGTTAAAGTCGAAAATTAAGCAAAAAAAATTGTGGTTTCCGTTTCATTTCAACACTATCGATTATAGTTTATAATGTTAGAACAGTTGTTCCACGCGACGGGTATCACAACCTTAGTAGTTCGGGATCAACGTAACCCTATGCGTTATCGATTGCCATTGATGTTAAAGCCGGAAATTACAAAAACAAACAAACAACGACTTAACAGTAACGACGTATCATGCATCACGGATAATCCGAGTTATTGGACTGCTCTCAACCGCGTATGTCCTCTGACAAGAGAAGTTCGGGAACTGATGCACTCGGATTTTTATGAAACTTTGTATAAATATTTATTAGACTTATCTAAGAAGATAGCTGTAATTCATTTCTGCCCGTTGTCAACTTTGAGGGAGATATCAACCCCTTTGTTCGAACCACCTTTTCTATATACGTTCTTATAAGTCGTAAACAACAAAAGATATGAAAAAATGGTTGAAATAAAAGTTATGGCATTTCTTGAGATCCATAAAGCTGCATGTAAATTATTCTGAAATTTTAACTACTTTTTGCTATCTTCTGTTCTTTACGGCTTACAAGCACGTGCATGGAAAGGGTGGTTGAGACAAAGGGGTTGATATCTCCCTCAAAGTTGAAAACGGGCCGCGAAAGAAATGCAACTAGTTTCTTAGATATGTTAAATTAATATTAGTGCAAAGCTTTTTCAAAATCGGAGTGTATCGGTTCCCGAACTTCCCTTGTGAGGCGCGATAAACGGTTTTGGTTAGTAAACGGCGAAAATTCTGGAGGACGCGACTCTAACGTGAGGTATTAACACGTTGACTGGCAGGCCACTTTGAGCAAAGTTCGCCTTAAGACTTCAAGAGATTCTTGAATAAATTAATAAACAAGTTTCACGTAAGTTGTTTGGTTTCAGTGGTATTTACATTGCGACGTCTTTGAGGAAACGCGGGAGATTTTTAGTCACGATATTTCATGAATATTGATGCACTCGATATCTTGTAATTTCCAGCGTTCCTAGGAAAACAAAAGCGTCAGTCATATATCAATCATACGGCAGTGTACGTGCTAAATAGGGAATATTGTGGGTGGAAGTATTTTCCCGTATATTCATCGATTGTTTGTGCATCCGTTTAGAATTATAGTTTACCGTATCTCGCAACAAACAGTTACTTCACGTTATGAAAATACACGGACTATGCTATAATTCATTACAGTGCATTTTCCATTCCTTTCATTCTCTTACTTATTATTTAGAAAATATCGTCGGAATAGTCGTTCGCGTATCATGTAAAGCATCGGAGTATCGATTGACGTTACAACATATAACTAGGATAATAAGCTGAAATGATTATGCTAAAGCAACAAAGCTTTAGCCAGCCATGACATAATTACATGCGTCCATCCTAACGCTGATCAGTTTTGTTTACGACAACGGTACAAGCATAAGAGAAATCTGCTAGATATCAAAGTATATACATCCTCGGCACTCAGAGAATTAAGAATGTAATTCCATTAAACGTTGAAACGTTCCAAAATATTTCACCGTAGCAAAAAAAGGAGGTAAGAGGGAAAAAATTGAACACCTCCATTTCAACTAAATTCCTAACGACGGATGAATTTCTCACCGCTCGTTCTTGCGACGGAGCATCCTGTATATTAAAGCAGACTACATAGCCGTTTTTCATTAGCAAAAGTTAGTAGTCTAGAGTACTACGTTAATCAGTATTTGGTCGACAACGATCGCCGTCGGACAGCGACGCAAATTGGTGTGCGCATAGATACACGAGCGTGTTACGGGAAACATTAATTGCAGTTATCCAAATAGATAGCGTCATTGTCGTCCTGACAACGGCGTTCTTCCTGTGATTCACGTACTGTAATAACGAGGTAAATCTAGACAGGCCTTTTTTCACGCTTCGGGACTTTAACAAAGACGTACACGCGACCGGTTTTAATTCCTCCGTTCTAACCCCGGCGCGTGCTCGAGATAACGTAACGAATTTGCATCGTTATTTCGTTCACCCCCTTTTACCGTGCTTCCGAGTGAGCCGATAAGTTACGGTAATAAAACTTGGCCGATGTTGAAAATAATTTGATACCTCCTCTGCCGGAGTTTCTCAAATAACCCCCGGAGATGCTATCGATTTCGGTCGTTAATTATTTTAGGTCACGCTAATATCGCATTCCACTTGGAATTTAAGTAAATTCGCGGGGAAGATTGTTTGCCGCGTTACGTTCTTACTTTCGAAACTGTTAACTGGGTCATTTTTCGACCGGGGAGAGTGCGCCTCCTCTCTACGTGTGTGTAATTAAAAATGAGTCAAGATGAGATAACGCGCTTTCACCCCCAGAAATTGCGGACGATGTTATTTAATTTTGCCACAGATACGTCAGGGAGAATAATTTATCGGTTGGACGTTTACGGCGATGATGTTACGCTATTGTATCTTTCACTGGCACGTGATTAAAATAATTGAAATGAACGCGTGTGAAATGAATATACGCATAAAGCTTCGACGAACGAACGATCTTTTCTCGATAAATAAACGTGATATTGTTTGTAATTTCAGATATAATTATAGGAGGAAATAGAATGATTTTACAGGTGTATTTGTAATTAATGAGCTCTTACAATAAATTAAATCGGTTTTCCAGAAGTTTATTTTGTTAGAAACAAAAGAAATTCAGTACTGCTTGTACATATGCAAACGATATTTTAATAATTTTTCACAATTATTTACAAACACTCGTCGGAAATTGTCACTTTATGTCACTGACACTTCCACAAAACTGTCAATTGAGGTCACTGACACTTCCATGAAACGTTGTATTTAATTGTCGAAATGATTTAAAAACACTTGTAGGTAACTGTCACTTGAGGTCACTGACACTTCCACAAAACTTTGTATTTAATTGTTAAAATTATTTAAAATCGCTTGTAGTTCATTGTTTAAACATATTAATATTATAGGACACATGCACCAATAGTCGTTAATTTAAGTTACGATTGACCAGGTATCGATAGTCAAGTCGAATCGAAAACGTAAATGTTATCCTGTCACTCGATCGTATACGGCTCAGTGTATGTATAGAGCCGCGGCGCGCCGAACGAGCTCCTTATATAGTCTAGCGCTGAACGTGGCGCATGCGCAGTACACCTCCATGGATAATTTAAAAAATTTTAATTATAATGATTTTCACGAAAACTTTTTTATTGCAAATGAAATCATTATTGTTTAATAAAGTGTTTCTGCTTACCTTGAATAAATTTTACAGTGACTAGCAGTTATAACAGTGAAGTTACGTCTGTTTATAATTGACGATTTACTTTTTAAAGCCATCTGAGTCGGGTAAGAAGGTTAAGGGTCAGCCTGGTAATTAATAAACCCGAGTTCACATTTCCCATCATCTCTGGGAAATTTTATCCCGAAATTATTATTAAATATATCACAACCTTGGCAAATTAAAACCCACGTAGAACAGTGAGTCTTAGACAAAATGACCATAGTCAGTTAAAGAGGCTATGATGGGTAAGGAGATAAAGACTCATTGTCAGACGTGTAATCAGTAGTATACCGCAGTTTAAATCCACCTCCGTCATGTCGAGGAAGCTTTTTTCCAAATTATGTATATCTTAACCCGTTAAGTGTGGCGATCTCTTTGCAAAGCGCGCACCAGTGTGTGTCGCGATAATCACTGCTTACGAGTTAGCTCTCAGGAAGTTATGAATCCAACTCAAATTATTTATAATTTTTATTTGTTTGTTTCATTTCGTCTTGACCTCTAAACACTTTAAACATATTAAAATTTACGAATATAATTTACTTTTCGCCTAAATTACAGTTTAAATGTCAAATTGTAACAAAATTTTACGCATGACGGATATAGTCGTCCTGACACAAAATTGTGCCACATCTCCATGACGGATATAGTTGTCAAACACACTTAACTAGTTAATATATCATAATCTCGGTGGTTCTAAACCTGCCTAAAACAGTATGTCCCATGTAAAATGATCGTGGGCAGGAGATAAGGAGATAAAGGGTCATTGTCAGACGTGTAATCAGTAGTAGACCGCAGTTTAAATCCACCTCCGTCATGTCGAGGAAGTTTTTTTCTAAATTATATCTTAATATATCATAATCTCGGTGGTTCTAAACCTGCCTAAAACAGTATGTCCCATGTAAAATGATCATGGGCAGGAGATAAGGAGATAAAGGGTTATTGTCAGACGAGGAATCAGTAGTAGACCGCAGTTTAATTCCACCTCCGTCATGCCGAGGAAGTTTTTTTCTAAATTGTATCTTAATATATCATAATCTCGGTGGTTCTAAACCTGCCTAAAACAGTATGTCCAATGTAAAATGATCGTGGGCAGGAGATAAGGAGATAAAGGGTCATTGTCAGACGAGTAATCAGTAGTAGACCGAAGTTTAAATCTTACTCCGTTAGCTTGAGGAACGTTTTCGCAAATTATTACTTAAAATATCATGGTATATTGGCGAAGAATGACATCTGTGTATAATTTAAGTAAAATTTGATCGACAGGTTTCCTGGGTTCGGCACAGAGATATTCATCTGTTGACCGTCGGCGTTGAGACGTACACGTCTGACCAAAGATTCGTGGCGTCGCATTTCCCTCGAACGGAGGATTGGACACTCCAGGTCAAATATCCGCAACGCCGTGACTCCGGGACCTACGAGTGTCAAGTGTCAACAACTCCGCCGATCGGTCATTCAATGCATCTCTCCGTTGTCGGTTGGTTGGCAAGAGTCTTCCATCATATCTTTGTTTCTTCAGCGTCTATACTCTCTCTCTTCTTTCTTGTGTTGTTTTATCGTGACGCTTGTAGTATCTGTATACTTTAGCATGCTTCTCGTGAAGTTTATTTCCTTTTAACGGTCGTCAACTTTACGCGTTCATGCATCCGCACTTTTTCAACGAAAGTATTCATACTCAATCGTAAATATTTTTATTGTTATCGTACAACGTTTTGGTTGATCCGGAGATACAAATCTTTGCATTATTACCGTCATATCCACCGATTTATCTGAAATATTTCGCACACTTTTTCTATCGCTTTGGACTCATCTTTGGTTTTTAATTCAACTGTTTTTTTTGCTATGTATTAGGTTGGTAGGAAATTAATGTCGGGTTTCAAACTTTATCTTTAAATACACATGTTGAGAATGGGAATAACTTTATTTAATCACAATAAGTTCCATTACAATTTACACACTTTCCCCAATGAGAAACAAGTTTTTTAATAATTTTTTTTTCTAAAATGATATAATAAGACAAACCAATTAAAATGAACGGTTATTTCAAAGTTAAGCGCCAAAGTTTGAAAACTCGAAAACCGACATTAATTTCTTACCAACCTAATAGAACATTATTGTCTTTGAGTTCACGTAAGGTCCTTTTCGTTTTTCCTTTCGAAGCAGAGGATATTATCAGTTTCATGTTTGACTTACGAGTGCTTTTTTTCACTGTGTCAGAACCTGTCACGTCGATCATCGGAGAACCAGAAATGTACATAAACAGGGGTAGTACCATAAACCTCACCTGCGTCGTACGTCATAGCCCTGAACCACCCGCGACCATTAACTGGACTCATGATAGCAAGGTATTGCATCTATGATGACTGAAAATCCTTTTACGCTTTCCCGTGTTAAATTATCCCGCGAAGATGGAGCTCGTATGACAAATAAAACTACCAGTCGTTGACCACAATCGCTGTAGAATATTAGAGACGACTTTGACGGTAGAGAAGCTTGGATATCTCGATTTGAAACTTTTCGAAACGTAGAAATTTATTTTATGCATGACACCTGTCTTGTTTGCTTTTCGCCGATGAAAGAAGTCTTTTGAGAAAAATTCGGATAGACCTTTATTCGACGACGGACACGTGAAATTACGTTAGGAAGGTACGAGGAGTAAAAATAGAAAGTTCTAACGGAACGAAATAAGGTATAAAAATGAAAATTCCCAAGTAAGTATATACCTGGATTATAGCAATATTGTTCGCGACCAGCACCAACCAAAGTAGCCGTGTTTGATCGCTTGATTATTTAATTTTATCCGACCAGAAGAAAAAAAAACGCCCTTGCGAGAGCCACGCCAATGATTATATATCCTCGTTCTAGTCTCTTTACTTTTTTATGCGAAGTATCTTTTAACGATCTTTTCTCGTAGAGGCACAATGATGAATCACCCTGAAATTATTTCACGCGGCACGTTTAATTTCCGCAGTGGATTACATCGTAACCTCTCGGAGCATAATTACTAATATACTTTTTGCATAGAAAATCAGCGGAAGTATTACCACCAGTTCTGCGAATGTTGAATTTAGATTCCGAGGATCGAGTTTCAGCAGTCTCGTATCTTTCCTTTGAAGTAGCCCCTATTCAATTACTCGGTTACTTTCTTCTCGATATTTTGTATCAGTGATAGCCTCTTACCGTCGCTATTTCGTTATTCCTTTCGTTAATAATTCCATCGTGCTCCCTCTATAAATTTCCTTTTATACGCGTTCTGCCTGCACCGAGGGTGTATGTATAACAAGTCGGTATCTTGAGGGATTTTTACTCGGGGCAATGAATAAAACTATCTAGCCGTTCGCCCTACCTCCCCTTCACCCTCTTTTCTCACCATTGTGTACCATCCTCTATCCCAACTCTCCCTTCTACATACTTTTTTCTCTCAATCCTTTGCACTCACCTCTTTTGTTTTCCATCTACTCCTCGTACTTTTTTGCATTTTCTTTCACTCTCTCGGTTTCTCCTCTCCCGTTCTCCCATTCTTCCTCTTTTTCACACCCTCGTCTCATTGTCTCTCTGTCCATCCTTCTTAGAAGTGTCACCGTTCCCCATCGCATCTCTCTCCCCCTCCCCATCCCTCTCTCACCGGGCCTTTCCTTTTTCTGTGTACTATCATGTCTGTCTTTACAATTCGCAGCCTTCCACTGTCTTTCACATTTTAACTCTCGTTCTCCCTCATGCCTATTATCTCTATCACCTTTCTTACAACACTCCCACTTTGCCACCATCTTTCACTCTCGCGCGCGCACACAATTTTCCAACGTCGCACCCTCATCTCTTCTTCTCTCACCTCCTCGTTTTCATCTTTTCTATTCCAGCCCTCTAAACCCACCCGTACTTTTCTCTCTTTCTAGTTCTCTGTTCAACTCCCTCTCTTCTTTTCTCTCTCTCTATTTCGTTCTCTATCTTCCTTCCTCGCTCTTACTCTTCCACACTTACAGCGTCTCTCTGCCTCCGTTCAGCTTTGCACAGCTCTGGCCTATCGGCTTCAGAGTCCCTATCCTCTCTTTGTCACTCCATCACCTCGCTCCTCTTTCTCTCCGTTATTTATCTCGCCTATTCCCCTTCAAACCACTGTTCCAGTATATCAGCCTGTCTTTCTTCTACGCTCTCACCCCCCGTGATCATCCCTACAGGCAACCAACACCTGCAGTACACACTCCCGCCTTCCTGCCCCCTCTGTTACCCCCCTGGCTCTATGGCACTATTCTACCACTACCTTTATTTCGCTCTTTTTCTTCTTTTCTCTCGTTTTTAGTAGACTTCTATTTCGTCCGTACTAATCTACCTCCTCGTCTTCATCATTTCTCATTATTCATTATTTCTTTTCTCTCGTTTTCTTTCTTTTTTTACCTGGGACGTCTGACTTTTACGCGAGTCAGGGCTGAATTGTATTTATCGTATGCATATCTCGATGTATTCTCGGATCAATTATTCTTACTATACGGAATGCTCGGATGGAATTTTTCGCTTTTAGCTGCGGTTTTTATCTTTTTCTTTTATGATTGAGACGCGTCGAATGAATCTTGTGAATTCTGCTCTTTCGGTTGAGATAGTTTCGGTATTTTGAAGTCCCGCCAGATTCGTGTAAAATTAGTGCTTTAATAACTATAATAAAATAATTACTATAGTATATAATTAACCCTTTGAGGGCGACGGACGCATATATGCGGCCTGAGAAAAAATCGGATTATAGTTTATCGGTGTATGTATACACGGTTAGAGTTGAAAAATTGAAATATAACTGTTGAAATATGATTACACAAATAGTAATTTATAACTTCTATACATCAAAACTCTGACTTTCTGATAAAAAGGTAGTTTTTTAACGCCAAATAAATGATTATTTCTCAATATTCAAAAAAGTCTCCGCCCGCAAAGGGTTAACATGTATTGTTGCACCTTTGTATTTGCAACATAAACGGTATTGTTTCCTGCGCATTTCTTGAAACATTTAACGAGCACATGAATACCTGTATGCACGTCTTTCACGGCTAAATGGTTAATTAATTCATTACGTCAACCTCTCTATTTTCATCTCGCTGTATTAATAGCCACTCCTGAAAAAGGTATATCTCTCTATCTCCGCTTCTCCTTCTCCCATATTTATGTACGCCCGTTTTTCCTTATTTTCTCTCATTTTTCCGTTACCTCGCTTGTTATTTCTCCCCTCGGAAGCTCAATATCCCATTCTCTCAATTGAATAAGACAATGAATCAATTAGCCGGTAAAAAAGTTTCACTCGCACTTTTCCACGCCCGATTCATTTCCTCATCTTTCTCCTCTTCCAAACTTCGTCGTACCTTTTTATTCCCTGAAACTGAACTCCTCGTCTTTTTATTAAGCCCCTGACCCCTCTTCACCCGCGCTCTCGTCTCGTCGATCCGCGCAATTTCTCTGCCGAAGCTCGTTCTCCGCCCTCGAAATGAACGAGAGCTCTATAAACGAATCGTTAAATTACTCGCTCAATAATTCGTGAACTTAATCACTTGATTACCCCAGGTTGCGCCTCTGATCCGTCGTCTTTCCCTTCCTTCTTTCTTACTTCCTTTCCATGAGAAATCTTCTCCGACGCTATTATATTCCTCAGTCACTTCGTTAAACTTCGGCAACTTCTGCTGACCATCGTTCTTCTGTGATACTTTATTTTTGTACTTCCAACAGTATTCTTCTAACTTAAACGTAAAACTTGGCGCCGTCTACCGCTCTCCCTTCCCTCCTCATCCTCGTTTCTCCCCTTGTCAACGGTTTTCAACCCTCCGCCTCCCCCTTATACTTTCCCTAATACTTCCTCCTTATTCGCAGTTTCTCATTCGTTTTCCGTGCTCGTATACTTCGAATCATCCGAATCCTAGGTACAGAGTCTACCGGCAGCGACTAAAGAGGGATTAAGGGGATGGAAATTATGATTTCTTCGGTTTACCGTTACTTGGAAATTGCCACGGCGAAAAAGATAGTCGGAATAACGCCGCGCAGCTTACTCGTCCTGTTTGATCTCACTTTATTTTCCATTCCTGGCAGTGATCGCCGATTTTATGCATAGAGACTTATATTGCATTCTCGGCGCGAAAGAGAATCAATTTTTGATATGATAAAATTCATCCGGGGCGTACAGTTCTTCGCTAACGTCTCTAGAGGGAGGCTCGGAGTCTTTATTAAATTCCCAGGAACATTTTCTGATAAAGAAATGATTAAAAATCACCGGCACATCTCATCCCCTTTATACCGGCAGTGTTTATACGTTAAAAAGCTTTTATAATGCGATTGCAATTTAATTCTTATAACGTGTATATATTTCCTTCTTTGCCGTTTTACAATACCTCTCGCTCCATCACGTTACCACTCCCATCTCATCCCCTGTGCGTCGTAAGGTCACCTTCATTACCATTTATTCTCGTTTCCTCTATTCTTCTCTTTCTTTATCTGCTCGTCTGCACGCCCCGTTATTTTGTTTTACGTAGATGTTTAAGTTAACGACTACCTCGTTTTGTCTCACTTATCTCTCCCTCGAACTCTCCTTCGTTTTTTTAGTCGCTCCTAACCAAACCCTTCTCGCGTGTTTCTCTACGACCACCTTTTACATTCCGCCATGGCCCCCCGACCCTCGGATCCGATATACCTCTTCCCTTTTTCTTATTCCGTCTCGTTGCTTCGTGTCTCGTTGTCGACTTCTTTGATTATCTCCCTTGCTGTAATTGCTTCCGCTTTATCGTATAGAAAATCTGTAAGAGAACGGTAAATACGTCGTACAGATGTACTCGCTCGCCGTTTCAGTATGAACAATTAAGTTACAAACGAGAGAGCGCGGGATGAATTGCTTCAACCTGAAGAAATCTGAATAGTCACGGGAACACGCTACTTTTCTTACGTCTCGACACGTTTACGCAGATACATGGGCATGCAGGTACACCATACGAGATACTTGGGAGTTCATTGTGGGGCAAATGGGCAGAGACTTAAAGGCTTTTTGGGGGCTATGGTGGGTAAGCAGGTAAAGGCTCGGAAACGCAATCAGTGAACCTGAGTTCTAAGTCTCTTTCGTTACGTCTGGGAAATTTGTCCTAAATTATTTAAGGGCATCCGGAAAATTCACCGCCAGCAATTCACCTCCACAGCAATTCACCGCCACAGTAGTTCACTGGCATTAATTTACCGCCGCGTCATCTTAACGCATAAACAATTTCTGCCTTACGAATGATCGCTACCGCAGCACATTTATTACTTATTTAGAATGATTAAATAATGAAATGGAAAAAAACACGAAAATTAGTTTGTTCTAAGATGATTATAATTCATTATTATTAATAAATTCCCTGCGACAAATGGGTAACTTATTAATTAACAGTAGATTCTGATAATTATATAGGAAAGGTCCCATCTTACCGATTTCAATGATTTTTGGACGTGTTGCCAGGATTATGATTTTCACATGCTAAGCACGTTTCACAAGAGGTACCTGCCCCCGGAGGATTTTGTTTAAATTAGGTGTATGTAACAAAATGAAAAATTAGTGTTGGTTGGGCATAGTTTTAAATGAGGACCGCCGTTGGACGTTTCGACTAACATGAAATGAACGGTAAACTGCTGGCGGTGAATTGCTGGGTGTGAATTGGTGTGAATTTTCCTAGACCCTTATTTAACACCAAAACTACCAAACCAGTCAAAATGACTGGTACACAATTTTTTCCAAAAATTCTCAAAGTTTATAGGAGTGTCGTAAGAGAAATATTCTACGTCCAACTTAAAAGACATAAATGAGCTGTTCAGTGCACAAATAGATTAACTCCATAAAACCTAAAGTGGAGAAACGTGATGAAATAGTAAACACTCCTTTTCAAAATTCCCTTCAAAATATAAATACAAATAAGTATTATAGAATATATAATCGCATTTAGCTTTCCTCTAACGAAGTACAAAATGAATAAGGTGGAATAGCCTCGGAATTAATTAGATTGACTGCTGAATTAAATTATTTATTATTCGATGGCCAAAGAAACTTCGTCATTTACTGGTGTTAATCGTTATTATTACGAAAATTTATTCTAAACATAAAAAGTTAGGATTCAATCAAGTGCTTTGAGAATTAAATTTAAAAAAATTCAAAAAGTGGAGTTAATCGATTTGTGTACTGAACGGCTCAAATGACCGAATTGATCATCTTTTCCGCGTCTTGATTCCTCTTTTATCAAAGTACTTATTTAATATATTGAAATATAATAAAAACGCCGGTAGTTCTAGTGCTAAGGCACCATAGCTTGAGTGGTTCGGGATCCACCTAAAACCGTAGATTCCAGAGGAAATGAATATAGTAATTAAAGTTGACGAAATAAAAAAAGACAGATTTAAAAGGCCCTTTTTATCATGATGAAAAAATAAATGATACGGGTTGCACTACATGTGCAACAGTTTGTGGAGAACTTTATCTTTCATTCCCTCTCTCTCTCTCTCTCTCTCTCTCAGTGTCTCCTTTCCACTCGTAAGGAAAACGTGACTGTCAATATACGGAACACTCAGCCACTCGCGAAATCTGAGAACCCTTCAGCCAATGCTGAATATTCGTCCTTCAAAGATCAAGAGTCCTGTTATTGTCGTGGCTGTATCGGGAACAGAATAAGTATCAGAAAAGTCCTCCGATAGGCAGAAAAGAACTTTGCACGTTTAAAATGAATATTTCTTATATTTCTCTTACTTATTTCTCGTAGAGTAATTGCGGGTAGACGTAAATAAAAGGAATCTTGGTGCACGAAGTGGAGTTAATCGTTCTGATTCTGGCAGGGGATTTTTGATGAAAGAACAAAATGAAAATGTGAAACGAATATCACGAAATGAGGTGCCGTTATTGCGAGAATTGCCGCAATTTAATTACGCGTGAATCTGCTTAACATTAAACATGAATGAATGTGTACAATATGTAATTAATTAAAGATTAAATGTTTTCATCAATTACGGCTCATTTTATATTTTAAAGGGAAGAAATGATATGACTCTTCGGTGAAATTATTGATTTTGGAAAAAGAATAACGAACCTTTCACGCAGAATCATTAGATCTTGTTTGTGCAAAGTCAAACTCTCCTTCGCTGTATCACAATCTTTGATTTGGCCTGTATAAAAATTGCAAAAGAGAAAGAAAAGACTACGTAAAGTTACGTCTCGAAGTAAACTTAAGAGTACTCAATTATCGATGCCGTTGGCGGTAACAAGGCTCCTCGTGAATTCACGAATCTTTGAGAAAGCGTTGTTTTCCTTGCCCATTAACGAACTTTCGCATTGAGAAAAAAGAAGTTACACAACATCCACGTAAATTACTTCCATCGTTAACAACAGGCTCGATAATTACGAATATACGTGTAACAATTAAAAGTACTTGTCGAAACAAATCTTTTTCGTCCAAAGGAGATAGAAAATTGTGGAAAGAGAAGCAGAGAGAAAGAGATAGCGGGAGAGAGAGAGAGGAAAAGCACAATAGCAGGAAGTGTAAAAATGGGAAACATTTATTCAAAGCGCAGAACAATACGTTTTACAAGTTAGGCAGTACGGGAAGAAAAAAAGTACAATGAAAACGTTGACAAGCACCAGGTGCTATAGTCATTTCGAAATGGATTGTGTGAATCGTGAACGAGACTTCTGAAAAAAAAAGAACGGAAGATCAGTATCTATGGAGAAGAAATGCGAGATAAACTCCGTGTCACTGTAATTACTATAGTAAAGGAGACGAGACTTCTTTTATGTGAGAGGAACAAATCTTATCGCGTTTACCGCTCGTTGTAGATCTTCAATCCAGTTCGTTAAAGGTGTCTCTGTGAGCGCGAGTCTGGTAACGGTGGCACATTAAATTCCTGAAAAGTTTCATAGAATCTTCTAGATTAATGTACAGGGGTCACTCGGGTCGCCGCGGGCGAAAAAAATAAAACGATTCACAAGCGTAGTTATTTGACTGAATACTTTGCCCCGGATTGCGCAGCGGTTAGATGTTCTTTTGTTTGGATGCCGGTTCACGTATCAAAAAGTTACCTTTGTCGATTGACTTTACTGGCGAAATTCGTGTATTGGGGATTTACGTTATTGTCCGTTCGTACCAGCGTGTAAACCTTTCTAGTCGTGGAGAAATTAAATGACGAGAACATAACAAAGATATTGAATAAAAGGCTGGCAATATCTATAACAGTAAACGGTAGAGTGGAGTTGCATCGGTTCTACTTGAAACTTACTGCCGATCGAGAACGCTCAATTATAGATCCATAGAATTCAAGTGTGAATTTTTGTAGAAACTGATTCCAG
Source organism: Cerceris ruficornis (assembly GCA_963989415.1). NCBI lineage: Eukaryota > Metazoa > Arthropoda > Insecta > Hymenoptera > Crabronidae > Cerceris > Cerceris ruficornis. The sequence continues at coordinate 11,173,154 of OZ022518.1, read as the reverse complement.
GATTTTTCATACCTGCGATACATCCCGGATATATTTCTCTCTTTTCTTTTAAATTCAACGTGTAATATGAAATTCAATATTTTCACAAAACCGTTGAAATCCTCGTTTCACTACGTTATGATTTTAGAACCAGAATTCAGGCGTTAAATCTATTATATTTAAATATATTAAATAAGAGCATTGGAAAAAAGCAGTCAAGAGGTGAAAAAGAGTATTAAAGCAGTAATTTATATTTTATAAGATAAGCGCTATCTACCGTATGGTTTCCCTACTATTTTAGAAAATTTTTATAAAAAATTAGGAATCGGTCATTTCAACCATCTTGGTAGTTTATCGCTAAACCTACGAAGCCGGTCAAAATGACCGGCTCCCAATTTTTTCTGAAAATCACCTAAATTAATAGGGGAGGCATGAAGTAAATATTCCACTTCTATCTTATAAAACCTAAATTAATTAATTAATCATCTTTTTCACCTCCTGATTTCTCTTTTTCCAAAGTACTTGTTCAGTATACCTAAATTTTAGTGAATATAACGTCGGTAGGTTTAGTGTTAACGTTAACGTCTTTCTTCTCATACGCGCTCTTTTTTATCGAGTACGTAAACTCGGCCTTCTTGCCGGTTACAACATCTTTCGAAAGGAAGCTCTGAAGTTATCGAGTTAAATAAATACTACCGCTGAATCGCACGGTGTACGATTTCCCCGCGAATTTGCCGAATGAGGATCTATCGGCAAAGGGAGGAACGGCACGATGCTAACTGAAACCGTGAAATAACATTTGCGTAATGTTACCGACGGATATGTATCCAGTCGGATAGTACACTAGAAAATTGACAAACACGAGAACGGGGGAAACGTGTACCGTGAACGCAACCATATGAAACTATGAAGTTCGGTGGAACTTTCGAGTGTAGTGGTAATGATAATGGGTAGGCTATCTCTCCGTTAGCTCCATTAAACGTAGAAATCTGGATCGTCCCTCAAACATCACGCAAGCTATTTTGTCCGAACACTCCTCGCTGTTACTCAACACTATCGGCTGGGGAGCTACTGGTCAGGGAGCGTTATCTCTGACGAAGGATATCGAACTGTAATAACACTCTTAACACTCTCATCATAACTGACGCTGTATACAATAGAGATACTTTGACGGTGTAGAAGGAGAGGGTGGCTCAATAGTCGCTAGACCAGTGGCCGGCAAACTGATTAGTCAAGAGAGCCAAAAATCAGCAGCTGGAAGATCAAACTTTTTTTGAGAGCCAAATTTCATTTGAAGAATATTGGAAATGGGTGTTTAAATAACTCAATATACTTTATATTCATATTATTATTTATTATAAGGCTTTGGAAGAAACGTCCTTATACTGTAGGAGTTTAGAAGGAGCTAACTGTGGATGCCCAAAAGACGAGCTCGGGCCCACTCGGGTCTCCTGTTTAGAATACGAATTCCTAAAACGTAGAATCGTTTTTGAACTCATTTAAGATATGTAATATAATATTGTTAAGATTAATTCAACAAAGAACGTGTCAAGAACCGTGTTTTTCAGAGTCGGTTTAAACTACCTACTAAATATTAACAGTAAAACTACCGACGTTACATCTACTAAAATTTAGATATACTGAATAAGTAATTTGGAAAAAGAGAAATCAAGGGGTGAAAAAGATGATTGATTTAGTAACTTAGGTTTTGTAAGATAGAAGTGGAATATTTACTTCATGGCTGCCCTATCATTTTAGGGAATTTTTAGAAAGAATTGCGTACCGGTCAATTTGACCGGCTTGGTAGGTTTAATGTTAAACACAACAAAGTATAATAATAATCTTATTTATTGACAAAATTTTTGTGGCCGACTGGCCGAGCCGCACTCAGGTCTCTAAAGAGCCGCATGCGGCTCGCGAGCCGCGATTTGTCGACGACTGCACCAGACCATTTAAAAGTATAACGTTCATCTAATGCAAAATTGACATTTATTCTTTTATCAGCAGTAATTGTACTTCTGAAAGTTGATTTTAATTATTTTAGTATATTATGTCCGCCAAATGGTTACCAACTGGTTCGAAATTTGAAACAGTTAATAGGAAAAAAGTCATTACCTTTTAACCGTTTGAATCTCGACGCACAGTGGCAGAATATCATTGAAAAGTAAAAAAAAGTGAAAATAGTCTCTGCGAACGGAGATTTTTTGAATATTGATAAGTAATCATTAATTTAGCTATCATTAAGACGGTTAAGTTACAAAAATTATAAAGTACTATTTGTGAAATCATGTTCCAACGATTATATTTCAATTTTTCAAATCTCACCGAGTATATAGGTACGCGCCGGTGAACTATTATCAGATATTTTCTCTGATCTATTAGTACTCAAATGATCACAATTGTTTAGCCACTTTTGAGCTATCCTATATGAGTAGAAATATCATTGATACACATTTCTTTTATCCTTAGCTTTATAATTAATAGCTGTTACAATTACATTCATAGTCTACAGCGAATATGTATCGCAGTTACTCCTCGGTCTCTTTAACGAAACGAAGAAAATAATTTAATAAAAACCGTCAAGTTTCTCCTTATATTACAGCTTTTTTATATAACACTGACACACGCAGCCACCGAAAAATCGTAAGGTCGAGGGTTAATTAAAACGTAAATACAAGAACGAATACGAAGGGTTAACCGATACAGAATTTATCCTGCTAAAGTGTATACTTGTTCTGAAGTATCAGTCATCGACTAAAGTCTACGCTTGGATATAGTAATTGCTGGTACAGTGTCGACTACTATACCGAAGAGGTTACAAGTAGCACGTAACAAGTAGCGACTCTTTTCGTTATTTTTACTTCCCACTGAATGTTAGGGCGTTGAGTTAATTATACCTATTTTACCGTGCGACAAATTTGCTTCTTTCCAACGCTCTGTGCACCGTTTCGTATTTATAATTGAATACTGTTCGTAAACTCGGCTGTTTACATTTCCCGACGGCGTATTGCGGAATAAACAAGCCAAATAATACAGAAGTGCTGTTATTAGCTATTGTGCAGTGACGTGCTAGTGAATCGTTGCATATGTATCTTTTCCGGGTAAACAATTCTCAATTTTTGTCGTTAAAATAGGGTGCATTTTCAACGTAAACAATTTTTACGTTTGCATCAATATCGGTTATGTCGTATAATACGATTACACCGAAAATTTAATAATGGCAAATGAATTAATGATAAATATTTTTAATATCTTTCGGTGAAAATAATATGAAAAATTGTTCAATTTATGGTAAAACGGGGTCTCGCAGGCTCGAAAACGATTTGATTTCTAGGAATTTCAGTGAAGTTCCATTGTATGTTTCAATTTCCACGAGAACTTTTGATTTGATTTCTGCCGCCGCTTCACGTATAATTCAAAATTTCAACGACGCAAGAACGCAGCCAGTAATATCGATTCTTTGTTAAGTACATTGCATAACTTGCATGGCAGTTTTGGCTCTACTGGAAGTTCAAAATGTCTTTTACCGCTCGTGTCTTGCTTTCCAGTGCATAAATTATGCGACAGAATAATTACGAGTTGAAACTAAAACGATACAGGCAATTCATTAAAGTCGATTACCTCAAAATTAACGGGACAATTCGAATCGACATGAATTTACCGAGATACAAACAGTTTCAGTTATATTTAACTATACCGATCACAAAAAATGTTACTTTTCCCAGTCGTCCTAGATTTCTGATATGTATTTTCTCATTTTACAAATGCAAGCTGAACGTACTTTTAAAAAAAAACGATAGATATACATTTCTTTTATACTCGTCCCAACAGAAACGTTCTCTGTGGTACCACCAACACCTGCTGTAAAGTAATATCATAACTAAAACCGTTTGTGTCTCGCAAACAAAAACTCCGGACGCATTAAGCTCTTTTCTTATTGGTACTTTAAGATTCGTCCCTAAGATTCTCGATATCTTCTCAAACTCATCCCATCGGGTGTTCCGGAAGTGTTTGATAAAACTTTACCAACATGTACCACCGGACGTACTTTTTAAAAAAAGTGCCGTATCAGAGTAACCGCGCGAATGCTTTATTCTCGAATAATAACTCTCCGAAGACACATATCAGAAGTGTCAAAGTAGGCTCCTTTAGCAGGAGCAAGCTTTGCAACGACGTCTCATCGATTCTGGAACACGTTCGAACATTCCTGGCATATTCCGAATCGTGCGACGATCCTCTACAATGCGGTCGCGAATATCTCGCAGTGTAGCAACTGGTCTCCAATAAATAATCTGTTTGGGTCTTGAATCTTCAATTTCTCCGATATCGTGAAACTTCCAACCGAGCGAAAGTATTCGCGAACTCTCGTATGATACTTTCTTCTTCATCGATACGATTAGCTAGAGCTATTCTGTATTTGTTTAACACGTTGAGTGCTACGTCAGTCACCGGTGAATGACACTGAACTTTCCGTTCAGGCCGCGTCAGTCACCACTGACTGACACAACTTTTCGTTCAGGCCGCGACAGCAGCGCGCGTGGCCTGACGGGGATTTCCTTATAAAATCGCGTAGCACTCAACGTGTTAACCACACGGCACCCTCCATTTGATTCCAGCGCAATATTTTGAGAGATGCATGTTTCCCTGAAGTTTTCTATCGAATCGATACAAAATAGGAAATCGGAAAGTCATGTCGACTTGCTGGTGGGAAAACGTCCGGGATGGCTGCGAGGGCAAAGGTTTAACGATTTATATTGACCCGCTAAAATGTTTTCTTTTCTTTCTGGCCCGCTTCTGAAAAAGTTTGCCCATCGCTGCGTTGCACGGAGTAACTTCCGTTCAAGGAAATAAGCTCTAGAGGGAAAACGAGACAAAAGTTGATCCAACGATTGGTTGGATAAAAATTTGTCCCTCCTAACGTTACTTTTCATCTTTATCTGATAGGGGATTAACTACAACAGTCCCAGAGGTGGTGTATCGGTGATCACGGAGAAAGGAGAAGTTACAACGTCGTATCTCCTGGTGCAGCGTGCTCAGCCTGCAGATAGCGGACAATATACCTGCCACCCTAGTGACGCTAATACAAAGACTGTCTTAGTGCACGTACTTAATGGTATGTACGTAAGTCCGCCGAAGGCGTTTAAATCCATCGATGGCCCTGCAGCTTCTTGTTTCTCTACACGATCGAAAAGCTTCCGAGACGTGTCCCTGCAAGAAATTTCCGCGGGTAGATGTCACCGATTCGTTTTTATTACCGAGTCCGTACAATAATGTACGCTCGAATATTTGTCTCTTTTCGATGAACTATTTTTTTGTCCGCTTGATGTCGTTTCACGTTTGGATGATCAGGATTTACAGAGGACCTTTTACACTTTTTTTTATCATCGTGACCGTGTCGCCGTAAATTTTCGCTAAACTGAGAGAATTTATTCGTCGAACTTCCAATTATCTATCTTTAATTGATTTACGGATGAAATATACCCCCTTTTTCGGAGCAAAGCATAAAAAAAAAAGTGAAATATCGTACGTTCGAACCGTTCGTTTGGTTTGACATTGAGCACTTACGAAACGAATGAATTCAATCACTCCTGAAGGCAAATAACGACCCGACGAAAAACCATTGAATCGAGTGAGGAGAGTAATTAGAGAGATTTCTCAGACTGCAGTGGCGTGCTCAGCCATTGTTGCGCCCCCGGCAAAACTGTGCCGGGGATATCTCGGAAAAGATGAATTCAGGATTAAAGAGAAAGGGAGAGAATACGGCCGACAGAGAGGATAAACGACTATATTTGTTAGCTGCCTCACGGCGTTATCACAAAATTGAGATATATCTATCCTGCAGAACCTGAGAAATAATTTCCAACAGCGCGACGAGGTAAATCGGGAAATGCAATTTCAATTTTAATCATTTCTTCATCAGGAGAACATCCAGCAGCGATGCAACACGGCGGTCAACTGAGGCTAGCGAATTTACCATTCGTGATGATCTCAACGACCCTGCTGGCGTTTTTGAATCACCGTTACTGAAAAGAAGAACCACGGAATCGGATATACTCGTTGATATCGATGGGTAATTTTGTTTCTACGAGCCACTTGAAAAGTATAAAGGCATCGATGCTCGCGTTAATATACAGTTCCGAGGTTTTCATTTGTTCGGACGTAATATTGCTTTCGCGATATACGGGGTAATCCGTTTGTTTGCTGCAACTCGCTCCCGTTGATATCTGTGTCGATCGGAATTTTACAAGAAATTCTCTTTCTTCGTAATAAGGAATCAGAGAATTGAGAACAAGAATAGTTCTTTATTTACAATGAGGAAAATTCTACAATTATAATTAGTTCCTGTTATCATACTTTTGAAGTTCTAAAAGTCGTAGAGAATTCTTTTTTTAATTTCAATGTTACATTCATTACTCGTTATACCCATTGCGACAGCGGCTCTCAACTCTTCCAAAGTCATTGACTTCGAATTAAAACAGTTTCTCACAAAAGACTTACAAGATTATGATAAAATGGAATGTACATACAGGTAATTACGGTCACATAATCAATGACCACACCGAAATTTACACGGGTTGTACGAATCCTTAGATGAGAAGCATCTTTCATTTAAATTACTTTCGCGCGATATACGAATGATCGTAGACGTTCAAATTGTAACGAACAAATAGATCACCCTGTATATAATGAATCTCCAACGTTAAACACTTAAAACGGTATTGTAAGTTTAGATACGGAGGCAACAATCAAAATATAAAAATTTAGAAACGAGATGTCTCGAAGGCTGAAAGACGTTTAACGACCGAGAATCAACTACTTAAGAAACAGTGAACTTATTGTTTTATAATTATTCGTTAGTTCAACTTCAATTCACCGACGTAACTTTTAGGCTGAATCGTCAACGATACACACCGCTTTCGATTATCTGATCTATCGAGATCGATGATTAATTAACAAATCGCAAAATTAACACTAGATCTACCAAGGTACCCAAAATGATTTGATCTGAATTTTTTGAAAATACTTCTGAAATTTCTAACACTGCTTTTTTTTACAATTTTCAGTGTCTATCTTGTAAATTTCAAGCGGTCGAATCTGCCAAGTTTTTTGCCTCCTTCATTTCCTTTTCATTCCAACGTATTTATTTCGTGTATTTAAATATTAGGCGAAGCGAAAAGAAATGCTTCTTTTTCCGTATCTGTTGGGATATTTTGTGCGTGATTCATTATGAATTATTAAAACCTGGTCAGTCGATCGCAGTCAAGGTCTGCTGTGAGCAATTAAAAGGAATAAATATTATGTATTTTTTCCTGTAAATACATTTTTTCGCATTGTGAAAGATAAACAACATTTCTTTTCGCTTCATCTAATAAATTGGTTTAATCGTCGGTAGATCTGGTGTTAAAAGAAATGTAAAATGGCATCAGTGTCACAATGGGGCGATAAGGGGGTAGTTCTGTGACGACGCGTCGTCGGCTGAGAAGCGAGATCGATGAATTCTATGAAAATAAGGGTAGGATTGGACCATACCACGGCACAAATTGTGCCGGTGTATTGTAAAAAAAAATATTAGTTTGTTATAATACGTATAGAAAAAGAAGAAGATAAGAATCGAAGGTATTAAAGCGTTCGACGGAACGGACTGATTACTTGGGAGACAGGTGAAGTTAAAATTTTATTTGCTCTGTTATGGTTACAAGACAATACATTGTGCTTGCCAAAGGAAATGTACGAATTATTGTTAAGAAGCAAATGAGACTTTAATTGTTTCGTTGTAACGATATTTAATAAATGGTATATAAGATATGTTATACTCGGAGGGAGAGGGAGATTTATGGGAATTTTGAGTATAATGAATGAAGAGAGAAGAACACAGCGAATTGATAATATTGATTGCAAAGATTATTTATAAATTCATTACAATTTTATTCGTATTGCGTATTGATTTCTCAAATAACGAAAATCTTCCACTAGGCAGCGAAGCTTTCGATTCGAGTAAATATATGGGGTGTACCAAAAATCTACGGAGTAAGAATCCACAATAACTTAAAATGTTTAGCTTATAATTTCTAGATTCCTCGATCATTACATTAAATTACAACAAAATCATTTATTCCTTTTGTTATTACATAGAAAATATTTTTTGTCGTGATAAAAGACTTTTGTTGCACCCTACAAAACGATACAGAGAATGGTTGTTTAATAAAACGCAACAATTTTGTTTGCTTAATCAAATGTTGTTTATAAAGAAATTGCCTGAACTGACGGAATAGTTGGAAAGAGGAATGAAAGAACTATCGGACTATGTTCATGTTAGAATGACTACAAGTAGATTGCTATTAATAACAAATAATTCGTACTGCCAAAATATCAAAATGTGAACACACTCATTACCGTCAACGACCGATGGATAAAATTTGATTACCGAAATGTAATGCATCACACTGTACGATCCGATGGAAACAAAATAGAAGATAATATCTTCACTTCAAACGTCTTGAAAGACAACTGAATAATTTCTAATAAGGACATAGCCTCGGTTTAAATCGTCGAAGTGCAACGATGTTAGCGACTACCAACTATTATCGCACTTTAGAGGACGTCAAATTGAGAATGTGAAAAACTTGCCCGTTTAGAAGTGGCGTAGCACTATCATAATTACTATTATATTCAGTTTGAAATTTCACGTTATTCATCTGGGAAAAATATTCTTCATGACTGACACGATCCACACATTTGGGCATCCTGAGCTCAGGGTATACTTCTACACCGTTTCGGTGATGTAGAGAATCGCGACTTGTAAAGTGTTCAACGTGTATCATGATGCATTTCGTCGATGTACTCGACGTAATAATAACGCGTAAAGTCAGTTGTTAGATAGACCTTACATCGTATGTATACAATGTATAAGAGATTAAATTTTATTCAAATTATAACTTTACCTACGTTGGACTATGAGCCAAATTATACTCGATTGAGCAACCGTAGATAAATTATTGCTATCTACCGTTCAATGAAATAAATCTAAGGCAAGACTTCTTGGATAAAAGAAACTCGATTGGATACGAGGACCTAAATTAAAATCGTTCTAATTGGACCAGAATAATGATTATTTTTTTTTAGGGGAATCTTTGCTGAATAAGTACATATTATGTATGCGTTTAAATCCGCTTTTCTTTTGTAATTCCGATGAGTGAGTATCGAATGAATGCGAACGTGAATATAATAACGAATGTAAGAATGAGAAGTATTTCAATAATGGAAGAAAAGTATAATTAATTATATGTAGTTATAACGTTTAAGAATGAATTACAGAGACATAGTCCGATATAGATCCGATTGTTTAAAGATCGAGGTATCATTTGGTTAATTATCGTAATGAAAAATTGTTTAAGATCAACATGTGATGTTATTATATTTTCAATGCATTTCACTTTCGGTATCCCGTTGGTTTAACTTTATTGAATTGAAATATAAATTGTCAACTCGATGCAGGACAGAATGATTAACAATATTAATAATAAAAATTTTGTCATATGTACATATGAAATATTCCACAATATATTTCAGTCCTACTGTTGACATCGGCATGTTTTATTTTCATAGAATTACACTGTCTTTAAAGGATCAGAGTCCCTCACGGATACGCTCACCTTTACGGATTTATCTAAGGCATCGTATAATGTACACGCAAACGTTTTAAGAAAACCACGTTCAGAATCGGAGTGATTGGTTAAAACCACACTGGTACCGCGATGAACAGCATCAAGGATATCATGGTGTAACATTTCTCCAGTAAGATACAGATCAGCAGGCACGTCTTTCAAAAGGGATGCACCCGAACCAGCACACAACGCAATAGTACTGATATAACCATCTAAAACACGGAGAATAATATACATTTAAGTACGTGATGCATCACTATGAAACACAGTTCACGTGTACAAAATTTCTTAATGATCCAGAATCAATAATTTTTGCAATTTCATGAAATGCGAGAAGAGATTGTCATACCTGTTTGTCGAGCGCGAGCTAATCTTACGTGTTGCAGACTGGTACGTTTTTTTATCAGACTTACAGCTTGCTCTATGGAAATCAAGTTTTTCAAAGTACATAGTCTTCCCATACCATAATCCTCGTTATTCTTGTCCACCTGTATTGGCTTGCTCGTGTCGAGTACTTAATATAACTCAGATTATTATTAAATGCATAAATTTTGTAACTTTAAAAGATTTAAATGCCTCCAATTTACCATGTTCAAATGCAGAAGCTAGCCAGTCATTCACGCCGCCTTTTACCGCGTCGAAAGTAGTATGCGGAGAATACACAGCTATTTTATTTTCCAAACATTTAGCGACAATCCGTTCCTAGAAGAATGACGCTTCGTGAAATATTAGTTATAAAAATATTTTTTAATACATCACAATCATTTTTGTAGTTACCTTCCACGATCTACTTGTCACAGATTTCATAGGGGCAAATATAAGTGGATGATAAGTAATGATTAGGTCAGTCTTTAAACTTAGTGCTTCTTGCATGACATCCTCGGTCAAATCATTCGTTAAAAGGATATGTGAAACGATTTTTGTATCTGTAGGTTCAACAAGCAATCCCACATTATCCCACGAAGCTGCAAGCGATAAGTTTGCAAAATTCTGTAATGCATCTGTAACTTTTTCCAAGGGTACACCAATGGTATCAAGTTTCATGCCACTCATTGTACTGCAATGTTTTATCGTTTTCTGAAAATTTATAATCTTGTATCCTAATTTCAATCCTGTCAGTTGTTTTAACATTTACATAGACCTGAAAGCAGATAACAAGTAAAATAATACAAAATATAAAAATATTTCGTTAAGGGACGAAAGATCGAAAAATGGAAAAATATAAATCATGAATGACATATATTTCTTATTAAAAAATATAGTTACATATGATAAAACAATGTACAATATAAACAATTCACATTTCATTCGTTGTAAAACCAAATTTTCACTGAGCCATCATCGCTGGCTGATGCAAGTTGCCCGGGAACGGTAGGATTCCACTGTACACAATTAACATCTTGCGTATGGGCAGTATCCATTGAAGAAACCATTGTAAAAGTTGGTTGGTGTGGATCAGTATCACTATCTTCTTTGAAAATTCTAATAATATCATCACCACATGCAGTTACTAGTAGACCAGTTGTTTTACACCAATCGATGTCATAAATAGTTCTTGTGTGGTAACCAGATAATGTACAAACACATTTCCACATTGATTCATTATTCGTTGTAACAATTCCTAGCTCGTTACCAGGTTTATATTCTTGCCATATTTTCACGGTTTGATCATCGCTACATGTTGCTATACGGTTGCCAGTTTTATCCCATGCAAGACTCCAAACTGTAGATGCATGGGAAGATAATGTAGCTATGCATGTCCAATCATTGTCAGCTGGATCCTCCTTAAATATTTTTACCGTATTATCATAACTAGCCGATGCTAAAATTTCTTCATGGGGATGCCATCTTACCTGCATTAAAGGATAATATTATAAACTCTTTGTAGTAACCTAATTTGACATTCTTTTATATTTTTATTAAAATGTACTAGTACTAATCGAAGTCGTATCATAAGAAATATGTAATCACTTACTTTTTTTACATCCTGAGTATGAGCATTGATAACCGCGGCACATTCATATTCATCATCGTTCACTTCCCATATCCAAACGGATTTATCTCTACTACACGTAGCTAACAATTGTGCACTACAAGACCAACTAACACTTTTCACTTCGTTTTCGTGTCCCTCTAATGTGGCATTGCACTCAAATTGCCCGGACTTTTTATCCCATATAGCGGTGGTTGCATCGAAACTTGCAGATGCTACATAGTTCCCACAAGGAGACCATGCAATCTCTCTAATCGTTCTTGTATGTCCCTCGGTAAGAATTGTTTTTATAACCCATTTTGAATCTTGCGGCGCCCATATTATAATTGTTTTATCTTCACCGCAAGACGCAATGCAAGTACCTTTCGGATGCCAACAAACATTCCACACTCTACCCCTATGTCCACTTAAAGTCTCTTTTAATTCCAATGTACCCATCACTACCTGTAACATTACAATTACTCTTTAAACTTATATATAGCACAGTAAGCTTGCTACTTTGCTATGAAATTAGTAAAATATAGGGACTAACAGATACAATGTAGACGGGGAATGTTTGTGCATCAAATATTACTTTACAAATAAACATTCTAAAGTTACAATACATTAGGTACCACATATTATTATGCCACCGGATAATTTTTAATTAATTAAGTAGAACAATTAAACGCAAAATACTATATTAAATAAAACAGGAATGCAGAACAACATTTTTACATTGTGACAATAATTTTCAATACTGAAATGAACACGTAAAACTCACATTGTACGTACATTTGGAACGGTTTACTATGAAACTCCAAAATTGTAGTAGTCAGTGTAAAAAACAATAGTAAAAAATACTTTTTTATAATATTCAAGTCTATCCGAATTATTACAAAGATAATGTATATGAAAATTATTACTAATAGAAGACTGAAAAGCGGTTAAATCTTCTAAAATTCATATATCTATCGAAATAAACTCACAATATACATACGCTCCGAACGTTTTATCGTTAAACTGCAGTAGATTCTATGACTAAGTATATAATACCAATACTAAATGCGATAAATGCAATTTAATTTTACTATCGGTCACATAAAAGTCTCACAGTCACATGTAATCATACAAAATTATTCGCTGACGATAAAGGTATAGATAGGCTGGAAGGATAGTATGAACCAGTATGAACCTATATCTATAGTCATGAATATACGAAGTACAGATAAGACATCACCTTAAATGTAAATAAAACAATTTTACATGTTTTACATAGGACGAAATGTCAATGTTTACTTTTTCAAAATTTATTTTTACAAAAATCGTCAGTGTTCAACATTGCAATGCTAGGATATGCATACAAACATATAAATCTTCCTAGAAAAGTACGAATTTTTAAAGCACTTCAGCTAATTTTGTACTACAGAAAAAATTACTTTGATAAAAATCATTTAAATTATAATACATATAATAAATTACGCGTAAATACATGCTTATAAACTTTATTATGCTTACAGTTATTCTAAAATTCACTATCGAGTAAAACATTGGTTATATTCGAACAGTATGTTAGGCGGGAAAATATCAAATTTTAATAAAAAATAGAAAAGTATTTGTATTACGCTCGTTGCGTTAAAGTTCGTTTTATCGAATGTTGCAAAATGAAGTATTATTCTAATTACGCAAATGTTTTGATAGAATATTATATAATAGTACATATATTTTTCATAATCTAAATTTATTACATACATACACTTTTATTATTACATATTATTAAAAAATAATTAGTTTGTAAATTATTCATAATTTTTTACAATTTACATGGGGTCATTGATCCGATGTTGCATTATAAGCTGCGGATATTGGCAATGTATCCGTATCCATCAAAGGTGCAATTCGGCCACAATGATCTGGTGTCCTAAAATTGAGTATAACATTTTAATAAAAGTACATCTTGCTTATTGAACTTAGAAAATATTCAATTATACAAATTCAATATTTACACATCTTTTAATAGGTGTAACACATGTTTATGTTCAATGCCTTCCAGCCATAAGTTTAACAGCTCTTCTCGTTTACATCTTAACAATTGTTTACATGCATTTAAATTTTCTTTTACCGCATGTATTTTCTCCCTGGAGGCTGTTACTTTCTCTGATAGTGCACTAAAAATCTGTTGAAAAGTAAAAGCAATTACATTAAAGAGAAATTTCTTTTCTTGGTACTTGACAATTTAGTATCAAGAGAGACACTCACTTGCATAACTTTTGTGAGATCCTGATCATGCAACGATACTAATTCATCTAGTCTTTGGTCACTTCTCTTATATTCCTTTTCAAGTTTTGCTTTCTCTATTTCTCTCTGTTCATTAGTCTCGCTCGCTGATAAAGCACGTATTACAGAAATCAGTAGCCCACTCTAAAATATTGTTAATGAAATGATTACACAGGTTAAACGTATATATTTATACGGCATTTCCGATTATTCTGAAAGAGTATTATAACATAAATAATTGCGATACTATCAGTTAGATTAACTTACTGTCTCTTTGGTTGGTTTAATACCTCGTGGAGGTTTTGTAGGTGGTATTGTATTCATTTTATATCATTTACTGAGAAAAATGTATAGATTTCCTCTACTTTTCGTTTGATGTACTTTTCGTTGCTTTTGCACGTTTAAAAATAAATTTGTCGTGTACTGTCAAATATTCGATAGCAGGTTAGGTTGTAATACGAAGTTTTGTGTGAGATTTAGAACAATTAAAACACCGATTTATCCTTTCTTTCTTATATTCTCGAAAATGTTTAACAATATCTTTGAAAGTGTAACGGAGTAGATGCAAAAGTTATTTTTCGCTTGACGTGTAGGTAAACCTTTAGAATAGTAATGACGTTTGGTGTGACAGCTGATAAAGATTTAAATATTTTGGTCATGTAAAAACATGTTCTCCTATCTCTGACGATTTCCGATAATTAAATGTTTAATCATATAGTTGCTAGCAAAATAAGTTAGTCGACACTTCTTTTTGTATGTATATTCAATGTGTTATAAGTTGTTTCTGCATAATTTTACGATTTTATAGATTTGAAGCAAGTGAAAATTCTATTTCGTATACGAATATAAAAGATCCATAAACATATCGCGTTTATATAATTTTTATTATACTTTAATTATTACGATATCAACAATTTTTTACAAAAGTCATAACGATACAAAGTTATTTGTTTGCTTATTATTTCGCGGAATGTATACTTGTCTTCGAAATTGATTATCTTACAATTACAAAAATGACAAGCAACAAAATTTTACAAGTATCAAAAAATATTCTTTAGTCTTTATTGTTTTCATAAAATAACTATAGATTTACATAAAAACTATAAGACAAATATTCGAAATAATAATTGCTTAATATACTCCTCCATATTATCGTTTTTTTCATATTTAAAAATTAAAAATTTACAAGATTTTCTTTAAAAAAATAATGTTTGTCTTACAATTTTCATTTAAATCTAATGATTGCACAGATGTATCGAGCTCAGTAAAGATATTATAAAAGTTTTGTACATTCATAACATCGTACAGTGTTTTGAAGTCAGTATCTGACACACTTTATTTTACAAATATTCTAGCATATCTTTTTAAAAATCAAATACAAAGAAAAGTTTTGTACTATAGTATCTTAAGTAGAACAGTTGGTAACAAACTTTTCGTGTAAATATAATCAGTATAAAATTTTTTGTATAAGTCTTACATTTCAACATTTCAGTTCTTATTTTACATCTTAAACAAAAGATTTTATAACAATTATTTTATCGATCTCTTTAATTTTAACATGTTGAAACGCGTTTACTTCTTAAATACTCGTCTATTCGTATAAATTACAAATTATAATTATATACAATATATGTGTTACCAATAGTTTGATTTCTTACATAATAAACTGTAATACAAAAGTTTTACCTTTGTATTTGAGATCTTTCAGCAACTTAAAAGTGGATTTTGCGTTATGCCTAAATGAAGACAGCGTCTAATTTATTTCGGCGATTATAATAAACATAAAATGAAGTACTTTGAAAAGAAATGAACTTAAATTAATTGTTAGCCACACCAAATAAGATTAACGCAATATTGTTGTAAATAGTAATACCATAGGAACAAGATAGAACAATGAAAAAACGAAAGAGATGTTCTTCACTTGTGATAAATTAGATAACACCGATATTTAGTAAATCATTTAGGAATGTATATTACGAATAAAGGTTAGAATATTTATAGGTGATTATTTCTGACGTATAAATATCGTTTCAACATGATAAAATATACATTAAAACGCAAGGCTATATATTAACTTTACATCTGTGGTAACTGATCAATAGGAGTCGCGAATCTAAAATCTTCTGGGAAAAGCTTTGCTGCATGAGGATACATTAGCTTATAAGACTGCCTAATTGTCACGTCTGCCACACCAGCGATATCTCCAATTTCTTTTTGCGATCTTTTATCCTCCGATGCCTATCGTGCAATAAACCAATGTACAAATTTGCTGTTATTTCATAAAATCATACATTATAATGTATAATTACCTGTGATGCCATATAAATTGCAGCAGCAGCAACAGAGATAGGCGATCTTCCAGGTACAATATCTATTTCCACTGCCTTTCTAGCGATATGTGTGGCAGCTCTTTGCACCATATTAGGAAGACCAAGATTCGAGCAAAACCTCGACATGAAATCTCCTGTAGTAATTAGATCCACACTAGTTTCGAGTGCCTTCAAAATTAATTTGAAACATCTGCCAATTTCTTTTTTGCTTATCTTGCTAACTGCACATATCTCTTTAAATGTACGTGGAACGCCCTCTTGTCTGCAAGCAATGTATAAACAGGCCGAAGCAATAGCATCGTTTGCACGGCCCTTTAAATTTTTGCCATCGTGCACTTGTTTGAATAAATTATTTGCTCTGTCAACGATAGTTTTAGGTAAATTAATACGATCAGCCATTCCATTGATTTCACGAAACGCATTAATTAAAGCTCTGTCTGAACTGCTCATCTAGAAATAATAAAACTTTGTATGTGGTCTTCAAGTATATATATATATATACACATCTTACAGCCATCAGAAGAAGAGTATTAAAATTGTTTGACTTACTGTGCGTCTGTTCTGATATTTTGAAGCACCAAAAGCATCAAATGATGCAGCACCAGTGCCTGGACCAATCATGGTGGATAAGTCTGAACCATTAAGAAGTGGATTCTCTGGCCCACCAACACGAGATGGATCAACACCAGCCTTCTCATTGCTAAATGTTCTCCACTCTGAACCAACATCTATAACTCTTTTGGAACAGTCACGTAGTAAGCACCTTTTTTTTATTATTCAACATTTTCTTCCTCATTCAATATTTACCTATCTCCAACAACTAAACCACATTCGGAACATATTTGATCACCAGCACGATAATCTTCGATAAGAGGAGCATCTGGATGTGCATAACAACAAACTTTGTTTGTGTCGTGTCTGTAAGAAAAAACTTTAAGGAAATGTATACTACGTATCAGAGTATATATACATACATATAGTTTTTGAAATTAATTTTATAGATATAATGTACCATCTACAAAATGAGACAGAAATGCCCATAACGTTATCGCCCCGATTTCGTCATATTTACTCACCATATTTACGGTTTCGCAGTAACGAAAATATTTAATTTCATTCTTTAAAAGTCCTTACATGTAACCGCTTAATTAGTAAGTGATACGGACTGTTAATCGTAAAGAAAGTTAACGCGCATTAATTCGCACGCAACGGGAATATTTTTAATGTTGCCGTACGATTACACGGTAACACAGAAATAATAAACAAACATTATATTACTGTCAAACAAAGGACACATAACCACAGTGAATGATAACATTATTCTATTTTCGATTTACCTCAACCTGATTTTGAATAGCGAGCGTTAGAATAGACGGCATCTAAAGTGATATTATTAGTGTCAGTTGAACAGTATTAAGTGAAGCTTCTACAAAATTTACCTTGACGAACTTGCCATATTTCGCATTCGTTTAATAGCACTCTGCCGCGTATGCGATGCAATTCGATGTCTCTGATATACCAGTGTATACCAGCTAATCGCAGTGCAGTACACGCACACGCTTATGCAAAATTGTGTGGAAAATGCTATGCATAAAGTCTGATATTCATTATTACTGGATTGCACTGTACAGAGAGAAAAACGTTCAATTCGTTGATATTTAAATATTTTCATGAGATTTCGATAAATCTTATAGTAGTAAGAAAAATATTGCATTTTATACGTGATACAATAAACGGGCCTTAAGGTTTAATCAGAAAATTACTTACTATCACTGTTCCTTAACGATCACGAGAGTAAAAGTTGAAATTAAATTATTGTGTCGGCATTTAGTAGGTAACTATAATGCAATTAAATTTAATAGTCCCATATTACATTTAAAATTAGTGTATCTCATAAATCCTAGTAAACGTGGAGAAGTAAATTCTGACGAACACTTTTGAAATTATGCTAGGTCCTTTTGCAAAGGTTACTCCTAGATGGCGGAAAGTCGCCCCAAGTTAAGCAAGTATGATTTTGAAATTTACAGATCACTTTATGTTTATTAAGACGACGTATCTGCTAGAGGATTAGAATGATACGCATTATGATCGTAAAAATTAATGGTTCCCAAACTGGGGTCGTCAACTGACTTAGAGGGATTTGCCATTTTCTGACTGCATAGCACTACATAGTTGTTGGCAAAAAATGTTTTGGTAACAGTAGCCTATATGTTCATTGTAGTTCATTTCAAAGGGTCTACAAGCAATATAATATATTGTAAAGAGACGGTTACGCAAGAAATGCTAAAAACGTTTGAGAACTACTTGAATAAATCACATGAGGAACAGAGACATCTATTGTATATCACTAAACTAAATGCACTGTATTTCATTATTGCACAGGCAGAGAGCACTAGAGTAACCAAAAAACATACTTTATTAATGCCATGCAACGCGGAAGTTAGCCCCTGGCCACGGCTTTAGCCGATATTGTGTGTTTATTAGGTTAGCGACTGAATTTTGGTTATTCGATTTTCTATACTTTGAATATTAAGTATTTTTACCCGCAAAACAAATCGATAGTTTATCGATCATGGTTGTATTCACTTGCAATAACTGCGGTGAAGCGTTACAAAAGCCCAAAGTAGCGAAACATTATCAATTTCAATGCCGTAGCGCGCCGTTTTTAACATGCGTGGATTGTTTCAAAGATTTCCGGTAAGCATTCATTACAATTTAACGAAATATAATTTGGTTAAACGTGAAGGTATATAAAATTGTGTTTTTCGTTACTTCAAGAGGAGATGAATACATTGCGCACACAAAATGCATAACAGAGGCAGAACGTTACGGAGGAAAGGATTACGTTCCAAAACCTGGATCGAAAAAAGGTGAAAGAAAACAAGAAGAATGGATAAACGTGGTAAATAATTTACTTAATAGTTCGACCCAACTGTCAAACGCAGAACGTGGCTTTCTAACGACATTGTCAAAATACGATAACATTCCGCGGAAGAAAACGAAATTCTTTAATTTCGTACATAACGCTTTGGGAAGTAGAACTAGTGCTACCTTAGTTGAAAGTGTTTGGAAGAAAATGGAAACTGCACATGCGATCAGTGTGCAAGCATCATCCGAGAATCAACAACAGAATGGTTAGTCTTATTTTAATTTTGATAACATTGTTATAAAAGAAAATGAATGATTGAGAATTTATGTGCAATTTTTTAAAATATTTTATATATTCTATGTGAACAGGTAACGATAAACCGAAAGAAAAATCTGACGAAGGTAATGAGAATAAATCATTTTCTATGGAGAGTAACGGGAATATAGCTGAAAACCAAAATAATGAAAATATATGTAAAGAGAGCCAAGGAGAAAATCAAACAAGTACAAATAACAATGAACTGGATGTTAATGATCAAGCAAAAAAAGGCTCTACCACATCAAAACAGAAAAAGTTAAAGAAGAGAGTCATATCGGAAACAGGGGAGGAACAGAATGAAGAACTTGTTTCAAAGAAAAAAAGTAAAAATTCTTCTGTACTTTCTGAATCATCGAATAATCAATGTGAAAGTGCAACAGAAAAGTCATCTTTTGACTGGAAAAGTGTAATTTTAGATGTAGTACAAACAAAGGGTGAAATTTCTTTGAAAAAGTTGCAGAAAAAAGTTGTTTTACAATATATGAACCATTGCATGGATACAGTGACTCAGGAGAAGGCTTCTTCTAAATTTAATAAAAAATTAAAGAAATTGTCAGAAATAATAATTGTTGATAATAAAGTGAAATTAGCTTAAATCTGAAAAATACAATATTATTGAAATATTGGATTCATATTGTGGACTTCCCTTAGAAAGCAAAAAGAGATACTGTACTTATTTAAGAAAACAAGGAAACTCTGTACATAATTTAACAGTTGTATGGAGCACATGAGCAGACTGCTGATATATCAAAATAAAATTTGTATGTCACAGAAAATCGTAATAAAATATTTCATCGCCATTTTATTTTGTAACAGTGAGTATTAATAGGAATTCATAAGAATTTAATCAATTTATTTCAAAACAACACATTTGGGCACAAACAAATAAAGTATAATCACATATGCCTCATAAATACACACAATTGAAATATAAAAATTTATTTCGCGAGACATGTATCTGTTTGATTTGAAAAAATTCGGAGACTTAGAAATCAATTTTATCGTTGAATGTAAAGGGTTATGTTTTCTAAGAGTGTATATCATGCTCACATCATGGAAGTTATTTGATATTTTTATAAGTGAAATGACTTTATATGCTTTATTTAGAGTTAAAATTTTAAATATTTGAAAATTTATCCAAATACCAACCATGGTTACTCATAGTAGCGAGTAAACCTTGTGTAAGTACTTTAGAATCACCAGGGCCAAAACTTATGCCCTGCCGATCAAATAATTGTGTCACTGTACCGCCAAGTGCAGTAAGAATAGCTGTGCCTGCACAGATATCCCACTTCTTTATTGCAGTCATATGAATGTATCCTGTTGCATTCCCACTTGCAACTTCTAAAAATTTGTATCCTAAACATATAACAAATGTTAGTAAATAGATATAAAAATTAAAAAAATATTACCAAATACAAAGTATTACCTGCACCAGCTGCTGATATAATTTCAATATCTTTACCAAATGCAGTTTTGGTAACATTATGAACTTGTCCAGCATGTGATCGTGATACGATTAAAACAGGCTTCTTACTGCCTTCAACCTATTTTCAAAGATATCAGTTAATATGTCTATTTAGATAACGTTTTATTCATATTACCTTAGGTAAAGATTTCAAATTCCCAGATATTCCATGATTATTCCATGTCCAGAACAAAGTAAAATTCTGTTTCTTTTCAAATGGTTTATGTATGACACCTATTATAGGTTTTCCTTTAACAGCGACGCAAACCATTGTTGTAACATATTGTAACAAATTCTCTAAAGTCACAGAACACAAAAATTAGTGTTTGATAAGAAATATATTTAATAACAAAATTAAATATTATCTATAGAGATAATTATACCTGTGAATTCTTTTGTGGCATCAAGGGGATCAATCCAAATTGTAACATCGTTACTATTCACTAGTTCATCCTCAATTTCATAATTATTTAAAGTATTGGCATGATTTTTTATATCAGATACAGTTACTTTATCACAGTTTTTTGATGTTTCTTCAGATATTACGGTAATTTCTGGGAAAGCCTCTATTAAAGAATGGTACATCGCACAGTGGGATCTATAATCTGCTTCAGTTACTGGATCATTTATACCTTTCGAGTTCGTAAAGTAAAAAATGTTAAAATTTTTATATTAATCTTATGCTTTTATACTGCTTTCAAAGATAATACAATTTTGATTAGAATGTCTCCTACAATATAGATACTGATTTCATTTTTAATCATGTAACTTTATCAAACAATAGCCGTAGTTAAAAACATTTTAATGAAGTAGAAAATTAAAGTACTTACCTTCCTTTGTTTTTCCTTTGCTTCTTATTTCAAATTTTACTTGATCGTGGACTGATACTACTTCAAAACCACCGATTTCAGCTGCCCTTATAGCAGCAGTAAGAAGTAATTTCAAAGAAACATCTTTATTCTGTATGCCTCTGTACAGACTCTGATTTGTATATAAGTATAATATACTTAAAAATGCCATAACAGCACCAAAAATTATTCTTCTTAAACGTACACTCATTCTGATGTATTACAATTACAGACTTATTTTAAACTATGTTTACTGTGTACGAAAGATTTCTTTTTATACATTCAGATCTTTTAATTAATTGGCACACAGCCATTTATAATATTTTTAATCTTTATAATGATAGTGTGTTTGTCACAGTTTGACGAGATAATTCAAAAATTAAAACCGGTAAATTTATGGTGCTTTTAATCACGGAATTTCATTATATCCTATAGAGTGGTATAAATAACGAGGAGCACTTTATTCAATAATTTCTTTCTAATGAATGATTATGAATAAAACATTTATTAACCCTTTTTTTAAAAACTTCTAAAAATTGTGATAGTTTGATGAGAATGAATGGAATATATGACCTTATGGACCTTTCGCGGGGTTAGGTCAAAACAGGCGACGTCAGGTTAGGTTCAAATACCGTATCATCATGCTATAAACACGACCTAGCTCAACATACGTTACGTTGACATAACTACGTTCAGTTTTGTTGTAATTGCATAATTACTTGAGTACTTGAGAAACATTACTTTTTATGATTTCATAGATATCGTATAATGTAAATACTTATACTTACCATTATTTGAGATTCTTTCAAATTCTATTTTTTTTTAAATATAGTTTAAGACATTACAAATTAAATAAAAACATTTTATTAAGTTTACAGTAAATCCAAGCTTCTTATCGATGGTAATAATCAATCATAAACTTAATGTTATCAGTTTCATGAGAGTACATATTTTAATAAATAACAACATTAGTGATTTTGACATTACGATCCTACGGATCAAAGTGAATTAAATTTTATTTCCATTTATATAGATTATTAATGTTTCTGACAAAAACATACATATAGAACATATGACTTATTAAATGTACTGCTATGTTACAAATCAGTATAACTACAATACTTCCTTTTTGTTGCTACATTAACTCTAAATGTGGTAATAATAATAATCTTACAACTGTCTTAAAATAAAACGTAGTTGGCCATTCTAAATGCCACCGAAACGATGAACAAATATTATTAAAGTTAAACATTAATAATAATTATATCTTGGACTATATATATATATATATATATAGTCTAAGATGTAAAATGTATATATATATATATGTATATTTTCATATATAATTCGGATTGCACAACATGGAACAGATTCCAAAATAATTGCTTATCTTTTATTCAATATAACACAGTGAGGAGAGACAAAAAAAATAATAAGACAAGTGAAATAGCACTGCACACTATTGTATGTTATGCAGTTAATAATGTTTCTTTCTAATATATTATCTTCATGTTAATATACAACACATTTTCTACATAAGTAATGGGAAACTTTCATTAATAGAATTTTCATGTGCACCTTTCTTCTCTGCATTAGCTGGTTGCAACCTAATGCTTTCTCTATTCAACTGTGATATAATACGTATTACTATTATCAACATTATAATAATTTATAACCAGACAACTCACACATTTTACAATGCCTCTTTGTCATAATTGTAAGTATGTTGCAGCATCTTTCAGTTCATCTGACTCGTGTATTTTAATGTGTGATCAAATTATTCCAGCAATTTCATCTATAAAATCATAATTATATTAAGGACACGCAAAATGTTGCTTCACTTGGTCCAGTGATATCTGCATATTGACAAGTTGTGGCAGTTGCTGTTACACGTTGTCATCTGTTTCGAAAATCAAGAAAAAATGTCTGCATGTGACCCTGGTTTACTTAAAGTAACATTCAGTGGAATGAAATACCTACCGTGGTACCACCACTTTGTCTTTTTTGGATTTTTATTACATGTTCTCACATATAACGTATTATCAGGTGGCCTCTTCTACAGCAAAGGAACACATCTTGTTATTAAACTGAAAATCAACATGGAAAATAAATGATTCTTACCTTTTCCTTGCAACTGCTCAACATTGAAACAATACTTAAACAGATACTCTGGACGCTAAGAGCTGGAGACCAATCGTCGGTTAATATTGACAAACATATATGACCATTGCTGTAAACGTGTGGATGTACTGGTATATTTCCTCCAATGAAAGTTACTTCTGGCGAATCAAATGGATACTTGGAACTAAACTTAAATTGAAGCTGAAATCGTTCACCCTCGTACAACGTGCCTTTTACACCTTCCATATGAACGATCCATTGTGTTAAATTCTGACCAACCAGATCTCCATCTACATGTACACCAGGTGGAGGTTCACGAATTAAGGACATTAATTCTTTCTGCAACCTCCGCTGAAATATTAATTCCCACTGATTTTTCATAGTCAATGTATAGTAATGGTAGTATAACCAAATATCACATAGTCACAAGAGACTTTACATTCTTAATTTCATTCAAATTGAAATCGTACAAAACCCTACTATACATAGTACATTACGATTTTTCATTAAAATTTTATTAACATTGTATCGATTGCAAGCAACAAATTTGACATAAAATTGAAAATATGATTGGATATTAATTTATATTGATTTCAGTATAACCCCAAGTATAACATTTTAACAGATTATCAGTAATCGTAATTCCATTGACTGACGATAAATATAAAAGATAACGTACAAGGACAAACGTATCTTCGAAAACTAGGGATGAAGTTTTTAAAAAAAATGAGAAATAAAGCAATTACGAGGTTTGTCTCAGGAATATCATACTTCATAGTCAAACAATTTACGATATGAAAGTACCGATATATTTTGCCTGACAGGAGTGCAAAGCTAGCGCGTCTCATTTGACGCAAAACGTCAACCAAATTTTGACGAACGGTGCAAGCAAGAGGAATTTTATTTCACCAGTACAAACCATGACATTTCATTGGTGTGGCTAAATGATTTATATATTTGGCATTAAAAATATACGGTGTGTTCCAACGAATCCAAAAGGAACACAGGAATTTTAGAATATCGAATAATCGCAAATATTAACTTACCTTCGATGGGGACATTGCCGCCATTGTCGTTATATCGCTGTTCATTGAAAAACATAACCGCTGTTCATTACGATTTACATTGAATGCTTGTTTTGTTTGTTCCTCTATTCAGGAACGTAAAATCACATCGATGACGGCGTTTTGCATTTCTTTTTTCCGATTCGGTTTCGCGTTATGTCGTTACGCGCGAAAAAAAGAGACCACACGATCGTTGCAAAGCGTCACCGTCGAGTTTTCTACCTGCATAAATCAAACTGAATCAAACACGGCAGACGTTCTCGCATAAGAGGATATATACATATATACACACATATATATATATATGATATATAAGCCTTATTTCTAATCAAAGTTATAATTTGATCGTTTTAAAATCGACGGATTACAATAATTTCAGCGCCTAAAATTTCATTGAACAATAAAGAAAAAGAAGAACATATTATTCGGACCGTTTTGATTGGCTTAATCGAATCAGCAGATTTTTGAGAGTACGAATTCGTCTCTACGTATATCGAATATTAAAAACAGAATTCTATTGATTCGTTGTATCTTTCTTAGTGATTCGAACACAATAATGACAAAAGAAATATAAATATTACGAGAGAAAAGAATCTTTTGTACATTGGGGCAATAGTTCCGATTTAAATGATAGAAATCGTAGTTTAAAAACGTTAGTTTGTATTTTTTGTATGAAATGGCGTTTAAACCATCAATTAATCAGCGATAGTAATGCACTTTTTTGTAATGTCATAGATTTAAAACGACCGAGGATACCGACGTTACAAGTTGCGCTTAACGTTATCCTAGACAAATAAATTTACCTGTCGGAAGCCGCTCGATTTTCTTGAACGACATTAAAACGGTAGTGTTCCGTTGTGACAATATATTTCGTGCATTTATTTACAAAATATACTCTAATTTGACATCTAATACGATAAGATAAGGTGATTCATGAATACTATAGAGAAGAAAGAAATCATTTTTCGTAGAAACAAGTTGCGGTACCATGTCAGGTAGCAAATAAACAATAAAACAATTGTTGATTCGTCCTATGTCAAATATATGTTACGATAATTTATTTTCAAAGTATTTATAATAATGTGGATGTGAATAGGTATTTTGGTCGGAGATATTACGTACTTCAAAAGATCATTTTTTTTTTGCAGTGTGAATATAACCAAGGTAACAGATATTCATGACTTCAGCAGAACATTTTATTAGCCTGATAACAGTAGCAAGTGCTAAAAAGTTAGCTACTGCACTTGTTCTTTACTTCATTTTATACCATGGATTGATGCATATTATTTATGGTACAGTATATTATCGAATTTTTAAACTTTCCCTTGTTATCATTTTTATCATTTATATTTCAGTAAAATATAATGATCTATGTTTGAATTTATACATTTCGAAATATTATATTATTTGATAACTAATAATAGTTGAATAATGTAGTGATGATGTAATTGATTTCAACAGGTAGTGATTCTTGTAAATGGTTGTTAACGGAAGGAAGATACAAAGGAGACAAAGAATGGCAGCCTTACGGTTGTATGATGCATTATTATACCCAAACGTAAGGTTACTTTGTTATAAAGATTTTCATCCGTAAGAAAATTTATAAAAAGCAAATTTTTATAGAGACAGCCGAAGGTGCTTGAGATATTTGGCCTTCATGGGCCACCATAATTATTTTGTATTTACTGGGGATACCAGGATCAGACAATTGTACAAATCTTTTATATCACAATTTATAGTGGATGGAAAGGCATCTGATCTTACCGATATGCCACAGAATTCAGATTTAAGTTTCAACGATGGACAACTCAGGTTAAATATGAAATTTCTATGGAGACCTCGACTTGACAATTCTATGATAGAGGATTTGAGAGGCTGGGTGGTAATTTACAAAAACCCATATATATAAATTTATTCTAATTTGAGTGAATGCCTGGAATAGGTATTAATTTTTATATTGTATTTTTAGAAAAATGATGCACCCAGCATGATTATTGCAGGTTGTGGAGCAGCCACTATTCTTGCAAATAATAACAGTGACACGCAACTGTATTCTGAGTATAGTATGGGTGTGATCAGATTGGTACAACCGGTAGATTTTTTGGCTAAAAAAGGAACAAGATTTCTGTGGGTATTGCAGGATCCCGTGTTAAAAGATAGATTACCAACATATTTATCAGGCATAGACAATAGGCAGATAAACTTGTGTAACAAGGCAGCAGTAAAGGTATATTCTACATGCTATACACTTTTGTAATAATTCTGTAAAATAATGAAATTGTTAATAATTATGATATGCAGATATTGTCTCACAGTGAAGCTCATATATGGGAAAGCAGTAAACTTGTCGGTACTGGTGTCCTAGAACAAAGTCCAGATGGATATTTGGCCAGCCCTTTATCATTACGTCACAAAGTTCAAATACTTTTAAATACATACTGCAACGATCATATGAATTTCGACGATGGTAGCTGCTGTAGTTATCCAGAGCCAGCCACGACTTTGCAATTGCTAAGTTTGTCTGCTCTTGCATTATGGTACTATTTCAAATACCATCGTATCGTACTTTAACGAAAAAGTAACAGACAATTTCTTGCAGTATCATAACGGGCGGCGGGATGTGGCTTTATAGAAAGTTTTGTCATCATCGTAACGAAACTTCGTACTTGCACGTCACTACTAGTGAAGAAGAAAATGTAGAAGAAGCAAATACTTCGGAGGAGATACAAGTTGAACAGCCACAAATAAAGGATTTTTATACATTGATTACCTCGCTGGCAGTGTTTTCCATTATATTAGCATACTTTTATTTATGTGACAGGTATATAAAAATCATTATTACTTGATTTCCGGTATCTTATTTGATCGCTGCATAATCGCATGTTTTCTTCTCTTATGTGTTTCTTATAGAACGAATTTCTTTATGAAGGAAAATAAGTATTACAGTGAATTTAGCTTTTGGTTACCTCTCGGATATATCTTGGCACTTGGTTTATTTTTTACCGAAGATAGAGAAAGAGGACCAAGAGCTTTGAATAGAGAGCAAACAGATGAATGGAGGGGATTGATGCAAGCTGTCGTGTTGATATATCACGTTACCGGGGCTAAAAATGTTCTACCAATTTACATGTACTTAAGATTAATAAATTCTGCTTATTTATTTCTCTCTGGATACGGACATTTTTGTTATTTTTGGCAAACAGGCGATGTTTCTCTTGTAAGATTTGCTAGGGTATGTATTACAATATTACAGTATATCTATTTCCGTATATATTCTTTTACTTTATCCATTTGTTCATTTACAGGTAATGTTCAGATTGAATTTTTTAACGGTATCTCTATGCCTTTGTATGAACAGACCATACCAGTTCTATCATTTTGTACCGCTAGTCTCCTTTTGGTTTTTAGTCATTTACTTTTTAGCATGGCTACCGCCAAGAATATATTCCGGTAGTTTGGCCGAATATGGTCCAAGAGCTTTACTTTATCTTGCTCTAAAATTGCTGGGCCTTGTATCAATGATCACCATATTATATATGTCGGAGGTAATAAATCTATAATCGTGTCTGATATCTGCTCTTGAAGAAAATTGTACATTATAAAATCATTATTAAACAGGTTTTCTTTGAAAAAGTTTTTGTAACGAGGCCATGGAAAGCATTATTTGTAACAACTGACGACGACATACGGGAATGGTGGTCACGTTGGAGAGTCGATAGATACAGTGTAGCTTGGGGTGTAACGTTTGGAGCTGGTCTTGTGGCTTTACAGAGGATAGATCATATTCCAGGAACTGCAGTATCTTCTGTGCTAGCATTAATATCATTAACAGCTTATACTACTTTTACTATATTATGCCATTCCGTGTCAGAGTGTGAAGAGATTCATTCATATGTGGCCTTCATACCGGTAATTATTTAATTATTGACATTATTACGGTCCACGAATCTTTTTGTAACACATATGTTTATACAAGTTCTTTATTACAGATCATAGGATATATTGCCCTTCGGAATGCATCATTAGCTCTACGTGGAAAGCACTCGGCTCTTTTAGCTGGTTTGGGTAGAATTAGTCTAGAAACGCTAGTCGCTCAAGGTCATATCTGGTTAGCTGCAGATTCACACGGTGTACTAGTATTACTGCCTAGATTTCCAGTATTAAATCTACTAGTCACGTCATTCATTTTTATATGCGCAAGTCACGAGGTACGTGAAATGTTACTGTCAATGATGGTTTACGAAGTAGGTAGTACTTTATTGTAGCTTATGTAATTTATTTCCTTTTCGCTAGATACATAGATTAACACACGTCCTAGCACCATACGCAGTGCCGAACGATTGGAGACTGGTGGCTCGTAATTTATTACTATTTATTGCTGTACTAGTACCTATAGGGATTCATGATGGAATGTTTTAAATGTTTCGCAAAAAACACATGTATATAAGTACTTGATGAA
This sequence comes from Cerceris ruficornis, assembly GCA_963989415.1. Lineage (NCBI taxonomy): Eukaryota > Metazoa > Arthropoda > Insecta > Hymenoptera > Crabronidae > Cerceris > Cerceris ruficornis. The sequence goes on along the minus strand of OZ022518.1, from coordinate 11,143,784 downwards.
ATGAGCATTGCAAAAGAGGAAAGTAACATATCAATGTAAACGATTGTATTCGAGGTTGATTTACGCACTGAGAGAAAGCAATACTTTGAAAAATGTACAGCTAGATTGTGTTTGTACATAAATATGTGTATATTTTGCCTGGAACATTTTTTAATACACAAGTGTATACAATTTAAGATACTGTACATTTTAGTATCCAGTCATATGGAACTCTTTTACATCGTAATTATTTCTCTATAAATTGAATTTTTTAACTATGAGGCTATAATAGAACTATAGCTTCAACGTTAACTGTTTGAAGTGTCATGTTTCACATGACTAGTATAAACGTCGTAACCAAGGGAAATAGTATTATCGTAAAGAACTCTGTACTTATTTGGGAGAAAGTAGAAATTAAAGACTTGCGCCGGTGGCCATACAATCCACTCAGCTAAGTACAATTTATGAGCTTTCCTATTAACTTCATTTTTGAATTCTGCCCAGCTATTTCTTTCTAATATGGCTAATGTCAAAAAAAACATTCCTATACAAAGCGGAGAGCAGACTAATTGATCAATAACAACTTTTTTTAGGACTATGCTAATTGTACGGCCCGGTAGCTTATTATCCAAGTACTTATACCAATGGTGACATATTATACCGACAGACATACCCGATACAGCCATGTTTCTCGTCCTAGTTAAACTCCATTTATTCCATTCGCCCTAAAATATTGTAAACCATTTATTTAAACTCGTAACAACCACTTAATGAAACTCTTGACGGTCATGACATACCTTCAATATTTCATAGTGCTGTTCTAATACATCTCCAACAGCAGAGAGAGAAATTGATATGACTACATTTGTATAAAATAAATTTTTAGAAGAAAATAATCTTTCTTTGACGACATTTATCTTTGAAAAAATTAAACCAATGCCCCTGGTAGTAATCGTCATCTGCAACATGATTTTTAGGTTAAATGGTTACTTTACGAGTAAATATATACTTTTATAAAACAATTAGTCTTTAGTCAATTACGAGGAATAATATAATATTGAATGAATTTGTGCAAATAATATTCTAAATATCAACCTTAAAATCATCGTCTACGGAGTTCAGTCGAACATGCAAATTTTTAACAGGGACGCGTGCCGAATAGATTTCGCATTTATTTTTAAATTAGATTTGGATACATATAATACTTAAAAATGTTATTTCTATTATAATGTTACGTAATTACGTAATATTCAAATATATTATCGTAAAGTTTACATAATTTTATACCGATAATTAAATAGTGTTTGATTTATTTAAAATAACTAATAGTACATTTTTCACGTATTCTAACGAAAGCCTTCGTAAATCACGTGTATGGTATCTATGAACAATATTTTAAAATACAATGTTATAAATGAAAATTTTTGTGGCACTGTTTCTGTATTGATTTTTTTCATTCGCGTTAGCATTTTGCACACTTATTTTAATTATAACTCAGAAAAACTTTGACAAATAATATTAAATAATGCTAAAAGTTGGATCAATCTTTATCATATATTTTTCGCATAAACATTAATAGCATTAATATACTACCTAATCATTTTCCATTTCTACCTGCTTAAAAGACATATGATTGGCCATTATTATCATTCAAAAGAATATCTGGCGTCCAGAATTTAATTTTGCAAGTTAATAAATTTTTGGTACCTTTAAACAGACTACTCAAGTAAACAAATTACTTATGCGTTGATTACCAGTTTCGTATAGTTATTTATTTATGTTTATTTGATTGCATTACTACGATATACGTAAATAGTAATGTAAACCAGGCGAAAGGTTTAAATTACCCGCGTACGTTACTCATTGACTGCTTGATTGCTCTGTTGTTCTTCATTTTGGCGCCTAAACTGATAAAAAAGGCGGGCTTTTACACAAGCTATTACAGACGTGGAACCTAATTACGGTCATAAAGGTCGAGAGTCCGTAAACAGTACGTGAAGATTTTCAAAATTTCAACGGATTTCCACGTAATACATATATATTCGTATATATAGAAATGTCCCAGCCATCGATAGCAGCGTATTTTAATACGCGCAAACGACAAGCAAGTGAAGATTTACGTAGCAAAGCGAAGGTTTTGCTTTTAGAACAAAATCAATCGGGCTTGGTGAGTAATCAGATTAAAAATCCAACAAGCATTGATATTTCGAGTGTATCTGGAACATTGGCCTCGACTACTGAAGAAAAAACGATGGGAACAAGTCCGAAAGTTATCGTTGTCCCAGGGAAAGAAGTAGGATCTAACCGTGTTTTAAAAGCGAATTCAGCTGTTCGAAATATTCAGTTTGATTCACCTAAGTCGCATTCTCCAAAGACACCTAAAACTGCGTCTCGAACTCGAGCTACTCGCTCGTCGAAATTATCCAGCCAAGATGGACATGCAGATATCAGAGAGAGCTTTCAGAAGATCCTGGGAGATTTGGATACGAAACAAGTGCCTTTTGAGAAGAAAGGTGCTTTGAGTCCGAGAAAGAAACATCCTCTTACTCCGAAGAAAGATGGTGCTCCTATGCAGGGTACAACGACTATAAATGCATCGACTGAACAGTCTACCACTAATTGTGTCACACCAAAGAAAATGTCAGCTATGGATAGATTGAGTAAACAAGACCTGAGTCTAAATGAGATAAAAAATAGAATTAATAAGTCATCGAGACTTATGGAACTTAAAGCCTCTATCGCTCGCATAAAGAATTGTGAAAAAAAATTGGATAAATTACAAAAACAAAATGATGCTAAGAAGCCTCAGATTCATAAATTTGAGCAGATTCAACTTGAAATTCCAGTTAGGTAAGCTATTTGTGTTTTATAAATATAACTTGTAATGTATTACACTTTTATCGATCATATCATATATAATATTATCTTTTATATTAGCCCGCAGAAGACATATAGATCTCCGAGCAAAATAGTGTTAAGTCCTATGAAAAATAAGGACTTACTGAATGCCAGCCCTCAGCGTCGAATTTTATTTGAACCTAAAGAGACAACTCCGAGTCCCGTAAAGAGCAGCCCAACAAAAGCACCGGCATATCAGCAATATCTGTCGCTCGTCGAAAGTGGTGTATCTGCTTTACCACTGCCATACAGTTATAGATTTTTAGCAGAAGCATTCAGATGCGTAGATACGGTAATTTATTTATTATACAAAGTTCATTTTCTTTTTGTCAGTAGTGTACTAATACCTTATTGCTTCTTTGTAGGTTTCTGCAATGTTGTTCAATAGAAAGGAAACAATAACTTTCAAAAAGTTAAAGCCAGCTGTTCAGGAACTATTGCGTCGAAACTTTACATTAGAGCATCTAGCACAAATTAAAACTATCTTACCAGAAGCATACCGCTATGATCAAGAGAAACATAGGAACTTTGGCTCTACTTCTAAACAGGACAAATATGAACTGGTTCTTACACCTATTATCGAAGAAAAAGGTGGGAGAAATACTCCCGATGCAGACAATGTTTTAAAAACTGCATCTGAAAGCAGTATGGGCCCGAAAGCACTGTTAGAGAGACGAAGGAAATTTTACAATACTCTGCTTGGTAATACAATTTTTTAAAAATATCTGCTATTTTACACTGCCATATCTTTTATTATTACTAAGAATTTCATTCTTTTTTTTTCTTACAGACAAAATAAAGGACGAGCATGAAAAATTCTTGGTGAGTTTGGAAACGCCGATGCACGTGCCAAAAGAAAAAATAATGCGCTGGCATCCCGAATTCGACGTAGAAACTTGCAAACCAATTGAAAAGGCTGATTTACCACAACCGCCTAACATAGAAAAGATATCGACTGCAAAGGATGTCCTTGGTAATCATTGCATTTCGGATGATTCACGTCGTACGATTTGTTACTTATAATTTCGTAAGTAAAATATAATTTTTCATTGCTTTTCAGACAAAGCCAGGTCGCTATTTAATTGCGGAACCCGTATGGAGAAAGCCCTACAGCGATTGGCTGAAGCAAAAATGAATTCAAAGTCGGATTCTTCAAAAGAATCTACTACAGAAAGTGCAACTCAGACGACTGAAAACGGCATGCGAAAAGTTGATATCACAGTTGTGGATACTCCACCAGCTACACCAAAAACGCAAGACAGTTATCTCAGTGTAGCATTTAAGGGTATTCCGAAAGCTCTTCTGGAAAAAGTAAATATTTTGATATACTTGTATATATAAATAATTCTGCGTTTCTTAACTCTTGACATTTTTCACGTACGAATTTCTTCGAAGTAAAATAAAAGAAGATATATCTCCTATCAGTTGATAACGTATGTTCAATCGATATGTTGCTATGTTATTTAATTGCTTATTTAATCTCTTACTTGCAGGTTCGTGCGAAACAAGCTGCAAAGGCTTTCGAAGCAATGACACGTACACCAAATGCTGACAAAGAGGCAGCTATGTATTCAAGATTACCCGAATTAGCGAAAATTCTTCGTAACATCTTCGTCGCCGAGAAGAAGGGAATCTTAACAATAGAATTTATAATTGGAAAATTAGAGAATTCATTCAGAACAAAGATAACAACTCCTGAATTAGAGGAACATATACGTTTATTATGCAAATTATTGCCCACGTGGTCTTCTATACATAATGTCAGAAAAGTGGATTACTTGAAACTGAAAAAAGATGTTGATCTTGCAAAAGTGATTAAACGACTGGAAATTCTAGCCAATGATAAAGTAACATCATGACATGCATATTATATACAGTGTCGTTTTGTCTACTTTTTTATTTTCAAATTGATTTTTCTTTTTATTTATAATTTGCACATTAATTATTATATTACGTGTACTTGCAATTTGATTATGTTATAAGTTTATTAGGTATGCGTTCGACTACTTACAGCTATTGTCATTCGACATGTCAAATTGAATTTTGTTTTATATAATTAGTAAAATTTCATTGAAAAGAAATAAAACGATTGCTTTTTGGCAATCTCTTTCGATACGTACTTAACGAAACGTAGATTTTTTTTCAGTGGTAATGTTTCATTGAGTAATTGTAGTTTTACGCGACAATCAATTAATGGACAATATAAGCAATGAATATTCAATGTTCGGATCTTCGTACATATATGACAATAAGTAAATCATTGAATAAATTAAGACTTGAGTAAGAATTATTGATGCGTTGTCTGCAGTGTCTCTTAAATGGGAACAACATATATACGAAGGGGTTGTTTTCCACGTTTAATTCCTTCGAAAATCATTGGTATTATATTAAGATAATATAATTATTCCAGCAATATACAATAAATTTTGTACGATCGTAACTGAATACAGAGATGTTGCGGTTCAGAATGATTGTGTTATCATTTACGAGTGTATGCATATTTTCGTCTTAAATTTCCTTAATAAATTTCTGTGTAACAATTTATTTTGTATATTCATAAAAACATACAGTAATTTTATAATTGATAGGTGAGAAGAACGTTTGTAGATTTTTATAGATTGATTTCATTAATTAAATAATTTACCGTGTATCGTATTAATTCGAAAATGTATTCATCTCACTTGGTGTGATAGAATAACAGTATATAAAATTCCATATATGTATAAAATGATAAATGAAATTAAAAGGAAAAGGGGTAATTACTGTTATATATAATTAAACAAATAATTATTAATAAGAATTATAAAATTTTCAGGGGAGCTAAAATGCAGTTTTCCCTGTTGCCGACGGATCGCAAAATGATTCCCATGAATATCTGGATGCAAAACTGCTCCATTTCCTCGAGCGATTGGTTTTCTACGCATTTTGCGTGAAATTGAACTGCAAAAAGCTTAGGACAACACAAAGTACATAGGAGAAACATGTTTTTAACAAATATACTGCTTAAAAAAGCAAAAAGCAAGTAAGTACATGAACTGTCGGTATGTATTTCACGTTGCGAAAGCAAAAGTTAGGTTAGTTTATTTTAAGTAATACACTAATTTTTTAATTTCTACTTATACATTATTTAGTGACTAACAGTTCTCGTTGGATGATTGAGTAAATTGCAAAAGAATTTCAAATCTTTTTTACCTTTTGTTTGTGCATTAAAATTTATGTTAAATTATGTTATTGATGACTTACGATATTTGCAAGTTTATACTAATATTTCGATGTTTGTTTCAGATACGTTTTAGTATTAATGGAAAGTCTTGCGAGCGGCCATAAATATATACAGATAAAACAAAGGGTGGAAGATAAACTGGAAGTAGTAAGATTTGATCCTTATGGTAAGTTGAGTTTGTAAGTTTAAAAGAACAAAAAATTATGTACCTTGTGATAAAACTTAAGTCTACAAAAAAAAACAGAGGAATATTAAGTTGTTTACTGTTTCCTACGTTAAATTTAGCATTTTATTTCTTAATGTTAATTCTTTTTTTAATCCATCAATTTCACACTAATATTTGGTTATTCAAAAAAAAGTTGAATAGTTTGAAGACTTTTAAGTCAAAGTGTTATCGCAAAAGCCCAACGATAAATTTTGCATTTGCAGTCCAAGCAGAAGTGTTATATCGTGAAAGGAAGAAAGTAAAGAGTGTGTAACATAAGTTATTAATAGGAAAAATAAATAAAAACCTAATGTAAATCACACAAAGATGACACAAGTGCCCAAAAAGATTTATACATAGTAGAACCTTAGTAAAATCCTACGCAAAGTACAAATAAAATGAAATCACATTTCCATAAATTCACGGTTACAGCATCAAATGAAAAAATATCCCCCCCCCCCCCATATTGTTGTTATTATAATTAGTTCGAAATAAATAAGTCGTTTATGATATGTACGAATAATTGATTTTAAATGGAATGCAGTGACATCAGGCATCTTACATGAGTTGTGTAACGGTGTGTGTATCAGAAGGAAGGAGAGGGGGAGGGTAGGAGAAAGAGAAACTGAGGACCTCGGAATCGAGATTGGGGTAGGTTTCCTTTGATCCTTAACAAGGAACACAAAGTTGTATTATTTCCACCTGGATTTCAAACGGTTTGAAATCCACGAGGCGTGAAACGCGGTTCCATTCTCTTTCTCTCTCTCCTTTCTCTTTTACCTAGTCTCCCCTCCCCGTCGGTGTTTCACCCTTCCTCCTTCTCGTTCTTTACTCCTTTTCGGCAGTGCAGGAGCAACTCAGCGTCGCTTACTGATGTTGCCAATTCAATTTCTCTCTCGGTGAACCATTGTCGGGGGTAGAAAGGGGGAGCTATCGCAGAAAGGGATTGCTCTCTTTCTCTCTGTCTATCTTTCTTTCTCATTCTGTTTCTCTCTCTCCCTCTTAGCTTGAATGAATCGTCTCTATCTTCCGCGATTGTGCGCCTGACAGCTTCTGACGTCTAGAGTTCGCGCTTCTTGCTTTCAAGAAAAACTTCTTTTTTACTCTACCTCTTTATACTTTTTCGTGAAGAATAAAAGAGTCGACATTTCTTATCATATCCCGCGAACGTTAACGAATATATCGGCTAGAAAGAAATCTTGGTACCGTGAAATCTGTTAATTCTAACTGTTACGTTATCGATTTGTAGGCGATTAATATTGTCCAAGAATTCTTGACTTTCTTACGACCTGTGTAAACGATTTAGCAATTAAAAGGTACTTCTCAGATATCCAACGAAAAAAAGCCAGAGTCCGGAGAGGAAAATAAGGTAATTCTTCGTCGTTTAAAAGAAACGGAGAAATCACGAAACAAATGAACCTTCGACGGAGCACATTTCGTCGTGGCACAATGCTTTCGAAGCTGGTGCAACAGCGAAATTGTTAAAAACGACCGTTTACTCGGTAATGTAGTAAAGGAGGAAACAGTACGTAAGGAAAGAGAAAAGAAGGGGGATCGAAACGAGCGGGAAAGAGAAAGAGAGAGAGAGAGGGCAAGTGGAGAAAAGCAAACAGAAACGAAAGGAGAGAGAAGAGGCTCGTCTGGGCCTTGGCGCGTTTCAGTTACCTCGCGTTCGAGGGCGTTTTTCGCCCGCGAGTTGTTCTTTGCTTATTACAGTGTGTGCACTGGGCTCGAGCTCGCTAAAGTGGTTTGCTGCTAATTAACTGCGTTATTTTTACAACTCTTTTGCTCCCATCAACCTTCCACGGCTCTCTCCCTCCGCACTCCCCCTTTTTCTCTTTCCTTTCCCCGGTGTTCTCTCACATTTGCAATGGGGTTCAATAATTCTGTGGCCGTAACGCCCTCTCTCTCTCTCTCTCTCTCTCTCTCTCTCTCTCTCTCTCTCTTCTCTTGCTCGGTCGTTCATTTGGCTGTACTCATCGTTCCTCTTCCGTGTTTGTTATATGCGTTTTAAACGTACGTTCCTGAAATTCCTATTTTTGCCGCATATGCAGGGAAAACGTGTGCGCTTTTGTCAGGTTTTATCGGTTCGTAAATGGCGTGGGATTCATTTGTTGCGATGAACGAGATATCTATCGCAAATACGAAATGATTTGTTTATTATCTATACGATATAAATAAATAGTAACGAACACCATTTTACCATCGAATTTTTGCTAATTCAACTCTCTCACGCTCCTCCGGGTGAAATTTCATTCGATCTCCGTTTCCAGATGCTACATAATATTTCATTTCTTTTTAATACGTTGTAACTTGATTGAATTTCGATGAAATATAGCGTAATAGATTACAAACAACATTAATTAAAGGGTAAAGGGAAAACGAACATCACTAGAGGATGTTGTATGTAACTATTTTTATCAGAGGAGCGTATGAGGGTTAAATCAAAATGTAGGATCGTATTGTTCATTCAATGTAAGAATTTGATTGTTAGCTGGTAAAATCAATGTATAATAAATTTACGAATTCGTAAATCGCAGTTAGGAAACGAAGTATATCTAATTACTTCCTCCGTAGATAACTAGGTGTAGGCGTTTTAAAAAATTCTCCTTACGCGGTATTTTTTTTGCGTTCACTTAAAGCCTTTATACTTGTAGTGAGGTTCACTTTCACGAGCATTTTCTCTGTGTATTTTTTGAGTACACGTTTCCGAGAGAGGGAGACTGAACGAGGCGAATATCGGCGGGGTTTTCAGCACTCTGTTTCAAAGGTTTTCAAGCGTACGGTTTCTTAAATATCAGATTTACATGGCACCGTTAAAAATCCGCTATAAGTATTTATTTAAATACAAATACGTACAATTTTCAAAGCATATCGGACCGTAGAGTACTTTATTGTTACTTTACACTTTGAGTAATTACCAAAGTAACAATTTCCTTGGAGTTTATGATAGGTATGGAGTTAAATGTTCCCTGTTGACCCTAAAACTACCAAGGCGGTCGAAATGACCGGTTCCAAATTTTTTCGAAATTCGAATCAAATTCAAATCGCCGTCAGCCGTGAGTAATTTTTTCTAAATTATCATTTGCCATGTCTTTAGCTTTGGTGTTTTGTAATTCATTTAAAATTATAAGTCCTCAGCGAAATAACTATAGCACAGTGGTTCTCAAACTTATCTAGGATTTATTGCGTGACTGTCTCTTTACAATTCCTTAAATTGTCTGCGGATCCTTTAAAATTAACTGCAATTAACATATGGACTACTGTTACCAAAATATTTGTTGACAAACCCAATCATTTATTCAGAAAATGACAAATCTTAGTCATCAAATGTACATTCAACGAGATGGGTGCATCTCTTTGTCTGAACCAGTCAAAAATTTTAGCTAGTTTTCTTCGCGGTCCCCTAGAGGACCGCGGACCACAGTTTGAGAACCACTGCCATAGCAGTCGAATTGAAGATACAAAACAACAATTTTCTTCCAGCATGAACAATGATAATTAAAAGAAAATGAAACATTTCACCCTGGCGTTATCATCTATGTAAAAGTGTCCCATTCGCCACTAGCCATATCGCCTTGCAATGTAATAATCGTAACAATTATTGCATCATGACACTTCTCGCATCGTTTCTCAGATCGCACTTCTTTAGCGGCACTTCGGAATCATCCCTTTGGTGATTCGGAACCCACCTGAAACAGTTGATCCCAGGTGGAAATGACCGTAGTAGTCGAAGCTGAAAAACACGAAAGAAATAAAAAGAAAAAGGCCTCCTCGGCGAAAACGGAATCGGCACTTTTCGATCTTTAAATTGCGAATATTGATCCAAGTTCCAAGCGAGAAAAATGTAGAGAGGGAGAACAGAGAAAGGCAGCAGTTAAACGTTGCGCGATGATATTGAAATCGAAATAACTTTAATACGTTTTAATATCCAGCTTGGCGAATCCGCTATTGGTTGCGGTTGGCAGTGGTGGTGGTGGTTCTGGCGGTGGATGTTGGGAGGCAGAGAGGCCGAAGGTCGTTCTATAGGTATCTCTCTGCCGGTAGTCGTGGCACCCTTCTTTTCTCCGCCACGAAAAGGCTCTTGAAATAAATTGAAAATGGCTGGTATCGCCCTGCCCTCGGATAAGTGATACCTACATCACCTACACGCACACCAACTATCGTTGAATTCTACGGTATTCTTTCATGAATTCGAAACCCACATTCACAGCGAATCCGAACCCGCATGAATGGGTGCTCAATTAAAACGATGTTAAAAAGGTTATATTAACGCCTTTCTGCCGACGCAGTTTAAGTGGAAATCAGCTAAATCTGAAAATAGTTATGTTACAATTTCTTGGCGTTACAAACGATATCGTATATCGGAGAATCTGCCACGGTGGAAAGTTCTACTTTGTTGAAGATTTCTAACTTCTAACTTGTACAATTAATTCTGGATGGAGCGTATTGGATGCCCCAGAGTTATCGGCCGGTGTCACGAAAACGTGACTGCTCAAATACGATCGGAATTATGCTAAAATCATATGAGCCCATGTTCTCGAAGTTAATTTTCTCGGAAATTGTTTTTGAATAAACACTTTTTGTAGGCACGACAGGGAGGATAGGCAGGAGAAAGTCATGACAGGCAGGAGAGAGACAGGATAGGCACGGGAAAGGCAGGAAACAAGTGAGACAGCAATGAAAACTCAAAAATTTTACATTTCAAGGTCAAATTTGAGCTTGAAAGCTCATACTTGATGCCTCAAACTAAAAGCTCAATCCAAATTTCGACTAAATCCCAAAATTACTCCATAAAATATGAGCTTTTGAGCTATGAGCCTGCGGGTGTCGAAATTTTGAGCCATTTTTTCGAGTTTTCCGTGAAATTTCGTGAACATCCGAGTGAGCTTGAAGTTTGTGCAGCGACAGTGAGCTTGCAAGCTCACTTGTGATCGCTCAAACTAAAAGCTCAGTCGGATGTTCACGAAATTTCAAATTTACTCTATAAAAAGAGCTTTTGAGCTATGAGCCGCATGTGTTGAGCTTTTGAGCCAATTTTTCGAGTTTTTCGTGAAATTTCGTCAAAATCCAAGAGAGCTTTTAGTTTGAACAACGACAGCTGAGATTGTAAGCACAGATTTTGACCTTCAAATGTGACTTTGTTCAAATATGATCGGAGTTATGTCAAAATCATTTGTGTCTACGTTCTCGATGTTAATTTTCTAGGAAATTGTTTTTGTTAAAAAACACTTTTTTGGCCACGCGGGCAGGGCAGGCAGGAGAGAGACATGACCGCCCTTAACCCTTTGAGCACTATGGACGCATATATGTGATCTGAGAAAAATTCTGGTTATACTTTATGGATGCAAGTATACGCGGTTAAAGTTAAAAAAATTATTATAACCATTGCAATATAATTACGCAAATAGTAATTTATAACGTCTATACATTAATTCTATGACTTTCTGATAAAAAGGTGGTTTCTGATTGCCAAAGAAGTGCTTATTGCTCAATATTCTAAAAAGTCTCCGTACGCAAAGGGTTAAAGAGGGGCTTACCTTGATATCTCCCTTAAAGTTGAAAACGGGCACGAACGAATTCTAGCTGTCTTCTTAGATATGTCTAATAAATATTTATGCAAAATTTCAGTTGTCAGTTCAAATAATTACTTATAGTCGTTGAAAAATCACTACCGTTCATTGTGGTACAGTGACGTATGCCACTTTCGAAACAAATGACTCAATTGAACCCTTGCCTTGACTTCTTTTCTGACACTATATGCCAGAGTTAAGCACAAACTTCCAGAAATAAAAAAATTACCAGTGGTTTCTTCCACATCAAAGACTGTGAAACAAAAAGACCAATGTAAAAACAACTCTATGGTACCGCCTACCGCTAATTCCTGCAACTAAACAATTCTTACAAACTCACAAATTTTTCATTTCAATTTCCATACCGTGAGTCTCACTCGTTAATTCAGGGCAAGGGGTTAACTTCTGACCCACCACAGTACCTCATTACAAATACTATTATCTACACCATTACAAAAATACCCCGAAACCAATATTATCCATCCAAGAACCAAAGCATCCCCGATGATCGCAACGCGGCACAATTCACCCGATGAAATCGAGCACGTCTGAAATTCGCGCTTTGCTCCTCGCCGTCTCACGATGGGTGAAATCATTTCCAAAATTCACGGGTACCTCGATCATTTTCACGTGTAATAATGCATTCGCGGGAACGAGCGTCACATATGCAAACGTACGTACGTTTTGTACCGTACGTGCGTGTGTGTGTGCGCATTACGCGCACGAATATTAGTGCACGCACGCGCGCACAGTCGCGTGTACACGCACAGAGAAGCATATGCGAGGGCACACGAATGAGAAGGTGTAGTGAATCGACGAGTATCATGCAGTTGACAGCTAGAGCTAATTGAATCTTGACTCTATCTATCTGTCGACTGGAGCTGAGACTCCACCGCCGACGCTGCCGCGAATTGCATTTCCGTTCGACAGAATCGTTCGCGTTCGAGGATTCTATCTTCCCCCTTAATCCTCGTACTGATTCTTTCCCAATGTCGAGACATGGAAATACGCGACCAGTGACAATCGGTATGGAGATATTGGCTTTTCTGCCATTCATCACGATGCATAGCGGTATTTTCGCGTTCGGCGCAACTGCCTGCCGGCAGGTGGGACTTCATTTTTGGGGGTTTTCAGCTTTGGGAGCTATGGTCAGTTCGTTTAGCTAGTGTTCTAGGTCAGTGATCGGCAAACTCATTAGTTTAAAAAGCCAAAAGTCAGCAGCAGGACGATTAACATTTTGTTGAGAGTCAAGTTTCTTTACAAGAATCTTTCAAGAACCATGTTTTTCGGAGTCGGTTTAAATTAGCTACTAAACATTAAATACAACCAGATATAATAATAATCTTATTTGCTGGCAAAATTTTTTGTGGTCGACTGGCCGAGCCGCACTCGGGCCGCTAAAGAGCCGCATGCGGCTGGCGAGCCGCGATTTGCCGACTACTGTTCTAGGTGAATGTAAAACCACCGAGGTTGTTATATGTTAAATGTTTAATTAGAAAATGTTTGATAGAAGTGGCGGGGGATTTGAACTCACAGTCAGTCTCAGTAGCGACAGGTATACAGATGTTTTGAGTTCTTTTAGTTAGTATGCTACGGTTGTTATTTAAATCATTCCGGAATACTTGTGCGTTTAGGTGTGAACGATAGGATACCTATTATTGCTACAACTCATTCGGAGGAGAATCAATGACCAAAGTAGGTGGTGTTGAATTAAGAAGTAAAATTACATCCAATTACAATTAATTTGAATTAAAAATAATATTCACTTTCACTGTATACCTTGAAGTCTGCGAGTGTTCATTAACACTAGAACTACCGGCGGTAAATCTGTTATATTTAAATACATTAAATAAGTATTTTGAAAAAAGGGGAATTCAGAGGTGGAAAAGATGATCGATTCGGTAATTTATGTTTTATGAGATGGACGTAGAATATCTATTCCATGACTCTCCTATAATCTTGGAGAATTTTTGGAAAAAATTGTGTACCAGTCATTTCGACTGGTTTGGTGGTTCTAGTGTTAATCCAATTCGCCAAATCTAACGCAAGTTTCAATGTCTTCCCAATTAAAATATATCACCGCGCGATTCCTGGGTTCTCGTTAAGAACCTAGAGAAAGAGGGTGTCAGAGGGGGGTAGGGTTTCTCGTTCGGCTTCTATAATCCGTACGATCTTTATCGTCAAATTCTGTACTCGTGGGCCGATGCCTCGATTGCGCAATCAAGATGGCATCGAGAAAGGCATCTCTCGCCTTCGACTCAAACTACCAACAAGTATTTCAATATCCGCTCCAATATATTCCCATCGACCCTATAAACGTGTGTGCAGTTATATTGGATTCCCTCCTCCTCTCCTTTCTCTCCCTCCCCCTTTTCTCGCGGCCTTCTCTCTCCTTCACTGCTTTCTCTTTTCTTCCCTCTTCTATCCTCCTCTCTCTCTTCACACCTCCTCCCTCTTCTCTCTCTCTATCTGCTCCTCTCTCTCCCTCTTTTCACTCCTCCTCTCACTTTTCTCACCCTCTCTCTTTCTTTCACATCTCTCTCTCTCTCTCTCTCTCTCTCTGCTCCTCTCCCTCCCTCTTTTCACTCCTCCTCTCACTTTTCTCACTCTCTCTCTTTCTGTCACTTTTCTCTCCTTCTTTCACTTCTCTCTCTTTCTTGTACATCTTCGTCTCTCTCTCTCTCTCTCTCTCTCTCTCTCTCTCGCGCGCGCGCTGCTCCTCTTCGCCCCTCTTCCAGGGTCTACCACTTTTACCCTCCCCCTGGGGCACATACATGTGCGCGCACGACCAATCGGCTCTCGATACTCGTGATACGTACATACAACCCCCTCGGGGTGAACTGTGTGTGCATATCCATCCTGGAGGAAACCGCATTCAAACGTGTTTGGTAACCCTGTAAAAGATTCTTCGCCCCCGCGCTCGCCGCAAAGAATGGGTCTCTGGGAATTTCTTTGGAGAGGGATCAGCGACGAGGGAAAATGAGAGGGCACCGATATAATGTCTATTGCAGGTCGTAATGATCGCCGTTTAATTTCGTTTTCCGTCGTTATTGACGCGAACGTGCTTATCGTAGAAATTGTTCTACTGTGGAAATGTACGACTCGGTAGCATGGAATTGAACTTATGGTGTTGACGTGTATGATCTGGTATTATTGTTAGTATGGGAATTGAAAGTTTACTGAGTTACTGTTAATCTTGGAATTAATATTGTTTAACACTAGATTTACGGGCGTGAAATCGGTTAAATTGCAATATATTAAATAAGGACTTTGAAAAAAGAGGGATCAAGCGGCAAAGATTGTAATTCGTTAAGTGATTATTGTATTATAAAATACACGTGAAATATTTACTGTACAGCGTCTCTGTAAATTTAAGAAATATTTATAAGACAAGTAGGAACCCGTCAATTTGACGGCTCCCGTAAATCTAGTGTTAATGGTAAGAGTAATATAAGATATTGCAGTGTTGAAATGAAAGAGTTCTGGCATCAGAATCCGATGGATTTGCAACCATCGTGATTCTTTCGTCCATGATAGTTTTACACGGTAGATTAATTGGTTAAAAAGGTAGGAGTAATATTTCTGCAATAATGCAAACGTCGTTATTTGAATTGGTTGTAACACTTTATTCCTGTATGTCGAAAACAATACTCTACTAGAATTGCTAACTCTTTGAGGACTGTGGACGCATATACGCGCTGAGGGAAACAATCTTATCAAAGGTTATCACCGCATTTATACGCAGTTGCAGCAGGAGTATTGAAACATGATCGTCCAATTAGCAATTTATATTTTTCACTATTAAAAGGCGGCTTTCAATATTGAAAAGTGTCTCTGTGTGCTAAGGGTTGGAAGAGGAAGAACTACCAAAAATCCCAACCGGCATGAATTTCCATTTCCTCAAACTCCATTGTATTTTTCAAACGAACTCGTTCCTTTATCTTTATCTATTTCCAGCTTCACATTAAATTTACCAAGGCTAATTAAAAATTCTCCAAATTGATAGGTGAGCCATGCAATAAATATTCCACATCAATCTTATAAAATCTAAATCTCTATAAGAGATCTTAGAATCTCTATTATAAATCTAATTAATTGATCGTCTTTTTTTCTTCTGTTGATTTCTCTTTTTCAAAAGTACTTATTCAGTATTTTTACCTAAATGCAATAGATATAACACCGATAGTTCCAGCGTTAAAGTCCAGGTAAACTCAAACGACCGGCCTCTTTCGATGTCCATTATCCTTTATTTTAACCCGATCCTCAAAGGTCATCGAACCGTGTAGGAAGATTCACGGATAAGCGGAAGGGGTTGGTTTTATCGTAGCGGGTTTCATCGAGGTGAAAAACCATAACCAGTCCCTCCGCGTATCACTTCGTCTCTTTGCTCGACGATCGCACGAGTACAATTAGATTCGAACGAGGAAACCCCTCTTTTGACGATGATGCACCACGATGCATGCACGATGGACATATTAGTATAATAAAACGGGCCGGTGTGTACGGATCAACAAAGAGAATGGAAGAAAAAGGAGAAGGGTAGCGGGGGTTGCAAACGGTACTTTTTAATGTGTGCCCAGGTGGCCGGGTCTTGCATTCGGGAAATTATTTCGTATCTACCGTTCTACAGCGTATCTTTTCTGATCTTCCAGCCACGAATGGCTAATTAATGCGGAAGCAATCTCGTTTGATGAGCGTGAGCATTGTACCGGAAACGACGCTTTTGTTTGGGGGACACGTAGATGAGTGTTGGTAGCCATCGTTGTTTTCCGTCAACGATGGGACAGTATGAATGAAAAATAAAATTTGGTGCTTGTTTATGGATCTTTTTGTATGATGTCGGAAGAAAATGTCTTGGGGAGTTCTTAAAAATTATCAGAAAGTTGATACCATGCGGGGACCACTCAAAAGTGTAACTGTAAGGCAGAAATTGAATCTGACTTTTACATTTCTATCAATAAACATTAGCAGTGTCCCGATTAATCTCGAGAACAATAACACTAGCTTTTAAATAAAGTTTGGTATCATTAAAAACCCATTTTAAAGTCACCTAGGTACTTATAGACCACCCTGTACTTAAAGATACAAAAAAGGCCCATCAAACGTTTACCAATTCCTGTATTATTGTACCCAAGCTTTCATTATATTTCGATAAAACGTCACGAGACATGAAAGTTGGTTAAAGACGAATACCTCATCCCTAATCCGCCGAAGAACCAAAGAACGACATCGTAATTGAACAATCGCGTTGAAATTCGGACGAAGGTTGCCCGAAGCGTGGCTTTGGATCGTAGATTTGGTACTTATCGATGAGAATGAACGCGTTGTACCGGATCAGCCACAGAGTGAATCGAATACGATTTTTTTTTCAAAGGATTTTGCAATTCGAACGTACCCACGTTCACGAGGTAGGCATACGTATCTGCGGGGGATAGTACCTACAGGTACGTTTAGGTACGTTCGTTGGTACGGTTCCCTTTATAAGTGCCATTTGAGTATGCCTACACCCGCTTTGTCCGCGAATTTCGAACTAGTCATTGTCCTCTCGTTATTGTTTGAAAGGACACGGGATGACAACCCCACGATAAAAACCATCTCACCCACTCCCCTTGGGGCTCCTTCCTCGAGGCATTCCCGTCGATTTTTACCAGCCGATTACTCGTTAAGCCTTTCTTTGGACCGTGGGGAAACAGTTTTTAATTCGGAGCTGTGTTGTTTGTTTGGCATACTAGAGCTAAGTTTGGATAAGATTTTACAGAACAAGTATTCAAAAGTGTTTTTCTGTGGCACCTTATCCGATCTCTAGCACGTCAAACAAAGAACACAATTCCGAATTAACACTAAACAGACGAAGCCGGTCAAAATGACTGGTTCACATTTTTATCTAAAAACTAGTTAAATTTATAGGGGAGCCAATTATTCCACTTCTACTTTATGAAACCTCAATTAGCTAATTAATCATCTTTTTCACCTCTCGATTTCTCTTTTTCCAAAGTACTTATTCAGTATGTCGAAATTTTAGTAGATATAACTTTTATATAAATAACTGTATATACTTATATATAACTATATATACTTATATATAGTTTAAGTGTTAAAAACTGATTCCCAACGGACCGACACTCGTGATGCGGTAAATTGGCCAGGGAATTTTCAAGTTATGCAAAAGCTAGTAAATTGAAAATATCAGTGAGACGCGACACGATAAAATTGTTTCCATAATATTAATATTACGTTAAATTACACGATATACGAAAAATCTCTGATCAATTTTTATTTTACAAATTTAATTCTGAATTATTGCGAAGGCAGGCACAAATGAATCGTACGGGAAGGGGTTAAAGAAATTTTTTGGGGGTTGCAATTGATTTTATGGGGTGTATTGAGGTTTGGTTAACGCGTTGAATGTCACCCGTATTTCTCTCGTTTCATCATTACTAGAAGGCGAACCTTTTCTATTAAAATTACATCTTTATAGAACAAAAACATTAAAGGTCTTTACTCTGGAGTTTAAGTAGTAGATTATTGTATATTATTATTTAAATCTTATGAGAATCTTCATTTTAGTAGCGCCCGTCACCCGTGACCCTCGTGACATTCAACGTATCAAGGAAATTTTACAGCTCAGCGATGGGACTTAATAAATGATTGTATAAGGAGAAGATAAGGAGATTTATTCGTTTGTCCGTTATCAATCAAAAAATCGGGACTTCGTTTTCGTTCTCACCTTCAATTCAACATAAACCCGTAAATCATCATCACTTCAAGAAAACTTTGACGTTACATCAAAGTACGTAAAATCGTTGGCGACAGGAGGATAAAAACGTAGATCTTGAACCGACAGATTATATTACACATATAAACAGCAGCCTATTGTTCCTTCGCAACAATCGATCGACCATGAACGGGTTATTGTTACAAACGTTGAATCGCGCAGAAATAAAAACAGACTCCAGGGGGTTCCTTTTTTTTAAAAGCCCCAAACTAGGATTCTCCGGTCAAGAAAGGTCCTTTGTTCCTTTCGTTTCTCCGTATCCTTTTTCTGTCAATCAGCCGTGGCAATACAATGGGCCGCGGCGACACATTGTGTAATTCGAAATGAATGCAACGTAGACCCCGGGCGGATAATTGTTTCACGAACAGGTCCGCCGCGCACGGTCTCCGGGTATTAACGTAAGAACGTAAGCATATACCGGTTTGTCCCGGACAAACAATGCCGCCAGCTACCATTCGTGGAGGAAACACGCGTCTGTATATCGTCCGCTCGATATCTCGTTACACCGTAATCGAGGAATAATCGATCGCAAAGTTGTAGCACAAGGCAAATTGGTTGGGCGTGGTGAGAACGATGGAGGAAACTCGAGAGGGCCGAAAGACAAGGGCGCGCAAAACCACCGAGGAAATACGAGATTTTTCTTCCTCTCCTCTCGCGGACCCTTCGTTCTTTATTTTTTCCACGTCTAGTACCAATGTAAAGAGCTTCTTCGTTCGGAACCTAACCTCAATCCTCGATCGGGCAACTTGCGTTGGCACATGCGCGTTGCGTTTGACGAGCGATTGGTAGCGCGAGAGTGCGACACTCGAAAACGGCGCGCAACAGAGATTCATTTCGAGACTCGGGCTTTTTAACTGGGTTAATTAGGAAATCGCAGGTTTCTTACGAGAGAATTATTTCTCCCTTGATTTCCTTCGCTATGGGAATTTTCTGCGCGCACTTCCGATACCCTTTTGCACCGTTGGAAAATACGGTTTACATTGGAATTACCGAGGAATCGGGAGAACGTGGAAATTCGAGGTTTTACAGGGACGATTGATTTCTTACTTGTAATGTAGTTTATTTTTCGATGAGATTTAAAGAGCTAGGCTTAGTTGATATTTGATGGTTTAAAGGTATTCATAATTCACGATGAGTGGCGTATTTTAACGATAAAAGATATATGCCGGTTAATGATATAGAAAAATAGAAAAGCATAGGAGTTACCAGTGCCTTTGTCGGTCGTGGATGTCCGTCTCTCTCGTATCTCTTTCCTTCTCGCAACAAGAGCGGTCCTCGATCATCCTCCATCTCTCGTCAATGCATCCGGGGACTTCCGCGATTTCTGAATAGAAATCTCCAATGGTGGCTGACAATGCAATACGTGGACAATTGCATAGTCTAATGGATCTGCCTCACATCATCGTAACTTATACGTACGTGTCGTTCGTGAAAACGTTATCGACAACGTCCATTCCGCGTGTCTTCCTACCGTTCGCAAAAAACGAGATCGACATTCTCTCCCTGTATAATGCGTGTCTTTCCACTGTCATCATACGCCGTCGGTTCTCTTCCCCTTCTTCTTCCTTGCGTGTCACCCGTTTGTAGTATGGCGTTGTTTTGTATTTACCTCCGTGGGGTGGAAGAAAAAACACGCATGTCGAGCGTGAAATATTCGTCGAGTCGGGATCATGTGCGTAGGAGGAATGAGATAGCGCGACAGAGATGGAATTCGATTGGTTTATGCGTTTGACTGCACTTTCAATATGAGAATATAAGTTTTGAAAATTGAATTTTGAGATATGATACGTGGTTTCGAGGTATTACATGGAGGTCAATATTGGGACTTGCCATCAGTGGGCCCGAGTTAACCGTTTTAATACTAGGGTTTTTTAAGAATCCGTGTCGGATTGTGCCATGCAGCGCGATAGCGCTTCGTTCATTTATTTGCAAGAAATGCCGATCGACGCGATCGCGCTGCTCTTTTTTTTCATAAGAAGTAAATTCAATAAAAACAGCTTATTTATGCAGGTGGTTTACCATTATTTGAAAAAAGAATAGTAATTGCGAACCAAGTGCGTTGCGAATTGACGATCGTGGTCAAACATCGCGACACAGTTCACCACAGTACGCGAACAGCGCGATCGCGCTGCGTGGCACTAAAACGGTTAAGATGCTCCTTCGCCACCACTGCAAAATTTTTCTTGTGGGATACGTTTATCGTAGCTCTGGTGGTTCGAAATCTGCCTAAAGTCCACCTGAAACTGTGAGAATGATTATAATAATTGAAGCCGGAAAAGGAAAAACAAGAAAGAAGCGATTACGGGTCAGAGGCTAATTGTAAGACTCTCAATTAGTGGGACCGAATTCAAATCCCTGGCACTTCTGGCAGGTTTTGCTTAAATTGCCCGGCATATCATAGTCGTAGAAGTAATATATTGACCGATTATTATCCTTTAATATATCGTACTATTTGTGGTCCAATCACCCACCGAAAACTGAAAGTCCCAGGCAAAAGGATCATAACGGTTCAAGTCGAAAATTAGAGAAGTCAGGTTTTAAATTTTTACGAAACCCCTTTGCGTCCGATCGGCACAATAGATTGTTTCCAACTTGATGCCAGGGCATGGATTTTTGATAATTTCATCTTGATCTCGGATGTTTGTTGAGACCAATGACAGGAGTAATAATTGATTTTGCAAGCATTCAATTGCAAAAATATGTGTTTAAATGCACCGTATTATAGCAGTACGCATATTTAATATCTTTTTAATGTAAAGTCCAACAGAAAACAAGTTATACAAGAGTTTTTTTATTTCGTCTGTAGACTGAGACTCTGCAAAGAAAAATATAGAATTTCGTAGAAAAAATGAAGTTGACCTTTAAATAACATTGAGAAAATATACCAAATAAAAAATAAATAATGCACTTGTATTCTCTCCACGATACTACGAAACTTTTGTATATCACATTTTTCTCTAAAACGAATGGTCTTCGAGTTTTGTTAGTCCTTAAGACCTATTTTGATTTGTCCTTTTGTTATTATTTTTTCCACCTAGATCATCAATAAATACTTAAAATTACATTTGCTACTGGAGCAACAAGCATGCGTTAAAGATACAGTTAACACATCTTAAGCGGGTATTTTCTCGTCAAATTCTTACCATATAGCGGGCGATTTTCTGAAATTCGCGTGCAAAATTACTTCTGCATCAAATAGCTCTAACTTTTGAACTATGGGTTATTTCTTAATATACTTTCAGTTTCTTTTTAACACTAGAACTACCGGCGGTAAATCTGTTATATTTAAATATATTAAATAAGTACTTTGAAAAAGGGGGAATTCAGAGGTGGAAAAGATGATCGATTCGGTAATTTATGTTTTATGCGATGGACGTAGAATATCTATTCTGTGACTCTCCTATTATCTTGGAGAATTTTTGGAAAAAATTGTGCACCAGTCATTTTGACTGGTTTGGTAGTTCTAGTGTTAATAAATAATCCCTTTATTCACTTTGCTTCGTCTTCTCCCGCGTTTTAATAATAACATGCACGAAACGAGTTTAGCCGCTTCCCGCTTAAGATGTGTTAATATTAACTATACTATTTACGAAGTATTTTATATAATTGATTTTTATTTCTGTGATTATTTTCAGATATTTATGAAATTACTATTATATTGCAACAAAAACCTAACTAATATAATTTGTTTATTTCTTAACCCTTTGAGGACTAGCGACGCATATATGCGGCCAGAGAAAAAATTTAATTATAGTTTATAGTCGCTTGTATATACAGTTAAAGATGAAAAATTGAAATACAACCGTTGAAATATGATTAATCAAGTAGTAATTTATAGTGTATATGGATTAACAGTATAACTTGCTGATAAAAAGGTGCTTTTGGATCGCAAAATGAATGGCTATCTCTCAATATTGAAAAATGTCTCCGCCCGCAAAGGGTTAATCTATCGGGCCAAAATTGTACTTTGCAGAGGGGTCAAAAATTTGTTGTTTCGCCACTGCCCTTGCATTACCTCGCTTAACAAAACGACGCGAGTCCCTCGAGATTTTGCGTTCTCCGTACTCTTTGCCGCGTCTCCTTGCGTTAAGCATTGAGCGTGTGCGTGGAAAAGAGAGAGGAAATAAAGTGCGAGAGAAAGAGAGGTAGCAAGACGAAGAGAGATATTATACGGGGAGAATTATATAGCGAAAGAAAGACAGAAAGAGCCGAACCTTTCGTTTCGCGGTTAGACGAAGGAGGTACGAGGAGATGGTCCGGGCAGTTATGGCATTATATACCTAACAGGAAGAGAGACAAAGCGAACAAAACACTGTCGGGGCGTCGCTCCGCAAACACAGCTCCAACAGTTGAGGAGAGAAAGAGAGACAATGAGACGTGGAGACAGGGATAGGTAAAGAGAGAGAGAGGGAAAGAGAGCTAAAACTTGGAACAAAAGTCCTCACTTTTGTTCCCTCGAAAGTTTTTCGAATTATGGTCGTAGAAGAGAGAAAGAGGGAAAGAAAGGAGGAACGGCGCGAGAGGACCTTCTGTGATTTATATCTCGCCAAGGTTTCGGAATTATTAAACTTTCCCGGTGCACCAAAGGAACGAGGCGAAGGAAGATGATCACGGGGACGGGGTTAGGCGACGGTGGGGCAAGGGGGGACTTTCCAGAAGAGCTTGTACTGTAATTAAGCCGGTTTCTAATGAAGATTGATCGGTCAATTAGCACACGTACCACCCACCTCGTGTTTTTTCCAATATTTAGTGCACTCGGATTTACCTTATAGTCTCCATTAGAATATCTCTATAACGAATTCGTCTCCTGCGTCCCGACTCGTCGACGTACCAATGCAAAATGCAGGTTTCCTCGATGTTAAAGCTCATCTTCTAACGGCGCTCCTCCTTCCTTCTTCGGATCCTCATCGCCATTGATTCACGTAGATAAGAGTATTCTGGTGGAAAATTTACTTGGCATCTGAGGGGTAATTTGCTCTGATTCGCCCGACGGATAGGGACATCCCTCTCCCTCACGCATTTTCGATTGTGACGCGTTATTGGCAAGAGAGACCGGCACATTCGTTGCGTCGTCATGTGAACGACGAAAGTAGTGTTTTACTTTCGGTTGTCATTCGTCGATCTGAGATTTCCAGGACCGACATGGTAGGGATAGGCGGTGCGAGAGCAATCTCCCCTTCCGTCTCAGGTGCCAAGTTGCCGTTCCCGCATAATATCGGGATTGATCAATTATCAAGTATCGCTAACAGCAATTACATGGGAAATTGGCTATCATCGAAAAGAAGGCTCTTCCATTTATCGATAATAGAAGATGTAATATTCGCCAGGTAAACGTTTCCCCGTTTTCGTCCCGCGATGGTCAGTATCCCTGGGCGAGTCGTAAAACACTTCGATTATCCATTAACAAGCAATTAAACCGCTGGTAACGAGGCACAATTCAGCCTCGAGATGAGTTATCCCTGGAAGAGATTAAAAGCTGCCACTTGTGAGTCTGGCAAAACCACCCTTCTGTGTTTCTGTCGTTCTCTCTTCTTCCTTCTCCCTTCAATCTCTCTCTCTCTCTTTCTCTCTTCTCAAAGGATATCCCTTTCTCCGTTTTCCTCCACCCCTCGTCCTTCGTGGCCACAATGGAGAGTGGGAAGCCTCTTTCTATGGATCACACAATGGATATAGTATATCAAACAAATTCGTGCCCGCGGAATTATTGGCCACGGTAATCCCACGTTACCGGCCACGGACGATAATTCTCCCATCGTGGCTTCTGCGGCACGTGACCCGCACCGGGATCGAGGGCTCGAAACCGCACTGAAAATTCACCCATGAAATGCGGACGATCAAACGTCAAACTCTCCCCTCCCCCTATTAATATCGTTTTCAGCAGGATACTTTTCTTATTTTCTTCCGTGGATGCGTGGCAACGAAAGACGATTGGATTTTATTAACACTTTACCGATCGGTAGCCTATTAATAGGCTTTTTGTCACTAACGCTTAGACTTTTAGTTTATTAATCGATTCCCACGGCAATCACTAATTTGTTATTTATTATTGTAGTGGAATTGTAGTGGAATTGTAGTGAATTTTCAAAGAGATTGTAATTTTTTTTAGGCAATCTAAGCCGAAACAAATCCTTTAAAGTGGGTAGAATGCTCAAGCAATAGCGGTCGGTAAAGTGTTAATAAGGTAATCGGGAAGGAGAATGATTCTAGGGGTGAGAGTTGGTGAAGGTTTAACGTTAGAACTACCGGCGTTGTATCTATTATATTTAATTATAATTAATTAGTATTGTTACGAATTGGGTCACTCTGAAGCCAAAGCGGTTAAGTCAATTTTTTTTTATATCGGATTTTTGTAAATTTTAACAGTTTGTTGACCGATAATTTTACACGGAGACTATGTCATTTCACCGACTATTGTTATGTAACTGAATATGCAAGTAAAGTAAAACATTCTGAATAAACTTTAATAAAGTTTATTTATACCGAATGAAATGAAATCACTAAATCGCTCGGTGCATCACTAAATTCTACAGTTACACCCGAAATGTTTGAATAATCCTCCAAGGAAGGTGTAATGTCATTTTCAATCCAATCTTCGAAATCACTTTCACTATAAGATTCTATAACATTTCTTTTTTGCCTTAAGATTGCATTCAGTGAAATAAAACAGAATAGAAACGTAATTCGCACAGTTATAAATTCGATCTTTGATCGCTGTCAATCATGTATTGTCAAGAACGGTAGACATTTTGAAATAGAGTATTAATTAACTGTGGAAGTGACGATGCCAAACAGTAAATTCAATGATCTATTCGAGCTAAGGCTAGCAGTAACAGCAAGTCGGTTACTATTCCTATATTACTTCTATTCTGTATTTTTGTTATAACTTTTTAATAAAACTCTTAAAAAGTTATTAGGTTATAGGTTATAGGTGACCTATGTTTACATAACATTTTTTCTTATTTAGTACCATAGAATATACTGACAAATTTTCAACATTAAAACCTGGCACACCCTGTAAATATCGTTGATATTTCTATTATTATATAAATTACAATATCACTTCTACAACTGACCCACATTAAATGATAATTTACTAAAAAAACAACCAGAGTTAAGAGCCGATTCAACCTCGCACCCCTTAATCGTAACTGTAACCTTCCAACTCCAAACTCCCCATATCTCAGCCCTCCCTCGCTCAGACTAAACAACTTCCATAGACTGAACTTAAAGAGAAAATTTATTAGCACAAAGTACCATTATTATTTCGAGTGCCCTAAATAAGAAACATCGAGCGGAATTCAACCCAGAACGAAGAGCGTCAATTTAACACACATCGAACGGTCAGGATCGGCGGTGATTTAAGCGTATCCTGATTTATGGCAAAGTACATAACAAAGATTTCGATGGCAAATCCAGAGGCGACACGTCCTTCATTCTGACAGGATTGAAAGCCGTAAAAATCCTTGTCGGACGAAAGGGTAGCCTGATCTAGGTACGCATGCGTTTGACAGAGTAGATATATTTCGATCATGGATTTTCGATAGGCGGCAAGGATTAGGGGGTGCCCTCGGGCTCGTGTGTTTGTTCGAAACAATGCACGACTTAACTGATTGGCCTCTCCTAGCCTGCACCGCCACTTGATCCGTATACGACGTAATACACAGTCACGACGTTGAGTGTCCATTGAATTACTATGATAATCTCGATCATGGATGGTCCTGTTAATTGAAAATTTATTGCCATGTCGTACGCTTCGGGTTTTTTTTCGCGATTTTTTTGCGGCCAGATTTAACCCTTTGCAGTTCTGTGTTGAACGTGGCTGCATATAGGTTTTCATCGTGGTTAACCCTCTGCTGACGGAGACTTTTTGAGGACTGGGAAATCATTTATTTGCCGAACGAAGGTTGTCTTTTTATGAGAGCTAGACGATTTAGGTATGAAAACTGTAAATTACTATTTGTGGGATTACGTTTCAATGCTAACAATGTAGTACCCTTTGATTTTCACGGTGCATGTATGCATCGGTGGTACTTAAAGTGTTAATATTCCATGCGAAACATTAACCCTTTCAGAAATACCAATTCCACCTACGTGATATCATAGATGTTTAACACTAGAACTACCGGCGTTAAATCTATTATATTTAAATATATTAAATAAGTACTTTGAAAAAAGAGGAATCAAGAGACAGAAAAGATGATCAATTCGGTCGTTTATGTTTTTTGAGTTGGGCGTAGAATATTTCTCCTATGCCTCTCTTATAAACTTTGAGAATTTTTTTATAAAATTGTGTACCAGTTATTTTGACTGGTTTGGTAGTTCTAGTGTTAACACTAGATTTACGGAAGCCGTCAAATTGACGGGTTCTTCCTTGTTTTATAAATATTTCTCAAGTTTACAGACACGCTGTACAGTAGATATTTCACGTGTATTTTATAATACAATAATGACTTAACGAATTGCCATCTTTGCCGCTTGATCCCTCTTTTTTCAAAGTCCTTATTTAATGTATTGCAATTCAACAGATTTCACGCCCGTAAATCTAGTGTTAAACTAACAACCCCACACTGAAGTAATAAATGCCATCGGTTCCTAAAAATTCCAAAAACTGCACAATTCACCCTCAACCCCCTCGTTATCCGAAGCAACATTCTCAATTCTCTAAAGCAAACTCCAAATTAAAAATAATCCCAGTCTAAACGAAGAAGAAAATATCGTTGTGAAAAAAAAACAGATGACGATATAGATAAACAGAGAGAAAAAAAAAAGGAAAGGAGAGAAAGAAAGAGATTAAAGAAGCAGGGCGTGGGCGTAACTCGCGATAATTTGCATGGAAATTTTTATCGCCACGGCCGCGAAGAGGCAATATCCGGCAGACGCATTTAAGATTTGACTGGGGATAATAATAGCCACAGAAATGGCATCGTAATACCCGAACGGGTGACACGAGTAGGTACCTAAGGTTGTCTATATCTGCGTTATATTTCCCACGTAGCATTATCGCAGGATAATGCAGAAGCGGGGGCTGGTGCATGGTGCCGAGAGGGACCACCCATATCGTGCTTCGTCCACGGCTGCGAAAGGAAAAAAAATGGCACTGCCACCCCGTTCCCTGCTTCTCGTCGTTAGATTATAGAGATTCTTTCTTTTGCCCTTGCTCGCTTGCTCTTTATAGTCGTCTTATGGTAATATTATTATTCTTTGCTGGTTCGCGTTGCTCCGGTTCTTGCTACCCCATTAGACATTTTGTTTTATGGCCACCGATGCGCCGAGATTCTGGTAGGTCCGTTTGAAATGGATTATTCTTTTCGGTGCGGTTATCGGGGATGGCTCGGAGTCTGGCGGTATAATGGTGTTATTCCACTTTTATCCTTTTGCCCTTTCGGCAGAGTTCTTTTCTTTATTTTGCACTCTTTAGCTGTAACCGTTATGATCGTTTCGCTCAGAGTTCTGTTTTAAGTTTGTCCCGAATTATCGAGGCTACTATAGACAGGGTGTTAAAAAAAAAGTCAATATTTATATGGTATACAGGATACACTGTACTGAGTAAAAAAGCTTTAGTAAATATAGGTCGAAAGGTCAACCGTTTTTGAGATATAAATATTTTTGTTTGCTAGTATCATGATTGTCTTACTTGCTTCCATCGCATGCGATGTTTACTTTAGTGTTTTTAAACCGCGTTCTGTATGTTCTTATTCAAGTGCTGACAGTGGATTTCATTGAGAATTAATCAGTTGTGGATCGACGATTGTAGATATTACGCAGTTACAAAGTGTCGTGAAAATGTCAGCGTCAAGCAATTCGACAGAAATGTGGAACTTTCGAGAGACTTCGCGACTCTGTAAAAAGAAGATGCCAAGCGTGTGTAGAAATGGAAGGGGGACACGTGGAAAATCTTCTGTAAACATCGAAAATTCAGTAGTAAGTCAATTACTATAATAACAAACAAAAATGTTTAGATCTCAGAAACGGTTGACCTTTCGACCTATGGTTACTAAAGCTTTTTTACTCAGCACAGTGTGTCCTATATACCATATAAATATTGAATGTTTTTTTAACACCCTGTATATTAAATAACAATTTAGAACGAATTTCTCAGAGACCATGAGAGATTTAACTCGGGCCCACCAGTTACGAGTCTAAGGCTTTACCTTCTTCCCCATCGTAGCCCCTTTTAGTAGAGATATTCCACGTGTTTTTAAAAAATAAAACACTTAGTCTCAAAATATTGTTCAACCCGATTTGGAAATAATTCCTAAAACACCATCCAAAAATCATTTCCCTTCTTCTTTCAAAACGAACCAACATACTTCAGCATCCACCCCACCCCAATCTCAAGTCCCAGCGACGAGACAAGAACAGACAGCCTCGAGACTCTTTTCCATTCGCGTCCGAAACCCGCGACGATCCCATCCGATCCTAGGCCGATACAGAGAGCCGATCGAGAACGGTGAAATCTCTGAGAGATCGATAACGAGGTCCTCGAGGAAAGGTTCCTTCGCGTAGCGGGATCGGTTGCTCGATCGACTGGAAGGCCGCGAAATGCTCGAAACGGCCGTCTTAGTCGAGCTCGGGAAAAGGCCTGGAAGTACGTACTCGTGCACGGATGGTGAGCACGTACACGGCGTATTACTGTGACCGAGTATCCCAGCTCCGTACCTACTGCCTTCTGGGATCCCGCTGAGCCTTTTTTCTCTCTCTTCTCTCGCCGTATAAAAGAGTATTTAAGAGACTTTAGCAGAAATACAAAAAAGGGAAAGAGGATAGGTTGAACGGTGCTAAGGGCACGGCGTAATAACGAGAGAGAGAGAGAGCGAGGAGGACGAGCGTAGAAAGGGAGACAGAATGGAAAGAAACAAAGAGACGAAACAGTAGAGATGAAAAGAAGGAGAAAGAAAGACACACGGATCGGGTAAATTGGCGTATGTGTAGATGCGCGTGTAGACGCGTGTGCTAATGTGAGAGTGCCCCGTGGCGTGCACCCCGTCGACATGCCTCGTCGTTTTCGACGAGGCCATCGAAAACAATCGGGACAATGGGTCCTCGAGCGTTCTTATTTATTATACTTACATGGCACTGTACACTACATAACGCGAATGAATGGGAGACCGCGGTTAGACGGGACGTGCAAGCGCGTGTGCATTTTGTACTTGCCCCCACCACCTCTCCCTCCCCTCTTCTCTACTCTTCCCCCACTCCGCGACATTTCCCCCCTCCCTTGCCCCACCACTCGTTTCTGCGGCCCGTCGTCGAAAGCGTGCGTAAAAGAACGCACGCGATTTTGAAAAGGAAAGGGCGGTAAAGGGGGGAGGGGGATACTTGAAAGAGAGAAGGTTAAAGAGAGTTGTTTTGTGAGCGGTCAATTGATAGCACGATGTTAATAGCCCTCCGCCTTTTAATGGTACGGTTTCTTATTGCTTTGTGCTCGCCTATTATGCCATTACCGGCATATTTAATCACTGTAATTCCGGAATAATGAGTATCTCGGTTGCGCGGGGGGTTCAAAGATGGACTGGTGACGGGCGATGAGTATGTTCGGTTGATTCGTGTGGTCGCGGTTTTTTGGGAATTTTGAGAAGTTGCTATTGTTGGATCGTTAAATTTGGGAAGTTGCGATTATTGAATCGGTAAGTTTGGGGTGAGGAGGGTTTGAATTTTAATCGATTACAGAAATTGGTGTCTATTTTCTAATTGTTGCATCGTTTTGTATCTATCGGGTTTGTGGATATCCTTGTATTTGAGTATTTGAGTATTTGGTTTGGTTTGGTTTTAAAGGAAACGGCGAAGCGTAGAAATTTTACCGAATGTTGGGCAGCTGTTGGAACTTTTGAGTTTCAGTTTTTAAACACTTGTTAAACATATTTTTCATGAGTACTTATATTTTTGTTAATTATAGTGCGATGGCAAAGCAATTTGCAATCGGTGCACGCATGAATTTATTTTGAAGATTCAAACGAGAGGATAAAAATAAAATTAATTTATTTTGTTCTGAAAACCCCTGGCAACGAGCAAAAGTGCATTGGTATGCTTCTAATGCCTCTTATGCGGGTCTCATTGTGCAACCATTTCTCTCGCTGCCCGTAGAATCGCTACGAACAATGATCTATGCTCGGAAATCTTCAGCGATCCAACGAATTGCCACGGATGAGCAAATTACAAAGAATATAATTGACCGCGATACCTCGATCTCAGCACACTTTAACGATTTATCTCGAGTTTTTCCATTCGTCTGAAGAGTTGAAAAAAAATCCTGGCGAGAAAAAATTGCGAATAATTCGGTGTTTTGTGTCAAGTCATAGGCATAAAAGTAAAAATAATTTCAGAGATTTTTGAGATTCACGGTTTTATGCTTCATTTTATTTACGGGGTAAACCATTTAATATAAACTAGGAAAATGCAACATAAGTTGCAAGAGTCTCTGTTTGAATTCGAATACTTTCTGTGATTCTGTGTACTTCTTTTGGTAATTCTCAATTTACATTTAAACATTAAATTGCCACTAAGTTAACGTTTCAATAGTCTGTACTTTTTCTTTTCCATCCTATTATTACAGAAGACTTATTATTACCTTAAAAATTCCAATTTTATTTGATTCTATCGCATTTTGCTGAAGTTATGTCTCAAATTCTGCAGCAAGTCAGAAAATTCAATTCTCCTTATCCGCTGCTTTTCGTTCATCAAATTTACATATCCTTCGCACCACCGACGTTATTACATTTTAAAAGAAAATTTAAAAATTAAAAATTTCTAAAGTCGATGTTCATTGAACCGGAGGATTTAAACTTCCACTAACAAAGAGTTCCATCCTTCATTTTCACCCCCACCATCGATCCTACATTACTCACCACTCTTTTCCCAAAACAGTACCAAGTAAAATTCAAATCCGCCAAATTCAAATTCACCGCTACACCCCTTCGGATACCCGCCACTCCTAAATCTCCGAAAAACCACCCCCCTCATGATCTCTCCCGCAAGCGTCATCTCATAAACGCCACAATCCAATTGCAATAAACATCGTTCGTTAAACGTTGCCCGGACAGGGTGGTTACAATGAATCCCGCGTGATCACGTCGAAAATCCGCGAGCACTCGAGCGGGCAATCCCTGTCATCGGTTTTATTGCGCCAATAAAATGCCATTTTTCGCGGGACTCGCGAAAAGAATCACGCTTATCGGGCGTGCACCGCAAAAATGGGAAAACTTTTGCGCGAAACGATCGACAATCAGCGGGTGGGTACCGAAATGAACGTTATAAAATAATTCTGCCCGCGACGAGTGGTGCACAATTGTGTGCTAGCTCGTTGTAATGGATCGTCGAGATTTCTCTCTCTCTCTCTCTCTCTGGATATGCGTGTTGCACGACTACATATATGCATGTATATATTGCCAAAGTACTTATGGCAGCACGTTTATGGCATACGCCGGGTACACGGAGGCCTGGCAGCGGCCCGACGTGAAAATCCAGTCGAGCACCCTCTATCCACGTCACGTCCGCCACTGATTAACATTAACTTCGTGGAAAAAATTGTACCAAATGGCAGCAGCGCCCGGCCACAATTTCGGCCTCGAGTGCGAGACGTTGACGTGTGGGGTGATTTTTTTGTTCTTTCTCTGGGTTTTATAATAGTTGGAAAGAGGGTGGTGATAAGAGTGAGAGAAAGGGGGGTTGGTAACCTAGTTTTGGTTTTGTGGGTGTCGTTGAGGGTATTGTTTTAACGTTCCTGAGGCGATGGAGACAGGCTTGCAGTTTGGGATGTTTTGCTGGTCGATTCACAGG
Source organism: Cerceris ruficornis (assembly GCA_963989415.1). Classification (NCBI taxonomy): domain Eukaryota; kingdom Metazoa; phylum Arthropoda; class Insecta; order Hymenoptera; family Crabronidae; genus Cerceris; species Cerceris ruficornis. The sequence goes on along the minus strand of OZ022518.1, from coordinate 11,111,355 downwards.
TCGAGAAGAATTAACGATTTTGTAACGATACGAGAGTTTTTAAGAGCTTGAGTCTACTTTAACCCCTTGTCCTGCGATTACTTTTGTGACTGCCTTTGCAATAGTTGAAAATTAAATTGCTAAAATAAAAATATGTTAGTGATTCCTGATATATTTTAGAATTTAATGCAATATTAATAACATAGAAATAATATTATCGTGTCGTGTTCCACCGATATTTTCAATTTTATCATTTTTGAGAAGCTTCAAAATTTCCTCTTCCATCAACCGCATCACGAGTGTCACTCGTTGTTGTAGGGCAAAGGGTTAATTAGGTATGTTTGTGAATAATGTCTTTATACGGTGATTCATTTGGGTGAACTTGAATTAAACCTGTGTCGCATAACTTACTGACGTCATCCACGACTAGGTAGCTGGGAAATTTACAATCTCACGACCTGAAATCCTCCATGCAGCGATAGTAACCTTAACAAAAAGAATTTCAAATATCTATCCCAGTCCACCGTAATATAACTTTCTAACTTCTCCCCCTACAAAGAAAAAACCAGATACATCAAACCAATAAACTAATTCACCCCCTAATCGTTCCCTCTACCCTGCACTCCCTGAGAAGGTCATTCACGAAGATCACCCGCAACCCAGTAACCCCACTTTCCCGTGGATTAATTTAAATTCCACGCTTTGAAATTGAATTAATTCAGAGGGCAAACTGTTACGTGTCAGTCCTTGGGACGCGACTTATCAAAGGAGAACGAAACTACTTTCGTGCAGGACCCAACAACCCCGATATCGGAGGCCCCCATAAAAGCGCGCAGGGGTGCAGTTAATTCTAAAGCGATTAGGCGCACGCGACGGGGCAAAGGTGTCGACCTGCAATTGACAACGGCTCGAGGGTCGCGAAGCCGTCGTTGGAGATCGCGAAAAAAGGGGCAGGCGAGAAATTAAATTAGTCGCGCGTATTCCAATATAATCCGGGATTAATATACGCTTGTAAAGATGTATATTACATTTATGCGCCCGCACGGGTCCACGGTCGAACGTGCCGGGAATTTTTGAGGTATTTTGCAAAGCGATGAATCTGTGAGTTTATTCGACTATTTGTCCGTTGAGTTGTCGGATTGATTTTTGGTATTTGTTGATGATGTTGGATGTGGCAGAATTATGTATAAAAGTTCTTGGGGTAGGTTTATGCGTAGAAAAGTTTGGGGTTTTGGGAGTTGTGTTGAAGTATGTTTTCATTAATTAGTGTTTAGTTTTGAAATATGAATAGCTTGGTCTGGAAGATTAATGTTTTTGAGGGGCAAAGGATTTTCAAATACAGATTTACAAGTAGATGCATATACTTTGGCGGGGTACCTAAAGGATAATGTGTCAACACTTCCATTTCATAACTCAACTGCCATCCTTATTAACACTAAAACTATACCAAGGTTGTCAAAATGACCGAGTACCAATTTTTCGAAAAATTCCCCAAATTGATAGGGAAGCCATACAGTAAATATTCCAAGTTTACCTTATAAAACAAAATTTATTAAACTGATCATTTGTTTCTCGATTCCTCCATTTCCAAAGTACTTACGCAGTATATTTAAATATAATATGTTTAATATATTATAATATTTACATATAATATTGTGTTATTCCTAACACAAAATAAAACAACAAAACTAACACAATTCCTCCAAAAAATCGGAGAAACATCGTCCCTCCCATAAAGCCCTGCAACCTCAAACTATCGAATCCCCATTCAATCTACCTTTCGCATTTTCTGCAATCATCACTTCCAACGACAAAAAATCATTAATCCCACCTTTCCCCGGGATTCCGCTCACAAAGGCAACGCGCAGAGTTACGCGAATCTCCATCCCTCCGGTTCTAAAATACTAGGTCGAAAGGGGTGTTAAAGGGGTGTCGAAGGAGCGGCGGTACTTTTCGAAGTGGTAGCTGAGAAATTATTCAAGCCGCAGCCAGCGCTTCGATTATAGAAGACAATTTTAATATCGTCGATATAATGGAGGGTTGACGACGAGAAGGAGGATGAGGAGAACGACGACGACGGCTACGAAGAAGAAGAAGAAGAAGAGGAGGAGGAGGAGGAGGAGAAAGAGTAGAATAAGGACAGAAGCGAAGGAAAGCAAGGGGGTTGCGCCCTGAAAACTCGGTAGGTATAAGGTCACCATGAAGCGCGATAAAGGAGGAGTTTTCCGGACGATCATGATCCTTGCGGCCTGGCTACGTGGTGGGCATGTGAAACGGTATTCAATATCTTTACCCCCGTGGAGAAAGCTGCCGGTGGAGCCAAGGGGGGTGGTATGCTCATTGTCACCGGGAAACTATTCCGAGCGAATTCGAGATTACGTGGCTTGTAAAAAGGACAATAGATCAGCGCGAACGACGTGTCTAAGGATCCTCCTGATATTACACCCGAGTTATGTCCTCCGACGGGGAAAGGATTCGCGTGTGTCATCGCTTTTGCTGCTGATTTTTTGCGGCCAATCGAGAGGGTTGCGCGGTTCGAGGGTTTTGAGTGGTGTTTCGGGAAAGGCGCTTCGTCCGTTGTTTTTTTGTCGGGTCTTGGTATTTTGACATTTTGGAGTTTCAATGGGGTGGCCATTTTGTTGAGAATTATCGAGGTACCTAGAGTTAGTTAGAAGATACCTATTAGACGCCTTTTTTTCAGAAACTTTGTTTTATTATTTTTTTTTAAATTGTGATTATGTTTAGTGCACTACGGTTGATGAAATGTATTCGATTCTTCGAATAATTCATGCTTTTTGAGTTTTCTTTACTTTGACCTGCAAAACCGTGACTGTTTTATTGTTCCTCTTACTTATATTTTCTGATTCCACACCATGTCTGGAAAAGTATTTTACGTGACTTCCAAACCACAGAGGCCATAATATACATATCATAAAGGAAAGATAGTCTCAGAATTTTCCCCTTGCTCTACAATAACGAGTGACACTTGTGACGCTGTTAACGAAATTGGAAATTTTGAAGCTTCCCAAAAACTACAAAATTGAAAATATCGCTGGAACACCGTACGATTAAATTAGTTCTATGCTATTATTATTACGAATCACCGATAACTATTCAAATAAACAACATTCTTCCGAGTTATTGCGTACTGAGTCACAAAAGAAATTGTAGGGCAAGTAGTTAACCCTTTGCAGTCCTATGTCAAGCTACACTTGACGTTGCTTTTCCCTTCATTTTCCTTTCTGACAATTTAATATCGATTTTCCAATTTTGTATCGATTTTGCAATATCATCTAAACACCCGTCAGTACCTATAGTGATTGCTATTATTAAAAAAAAAATAATAACCAACGATAGAAAATGTGAAATTAATTTCGTTTAGCTCATTATAAACTTGACAAAATAATTCAGACCTCAAAGGGTTAACACTAGAACTACCGGCGTTAAATCTATCATATTTAAAAATATTAAATAAGTATTTTGAAAAAAGGGGAATGAAGAAGCGGAAAATATGATCGATTCGGTAATTTATGTTTTATAAGATGGACGTAGAATATCTATTCTATGACTGTCCTATTGGAGAATTTTTGGAAAAAATTGTGTACCAGTCATTTTGACTGGTTTGGCAGTTCTAGTGTTAAAAGAAGATTTACACTCGTGCCTAATCGCAAGTCCTAGCCTTTACCTTCTTACCATGACCACCATAGGTTCACTCTCCGATCACATCATCCTCCCGGAATCCTCACTCGAGCAAACCTCACGACGGAAGAAACATTTTTGTTAACTCTCGACCGTCGAGTCTCCCGGCATTCCTCGTCGGTCTCTCTTCCCTTCGGTCTTCCTCGATTCTCGAGATCGAGGACGAGAGCCGGGTAAAGAGAGAGGTTCGACGAACGCCGTTTGAAAGGAGAATAGGGTCAACACCGTGTATACCGATCTCGGTGGACTGTTACGAGTGGCGAGGGATGAAAGAGACGTGGGAGGCTGAAAGAGAAGCTGATGGAGTGGACGCTCCTTGTTATTGTAGCCATAATGGATGGGCAAACACGACGACACGATTGAAACCGCGGCAGGTAAAACGTGCTCTGGTAAAATCCACAGTCCGCGGAATGGCTATACCTGCGCGGATAGCCGTGTCGCGAGTCAAACATTGCATAAGACGACGATTTAACGTATTATTCTGAGACGAGGTAACTGGACGTCAACGGGGATTCGGTCTTTTAGATGTTAAGCGGATTCCCGTGGGCATGGAATGCGCTGGTATTCCGATAGGTGGGAAATCACGAGGTTTTTTTGTGGGGACAGTTTTGTGGAGATTTTTATTTGAGGTTGCGTAGGATCTTGTGGGCGGAGCTTGGGGAATGTAGATGTGTGTGATGTGGGTGACGTTGATTTTTTTTGTTTGGGAAAGGTATTGTTTAAATTGTACATTTTATCTTCCGTGCCGCTAGTGTAATTCGATATTGTGAACCGAAGTACATATAAAGATCTCCGTTTCGAGAATTCCTGGTGTCGATTTCATTTGAAACTTTGTACATTCTCGTAAAACGTACAGAGATCGATATGCTAAATCAATGATGGGCAAATTCTTTTATCAATTTTAAAATAATAGTATAACAATTTTCAATTTCAGTATCTCTACAAAGGCAGTTTAAGGGAGTGTTCTTTTTTTGCAATTTTAAAATTTTCCATAGAAATTGAAATATTTAATGAATTATATTGACCCGCGAAAATTTTTTTTTCTCTCTTCTGGACCGCTCCTAAAACAGTTTTTTGCATATTTAAAATTTTCCATAGAAACACAAATATTTAATGAATTATATTGACCCGCGAAATTTTTTTTTCTCTCTTCTGGACCGCTCCTAAAAAAGTTTGTCCATCGCTGTTCTAAATCAAAAGATTATCGTCGCAGTTTCGCGATCTCCTGCTACCAACCTCCTTCCAAGTTTACTATTTCCCCTCAAAACGTACAGAAATTGTAACGCGGTATTCTAAATCGAAGAATTAACATCGCAATTCCGCCAATTCCCCATAGCAATCTCCTTAAAATTCCCACATCTCTATAAACCTACAAAAATGCACCTACCTCTCAACCTACTCCAACGCCTCTCGTCCATCATTAAAAAAAAACGGGAAATTAAAAAAAAAAAAACAATGAAAAAATAAAACAAACGGTACCCGGAAAAACCAAATTTCGACCACCCACAAAAGTGCATCCTCCCCGAACGATACGAGCGCAATATTCGAAAACAATATCCGAGGGAAAGCGGGGGCGGTTCTCCATCCCCGTCATCGCGTTTCGAGTTCACCCGGCAGGGGTGGACCGTTGTATTTCACTTACAATACGAAACGTATTTCAATCGGGCAGGAAGCAGCGGAATCCAACGGGGTAGGGGGATGATCGCGGGGGTGGAAGAGAAGGGGGTGGCGGCCCGGTGATATTCGCCGTGGTGAAATCGGCGCCGGCGCGCAAAACGAGAGGGTGGGAAAGGGAACAGAGGGCGAGACGATCATTGAAATGGAAATGCCATTGACGCAAAGTGAAAGTAATTAATGGAATATGCCCCCGGGCGATAGAATGAATTTGATGGTGGCGCGGCCTTGTCGCTCGAACCGCGCGAAAGAGCGAAATGCGCGTACGTGAAGGGTGGAAGGAGAAGGGCAGAAGGGTGGAGAAAAAGAATGGAGAAAGGTGGTGAGGATTCGACGTGGAAGAGGAGAGACTGAACGGAGAGAGGAAAAATAGCGATGCGACTAGGAGGAGGAGGTGGTTGGACCGAATTGTAGGGGCCTCATTGTTTCTATGCTTTTCACTTCGACGTTATTATCTTGGATTTATCTATTCTCGAAGTTCGATCGCAATGAGAACTTATCAAAGCGCGAGACTGGAAACATATACACAGTTATACGATAAACAAATTAATTTAAATAAATAAAATTTATGTTTTCATTAAAAAGAGACTATAGTTTATCATAATAAAAAACAAAAAATCTGCTAATTTAATTCTGTTTAAATATAGAGAGTAATAATGGATAGAACACTCTGGTGTCCGAATATTAATAAGAGCCACTGTACGTATTACAGTGTGTAGATTGTTTGTCACGAAATCGCAGTCGGAAACGGAAACCAGTAGTGACCGGCAACGACTGAACGAAAAGGTAAGAACCCGAACGGGAACAGCAATAGGAAATAGAAGTACCTGCGAAAAATAAGGAGAAGAAGAACAATGCAGACCAAGGAGAAAGATTCTCCCAAAGACAAAAGCCTTCCAAAGGGGTGCGAGAACAGAGACAGTAAAGAGCGAAGACAGCAACAGGCGCGAGGGGATGTCGTGCTGTCTGAGAGCAGCGAGAGAGAAAGATAGACAGAGAATTTTCATAGATTTAATTAATATTTCATTTGCATGCTATTTCTCGCCCTCGGCAGCTCTGTCTGCCGTTCTTCGCGACTACGATCACACGGCGCATACACGGGAAACGCAGTCGGGGAGCGGAGTAAACGAAAAAGGTACAGCATCCGGGGGCCGGAGTGGTCGTTTGAGGTAATCTGTATACGTGCACGGAATTCATCGACGCGTAGGTGTTGGAGGGACAAGCACTATGATATATATGTACAAAGAAAGAGAAAGGGAAAGAGAAAGAAAGAGACGAAGGGAGAGAGAGAGAGAGAGCGTCGGGGGTGGCGTTCCTCTATATTTCAATTTAGCACGTCCATTGTTAGATACTAATATTATTCAGTTGGGAATTGTTTCGTGACACCCCTCGGAAGCGCGATTTCCAGCGAAGCTGTCCGTGGCCTCCGTTGTCCCGGTCTATTACTCTGTTTCTCTCTTTCCCCCTTTCTCGTAGCCCCTCGTACCCTCTCGCACCCTATCGCGCCCTCTCCGCCTCGTGCCCTTTATCCGTCTCTCGTCGGCCGACCCCACTTCACATCCACATGGAAGATAATAAAGTGCCGGCCAATGAAATACCTCGATACCGGTGGAAATAAAGACGATACGATTTTACAAAGAGACGCTCGATGCAGACATTTCTATCTCGCTTTACCGGCGCCATGTTGCTTTTGGTATTCGCGTTGTCGGCGGGATAATTGCGGAGGAGGATTGAGATGTTTCTACGACGGGATTTTTTGCGATTTAATTAAGTGATGAGCAGGGATCGACTGTTTTGGAGAACCTTTTGTCATGTAACACTTGGCCACGTAAGTTTTCATGGATTGAAAAATTGGGGCTTAGAGTAGTTTCATTTGAAATATATAAAAGAAGAATTACAAAGATAATTACTAATCTTGCAAAGTATAAAGAAAATTTGACTTTTCTTTTTAATTTCTGTGTGAACTATCCGAAAACTACGATGGTCTAATGCAGCTACCGAGTTTTCATAAATTGAAAAATTGGGGCTTACAGTAATTTCATTTGAAATATATAAAAGTGGAATTACGAAAATAATTACTAATCTTGCAAAGTATAAAGAAAATTTGACTTTTCTTTGTAATTTCTGTGTGAACTATCCAGAAACTACGACCGTATAATGCAGCTATCAATTTTTTACAATTTTAACAAATTATTAATTATCTCCAATGATAACCCCTTGCCCTACAATAACGAGTGACACTCGTGATGCGATAAATGGGATAGGAAATTTTCAAGTTTTGCAAAACCTATGAAATTAAAAATATTAATGAGATGCAGCGCGATAAAATTATTTCTATAACACTAATATTACGTTTAATTATAAGATATATCAAGAATTACTGATCAATTTTTATTTTAGCTATTTAAAGCTGAATTATTGCAGTTTCAGTTACAAGATAAGTCGTAGCGCAAGGGGTTAATTACAAAATACATAAACCCCTTATCATACCAGTTTAGTTACAAATCTCGCGCACCATGCAACCTGCAACCAAGCCATCCTTCTCCCACGATGGCGCCAGTAATTTTGATTTCCTTTCTCGTGTCATGTCAATAGAAAACTTCAGGGAAATATTCATTTCTCAAAACGCTGCGATGGAATAAGTTTAACCTCCGTAATCACTAATCAATCCTGATGTCCTCTCAGAGGGAACACCGAGTTATATGCAAGATTTGCGATGTCCCTTCAGAGGGGACGACCGAGTGCAAAGGGTTAAATTTGAAAGAATTCCAAACGTAAAGCCGGAGAACGACTTATACATCGGTGCAACCCAGAGTATCGCACAAGGCGAATAGAATTTTGTTAATATTTTCCCTCAAAGCACTTACACAATCATTGACACGACTCAAAACGTCGTTATCCTTCGATTATCCGCACATCCCCCGCAACCACATACGTCTTCTGTGTACACACCCCCGCGAAGCCCTATCGGCCCTTCGGTCGAGCAAACACGACGCTCCTGTTTGCCGACGTTCGGCAACACTTTATACTCTTTCTCTCTTCACTGAGATCCACACGAGGCTGTTGGAAAGATCCCGATGGATCGGCCTCCTCGTGCACTTGTGCATCGACGATGCAAATACGTCGGTGCACACGTGCATGCACCGTGGATGCAGGTATAAGACCGAGGGCGGAATCGCCTCGGGTTTCCCAGGCGGAGAAAGAGAGCGAGAGAGTGTAAATATTGGTGGAAGTCGAAAAAATTTTAAAAGCCATTCCACTCGTTTAGTTGGGTTGCCAGCTTTTCCGCGGATAGAGATTTCTGAGTAGTCGACAAATAACGAGGTCTCTTTCATTACGGTAATAATTCCGCAACCCCTCTTGTGAATTTTGTGTTTTGTAGTTTAAGTTCAGAGTGAGGGCGATTGTGTTGCTTGTGAGCTGGCTGCTTTTAGGGGATTTCAATTGTAATTTAAGCTGGAGAAATTGTTTAGAGGTGATTTCTTTACTGTTTCTTTATTAGTGTTAGGAAGAACTGGGAGTGTTTTGCGAGGTTGTCTATTCTTTAAATGGTCCTTGAAACTGTGAGGTTTCTGAGATTTAAGGTGACAATTTAAGGTGGAAGAGAAATGTGGAAGTCTTATTTAATAAATCGACGTCTCCTCTTAACCGTACTCCTAAAAAGCAGTTAGTAAGTTACGTAGAAGGTTTTGTTTCCAGAATTTGAATTTTTTCGACTTCCATTGCAGTGATTCAACATTAACAGTTATCACTACCAAATCACTTAACCCTTTCGAGACTAATGGGACAATATATCCAAAACTAATTGTCATTTAAACTACTGGGTTATATAATTCCAATATAAAAATCTGATGGAATAATTCGTCCCACTTCCAAATTTTTAAATTTTGATAATTTTCAGCAGCAGCGTATAGTTATCGTGTTGAACAAGCTTATCTTGCATCCAAAACATTAATAAAAACTTGTTACACTCTGTTGCAAATTAAATATAAAAATCCGTCTCGAAACGGTCAAACCCCACGACTATAAGTGGGATACCCAAAGTGGATGACCCAAGCTACACCCCTCCAAACAACCCTCAACCCCGCACTATCTATTCGCATCTCGAAACACCAACCACCCAAAACATCCTCCAACCATTATCAACAATTGTCCAAAAAAATCTCGAAATTAATTCTCGTATCAATGCTCGCCTCCCCTTTGGATACAACGCGGATCGGTTTCCAAGTCTAACAATCCCACCCTCGTTCCGCAGAGCATGGCTTAAAATTCCAGCCAGCACAGAGAATACCCACCCCCTCTCTCTTCCTCTCTCATTTTCTGTCTATCGGTCCGTCACTCTCTTTCAAACCCCCCTTCACCCTCCTATCCAAATCTCATCGTCTCTCTCGGCGTTCTATCGCGCGTATACCGCGGGGGGTTGTTGCACTCTGACTACGGATTAACCTCGGGGTTGGCGGAAGGGCAGGAAGGTAAGAGGGGTGCCATTATACTCCATTATGAATGGTAACCAGTAGCCAAAGGAGGAAACTCCACGGGGTGTCGATATATTGCCACCCCTGGAGCCAGGCAGCCATGGCTCGTAAATAATAAGCGGGCCGCGGTATTATAATGCCCGTGCACCGCGGGTACAAATTGCCGGGTATAGAATTCTAGGCGCGTGTTCAGCCATCGACCTATCGGATATCTGCCTTGTAGAGGCCAATCGATTATCGGTATTTCATCGATACCGACCAACTCTTAACTCCGTGCACGTATCGCGTATCGTCTGCTCGTTATTGTCGGATTCGATGTAGAAGTCGACAGAGTTGACTATGTCAAAGTCGAACGGAGCGTCGGGGCACGATGGAAAGATTTTGGCGCGTTTACAACGATGGGTGCAGGTATCGGTGGTGAACGAGGGTGGAAAATTGAAAGGGCGAGAAAGGAAGCGGGGGTGAACTGAAGTACCGGATCGGGAAAATCCAGTTTCGAGGTGCGAAGGAAAATAACTTGAATGAATTCCATGGATGTCTGCTACCTCGCCTTTTTTTCCACGGGGTTGTAGAAACTTCCGGTGGAGGATTCTGCGGGGGGTTTCTTGTTGCGGGTTTGTTCAGCGGGATGCGACGAGGATGTTTGGAAAAATAGGTAAGTTTGAGATTGTGATCGATTGTGTCGAGAGTAATCGAGATATGTGATATTTTTGAAAGATATTTTAAGAATTTTCTTGGAAGTGTCCGTGCTACTTTTACAGGTAGATGCGATAGTTTTTATTTTCGTCGACTGGTCCATGTATTTCTAAATAAGTTCCCATTCTTGTCCTTGCAACATTTTATTCAATTGTCAAACTTTACTTGGCCTTTTTCATCAGAAACTGTATAACTAGTTGCAATTAGAAGTACAAAATAAAGAAACACATACTTCTACGAAGTAATAATTAAGACTTTGCTCTGAGGGGTTTCTTCCCGTATTTCACACCAGTAGGGTGCAAACCAGAGCAAATTACTTCATGATACTCCAAATCTGTAGATTCAAGCGGCCATTTACGCCGAATTAAATAAATAAGTTTCATATAGCCTATATTTTTAGTGTTTGAATTATTATATATGCAATAAGAGTTGAAGAGAGTACAGTAAGGCACGTGGATAGTATAAAACTAAGATAACAGTTAGTTTGCTTCCGTTTGTAATCTCATTCCCCGATAGCAAAGTATTAATAACCATTCTAAATTCTACCACTTGTCAATCACACTTAAACTTATATTTACCATCCAATAATCTATAAAACAGAGTACTCAGCCTACAAATCACTGACGAGAACATCCCTCTACATCCACACCTCCACCACCTCACCACAACAATAGAAAAAAAATCCAAAAGAGAATTCCAAAAGTAAAAAGTTAAGCTCCCCTTAATTTCCTGAAACCCAGTGGCGCCGAAGGTCGCGGTAATCCGACGTTGAAGATCAAGTGGTAAAATCGATTACTCGCATCGATGGATGTCCGTTTGTGCGAAAATCGACTGCTCGATCGGAAGCTGATCGAGCATGAAACCGATCCGATTTCGGCAATTCGACGGACCCGGCCACGTCTCGCATATCCTGCACCTACAAATTGTATCTGACATCGGATACCTTTTTTTTCCTCCTCCGCTTCTCCGTGGATTCTGTGAAGCCTCCAGCCAGCTGGAAGGTCGTCCTCCGTTGAAATGATTGCACTTTCTTTATCTTCCTTTTCGACGGAAACCAAACGTATCGATTCTCCCGTCACAACGAATTATCCCCGATTTGAGTGAGATAATGCACCGGAAATCGTTAACGTCGTAGAATGTACCATTTATGGAAGAGGAGGAGGAGAATAGGGGGTGGGTTTTGCACCATTCGATATTTTTCTTCGTTATTGATGTCGCATTAGATTTCTCTAAGGGAATATGAAAGAAGGCTTTCCTCTCTAACAGTTAAGTACGGGTTTCAGATGTCATGGGATGGGAAAACTTGTTGGGTGAAGAAATAACCTTCTTTTGGTAGAGGTCAATGCGCTCACTGCGTTAATACGTTGACCTCTGAGACACTGGTGGGTGGTGTTCAGCTCTATGTAAAGTTTGGGTGGATAAATTGAGTTTTAGTATTGATTTAGTTGATACTAACCCTCCAAAAATTTATTTCTACGTATTTTTTACAGGGTAAATTTGCACGGATGAGAGAAAATTTCAAAGGTTGCTGAAAATTGAATATTTTATAGGACTGAAGTAATCTTTTTTGCAGATTCCTCTGAGGAATATTCATTTCCAAAGTATCTAAGCATTTGGAAACAATATTTCTACTAACAATTATATAACAAAGGAGAAAGGAACTTTGAAATAACGGTACCACAAATAAACCTCCGATAACAATTCACTTTTATCCTTTTAACTTCAGCCTTGCGAAATTGCAATATTACAACATCTCTCCACATTTAACTGAAGTATCCCACTCAAAAAGATTAACCACGATGAAGGAAAAAATTAATTTAAATAACAAACACCAAACATAATTTCCATCCAAAGCTTCATCTCAACTAAGAAATATCAAAAGAGCTACAAAATCCTTTTCATCATCCTCCAAGAAAGTTGAACCACGTCCAAATAAATAAAATTCAATCCCGTGGAGTATCAATATCTTATTTATTGTTCGTATATTCCGTCTATACATTTCTTCGAGTAACATATTGGTAACTACAAAGAACGGCGTATCCGTTCGCCGGCGGTTCAATCTAAACATCGTCTTACAAAGGAAGTTCGGCAACTGATACACTCCGATTTTGATAAAACTCTGAATAAATATTACTTAGACATATCTAATAAGATACCTGCAATTCGTTAGTGCCCGTTTCAATTTTGAGGGAGATATCAACCCCTTTGCCCGAACCGTCCTTTCTACATACGTGCTTGTAAGTCGTAAAGAACGAAGAACAGCAAAAAGTAGTTGAAATTTCAAAATAATTTACATGCATGTTTATAGATCTCAAGAAACGGTACAACTTTTATTTCCATCATTTTTTTATATATTTTGTTGCTTACGACTTATAAGCCCGTATATAGAAAGGGGCGTGCGAGCAAAGGGGTTGATATCTCCCTCAAAGTTGCAAACGGGCACGAAGGAATTACAGTTATCTTCTTAGATAAATATTTATACAAAGTTTGATAAAAATCTGAGTGTATCAGTTCCCGAACTTCCCTTGTTAGAGGCGTTATACTTACAGGCAAACACTTATGTATAATTATGTATATGCACACGCGCACCTTCTGCACGCGGTAATTCTTCATCGTCATCTTTGTTTTTTTTTATTCCGTGTGCATTCGAATCGTTATACGCGTATAACATTCTAAAACATACTCCTCGAGAGGAATCCTCGTTCGTTAAATGCAAGATAATTAGCTAAAGCCGACACGGCGCGTATTTACAAATCCATTCCCTTCTTCTCGTTTTAATTCTGTCGATAATATTTGCTCGAACGCGCTTTGTTTTCTTTTTACCTACACACATAGTCGTTTAATTGGCGTCTTTTATCTACACATGTATAAAGTATTTAGGTCTGACGGTAATTATGAAAGTGGCCCAAGACGTGAATTTGGAAATTGAGTTTTTGGGAGGGTAATCATTTTCTTTGCCTTTACTTGCGTTGCTTTTGCTCTTTGAGAAATTTTTAGGAATTTAGGGGCGAAGGAAGTTTTTGAAATTTGATTTGCCAATAAATATCACACTTTTTCACAATTGTTAAATATTCCATGGAAAAGAAATTTGTACAAATTAATACTTCAGTTATAAACGGAATTAATAATGAGATATTTGAGAAATAAAGGTTGCTTGGGACGTTAAAAATAGAAATACTATCGTAATAATGTAAGACAGAGTTGCATTTCTGTAATATCGATGATTTTGTTAACGAATCTCAGATTTTCTATAACAGTCAAATATTTTATAAATTAATTATCAATTACTTTGTAAAATAATACTCTAGTCATTAAAATTTTGCAATTAGAAGTTCAATTATCGAAGAAATTTTGTGATTCTCCAAAATATTGAATAAAAATCATTTCAGCTATGAAATATAAAAAGAAATTCCCATAAAACTTCAAAATCCAAGAGATCTGCAATAGTGAACATTTTCGATACTTATAAAAAGGATGTGGAGAAAAATAGGGAGTTGAAATGTCTCAAAAGTATGCGATCTTGGTGGCTTTCACGACTACCGACACAGTTTTCTCGGAAAACCGCCCCTTTAAAAGTCGGCGCTTCATTTTTCCGCGTCGAGACAGACGAAACCCTATAAAAGGGTTTCATTTTATTCCGATGCAGCGCACGAGTATCCGCGACAGGTCGCACCATGAACTTTTGACTGTTCTTCCAAGTGTCAAGGATAATCGTCGCGAAATTAAATTAAAGAAAACGAATTAGTACGAAGCGTAGGTTCCCGTTTGAGTAACGTCGACGATTTACTGGCCACACTTTGGGGTAAAAAGTGAATTCCATTTCAATGGTGGATTGTCGCAAATGTATTCTATTCTCGGAGCACTTGAGATTTCACCGAAAAAAGCGTCCAGATCCGTGAAGAAATGTCAAATAAAATTAATAAATTCACGTTTTTTTTTACATTCGTCTTTCTCCGCCAAAATTTAAATTCCGCCGTACAGGCTGCAAGTAGGAAAACTGAGCAAAGACACCTCGAATCGAATGGTTTCTTCCTGCAGAAAATAATTCCGTTCTGCCGTTGTTGAAACAAAAATGCACAAACGAACAAACTATGTAACCGGCACCAATAAACGTCCACCCGTAAAATGCAAATCAATCGTCAATCAATCATCCTTCACCAACATCCTCATCGCACCTCAGACTCACTAAACTCAACAATCTCCAAAGTATATCCGAACCATCCGTCCCTCCGTTCCATCTTCGTCGGCGCAACTCCGTTCTGTTTCAACTTCAGCAAACATCCAGTAGGTTCTGTGTCTCTCCATCCTCTCAAACTTCCAAGAGGACCACTTCGACATCTCCGTTCATCCTTTACCATCTTCCCTCCATGCAACCCTTCGTCATCGAAGAACCCTTTTCCGTCAATTTCTCGTCACCTTGCATCCTTCCACCTTTCTCCGGAATCTCCAAACCATCAACCACGACCATCGAATATTCCCATTTTCAATTTCCTTCACTCGCGGAATCGTTTCATTCATCCTCAGATTCTTCAGCTACCCCACAATTCCCACCGTCCTTCTTCATCTCGAGACACACTTCCTCTTCGCGAACCACGATTTCCGGGCTATTGCAGATAATACCAGGTAGCGGGCTGCGCTTCGTCAGGTCACTCGGAGTAGCTCGTCTTGTCGCTGGCGTCGTCGGGACTGGTCTCTCGATAAGCATCCCCAGTGCCGTTCGCGTGTAGACTTTGATTGGGCGGCTTGATGACCGTCGGCAGGTAACCCGTTCCGGCGTAAGGTGCAGCGAGGAATCTGTGTCTCGTGGAAGGTATGGGAGTGGTGCAGTATGCCGCCCTGGTCGCATAAGCCGCGGATACCGACGCCGATGCGGCTGCAGCGGATGCCAGTGCACCCGCGAGGGGTGAGAACGCGGATTTAGGCTGAAGACTGTCCTCGCAGACCAACACCTCCATCGCCGAGACCACGTCGCCTAAGACACAGAGACGATTCTTTCGGTTGGGGTGCAGCGCTGGGTAACCTGGTTGTACGGCGCGCACGAGGAGGATGGAGAGAGAGAGAGAGAGAGAGAGAGAGAGATAAGAGAGGTTTTTGGAAGGGAGAGAAGGTTTTGAAAAGGAGATTTGGAAAACGAGAGGTAGCGCGGTCTGCTGGAGCGGTTTCATTGGGAGATACTTACCGCGAGTATATACTTGGCTTTATGGTGAAACGCAGAATTTCAACCGGAAATCGCTTCGAAGTCCGGTTCAATGGTCGCATTGGAGAATTTGGGCAGCGGGTTTTGTAACGCGGCTTATTTCGTCCGGTTAATGGATGCGTATGGGGTTGAAACTTGTTACGGGATTGTAATGATGTATTTGACGGTTAATTGCGGAGGAATTTTGCTTATTTTTAGGATAATGGAGTAGTACTGTGTGACTGATTTTATTAGTCTGCCAGTTAGCACTGTTTTGCGGGGGAAAGTACCGTAGCGCGACTCGTTTGCTTATTTTTAGAATAACGGAGTAAGGTAAAGGCACCAGTCATTGACCATGTGCCAGAAGTTGACCACTTTCAATTAAAACGTTAAAAATAAGCTTTTTATAAATGAATGCCTCTGAAAACAAATAAGATAGACGCGCTACGTTCTTTACCGACGCGATGCTCATATCTTTTTTCTTGGATACGATTGTTTATCAAAACTACGGACGATTAAACTTGGTAATGTCAGTCGTATTGCTCGACGCTATAACCTTCTTAACATTTTCATTAAGAAACCGTGCGCAGTTGGTGGTAAGTAATTTCTCAAGTTTTGAACATTTATGCTTGAAACTTTCACAACTTAATTGTCATTAAATTTTATATTTATTAAGCAGATTGTTTTTCTTATTCTACTTTCAAAAACTTAATTAACCGGTAGGTCAACTACCGAATCTTAGCGTTCTGGTTAATTTTAGAAGTTGACATACATGGTCAATTATTAGCACAAATTAACCAACTTATGAACAGCACTAAATGGCAAACTGTAAAGAGAACTATAAACGAATGTGTCATTTTTCTATATGAAGGGGAATATTTTCCTGGCAAAATTCTTAACGTTACTAAGAGCAAAGCGGCTATATCATCTATGCAGAAGCATGGGCGATTATGGAAATAGCCAGAGACACCTGACGTGCTCGAATGCGATTGGGAAAATATACTCTCTCATATTGAGAAACCCACTAAAACGAGTAAAACTCGAAATGTTTATTCTATTCCCGAGTTAGATGTCATATGGAATCAATATATTTAGATATAAATGTTTTTGTGGTCATGTTTATCTGTTTACTTATGATAATTACATCTTACGTCTGTTTACTAGTGATAATTATTGCCAATAAACAATATGAAAGCAATTGATTCTAGTGATTTTGATTCTAACATAAGTGGTCAACTACTAACGAATAGAAAGGTCAATTACTGGTTTTTTCAGGTTCGCAAATGGTCAACTACTGATGCAGTGATACTCTATCGATAAACGTTTATAATTTTTATGTCACGCTTTACTTTTCGAAAAAGTAAGCTTTGTTATATGATGTCTGAAGTTCAAGGAACCTTTTCACGCATTGAACCCCGCTATATAATAAGTATACATAAAGTTACAACCATTTACGATAAAAATTTGTCTTAACTGGTCAACTACTGGTGCCTTTACCTTACTGTGTGACTGATTTTATTAGTCTGCCAGATAGCCCTGTTTTGCGGGGGAAAGTAACGTATCGATTCGACGGTTGCCGACGATAGGATTAATTAAAATTTGATTTATCATGTCAATTATAAATCTACAGCTCTATCATCGAATCAAGTGTAAAGAATCCCTAAACGCTTGCAACCCTCTTACTTCCATCAGCAAGCTCCCATTTACGTGAATTTTCATAACGCCAATGTTCAAAATAGAAATGTTAATTTTCACCATAAAACCAAGTGTAGAACATCCCTGAACGCTGGAAACTCTTTACTTTCTCCAAGTTCAAACTACCATCCCCCAAGCTCAAAGAACCGAGACATTTTACACGAAACCCTCTGATGCACAAAGACGAGCAAAAATTCCGCTGAGAAATATTCAAACGTACCCCCTCGTATGCAACGTTTCTCAAGCACGCAAAAGTTAATTCGTCGTAATGAAAGAGAAACTACGGGGAAACGGTCGGAGAACGTTTAACGAGACAAAGGGCACAAGGGGAGTTCCCCGCTTCCCCGAATCAATATGGTGCGCGTGCACCGTATGGAAGAAGTTTAAAAGAAATTACCGGAGAGGTATATCGAGTTATATCCGCGAATAAAAGATTCGGATATCGGATTCCGTCTCCTTACCTTTGCACCGGTGCAGCAAGGCTTCAACGTCTGCCCGGCGTCTTCCTGGAAAGACGCGCAGAAGAACGTCCACCGGTGATCTTTGTTGCTGTTGCTGCTGTTGTTGCTGTTGCTGCAACTGCAGCCCGCAGGTTTGCTGAATGTTTTGCATCTGCATTTGCATCTGAATTTCACGGGGTTCTGGCATGTGATGGTGGTGCTGGTGTTGGTACAGGGCCGGTGAACAGTACAAGGAACTCGCCGTCGGACCATACAGAGGCGCGTATGGTGGAAAGTGCACCGCCGTCGCTGCAGCCTGCAACGGCAGACGGAGAACGTTTGGCGTTACGTTTTTGACGAGGGTTATCAGTTTGGAGTTCTGTTTGTACGATCGAATAGTTGTTGTTTTGTATGGTAGCGTCTGTATTGCGATGAGAGCATGGTTTTTTTTGTTTTTTTTTTAAATTCGTTTATTTTGACGTCACCATATAATAGCAATTAGCCTGATAAACGGCAGGAAAAATATAAATGGGCATGTATATGTAATGTGGCAGTATATTGCTGCTTCTCGAAACATAAGTTTTAACAGTAAGTGACAATGTATATATATTTTTAGCGGGGTGAAAAAAAAATGCGCTTAACAGTCGATAGCTATGGATTGAATGTCAGGAAAAAAACAAAATCTGAGGCGTTTAGAGAAAAACTGACATCGATAATGACTTAAAAGGATGAGAGCATGGTGATCGAGTTTGTATGGTTGTTGACTTTGAGAAGCTATGTGTGGGTTTTGATTGAGGTTGGGAGAAATTTTGGTGAAGTGGAGCGATATTGATTAGCGGTTTGGGTGTATGGGTTTAATGAAACTGTGAGGTCGTTGAGAATTTTGATTTAACTTTCTTTGTCGCAGTATGCATGAGGCGAAGAATGACTGAGATGAGGTTTTTAGGGAGTTATATGTATTTAACGGTAGAACTACCAGTGCAGTCAAAATGACTGAGTTCCTAATATTTTAAAAGAATTCCTCAAACTTATGGGGAATCTGTACAGTAGATATTCCACGTCTATCGCAAAAAACATAAGTTACTTAACTGATCGTCTTTTCTGCCGCTCGATGGCCCTCTGTTCAAAGTACTTATTTAATATATTAAAATACAACAGACTTAACGCCGGCAGTTCTAGTGCTAATGAGGTAACTGCGCTTTACTAATTAGGACGATTAGATACGTGATTACTAATTAAATACGTGTTTTATGCAAAACTGTACGGTTTGAATGACGAACCTAAATAGAACTTTGGCGAGTCAGTAGACAGTCTAAAATTACTTACAAGTAATTACTAAAATTACTTACGGCTACTTGGTAGTAGCCGATTAATCCTATCTACAGAAACAGTTTGTTACATAATCAATTTCAGATATCCGATAAAAAGAAATCTATTCAGTCCAGTCTCAAGATTACATCCCTAAACCAAGACCAAGACTCGCGACACGTATCGAATCCCCGTAATTCCTCACAACATTCCATTCCCAACCGTATAACATCTACATAGAACCAACCTCCTTCAAACGGCCCAAAATGTAAAAAAACTGTTCAAAGTTAATCGCACAAAGTCCGAATAAATCTCGAGTAGCTTCCATCGGGAATCGCGAAAAGTGAAAAAGCAAGGAAAGTTGAAAAATAAAACGAGGACTCACTGCCAGGGAGGGTAACGGAGGACTGGGCCTAGGTTGCACCAAGTCGACCGGTTGGAGGGTCTGCTGCGTTTGCTGAGGACTTCCGCTCTTGCGTAGACTAAGATTCTCCGGCGCCGGCGTGTCCTCCCTTTGCGGCGTCAGAGCCGGCGTCAGTGGCGGCGTATGCGTCGGACTTTGCGAACCTGGTTCCGGACTTCCGTCCTCGGAATCGTTCAAGCTACTGGAACGTTTCCTCGTCGCGTTGGCTTCCGTTCCTCCGACGGACGTCGGTACTACTGTGGCAGACGATGGATGATATTAACCGTTTGAGTCCCAAAAGCTTTGAGAAAAACACGGTCGAGAAAACCCGAGCAGCGCGATAGCGCTTGTCTCAACCGAGTACTGGGACTTTTAGACACAAAATCTGAAGAGCGCGATCGCGCTCCTTGGGACTCAAACGGTTAAGAATATGATGAGAGATACAATTTTATTTTGTTATTGATATTAATCCGAGTAATCCAACTTCCAGGTTTACTCTAACTTTCTAACTTAGCAGGGTGAAACGGAAGTTTGTACAGTAAGTAGGACGGAAGTTCGTGGATGCATTTATTGAATAGGGTGGTCCGAATGGAGAACGCTGGGGTTGCAGATGGAGAGGATGAGTTGGGACGGCTATCAGATTTGACACTAGATTTACGGGCGTGAAATCTGTTACATTGCAAGATATTAACACTTTATCTACCGCTCATTCTTCTCAACATTATGCACGAGTGTATGCACCTAATTGCAAAGCTTTATAACATTAAAATTAAAATGTGAAGAAATACTCATTATGTTGTTTTAATTTCAGTTGTTCCGGGGCAGCGTAAATTTATTTTAGTATCATCTGTAATAACAGATTAATAGACTGTCGGCCAATGAGAATTGATAAACAGAAAGCCTATTAATAGGCTTCCGGTAGATGAAGTATTAAATAAAGACTTTGGAAAAAGAGAGATCAAGCGGCAAAGATGGTAATTCGTTAAGTCACTATTGTATTATAAAATACACTTGAATTATTTACTGCACGCCATCTGTGTAATGTTGAGAAAAGTTTATAAAACAAGTAGGAATCCGGCAATTTAACGGCTTCCGTAAATCTAGTGTTAAGAAGGATTTTTTGGGTGATCTGTTGGTATAGAGAGACTATTTTAACTTGAATCCAAGATGGAACTGGAGTTTGAGAAGTAAGTAGGGTGGAGGGAGACGTGTGGATGGGTTTATCGAATACTGCTTGCCAATTGAGAGACTTGGAACTGCGAATAGAAAGGGTGAATTAGAATATTTACGAAATTTAAGAAGAATTGTTTAGCTGGCGTGAAAATATATGGTCAGAGAATCAATTTTATCTTGATATTGGCATAGAGAAATTATTCTATCCTGGACCCGGGATGGAATTCAAGTTTGGAGAGTACGTAGGGTGGAGGGAGATGTATGGATGCGTTCATTGAATAGGGGCTGTCGATGATTCCAAGGGTGAAAGCTTGGAGTTGCACATAGAGAGTTATTATCGCATAACAATTCGTTCCAACTACTGATGTACCGGTTCAGCACGGACAACTCCATAACACTAAGTCCTGCCTACCAGTTTGACGATCGGCCATCCAGAACAGATGGGAGGTACTCGGAAGAATCATTAAATTCACGTTTCTCAAAGTTGCTTTTCAATACCTGAACTTGTTTGCTCTTACACGTTGCAAGAACATTTGAGAAACTCGCCTCTACATCGGACACCGGTTCCTCGACGTTGTTATATTTAAGAAACAGTAGCAACGTTCTAATCTATCGTCTTATATCTTTGGCAAAGAGAAAGGAAAATCATTTTAACTATTAATGAAAAAATGACAAATTTAATGCCAGTGAATAGCATGGCAAGTAATAAACTAACGATAATAAATAGTGCCCTGTCCTGGACGTTCTCTCGCTAATTCAGATACTGAACCACAGCAGAATCTTGACAAATTTAAATACAGTAACGCCAACCTATTATTGCAAATAGGAATAATTACGTAATTTCCCCCGATTGAGATAATTTTGCTATATTTAAAAATGAAACCAGCACTTGAATTTCAACATATGAGCCGTTCACAGCGCAAAGTGATTAACTCCACTTATTGAATCTTTTAAATTTAATTCTCAAAGCACTTTATTGAATCCTAATTTTTTATGTTTAGAATAAATTTTCGCAATAATAATGATTAACACCATTAAATGACGAAGTTTGTTTGGCCATCGAATAATATATAATTGAATTCAGAAGTCAATCTAATTAATTCCAAGGCTATTCCACCTTATTCATTTTATACTTCGTTAGGGGAAATCTACATGCGATTATATATTCTATGATACTCATTTGTATTTATATTTTGAAGGGAATTTTGATAGGAGTGTATACTATTTCATCACGTTTCTTCACTTTAGGTTTTATGGAGCTAATCGATTTGACAAGTGAATGGCTCATATACGAAAAATTCCTACCCAATGGACGGTCAGCAAGTAATTCCCCACCGGAATCGGAGTCACGATCGTCTTCGTTACCGGTGTCGCTGGTGGAAAGCATTGTTCCCGTAGTGCTCTCCGAGATTCTCGACCTCTTTGTGCCTGAAACAAAACCGAGTGCGTTGTTCCTCTTAAAAATCGCATTAACCCATTCAACGCATGATTTCGCGTTTCACCGACGACGTACAATCGAACGTAGCACCACACGAATCTTAATATCGAGTGTACTTATTCAAAACGCCATTGTCATGTCTAACTACGAGTCTCATATATCGAAAGACCAAAAAGAAAATGGTAAAAAAGAAGTTCAAATAGAAGGTGAAATTCAAAAAGTGTCCTCGGAAAGTCGCAAGAAATCACAGTGAGCATCGAGATCCTCGAAAGCGGAATTCCATGTCGTTTTACCTCCCTTTTATTTATCTTCCGGTTGAACCGAACACGGGGAATCGCTCTGGTGGCGAAGTACTCGAAAACAACCTCGTTAACGTAAGCGTGCGCGTCAAGAATTAATCCGCAAATAGAGCGCGCAGAAGGGAGAAGCCACGAAAGAGGGTGCCTATGAAAACCGGAGGGTAGAAGCTACATTTCATGGTTCTCTATCAATTTCTCTCTCCCTTGGACTTCCTCCATTTGCCCTTCTCCTTCTCCCACTTTCTCCATCTCTCTCTCGTACTAATAAACGGCCGGTTAAACTTTTTAACGAGCGGTCAGCCGAGGCAGACTTTTCCACCACCTAAACGCACCACCCCGAGATTCTTTCACGCATTGCCGAAGACTCAATAGCCCCGCACGTGCATACGCCTCCGCACGTTATAACGGCACTCTTTCTTTCTCTTTCTCTCTGCATTTTCTCTCGCTTAGCCTCCTTGTCTCATTCCTTCTCTGTATATTCCACTTCTTTCTCTCTCTTCCATTCTACACTCTTCTCTCTCTCTCTCTCTCGTTCTTTACCTCCCTCGATCCCTTCTTCTCTCCTCATTCACTGTTCTCCAAAGCCCAGTATTACTTTTGGCTCGATGGAAGAGGCCTGCGCCAGTATGCGTGGCCTCTCGCAATTATTTCTAACAACCTCGATAACTCGAACGGCACAGTGGTTCTTCTTTATCCGAACGTCGAGGAAATCGCCGAGGGAATTACCGAGAGTATCGCCGAGGGCACGAACGCTACCTTCCGAGTCCTGCGAATCCTTTGAGCACCGTATACAGGGATGTACTCGAGTGCTCGTACAGATTTGAATGCGGTCAGCCTCTGGACGCTCTTGAAATTTCTTCCGGCATCGTTACTACCCCGTCGCTCTGAAACTTGTATTTCTACCGGGACCATTGGGCGCTCGTTGAACGGAAAATTATGATTCGGAGCAATCGATCCATCGTTTGTCGCTGACCATTTGTGTCGCGAAGGAAATTATAAGTTTGAAGGGGAGGCCGGGGATTTCTGTTTCGAAGAGTATTGAATTTGTTCTGCAATCTGGCTTTGATGAATCATTTTTTTAAGATTTGTAGCGTTAGATAGATGGTGAGTTAGCGAGAAGTTTTATTGCGATTCACCTCGAAGAGATAGTGCATCGAGTGGTTAAGTTTATTTGAGATCCTTGAATCAATTAGTTGTGTACAGGTAGCCCTCCTACAACACGGTATCTTATAACACGGTTTCGCTATAACACGATTCATAAATTGCGGGAACCCTCCTACAACACGGCGTCCTATAACACGGTTTCGCTCTAACACGATAAGGAAATCAAGGAGCTGCAAAACTGTCTAGCTCCATACCGAGAAATTTGCAATGACCTGGTAAGAACCAGCAAGCAAAGTAAAATTACAAATTTTTTTAAGAGGGAAGAAGATGCAAGAACTTTAAATGAAGAAAAAAGTTCTAAAAGTGACGGCGATATCATTCCACCGAAAAAACGTTCTCGGTTGATTATACTTACAATTAGCAGTGACGACGAAGAAATTTATTAAATTAACCCTTTGAGGGCTAGCGACGCATATATGCGGCCTGAGAAAAAATTTAATTATAGTTTATAGTCGCTTGTATATACAGTTAGAGTTGAAAAATTGAAATACGACCGTTGAAATATGATTAAACAAGTAGTAATTTATAATGTATATGGATTAACAGTATAACTTGCTGATAAAAAGGTCCTTTGTATCGCAAAATGAATGACTATCTCTCATCAATATTGAAAAATGTCTCCGCCCGCAAAGGGTTAAAGTTGCGTTAAATTAAAATAATATTTTTTGTTTTTTTTGTTTTGTGTTGTACATACATTTATATTTTTAATAAAAATTAAGTTGTTTATGTAGAAGTAAAAAAAATATTTGTTTTTAATAAGTTTTTGGAACGTAACCCCCCTTTTTGTACTGGCTCTGGGTCTCATACAACACGGTTTCACACAACACGGCATTTTCTAGGAACCTATCTACCGTGTTATAGGAGGGTTACCTGTATTGTAATTATCGCTTGGATTTGAATTTTATTATTGCTTTAGGATTGTATGCTGAGTAAATCTCTCTTCGCAGTCGTCAAAATTTCATACTCAAAACTCGAATCAATCTATGGCAAACTCCTCGCAAAATATCCTCCCCAAAAGCTAGCCTATTACCCACACTCACCCATCTATCGATTCCAACGCACGGAAGATTCCTCCGCATTACATATTCCCATGCATTGCACCCAGAAACTTCACAATCACCCCCGAGCAACCCCATCCGTGAATGCTCCACGTCATTCGGATTCTATCACGAAAATTCCACTGCAGGATACACGTAATCCACCGTCACCTCCATGGACCACCCCTTCCGGCATCCGGATAATAATATTAATAATAATTGACACCCGCGTGGCGTCAAAGGAATGGAATGCAATATCGGGTGCCGGTGTTAATGTAGCGACGCGGAGAATATCCTCCTTTATGACGGGGAAAATATTCTCGCGAGGTGATTCTTCGACGTACAGACACGCGCCATGGGCACTATGGCTCTGGGTATTAAGCCGAGAGAGTTATTAAAATATCATTCTCGTCGGAGCGTATGGTCGAGCGAGCCGGAATCACCCTCTTCCTTGATACGCCCTCGTAACAAGGGTGACTGGGTACTCGGAAAGCGTGGGTGGTATGTCCTGTGGCCTAAGGTCACACCGGAGAACGCATATTTACAGCGTCCTTGGAGCGACAAAGGGGAGGGTTTTGAAGTTACAGAGAACGACAATCGAGAAAAAGGATTTTAACTTATTAGTGGGTTTTTGAACTGTTTTCTTATGGGCTTGGTGTTGTTGTTGGGATGTATTGTTTTGTAGATGCGCAAAAGCGTGGCCTGCAGTTTAAGGCCACACTGGAGAACGCATATTTACAGCGTCCTTGGAGCGACAAAGGGGAGGGTTTTGAAGTTACAGAGAACGACAATCGAGAAAAAGGATTTTAACTTATTAGTGAGTTTTTGAACTGTTTTCTTGTGGTCTTGGAGCTGTTGTTGGGATGTATAGTGCGGTATGAATGGATTTCTAGTTATGAATGTAGCGCATCAGTTGTTTGCCCTGAATGTGTAAAACCATCGAGAAGCTTCCAGGAACAGAATCTTCATTTGTCCTTAAAGGCCAATGACCCCGGAGCTATCGATCGGTAATCACTATGGCAAACAGCTGATGACGAGAGGGCGAGTTTTGAACGAGTATGCCGTGTGAATGTTATAAATATATGTGAAATTGAGAATTTGTAGAGAGACTTCCGAGAGACTTCTGAGAGACTTCTGTGAGATCCGAGAGAGAATTGTGCGAGAGAGATTAATAATTGAGTTGTTTGTGTAGTCCGAGTTGTTTTGTGTCGTTATTTATTATATTATTTGTGTTGTTTTGCTTTGTGTTATATTAATATTCCATTCGTTGTTAATTGAAATAAACATTTTTGATTTTTCTCGTTTAATTCCTACGATTGTTTTGTAGATGCGCAAAAGCGTGGCCTGCAGTTTAAGGTCACACTGGAGAACGCATATTTACAGCGTCCTTGGAGCGACAAAGGGGACGGTTTTGTACTCACAGAGACCGATGATTGAGAAAAAGGGTTTTAACTTGTTAATGGGGTTTTGAACTGTTTCCTTGTGATCTTGGAGCTGTTGTTGGGATTTATAGTTTTTAGAATATTATATCTGCAATATTTATAGCATATTCGCAGCCTTCATTACACCTTTAACATTAAAAGTGTAATGGCGGTGAAAATGATCGGTTTCCAATTATTTCTAAAAATTCCCCAAACTGATAGGGCAGCCATGCAATAAATATTCCACTTTTATCTTATAAAACCTAAATTACTTAATTGATCATCCTTTCCAGCTCTTGATTTCCATTTTTGCAAAGTACTTTTTCAGTATATTTGAATATAATAGCTGTAACGCCGCTAAATCTAGTGTTAATTAAATACCCTGTGCCAAAACAGAAGCAAAGAACACTGCGATTGGACTAACTAGAAAAATTTGTTATAACGGGTACTTTTGACATCAGAAGAACACACTTTATAAACTCTCGCGTCCTTCACGTGTTTGGCATTCCATTGCGAATAATTTGTCACATCGTAAGGATTATCCTGCTCGTTCTTCCGGGAGAAACGTACCTACCTAATCAATAGGTACAAAGAGGTGTGAAAAACGAAACCATTGTGATAGGTCACACCCTTGAACGAGACGGCGCAACATCTCACAAAAGGGAACACAGTATCGGGAACGGGAATCTCCTTTCGTTCTTTCGTTCATGGCATCGGAGCCGTGCTTGTCTTGTATTTCAAGAAGGGTGCGTGCAATTTATTGTAATCTCTCTTTCTCTCCTCCGTCGGGCACACACGAATGAAATCTAACTTCTGTTGGATGCCGCCGGGCGAGGTGTAACGTATCCCCATCGGTGTATTTTGAGACGCTCGAGGAAGTTAATAAAATTTCGCTCCGCCGATGGTGCGGATACTCGGGCTTGGAATGTCATGTGATTTTATGGTGAAACTGAATGTTGCAATGTTGTTTTTTATTTGTGCGCTGTATACGATGATGCTGGACATCGCATGAGGGATTGGTATAGTGGATATCGATGTTGGTGATTGAGCAGGTAATTAATTAATGTGCATCGAAAATTAATTGAGTGATTTTTTTATAGAAATAGATATTTTGTACCGTCTTGGAGTTCCGTTTTCAATTTTAGAAAGTTGTAGAAGTAATGTAACGTTAGAATTTTTATATTTTGTGGTTGCCTTCATAATTTAGTGTTTCAAGTTCCTTCAAAAGAGCGACGTGTAATATTGTTTCAAGTGCTGCAGTTAATTAAATGTTAAGTCAGGGTTTCTTTCTTTATCCGATATCTTTAATATAACTCTAAAACAAGATCGACGGAACTTCCAGATGCCATTGCACAATTCATAGTGCACAGCCTTACTCCATCTAGCAATTCCTGCGAACACTCTGCAACAACCTAACTCACTGACAAATTAGAAAGTTAAGATCCACAGGAATTTCCGGACCCATGAACGACCAAACGTTCTCCAATTCACCCCTAGAATTCTGAAATCCGTAGCAATTCCTACAGGAACTCTGTAACTACCTGAATCACTGACAAATTAGAAAGTTAAGATCCACAGGAGTTTCCGGAACCATGAACGACCAAACGTTCTCCAATTCACCCCTAGAATTCTGATAACCGTAGCAATTCCTACAAGCACTCTGTAACACCCTAAATCACTCTCAAATCAGAAAGTTTAAACCCACAAGAACTTCCAGGCCTATCAGCGACTAATCGTTCTCCAATTCACCGCTCAAATTCTGATATCCCCAGTAATTCCTACAAACATACTGCAACAATCTAACTCACTGACAAATTAGAAAGTTAAGATCCACAGGAACTTCCGGACCCATGAACGACCAAACGTTCTTCAATTCACCGCTAGAATTCTAATAACCGTAGCAATTCCTACAAGCACTCTGTAACAACCTAAATGACTCTCAAATCAGAAAGTTTAAATCCACAGGATCTTCCAGGCCTATCAGCGACAAATCGTTCTCCAATTCACCGCTAGGATTCAGATTACCCCTGCAATTCCTACAACCCACCTAAATCACTGACAACACAAAAAGTTAAAACCCACAAGAACTTCCAACCCCACCAACTTCTTTTACCAACGGTCAACCGTTCTCCAACCCACCTCTCGTACTCCTACTCCCCAGGAAAACCCACCAGACATCCCAGAAGAACCTGTATCACTAACAAATCATAGTACCAAGATCAACGACACTTCCTCACCCCACTACCAAAGAACACTTCACAATTCCACCATGCATACTCTTCCTCCACCACAGCGATCAATTAGACGCCTCGCACGTACAAGTTGGTAGCAGGCCACTGCCAACTCTTGACCGTTGACAAGACGCACTCGAAGCAGATACAGGCCGGGCTTGGTCTGTCTGACGAAGAGGGCCACGTTGTTGTAGGTTTACGCCCTAACTCGCGCCGCGGCGTATCACCGTACGGTGGAGACAGACGCGGACAATGGAATCATGCGAGGACAATGCCGAATAATTTAGAATGGCATATAGATATCGGGAGCTTCCGGCCTACGGCGGCGCTGCATAATAGAGAATAGGAGTAATAGGACACAGGCTGCAGGGCAACTGTGGAGGACACGAAACATCCCTATAAATTAGGCTTAGGCTGAGCTACCGAGATAGAGCGTTGTTGCTCCTCGGTATTACATCTTCTTACTTCCGAGGGTTATGTTCTTTTTATTTGTTCGGGAGGATGACGAATTTTTGGTTCAAAGATTACACTGACTTTTGTAATGACTTTGATGGTTGTTTGAACGATTTTAACACTAGATTTCCGGAAGCCGTTAAATTGACGTTATAAACATTTCTCAAATTTACAGAGAAGCTGAACAGTAGATATTTCACGTGTATTTTATAATGCAATAATAACTTAACATATTACCATCTTTGCCGCTTGATCCCTCTTTTTAGAAAGTCCTTATTTAATATCTTGCGATGTAACAGATTTCACGCCCGTAAATCTAGTGTTAAGATGTATGTTGTTATAGGGTTTGAGTAAATATGTAAAATATGTAAAAATAGATGTGATTATGGGGTTGAATTTGGACAATCAGAGAGGCCTTTATGGAGATTTCTCTGCAGTAGTGGGCAATACTTCTTCTCATTAAATTCGGCGATACTTCTTCTAAATATCAGAACGTCGGGAAAATAGTGATTCTAATGATAAGTGCTGAAGGGTACTCCCGTAATTTATCGTTGCTTTGTATTTCGACGGAAACTATGTTTTCGTCTAGGAGCTACAATTTAAGTGGTTTCTGTATTATATAGATATTTTAAATGACAGTTAAGGAAAAATCTCTTAGGAGCGCCATTGACCTGACCTTCAAGCTGCTAATTGGGAGCTCGTACTTTAATTCCACACTTCATAGTGCTACCATAACGCGCAATTGAATGATACGATTCCTTATTGAAGTTAAATTGTCGTGCGCCAACAGCAAGATTTAAAAAACCCTTTTTCCCTACTCTGTTCATCAAAAAAATTCATTTTGCAAGGTCACGGATGAAACTGAGGCAACCCTCGGTGTATCGTGTTGTCTGAGAACTATGACAGGAAAAAATAGGGTTGGAATAGGAAAAGAGCGTAAAAAAATCGCTATAAATAACCCTTCGAGGCGTTACAGTTATCACCAGCAGCATTCGTAACCGCTTAACCCCATAGCATCGGCAATTTTTACGGGGTCTTGGCCTCGAGGTTACGCAAGGGTCGACGCAGAGCCACCCACCATGAATTATTATTTCCCATTGTCCGTGAGATCGTAAAATAACCCACTGTCTCCATGGACGGAGGAAAACTTTTGCTTTTGTTCCGTTTAACGCGCAACAAAACGTCGACGGAGATGCGTTTTACGATTATAATTCAACGCGGAATTTTCAGGGGTGATATTGGATTTGCGTTTTGCGGAAGGATCTGGAAAATTTGTAATATCGCTGCCGATATTGCGATTGATTTGTTTAATCGTAGAAGGACTTGAAGAAATTTATTATTGGATTTAATTTATCAACGGTGCTCGTTAACGATTGGTGAAATAATTTTTATTCTTTAGAGGAGTTGCTTTGAAATTTTTTACAGCGATTGTCACAGTTGCATCGTTAAAAATCCTGAGTTTGATTTCTAAAGCTATGTAATATTCCTCGCAAACAAAAAAAATCGAGATAAAATTGATAAAGTAATATTTCAAAAAGTAGATAATTTCCCTCCATATATACTTTGTACTAATTATCTACATACTCACGCAAATTTTTACTAACTGAATCTTCTGCATTGACGCAAATCCAAAAAGACTAAAACACCCTCGAGAATATCACTGCTCCTCAGAGGTTTAAAATCAACCTAAAACAGTGTGTCCTAAGCGAAATAACCACAGCAGTTAAACGAGAAAAAATATTAACAAAAAAAAGAAGAAGAAAACACAGCTACTCTAAAAAAATTCCCAAATACAAAAATATTGACGCAGACCCAAAAAGACTAAAACACCTGCGAGAATATCACTGTTCCTCAGAAGTTTAAAGTGAACCTAAAACAGTGTGTCATAAGGGAAATAACCACAGCAGTTAAACAAGAAAAAATATTAACGAAAAAAGAAAAAACCACCGTTGCTCCAATAAAATTCCCAAATACTGTCGATAACCAACCTAAAATAACGATCCAAAAAGCCGAAATACTAGATATTCCACAAAAGCAAGTGAAGAAATCGCATAATCACGGAAGAATCCGTCGAAGTGAAATCCAAATGTCAAGCCGAGATAATAAAATTGCTTTCCCATCGGAGCAGACTACCGTGCTCCCACAGAAAACATTTCATCGCCCTTTTTCCCATGCGATTAATTGGTCAGACGCAACGAGGTCTGAAAGCGTGCAGCAAGACCAGCACGTACGAAATATTCGAGTTACGAGGAATCGGGAATCGGTGCAGTCTGGCGTGGATCGGTCGAGAATGGGAGAAAGAGAAGTGCAGGTTGGAAGAACGGATATCCGAGCAGCGAGAAAAGACTCTCATTATTACGTATCGATACGCACGGAAAATAGCAGCGCCCGATGATCCGCTCCGGTGCAGAAATTACGTAGAAAATCGAGCTCGAAGCGCGAAGGAAAGCCTCGGATTCGTTGTCCACGGTGCGAGAGAAGCAAAGAAGGAGACAGAACAGAAGGCTGCTGATTGAAGCTGGAGAGAGGATGAAGGAAGACGGGAGATGACAGAAAGACTAGAAGAAAGAGAGATCGAGATTGTAGGGCGAAGTGGGACAAGGTGGTTGATGCAAAGGTGAAAAAGTGAGAGAAGAGTATACGATGAAACGAGATAGAAGGTGAAAGAGAGAACGAGGAAGAGAGAACGCAGGAAGGTGAAAGAAGAGAGAAGGGGATGCTCGTGAAAAGAGACTCGCGGAAGAAAGACGGAGGAAAGAGGAGAAAGAAGTTAGACGGAAAAGCTCTGGAAGGAGAAATCGTTCGAAGGTGAAAGAAGAGAGAGAGAGAGAGAGAGTAAAGATGAAGAGTGAGAGTCCAAGAAAGAAAAGAGAGGCAACGAGGGAAAGAGAAAAGTCCTTCAGGCAGCAACGACAGCAACAGCGAGCAACAGCCCGATCAGTCATTAAATCGTCGCGATTCCCTTTTGTTTCCAGGCTCGGATGTGTGGGCGCCAGTTCATCCGTCCGTGTGTTTTCGTGTTATGCGGCAAAAGGGGTGAAAACGGCTGGAGGGAGAGACGTTGCGTGCACCCTGTGGGTCCGATGGGTAAGAGGGTGGTTGAAGAGCCAGAGAGGGAAAGAGGGCGAAAGAGCGAGATGGCGAGGGGGCCGTTTGGCGCGGGGGTCGAAGAAGAAGAGAGGGAAAAAAAAGAGGCGTTGGAAGGGGGTAGAACGCTGGAGAGCGATCGGGCGTAACGTTTTTAATTGTTTCGCGCCCAGCCGGCTTTTGTTTCGGCGTTTATGCCTCGTAAACGGTTGCTGAACGCCGACAGGGCCACGGGGGAGGGTACCGCGGCTCGGCTTGACTCTTTTCACTTCCTCCCGGTGCCTCCTCTGCAACCCCTTTCCCATCCGCTTCCCTCGTCGGACTCTTTTCCGCGCTCGTCTCTGGCCGCATCGCCAAGAAAACCGGAGATTCTCGCCAGTTTTTACGCTAAAGCGATCTTACCCCTCGCAATTCTCTCTCCGCTTCGATGCGAGTTTAACCGTCGGGGTGGATTTCGCTTGTTTTCTTCAATTCTTGCTGCTTTTCTTACTTCTTTTTTCCTTCTTCCGTTGACCGAGCCTTGAGTGGAGGTTGCGGGGGTGGTTTACGTTTGAGGGTAGATCGTTGGTGCGAATGAGGAAACTTTAGATGGAAATGTTTCGAAGGGTTTGTTCGATGGGGGTAATGTGAAATTGGAGTGAATGAGAAGATAGCTTCAACCCTTTGAGGACGACGGACGCATGTATGCGGTCGGAGAAAAAAATTGAGTATAGTTTACCGGTGCATGTATACACCGATAGAGTTGAAGAATTAAAATATAACCGTTGAAAATAAGCAATTTATAACTTCTATACATTAACACTCTGACTTTTTGATAAAAAGGTGGTTTTTGATCGCCAAATAAATGATTACTTCTCAATATTCAAAATGGTCTCCGTCCGCAAAGGGTTAAACAGTCTTAGCGTGGAAAATATAAGTTGAAAAATATCAAAGAATTATCAATTTATAGGTAATATAGTGCATGGAAAGTAAGTTATTAAATGCACGATGCTAACGAACGCACAAATAGTCTCGTTTCTATAATTTCATATCCACAGTTCCTCTCGCTGTTATGTAAATCTGATGAACAGTTCTGAGCTATAAAACTTGCGTAAAAAAGTAAAGTTCGAAAAAGGAAACTCGTTTGAATCCTCAGAAGAAATTCCGAGTGAAATTACTCCAGGGAATATAGGTACATCTATCGACGAAGGTAAATTGAGAAAAACGATACCACGAGAATTAATTAAAAGTGCGGCTCTCTCGGCGTAACTGTTCCTTTGAGAGGGCAGATGTAACGGAAGAAAGAAGCCCTTTCGTGGTAAAGTATTTGATTTCTTTTAATCATTCCTTCCGCTTTTTTCACAAGAGGGCCACTGCGGCTTCCGAATAATGTTTTTGAAAGTCCCGCTCGCGAGGCGCGTTGCATTTAACGAATGAAAAACGATCCGGTATATTCTTTCGCGTTATTCGCGATAGCACAATGCCAAAGGAAAGCATCGCAGCTGGATGTAAAACACTTCCCTGTAAACGGCTCTTTCGCCTCGTATTCACGATCCGTTTTCTCTCCAGCCATTCCCGACGGCCGTTCGCCGCATCAATGGAAAATTAATTAACACAAATTCGTTAGAATATCGAATTAATGCGGGCGAAGTTGAAGGAGATTCTTTGATGAACTTTTTTTTACAATTTTATTCCTCGAGTTGCAATCGTTTTGGATTTTTCTAAAAAGGAAAGGAGAAACTGTAGATATTTCGGTATACTATTTTTTACATTTCTAGTACTTATAACTTTTCACGATGAATTTACTTCGCTGTGAAGAGGCTTCAACCGAGGGAGACTCCATACACGTGTGAGGGGGTGGAATATCTTAGAGGGGTTGTTAAGGGTGAATGAAGTGTACTATTATAAGAAACTTATTTGATACAGTAGTCGTATGATCGTTATTATTGTTTAAAATTTGTCAATTTTGACTGCTACGTTTACATCGCCAAGATATTGTACTATTAGGCGACCTGCAAATCACTCTTTGATACAGTGGATGTACCAATTTTACTATACCTTAACACTAGATTTACGGTCGCCGTCAAATTGACGGGTTCCTACTTTTTTCAAAATTTTTCTCACATTGATAGAGAAGCAGTACGGTAAATATTTCACGTGTATCTTATAATATACAAATTACTTAACTGATCGTATTTTTTACCGCTTGTTCCAACTTTTGTTAAAGTACTTAATTAATATATTTAAATATAGCAGATTTAGCGACCGTAGATCTAGTGTTAACAATATTTTATTTTGCCTCTCCGAAGGTACGATATCAATATCAGATGCAAATTCCTACCCACAAATATCCACAAAATCATTTCAAATTGGATTTAAAACTCTCCACCCTTTAACACTAGAACTACCGGCGTTTAAGCTATCATATTTAAAAATACTAAATAAGTATTTAAACAAAACGGGAATAAAGATGAATGATTCGGTGATTTATGTTTTATAAGATGGATGTAGTATATCTATTCTATGACTCTCCTATAAACTTAGAGAATTTTTACAAAAATTATGTACCAGTCATTTATACTGGTTTGGTAGTTCTAGTGTTAAAGTTCCAATGTAGACAAACACAAACATAGAAAGCTCTCACCGTCAGAACTTCAAGAACTTAAACAACCCCGAAAAGCTCAAAGCCAACCTTTCCAATCTCTCAAAAATTTCCAAAAACAATAGTAAACAATTTCATCCCTATCCCATCGCCTCATCCCCTTCAAACCACTCCGCACTCCCTCGAATCCGCTCAACAAATAAAACCCCCATCCCCTGACCTCGATCCTGCAACATGTATCACAGAGTATCACGAATTATTGGAAAGTGTTCCAAGGACTTCCAAGAATGTTCGTTCAATTAAAAAAAGCGTATCCTCCTCGCAGCACGATCACGTCCGAGCAAATGTTCGCGGTGTATAGTTATAAAGGGGGACGTCGACGGTGATTCTGTTCAAACACTCTTCGAAACGTGCTTCCACGGCGGCGTTGCACGTGTACGTGCATTCGTAGGAGCAAGTACACCTATGCAAATAGATAAAGGTCCATCTGACCCATCCTATTCTATACAGCCTGCGGCTGTATTCCGCGAAGTCCTGCTGACTCTTTGCAAACAATGTTGCCAGCGCGTCACGAGGAACGTAAGTAGTCGAAGGAACGCGCGGATTTTGTCCCCTTTGAATTATTAATTTTAACAAGACACGGCGATTGGGTGTGCTTTAACGACGGGGAAAAAAATTAACAGTATTCTGAATGCAAATTTTAATGTGATTGGTGTTTAAAGCGAATCGTCGGATGATGCAGAATTTATCTTTTCACGACGATTGCACTGGTGGTATTTAACACTAGAACTACCAAACCAGTCAAAATGACTGGTAGCAGATTTTTTCAAAAAATTATCCAAGTTCATACGAGCGTCATAAAATAAACATTCTATGTCCATCTCAAAAAATACAAATCACCGAGTCGATCATATTTTCCGCCTCCTGATTGCTCTCTTTTCAAAGTACTTATTTAATATAACAAAATACAATGGATTTAACGCTGGTAGTTCTAGTGTTAATATGAATTGAGTGAATTTTAAAGAGAGTTTTGTGAAGAATTTTCTGTTGCGAGATGTCAGGCGATACCTTTGTATTTATATGAAAATAAGTGGTGGGAAAGATTGACCGTATTGTGGATACTTTTATTGAGATCGGTGTTCGAAGCGAGGGGTTTGAATATAAAGAATTTTTCTTGCTTTTTCGACTGTTTTGGGTGGGTTCCGAACCACCGAGGCTGTGATATGTTAATTAATGGTTTAGGAGAAATTTACCAGAGAGGACGGGGCATTTGAACTTGACTGCACTAATTGGGGCTAAGTAAAAATAGAAAATCACAATTTTTATACTTCAACTTTAACTGGTATGGTCATTCCGCCCAGAATTTACTGTTTTGTATGTGTTCCGAATCATCGAGGCTAGATATATTTAATAATAATTTGGAAAAACTTTTCCAAAGGTGACGGATGGCGGATTTCCTCCTTTCTCATCATAGACCCCCCGAATTTTTCTTTTCACGAGGACTAGGGTAAAATTATTTAATATTAATTGAGTATAAGAGATGGTCAATTTAAGACTATTTTTAAC
Source organism: Cerceris ruficornis (assembly GCA_963989415.1). Taxonomy (NCBI): domain Eukaryota; kingdom Metazoa; phylum Arthropoda; class Insecta; order Hymenoptera; family Crabronidae; genus Cerceris; species Cerceris ruficornis. Next base: position 11,075,360 of record OZ022518.1, on the reverse strand, counting down.
AAGAGGTTTTCTCTTCAAGAGACTTTAAATTGACAATTTTTCTGTTGAGAAAAATTCATTAAAGTTTTATAAGCACACCTTTCACCCCTTTGACGAGGATAATATTAATTAACTAGTCAACTGCCTGCCACTCTATCATTCTCTTTCACCAAACATTCGCAATAAAAACAACTTCACACAGATTATTATCCGACAAAAATGCAATATGAAATTCCGTCTCGATACCAAAGCATCGACGAAACATCACTGTCTTTTTCACGGCATTTTTACGAGAGCGATTACTCGATAATAATTATTCTCAATCGCTCTGGCATTGATAATTGGACGTATAGTTAATGATAATCGGAAGTATCGTTAAAAACGCTCGACGTCATCGACGCTGGAAAATGTTTTATTATAACACTACGTCAAACGTGTCGCGATAGCGGAGATACGAGTGGAAAATTGTCGAATTTCGTACAAAATTATCGCGTGTTAATTATAAAGTGCTCCTCGTTGGAAAAAAAAGAGATGAAAAGAAGAAAACTACGCAGCGTAGTACGTGCATCGTCCATTTTAGTATATCCGGTTTCAACCGGCACGGGCTGAACAACCGAACCGGAAGTGGAACCACAGTTTTGAACGAGTTAGAAACTACAGAGGCCATGATACACGTATCACGTTGGAGAAATTTTGCGAACGTGAGAGCAAAGGGTTTGAACTCCGTTTTGCGGTTCAAAAGTCCGCAGTAGTATCGTTGCTGTTCTAGAGTAATTTCAAATTTTTTATTCGAACCATTGCGGCACTTAACTATTTTAACTACAACGATGACGGTGTAAAAGAGATTTTACGGAAAAGAACGATACAGCGTGAGAAAATTTGTTCAAAAGCGACGGTAAAGGATCTGTGACTGAAATTCGCTGTTTGACAGTCAATACCTCGAGTCTACACTGTTTTAAAATTATGTAACGGTTGAAGTGAACTCGCTTTTTGACAAATATTTCAGATAATTCATCGAGATCATGATGCTGTTGTGACAACTCAAAATGTTTCTAAAGATAACCGTAAAAATATTCAATCTCTGTCCTCGTTGTCTCAGCAACCTCGTTCACCATCTACGCCATCTCTAACTTACAATTAGTGTCACCGAGAACCGGCGATTTCAGAAGGTCCGTTAAATCGATGATTTTGTATCATATAAAAATCATCCCAAAGGTAACCTTAAGAATATTCCAACGCCATTCCTGTTATCTCAGTAGTCTCGGTTATCCGCAACCTTTTTGTCAACATCTACCTCGTCTAACAATAACTTCATTCCACCAAGAGCCTCCAACTTTAAACCGTACCATGCACGGTCAAATGACCGGTGCAATGGAATGAAAATACGTAATTTCATTTATTATTGAGTAATGATAGTTCCTTAGGTTGTATTGTCTTCTCAGAAGATCTGCTACGGTAAGAATAGAAACGGATAATTTTTTATATTACTAATTACAGTCTGTGTTCTGCGTTGTTTCCTATATTATATTGGCAATTTTCTGCATTTCTTTTGAAAAAACATAATTGTTACTTCATAACCGGTCGAATGATATGGTACGGTCAGAATAGATATACATAAAGTGCTGGTACGATTAGTGTTACACTGCACTACAAAATCACGACACACGGACAGTGTATAGTCCAACAACTGAAAGATGGCATGGGAACAGCGTAACCTCTCATATTCAACCGCATTTTCCCGCCGTTTCGTTTGTGGAATCCCCAATCTCAGCCTCTTAAAGTGAACGCCTATACGGCATGTTTACTTTAGCAGACAGGATTTTGAAATTCCAAAAAGGAAATGGCAGAAATAGGCGGTTAAAAATGAGCATCTCCGGCGCTCCCATGCCATCTTTCAGTTGTCGAACCGTAACTATAAATCTAATTCTAATATTCAAACCCCACCCTCATGATCTCAACAGCCTGGTTTACCACAACCTTTCCATCCACCCCCAACACTAAGTCCATTTTCACAAGAGCCTCCACCTTCAAAGGATCCTCCAAGACCACGATACACTTACCACCGTCAAAAACATCTCCATGTAACAGGAAAAAAATTCAAATACCCCTCCACTAACCCAGAACTCTTTATCCTTCCTATCGCAACCTCGTTATTTTCTATTTTCAACTCAAAAACGCTACGATAGCGTTACCATAGAACTGGAATTCGAGGGCGTTGTAATACAAAACGACGGGGTTGGTTTCTCCCGCTGAGGGTGGAAATCCTCAGAGCGCGGACGAGCGTACACAGCCGAGCGAAATAATTTCCTGGTGTCCTCCGCAGCCACGAAAGACGAAGAACGGAAGCGAACTGGTCTTTCACAAAGTTTCTTGGACACTCGAAGAAGCTTCTCTCCTGTGAGAGAAGAGAAACTGCCGGATAATGGTCCCCGTAGACGATGGAGACCGAGCGATCCTTCGGGATAAAGGGTGTGTTCCTCGTACACGTACACGTGCACGTACATACACGGGAAGATCATCTTCCGTTTGTACGTACACGATGACGAGTACAAAGCGGTATACTCCCTACTTCAGGGAATTCACTGGAAAGACCAAATCTCCGAGTCCTCCTTTTCCGCGTAATCACTGCCATGGTGAACGTGTCTCCTTTGATACGGCAGAATGGTGAACGTACGCCGAAATTGGGCATAGTCGCAATCGGTGAGGAAATTCTCAAGGACCCCCTTTAAAAGTGGTTTAACCGTTGCTGGTTACATGGGTGATGTGGGTTTTGGGTGGAGTTCTTTGGAGAGGATTGCGAAAGGGTTGCGGCGAGGGATAAATGTGGATGAGTGGTTTGTCACTGCTTGGCACTTGTGGGAAACTTGGAATTATGAAGATGCAGTGAATTTGGGTAGTAGAAAGAGATATGTAGGATATCTAGATTTTAGAGAGCGATGTATCTTTCTGATTTAACCCCTTGCACTATAATCACGAGTGGCACTCGTGATGCGCTAGATGGAATAGGAAATTTTTAAGCTTTTCGAAAATGACGAAATTGAAAATGTCAGTGGATCACCACACGATAAAATTATTTCTATGTTAATAATATTCCATTAAGTTCTATGATATATCAGAAATCACTGGCAAATTTTTATTTTAGCAATTAAACTTTGAATTATTGCGGAGGCAGGCACAAAAGAGTTCGTAGGGCAAGGGGTTAATACTATTCTCTTGTCTGTGTTACGTAAAACCTTTGATATTTTGAAGTTTACTAATAACTGTAAATTTTCTGTAAAGCAAAGTTTGTAAAATGGCATCTTTTTAGGAGGTTCATTTAGCTTTTTACCTAGGCTTCAGTTATTCTTGAAGTTTCGTACTTCTTGTCGTTCTAATGAACGATCCAAAAGACTTCTAAGCTAAGATACGACCTACCTCATCAACGCGTAATCATAGTTCACTCACCGCATGAAAACAAAGAGTTATTAAATTCAAGTTCAAGTCCTCGTCACTCATAAGAGATCTTTCTAATCTACCGCACCCTCAGTGAATAAAAACCCTCCTAAAACTGAACATCCTAAACGAAACTCTGTTAACACTCTGCAAACTTACGTCGAGCTGCACTCGCCACACCTATCTCTCACAATTAATATTTGCTCATTAAATTTCGACCTTGTAATTTACCAATAACATTCCATCTTCACCCAAACATCCCTTAACCCCCACGATACTTCCTATCACTAAATAACAGTGCATAATCAACGTTAAAAAAATTCTCCAAAATTATTCTCACCCATCTCCGACAAAATTTGTCGAAACAATTCAAACGGCAAAGGTTTAACACTAGAACTACCAAACCAGTCGAACTGACTGGTACACAATTTTTTCCAAAAATTGTCCAAGTTTCAAGACCACGTTTACCATTTTCTATTCAATTCTTTTCAATTAGTCTTATATTTTTAATTTTTGATATTGAAATTTCAATCCTAATTCCATCAATTCCTAATATATTATTATATTAATAATATAATATATTATTCCTAATATATATATTATTATTATAGGAGCATCATAGAGTAGATATTCTGCGTCCATCTTATAAAATATAAATTACTAAATCGATCAACTTTTCCACCTCTTAATTTTCCTTGTTTTAAAGTACTCATTTAATATATTTAAATATAATAGATTTAACGCCGGTAGTTCTAGTGTTAAAGCCGAAAACAACAGAAGCAAGAAAAGAAAACGAAGCCTGCTGGACCAAGGTCTTAATTACATCTGCGACTCGAAATTAAAAGAACTTTCCCGTGCCGGTTAAAGGACAATTATCTGTCTCCAGCACTAAATATAAGAGGCAGAGGCTCACTCGAGAAGACGCGAGTATAATAGGGTATCGTCGAGTTTCTCCCTATAGATATCCAAAGGAGAGTGCACCTACCCTCTTGGCAACCTCCCGATCTTCGACCTACCAAGAGAATACGGAGCAACCCCCAACCAGCCCCAGAATCCCCCGCGGTCGTAGGCACTGGCCCGAGAAATTCAATTACTGCTAAACTTCTCGACTGAAGACGCGCCCGGTCTGCTTACACTACTGTAAGCACTCTGTTTCCAAGACTCGAAACGGAAGGACGTCTTCTCTGCCTACCGTCGTCCATGGGGAACATTTTACAGGGGTGGGGAGGACAGGTGGCACGTGAAAAGACCGTAGGTGTAATCGAAACCGAGGGAAATGGAAGTTTCCACTTGGAGCGGGGACGTCGCCCTTTGCGATTTCGGAATCGGCGGAACTGTAATTTTCAACGGGGCACAATGGAAGGGTAACTTTCGCGATAGGATTTTCCGGAGAAAATTACTCGGGGAATGGGGTGACGTGGGAAGTTTGAGATTTTATGGAATTGAGAATTTTGATGGAAATTTGGGAGTTTCTGTTGGGGTAGAAGCAGCAGCGGTGCGATGTGGCAGGATGATGGGGGTTGGTGGTTGTGGGGAACTGTGAGAAATGTGTGGAGTTGGTGGAGGAGGATTGTGGCTGTTTGGGTGAAAGGGTTGTTGCGCTGATATCGTTATAGTAGGGGGTAGATTTTGAGTGATATTTAATGATTGAAAATTAACACTAAACCTACCGGCTTTATATCTGTTATGTTGAAATATACGAAATAAGTACTTTGGAAAAAGAGATTTGAAGAGGTGAAAAAGATGATCAGTTAAGTAATTTTTGTTTTATACGATAGACCTAAAATATTTACTGAATGGCTGCCCCATCAATTTGGGGAGTTTTTAGAAAAAATTAGAAAGCGGTCATTTGACCGCCCATGGTAGGTTTAGTGTTAAAGGGACTTTGAACTTAAACTAACAATTCCCAAAAATTCATTTTTTACTCTCAACTTTGAGGGGTATTTTCACCCCTTCAGAGTGGATGGTTGCCGATAAAACACATACGTGTCGAATATTTTTTGGAGAACTACCTGTCACATAAATTTCATCAAAATCGACGTGTTCGACTTCGATATGCTTCCTTGTGAGATCTTTATTTGCAACGAAAAAAGGAAGCTCTTTGTAGGGTGATTTTCAACAGGGTTGCTGTATCTAATAAAGTTGCAGATGACGGTTAAGACTAGCTCTACCGGCTTTATATCTATTATATTTAAATATACTAAAGTACTTTGAAAAAAGAGGAATCAAGAAATGAGTAAGATGATCAGTTAAGTAATTTTTTTGCTGTTGGATAGACGTGAAATATTTACGACACGGCTTCCCTATAAGGTTAGAGAATTTTTCGAAAAACTGTGAACCGGTCATTTTTACCGCCTTGATAGTTTCATTGTTAATAATATTCTTACCGAAACATTTAATATAGGAGCATAAATTTAAACAAAAAAATAAATATTCATGGTGAACTAACTGCAACTTCTGAAATTATCCTCAACTCAACGATATCGTGTCTAATTACCATTCTCCCTACATTATTATTTACGAACACAATATAAATCTTCTGCAGCCTTAAATTATCATAAATGCCCTTTTAATAAAACAACCATTCCCAAACATAAAAATACACACATAAAATATAAGCTGACAATTTGAAAAAATCCTAAATTCAAACTTTCAATTCGACAAAACAATTCGAGCTATCAAAGACCAGCCATCGTAATAATTTCATCCCTCTTATTCGCGACAGCTCGAGATCCAGGAATTTTCCAATTCTCGATGCTTCGAGTTGAAGTATAACTAGATATTTTATATATCGATATTCATTCATTACGAATCTCGAATCTCTTTCACGGCATACGCTTCGCTTCGGCACGCAGGAGGAAAAAGAGAGACAATGGTCGAAAGAGGAGAAAAAGAGGGTTGCCCGATAGAGATCGCCTTCCGTGCGATTCCAGGCCGTGCAGAAAAAAGGTGGTCCAGCTCGACAAAGAGCATTACGACTGAACGTTTTCCTTCTGCGAGAACGTGTTCGCCAACGTCGAACAAGGATTCTATCGCGAAGGGACGAGGAAAAAACCTCCGGGGAATGGATGCCCTTTAAAACCATTGTATTATAATTACAGGATTAAAATGTGCCACGGGGAATTGCGCGATTATTTTGGTGTTCCTTTGGAAAATCTATTTCGTATTCCTTTTCATGGATAATGGAAAGTATCAATTGTTTTGGTAATTGTGAACTGTTGCAAGGGAAGAATTTGCGAAATTGAAGTTATGAGGTATTTTGAAGGATGAAGGAGGAATTGTTTTGCGGGGATTGCAGAAAATTTAAGTGTTTAACGGAGTCGACAGCTGGCTTGTTACGCAGAAACAAAAATTAACGAATTTTACCAGGGTTCGTCTGTATGCTGACCTTTCATCTAATATCTTTGGATCTTCAGCCTAACTAAAATAATTAAATTTGGTTTAATACACAAATTAATATTCAGAGTATATTTAGCTGTTTGGCTATTTCTTTTAAATTTTAACACTAAACCTACCATGGCGGTCAAATGACCGCTTTCTGATTTTTTCTAAAAATTCCCCAAATTGATTGGGCAGCCATTCGAGTAAATATTTTAGGTCTATCGTATAAAACAAAAATTACTTAACTGATCATCTTTTTCACCTCTTCAAATCTCTTTTTTCAAAGTACTTATTTCGTATATTTCAATATAACAGATATAAAGCCGGTAGGTTTAGTGTTAAGGAAAAATGGCAGTTTACCGAATGAACGTTTCCATCCTCCGAGAAAGATCACTGTCATAATTACTGATATAATCACTGCTTATATCTGATTGTGAGTCACGGAGATACAATTTAAACTAGCATTCTACATTAACACGTTAAGCGCTACGCCGGTTCCTAGGGACCGATACCACACTTTCGGTTTGGCCCTTTACTAGGAAAGATATCTTTCTGTTTCTTTTAATAAACTACATTAATTTTTGATAAAATTGCATATTTCTTACTTAAAACCATTAATTATGGATCGTTCAGGCGCAACAGCGTAGCTTAGGTAAAAAACCAACGGTCGGTTTTCATTGATCAGCGTCAACATAAACGAAAAATGAACGTCCGGTCCCTAGTGACCGGCTACTTAACGTGTTAACTCATCTGAATACATTAACAAATCCAACTATCCTGAATTAAATAAGATCAGAAGCATCTACCATCTCTACCTTAAAACTTCTAATTTTAATTACAGTTGAACTATTTCCAGTTCAAAGTTAGATACCACTGGTGCCCGTATCATTTGGACGTTTCCTCGATTCCCATCCCCAAAGACATTTCCTCCGACAGATCGAATTTATGGGATATCTCAGCGAACTAGCACTTTCCGACGTAAAAGTGCAATCCGAGCAACAGAAATGTGGCACGCGACCAAGAGAAAGAATGAAAGAGAGAGAGAAGGAGAGAGCGCATGCGTTTAATACGCATGAGTTGCGTATGAGTGGCCATTAGGAACGTGCGTACATACATGGCTAAGTAGGGCAAGTGGCCAGAGACCATAATGTTAAGTAAATAATGGCCAAACTCCTGGCCCCTTATTATACCACTCAAAGCAAAAAGTCGTACTCGTTAGTGGCGGCTTTTAATTCTCTCTTTCTCTCTCTCCTTGGATCTTGCTCTCTTGCTTTCTCTCTCAGTGTTCAACCCTTCGCTCCTTTCTAGGCTTCTTTTCCTTCCTGGTTCATTCTCACCCTACCTGAAGTGCATACGCGTGCACTCCCATAACACCGAAGTGCACACTCTTGTTCTTGCGATGAACGCACCTTACGACACCTACGTCTTTCGACGAAAGCCCACCTGTTTTCGGGGGAAATTCAAGTGTATTCGCTTGATGTTTTGGGAATTATATGCCTTGGGAATTACGAGAAATATATTCGTCACCTATTAGCGTCCGTGAACATATGCACCGTACGAGATTACATTTTTAACAAGATTCTTTTTTAATCAAGATTCTTTGGTTTGACGCCGGCGCTTTTCGAATTTGTCGAGAATTCATAAAGCGTCGCGTTTTACTAATCACAATAAGTTATCATTCCGTCCCGCAATTTTCACGAAATTTCGAGGATATGTAGCGTGTTTCAGCCTATACAGGTTGCAAGTGATACTTTGCAACAATTTGTGATTGTGAGATAGCCGCCATGCCTTTGCTATTTAATCAGTTATCTTTAACACGACTGACGTACAAAATAAAAGGAGAAGGAGCGTTAGAAATTTTTGGAGTACTCGAAAAAAAAGAATCAGTCATTTTCATCACCTTGTTGGCTCTAGTGATAATTAGAACTCCGAACCTCTATTTTTACAAGCACAGTAGCCTCGTAAATTGATCCTAATTAGAATACACTATGAAACCAGAAAAAGATTCTATATTTAACACTAAACCTACCATGGCGGTCATATGAGTGCTTTCTGATTTTTTCTAAAAATTCCCCAAATTGATTGGGCAGCCATTCAGTAAATATTTTAGGTCAATCGTATAAAACAAAAATTACTTAACACGTTGACTGCCATGGAGGTCACCGGTGGCCGGCGCTATTGAATTCAATGAAGTTTCATATGACTTTTACATTGTAATATTTACGAATTTTGTAACATATTCAATATTTAAATATTGCCGTTAAAAAGATAAACTTCTCCTGAATATATATCCATCTGTGTCTTTGAACTTTCTGCTTTATAAAGATGTGATTTTTAATAGAAAAAGTTTCACTTCAATATAAATGATGAAACTATCGAAATGCCGATGGCATTCAACGTGTTAACCGATCATCTTTTTCACCTCTTCGAATCTCTTTTTCCAAAGTACTTATCTCGTATATTTCAATATAACAGATATAAAGCCGGTAGGTTTAGTGTTAAGTAACAATTCGTTAAAAACATCCTCGTCATCTTTCTGAGAAAATGCTTTAACGCTTGCATTTGGAACTTCAATGATTTACTTTAACCACGACTCGCGTCCTCGACGATCATGTTTTATTTCACGTCTTATCGATACGGATGGAATTTCGCGTAGCAGTTTGTAAAACAAATTGAGGATACATAAAAAGATGCTTCGCCAAGAATACTCGGAGAGATTTGTTTTTTCATTTGTTGTCGAGAGCACACATCTTCTGGAAGTTCTGTTATCCCTGTCAACATTAGGTATATCCGATGGAGAATACCTCCTGTGAAACTCGATGATGCTGGCTCGTTGCATTCAACCGCTAGGTATTCAGACTCGTGTTCCGTTCTCCTACCTACTTCTGATCGAAAACGTCAGTTTCAAGGCAATTCTGACTGTCAGTAATTGCTGAAACAACATCAGCGTATTCTCTTCTTTAGGATTGCTTCACTGTTGGAGTGAAACACTATTGATTCCTAAAATTCTATTCACGGATTCCATTGAGTTCCTCTAAGAGAAGGGGAAGTAGAAACAACGACGAGAAGTCTAAGAGAAGACGTAAAAAGAAGTTCGAATGAAGGAATGCGGGTATCGTTGGCTGTCAGTGCTTTCGTATTGTTTAGGGCCTGAATGTTGGATATCTTTGTTATAGGCAGATGTGATTGTATGTAAAAGTTAGATCCTGCAATGGGGAAAATAAATGGATAAGATTGAGAGGAACTATATCGAGAGTGAGAGAGAGAGAGTGGAATGAAGGGATGATTGTAAATCGTTGTAGTAGCCTCAGAAGAATCAGTGGTTACTAGTTCAGGGAAAGTGTATCTTCGCCGCATTTAAATATTCTCTGATATTTATAAGTGTGTACATTATGTACCGTGTCATGTATTATGTGTGAGCTGTGAGTGTGTCAAATATGAGGACAGCCAGAATGATATCTTACACTCCTAGACTCTTCCTCATCGCTGCATCACATCTCTTTGTTTCTCTCTTATGAAAACGGACATTAGACTGTACATTCTGTCCTTGACTGCTTAATTCATTATATCGAATTCCGCTATGGGCACAGTTTTCACGATAACATCACGAAAGAAGAGTCTAATTAAAAGAGGATTAGGAGTTGGAGGCACGGGCTCCTAATTACAGGGACCGCGATCAAATCCTCGTCACCTCTGAAAGATTTTTCCTAAACCATTATTTAACACTTCATACTGTCTATGATTCGAAACCCCCCTATAAGAAATGTCCACAGCACTTGAAGCTAAAGTAAGACGCTGTAGAGTCAGAGATTCGAATTCAAATCCTAAACTATCATTTAATACATTATATCTCCTGCGATTCGGAACCCATCTAAACCTGTACCACCTAGGAAAAACGTCCACAGCACTCAAACCCAAAATGAGAAGGTGGAATCAGAGATTCGAATTCGCTGTTAACAGACTCAAAATCAAACCCTAAACCATCAGTTAACCATGATCACATCTCCATTGTTCCAAAACCAACATAGGCCAAGTACCCAAAACACTTAAAACCAAGATAAGAAGCTGTAGAATCAGAGATTCGACTTCAAAATTGCCAAAGCCGAATTCAAGCCCTAAACCATCAATGAATCACATTCCCAACGGTTCAAAACCCACCTAAGATAAATACCCACGACACTTAACACTTAGCCGACCGAATGGAAAGTCACGGCGATTTGAATTTGAGTATAGCGATTGGGATTTTGAATTCTTGATTTCATAGATTCTTGTTGTGGTTTTAACACTTAGCCAACCGCCGAGAAAAAAACAAACGATGCGGTATACACCGCGCACTTTTCAGCAGTCACGCGAACTAGTAAGGTAGCAATGGGAGATCTCCCTGTTTGGTCATCAACCAACTTTCTTTGAAACGGGGCGATCTCCCATTGCTGCCTACTAGTTCGCGTTACTGCTGAAAAGTGCGCGGTGTATACCGCATCGTTTGTTTTTTTCTCGGCGGTTGGCTAAGTGTTAAAACCACAACAAGAATCTATGAAATTAACCCTTTGAGTGCTATGGGCGCACATATGCGTCCAGCGAAAGCTATCGATATAGACTATGGACGCAAATACGCGCCTGGCAAAAATGATCAGTGTACTATGCAACACTCGCAAAAACCACATACCTCGTCACTGAGTAACGATGAAAAACAAAATTTTGTTTTAGACGCCACTTCAGTTACTTTCTGATAACTCCTTTCTCCTGTTACGCCGTACAGTTATAATTGTTGGATTGGCATATTATCGTATTAAACTTATAGTGCACGTAATTTTCATATTGATATTCACCCCTGTTTCATACTTCAAAAATACTTTAAATGTTTTCATTCAATGTGGAACAGACAACGGAATAGGAATTGGATTGTATACTATATTATAATGTGTCATACACCGTCAACGAGATCCATACTGCGCGAAAAAGTATTCAGTCCGTACGAACTGCATAGGCCACGAGTATTCAGCACTCAAAGGGTTAAGAATTCAAAGTCCCAATCGCTATACTCAAATTCAAATCGCCGTCACTTTATCCTCCATGAAAATTGTTCTCCCTAATAACTACATCATATCCATCTTCCTTCTCCCCCTGAAGCTATACCACACACACAACCATCCATATCGACACATCCGCCCCATCCTCCTCTTCCCATCCGTACACGTTCAACTTCCACCTTCGAATCCTCCTCCTCCAACCCCCAAGAAATATCAATCCTCACTCACCAGTCATCCCTCCAATCGAGTCCGGCTTCTCGATCTTCGGCTGCCGATATTCATCCTGAGGAATCCTCTTGCGCTGCAGGAGGCCGCAGTCCGGCTGCTGGTGTTGCAATTGGGTCTGAATGTGGGCCGCTGCGGCCGCGGCCGCCGCTGCCGCCGCCGCCGGTATCGCGAGGCCCGCCGGACTCGAAACGTGGGCCGGATGCGGGGGCGGACTTCCAGCTGGTGTGGTCCCACTCGCCGCGCCAGGCAAAACGGGAGCGGTGGTGCAGCTGCCGGTATTGTACTGCAGTTGCAGGCCCAACTCCCGGGCCTCGCTCTCCTCCTGGGCCTGCTGCCTCCTCAGGGCGACCTGGAACAATTGCTTCAAACGTTATTTCGAACGTCGAGCTGCGTCGGTGATTGTTGTTATATTGGTTTTTCGCGTGGATCGGCTTTTACGTCGGGTTCGGGTGTGACGGTTGGGGTGATTCATCTGAGGGCGGGTTTTTTTTAAATCATTTTCTGAGATTTCGAGGGTGCAAGAAGTCCTTGAAGGTTGTTTTGGTATCGAGGAGAATCGATTGATTAGAGAAGAGATTGATTTTGTTTCCTGGTGGTAATTGTGGTTTAATAATTGAATTATTGGCTGAGTAACTGCGTAGATCATTTTTGTCGGATAATCTTTTTGATTTGGGGAATATTTTGTAGATAATGTTATCAGTGTCTTGGTACAAGGTTTTTCTTGATAGAGAAACGCGGAGGTTGCAATTGCTTGCAAAACGTTTGGGAATACAGTTGTCTCTGTTTTCTTTTAATGGAATCTTTGTGGTACTTCGAAGGAGTTTTGGTGAACGCAGTTGGCCAAGGTTGATCAAGGTCACGGACTAAAAGAAGACGCTGGAAGAACCAGAAGTTCAGTGTGAAATTGTGAACGTTTTTAAAGCGTCTGCTGTTCTCATTTTTTACCTTCCTTTGTGACCTTGCATTAGCGATTTTTACTGAAATTGCTTTGATAAGAACCGCCATCAGAAAATTGCTCAACGTCGCGCGATCTCCTCGATGTCACACAACCTTTGTTTCAAGCACTTTGTTTTAACTTCGAAGCTGTACTAGCTATTTGAATAACCGATCTCAGATGACTCACTATGTTCGCAATAAATTAGAATTTTGCACAAATTTGTACTATCACAGTGTACAGATAACTCTCGCGAAACATTCTGCTTAGGTTTCTAAAAAAAATGTATTCAAAAACACTTCCACATGTTCGATGATTTTGCTCTGTAATTAATAAATCAACTGCAACACTTTCTACGTTATTTGGTATAAAATTTGATATAAAAATTATCTACCAATAAAATCTTTGTAATCATTACACAATCTAACCCCCATTAATTTTATATAAAAACCAAATTATCTAGATGTACGAGAGTTATCTGCAACGGAAAATTGTTCTGTATCGAAAATCCATATTAAGAAAAATTAACAGTAATATCGAAATCACGAGAAAAGAGTAAAAGTATCCTTACAGACGCCGAGTCTTATAAAGAAAAAAAACGACTTTCTCAGATTGTCACAATTGCAATGACAGCATTGCCGTTCCCGTATTATAGTGTCAGCGTTTAAGATCCTCAGAATCGACTCTTCCTGAGAATTTTGTGAATAACTTTAACGGCAACGTCAAACTGTGAAACACACGGGGAAACAATGTGGCAAAGATTCTCGAAAAGCATCTGAGGAAATTAAAGAGCCAGTATTCGTGTAACATTGCGCGTATAGCTTACGTAGGATTTTATTCCAGACTTCTTGTATTCTCGTGACTGCAGTGTATTGCGTGAAAAAAAATTAGCGATTTTCAGGATTATCGATTCGTGCGATATGTAACATAAAAACATTTAAAATGAGCTACGGTGGGTATGGAGGTAAAAGCAATCGGTGAGCTCGGGTTCAAATCCCCCATCCTCCTTGGAAAATTTCTTCTAAATTATTAATTAACATATCGTAGCCTCGATGATTCGAAACGCAATTAGAACAGTAGTCCCTAGGCGACATGACCATACAAAAGTGGAAATGCAAAAGTTATATATTTTCTATTCTTACTTAGCCCCAATCAGTGGGCCCCAGTTTAAATCCCCCGTCCTCCCTGAGGAAATTGTTCCTAAATTATTAATTAGCATATCGTAGCCTCCGTGCTTCGGAAGTTAATTAAAACAATAAATTCTAGGCGAAATAACCATACCTGTTAAAGTTGAAAGAGTACAAAGAAGGGAAGAAAGAAAGGAAATATTTAAAAGGCCCTTTTTCGTAGATTTCGTGAAGGATTTCTGAAGGTAACGAACCAGCTACAAATTAGCGTATTTGAAGGGTGTTTTAAATGAAGATGATTCTTCCGAGGGAAAATATCGTGGCAACCGGAATAAATGAAGTTGTATCCACATGGGGGTTGAAATGGTATACTTAATGAGATAAACGTTGTGGAATAATTAGTAAGCAGATCATTAACTAAAATTAATACCGTTTGAAATGAATCAGTAAAATGGAGTTTACAGATGACTCTCTGTTAATTTTAATGTTTCTATGATAAAAGAGCCCTTTGTTTAAATAAAACAAACAAGAAAACTACTCTCAGTGCTGTTGTCGTTTCCATCTCGATTACACTCCGCAAAATTAAAATTACGTATTTTCATATTTTCTCCGTATAAATTGAAGAACCTTCGGTCAAATTTTGAACGACTTCTTCTAATTTCATTAATTGTATTTATCTACAAAAATAACTCTTCCCCTTTCCATGACAATACAACATTTTTCACTTCGGTACACCGTAAAAATCTTCTCCCGCAGGAAAATCATTTTTTTAAAACACCCTGTAGATATCATAGTATCTAATTTCACCATAGAAACGAGGTCAAAGATCAACGTGCAAAAATCTCCCACGGCACAGACTTCGTGGATCAAAACTCATTGATATCGATACGCCATAGATATCAGGGTTGACCGACGAGTTATGGGGGTGCTCGGTGCGAAGCCTCGATTCGAGTGCGTCTAACGTTACAACCCCGTAACTTTACACGGGGATAAAGCACTCGTTTACGATCAATTGAACTAAATCAATAACTGTTCGTGAAACTTGTAAAGCACGTTTTGACATTCTCTATAAATATTTTGTAAAAGTGTACATTCGTGAAAGTTTCGTGATAAATGAAAAATCTTAGAGGTGAACAGAAAAAGGCTATGGTGGGTACCGATTTAATTCTAGATCTAAGTAAGCAAATTATCGGTCCCTGCTTTTCTACAAATATCTCTGAAATTTGCAGAGAAGCAGCACAGTTGGGTAGAGATTATTATTACACGTTTTACATGTATTTTATAATACAAAAGTCGCGAGATTAATCATCATCTTTGCCGCTTAATCCACCCGTTTTCAAAGCCTTTATACCTATATTTAAGTGAAACAGATTTAACTCCCGCAGATCTAGCATTAAGGTATAGTGCTCCCAATTAACGGCTCTAATTATAAATTAAAATTTCCGTTATCCCTGGAAGATTTTCCTTGATTATCATACAAATTTTAAAAAATCTTGAAATACCATGTAAAGTTCTAAGTCGTCGATAAAATGACCACAGCACATGACGACGAAGAATGCAGAAAATAAAAAAAAAAACTTGTGAGAACCCCATAATGAAAGAACAAATGGTTCTGTTATAGGAAAAATAATATTAGAAAATTCTAAAATGATCGAAGGTAAATGAAAAAAGTGATGATGATCGCTATTTGCCAATATTTCTCTTACTAAACTTTAGTTTTAATGATAGCATATTTGAGATGAATGTAGACATTAAAGTGGAAGAAATTTCCCAGGGGCGACGCAGAGGGAATTCAAAGGGGGGCCTGCTATTTGAGAGGCTAAGGATCTATCTTCGTGCCCACCATAGCCACGTACGACTGCTCTTTCCACCCGAGTTATTCAGACAACAAACCCTCGCGAACCAAGTACTTTTCCAGGACTCTTAAAAGAAACTCCAAGTGTGACTCGTTATTATAAGCTAATGGGTTGAGTTTACGTTAAGATATTCAAAGAAACGTCACGTCATTGTCGCCCTAATTAACGCAATGTAACCTACTGAAAGTTTCACGTAACATATCAAGCATTTTATTATTTGAATTACCGCCAAGACTATTTTTGAAGCCTGATTGATGAAATTGGACGATTAATCGAGTCAAAGATTCCATCGATTCTCAACTGTTCTTCCGCCCTTAAAAGTCAAGCCTCTCGTCGAACTTTGACGAACTTAAGAAAACCCGACGGTCGAATTTTCTCAAAACGCACCTTTCACGAAATTTTCCAAATTCCTAAGATCCCTCTGCAACCAATGTACCGTCAGATTCGAAAGAACTTTCCCTACCGACTGATCCACGCGCATCGCCGAGACCGATCGTCGCACAGGTAATTATCCAAAGAGAATCGAAACTATGAACGTTAACAGAGACTCAACATCCTCCGCACGAGATTCAACGTCCCACGCGGCATTACCTGAGCAGCCATGACCCGTTGCCTCTCGGCGATGAGGGTACATTTCGCACACACGCAGTCCCTCCAACGGCAATAACGCTTGTGGCCCTTCAGAGCTGAAACGACCCCGTGATTACGACATCGCGCGCACTTCGGTGTCCTTTGGTATCTCTCGGCACTGGCGCGAAGGAAAAAGGCTGCCGGGAGCACGTGATGTTGCTGCTGTTGCTGCTGATGTTGCATCAGTTGACCGACGTCGACACCGAGACCGACACCACGCGGCAGCGACATGATCGTGTCCCGATCGTCGTTGAACCGACCGATGCAGACCGAGTTAATCGTGACGACCGTAACGACAAAACGACGAATCCGTTACACACTTGAAACGTTACGTTCATCTAGTCCATTCTTCCTCCTTCCTCGTTGTTAGAGCGCGAACCAAAGGAAGAACGGATCACCGGGTAGCCCCCTCGTGCGAGCATATAGCCCCGTACACACCACCGACACGCTCTCCTCTCATTCTAGGTTACACGACGGAGAGCGGGGCTCGCTACCGCGCGTTTCTCATAACCGGCCCGTTATCTCGCGATCGTCCTCGCTTCCTCACCCTCTCCCGTCCTCGAGCCGAATACACTCTCTCTCCCGTTCGCCGCGGTGACCGCGCGCAGTCCTTCGATCGTTACTCCAACGGGGGAGCGCCGGTGGACGACCAACGAACGGGTCTTCTAGCCGGAAACAGTGGTGGGAGGAGGGAAGGGGGGGCCCAGAATATGGTGGAGGGGGTGGAGGAGGGGGGGGCGGATGGCCCACGAGAGAGCCCACAGTCGCAGTCCACCGCTTCTTCTTCCTCCCGGCAAAGAGATCACATTTAACGCTCTTCCGTGTAACTCTCTCACCGCCGACGGATAGAAGATAGAATGAACGATGATGCAACCCCCACGGAGAGGGCGGAGTGGCAGCCGAGGATGCCGCGGAGGGCAAAAGAGGTGGTGGGCGAGTTGCCCCGGAGATCGGCAACGCAGGGGGCGGCCGGAGGTACTCGCGGCTGGCTAACGGAGAATGCAAGCCCGTATCCGGACACGCGCACGCGCCCGCACGCACGGAAAGAGATTCGCGAGAAGCGCCGACACCACCGATCGTACGGCCGTCGTGGTACCGAATGTCGACTCGGCACGGCTCCTCTTGCGCGCTCTCTTCCGCTCGCCGGCATTGTCAACAATTGCAGCATCCCGGCTGAGTCGATTCGTGATTCGACCCTCTCTGGTCGGACAGAGAAGCGACGACGAGCCAGTGGCGTCGGCAGCGAAGAGGGAGCCCGAAAGGCGGACGCGAGGAAGCCCCACCGAGATGGCCCGGTTTGACGGGGTGCAGGGAGGAGGGGTTGAGGACGCGTGGAGAGGGGATCGAGCAGTTGGAGGGAATCGAGAAGCTGGGTGCGCGCGAGAGAAACGTATCCGCTGGGAGGAGAACAGAGACGGGTGGTTTGTTGGAGGGAGAGAGAGAAAAAGAGAGGGAGAAACAGTAATGTTAACGCCTGGGAAAGGGCGGAGAGGGGGAGCTCGCGATGCGGCGCGCTACAGGGCGGGAGGGGGGCTTCGTGGGAAGGGGGAAAGGAGGAATTTCAGCAAGGGAGGGACAGGGACAGGGGCAGAAACCACCGACCCCTCCAGAGCCGCGCGAAATAAAACACTGTGCCACAGTGTTCCACCCCGGGGCCTCGGGCAACCTCGGGCAAACGCGAAGGCGCGCTTAAACACGGCCACGCCCGCGCACCCGTCCGATTGGCCGGGCACGGTGTTCCGCCAAGTGTTAAGAGTTTGTATCCGCCGCGAGCGAAAGGGGGACATACCCGGCCTCGTACCCACCTACCCGTACCTATTCTCGGGCTCGATAAACCGTGCGTGCAGACGCGCCGGTATCCGCCGGGCTGCGCGCCTCTATCCGTCCCACCGTTCGAGGCCAAACGGACGAACACATTACTCTTTTATTTGAAACCCGCTCCAACGTGGAACACAATGCGAGCGATGCTCGGACGTTTCTCTCTCTATGCTCCGCCTTTTGTTTCGTCGGGACTGTTTTTAACCATGCACGCCTTCCTCGTTCTCTTTGCCTGGAGAACGTTTTTCTTCTTTGTCTCTTAAACCGTGCTTTCGTTTCTCTTACTCGCCGATGTATGTCTGTGTCTCTTTCTTTTATGATTCTCTCCTTCTCCCCCCTCTTTCTTTTACTCTTTCTTTCACTCTTTCTCCCTCGCGTTGAAACACCGTCGGGTTCCGTTTGAACAGCAACGAGGACCGTCATCGTGACGAGCCTTACCTCGAATCGTGTTCCACGGAGAGGTCTCAATGGGGGAAGCCCCATTGTCGCTGGCGAATGGCGACCGATTTTATAGTGATCTAATGTACAGATGTTATTTGTCCGCAATGTATAATGGAATAAAAGCATTCTCTCTGCATTATGATTCCGAGGCTGTATATCTGTGTTCTTAAAACCCACCGATCTACCTGCCCGCCTGGTTCGCTTGCTCTCTCGTTCCTTCGTTTCATACTTGCCCGCGTAAATAGGCCGCCGTAACGATACGTAGGTATTTATAAACGCACCTTCGGCATCACAATGGCGTTTCGTACTTTTGACTTACCCGTGCGAACCAAAGTAACCACCCTGCTCTCCGTAACACGCGATATTTGCATTTAAATACGATTACGTCTCGCCATTGCCGGCTGCTGTTGGAATTATGCGCGGATCCCGTAATCCGATACAAGCTGTGAATATTCTTGATTATTTTCAACCCCTTGGTCGCTCTCGCGGGATATCCTTTGAGCGGATGTTCGTGTCTCTTTTCGAGACGTTTTCCAATATCGAAGAATTCGGGCGAAGGTCGAGTTTCACGGAATTTAACGGGTTTAATGGTGAGGGGGTTGTTTCGTTTGGATTTTTTGTAGCGTTGAAAGTAAACTTTTCAGATTAATTTGTTTCTTAATATGGTTCGAGGTTATTGATGTATGTTTCTTGTAATATTAAGCGGATGAATTTTATTGTTCTTCGTAAGTTTATCACTTGGGGCTCTGTGAAAGGGTTGATTGCAGGGTTGAACATTAAGGCGACGAAAGTGTTTCACGATTTTGCGAATTTTTCTTGCAATAAGATTTACCTTGGAGCGTTAAATTTAGAATTTAAATTTTTTAATTTTGTCCTGTATTTAATCAAATCTACAATTTATAGACATTTCTTCTTAAGGGGCATAACTTGAGCACCCTTCCCCAACAGTTGACATTTTCTATTAGAATTAATTTTCTGATTTGCAATCAATGGGCCCGAGTGCAAGTCCCTCGCCACCTCTGGAAAATTTTTCCTAACTTATTATTTAACACTAACCACACAGACACTTCGTCCGTATCTATTCTTACCGTAGTAGATCTTCTGATCGGTTCTGGAATAACGACGATCCCTTTCTTCAAGAAACGCTGAGGACAGTACAACCTAACAAACTACCTTTACTCAATAGTAAACAAAATTACGTATTTTCATTTCGTTAAACCGCGCATGGTACAGTTAGCGTCAAGATATCGTAACATCGATGATTCGCAGCCCCTCTAAAAGCGGTAGGTCCCACATGAAACGACCGTAGCATTCAAAATTAAAAAAAATACAAAAAAACTTCTCCAATTCTTCCAACTTACTTTTTTCAGAATTTCTTTCAAATGGTTAGAAACGTAGGCAGATTTTCCCTCCCCTCTGTCGCTGTACCAGCGAGCAGAACGAGCCTCGATGTTCGTTGCATTTTCACGACGGTCGGTTAGCGCGCGCGCGCCATTGATTTTCAATAAAGCGCAAAGCGAATTTGAGCAATATTAAAAGTATAAGTGAAACGAGTATTCGTCGACGGCGGTATACACCGACGCAGAGTTCCCTTTTTTTCTTCCTCTCGCTTCTCTCTCTCTCTCTCTCTCTCTCTCTCTCTTTTATTTTTACTCTTTTAATACTCTGGCACATCAGGCACTCACAGTAAGCGTACGCGCCGATGGATAAATCAATAAACCGATAGCCATGGCAATACACGTCCCGCTTTTAAAGTATCAGCCGAGTTCTCTGGCAACCTGGTTTACGCGATTCACGGTGAATTATATTCCAAGCGAAAGGCTCGTATTTCGAATTTATATTTACGTTTATGCCGGATAAGCGAAACGAGCACGTTTCTCCGCTATGTCGTCGATATTAGTGAAATTAATGCGACGGGATTTTCACATCGGAAGATAGTTATTTTTGTATTAGCGTATTTCAGGATATTCGTTGGTGTTGGTGAATACTTCGGATGAATATGGGCATTTTTGGAGGAATTTGAAAGTTGAAATTTAATTGGATGATGAGCGGAGGGACAGACTTTGATGCGTCTATTTGCCCATCGGGTTGTCTCTGTATTTATTTTTTTTCTTTTTTATAGTTCTGATTTTAACTGGCAAGATTATTTCATATAGGACACATAGTTTTGAACTGATGTAGAACCATTGAGGCTATGGGATTTTACTTGATAATTTAGGAAACTTCTAGGGAATTTGAACTCGGGCCCACTAATTGGAAGTTCGAATCGTTAATTCTATACCTACCATAATCCCATTAGCTGTCTATCTACCCACCTCTCTGTTTAGAACCACCTATCTATCACCTATCTGTCTATCTATCTTTCTATTAATCTATGTCTATTTGTCCATTTATTTATCTATACCTATATCTATCTGCATGTCCACTTATCTACCTATCTTTCTATTAATCTATCTCTATTTGTCCATCTATTTACTAACACCTATATCTATCTGCTTGTTCACTAAAATTCTTTTATTTTACCTTTTATGTCAGGGTTAATTAAAATTCTGTAGACATTTTCATTTTCTCGGAAATAGAAAGCGGAAGATATTAAATTATTTTTTAAAATACAATTTTAATCATCGACACATCAACCTATCTCCGATAACCCTTTGCACTCGAATGTCCCGAGGGGATATTCGGGTTTATTAGTGATTACGGAGGATGAATTTATTGCACCGCAACATTTTAACCAGCTAACTGCGGAATTTATTTTAAAATCCCTCACAGGATGCGGTTTTAAAGTCAAGTAGCGTCGTGTATACACGTCGAATGCAAAGCAAATTGTCCTATTATAAATTTTACGGTCAAAAGAAAGCAAAAGGTGGAAAGATTACATTTTTATTCGATAAGAAATTTACAATCTACTGTTAAAAAGGTTAACGCAGTAGAGCTCTGGATCGACGTGTATATACGTCGAACGCAGTTAACTGGTTAACACTAAACCTACCGGCTTTATATCTGCTATATTGAAATATACGAAATATGTACTTTGGAAAATGTGATTTGAAGAGGTGAAAAAGATGGTCGGTTAACACGTTGAACGCCATCGGTATATCGATAATTTCATCATTTATATTGAAGTGAAACTTTTTCTATTAAAATCACACCTTTATAAAGGAGAAAGTTCAAAGACACAGATGGATATATATTCAGGAGAAGTTTATCTTTTTAACGGCAATATTTAAATATTGAATATGTTACAAAATTCGTAAATATTACAATGTAAAAGTCATATGAAACTTCATTCAATTCAATAGCGCCGGCCACCGGTGACCCCCATGGCAGTCAATGTGTTAAGTAATTTTTGTTTTATACGATTGACCTAAAATATTTACTGAATAGCTGCCCAATCAATTTGGGGAATTTTTAAAAAAAAATCAGAAAGCGGTCATTTGACCGCCATGGTAGGTTTAGTGTTAAGGAATGCATGTCTCTCTAAAAATTTCTATTGAAATAGCACAAGCCAGCAAATCGTAAAGTGCCGCCGAGTTGCCGATAGATAACGTCAGCGATAGCTTCGAGTGCAAAGGGTTAAACATACAGATCCGAATTTTTCCTAAACACTAACAATTTCCAATCAATCCGAAAAACACTGGTTACCACACGTTCAACCATTCCCAAAATAAAACCACCTTGCTGCAGTCCCCCTTCCAAGCCTACTGTAAACTGCACGATTCACTCACGCATCAGAAAACACCCCTAAACTCTCGAAGATGAAACCTACAGATGAGAATCTCGATCATTCGCATTCGTCACCGAGCAGGTCACGGAATCCACCCACGCAGATCGTGCATCGCCCCGGATCAATCTTGTTACCTGCACGTAACTTTGATCTCTCGTTTGCTCTTTGCTTTCTCCACGGCTAATCTCACTTAGCCGATCAGGATCCGTCCGTTTTTCCATGGTGTTGCCGATCGAGACGATGTTTGCAAACATCGTAACTCGATACAACCGCGATCTCGATCCGATCGTACCCCCGTGTAAACGCTCGAGGGGAAATTCATGGATTGTTACACGGTGAGATCGTGGTACCTGCAGTCGGAAAAGATAAATCGGATACTTTTGAAAACTCTGGAAGGTCAGGTGCGAGAGTCGTGGGAGAAATTTCACTCGCCTTTGCCCGATGATTGTAACATTTGCAACAAGGAGTACAAAGACAAAGTAATGCGTAAAGTGCAAAATATGGACACACGATATATCCACTGAAGTCAGCAATTGAATCGAGAAATGTTACTTTTTCAAGATTCTTTATTTCATTCGACAGAGCACATGTATTGGGTTGGCAAGAAAGTAATTTCGGTTTTGTAATATGAAATGGAACTAAATTTTTTTTTAACAAAGAATGAACTTTAATATACATTTTCCATTCTGTACGATGACCTTTTGCCATCTTTTAGACCAATTTATGATTCCGCTCTCATAGAAATTCTGGTCTTTATCAGGAAAAAACTGAACCAGGTGCGATTTTAGGCTAAACATTTGAATTAATCGTTTAGTTCCTCGGAAGCAGCTCGAAGTACACAACACCTTTGTAATCTCACCAAATTGACAGCATAACTTATTTTTGATACAATTCAGCTTTCGATGTGGTTTGTATAAAAAAGTAATGACAAATTAAAATATGTCGAAAATGTTCGTTTTTGCACTCCATATTAAAATTCACGCTAAACTAACAATTGCAAACAAAATGAAGCACAATTTGTTTCTAAATCCTGCCAAAAGTGACAACTTTCAATTTTCAGAAGCAAAAAATGATAACATTGTCAGAAGCCCTTCAAAACAAACGTAACATTAACTATCGACGAAAACCGAAATTACTTTCTTGCCAACCCAATATTTCCATCTTTCTTTCAATAAATAACTGCAACAATCCTAGAAGTTGCGAGTAAAGCAATATTCCCTCCTTCATTTAACAAAACTCACAATTTATAGAGCATTTTTCTTAGGGAGTACGACTCGAACAACCATCCCCTAAAATGATAAGAGTTAAGATGCTATATCAACAAATTAATTCGTATTTAACTTTCACATATGTCCCGCGTCTATTCAAACGCTGCTCCCCTGAAATGGGACCTCTAGGGTGAATCGAACGCCCCAGTCCTCTTACAATTAGTCCCGTACCCTTCTCTTTGTGGGGGTCTCAGCAACTTATTTACCATTTCTCCGCAATACGTGCATTCATCGGTGCCATCGTCGCCGAGCGAGGTTTCGCGGTTTCGTTCTCGCGAATCTGTCGCGCCGGTGAAATACCGTATGACTTTTTGACGTGCTTTTAACAGATTGAATTGAAAATGGCTTCCCGGCTCCGATATATCCGCCGGGGCCGCATCCATACTCTGGAAACGACTGTACGAACGGACGAACGAGGGAGGCGAGATATACAGGGTGGTCCGGGAGATATTTCGTGAATATCTTGAAAACTGCGAGAGTGGAGAAAGAGGGAACATCGTTTGGCGGGGATGATTTTTTTCGGGGTGGATGTGTTTGGGAGAGAAATTTATAGGATTGAATTTCAAAAGTCTAAGAGCCACTTAAAATTATCGATGTTGGTCGAAGTGATTGGAGTAGTTGAAGCTGAAACACGGAACACAAAAAGTTTTGTATTGAGAGAAGATAGGATTCTTAGGAATAGTAGAGTGATAGCGGCAACGAGATTGCGCGAAATTCAAATTGCTACCGGTCTAACTAAGCTAACTGTGGCTAACCGGTCTAACTGTGACCGCTCTTTAACACTAGAACTACCAAACCAGTCAAAATGACTGGTACACAATTTTTTCCAAAAATTCTGCAAGCTTATAGAAGAGTCTTAGAATAAATATTCTACGTCCACCTTAAAAAACATAAATCACCGAATCGGTTATCGTTTCCGCCTCTTGATTCCTCCTTTTCCAAAGTACTTATTTAATATTTTGAAATATGATAGATTTAACGCCGGTAGTTCTAGTGTTAATCCAGATTCGATATACGATCATTTCACCAAGAAGTTTCATAGACCCTAACTAAATATCCTCAACCCTTTCAATCCCTTGCACCAGTTAAAATATTCCTCTTCCAATAAACTAT
Organism: Cerceris ruficornis; assembly: GCA_963989415.1. Lineage (NCBI taxonomy): Eukaryota > Metazoa > Arthropoda > Insecta > Hymenoptera > Crabronidae > Cerceris > Cerceris ruficornis. The sequence continues at coordinate 11,050,396 of OZ022518.1, read as the reverse complement.
TCAAAATGCAAGAGCCAACCTTGCATCCCACCCACCAGCACCCTCAAAAATCGCAACCATCGCCTTCATCTCCTTCCTTCAGTCATTCGACTTCAATCTTTCACCCATTCCGCGCAATCTTTCACCCTCGTCCTTTCGAAGCCATCTCCAAAAGTAGTTTCCGGACCACCCAGTATAATCCTCCTCCTCTCCGTCTCTCGCTTCCCGTATCCTCGCAACCTCGTCCGGACATCCCTCCTCCGCGAAACGGTCACCCCTTTTTTTACCTTCTCTCGCTTCCTCGCCCTTTTTCGTCCGCCCTTTCCCTCGAAGCCCCGTTTCTCTCTTCAATTTTTGCACATTCGCTGATGCGGCACATTGCAAGCTGCGCCGGCGGAAACGACGACGAGTGGGACTGGACCGGTCAGTCGGACTCTGGGGACGAAAAGCGGGCGAGGGATGAACGAGACCGCGGAAAAATAATGTCCCGGCTCATTTTTTAAACTCCCCGGGGACTAGGGCTGCCGGCGAGTCGAGGTGGAAAAAAAAGTGACGGACGTAGATATAGGTACGCGGATATTACGGCGCAATAGCCCACCCCGCAAGCGGATGAAACGGTCAAAGCTAAAAACCACTCTCTCTTGCTCCCTTGCCCTTCCCCTCTCTCTCTCTCTCTCTCTCCACCTTTCCTCCTTTTTCCCTCCTTTTACTCTTTTACTATTTCTCTCGCTCCATCGCGCTTTCTCTCTCTCTTCGCATGTCCCTCTCTCTTCGTCGGACCGGCGCTATATATTATCTGCAACCCTTCAAACACAGAACGTCGAGATCCATACGTAATACGCGGGTGTACGCTTAACTCCGTGACCGTTTCTCTGCCGGACTCACCCCGTGCGTGCATCACTGGGTGGTACGTTTACGCATACTCAGGATGTACCCAGGGACTCCGATGTCCGAGTCGGTTGCCTGCGTTTGACGACACTCGACGCGAAGCGATTTTATTTCGCCTACTCTTTCGGAGAAATCTTCCCCGTTTCGGACAGCTGGGAAGATGAAGTGGGAGATCGTCGGATCGGGGGTGATCCGATTACGAGGCTGTTGGTGTGCATGGATACTTCTCGACTGTGGTGAATTATTTGGAGTTAACTCGGTATCTGTTAACACTATTCCTACCGACACTTCACGTATACTTTTTCCTATCGCAACCGGTGAATTTGTCAAATGATAATTTTTTCCCAGAGAATGAACAGTAAAAAAAGAAGTGAATATTGAAAAATGTATTATAATGTGAATGTATTATACGTATATTTGAGGAAAAGTCGAGAAGTTTAAAGGCCATTCAATTACGTTGTATATAGGAAATTTTAAACTTTAAAATTTTATTATTTTAAAATATTATTTTGAAATTTTGAAATTTTATTCTAATCGAAATTTTAAAAGCGGTCATTTGACCGGTCGTGGTAGGAATAGTGTTAATTTGTTATTAGTTTGATACTGATTGGGTTAGGTGATTTTATTTTGACGACAACGGTACCTGCTGTTTTAGGAAATAGTTCAGTCTAAGGCTTGGCTGATATTTACGGTGTTATGTCGAGGTGCAGGGGACGTAGGAGTATTTCTGTCGTAGCTAATTTTCTGGTGTAGTTAAATAATTGCTACTCGAGTCATGCCGGCTAATTATCGAAAACCGCATACTCAACTGTTGAGTCACGTGTACTTTCTGTGAATCCGACTTCCAGTTATGGTTTTAAAATTTCTCATAAAGGTATTTTGTATCTTTTTGGCTGTGACTCCTATGGGCATTTCGTCTAGGATCTATTATTTCAGGTGGGCTTAAAGTCACCGAGGCTATGACATATTTAATAATAATTTAAAACAAACCTCCAAAAGATGACGGAGGAGGATTTCAACTCGAAGCCGCTAATTGCGAGTCGAAGACTTTGCTTCCATTTTATTTTGTATTTCTTCTTTTTACTTTAATCACTGTGGTAATTTTGTCTGGGACCTATTGTTTCAGATGGGTTCAGAGCAACCGAGGCCATAACGTGTTAAATAATAATTCAGGAAAAATTTCCCAAAGTTGATGTTCGAAAATTTGAATTCAAACCCACTATCACTAGTTCGAGCCCTTAACACCTTATCTACCATATATCATCAAAAATTCTTGCAGGCAATGAACCTATTATGACATCGATCTCACACGTCTCTTAACACATTGCATGCGGGCATATTTCGCCGCGGACTTACGCGTGCAGCGGGCGTTTTTTCGTAAAATCACAATAAATCGAAAACTACTTCCTTCTTTTCAACGAAACTTTTTTAATTCCACTCTTAAATATATGCTCTATGATTATTTAAAAAAAAAACATTTTTTTGAATAGGTAATGCCCAACGTATATAAACGATGTCCGCTCCCCAGCACGCATCTACTAAATACGTACTTTTACGTGACCCGCGCTCCAGTGACAGGCTGCAAAAACCGTAAAAGTACGTTTTTACACCTACATATATGCTCTGTGTTTATTTAAAAAAAAACATTTTTTTGAATAGGTAATGCCCATCGTATATAAACGATGTCCGCTCCCCAGCACGAATCTACTAAATACGTACTTTTACTTGACCCGCGCTCCAGTGACAGACTGCAAAAACCGTAAAAGTACATTTTGAAACCTCAATATATGCTCCATGATTATTTTAAAAAAACATTTTTTTTTTGAATGGTTAATGCCCATCGTATATAAACGATGTCCGCTCTCCAGCACAAATCTACTAAATACGTACATTCACGTGACCCGCGCTCCAGTAACAGACTGCGAAAACCGTAAAAGTACGTTTCCCGCCTGCGATGTGTTAAAAGAAGAAGAACCCATAAAATTCCACCGTATCCATTTGAGCGCGATACGGAAGTCTCGTATATATCAAATACCAAATGCATCCCCTGTGCGTGGCCCTCGATAGGGCGAAGCGGGCGTGGCCAGGGGCCCTTAGCGAGACATCGTCGTCCAATGGGACATCGTGGCGCGATGTGGCAACTGTTGCAAACGCAAGCGCCGTCAGGCAAGGGCTCTGCCACTTGCCGATAGGCCGATGTGTAAGGACCTTTAATGTATGAGCGCAGACTCGAGCAACGAAGAAGAGTGTCGAAAGGGTACGCCTGCTGTGAGCCGGCGTTTAGATTGGTTACAAATTGACCCATTCGCTGTCGAGGCTCGAGCTTCCTCTGTTGTACGAACACCGGGAGAAGATTTATAAAGCCACGGGTTCTTGTGTTGGAATTACAATAGATTTACATACGCGTTTGCATAATACAAGTGGCGAACGGGCAAGAAAGTTTAAGCAGATGTATGCCTTTGTTCGTTTTTTCTTTTAGTTTGTATTTTTCTCTTAAGCTGCAACTGGCATGGTCAATTTGGCTGGGACTTGCTGTTTTAAGTGGGTTTCCAACTATCGGGGCTTTGATATGTTGAATAATAATTTAGGAAAAATTACTCTGGGCTAATAGGAGATTTGGACTCGGATTTACTGATAGCAATTCCGAAACTTTATCTCCATACCCACATTATCACTGGACCTACTGTTTTGGTGGGTTCCGAACCACAGAGACAATGATATACATATCAAATAAGAAAAATTTCCTAGAGGTAACGTGGGAGATAAACTCGGATTCACCGATTGCAATTCCAATCCTTTATCTCCACACCCACCATAACCTTGGACCTACTGTTTGGGTGGGTTCTGAACCACCGAGACAATGATATATTAAGTAATAATTTCCATTAAATTTCTTAGAGGTGACGGGGGAGAATTTCAACTCGGTCTCACTGATTGCGAGTTCGAATATTTACCTCCATACCCCTGTGCTTCCTCCCTCCACTTCCTCCCGTGCTCGTGCGCTATTGAATATTATAGTGTTTTACTATTGAACATCAATGTCTCATAATATCTGTGGAGTAGGTGTACGTTTAATAATTTTACTTTGGGTAGGACCTTGTAAGTGAGAATTATTAACTCTTTGCAGCCCTGTGTCGAGTGTAGCTCGGAAGACTTTTGAACAGAAAATTGCAAATGCACTTCGCATCGCAAAGGATTAAGTACAGTTCCAGCTACGATATAGTGAGTTTATCAAAACCGGTTAGACATCAAAGTACAGTAAAATACAAGCTTTCCTTAAATTATAAATTAAACATGCTCTGGTCAAGCATCTATTTCTTCACCACTGTTAACCGTTATCATTTTGTTGTTGTTTCTTAACACAGTCATATTTCAGCTTTAACTACTATACCTAATTATAATTATTTATTCCAAAAGTGTCGGACCAAGATTCTCGCATTCATTATCGTAATTCTCCGTCGGAATTTTCTTCCCTAAATCATCGCCGCTAAACGCCACCGGAAGCGGATCCTTGGAATACTTTTTCAATACGAAGAGCATTGTATCGATGATCTGCGCCGGACTGCTGTAGAAATATTTGTGCTTATCGTCGACCTTCAGGTGACGATTCCAAGCTTCCTTAATTAAATCACCGTCCGCCGTGAAGAAGAGAATCCTGGGAACGTACTTTCCATCCGGTTGGAACTTCTCGCAGTTTCCGGCAGCGTCTTTCCCGACCTCCACGTTTATCATTACGAACCTTCGATATTGCAATTAACGGAGTTTTTAATTGGTACTATCGCTACCAAAGATTCTGATATAGTCATGGAAATAATTCTCGTTATTTCACTAAATACTTATTTAATATATTGAAATATAATAGATTTAACGCCGATAGTTCTAGTGTCAAGGTCGTCTCAAGAAGGATCTTTTATTTGGATTTGTACTTTGCATTCCTTTTTTTATCTGCGAAGAAACGTTTTTAATCATTCTAATGAAAACGCTTTCTTACTCGTCGCTCAAAGAGATCAATCTTATGGACTTTGAAATTTTCGCCTTCAGTTTCTGGCAGGCGGGACACCATGACTTGTGCATCAGGAGAAATATCGGCTTTCTGGTGGTTTTAGATTCATCGAAGCCTTCTTTTATAGGTCTCCATTTAAATAATTGATAAAATCCACGATCAGAGCCCGAATCACCCGCGTCGGAGAGATTGCAGATAATCTGATTTTTCAGAGTGATCAGATTTAAGGAGCCGACGAGATGTTTGAGGTATTGTATCATTACTCCAAAGAAATTTAAACATTATCGGAATATAGCGAGGAATTCTAGAGAAAAGAAACAATCGTAGCTTCCGTCGATATTTCTCGCTTCTAATTTCCCTTCCTTCGTTGCTGTTGAATTATGTTGCTATAGATAATTATCTATACCAACCTAGTGACCAATTATAATTGGTAAATTCAATAGGCAAGAAAACCACGCTGTCGATAGCCGTAGAATTAGTTTTACATTATTTGGCTAACCGTACTTTACTCTTTTCTATATTTTAAATTGCTTACACTCAACAATTCATCATTTTCGTTTTTATTCCACGTAAATAAAGCGATGATTTTTTATTAATAATGCTTCAAAGAATGTTTTTCTATATTAAGTTATGCGCGTGTCCGGTGGTCTAAGTTCATAGCGAAGTATGTTGAAATGCTCTCTGTTGACGATCTTCGTAATCTATAATTTTTTATATCATTTATCAGTAGACGGTGACTATAACAAAATATGTTGAAATGCACTCTGTTGGTGGGTTTCTTAAGCTAGAATTTTTATATCGGTTATCATTAGAGAAAGACTGCAATGAAATACGGTGAAATGGCCTCTGTTGGCAAAGTTGCTAAGTTATAATTTTATCACTGTATCGATAAAATAACACGATATTATTCCCGTTCGTGTACAATGAAATAGTTTGAGGTTAAATTTGTTATGCTTCGTGAAACATGTGCAAGCGATTACCCGTGTGATATTTGTTAAGACTCTCCTCGAACGTTTACTTCTGAAAATATGTACGTTTCTCATACCAATATGTGACAATGATAAAAAAGAAACCTACATCGAGAAATAGGTTAAAATTATTTTGATGTTTCTTCTGGGGTTACATTTTTCTTGAATAACACAAAGAGACAACGAAAGACCAAGAAAAATGACCAGGCTATGGAATTATTTAATATTTCAAGGATGGATGTCGTACTTGATGGCAGCCGGTTTGATGATTTTCACCAGCGGCTTTTTACTTAATCGCGTATCCAGGCCGGAACGCGCCGAATGTAAATATTGCACGGAGTCTGACGAATGTAATATCGCAAATCTTCATCAAGATCCTCAAAATGCCGCCGCGCTGTGTCTAGAACGAAAAGCACGCGTTGTATTATTGGTCGTCGATGCCTTGAAGTATGACTTTGTGTATTGGCACGACAACGATGACTCTACCTCGTCCTATTACCGTAATAAACTGCCAATCATTCACGAGCTACTGCAGAGTCGACCTCGAAATTCCCGTCTCTACAAATTCATAGCAGATCCTCCTACGACGACCATGCAACGCCTTAAAGGTATAACCACAGGATCGTTACCTACTTTTATTGATATTGGATCAAACGTTGCCCCTGATACGGTCGACGAAGATAACATTGTCGATCAAAATGCAGACAAAGGTATCGTATTCATGGGTGACGATACATGGACCAATTTATTTCCTGGTAAATTTAAACGTCAGTTTCCATCTCCGTCGTTTAACGTTTGGGATCTTGACAGTGTAGACAAAGATGTTAGATATCGCATATTCTTTGAAATTAAAAAGAAAGACTGGTCGCTCCTTATAGCACATGTTCTTGGAGTTGATCATTGTGGACATAAACATGGTGCTAATCATCCTGAAATGACAAGGAAATTAAATGACACGAATACCCTTATAAAAGAAATTGTGGAGTCATTGGAAGAAAATACAGTACTTTTTGTCATTGGTGACCATGGAATGACAGAGACTGGTGATCACGGCGGCGATAGTTCAAATGAAGTTGAAGCTGCTATGTTTGTTTACTCTACAGTTCCTCTACTAAAATATAGCTTGACCGATGATCTTATTGTGAATCAAATTGATCTTGTACCTACTTTGTCATCTATTCTTGGAACACCTATTCCTTTCTCTAATTTGGGATCTGTTGTAATAGAATCTTTGCCAAATACAACAAGAATAACGAATGGAGATGAACTGTGGTATCCCCTGCACTCTGTGTGGAGAAATATTGCTCAAACAAAAAAATACATAGATGTATATTCAGCAGATAATTACATATTTTCTAAAGAACACCTTCAAACCTTGGAAACTATGTATACTCAGCTATCTGAACAAGTAAAACATGTGAGCAATGTCAAGGAATTTGAATCATTTGTTAAAAACAGCAGGAGTTACTTCAAATTACTTAAAGACACATGTTCTGAAGTATGGGTTCAGTTTGATTCAAGTTTAATATCAAAAGGCCTAATTTTAATGTTTTGTACATTGTTTTTCTTTTATTTATTTATTACTGGCATTCCAGAAAATCGTATGTCTAAAATATTCCAATCATCGTTCTTACAATGTTCTATTCTGGTGAATTTGATTGCCACCTTAGTAATTGTTTCATTGTACTTCCTTAACATTTTAGAAGAATTTAAGGACACCACATTCTTTGCCACCGGTGCTATATCCATATCGCTATTAGTTGTGTTGATAGCTAAAAATTGGGATGTTATTTCTCTGAGTTGGTATGATTATCGTAAAATCAAGAAACTCATTTATATCAGTAGAGTAATACTTCTTTTAACAGTGTGCGGTCTCTTTTCTAACAGTTACATAGTCGAAGAAGACAGTGTACTGTCTTTTTTATTAGTTACACTTTTTTGGCTTCTTTTGTTCAATTTGAGAAAAGATGACAATAATGAAAATTCTGAAAGGAAAAGTAAGCTGTTTCCAAAGACACCGACCAGATCGAATTCTAAAACCATTGTAATAATCATGAGTTTAATAGCATGCATCTCCATACGTGTATCTTATTATTTCTGGCGTTGTCGGGAAGAACAACAACAAACAAGGTTGTGCTCTATGTTTATTGTTGGGAAAGCTGGTTCAATGACATCAAATAATTTAGAACGTATTTTACCTGCTATTACTCTGATTGTACTTGCACTGTACATAACGATAGTCAGGCTCTGGTTACAGAATTGTGGAAACCTTTCTGGTTTTTCTCCTAGTGTCTTGGTAGGACAGTATTGTCCTGTTATAATTGGTGTCTGTATGAGTTGTTATTGGGTTCTGCAACGACTTCCAAAGTTTGTGAAAGTCAAATTTACATTATCTTGGCAAGTGAATACATTGCCTAACATGGTGTATATATTGACTCTATTTGCAATCTTTATTCTTTATTACCGTCCACTCAGTATATTCTTGCTACCTAAGAAAAAAGAGTCAATCAACATTTACCAGGATGAGAATATAGTACCTCGATTATTTGAGAAGATAAAGGACTCAATTTATCGTAAAAGAATGGATACCAATGAAACCCCAGTTGTTTATGGTCTGGGTACTGCTTACAGTGCTGCATTTATCTCACTAAGCATATTCCTGACACTGTTACACTCTTTACTATTAGGAGATATATTGTCTCCTAGTACATTCTTAATGTTCATAACTTGTGCCTCAGTTTTGGGCTTGTCTGCAATCGAAAGATACAAAAATGCCAACAGTGTATGTAAGTATGTGTAACATACGTGTTTTATATATGGCTAAATTGATATTTTACATTTTGTAATATGTACTATTTTTAACATAGCTGAACTTGTTGAAGTGCCAACTCCAACTTTATTATGTTGGTTCTTAATGGCTGAATATTTCTTTTATGGAACTGGTCATCAATCAACATTCCCTACTATTCATTGGGATGCTGCTTTTATTGGAACAGGTGGCCATTTCTATGGGAATTTATTGCCAGCAATCTTAATTGGTAAGTACACATATATTGATTAACTATTGTGACTTGTAGTATAACTTTAAATCATTTTGTAACATCTACAGGGATAAACACATTTGGGTCACATATTATATTGGGTGCAACACTACCACTGCTAGTAGTCGCTCCCTTCACTTTATATCTCATGTTTCCGAAGTTATTTAAAGTAAAATTCGCAGAGGACGAAATGAAGAGGGGAGAATTGCTTCTGTTTGAGCAGGACTCTGTTTTTCATACCGCAGTTTTCTCAGTTGCTGGAAAATACATTCTACTTCACGGTATAAGAGTAAGTTATCAAAATCATAAATATTTCAAAGTTGTTAGGATATTATATAAAAGTATAAAGTATCGGAATATTGGGATTGTTATTAAGAATAGTATGTTTTTCACAACAATTTTCAAATGTATATTTAATTAATAGTTTTCCGTAATTTGATGTGCATTATAGACTTTCGGCAGTATGCTGTCGGCGACGATTCACTGTCGGCATTTAATGGTTTGGAAGATCTTTGCGCCGAAATTAATATTCGAAGGGTTGGGACTTTTAGTAACATTAGGCAGTGTCTTGGCGTCCTTTTACATGGTATTCAGAATCGATCAACAAATGGAGCAACTCATATCGAGAGTGACGAAAGGCAGATGATAGTGAGCACTTTTAATGATGTATAATATAATCAATAGTGAAATACCAAAGTTTCTAGAGTGATGTGTGCAAGGATGCGTGCCAGTGATTCATGACTTCTAAGAGATTGTAAGTTTAGGAAGAAAAGTTGTTACTGAACAGTAAATAGACGTCCATCGTCAACACTTACCGATACTGCCAATATTTCCAGAATTTTTTGCATGACTTTGCATAAAAGTCAATAACGTATTTAATATAGGAATTGAACCGAAAAATTGTAATACTGGTAATTTAAATATTTTCCATCCATTTCTTCAAAGTACCACGCCATGATTACCAATGTTGGTGCTTCCTAACACACTAACGCTATCCTGCGTGCAATGCATTGCTGATTACAGTGAAACAAAGCAACGCACTTGATGCAGGATTGCGTCCATGTGCGCTGGTGTTTGCTCGACTGATAAATATATATATAAATACATATATAGATCTATATGTAAAATATATATATGTACGTACTAATTAAACAATTTATAAATACCATTGTTAATAGCACTATTTGGATGAATGAATGTTATAACATACATTTTTCCATTCTTTGAATATGAAGCCTGTACATAACATGTATTATAAATTTAAAAGCTCTAATAAATATGCATATTATATAACACTTTTAGAAATATCTTCTGATTTGTTTTAAAAGAACGGAAAGATTATCGAATTTTTTTGTCCGCTATTAGTTTTCTTACGACTACGTATGTATTTTGCGAAACACCGTTTATTTAAAAGAAGATCATCGAGCGTACACATTTTGTATTTTATCGCGGAAATGGTAGTTTAAGTAACTATAGTAACAATGGTATTCCTGCTGCATCAATGAATTAATGGTGATTATGATGCCTGTGTCCTTGATGTTCGTTTTGCAGATAGTTCACCCAATCAGCCCATTTTTCAGCGTCTCCATAACCGCTAGATTCCTGTGACAAATGAATGTGTTCACGATATTCAGGAGCCATATACTTGCACATACTTATCTTTTGTAATTATTATTTTGAAAGCGTGATGCTTCTGTATTAGGTAATACAGGCATTTGAATCTGAAAACAAATGAAGTCACAGAATCGCATATCAAATTTCTTTAATATTCTTCATTTGTTACCAAGAAACAAACACAACAAAATATGTTCTCAAAGAAATGATAGAAAACATCATAGTTATATATTGTCGCAAGGAATATTTCGAATCCTTAAAAGTTTTGAATTTGGGATAAGTATACGCATAATTTACGCAACAATTTTTAAGTACTTACAAGTAATTTGATTCCTCCACCTTGATGTCCAGGTACTGATCCACCTCCAGCTTGTACAGACTCTACGGAACCAGCTGGTAAACTCTGATATCCCTGATGCATTTGCATCTTAACTGCTCGTGCATACTGTCTTTCGTTGTGATGACCGGATTCATTTTCTTCAGGTGTCAATGCATTCTCAGAACTCTCATCGATTTCACGTTTAATACCGGAAGTCGGCTCTTCAGGATAAGATACCCAAAACGACGTTGGAGATTTTGGTAGCATTCTAACTTTCTTTGGCCCAAACTTATCAGCGATTGTGTACGAAGTAGGCACAGTTGTGTCAAGAGTAGCAAGCTTGTTTTTGATCGCATCCAAAAAGCTTACATTGATGGGCGAATTGCTTGGTAAGACGTTGTCACTCGACACAAATGGGGAGTTAACGTTACTTAATGTTTCAGCATTAAGGGGAGCCGTTTTAGCCTTCACAATGTTTTGAACAGCCGTTGTAATATTCTTCTGCAAGTCGGTCAGCATGTCGAAAACTTGACCAAGAACTGCCATTCTTTGTTTAAATGGAAGCATCACATCCGTAACAGGTTTTGGCCACATGCCTGGAGCAAAAGGTTTAAAAGGCTTTTTCGGGATCGGCGATGCAGATGCGGATTTTTCATACGTAATCAAATCATCCATTGTTGACATCATATCAGCTTTTAGGCCATTGAGTTCTGTCAGTATCGTATCTACGATCGTATCTTTGGCAGCATCGATTGAAGCTAAATCTTCCGCAGACCTTGAAATTCTTGCTTGAGCTACGTCCACATCAGGTTTCACGGATCTTGAGAAATCACTTTTAGAACTAAAGCTATCAGTTTCTTCTACTCCGGTCTTATTGAGTTTCAAGCTGTCGAATAACTTGTCCAAAAAGTCAGAGACCTTGGAATTGTACTCGGTTGGACTTGGGATTATCGACGTTGGAAACCAAAAGTTAGGTGGTACAATCGTACTTTTTGGTACTGGAATATCAGTGGTTGTAGGCGATGCTGTGCTAGTGGCAATACTTTTAAATAGAGTGTCTAGGAATGCAGATTTCTTCGCCATAAACATCGATGGATCTACAACAGGTCCAAAAGGTCCAAACATTCCAGGCAGATATTCTTTTGGTACACTTGCACCACCCATTTTCTTCAGCATTAAATCAATTCCTTCTTCCGGTTCTTCCGCGATTGGGGGAAGAGAAGGATATGCTGGTGGCGGACCCAAGTCTTTTATCTCCGTTTTGCCATCACCCAAAATCGATCGAAGATTCGTTATAGAAGGTTCGTCTACACTTCTTCGTTTACGAAAAAATGGACCTTTCATACTGTAATCAGGCATTGCATCGGCTCCCATAAACGGAGACATAGGTCCAAACTTTGGGCTCATGGGGCCGAATGTAGAAGCGAATGGTCCAAACATTCCACGCTTGTATCCACCACTGCCATCACTTATTTTAGTTTTGCCTGAATCTTGTAACAGTAATCCTGATGTTTTATCAGGCAATACATTTGATCCTTCGCCAGCATTATAAAAAGATCCTTCACTAGCACCGTATGGCATAAACGGTTTGAAGTTCGGCGGGTACGCTGGACCCATACCACCAAATAAATTACTTAACATATCAGTCTTCTTAGAAATCATCGTTTTAGGGTCGACAAATTTTGGAAAAAATGGAGATTTTGGCATGTAAGGTACTGATATTGTATCTATTCCTGATGGAGGTGGTCCAAGTGCCCTTGAATAAGCTAAAAATTACATAATAAAGAATTGTGCATTTAACATGATATACCAGCACTATGAACTTTCTACCATCGAATGACTCCATCAAACATTTAACCAGAGAAATACATTTACTGTGCAAAGAACATTTGTGCATTTTTTCAACTAAAGAGTAACATTTGAAAGAAAATAAAGTTTTATATTACCAGATTTGGGAGCGAAGTTCATCCATCCTGTTGCGGGTGGTGCTTTAACAGCTGCACTAGCTGCTAAAGTTACCAAGCAGGAAGAAAGCAGAAGTCTTTCCTTTAGAAGCATATTGAGCCAAGTTATTAGAACTACGTTCTGTTACTCCTTTTATACCAGCAGCCACACAATAATTCTTGCAAAGTCTTTGGGATTATCAACATGGATCCATTTAAAGTGCCAATAGACTCATTATAATAATCCATTCGTCGTATGTGGAATAAGCACTTGTGTATTATAATTAGTCAATTCAATTATCTTCCACTGTATACGAGAACAATTTCCTTCTTACATACTTTAATATGTACTGTCACCTCTTAACTTTGCTGTTATTAGTAAGTACATATCTATGTCTTTTACTATTATTCTTTTTATTTTAAAATTGTGTATAATATGTTACGTATATTTTGCAAGTTATAAATATACAATATGATGCTATATGTAATGACTCAAATCTAAATTTAATAGCTTAACAATAACTAGAATTCTTATGTATATCTTTTTTGTTAAAATTGGGATTACCGTTCTTTTTTTTATAAAAACATTTATATGATACAGAAATATTGTTAAACATAATGCATCTTTAATTTACTGATAATTTTTTATTCGAATGAAATAATCATTATGATGTTATTCATATTGGGTTGGGGCGGAACGATTTTGCGATCCGATTTGTAATCAGATTTCGATCGACTTGCAGATGAGCTTGGGAGAAATACTATTCATTTGTTCGCAATAATGTGGTAGTGCAGCTGTTTTCATTATTTCATAATTATATTTAAGTCCTGAAGAATTTTGCGAGACGTGCCAACCTGTTCAAAAAACTGTCATTAGAAAAAAATAATAAAAGATTACGTTCTAGTAAAACGAAACAATTTCATGATAGTGAGTAATGTTTTTTCGTAAAATTTATAATATAATTTTTTTATTCGTAGAAATAAGAATTTTAACATTCTTTTCTTCGATGAAAGTGTGTAAAATCATTTATAATTAAAGGGTAATACAAATTTCAATTGAAGTGAGAAAAGATTTCCCACCTTTGCGTGTATTTAATTATTATTAAAATAAATTACTATGTTTCAGTAATAATGGAAATGAAAAATAAAGTGTCAGATGTTGCTTCCACCTTTAATGATTTTCCACTATCCTGGAATATATCGCAGAGCCTTACCAAAAATACAGATATTTCTAATACGATAAGTCAATTGTTAAATGCATATCAACCTGATAATGGTATTGCTGAATATGAACATGTGCTGGAAACTCTGCTTCTGTTATCAGAAAACTTTGACAGTAGTACTCGTGAGCAAATAATTTCTATGGTACCATGGCCAAAAGGTTCTTCAGAGGATGAAATAAAAGCTGTAATATTTAAAACTACAGGCTTAATTGGAAACAGCATGCCACCATATCATAAGTATGCTTTTATTGAAGTATTATCTATTGTTCTTGTGTTTTATTAGAAATAATTATACTATTTCTTATTACAAAGACTTACCATTGTCTCTGAAGATAAGATTAATGCAAAAGTTGCAGATGAAAATAAGAAGGATATTAATCAAAATCAAAATGGTCTTGCGAATATAAATTCTCAAACTTCCGAATTTAATACCAATTATCACATTTCGCTGGAATGTGAAAATTCATCCCAAGTATAATTCAAAATTCTCACAATTTACTCATTTTAAATACAGAAAATATAAATGACTATTTTCGTTTATACAGCTGATGCCTTCAGTTTCTAATATGTTTCGAGGTTTCCCTTCAAATGAGATTTCAATGATTCACAGTCATGTAAAAAATGCCAATCATATATATGATACATTGGATTATAATGTTCCATGTTCAAAGTTTGGCTCGGATGTTAAACCAAATTTTGTACTCAACAATGTCCAACAAACAAAACCATTAAAAGTCCCATCAAATTTAAACTGCAAATGGTTTCATGCACCTCGTTTAATGTATGAAAATAGTTCTTACAAAGTTCCTACATCCCATCAACAAGGCCTTTTTAGATCAATGGGTAATAAATGTTTTCAACTACCTGTTACTAACATCAGTAATTATAATGAATACGACATAAATATGCCCCACCTATTATATCAGGTTCGTGAAAATATATTAAAAATCTTATTACAATTACAATACAATTTTTCCATAATCAACAAAGTAATAATTTCAGGATAACACATATTATGAAAGAAATGCTTATGGCAGTGGGACAATGTTGGGAAGTCAAAATGTAAAAGATGTAACCAACTGTAAAATAGAAGAGAATGAACAAAGAGAAGAACAAAACAAATCTGTTCAAAGGCAAAATAAAAATTTCCAATATTTGTACACTAAAGATGTTAATGAAGATATAAAGGAAAATGATAGTGATAATAATGAAATTAAAAATTTTAATATGGAAATACAAAAATATTTTGAGCTACAGATAAAGGAAAAGGAGAGAAGCATTCAAGAAGATATATATAAAATGGATTTTGTACGTGGGAGTGAAGACAACGAAAATACAACGATTGATACAAACGTAATGGAGCAAAATGATTATTTCAGAATTCACAATTTCAGTAAATGATACCAAACAGATGTATTAACAGGCAATATAAATGATATGTTATAGGCACCTAAAACGGAGAACTTTGTAATGGACAATTTAATCGTTCATAAAAGACTTAAAACAAGCTTACAAGATTTTTTAAAGCGAGCCGAACATAATATATCCAACGGTAATATAATATTTTTTACAATCTTTTATCTTTTTCATATTCTCATTTAATCTGAAAATGTTACAAATATTTCTTCACGTATTGCTAGAATTACCCACCATGCCGAAAACCAGACGAATTCATGCATCTTTTGCATCAAGATGTTGGAAATTAGCAACCAGTCATACGGCGTTGGAAAATGATAATCAATTAGTTTCTCCCGTAACCAACTCTCGTAATTCTCACCTAATAGAAAAAAACATTGATACCTCAGTCTTAGAGAATGCACCAAAGTTAATGGAACGAAAGAAATCGGAGTCGTTAATTACTTGCCCTAAAATCGAACTGTCCAATCCAATTCAAATGCAGATGGTTCGGAAGAATATTGGCTATGGTCTTGATAAAGCACAATTAGAATACGAAAAAAAGAACAATGCAGAGAACATATCCCGCAGGTTCTTATGATAGCTTTTTAAAATACATATTTGACCTATTAATAATTTCTTATAAAAGTCATTAATTATATACATTCAGGTGTACGATGAAAAGAATGGAAGGAAACGATGTAAATGCTCCCCAAAAAACTGCATCAGTTACAGAATTAGCTACTTTTAAGAAACAGTACTATGACACATTGTTGAATATTCAGAAGGCTAAAGGTTTACTGAAACGATTACATGTTTCTTTACGTTTTATGGACCCTTTTTCTAGAGACAAGTAAAAAATACAATATTAACTTCTCAGTGTTTCATGTACATATCATGTTGCAGTGGCAGTGGCGAATTCGTTAGCGATTTCATCCGTGGAAAGCTTCGTTAGATACGATCCATATTCAAATTATTCATATCATCATCATCAGCAGCAGCAGCAGCAACAGCAGCAATCGCAACAGCAGCTGTTGTCACGCCAAGGAAAATTAACATCAAGTCCACAATTCACTGTGCATACAATGGTACAACCTAGATTATCAAACATGCACAATGCCCCATACACCTGGGTGAAGTATAAAGACTTCAGACACCCAATGAGACAATTAAGATTTCAACAGCAAGTAAGATCCTATGAATGCTAAGTACTGTTTTAATTATATCAGTAATCATTAACACCGCTTAGCCATATCATAGTTTGGTCCAGAAGTTCCTTTACTCACCTTTGCATTCATTTCAGCCACCATTCCTATACTCCAAGAACAAGAAGTAAGTTTTCTTTCATAATTATTTATTCAAATACATTGTCTGTACATCACGTACAGATGATACTGAAGTAGACTTTATTGTTTCATGAAAGTGGCTCCACACCTCAGTATACAGGAACAACGAATGTTCAACAATTCGTGCAAGACAAAAACAATCAAGTGAAGCAATGTGTGCAGCGTAAAAAACTGGAGGATATAATCGGCAAATTAAAAGAAATGGAAAACGGTAATGCGAATGATTAAGAGGTTTTCACCGATCCCTAAAGAGAAAGCTAGACCCTTCGATGTTCCAGGTACGTTGATGTGCAAATAATCACATTTTGCACGTACCTCCTCGTACAAATTCGTGCACGCAAATTGAAAACCTTTTAAACGGGGACGAGACTTTATTGAATCGCGTTTAATGTGGGCTTCATTAATTGATAGTATAACAGTAAAACGTGGGCGCCGATTGAATCGAATGCTGAGTCAGGAGAACAGACGTTTGGGTAAAACTTCACATTCGCCTATTTATCTTGCACCAGTTTTTCATCAATTAATAGGAAACATCAAATACGTATATATCTCTCTCATTTTTTCTCAATCGTATTCTTTGGCACTGGTAAAAGATAACAATTGTTAGATTGATCGCGATTGTTTTTAATAATTTCGTTTGTATTTCGGACGATTGCGTGACAATTATTTATCTAATTGTATTTACGCAGAATATAATGACATACTTAGTCGCCGTCAATCGAACCATAATACATGTAACATATTATTAACTAACGAATGTACACGTGTCCATCTTCGAGTAACATTAGACAAAATTGTCTCTAATTACTTAGTACTTTGTGGTATATCGATAATTAACATGTCCACTTTACGCATTTACGACCCTGTACAGCCGATGCTGCACAACAACCATTCATTCGTTTATTCCTAGATGTATAAAACAACCTTTAAAAGAATAAATAATAATGCTAAATTAGGTGTTACATGAATCTTCGATCGTTATTGTCCAGAACAATAGCTATGGAGCGTGACAAATTGCCAAGATATTACATTCAATTGAAAGGGATCTATCACGTAACTCTTGGTAATTTGTCGAGCTGTATCCACCAAGTCGCAATAATAATTCTTCCTTATCCCACATGCATCCGGTATGTTTATCTGTGTAACAAATTCACGATAAAAACATTTGTTACACTTCACATCTGCTATCTAGGATTGGCAGCATCATCTTCAAATCAAAATTGCATCAAACTAAATTTAATATACAATGATGCTATCAATACCTAATGTCTAATTACTTATGATATCAGAACACATCCAAAATGTCCAGACCAGCCGATCATTTTTATTGGGATTATTTATCTACACCTTCTATTTTGCTACCATCCGATGAATGAAAAGTTAGGCCAAAGGATTTTAGCATTGCATAGTTCATAGCTCATATATTTCTTTTGGATTGTCATTGTTCAGTGTCACAGTGATTAATGAACAAGATAGATGTGCATAAGCGAGGCTTCTTCCTATTGAATTTTATTGCTTCGAAAACTACACAACGTATTTTAATGTGGCAGTACTCATTACACCAACAGATGCAAAATAGATTTCCAATGTCTCAAATCAAAATATAATTCATAAATGAACGCTTTACGTATTATAAAAATATTCAACTTTGTACGTTAAGTAAACGTTTAAATTAAATTTTATTTCAAGATAGGCTCTTAAATAAAATTTCAAACGAAGCTGAAAATATAAATTAGGTAAAATTCTAGAAAATAAAATATCACACTGTGTACAGGCAACTTAATATTACACGTAGCAAGTATTGCTATCATAATTATACTGCATAAAACAAAAACAACGATACGTAAAAGAAACTATTTCTTTGTGCGTCAAATGAGTGCTATTTATACACTTTTTTTTGTTGTTTAATTAATATTTCTTTTGGTATTTAATGCCGATTATTTTTAGATATGCTGGTAGCTTCAAGAAGCGTTTGTATTGCAAAGAACATCAACATGTTTTCTCTTAACGAGAATACGATTTTTCTATAAAACATGTCAATTTGTTAGAGTTTGAGAAACACTTGAAAGAAGGGCTTCCATTCGAGGAGTGTATGAGAAATGAAAATAACTCGTGGTCGGAAGACCTGAAGGAAGAATAACAACTACCAGACAAACGAAAACTTCGTACAATATGAATTTTAATCATCTCTTCCATGACTAGTAAGTTTCATTTCCAGTTAGCAACAGTTTCGTTGAAAATAAATCAGACGAAAGTTTGCCAGAAAGTCGACAGTCTTTCTGTTATATTCGAATTTCCTTTTGCCTCAGTGTTACATTTGTAACTACGCTAAAAAAGAAAAGTTTGTATCCTTCCAAGTTAGTCGAAAATTTCAATCCTCTGTAAATATTTGTGCCATAATCTAAAAGCGCTTTCAGCCAGAATAAATACAGAAATATATTAAAAAGTATAACAGTTTTTACACATTAATACAATCTTTAACAGTTTAATTATTTATCATGATGTATGGCAGATCATAGCGAGGTACAGCCTCAGACGTAAAGTTATAAAGAAGTAACGAACTCGTTAGATATACACGACACTCAAGGAGCGTTATATTTCTTCTGGCAGTGTCCGTACATATATATTTTTTTTATGTTTAAACCGACATCTAATCGTATTTTACACCGATTGAATTTTGCACTCAACGACTGACAATGTCGTAGCGGAATGTCCTGGTCTTGGAAACAACTCGCACTTTCAAACGTTTGCTGGTATATCAGCATTTACAATATAAAGGAAAATTACCTTTTTCTTTTTTAATACTTCGTTGTGTTAAAAAAAAGATTGGATTGTAATACCATCGATATATCTGTCACAACGAAGCTGCCATATTACACGTTATTTTCCCTTTTTTTGTTTTTCTTTACAATCCTATATGAACACGCACTTTTCTTATACTATTAATTGATAAGACATTTAGCGTGTTATACACGCCAGTGCCTAAATTAAGTGTCCGATGTGTATGTATACTCTAGTTATCGTATCAAAAGACAAAGTTAGCTGTTATTTATGATCTCAATCGAACTCAGTTAATCCGTTCATGTTTATGTAATCGTAGTGGTCTTCAACAATCAACAGAAGAAACTTAGACCCTAGAAGGGATACATTCTAACATCGCGTGACACTCTTTGACGATAGAAGAGATTCTAAGGGCCAATTAATTTGAGAAACGTAATCGTTCAATAACTTTCAAGATAAATTGTACTTCTAACACGATATGTATGTACTAAAAAATACTTTGCTCTTCAATTTGACGAATAATTGAGAGAGACATGGTTGTCGTACAAAAGTGCTTGACTAGAAACGACTAGAAACTTTCATTTAAAGTAACGAATCAACGCAATTTCGCTGCATGCCGCATTTCCTGACTAAATCGCATTCAAGTTAATACAATAATTAGAGATAGTGCGCATATCCTTACAAAAAACCAGAGATGGACTTTCTAGAATTCTTCAGGCTATAATTACAATGGAGCTTATCTATAAGCTAATCGTTATTGCGTCAAATACATATAATCGTAATGCCGGCTGAAAAGATGTTTCATTGATATATCTTCGATCGAGAAACATAAATGCAATTAATTGGGATGTATCAGTTTCTGTTATTCCTGAGACTTGTAAACTATAGCCTGTAGAATACATTGTAAGTCCATCCCTCTGTGACAATAATATTATTTTAATGAGCATACTTCAGTATTAAAGAGCGATTGGAATAAAGTAATTTAAATGATCGTCCACGCATACTAACTTGTCATAGAAAGATGATACCTGAAGCTGGACCGATACTAATCTTCCAACACTAAATCCCATTCAATTATCGACTGATTCATTTCAAGATACAAGCTGCTTTAATTTTCTCTCATCTATCAGTTTATAATCAAAGCTCACATAAAAAGAAAGAAATAACATAATTAATCGTAAGTGTCAATGAAAATCGGATGATTGAATAACAATGTAGCTTAAACCGAGAAATTAAATATCATAATTCAGATATAAAATACTTTCCATAAAACTGCAAGAAATGTCGAATTTTCATTTAATGAAGAACGAATCAATAAATAAATGGAACTGAATAGCTGAACATAGCTTTGAAGCATGCAATTAAGGTTTTTCGGATTCATGCAAAGGATTGGTAGAATGATCGGTCTAGCTGCATTTTACTAATTATTTATAGAGTCTTTAAGACTTTATATTATGTACACGTTCTTGTACTCTTGAACAATACACAATTCTCACAGTTACTAACAGGTCATCAAGTATGCATGGAGCTCAGAGAACATTGGCATTAAAATACAGTAAAAACGATTAGTCAAATATTCCAGTGTTTTACGTGCTAGTGGTCTTATACTTACAAATCCCATTAAAACTTACTTAGATGTATTATTTGGTACACGATTGGAATAAGGTGACATTGTCTCTATGTCAAAGTCGGGCAGTCTGATTTTGTGACGCAAAATGTTAGGATCCAAATAACTGAAGAGAAAGAAAACTCATCTTGGCAGCAAAATGTACAAGGCAGCAGTAACTTTATACAGAATTCTCAAACATTTTGATACGATGATTTTGTCCCGCTAATTCAACCATGATATACAATGACTTCATTGTCAATATTTCCAACATGGTTTTATCCGCTTAACGGACGTGAAACATACGATCCGTGCCACTTAGATGTTTTTCCAAATTACGTCTGATTTCATGCACAGTCGAAAAAAATCATAAATAAAATACATGAAACAGAGATACAGTTTTCCGTAATCACTGTGCATTACTTTAACGTTAGGGTACACTCCTACGTATGTCAATTTTACATAAAGTCCATTTTCGAACGTTTCGTCTCCAACTTAGAAATCCTTCGACTGAACAACAGAAAGAAAAGATAAATCTTCTTTGTAATGTATAGTAAGAGAAAATGTTTAGTGTCGTCAAATTGCGGAACTATCGTTTCCTGGGAAGCTTTTGTATTTCACAATTGTTCACAAAAGCCATCCACTGCAATGGTCCAATACTGCCTAAGACATGCTCATGCGTTTCCTAATTCAATCAGGCGAAGCTGTAAGGGTCAATAGTCTTGCTAGAGCAAGGTTGAACGTCGTCCGGTGGTGGATGCCATTGTCCAGTCCACATAGCAGTACGGGCCATAGTTATTTCCGTTGCTTCCTCCATACCATTACTAGATGTACATTCCATCTCCCAGTGGAGACCGTTCCGAGTCACTTGGATTGAACTAGTTTCATTTACGCCACGATAGTTCTGTGCGCTATTATTCACTGGCAATTGCAAAGTTTTACTTCTAATTTGTATAGAACCACTGCTACCGTGTTCAGCACCAGACCAAGGTCGGGGTTGTTCAACTGTCTGCAAAGGTAATTTTCGCGGGACGCGCCTAGTTTTAGTATCTTCTGTAATATGACTACTTTCGGCTTTGGTACTCATCAAATTTCCATCACCAGTCGAACTACTGTCGCCTTCTCTTCTTCGTCTTCTCCTTCGCCTCTCAACTTCAACATCCTCTCTTTGTGTATCCTCATTATTTTCTTGGGAATGTAAAAAGTGCTGCCTCGCCGAAGCCCAATGATCTTTTCTGTTAATACCTTGCTTGTACTTTGCATGATTATCATTGCCATGATGACCATTGTTCGTATTTGTATCACTGTCGGCATTTTGTTTCTTCGACTGTTGATTTTTCACAACCCATGAAGCCGGCCTCTTAGGGCTACGGTCTTTCAGAGTAACCTGGACAATTATACTAAGATGAAATATCCGATAATCATTTAGTAAAAATATCAGATAATCATTTAGTAAAAATATCCGATATCGAACAGTTTTGTACGTAACTCAAAAATTTATTAATGTTAAGAAATAAAGGAATATTACAAAGATGTTACTTACTCCAGAAGAGGAAGAATTATCAACAGGCTTATACAGTTGAGCTGGTGTGTGGCTACGGCTATCATCGCTCTTACAGCCAGATGAACTGCGACCGTGTATCCATGAAAGTATAAATGCTAAAAGAGCACACGATAATCCGAGTGCTGCCGCAGCAGATAACTGAGAACGCGTGCGTCTTGGTACCCAGCCTCCACTGTGGTATTCTCGTATAGAAAATGCTAGTAATGCACTACTTAACGCGTAAGACAAGCCTATGCCAGTGAATACCCAAGTATTCTATAAGGAGTGAATTCTATCAGATATATTTGTGTTAAAATATGAAATAAGTAATAATATGAACATTTCACTTACCAGCTTAGTCCAATTGAAAGGAAAAACATATACGACGTGCGAAATATCAAGGAAGAGTAGTAACGCTGTGACTAAGAAACAGAAAACGGCTACGAAGATCATGAAACGTAAACGTCCGACTAGAGGCAACATAAATAGGCTGACCTTGGCAGTGCCGGAACTGCATAATGTCGCCAAACATGCGGCCGATGATATCTGTGTAAAGTGTTCGAATTAATATTGGTTCTGTGATCGGTCAAAGTAGGTACATGAACTTACAAGTAGTAAATATATTACTTACAAGTAACAAGAGTCTAATAACACCAGTAGCTGTTTTAAGATGTCCCTGTATGTCGCAATACAGAACCAAATGACTTGCTCGTGGCCAAGCCAAACCATTAGAGGAAGAGCCATGATGATCTCCATGGCCATAGTGACTATGATAATTTGCGTGTGAGTCCCAAGAATGGACCGTAGAATGAATCTCTGGCGAATCCAGCTCCGAAGATTGGGAGCTGATTTGCCCCCCTGTCCTACTGCCTGCTATTAATATAATTTCAAAAGAATGTATACATTCGCTTATGTTATTATCTATGGATCCATTTACAATCAGAAATAATTTGTATAATTATAAAGACGAGCAAAATTATAATATTCTAATTTGTCAAAATCTTTAAATCTATCAACTACAACTTCTTTTACAATTTTCATACCGATTTCGAAATCCTGAATGTCCTCGGGTCTAGAATATGCAGTAGGTGGTGGTTCCAAGTCGCGAATCTCTTCCAGGAGAAGCACCTCTATCTCGTCGGCTGCATATAAGTCCGAGACCGAGCGAAGATGATGCCGAGTCTCGCTCATTACTTAGGTGCGCTCGCCCGTTTACACCTTCCTGCCTGCCGACGTTCTTTCCTATTTGATTTCCTATTAACCACCATTCGTTACTCATTAGTAACTGCTCCATCTGTCTACTACCCATTGCTTGCCACGTGCCATTTCTAGTTCTGCAAGCAAGCTTTTTCCCTCCGCCTTTGGGCCACACCTACAAAGAATCATAACCAAAAATAAATAAAGGTTTAAACATTTAATCATTTAAATAACAACACTCATGACGAAACAGTTATGACAAAAGTAACATTATAATAGCAATGGTAAAATTGTTGTGATAATACAAGATTATTGTATATATAACAAAAGAGAAAATATATATTGATTAATCAAATTTAATAGAATACTTAAGACATAACTCAAAAGCTGTTTCATATTCGGTATTATGCTTATCCTAACAGATAAACTCACCACACGAAATTTGAAAAATATAAAATACTGTAATCTTTAACAAAATAAATAAAATAAAAACGGGAAAAATCAAATTTACCCGCACAAACACTATATGAATTGTAAAACGATATTATAGATTATTATTATTATATATTTTCTAAATATTTATTCGATCTTATGATAGGTTGGAATTTCCTTGTATTCTATTAGCTAGTACATCGTGCTGTACATGTTTGTTTAAAGATCGCAAATACTAAATTGTATTTCTTATTTTTAACGCACCTACGTACAACAAAAACATAAAACATATACAACGCAAATATAGACTATAAATAAAATACAACTATATTCAATTACATGCAAAAGTACTCTTCGATATGATTATTCTTCTATCGAAGAACGAGGCATAAATTGAATACGAATATTCAAGAAATTTTCTGAATTTTTATTTCCTTCATTTTGTACGGTCAATGTATTTAAATATAAAGTGTATGCGAAAATAAATAGACAAGTGTTCCATAATCAGTTATGTTTTTCTATTAAACTGTCCCTTAATTCCAGATCCACATGTGGTTGCATGTGGTTTTCATCGTGATGTGATGGACGTAGAGATTACCGGTATCGAGAATTTCGCTAAGAATTCGTCGACACGTACCTCGAATTTACTTTCGTTCGTCACGTCGTGTAGATCACATTTTCTTTAAATTTTTCATAATAAACTCATTGACCGTCCAACGAGAAGCCGCCATTGCCTTTTTGCTGTTTTTGCTCATGATCCACGTTCGTTACGACGACCTAGAAACAACAGATGGGGTAACTTGTCTCTCCTTACTCATTGGCTGACTCGTAAAAAATTAGACGAATATTACAATTTTACAACTTCGATATTAATTGTAATTGTCTTATTTAGTATCATCGTATACTGTGAATTTCAAATTGACTTCGTAGTTGTATTAATAAAACCTTGAAATGTGTATTTCTTTAACTTTCGCGTAGCATCAGTCTAAAAGTTTCTCACTTAAATCATAAAATCTTTAGTATCTAAACAATGACAACAACGATGTAAGAGTGATATAAAAATACCTAAATGTATTTTACATAAAATTCATAGTTTTCTCTAAATTTAATATGACTTCTTTCAAAGTTTGTGAATCATTAAGAAAGAAATATTTATTCTATTAATATGTTCATAGTATATTGTGCTTGCCATATTTCCACCGTAGATTCAGCAAATTAATAGATTACAAATTGAAAGATTTCAGTCATACGTAAAATAAAATTGTCTATTATCTTGCCATTTTTGTGTCAATAAAAATTTCTATGTTTTTCTGTTTACAGTATTTTCGGTAATATCGCATTCATAAAAACTGATTCTAACTTGCTCATTGATGGTGGGGAAGATAATGAAACCATACACCCTACACACATGACGACTGTCCATTATTGAAATTGACAGACTGACATCAAAGGAATGTGTCAACGTTCGATTTAGTGCTAAGTAGTCAAAAATATATATACCTTGGTCTATTTTAGGATAATTAATAATGAATATTGAGGAATGGTATATACGAAGTGCGTGATACGTTAAATCACCTATGAAGTACGTGTAATTTTACGTGGTTATAAACATTAATCAAACTTTTACTTCAATCAACTGTCTTCCATCATGAACACGTAGTAAGTATTTGTTAATATTTTAATAATTACGTTTGAAGTTTATGATAAATTGTAATAACATCTATATTCTGTGCTATATTCGTTCATTTATCGCTTATAGCTGATAAGATATCGGCCCACGCGTGAGTGACAGTACAACGCATATTGTTTATTTGTTTAGATTATTCTTAATGTATGAAATAAATAACATAATTTCCTTGATATCTTTGCAATTTTTAGTAACAGAAACGGACCAGGTGTATCGGGAAATGCCTTTGACTGTTGGGTACAAAAGACCAATCTGCACGATGATTCTACCATCATAAAAATGCAACATCAGTTCTGGGTGACAAAGCAAGCTTTGTCACGGAAATTAGGGAAGAAAGAAGATGAATGTATCATTGCATCTGATGCCGAGTTAGATGCTAAGTTGGAATTGTTTCGCAGTATTCAAGAATCATGCTCATACTTACAGAGAATTATTGATAAATATCAAGAAAGGCTATGTAGTGAGTTATTATTTGTTAGAAACAGTGAATATGTGAATAAAAATAAAATGTTATACCAAAATTATTTCTTCCAGATCTTGCGCAGGAAGAGAATGCAATGGGTCGATTTCTTAAGGATGCTGGGAAGCAGGATAAAACAAGAGCTGGCAAAATGATGTCAGCAGTTGGTAAATCATTGTCATATTCTGGCCAGCAAAGGCTTGCCTTAAGAGCACCGTTAGGCCGTTTATATCAGGAAGTAGAAACATTCAGGCAAAGAGCCATAGAGGACACATTACAAAATGTTCAAGCAATGGAGAAAACACGTACTGAATATAGAGCTGCTCTATCATGGATGAAGAATGTTTCTCAGGAGTTAGATCCTGATACATCTAAACAGCTAGAAAGATTTAGGAAAGTTCAAACACGTGTCAGACAGTATGTAGTATTTTCATATATATTATGTTCTATATTGTTACATATTTGAATGCTTTAAAATATCCTTTGTGTTCTGAAAAATGTAGAGGCAAAATAGCCTTTGACAGCTTGGCTCTGGATTGCCTTCAAAAAGTAGATCTGTTAGCAGCAGCAAGGTGTAACATGTTTAGCCATGCCTTAGTTTTGTACCAAAGCACACTTCTAAACTTCACCAAAAAATCTGCACAAGCATATTCCACAATAGCAAACAGTTTTAAAGGATATCAAAGATATGACTTTATGGTTGTAAGAGAACTCGTCGAACCTTCGAGTAAATTAGCTCAGGAGACTGGAGGTGATGATGATCCTGATGAGAAGGACAAGTAAGTTACAAAACTTAAATATATCGTAAAAAAATGCAATTATCTGTGTAAAAATATTTTACCTTTTATAGTTTACCATTCTTTGATATGGACTATCACGATAATGTCGAGGAAGCGGAAGAAATGAAGCCGACAATGGATTCTACACTCAAGAATGGTAGACAAAGTGAGAAACTTTTGGACATTGATAGCGATTCAAAAAATATACTTGAATTAGAAGGGTTGAATATGAGTCCAAGTTCCTCGAAAAATGGAATTGTACAACACACTTCTAATACAGAGCATCACAAAGATCTTGACCAATTTTTTGGAAATTTAATTATAAGTGAGAATATTTCTTGTGACACTGAACAATTAACTGAGAAAGTACAAGAAGGCAATCAGAATAAAATAGACAAAAATAATATCGAACAAAATTTAACAATGGATATATTCGGCGGTGGTAACACGAGCTTTAATTTAACGAATCTTTCCTGCTTGGATTTACAAAGCGATGAACAGCAGTCTCTAAATTCTTTAACATCCGAAAGTGCGGCTCTTTTGAACGATATTCTTGCTGAAAAATCAAATCCTGGCAATGAATGGGAGGCATTCTCTAGTGATACCTTTTTGCCACCAAATATACTAAAGCAAAGTTTAGGTGATGCAGCACTTGGTGTTGGGCAAAAGAGTATGCCGATTAATACGGACGATAAAGTAAGTAATTAAAGAATTATTATGACTTTACCATTTAATGATTCCACAATAAAATCATGTTAATTATACTTAATATTTGTTTTTTGTTCAGTCTCACCGTAAAGAAAAAATATGTTATACTTCATAAAATGAAATTATTTTGGTAACCAAATTCTTAATGGTATTATCTTATGTTTCTTTTTTAGAAAAAGAATAAGACTGGAAAACAGAAGGGAAATTCTTGGTTGGACTTATTTGCAGAGTTGGATCCATTGGCTAATAATCCAATGGAAAATCTTTCGAGTGATAGTAATGCTTCTGCTTAATTGACACAGTGCTTAAACTTGTATTATCGTGGAATGATCATTATTTGTTGGAATTTGTAACAACGATCGAAAGAAAGATGAAAATTTTATTTTTCATCGGATAGAATGATATTGCGAGCATTGTCCAGTTCGTACATTTACATAAATATTCGTATGTATAATTTATAACTTAAAATTCAACATTCCAGATCATGTTACAAAAATCGAGCGACTACTATAGTAAGAATCAAAAGTACTTACATTTCGTAAATGACTTTCCACGTTCCTTACCAAAGATGTACGACTTCACATAGTTTATAAAGAATCTGCTAGTCAAATATTTCTTTTGAGTACGTTAACAGTATTTCTTCCAGATAATAAAATTACTGTGAATTTTCATAAATGCATTTATAGTAAAATATGCCCGATGGGTATAGGTATGTTGTACGAAGATATTTAATTTATTGTTACATCACGATTTTAATTTTTTTTTTAATCAATTTGTTTAATATTGTATTCGCATTGGACAACTTATATTCGGGAGAGATTGTTTCCAAAGCAATTATTATGCAGCGTACATTCTTCTCTAGAAATATACAGAAACTTTGCATATTGCTTTCATTTTTAAATAAAATAAATATGACAAACAGATTTCAGGGTCAGGCATTTTGTTCTTGTATATCTATCCTATATAAATTTAAAGCACTTATGCATCAACAAAGTACGGGATCACAGTATTAACACCAAATGTAATTGTATCTCAAGTATAAAAGAACACTAAATCAAAGTCTAACCTTCGTCAGTAACATCAATGAAGTTCAGGCATCGTAGAACTGTGCTATGGTAGTTTTGACACTGAAATAAAACAAATAAATTCTAGTCTAATAATTTCGTCATGTAAAATAAAAATATATATATAATCTCATTTTCTTCGAAAGGAATACAAAAATAGTAAGATTTTTAATATTAATAAATGTTTTGCCATACTTATCGAATAATTGAGAATCCTTGGTATGGCGTAATTGCTGCAGAATATGGTAAAGGCCTAATTCTCTTAAACGCGCTTGCCGTTGCGCAGCTCCAGGCTCTTCTTTCCTGACTAGGTTGCACACACAAAAAATTGCTGCAACTTGCAGCTTAACATTGCTATGCATCTAAATTAACATTGCAAATATTATAGATCTGCATCAGCTGGTTGCTTTGTAATTAATAACAGTAATGCAAGAATATGTGTATTTATCGTTGCCCACGCGTACAGAAATATTGAAAATGATTTACACAAGAACGTGGAGAGAATAGAATTTTACGAACCATATAATCCATAAGTTTTTTAAGCACATCTTCATTCGCCATAATGTGATCTCTCGCTCGATCACCGTCGGCAACGTTCGCTAAAATGCAAAGCGCTTGTTCTTTAACATCTGCTGGATGCTCGGGATCTTCCAAAACTAATATAACAGCTTGCATAACATGAGCGGCATGTTCACCCATTATACGATCTATATGTGCTTTCGTAGAGAGTAAGTTTCTTAATAAACCCAGCGTCTTCATTAGAACGGCTAATTCTGGATCAGCCAGGAGACGAAAAATCTGATCGGTTCCCAGACATGATAATATTTGTGATTTTACTCGCTGCTCTGCTTGGAAAGCGACATTCATTAATGCCCAAATTCCGTTTAATCTTAGCGCTGGATCGGGCCGTTTCGTAAGCGAGCACAATAATTCTACTCCACCAGATTCGAGAATGGGTTCTTTGCTTGGACTAAATTCCAATAATAAGTTACATAAAGTACTCGAGGCAACAGTTAATAAATCATCTTCACTCTCGCTTCTACCTATATGATATAACCACATTAATATTTGATGATCGTAAATTTACGAAATTTTACTTAATTATCGACAATTTGTACAACAAGTCATTATTTATTCTTTCTATAAAATTGTATATCTCACATCTCAGGAAACGTATAAAAGTATTAAATAACAGTGCACGAAATATTCTGCACATTTTTATCGATAATAATTTATACTTAGAGTAATTCTAAGGAAGATAAAGAGATCTTGTTGAATGTACATCAATTCAGTACTCAAAGTTAATAGATATATGTGATATACATTTCTTACTTATGTAGTAATGATATAAATATCATATTTTACCCTCTAATCCTTTGTCTGCCCCATGCAACAACTGCATGAGCGGTCTCCAAACTGCGTGATCTTGAAACGTCGTTCGAAGTTGTTGTACACTCCTCGAAAGAGAATGAAGACATCTGACCGCAGCTAAACGGACACGAGAACCGCCAGGATCTTGAAGACCTGACACTACTTGTTCCATGAGACTTTCAGTTTCAATGATACGTTTACGGATATCTTCGTCATTGGCGCCCAAAGATGCGAATGCTCTAAATGCAGCCTGTCGCATATCTTGGGTTAACGTGGCATCTTGTACCTAGTAATGACGTACTATTACACTTTAGTATTATATGCAGTGAAAAGTACTTTAAAACGTTTATTTCATTTACTTGAGGATGAGGTCGCAATAGTTCCGCAAGTGTTGGAATTAGATGATTACTAATAGAAGCTAGACGTTGCAGATCAGTATCAACTTCTGTGAGATAAGCCAATGTTTCAGCTGCAGCTACTCTTTCACGAGGTGGTCGATCTCGATGGCAGAGTCTTACTAGACAGGGTAGAGCACGATATACGACTCTTGGGTCTGTAGATGGTAGTGCTCCTGCCCTATGCATATAAGCAATGCATCTTGCGGCTTCGAGCTGTATTAGGGAACTTCTCTCACGGCCCATTAGTTGCCCCAGTGCTACAGGCACAAGCCTACCCTGTAAAGTGTTACTTGTTGTTGTTGAAGCAACGATAGCAGAGACCATGTGATTTTGATAACACATATTTGCTAAGCATGCTAGTGCTGGTAATTGCACATCAGCTAATGGAGAATGTAATTGCGTTGCCAGTGTTTCAACTGCACCACCCTTCGATAATGCATTTTGTTCTTCTGCTGTCTAATGGACAAAACAGAAATTAATTATACAAATAAGTGTTATACATTACTTCTTTATATTTTGTGTTTTTACCTTACATGCTGTCGTTAAAATTGTTGCTACACAAACTTGACAAATAACTGATCGACTTGCTAATGATAATAGTCTTGGTACCAAGGCAGGATCTTGGTATATAGAATGCACTGGTGCTGCTGCATGTTGAAATACTGTGCGTAAGCAGCGTAAACAGGCTTCATTTAATAAATCTGAAACTTTTGGTTTTCCTTCCAGAGGTATTTCAGAGATAGGTGTAGATAGTAGTACTTGAAGTAGTAATGGTACTACACCAAGATCTATAAGTGCTAATACATGTTGGTCTGTTCCTTTGGCTAGAGAACCCAAAGTTACCGCGGATTCAAGACGTATAAGATCTCCAACTGTGCCCGAAGAATCTCCAAGAAGTTGCAGCAGACGTGGTACGACACCTTGTGCTATTACTGAACCTTTCTGCCTATTACTTCCAATAACAGAGTTCTTTAAACATCTGAAAAAAGTAAACAGGGATAAATTAGAAGAGAATAACATCATGAATATATCGGATAGTTGTTCACAGAAAAATGAATCATTAAAGTATTATAAAAGAAGTATCAAAATTTAACTTGATCAAGTAACTTATTTTTCACGGTTATACTAATTTGTATATTAAGCTGATTGTGACAAATAATATTATTCAACACCTCCCCCTTGGAGGTTAAGTGCCATTACACTCACATAATAGCTTCCAAACATTTTTGGGGATCAGGAGAATATAGCTCGTCAATGTAACTCCGTGAGCTCTCGACATCCTGCATTATAATCAAAGAGTCATTCGTTTGTTGTAATTCTATGAAGGCAGATAAAAAGAACGACTCGATTGTCAAAAGCAGAAGAAAACCGGTGACACACTCTTAACCCGATATTGTCGACTTACCATGAATGGCTGCATCACCGAAACCATATTTCTTTTATTACGCTTTTACGTAAATATACCACGGCATTTATTTTAAATAATTCTTGACCAATCGACCACCACGAGGAATCGTCAATTCAGTTTCAGGGGCTCCAAGCTTAAATAAGACCTCGATGCACAAATTACTTAGCCCGCACATAATAGATGGCTGCAATGTCGCTGAACTTACTGCCCTCTACGTTAGATTTATTACTTCCATTTTATTAGATTCTTCAGTAAACAATATAACATGCATGAGGTGTTTGGATGAAGTCGGATACCCGAGCATTTATATATGTTTTTTAAATCTATGAAAAATAATTATGGGTAAAAGTATAAACGGAATGTGGAATATATTTATAATGGGCTGAATTGTTCACTTATCCTACGACGGTAATCGTATTACAATCTTAACGTCTAAAACTAAATTGTTAAGACACATAACCCAACTTTTATGCAACAGTACCTAGAACCTATAATCACTGACGGGACAGTAAACTTTGCAAGCAATGTATTGTTTCAGCAGCATTTTGTACGTTTTGTAATAATCGTAATAATCGTAAGGTTCTGAAATTACATTACCATTTTAGTATCACAGTCAACTTTACCGATCATATGCGTTTGTTTTGACTGAAAAAAAACGATTTGCAGAATGTTATACTTTGGAGATAATAATAATTGAAAGCTTGAATCTACGGGCCATAATGAATTCGAGTTAGAGCCTTTGCGTTCTTAGCAGTTCTTAGTCATCATAGCCATCGATAATAATGTTATAATTCTTTTTCATTATATTTGAATTCAAATGAAATTTGCAAACGAGCTTTATCCACCTTAAATAAGGGAAGTAATAATATTCTCTAGAAATTGTAATATTTATTTTTTTCCGATATCATTGCGGTAATCGTTTGATGTTACTTTAGTATTATGTGGCACGAATTTGACAAAGTTAGTTGAAATATATTTAATCATAAGATAAAAACTTTCTTTTTTACTACGAAATAGTGATTTTCATTTTGCAACTATTACCGCTCAACGACTGTTTTGAAACCATTTGAACCCTGTAATGGAACGCGCGGGTAAATCGGTTAGTCACAAAAAGTAAGGTTGGATTAAAGATTTAAAATTTTTTAAAAATTTATATATGATAAAATCGATCAATCATGATTATTGAATCACTCAACGAATACCTCGAAACTTTAGCTGGCTACATATACGATAATGATAAATTGGTATGCAATGAACATTTATCTTTATATGCAATAAATCTGCATAAACATTAAAAAAATATATTTTCAGGTAACATATAAGTGGCTTAGCAAAGAGTTAGAGATTCATGTTAACATTGCAAAGCATGTTTTATGGGAATTCGTACAAACACGTCAGGGAGAAGAATTGGAATGTACATTTTTGTTAATAGGAACTTTACCTGATGGTGGTATGCGAGTAGAAGTTGTAAAGCAGGAAAATTTAGATACAGCTAAAAAAAAGTTTAGCAAACTCATTTCTGAACATATTTATAGTCTGCAGAAAGTACTTCCAGATATAAATCTTCTTGCAATTGCTGGAGATGGAGATGTTCAATTTAGTGCTATTAAGTGCAATGAAAGTATTGAGCGTAGTGACGAGGAAATGCATGCATTACGCTGGGGAGTATTAAAAAAAAATGTACAAGTTGTATCTGAACATAAATCTTCTGTAAAGCCCATTGCTGAAGTCACTACAGAAACAAGACAGAAGAGTCCAGAGAAGAAAACTACAGAGGTTAAGCAAACTGCTCAGAAGAAAGGCTTCAACAGTCTATTTGGAAAGGCTAATAATAAGCAAAAAAATATTGTATTATCCAATGAAGAGAAAAGAGAACCAGAAACTTCAAAGAAAGGAAAGCAGATTTCTCCCAAACAGAATGGATCTACATCACCAAAGAAGAAAATACAGAAAAGTGGAATGGACTGTTTCCTTGAACAAGGAAAGCATCAAGAAAAGAAAAATTCACCACCTGCAGTGAAGAATAATGTGACAAATTCTACAGTGAAAGAAAAAGAAAAAGAGAAAACTACTTCTGAAAAAAATAATATAGGAAAGAATAATGCACGAGGAAAGAAACGGAATCGTAGTAAAGAAGTAAAGGCTAATGTTATCAAACGGAAACGCATTACAGTAAAAAGTGATTCTAGTGAAGCAGAATCATCCAATGCAGAAGAGGAGGAGGAGCAATCACCTCCATCACCAGAACCACAACCAGAACCTGTTGTTTCAATACGTTCACCATCTCCACCTAAAGTCAAACATGAAGGTGGGAAGCGCAAAGTTTTGAGAATGGTAGACAAAACGTTTGAAGAAGATGGTTATCTTGTAACGAAAAAAGTGCACGTTTATGAAAGTTGCTCAGAAGATGAAGTTGAAATTGAAATGAAGAAATCTGTAACACCTGAATCTCGTCCGGAACCCAAAGGGAAAAAGAATACAAAGCAGACAACATTAATAAATTTTTTCAAAAAATCTTAATACAGTATACATTATCTCAAAACTGGAAACCAAGTGCTTTGCTATGCATGAGCAACTACCCTTTAATGATAATGTTAATATAATAATTATAATAATATATTTTTTCAAAAATTTGTTAATAATAAGGATTCAAAAGTTGAAATAAAATTGTTATACTTTTAAATCAATTATGAAGGGACATTTGTTAACGGATGAATTGCCTTATTCAGTTCCTGTTATAAAATAAGTACTATGAAATAGATATACAATCATCTGCCAAACATCATTATCAGATATCTTATCACAGGCAAAGCTACAGTCATACTGTACCTTCAGTTACATGAGTAATAATAACTATTCAGTGACTGTAGGTCAGCCAGACACATTTTTTTTGACATAAATTTAGTTTGTACTGATAAAATGTTTATTTATTTACATATACTTGTGATTTGCTTTTTATGCATAATACGAAGTTCTATGTGCGATATATGTTCAACATGTTTATGCATCACCACAGGTATACAAAATTACTTTCAAATGAAGTATCATTTATAATGTGTTGCTTTTGTATTAAATATATAATTCATCAAAAGTGATGATGTTTATTTTGTAATATATCCACAAATTTTAAAAACATACTCTTTTATCAATTCTAAGAACTAAGTATAACAATATTCATTTTTATAGATGAGGGCCCAATAATTAACTGCCATGGACAAGATTTGGGAGATAATGATATGCTTAATTTCGATCTTTTGATGTTGAATAAGCATGAAACATTAAATGAGCTCATTCTGTCAAAGAATAATATCATCCAATTACCTGGTAATTTGCTAAAAAAACTGAAGCATTTAAAAAGTTTAAACTTATCGGGAAACCTCCTAACAGAGATACATATAGGAGAGTTTGCAGATCTGGATAATCTTGAAAACATAAATTTCAGTAAAAATCAGTTAAAGACATTTGATGACTCATTTCTAAAAGTACTTCCAACACTGATGTCACTGAATCTTAGTTACAACAATATTGAATTGATAGAACATACAATAGATGAAAATATGGGGAAGCTAAATATCTTAGATCTATCTCATAACAATATATCCAATTTACCTAATAATTACTTTGATACTATTCAAAGTTTACAGTATTTGGACTTATCTTTCAATAAGATCCATGCTTTAACAGAAAATATATTAATAAATCTTAGTTCTTTAAAAATATTTTATATAAACAATAATTTTCTCACTTCCCTACATCTGCAAGAATTTCCAAATTCGTTACTTGAACTGTATTCTGGATACAATTCAATTGAACAGATATTTTATAAATCATCTCAAATACAAACACTTAGTATTGAATACAACAACATCTCTCATATAGAAAGAAACATAATAACATTGAATCACATACAACATTTGAATGTCAGTGGAAATACATTAACTGAGTTCCCTGATATTGTACTGAACGAATTAATCACATTGGATATTTCTTCTAACAAATATTCTGATATTCCTGAAACATTATCTAAGCAAAATTTTCCACTGTTACGAAATCTTAATGTTAGTAACAATCCCATTGAAAAACTAAAGATTCAAACGAATTTGAACCTACATTCATTTACTGCGAATAACATAAGTACATTGAAAACAATTGATGAAGATGCATTTTCAAAACTCGAAGTTCCGGAAAATGACTGTATGAATCTCAGTATAAGCAATAATGAAAAGTTGTCCTTTATTCATGAAAAGGCATTACAGAATTTGAGTATATGTTCTGTAAGTAAATTCATTACTTGAATGAAATGATATTTAGAAATAAATCTCATCAAATATAATAATATTCTTTTACCATATTAGCTGGATTTAAGCAATAATCACCTCAGTTATGTCTCATCAAAATTAATTACAATCAATGATAGCTTTATCATGGATAACATCAATCTTCAAGGAAATCCATTTAATTGTAACTGTTCCATACAATGGATGCTGAACGATTTATTACCAAAACTATATTCTAAACAGCCACATCTTTTGGAAAATTTAAGGTACAGCTGATTAATTACATCATTAAATTTTAAAGAATATTAATATTGTAATAATTTTTTATCTTTTATATTAGATGCGCCCAGCCACTACAAATATCAAACAAAAGGATAGTGCATTGGTATGGATGGAAAGGACAAGTTTTCTGCAGTGATACATCAGATTTTGTTGAGAACTTAACAATGGATGTTTCTGACGTTTCGAGTAGTAGAATAATAATTGATTCAAGTCCTGGTTTGCTTGCTGTTTTAGGAATATCTATAACTATATTTGCGATATTGGTGATAGTGGGCCTTCTACTATCACGGAAATTATACATGAAACGAAGTAGAATGAATAGAAGGTTTTGAAATCCATTATTTTCATTGTATAAATTCATTGCACTCTCATAAATTAATTTAGAAAGTAGAGCATAAATAGTATTTATAAAAAATATGAAAACCGTATAACAGTTCACCGAATTTAGTGCCTTTTATACAGAAAAATTTGAAATATAAGGCAGTTAAATACTTTCTTCTTTTATCTGAATACTTTCATTTGTGCTAGAAGAAGCAAATTTTTCCAACGACCATTATAATAGAAGAACGTCAAGAGTAATACGTCGTTGTATAATAAAAATGATAAAGAATTTATTAAATCGAAAACGAAATTAAATTTTTTTAACCACTATCTTTCTTTCCTTCATAGCATTCTATATTACCTACAAATTTCTGAAAAGCATAGCATAATTGTGGGTATTCATAATTGAAAAAATGTTAGTAAGATAAGAGTTTCTGAAAAGTTGCAAAATATAAATGTTGAGCATAGAAATTTCATTTCTATCAGAAATTTCATTTCTATCAGAAATTTCATTTTAAGACTACAAATTATTTAATTAATAAATAACTTCATAAAATTACTATATTCCCCTGCGACGTTGTCATAGATTGCTGCATTAGAGTTAATTTTATTAGCCGATTGTGTTGTTTACGATCGCAGACACGGTAAAGACATTATAATAATGTCTTATTATTATGAAACCTTACCCGAGTTCTCCCTTCCTATAGATTTTTGTATTTCCCTCTCTGTTTCTCTCATGCGCACGCATTGCCCTCTCTCGAAGATATTTGAAATGTTTATTGACTGTTTATTATGCTTTGTATGCTTTAGCACACTTTAGCATATCCATCTATATTTATCTATCATCTATACTTATAGCTGTCATAGAAGTTTTGTGTATTTACAGACAATTAATAAATTATCAATAAGGAAAGGTGAAACATATCTCAACCAATATACAAATATTATCAGATTCATTCAACACAT
Organism: Cerceris ruficornis; assembly: GCA_963989415.1. Classification (NCBI taxonomy): domain Eukaryota; kingdom Metazoa; phylum Arthropoda; class Insecta; order Hymenoptera; family Crabronidae; genus Cerceris; species Cerceris ruficornis. The sequence continues at coordinate 11,012,397 of OZ022518.1, read as the reverse complement.
TTCTGGCAATAAAATGGATACCAGTCGCTATTATAAAAATCAATTGGATGATTGTCATAGTGATACTGGAAGTTCCTTTGTCGGCATTGAAAAAGATAACATATGTGTAAGCGCTATTTGAATAGTAATATTACTTAAATTTAAAATATATTTTGAATATCATGCTAATAATTGACCTTTTTTCAGATAACCGATGCATTCAGAGAAAATTTAACAAAATACACAGAAAAACTATTGAATGAATTGGAACATAATGTAAACCAGCTATCGTACCCGCATTTTCTAGATTGTTCCGTGTACACTGGAACAGCTGGACTAGCATATCTGTTCTACAAATATGGATTATGCTTTGAAAGTTCTGCTTATGTCTCTGTATGCACCTCCAATAAGATTTATGTTTAAAGTTTAACTTTTTAAGTGCTGCAGACATTTTTTCTGTCTAAAACATAATTACATTTATGCGAAACATTCAAATTTATATAAAATACTTTATCTTATTATATTATGTTAAATAATACAATCATTTGTATAATACATTAACAATGCATTTCTGTTTTTTAACAGAAAGCAGCAGACCTATTAAAATCATGTGTCACCAAATTTGGAAGCAGACGCGAAATAACATTTTTGACTGGTATAGCAGGACCAATAGCCCTTAGTGCTGTTGTTTGTCATCATCAAGGTAAACTCGCGGAAGCTGCAGAAATGATTGCAAAGTATGTACATTATCCAAAAACATTTTGTGCTTTGTGTCTGTATATGTACTATTAATGTATAAAATATTAGATTGAAATCACTGTCATCGCATGTCTTGGGCAAACACAATCATTTGCCAGACGAATTACTTTATGGCAGGGTTGGCTATTTATTTGCTCTCCTTTTTGTAAATTCAAATATATCTCCACCTCCTATTGAAGATGATATCTTCAAGCAGGTATCGATATAAACATATACATCATACTTTTCACACTCGTAAGAAAACGGGAGTTAATTCCGAAGAAATGACATGAAATTACAATACAGAATAAAATATACTAATTAAAATAAATCTTTCAGATCATTGCAGTCGTTATTAGATCGGGAAATCTATACAGTACGAAAAAGGGTTATAAAGTGCCTATAATGTTTTCTTGGCACGATACTGAATATATTGGAGCTGCTCATGGATTAACAGGAATTCTTTACATATTGCTGCAAGTGCGATACCTTTCTATAATAACTTTCCATAAAATACAAATATTTCTCTTAAGTAACATTAACCCATTTGCATCCGTAAGCGGAATATTCTGCGGATGAAGTACATCTTTTATCACCAGCAGCGAAATATTCCGCCCTGTACAATGTTAAACTGCTGCGCGCAGAAATGCACGGCACTGCGGGTCTTCTGCCGTATTTAGAGTTATGATGCAAATGGGTTAAACACGGAACATCTATTATTTCCGTTTGTAAGAATGTACCTACGTCTTTTTTAGGCACGGCAATACTTAACGGACGAACAGTTACAGGAATATATAAAGCCAGCGTTACAGTATCTTCTAGATATACGTTATAATTCTGGAAACTTTCCTTCTTCAGTTGGAAGTCGTACTGATAAATTAGTGCATTGGTGTCACGGAGCACCTGGAATAGTCATGCTCTTCTGTTTGGCTTACGAGGTCATTATACTTCATACAGTTTCTAATAATATGAATATATACATATTATTGCAGAGCGCATATATATATTACCTCCTACATTTTACAATGAAATAGGTATTCAAAGACGATATATATCTAAAGACTGCTTTGCAATGCGGAGAAGTTGTATGGGAAAGGGGATTGCTTAGAAAAGGATACGGAATATGCCATGGAGTAGCTGGAAATGCTTATACATTTTTATGTCTTTTTCAACAAACAAAGGTTGAGTCAATGGCTTTGTAAATGGTTATGGTACAACGGCTGTTATTTTTAACTGAATCATGTGCTCTTTTTCTTAGGACATTAAACAATTGCACAGGGCTACTCAATTCGCAAGCTGGTGCTTTCATTACGGAAAACACGAGAACCGCACACCTGATGCTCCTTTTTCTTTGTTTGAGGGTATAATGTTCATTAACGTCACGATATATTAACATTATTGTCCAATTTCCTTCGATTTTCAACGATTCTGTCATTTTATAGGTATGGCGGGTACTATTTTCTTCTTGATAGACATGCAAAACCCGGCTCTGGCAAAGTTTCCTGGATACACTGTGTAAAATACATTGATATTCAATAATCGTTTGCCTATCTGTCCAAATCCTTCAAGAGATATTTATGCATCGTCCACTATCAACTCAATGAAGACTGTACTTTCATCGCATTCGTATTTCATTACGAATTACATAATAATACTTCCGTGAATGTGATAATTGTGATATACATGTAATTGAACGTACACAATTTACGTAATAAATTACGACATATGACCCCAGAAATGATGTTTTACTGTAAAGCATGTAATAAAGTGTCAATTTACGAGTATTACAACTGTACTCTGTTCAAATTAAGCTGTATTATAGATCGGATAAAGTTCCGAGATAGCAGAAATTATTGACCTAAGGGTATCTTGCCTGCAAATATTTCTGCATCGCTAAGGCTAGTTGTTGCCAAACAGCCCACGTTATAAGATGTATTCTCGAAAAGTTCGTGCATTCTTGTCTCAAAGAATTGTTTTCAACGACAGTGTGCAACCTGCTATTGTTATTGTAGACAATGCTAAGATACACAGAATCATCAAGAGCCCCGGTTCAAACGAATTAAAGACGCTAGAAGAAGTAAGTATCTTATATTACTTTCGTTACATTCGAAGGAAAGCGGCAGAAATTATTAATATCAGAACTACCGACGATTATTCAGTGCATTTAAACATATTAGACAATTAAGTTACAAAAGGTTCTACATTTTTTTTTCACTTCATCAAACTTCTAAATATTCAACTTTAATTTTGTACATCTATATTGCAAAATGTAAGCTACTAAATCGATCAATTTTATTTCTCATCGTATTACTTGACCCGTCCTTCAGACTACGGACTAAATTTACTTTCGTAGATTAGTGTTAACGTCGTGTACCTCAATAGACCGCTAATTGAACCGTTCTTTCCCTCAGTACAATTACACAATGCTTTATAGAAAATAATGTGGAAAAAATACGAGTGCGTGGAGTGATAATTTTTCAGAATTATCCGGGCATTGCAATCGAAGACTTCGGGTCATTGGTAATTATGCCTGGAATCGTAGATTCACATGTACATGTTAATGAGCCCGGCCGAACGGAATGGGAAGGATTTAATACAGCAACGAGAGCAGCAGCTGCCGGCGGTGTTACCACAATTGCAGACATGCCTTTGTAACGTTGAAATCGTTAAATTTAAAACTTAATCGTTTTAACATTATTACTGTCGCTCAGAATACTCTCTATACTAAATAATATGAAAAATTCAACGTAAGGCATCCTCAAACATTTGAGTTATTTGTATAAGAAACTTAGAAAGCTCATTTCTTATATTCCTTCGGATTAGAAATCCCAAGAATTATTTCATCGACGGTACAAATATCGTTACGTATGGTTCAACTTGCAAATAAATGTATTGTAGGAATTCCATTCCACCTACCACGGGAGTGAAGAATCTTAAAACGAAAGCAAGAGAAGCACACGGAAAGATATATGTCGACGTAGCATTCTGGGGCGGAGTAATACCAGGAAATCAGGTCGGTGTACTAAAAACATTAAAAGCTGCTTCTTCTCCTTTTGACTTCTGCTACCGTCATTAATCACGATTGCCCTCTTATTCTTGAGGTTTCGCAATTACAGTGAGAGACGATCATTTATTTTCGATATCCGTAGAATGAATTGCGACCATTGATAGACGCAGGAGTCGTCGGATTCAAATGCTTTTTGTGTCCGAGCGGAGTCGACGAATTTCCTCATGTGAATGCGAACGACGTTCACGAAGCTCTGACGGCATTAAAGTCGACGGGATCCGTACTCGCGGTAGTTATATTCTTCCGTATATATTACATCATGCTCAAGTTCTTTTTTCTGCGTTATACGGTTACAATTTAGTAACGTCGAAGTAACGTAATTTTGTGGGAAAATTTCATTGCAGTTTCACGCAGAATGCGAAGTCGGAGATACATTAGCTGTTTCGAAAGGTTTGAAAGAACGTTCAATGATTACTTGATATCCGATATTAGTTAGAGTTATACAGTCGGCTTACATTTAGGCGATCCTACGATTTACGAAAACTTTTTGCAATCACGTCCTTGCGATATGGAGAACAGAGCGGTTGAGATGGTCTGCCGGTGGTGTAAAACGTTTGGGTAAAATTTTCCTATCATCTATTTTCCTATAAAGATTCAACAGTCAATTGATATCGGGATGATGACTGTAAAAAGAAAAATGAATTTTCGAATTAGTCGTTAATAATCTGGTGAATATAATTTGTTTAGCGTGCGATGCCACATAGTGCATTTATCTGCCGCGAGCGCCTTGGAGACGATAAGGGATGCAAAAAATGCCGCTGCACCTATAACAGCGGAAACGTGTTATCATTATTTAGTACTCTCAGCGGAAGAAGTACCGCAGAGTGCTACGGAATTTAAATGTTGCCCCCCTATTCGAGAAAAAGTCAATCAAGTAACGAAGTATTCTTTTACCATTATTCTCTCCGTTTTTTGTTCTTTTTTAATTCATATGGTTTTTTAATGCCATGTTATAAAAACTATTAAACTCTTAGGAACAATTATGGAGAGGGCTAAAAGATGGAATATTAGATATGGTTGTTTCGGATCATTCCCCTTGCGTGAAGCAATTGAAAGAAAGCGGGAATTTTCTAACTGCTTGGGGTGGAATTTCATCGTTGCAATTCGGTATGTATTTGTAACAAAGTCCAGAATGTTATATTATAACAACTCTTAAATCGACATACATCAATATTCGAAACCTACTTTGGAGATGTATTTGGACCACAAATACAGCGGAGAAAGTTTACACGAAAATGTGCCTTACTTGACCTTGATTTCGAGTAGTGCACAAACACAAAAATGATTGCAGTGAAGAAATGGGATCCGATCGGAACACATGTACAGTCAGATCGAATGTCAGACTGTGGATAGAGTATCCCCTCTCCTGAGTAAAGCGTGTTAACGATAATATCGAATTATCAGGTGCTTTTTTTCCTCCGTTTTTTTTCAGCTTTGTAGCTACGGCTACTTCGTCTAGGACCTATTGTTTTAGGTAAATTCCGAATAATCGCCGCTACGGTATTTTATGTGATAATTTAAGAAAAATTATTATAAATATATAAATTAGCCAGAGGTGAGGGGGATTCCAACTTGGACTCACTAATTGCGAGTTCGAACCCTTACTTCCTTACTTATCACGGCCTCCGTATAGCGTGTTATCAGGGGCTATGGTGAGTATGAAGTTAGAGACTCAGATTCCCAATTACCGAATCCGAGTTTCAAATTCCCGTTATCTCTGTGAGGCTTTTACGGGATTATTATTTAATATGTTCCGACTTTATTGTTTGGAACCCACGTAAAACTGTGCAGACCTCTGTCTCGTTGCAAGTAGAGGAGTCTAAACTGAAATACGTCTCACTAATTTATCTAAATTCGTTACGTATTATGACAAGCACTGTACTTTATTTTATACTGATAATGTAATAGGATTACCGTTACTGTGGACCGCTGGAAAGATGAGAAACATGACTCTAACCGAATTATCGATGTTCATAAGTGCACGACCCGCGAAACTCTGCGGACTCGATAATCGTAAGGGTACTTTACGTGTCGGTATGGATGCAGACTTTGTTATCTGGGACCCAGAAAGTACTTTCAAGGTACATAGCACTAACAGTTCCTGTAACGATATGATTTTTTTAAATTATGCTAATCGTTAAATATGTATCTTTCGCATTATCTTTGTAGATTGAGGAAGAACGAATTTTTTATAAGAATAAGGTAAAAAGAAATTTAATAAACTTGATCAAATATAAAGGATTTGTTAACAAAATTGGCATTATTGTAGCTAACACCGTATAAGGAGAGGCAGTTATATGGAAAAGTAGTAGCAACCGTCCTGAGAGGAGAATATGTCTTCAAAGACGGGCAATTTTGCGACAGTCCTATGGGAAATTTATTACTAAACGAACAGTTGTTAAAGTAATTATCTGAAGAATGACAATCAAAAATTTTCTTTGTATTTACCATTTACAAAAATAAATAAAATAAAACAAAAAAACTCGATCACTTTGACCGCCATGCGTGAGAAACCAAAAAGAAGAGACAGAGTTCCAAAAGTGAAACGTCGGACAAGTGGTGAATCCACTGTTCGTCGTCATATATTGGTCAACGGGCCACTAATATTCACAGCAGGTCGTATGATGGTATTCGTAAAAGTAGAAGGAGAAATGCTTCCAAAGAGCTCGCGTCGCACGGCAACTTCATTGAATTCTAAGTGCCGATCTAAAGTATCTATACAACACGTATTTATTAACTCTCTATATTAATTCCTTCTTTCTTTCTTTTGTATTATCGCGCTTTAATTATCATGCTGCTTTTACCTAGAACTCACAATTTTAAACAGCTTCATAAATTTTTAAACGACATCTCTAAAAATATTTCACCCGTTTTTACTCTTATGGTATTACGGTAGCTTGAAAATTTTAATGACATAAAAAATTAGATAATATAACGACAAAATATTCCAATAGTAATACATTGAACTGGAAACGGTCAAAATGAAATTAAATCGTGCGGAAAATTCAGGTAGCGAAACGAGTAAACAGTAGCACGAGCAACAAAGACTATCGTAACTTCCTCGAACCATCATTACCTCGAAATACTTGGAATATAAGGCCTTACTACACCAACGAAAGTAAAAGGGTCTTCTCGCCTTTCTTTCTGTAACGTTTAACAAATTAGACGGTGGATCCTCGCTGGGAGGATGGGAGTGGTGATTGTGTGAGTGTTACCACTATCTTTCAGGTGGGCATCTCACGTATAAAAGCGGCTTCTGCCGGCGCCTCGCTTAGTTTCGTTCCGCAGCGACCGATTGTGAAACGACACTTTCGATGTGAGTACCATTCACGAGGCACGATAGTTTTTCTTTTACCGTTTAACAGCCTTTCGATTTTAACCCTGAAACGCTAATCAGACTGTACACGAAATATATTTAGTGCTATGCACGCTCAATCTTCAATTTTGACGGTGGATCATTAACGGATAAAATACGATTGATGTTCTGGTCTTACCACTTGATCTTTTCGTTGAAACGCTGATGGGATTGTACATAGAAGCTGCGTGCGGAAATATGTTTCTTTGCTTTTGAATGGAATGGTTGTTTTCTTTTTCTATACCCTCAAAATATATTTAGAGCTATGTACGGTTAATCTTCAATATTTACGGTGGATTATGAACGGATAAAATACGATTGATGTTTTGCCTTACCAATTAACAAATATCCTTTCGTTTTTAACGTTGAAACGCTGATTGTACTATACATAGAGGCCGCGGGCGGAAATATGTTTCTTTGCTTTCGAATGGGACGGCTGTTTTCTTTTTCTATTTCGTCAAAATATATTTAGAGCTATGTACGTTCAAATCTCAAGTTTCACGGTGGACTATGAACAGATAAAATAAGATTAGTAATTTTGTGGTAAATATCGTTATACATAGTAACAATTTGTGAAATTAGTGCGAAACAGTTTGAACGTTCTTCTTGCGTCGTTTTGAAAAGTACCGGGAAAAGTCGCGGGGGGTGGTGGGTGTGCCTTTTGAAAATTCTTACGCCACTTGATCACTGTAGAATCGAAAATCAAAAAGAAGAAAATAAATTACTGGTCTTTAAGAGTGAGAACCGTGTAAAAATATTCAATTTTCAAATTATAGTAACTGTATGCAACGATGTAATCGTTGGTCAAAGTAATAGTTAATCGATTAACGAAAACGAAGACTCGATCAACGCGTTGAAGTTTTCGATTAATTCAAAATCTTTTTCATTGTGGACGATGATTTCCCACGATTGAATTTATTCGGAATAATCGTTTATCAATCAAATGAATTGTTCGCGTTATTAATATGCTTCGTATTTTCTGCAGCAGTATCTGTTTTGATTTGCATATTTCCGAGAGTTAAGTAAACAATAAAGGAATTAGAATATCCTTCGTGGAAACTAGAGGACAGAATGGCGCAACGAAAACAAGTTTCGTTCGCGTCGTTGAAATCCAATTAACCCATTAAACCTCAGTAGTAAGAAAAATCCTTCTACGCTATTGCGTAAAATACCGTGGCAATTTGCAAAATTGTCCGCGTTAAATTCGACAACGTTTCGCAACAAGCATCAAATTAAGTGTTGCTGAAGCAAAAACATTTTCATAATTAAGAATTTTTTAAGCGCTATTGCAAAACATTACGGCTAAAAGCAACCTTGTTCCATTTAGACTTATTTTAATAATAACTGATCGCACGTAATTGCAAAAACGTTGAATAGTCATTGGCATAGAGATCTTCCTTCTTCGGTGAAAGTGTTTATCGTTTATGTAAGTGGCTTGTGTATACAACCATTAGAAAGACCACATTAAAAATTCAAATTGTATTATCATGTTAACAATTCGTTAAATAAAAAATGTAAATATTTTATTAAATATGATGTTTCCATTAGAATCAAATCGCTCCGAATGCGAAGAGGTTAAAAGTTAATTGGAGAAAGTTCTCCTTATTTTACTACGCATTTATTTTATATCATTATTTACCTTTATACTATTAATTTAGCAATCTATTAATTAAATTTTAAGTAAATAATTAGAGGTATTTAATACGAAGTAAAATTCCGTGTAGAATTCACACAATATTTGTTCTTTTTAAGATTGAAAAAATACAATTCTCTAGTATACACATTCGTGAGAATTTCCTAATTTTTTCCAAGATTTTTGAGCTATTCCTTTTACCTACGTTCTCCGTTACCTCAGGAAAGGATTGTGAGAGAACTGGAACGACCATCTTTCTCACGTTGTGATAAAACTGTCGATAAATATCGTTCCAAATTCCAGCCTCTTACCTGGTAAGGATGAAGCGCGGAACGTTTCGGTCCGTGTATACATCCTTCAGTATTTCGAATGCGTTAATACAATGGTACATTAATAACATTTTCAAAAAAAAAGTGTTACCTCAGTCTTTTAAATTCTCACGCTTCGAGTGATCGTCGACCGAAGGAACTTTTAACGATTTTATTGACGAAAATGTAGCACGTTCTAACTATAATGTCTGTTGGAAAATTACCTCAATTGTGATTAGTATTCAGAGGTTCCGGTTAAACCGGATATGACTAGTTTTCTTGTATTAAGAATTGTTTAAAACCGTTGTAAATATTAAGCAGAATAATTTGAATAAAAATGAATTCTTATTATGCATGCGAAAATATATTTTCTGATTAATTGTTAAATGCCTCATTATTTGATTCTGGCATTGTTACTTTTATCAATATTAACTAACAATGTAACTAATACCTAAGTTACCGGTTAATTTAAAGATAATATTGGGATTATGTATATTTTGAAATTATTGTAAGTATAAAACATTTACCAATACCTGTGTTACTTTGACGGATGTTTTTAAAGTAATTTAGACCGGAAGTTTCTAATTCAAAATTTCATCCATAAATTAAATATTGACCAGCACATTTAAAGATACTCCATAAATAATTTCAAAAAAAATGGAAACGAGGCGATCGATTTAATTTCTTTCACTTTTCAAGGCAGACGTAAAAAATTCAGGATTAGATCATTCCGACGTCTTTGGTAGATCCAGTGTTAATACAACAAATTGTTGTCTTGTTTTAGATGAAACTTCACACGGTATTACTAGGAACATTACTTCTGCTCGGAGTAGCATGGGCATATCCGCAAAAAGACGGCCAGATATTCAGCAATGAGGCTATAAGGCAGGCACAGAATACCTACCTTATCCCGAAAGATGCGACGATACAGAAAGTACAGGAGGGTATTGAATTAGCAGCCTATGAATCGATTCCCGGCGATCAGAAAATCAACCTTTTCGAGATTCTGGGAGAGCACGTGCCTCCGGAGGTCGTGAACAATCTTCAAACTCAGATCGATCAGATAGGACGGAACTAGACACGCTTCTTCCACTTCCCTTTCGTTAACGTCGTCGTTTTCTTGTAAAAAAATACATGATTTAGCTCTAAGTCTTGTAAAGTGTATTTATAAACGCGTGATAACTTTTATCAGTGTACCTAAAATTTTTTTCACTTTTCATAAATAAACGAGTAAAAATGTATCTTGTTTTTTTCTTGTTCTTCGTAATTTAAAACTATGCTATTCTACTCATGAAAACCTATAAAACTGATAACGAGTCAGCCCATTACTTTTATATCGCAGTTAATTACTTATAAAGAATAGTTTCCCGTGGCGGTGCTCGTAGAATTGTACATAAAATTAATGGATCAATGTTTGTATGAATATGTAAAAAATATTTATAATATATAGCAAACATAAATTACATAAGGTCGTTCGGTGATCCTAGTAGAAAAAGTGAATAGTTAATAATTATTAAACTTAATGGAAAGAATAAAAAATCTCAAGTTTTAGTACAAACATATAGGATCGTTCGTAAGTAATAAATTTCTTATGTACGTAAAATACTTAATAAAACGAAAGCGGCAATATTTCTATAAAAAAAATTTAACAATCTACGCGGATTTTCGGACGACAGTTTTATCTCGTAAAAGTGTCATCTTTGAATTGTGAAATCTTGAACTAAGTCAGTTGCCGTTGAATTATGTATGGGGCTAGTGATATGTCGTGGAGAAAGCTGTTGAACCACTAACCAAAGGTATACTTTCACTTCTCCTACATTTATGTTATTATTGAAGCGTCTCTTCTTCAACCATTTATTTGCAAGATGCTGCAAAAGAATTACGGGCACAATCATGTAGAATGTAATATGAAGTTATCGATAAGTTTACTTTCATCTCGAATATTGAATGGACGAAAATGAAAACGGCAAGGCCGCGAGATATGATGAAGATTCACGCTTTCGTTTCACTTTCACTTTCAGGTGAACTCATTAAAACCTTCCACTTCTCTGAAATTCGACAGAGGCGAAATTATGTAAGACATCGGGGATAAAAACTTTAGATTATCTGAAAGGAATATCAGGGATTCCGAGATATTGAGAGAAATTATGGAGATATCTGAAATAAAATGATAGTATAAAAAATGTATTAAGGTGTAATTAAACCGTTATTACAAATGTATAAAGAAATTTGTTTGCAGGCATTTCGTGAATTCTCGAGTACAAAAATTCATGAGCGACCATATGTGTGCATTAGTAATAAATAACTTAAAAAGTATTTATTTCGTTTACCAAAGTACAAATCTCAGAACCATGAAAACAAAATTATCAAAGGTTTTGATCCACTTCAGCTTTCTCCGCTTAACAATGTAATATCTATTTTTTGGGTATTCTTACGTACGACAGTTATCACTAGTACATCGCCTTGCATTGAGATTATATTCTGACAGTGTACCTATCTGTAAGTAACATCTTACCTATCGGTTGTATTATTAAAGAACAATTGCTTCGAAATAAAGTTTAAAAAAAGGGCTTAAAAATGGAAAGAAAAAAGTTAATATTAAAATATTAATTTCAACATAAATGTAGAGCAATTGTCTCAATTCAATAAATTAGTATAAATGTATGTTTTTAAATCGAATTACGGTCCTTTGAAATTATTTTTAGTCGGACGCTATTTGGGTAGTATTTAACAAACGAGTAATGGAATGAAATAGAGTGTGTTAGTATTTATGATCTATCATACACTTAAGATCGATTCCTTTAATTAACGTAGAAATGATAGTTTTATGTACAGGTGATAATTAATATAGAAAATGCGCTCATACATTAACGTCAAATTTCCCACGCGATCTCACATTCATTACAGTCTGTATTACTAAATATCCAAAAATATTCGGAGTACCTCACCGAAATATTAAGTAATATCAACAAGTCATTTGCTAACACAGTTCGAACTTATCAATGCAAGAAAATGTACTATTTCTCTAACATACCCGACGAACGATAAGTAAGAAAGCTTTGCTTAGAATCAACATGATGTTCGTGTTTGTTTTATATGTGCTTTTATCCCATTTATGCGGATGTCTGATATTCACTTCCTGTAACACAACACATCAAAAGAACAATTTATATTAGTGACGTATAAAGAATTTCAGATAATGTTAAAATTAACACGTTGAATGCCATGGGGGTCATCGGTGACCGGCACTATTGAATTCAATGAAATTTCATACGATTTATAAATTGTAACATTTATGAATTTGTTAATTCAGTCAATATCTACGCGTTGGTCTCAAAAAGGTAAAGTCCTGCTGTCTATAAATCTCTTTTTGTCTTTAAAGTTTGTGCTTGGTAAAGATGTGATTTTAATAGAAAAAGTTTCACTTCGGTAGAAATGAAGAAACCAGCGAAATACCGGTGGCATTAAACGTACTAAAATACCATACTAAAAATTCCAATACTTATGCTTTCAATTGATTGTAGGAGATTAATTAATTATGCATACTTGGATTTTTTTGACCCCCTATCATTTCTTTCCGAACTGTCGTCGCGAGACCGTTTCTTACTGCTAGACGAAGAATGGGACGACTTATGCTTATCGTGTTTGTCACTCTTCTTGGGGCTAAACAGAAAGAAATATTCAAATGTAACAACATTGTGGATAATACCACTTACGGCAATCACCTGTGTTTGGATGATTTGGAAGGAGACACTTTCTTGTGTGATCCCCCACTCCGTGATCGATCCGATCTTTAATCATTGAAGTATATAACTTAACAATGTATCAGAAGAACGAAGCGTCTTTCCACATGAAACCCTCGAGCCACTGATCAGGATAATAAATATTGTCTTACCTGTGTTTGGAGGACGACGACGATTTCTTGTCTTTACTGCTGGACGAACTTCTGCGCTTGGAACTGGACGAACTCTTATGCTTCGAATTATGCCTTAACACATGAAAGAAAGTAAGTTAGTAGAAAATTTCTATATTAAATTATATCGAACAACTCACCTATCCTTCGATGGAGAAGACGACTCCTTTCGATTCGATTTCTTCTTTTTACTAGCTTGATAATCATCACGGAAACGTTCTTCCCCTCTTTCCTTGTCTTCCTCAGCTGCCTCTCGTTCCAAATCCGACCAATCTTTACCAGATTCTTCGGAGCTACCCAATCCCTCCTCTAAAAGTGCAAATTTAACAAATATTTGTAATGATTTACTTCTTAAAAAATGTTTACATTATTTGCATGTGTCGCTTCTTTTTGTTTCCAGCTTACCTTCACTATCAGAGTCTTCCGAAGCCTCAGAATATTCCGAGTCGTCGTCCGATTCCTCTTCGCTATCCAAGTCTGAAGGCTATGGATAAAATGATACAAGTAGATATCGCTATCTTCCTATTTTTATTATTATTCAAAATTATTTCAAACCTCATAAGCATCATCTTCCTCTTCTTCTTCATCATCAACATCGTCGTTTTCTGCATCGCTTTCGGGATCTAAGAAAGTCCAGCCACCACTGTCGAAGAATCCTTCAGGATCGTCTGTAATTGTCTTCATGATCTTTGTCCAATTCAACGACTGTATACCTTCAGAGTATCTGATATCGCACGAACTGAAAACAATTAATGTATTGAAATCGCAGATCGAAGCATTGAGAAAATATTCAAAACAAGCGCAACATACTTCAGCCATTCCTTCACGTGATCCAGCATGTTCATAGAAATAGCATTGAGCATCGCGACCTTTCTGTGGTAGTCTTTGAAGACAAAAATCATATCGAAATTCTTCAGATGGAATTGAACTCTTTCAAAATGTACAAGTTCTACATCTTCTAATGTAATAACAAATGGCGGCTAAAAATTTAATAAGAATATTAGTGTCTCGCACAATGTACTCTTTATATAAAGTTATTTCATCGCCAACATCATTACATATAACAATTAAATTCCTAAAGTAATTTACCCATTCAGTAAGATTGACCAAACATCCACTAGTGGGTTGTAAAAGAACAGTGCTTCTATACGGTGCACCGGGAAATCCTAATTCTCGAAACGGTGTATCAAATTCAATTTCTTGTTTCGTCATACTTTCAACCTAAATGAAATTTCAATCAGTGACACTGATATTTTTTAGCCTATTTAGTAAACGGTTGACTTCAGTGACGGTACCTTTTCGCAGAAACTTTTGAAAGCAGTTTTTAATTTATGCCTAAGCTCCCGTTCTGACTGCTCAGCGGCAAGATCATCACGATCGTGCATATGCTGTTGCTTTCCTAAGTCCGTCGTGATTTCACCTACTTCTGTGTAAAACTGTACGTCTATGTGTTTCTTCTTACCGAACATTATTGCATGCTAAATACAATATATAGAATTAGTAACAATTTTATTACGAAAGTAAAGCGCTGAAATGAAGAAAAAAAATCCGTTTAACAATTAAAATTTGTAAGTAATACATACTTTTAAATGGAAATGAAGTAATATTATCATTTCACCATCACACGGTTGGAAGAAGGCATTTTTAATATTATTATAAAGAATATCGACTTTATCGCCTCTAACTGAAGTATAACGAAAACCGTTTGTATGCGCTTCTAAGCTACCAGTCATTCTCTTTGAGACAATATTTGGTCGGATATATAAGTCTTTCAACTTCGGATTGCCCTTGTTCTGTGACAGAATCAAAGTGTCTTGCTTGACAAGATCCTCCTTTTCCCTTTCTTCTGCTTCTCTGTTTTTAAATTTCTTTTGAACTTCTTTTATCAATCTAAATGCTGTATTCAAATTAGACGACGGTGCTGAAATTTCTCCAGGTTCTTTGGTGTTTGTACTCCGATATGTTCTATTATAAAAAACGAAACCAACAGATTTGCAAGTATTTACAATTCGTTAATGGCAACATAATACTTGGCTTTATAGTAAATACTGCGACTGTTTATACTAACACTTCCTTAACAAATGTAGCATCAGGTTGCGGGTAACATCCCCCTTCATTACGACCCATTGTGGCACCAGGATGAAAAAAATTTATTCTGAGATACGTGTAATCCCCTTCGACAGACTGAGAAATGTTTTTAATCGTCGATATGTGAAAGGGTACGGGAATGCCAAAAATGGGTAAAATTACAGTTTCATATTTCTTATCTGAAACATTGATATATGTATGTAAAATGAAATACACGATACTTGAAACACGTATACGCAATCCAATAGTAAAAATAAAACTGCACAACATACCGACATATAACTTCAATTCCTTAACTTCTGGCTCTCTAGGCATGTGACTCAGACTTTTATAAGATACTGTTGATTTACGGACTTTTTCCTGCTCTTTCCCACCAGATTGTTGAGCCAATCGAGCTTTTGCAACTTGGTTTAATTGTTGGGCCAATTCTTTTTGATGCTGCTTTCTTTTCTCTTCTGAACTGTGTTCGGTTCTCAATTTAGATTCTATTACTGTTGATCTCTTTCCACGCCCTACAATCTCAGGTTTGGGTTCATTTTCCTTTCCACTGCCGTCTTCTTCTTCATCGTCTTCGTCTTGTACATATATACCCACGTTCTTTACTTTTTTCTTGGATGGTGTTAAATTTATAGCAGGTTGCCCCTAAAATTCATTATAAGTAATGTGTAAATAAAACGGATCAATATTCCTCGAAGAACATCAGGTAAATGTGCTTAAAGTTACATTGTACTATTACCTCACTCGCCATGACTGTATCACCTATGAAGAGGGCATACATTTTCCCTTCTTTCTCTGTAGCATCTGGATTTGTTAAATTTGACAAACCGACATTAACATTAAATACCATGCCCTTTTTAATTACTGCGTGTGTTTTTGGCCCAATAAGCAAAGAACTTTCTTTGAATTCAATGCCCATTGCGAATCCGAAATTTTTGGTTAAATGATCCAACAATTCTGGCCTCTGATCTTTTACACATTTAACACCTGTCTCATAAACCTCACTTATTTTTACTCCGCTCACTAATTTCTTTAAGATTTCTTCTTCCAGTTGTAAGAGGAAGTTATAGTTATCCTATAACAATTCACAAACGTATACATTATCAATGTACAATGTTTCATCAAGAATGGTAATTTTAAAGATTTTATTTAAGTTTTTAGTTTACCTCAATCGTTTTAGTGGGATTTACTAATAACGTTCTGACTATATTAGAACAGTAAAATCTATAACGCGCTCCGAGCGAACAAACAATGACGCCAAAATGCAAGGTATTTTTGTCACTAACGACACTGAACTTCAGGGAGTAATTTCCGCCACTCTGGATTATTGCAGGATAGCACATGTCTACTTGAGTAATATCAACGCCAGTTACATATTTCTTATTTGTTATAGCAGCATCCACGCCTTCTGCAAGCTTTGAATGCTTAACTTTCTGAAATATAAACAAGGACACGCAATCAATTTTCTATTCGCAATTTTGTGCAGAACTTTACAAAAATTTATGTGAAAATGCATCTTAAATAGCATCTTAAATAAGTAACAACTATACGGACCTTATCTGAGTCTATGATTTCCATTATTTGATCTTTAAGGTACTTTGTGAAAACATCTACGGATACTAAGCATGCCTTCTTTATGGTTAGAATTTCAGCATCCTCTTTCGGACACATTACATACGCGGCACCAGCACTTACATCAACCTGAAAGATTCAAATATTTGTATTTTATAATAATAATCCCAACACTCTTAGAATTATCAATCAGATAATAAAATTTTATATACTTAACATACATTAGGAAGATTAACTTACAATATCAAAAGATTCTGATTTCAGGGCAGCCCTCCATGCATCCATAAAGGCACCTGGATAATTTTCTTTTGAAAAGACACCCAATGTTTTACCTTTCTTACTTTCCTTTATAACTTCAATAAGCTTTGCAAAGTTGGCTTTATCTTCGTCATTCTTTAAAAAATATTGGACATATTTATCAGTTACAAATCATCCAATACAGGAGCAATACATGCAGTAGTTATGACATGAAAATTAATATAATACATAATACATACTCTATCTCTCACAAGCAGTTTCACGACAGGCACTCCAGTATCTTCTGGTTTCTGATCTTCAACTTTTCGTAAAAATTCTATTTTCTTTTTACTAGCCAGGAAGTAAATTGCTTCTTCTGCTAAGATCATTATAGTATCTCTAAGTTCGTAGCTAAGTAGCCATGTCTAAAAAATAATTCCGCATTAGTTACATTGTTAGAAATACAAAGATACTCGAGGTTTCACTAATTCACGGAAGAATGCTACGTAAAAAGGAAAACATTGTCTCTTTATGTCAGTTACATAATTAAAACCAAGAGTTGGCCTCTACAACAAATGTCTGTTCTAAGCTTCGTTTGATATGGCACGCTAAGAATAAATGAAGATAAGTTACATTATACATAAAGCTTCGCAAAAATCTACTTTTTCAAATTAAAAGAATTCGAATTCTTGTAAAAGTCTCAGCCGTGAACAACATAATACAAAATGTAAGAAACGCTCGAGATACATCGCCGAATAAGAAAGTAAGACTTCTCTCACTTGCAATGCCGTTGATTTGCTATAAACGATGTCTTCGTCAGTGCCAACGGCAGAGACGAGACAATCCATTTTACTGAAACTGTCATCTGCACCAACTTCTCCATTCTGTTTAACAAAAGAGATTTATTCAAGCCGTTAGTTGTTCCGTCAACAATGTTAAAGCTGAAATAGACTTAATAATTCCTTACCTTCCACGCGGCATAAAGCCGCTTCATACGCCGAAAGAAGGTATCTTTATCAACGGACACGCTTGCCATAGTTTTTTTGTAATTCGTTCGATGTAGTACAACACGCGGCCGCAAAATCAATCTGACGTAAAATTATAATAAACCTTATCGGCATAAACGATAACGAACAAAACATTCAGACAGTATAAAGGGTTTAGGCGTTATTACATTTTCTTTGGTATTCCTTACAGAATACTGAATACTATCAAAATTCGTTGAACGATGCGGAGATGGCGGGATTTATAACCAAACCGCAACCGTAATCCACAAACTATGGGCCACGCGGCGGGAACGGTTTAATGCGGCGTAGTTATTGCTAGTCAAAGAAAGTAAGTAGCGCCGCCTGTGATTATGCATCGAATCGACTTATATCAACTGCATTTGGCAAACTCAAATTTTTATTGTTTTTCGGTTTTAACTGTTTTCATCATTGTGCCTAGGATCTGCTTTTTTAGGTAGGTTCCGAAACCCATTGAGGGAATGATATATTAAATAATATATTTAAGAAAAATGTCCCAGCGGTGACGAAGGATTTGAACTCGGGGCCACTAATTGCGAATCTGAGCCTTTACCACCTTCAATTATCCGAAGAATACTATATTTTGTTATGGGCTACTCCTATCTACAAAAATCTAAAATCAAAAGCTACGATGTATATCTTCTGTTTTAATATTTTGAATAATTTAAATGAATTGCGATTTCTTCTTTTTGATCGGAAACTGCGATTGGAAGAACCATTGAAATCAGAGATAATCATGATATATAAATTGTATAGACAGATAATCGATATATGAAATTTTACTTTTAATTCGTACGCGCGTTTACTTGGGGGCGCTCTATTCGCAAAGCAATGGCGTCTTTCAAGTTCAAATTGGTTCAAATTAAGAATTTCAATTTTCTTTGACTGAAGCTGCACTTACATTTCTCATTCCAAGCAGTTATAGAATTACATTTAATCTACTATTTCATAGCGAATAATTAAATGGTTTTCAAACAGATTAGCATTAATGGCCCTTTGTCATTTGTAAGTTGCAGTATATTTAAGAAGTTCAGGTTCGTGCGTCCGTCGATTAAACGCCAGATGATTACATTGATACTTTAATTTAATTTTATTGTTCTTATATTAGCAAACAAGTATAATGTCGTTTCTAAATAAAATTTGTCTGTACCGTCTCTCCTCTTCCTTTATCTAGTTTCTTCTTATTCAATTATAAAATATGCAATAATAATTTACATACAGTCATGTATCTTTGTGCATTTCGTACACGTGCGTGCATATGTGTGTATTACATTAAGTAAGCTATTGCAATTAATATAACATGAATATTGACATTTTTAGCTGCAAATTATGAGCAAATTACTAATTTCTGTGAAAACATAGTAAAGTTCTTTATAATACATTGTTCTAACGTTAAATCACATCAATTATGTTGGACTCAGAAAATCTTACGAAATTTGTATAATTAGTAGGATTATACTTGTACACAAATAAGTTAGAGTACGTTTACTACATATATACTTTTGTCCGTAATCATTATCAAACCAATTATTGTATCGTTATTCTTCATCGCTACTACTGACATTACGTAGCGAGCTTTCGTTATGAGATCTATTTTCGACCCTCCCGTATTCTTTGGTAGCATTCGTCGCACCGGAACCGCGAATTGCCCTTAGAGTTCTGTTATTTGAAGTATAGTTTTTCTGTTCATTTGTCTCATTTATCGAAATGTCTTCAGTGGCAAGGATTTCCATAAAGTTTTTTACGAGTTCTACTACGGAAAGGAATGATTCCATTGAGTCGCCATTGCCGTCATCATGCTCTGTCGAAATATCTGAAATAGAATATTTTTATCAAATAGAATTATTGTAAATGAACTTTTTTTCCTTTAAAAGATCCACCTACTGATGGAAATGAATCGTTGATATACATTGAATTTGTTTGATCGATAAATAGACGTGAATTCTTACCGAAATGAAGTTCATAAAATTTTTGCAGATCACTCGGCAGTGCGGAAAAATTGTGATTTACTAAATCCAATAAATATAATAGTATCCGTCGAGATCCAGGAGATAAGTCCTTCTTTATTAACACTTCTCGTGTACATATCATCAGTTTTGTAAACTCTGCTTTGTACATTGCTTTGAAGCATTTTCCATGGAGACCAACCTAAAAAAAACGTATTTTGCAACAGAAAAAGGGCAAATAATTAGTGAAAATGAAAAGTTTAGAAACAAAGTAATTAGTATAGCGATTGAAAAAGCTTATGGTTAATCTTCAGAACAACTTCAAGGCTGAAAATTATACAATTTTATCTATTTATAAAGGGGCAAATTGCATATAAATGTAAAATTCTAATATATACCTGCTCAGCAAACATTCTTATATCTTCCGGTGCTGAGGTTTCAAGTAACATCTCCATATATTCCAATAATGGCAATTCAAAAACTTTTATCCATCTAACATTGTTCATCTTCAAGTAACGATAATTCTCAGCAAGAATAGAAACGGAATTTCGAAACTGTACCATGTTATCTTCCCTTAACTCTTCCCTTCCT
This sequence comes from Cerceris ruficornis, assembly GCA_963989415.1. Taxonomy (NCBI): domain Eukaryota; kingdom Metazoa; phylum Arthropoda; class Insecta; order Hymenoptera; family Crabronidae; genus Cerceris; species Cerceris ruficornis. The sequence goes on along the minus strand of OZ022518.1, from coordinate 10,991,948 downwards.
ATGATTGATGTGATGCATTGTAATTGGTATGAATTCATAAAAGATCCTAATTTATGATATTCAAATAGTATCAGTATGAAAGTTTAATCGATATACTTGTGTAACCCGTTTGTAAAGCAGAAACGAAGTACTTTAGAACATCTCTTCCGCAGTCGCAAGATGCCCTTTTGCATAAGTAATCGTTAGCAGCCATTATAAATTTTTTACCAAATACAGTGTCATCTAGAGCATGATTATACAACGTATCCATAATTCCTCTGTAATGTAATAAAAGTACTATAAGGAATAGCAGAAATATTATTATGCGAAAATAGAATATTAATTTTCAAAAATAATACTTCAAATCTTCCTTATTAGCTGGATCACTGAAGAACTTCTCCATCATTTTAATCCTTTCTGTTGGACTTGTATCATTAGTGGTAAGATTGATCTCCTTAATGATCCCTGAACAGTCAATCTTATTCAAAGAAGGTGGTATTCCTGGTCTAATAGGTTCTAAGTCTTTGTTTAGACCCCAACCACGACCACGACCACGGCCCATTGATGTCATTGTTGGTTCAGGAATTCTTAATCTATCAAGTAAAGGAACGTGCAGATACCTTTTATTTTTCTGTCAAAGTACACATACTAATTTAAAGATAATGTGAAAACATTAAATATAATACTTGACAAATCATTTCATTTCTTAATAGCAAAGACTATACATAGTACGTAATATATAATTATTAAATACGAGAAGATAAATTATGAAAAATATGTTAAATAATATTTTCGTGATAGGTAACCTGTTTTATGGATTCGTTCCTGTATTTGATGAATATTCCGCGAGATATAAGAATTATATTTTAAAACTCCGTTTACTATTCTATATATTATAATTTATTGTAGGCTACTGTAATACAAGCTATATAAATACATTGCCATATACATGTATATCAGTATGCACTATGATTCGCACTGATTCGCACGCAGGCGTACTCTATATATTAAAAATATTCATGTTACTCTCAAGATTAAAGAAATTTATTATCATCCATTCGATACAATTGTTCAACGAACAATGATCATATTTCGAACGAATTTAGAACACTGTAATTTTTACACTGGCAAACAAAATTTTTTGACCACAGTGAAGTTTGAATTAGCCGAAAAGAATAACATTGATCTTCCTCTTTTTTAAAAAGTTTCGTTTTAAGAGAGTCGAATGTTCTATACTTTTGGTAAGTTATTTTAAAAATAACGTCATTCATACAGCAACAATCTACGTCTGTACTGGTCTGTACTTAGTAAGAAGCAACTATAGACTGTAATATTTTGTTTGTATTATTATCATTCTATCTATCCATTGAAAAATAATGAAGAATGAATATGTCAGTTAGAATAAATTAAACCTGTTAATACAACAAATTATGTGTTACTTTGCATTTCAATAATTCTTTTCAGATATAATAAAAAAAAAGGAACAGAAATTTGTTTCTCACATGCTATCCGAAATAAGAATTTTTATTATTACCTGATATGATAACTCACTTAAATTGAATTTCAAATGTATTAAAATAATTAAAGCATGTATGTTGCAAATGCAATTATTTCACATGGAATGCAGCCTAAAATAGTAAATATGGCTACTATCCCGCGAGAACTTGCACCGGGAATATTTCACGTTGATCGCGATATCTTAATTCCACCTGGTTTGTGGCTGATATTAAGCATACATATATACATGTGTACATAGCAGTACATAGTTAATACTTATACGTGTGTACATGTGTGCATTAGAGTTTTCTATCAGGGCGTCAAACACCTTTACCGTAAATGAGAGTCTAATTTTTAACTTATAGTGGACAGAAAAATTCAACTACTTTAGATTCGTAATTGAATTGAAATTTAATACAATTCTCACCTTACGGTAGTTACTATATAATTGCCAAGTTATTTCGGCGGTAACTCATTGACATCGTTATATGTGCGTGCCAATTTATTAGTGTTACCTTATATGTTACCGAGAGAAAGAAATTTAGTTTTATACGGTTAAACGAGTTTTACGAAAGCCAAATGTAAAATAATGTAGTGATCGATTCACGGATGATTCCGATGCCGTCTACCTTTGTTGAGATGATGTTTTTAAATGTACCATTATCTTTCGGATACGAAGAATAATGAGAAAGGCTCTGAAGAGAAAAAAACTTTTCGTAAAATTCCAATACCATCGCGGAAAACTATTTCGTTAGACGTTTCTTGTGAAAGTAATCGGTTTTAATAATCGGTGAATGTAGCGGCTTTTTTTCACGTCAACCGTTTCGGAGCACCTGTGAAAACTGCATTAAAAGTGTTACAACGGATCATGAATGTAAGTATAATCTTTACAGTAATTATTCATTTCAATTGGAAAACAGCTATTTCGACATCTACGAGCAATTGTTTGACACAATATATATCGAGCATGCAATTATCGATATAAGGCACAGTCTCGCATGTTGTATAATCTTGTCACTTTTAGAGATTCTCATTTTGCAAAATTTTTGCGTACAAAACAATTTGAATTTTTATACAATTTTTCGTTTCATTCAGTTAATCCCACATATTCCGGAGATTTACGTTTTCCTTTTATCTCAAAATCCATTCATGATCGTTAAAATGTTTATACAAGATAGTTATAATTAATGCAAATATCACACACTTTATAATATTTCTGTTAATTACGTTAATAAATCTGATATATAAAATCGTATTTGCCATAGTATATAGCTTACAATATATATTACATGGGAATGATATTTAACATGCTCCTTTTGCTTCTTTTATGTAAACTATTTTCAGAATGCCCCGTTCTACATTATTCTGGCACGCAGTAGACATAAACTTGCTTATGTAACTGACGTTAGATTACTGACCCAATATTTGAGCGAATGTATTTCCAATGACACCCTCAGAGTGTAATTACAATTTTGGTCATGATTTTAATGTGAATTGAAGTGAAAAGTTTCAAACTGCTCGTTTGCCTGTTACGAGCTAATTTCTAAAACTGACAGCATGGATCCTGACATAACCTTATGAGTGCAATTATTAAACTAGAGTTTTTTAAGCTTTGTTTGCTTTAAGGGATGAATCTTCATGTTCATAAACATGTGTACGTTATAATTTTATATTAAAATGAGTTATTAATTGTAACAGTAAATAATATAAATTCTTCAGTTTAGAGTGGACTATGTATTGATATATTATTTTATTTCTATGTGAAAAGAAGTGTAAAACGAGAATACTACTTATACTTGAAAAAGTGGATAATAAATCTTATATCATTAAACTTAAACACATATTTATAATTGCCCTTATCGCTTTGGGCTATACATCTTGTGTTTCATGCATTTGATTTTAATTGCAATGGAATGATCAATTTTTACTTGTTTTAATGTTATTTTACAATATAAGTTGCTTATCCATCCCTTGCATGAATGTTTATCTTTCTTACAATTTTATTTTGCTACTTAAAGACATCTGTAATTTTTTATTGTCATTGAATTTTATTTGATTAAAGGATTAAATTTTATATTAGAAACTGCAGGAAGAAATTACTGAAAACCTTTTCAGTAATTACATTAGTGCATTCAATATAATGTGCTTTTCTTAGATGTAAAGTATTTAAATGGTCAATTCAAAGTCCTATTTATATTTATTTCTATATATTTTCACATCAAATTTTATATTTAGGTGGTGAGCATAGCAGAGAGGTGGTGTCGGGAAGGTGGTTGACACGCCTTCAAATTTTTGAGATGATTGAAAGCGTATCACGCAGAGCGTTGAGTGGCTCCAGTGGGAGCTACCACGTTCGTGGCGCTGAATTAGCTAGGAATCGTAGATTAAAATCTCTTTCTGCAACTGTTATTTTTCTTGATGACACCCAACATACATTTCAACTGGATGTAAGTTTATTCTATATGAAATGCAATTCTTATTCTTACAAAAACATTAATCAAGGATTTACAATTATTCTATATCCTTGATATGTATTAAAATGTATATAAATTGCAGAAGAGAGCAAAAGGTCAAACGCTGTTAGATTTGGTGTTTCAACATTTGGAACTTGTTGAAAAGGATTACTTTGGTTTACAGTATGCTGAAAATGGTGCTACAGCAACTGTATCCAACCCTGATGTAATGGTATACATTTTTTATATATCTTAATCCGTTTGTGATAATTGTCTGCTGTATAGCAATTGGATAATCATACTATTTTAACTTTATGTCATTTTAGAGATGGTTGGATCCCACCAAGTTGGTGAAAAAACAGATAAGGAGTAAAGGTAATAATAGTAAATAAAGGAGGTATTATTTGTGTTAATGACATTTAAATTATAATGTTTAATAGAGATAATTACCTTAGGTGGACACTTCTTCTTCAGAGTCAAATTTTATGTATCAGATCCTAGTAAATTGCAGGAGGAATACACTAGATACCAATTTTATTTACAAATACGACGAGATATTTTTCAAGGAAAGCTACAGTTACCACCCAGTACAGCTTGTCTTATTGCAAGTTACACTGTACAGTGTAAGTAAACTATGTGCTAATTGTTATTTTACCGTTAAAATTATTTAAGAAATAATCACAATTGCAATGTAACTTTAGCTGAGTTGGGTGATTACCATCCAGAAGAACACGGTCCAGGATATCTTTCAAGATTACAATTAATACCTGGACAAAGTGAAGAAATGGAAAAAAAGATTGCAGAACTTCATAAACTTCATAAGTATGTTTCATAAAAATACAGTAGACTTTCGTATAATGAGATATCACAACTCTTTTTATATATATAACGCGATTCTCGCACGACGCGCCATAAAATGAAATGCGTGAATTTCTCGTTTACTTTAGTCATAGCTTATTACCTCTATTGCTATTGATTTCATCTGTTTCCTATAACGCAATTTTATACAATTTGTAATGTATTAACCGTGTTATACGAAAATGTGGTATAACTGTATCATGAGATCTATTAATAAAGAATGAATCCATTCTTTGTTTTTTTAGAGGTCAATTACCAGCCGATGCAGAATTCAATTTTTTAGATCATGCAAAAAGGCTGGACATGTATGGTGTAGAATTGCATAAAGCTAGGGTATGCATATTTATTATTACTATTTTGTCTGTTAAAAATTTTGATTACATCACAATCGCTTCTATTATGTCCATAGGATACAACAAACAAAGAGATACAATTGGGTGTAACGTCCATAGGCCTAGTAGTTTTTCAAAATGGTATAAAAATCAATGTGTTCTCATGGTCAAAGATCGTTAAGATCTCGTTTAAACGTAAGCAGTTTTTCATTCAGCTCAGAAGAGAGCAGGTACTGAAAATTTCTTATTATCCGATATTTAAGAGAAAAAGAAGAAGACACAATAGTATCATAAATTTAACCAATTAACAAATATTACAGTCAGAAAACTACGATACATTATTGGGTTTCAACATGCAGACATATCGTAGTTCGAAAAATCTATGGAAAGCATGCGTCGAGCATCATACATTTTTCAGACTTCACAGTCCGAAAATGAGACCAAGACGTTTTCCACTAACCTACTTAAGTAGCAGATTTACTTATTCAGGACGCACAGAGTTTCAAACGGTTGAAGACGGAAAGCACAGAGCAAGAGTGGAGAGGCCATTCATACGGTAGTACCTAGTAACATTTTTGGAACAACTTATTAACATTTTTAAATTCAATGTGTCTTACTGATATTAATTATTTAGATCGCCAAGTAAAAGATTGATGCACGGAGTTACATCGGGTCCTATCATAGAAGATAAAGGAAAACTGTCCGTGCCCCCAGGAAGACCTCCGCGACCTTACGACAATAAAGTTCAGTCTCTTGGTGCTCGTGAACCTCGTCAAGCTTGGGGCGAAGGAAATCCTAGTGACGAGTTAGTTAAAAATAATTTAATTGTTTTAAATATTTATATAATTTTAGATTGTACGACCGATGTTTTCTTTACTTAACTTTTCATTTGCAGCGAAGGCGGCTTCTTATCTCTTCGGGAAGAAATAACAAGTTCACATACGCAAGGCAATGCATTTTCTCCTGTATTAGGATCTAGAGTGTTAAGTTACGCGGACGATGATACCACGGTTGAAAGGAATATTTATGATCTTCCCGATTATAGCGAGCCCACAAGTTCACCTGCTCCACAGGTATAATATTGTAATTGTTAAATTTTGCATTATTAGTACAAGTAATTGCTGTACAAAAAATATTACGATCAATTTGCAGATAGTAGAAGATGGACTGGTAACGATATCTTTAACGCCCGATGAACAAGGCCGATTTGGATTCAATGTAAAAGGTGGTTTAGACCTTGATATGCCTATTTTAGTATCTAGAGTAGCTCCGAATACACCCGCCGATCGTTGTTATCCAAAGTTAAACGAAGGCGATCAGGTTTGTCTTTTTTGCAAGGAATATCTTTTTCATATTAATGAAATTTCATCAATTATATTTGTTATCACTAGGTTGTCTATATAAATGGTATTGACGTCAGTGGGTTATTACATGAACACGTGGTAAATTTAATACGACAGTCTCGCGATTCTGGTTCCGGCGAATTGACTCTGACAGTAAGACCTAATGCTTTGTACAATGCATTGGCTGGTACCGATGAAACATCCGAAGAAGAACCTCCTTATAGGTATGCAATTGAAATTGAAGATGACACTTATAGTAAATTTGTTAACGAATATTAACCATGAACAGAATATAATAAATATATGCCAGGTAAAAAAATTAAGTACTAACATATTATTATTTTTATACACTAAAAGATACGTGCCGGATGCACCTCATGCTGCTATTGGATCAGATGCATTGGCACAATCGATGCTACTTCTTGCGGATGGTCTTGCAAGTGGTGCTCTCATTGCGCAATACGAACAATTGTATAGAAAAAATCCGGAACTTACGTCTCTCGAATCTAAGAAGTCTGAAAATCAATACAAAAATCGCTATCGTGATATCTCGCCGTGTAAGATTCCATATATTTTTTAATTACATTAATTATGCCATACTACTCAGAACTTGCATTAATGCCAAGGCAAAGTTAAAGACAGAGCTTGAAAACCGATTCTTCATATACTTTTCAGATGACGTTACACGGGTTATTCTTATGGGCTCCGTAAACGGGGATTACATAAACGCCAATTATGTAAATATGGAAATACCAGGATCAGGAATTATTAACCGATACATTGCCACACAAGGACCTTTGTCGTCCACCGTTGCTGATTTTTGGCAAATGGTCTTAGAAGCAGGAAGCACACTCGTTGTGATGCTAACGACTTTGGTTGAACGCGGCCGAGCGAAATGTCATCAATATTGGCCTGCGCTTAACGAAACTCTTACGTTAAGAAATCTCACTCTTACGTCTACGGCTGAAAACGTAGAGGATACTTTTATATTTCGAGAGTTTATACTTCGTGACATTAACGTTAGTAAAACTTGATAAAGCACGATTCTGTAATTGCATTTAACGCTAGAACTATCGAAGATTAATTCAATATATTTAAAAATATTGGATAAAGAAAAAAATTAAAAGAAATTTAATCGATTTAGTCACTTTCATTTTACAAGTTTCACGTGAAAAATTAGAGAAGTTGCACTTTTACAAATATGTGAAACCTCTTTAAAAAATAACCCGTCATTTTATCTGCCTTGGTAAATCTAGTGTTAATGTTAGTATCTGGAGACAAAAGTCATGAATTACCGTTTACAATACTGCTCTTGTGTAACTTTGAAAATTAACATTCATGATTACGAAAGATATGCTAGTAGTGAATTTAGCGCAACGAATAGTTGAAATGTTTATTATCTTTAAAATGTTTAGACTGGAGAAGAAAGGGATATAACACATATGCAATACTGCAGTTGGCCGGATCATGGTGTACCAAGTGATTGGCGGCAATTCACGACATTTACTGAACGAGTGCGAGCAGCTCGAACGGGTATAGTTGAACCTGCCGTTGTTCATTGTTCTGCCGGAATAGGTAGAACAGGTGTTTTAGTGTTGATGGAAACAGCGTTGTGTCTTATCGAAGCTAATCAACCAGTATATCCTTTAGATATCGTGCGCTCTATGAGAGATCAAAGAGCAATGATGATACAGAATGCTGTAAGTTTCAGTGTTGAAGAAATTTTCAACGAACATACTGAAAATAAAGTAGCTGTTGGATAAAGTAGTTAGTTAATGTAGTGTTAAATATACATATATATCATTAGTATAACGTTGCAAAGATTTAAAATATGCTTCTCCTTTTCTTTTTCAGAGTCAATATAGATTCGTGTGCGAAGCAGTTCACAAGGCTTACAGCGAAGGAATCGCTAAACCACTTCCGGAATTCAGCAGATGAAAACGGAGATACAAATTGGGAAGCATTGTAATTATAATTTTCTTTTACATTTCACTGGGAGATCACATCACTAGTAATAATTTTATACTATGACAATAATATACACATGTATTATTCATTACCGAAAATGATATATAATATTTAAAATAGGTATTTTCTATCCGTTTGCAAATCTATTTTTCGTCTAGACATTTACGAGTGACTTAACTTTTCGCACCTTTAATACGCAAAGTTTCCTTCTCCTTTAATTTATGTTAATTTTTGTAAATAATCGAATTTCATTAATTATAGTAGCACTAACTTATGTTTAGAAATACTCAAAGTATTATTATTTAACAGAAATCATCATTGTTTATACGACATTATTGAAGGTACGAAAAGTTAAATTCATAGAAATATTGCTAACAAATACTCTTCTACATTGTGAAGAAAATCAATTCCTTCCATTAGGTACGATTTACTGTTTACTTCAGCCCTGCAAAGGTATATTTTGAAATGTTTCTCGTTGCAGAGTATTAAAGGGCACAGATATCGTTTATTCTGCAAAATCAATCAAACATTCTAATCTCGAAAAATTCTTAACGAGATAACAACAGGTACCGTCGTGTAATAAAAAAAGATGTTATTAAATCTCTATCAAATGTCCATAAGATATTGAATTGATAACGAATAAGAGTCAACTCCATAATTGGTGTATTTAAGTAAGGCGAAAAATCTAATTTTATAAAACTCACGATAAGCAAATTTTTCAGAATCGAATATTTTGATAAATTCTTCAAATAAGTGAATCGCCCTTAGATTTCGGCTAATTAATTTTTAAAAAAAAAGTCTAAAGTCGTTGGTAGTACAAATATTAAATTATTTGATAACATTTAAATGGAAATTCCGACAAAGCGCGTCGTTACATCGTTCGTAATCAAATCTTCACGTAAAAGACCTATTTGTAGCGAATTTACGATTTTCTTTTTCTATCATAATATAAATAGTGTACAGTTTAATTTTTATTTAAAACGATAATGAATGAAAAGAAAATATCAAAACGAGCCATCGCGTATGAGGAATGGTGCGAGTTCGAGTAAGTGATAGAGTAAAATGCCTAGAGAGATCATTGTCCATTTCTATTAAACATTACGTGGAATTTGAACTATTGCGAAATGATTTTAACATAAGGTTGAACAAATTATTGAACTTGGAACAAAAGAAATCAGAATCAAAAAACTTATAATGTAAGTTGTCATAGTACATTTGAATTTGAGAAATTTCCCTTTTATTTTTCTCGAATGTTCAATGATTCATTTAAATTACACGAAAAGTTACAATTTCTTTACATAAATGTACTAACTTCATTTTTCAATTGATCTTTTATATAATTATATGTCATGCGGAAACTACATAATTTTCTAACGATCTAAATGGGTCCATTTTCAGAATTACATAAATTTAAGAATATTATGCAGTATGACGCAATCGTATTTGAAAGTATAAGTTACTATATACATTAAGCGAACACTGGAAATTGTAAAAAACATAAACGGGGAATTCCCGTTCCAAAGATTACCTTCTTTTTTTTTATAAGTAACTTACAACACTGTTATGAGGCAGAAATTCATTTCAATTTAATTAGAACTGTGTTTTCTCGCGTGCTGTCAAATATTATATAATAGACAAGTAACAATAGTACATTCTGTTACATTATCTCTGTGTATTTTAGCTCTTGCGGTTCTGCAAACTGCTGACCATTATTAAACAATGATTACTGCTCTTACTTTATCGATCATCAGTATATTAAGGCATTGATACTACATGTAAGATTAATTACCGAGCAGTAAGTAATGTGTAATTGGTACTGAGCACTTGCATTTTCAATTACTTTCGTTCTATATTTTCACAGTGATTGGGATTTAATAAGTGTAATGAGATTTGCAGAAATCGCTTGTAATCCGAGATATAGGGACCGCAAAGTATTAATTAATTTATTTCTGAGTAATCCTGTAAATTGCGGATCGGCAAGCAAATTGAGTGAATGTGTTAGGCACATCGTGAAAGCAGTCTTGGCAATTAGAGAGAATCCTGTAATTCTGATGTTTTGAGCGTTATTAACGAGAGAAATGTTTATTTATAGTTTCTGACAATAGTGCCTTGTACATACGCACTCGGATCATGGTTAAGAAGTAAGAATGTATATTCTTAACTTCAATGCCGTTTCATTGATAGCACGTTTCATTAGGATTTCGTTTTAGTCTAACGTTACGTTTCTTTGCTATGTAAATTTTCTTTTGTATAATTGTTTGTAATTTTCTTCTTTTTTTTTCTAATTTATCTGAGACACCGATTCTGTAAATATATTTACATTATATTCAATTCCTATTTTATATATTGTTTTCATATGTGTCACGTAATTATTTACTTATAATTACTATTACCGTAATAAAAGTTACTTGAGAAAGTCGATAGTAATTATAAGAGTAATTAATTTTTGTTCACTTTTTACTAAGCGTCAAACGAAACATTAACACTAATTTTATTTGAGCTATGAATTGCAGCGATGCAAAACGACCACCTCTAATAATTCGTATGTATTTATAACGCGAAATGTGAATCGTTTGAGCATCTTTTTGCTATTATTATGGTGCAGCGATGTAAAATTAATCACGTATGGCACGAAGCGAAACTGAAGATCCAAAAGTAGAATTTAAGAAAGATGAGAGATCAAATTTGCAAAGATAAATATTTTAGAATATAGTTTCCCGAAAAATTATATGTAAACCGCAATCACGTAAATTTAATTACGAAGGATTTAAAAAGTTTTTCTACGTTTCAATTATATTTCAATTTGGATGCAATCACTCGTAACATGTATTTTACAAAAATAATTATCCGACACTGTATTTACATTGCATCTTTAGAAAACATTCGGAGGTATTTTCTTTAGTATTATTTTCATATTAACTATCGACGAGACATATTCGAATCTTTCTATCGTCGTTTATTATTTGTACATAAAAACAGTACAAAGAATAATATTAAATAGAAAAAATTAAAATATTAGTGAAAGCTATATACATTGTCATTTCGCTGCAAAAGTGCCAAGCGAATGTGCACGAAGCGGATAATAATTATAAGCAAAGTCCAGTGCCACGAATCATAACACAGTCAGTAGTTGTCTAGTCTCATTACTAATTTGTACTTTTTGAAGTATGAAATAAAAAGATTTTATAGTACTCCAATGATACATTATTCCTTCTGCTATTTCTGTTTATTAAGTCACTATATTATTAAAATTACGTTTATCTTTGTGCAGCTTTGATATTCTATTAAAAATTCAGTATAATGAAAAATCATTTTTAGATACAACTTGCAGCTTTGATTATTTGCATTAACAATGATTAACAAGTATAAATATTCGACATTTTTTCATATTCCTCTTCTAATTATCACATTCGATTCATATAAATTAACACTCATATAAATGCTTTACATAACTATACTTACAACGTGTTATTAAAATTCCTTCATATATTAAACCAAAATTAATTCATCTTAAAGCCACTTAAATTAGCTACTGAAGCCGCTGAAGCTGCAGCTTAGAGGACGATTTGCAGATTAAGAAAAATGGTCCCTCTTGACCAGGTTGGTATGTCGAAGGAGTTATATGATAAGTTCCTGCTGGTAAATCCTCTAACTCCAAATAGACAAATCCAGATCTAAAATGGTGCATTAAGGAATAGAAAATCGAATAGAAATAGTAGGGTTGAAAGTAATGATGATATTAAAATGCAAACCTAAATGGCCCCGAATTTTTCATTTTGAATGCACTAGGTGCTTCGGGATCATTCAATACGACCGTCGCAATATCAAAACCTATTTGATACTGCTTAGGTCCCTTTAAAATAATTAGTAAGTAATTATTATTATGAGAACTTTCCAATACTAATTGGTATTGCGGATTATTCTGGTATGTTGGATGATTGCCACATCCACCAGCTGTGATACCTTTCCATTGACCATCGGTAATCTAAATATGAAATTACATATTTATACAATTCTTTTTCGCGTTATATTAACTGCTATATTTGGATTATACGATTATGCATTAATAGTAATTATCTAATAATAATTGAACCACAGCACCTCCTTTTCATATTTATAGAAGTTTGGTATCTTTCGTAACATAAACGGACAGGTTCCGAATGCACGAAGAGTATAATATATTGTATTAGTTTTTTCATATTGACATATGACTAAAGTGTATCGCGAGTCACTTTGAGCTCCCAGTCTTATCTTACACAAATAATGTGGACTATTTATTCTTACACCATCGATATATGGTGGTGGATCAGCTAGAATATTTATAAATCGTGTAATAAACTCTTACATACTGTTATTATAATAAAATAATGAGCATCACTCACAAGGATAATATACTCTCTTTCCATCATTACGATAAACTAATACTGTTATGTATTCTTGATTTTGTCTGAAATCAGCTATATCCGTGATATGCCTCGTAAGAAGAATCCAAATAGCTCCTGTAACGTTGCCTTGCACTTCTAATAAAAATTGAGGATTATCACCGATATTATATGCATCTTTTACCGGACCTATTCCGGCGTTCCACATTCTGAAATAAGAATCGTAACTTCAGAATGATATCGCGTATGGTGAAATTTATATATAAGAAGATATTTTTTGTTAACATACTGATGAATACAATACGTGTAGTTGAATAAGCCCGGATTCCAATTTAAATAGAATACATCGAAGAAACGGCAGATACTGTCGTAATCTATCCAAAAAATACCGTTGTCGAATTGCGATGCAGAATCAGGATCGTAGTTTAATGCTTCTTTCAATTCGCGGTTCCAATGTAACGTGTCGAGTTCCGAATAATTGCCCCTCCATCGTAAATGTGACCAAGGATTTTTCAATTGGAACAATCTTTCACCCTAGAGATATAAAAGGAGGTACATATACTTTGAGTACCTTTTCATATTTTTACATGTTGTCTATCCATGTTTTTACATTTATTTTCCTAACGTCAAGAACCGCGTATGCATGCGTGGGTACGAGGCCAGTCCTGTCAGCATCAAAGTCTGATAATTCTCCAGTGGCAACAGTGACTAATACGTCTCCTTTATGTAATCTCGAGTGTAAAGTATCGAATAAACTATCTCTATTAAAATCTGCGTCATCCTGCCTTATAGCCCATCTTTCAGGTATCCATCCAGTCAAAGCATGGAGGTCAATGTTCTAAGAAATGTGTATGATTTTCTCAGAAAATATGCAATTTTACTTCAACGATTAGGTATTTATACAAATTACCGAGTCTAGTGTTAAGAACTTACGCTATTTGACCCAGGAAAATCGTATCCCCCCATTACTTTCATGTATGCTTTCTCGAGTAATGAAATCCAAAGCTCTCCATGATTATTAGAGTAGGAACACAGTAATTGATTGTGTCGGCTTACAGGCAATAAGTCATCTATTATTACTTTACGTGCGATGCCATTGATGTGGAGTTTCACCATGTACTTTCCTAATATAAAATACTTATCATTTAATTTTTATTAAAATATCGCTCTTTATAATTTTTTTCAATAATCCTAAGTTTAACATAAGTAAATATTTACCGAAAGGATTGTATATCGGGTCCTTGTTTCTATTCCTCGGATAAATAATCGACGTGATAAGACGACGACCGAATCTTTTCTCGTATTGAGCGCTAACTGCGAGCGAGGCGACAAGGGAACAATCAGAAACGACCTAAAAGATACAATGACTACAAGTAATAAATGTTGTTAAGTTTAAAAGAGCATAGTTTACTGACAGTCTGTTTTATACTGTGGTAGTCAACATGATGACCTATAAGCATTTTAGGATCAGGAAATAACTCTTCGGGTCTGCACCACTTAGAGAAGTCAGGTTTTTGCTTTGGAGCCAGTTCCAGCAATCCATCTTTATCAGTAAATGGAATGGCATATTGAAATTTCTCTCTAAGATCAATACTCATGAATGGTACAAATTCATGATCATTAATGTGAGAACTATGAAGTAAAACCCTTTTTTCCTCCTCAGTATAGCTATTACTACCGCCGCTGACTTTTAAATGCGCGCTACTTCCGCGATGAAGCGAAGGACGCGTTTGTTTCCCTGCAAATTGTTTAAAAGTTAGATTGACTAGACAATAATATTTACAGAATTATCTTCATTTTTTATAACAGAAAAATACTGATTGATATGATAATTTGGACGATTACCATTGATATCATTAAAGTTTGTAGAAACTGTATTTACAGGTAGTGCTGTATCAACATCAGGCAAATTTGTTTCTGGTACAGGTGGTAATTTAGAAAGGGTTTCAATAATATCATTACTTTCCTCTGTTTTAATGCCTTTCAAAGATTCTGCTCTATCGAGGGCAAGTCTAATAAGTGATGTTACTTTCTTTTTTACCTCTAAATCAGACGTTTTCTGCATACAAATAATAATGAAATATTCTACAATTATATTCAGCCCTAATTTTGACTAAGTTATTTTGAAACATGATTTAAACTATGCTTAAAACATTTCTACACACAACATTAAGACCAAGTTCAGCCGCATCTGTGTACAGTTTCACGGCAACATCCTTTAAACCAGCTTCATCCGCGTCAAGTGCCTGATTTAGAAGAAATTTACATCTCTGAAGCTCTGAGTAATGCGAAGGTTGTGCTTTATGACGTTTCTGCTCCTCTTCATTAACTGCAAACCATTATTGCTATAGGTTTAAGTAATTTTCATTTTTTTTGTTTTTTTCCATTTGTAAAGTTGCATAAATGTGATATTAATCTCTTGCACTCAGTCTTTTATGAAAGAGTACTTGGAGTGCAAAAGGTTAAATCATTAATCACATTATATAATAAACTTACTGAGACTTTGTATTACTGATATTCTTTCCTGATATTCTGATAATTTTTGATCACATGAGGAAGCTGAATTCAATTGTAGAAGGTACTTTACAGCAATATTATAGTAATATAAGGCTTGGTTATATTGACCGTTACTATCAAATTGTACAGCTTTGTGCGCTGCATTTTGTGCATCCTCCAGAGTCATTTTGATGTTTTGCAGTACTACTGCTTGAAACTAATTTATGATCCAACAAGCTGTGCGTATAATTTATATTATAGTTTGATATATTTTGTCAGTTCTTCTGTGCCTGATTTAAGTTTAACCTGATTCTCGTTTGATTCATAAATTCATGGTACTTCGTATTAAGTATTTCACCGGGTTACATTTATTGTATTTGCAAATTAACTTTGACCTTGGTAATTCCGATAAATTATATATTACATAGCATCGTTAAATTAATAAATAAAAAGGTGGTTCAATAATTTACAATTCATTGAAAGTTCCTTAACAATTGCGGATTTGATTATTTATATTTACACGAGCAATTTGATACTATTAATAGAATTTATAATTATATTCGTTTAAATTTTACAAATCATTTGTACAGCATACTGCAAATTAAGGAACTCCAATAAACACTGATAGACACTGGTTTAAACATCGTCTAGCTAAAAAATTATGTTAATGTGTCACATTTGTGTGTCGACAAATTTAGTTTCTGTAGGAGACGATAGAAAGCGGTAGTGGCTACAAAAAGTTTGAAATATGGCGCGCTCAACTTTCAATGTTTGATTGAATACTGTCCTTTGTATCGGAAAAAAAGAGGGAAATTGTCAGAACGGTCATAATAAGATTACAAATTATGGATTCATTGCACCGACTGCGCTTCCAACAACGTATTAAAAAAATTAGAAACTGAAAGAATGAACAAAATATTAGTCGTACTCCGAGAGATTTCGAAGTACCGCAGAGTACAGTCACATGCGTGTCCTGACCTTCGTACCGGCAAGCTGTGGTTACAAAAACGAATTTACCGGTCTAACGAAGAAAACGGTCGTATGTCTTCATTCTGAATTTTAAAAGTTTGTGACAATTTCAAACATCGAGAATGGCCGAAGGGCGTTTAGAAACTTCTACATTTTCTGGAACTCGCAGCCAATTAGCCCGTTATTGCTTTCAATGCGAGGAAAATAAAATAAAATAAAAGTTTTCGAGTCATTGCGAGCAACAACGACCCGGGTCCCACCACGTGGAGGTTGCTGCGATTAGGGACCCAAAAAAAGTGGCCATCCATCCGCCATTGCATTTTGTCTTTCGCGTGAAACATTTTCCCATCATTTTTACAGGTTTAAACGACGGAATGAACGACGGCATGAACGACAAAATGAACGGGAAAATGTGTCAGGCAAAATTTCTTGCTCTACTTTACTTTCGTTATTCATCTCGCACTGGGAGAAATAGATTCCCGACCGTGATGCGACGAGCATCCAATGCTTAAGGACTAACGCGAAATTTATTCCTTATTAAATTAACCTAACGAATAATCTTAATCTAAACATACGACGAACGTCTTAAAGTCTAATCCATTACAATTACAATTTGACCGCCCGCCCGCAAGTTCAATCTGACCTTCGATATGGGAGCAGTTTTTGTACACAGTGAAAATCATTGTGTATATCCAAATACTGTTCCCATAATATTTTTGGTCTAATTAACTTAAATACTATTTGCGATCACAAGTACTTAAATTTATTCTCGCTCTTCTTCTTTCTTCAGGTGGTAGTCTTGAAAATCTTGAATTCTCTCAGAAAGCAAACCTCTTGGACAGAAAATGAAAAATACATTCTGCTTGAAGCAGAATGTAGAGAAACATCGTATTGCTTCAAGAATGAAGAAAGTCAGACAAAAATTATCTCATGAATCAGACTTCGAAAACAATACAGACGATACTTTGATTCAAAAATCAAACGTATCGAAACCTTTGACAAAGAAACCATTAAAAAATGGTAGCTAAACGATCGTAACAAAATCTCAGAAGAAACAATTGGAAACCTAACACACAATTTGCAGGAGAAGATGTCATTGAGAAATATCCACGATCACCCTTCGATGTGGGTCAATTCATGCAATTCCTGTAACAAAAACTCCTTTGTTAGTAAAATGTCATTACACTGTGGATTCCCCCAGCGTCTCTGGACGCCTGTCTCTCTTAATTTCCATGTGCATGGTCCAATTCATTTCCTCTAAATATCCATTATTAGTATTCCGTCTTCTGCAAAAGACTCTCATTAATTCTGTCCAAAACGCGCAACATAAAACGAAATATCACCGACCCTTGAATATTGTAACAGACGAGTATCGAAATTTACGAAAATCAAATGAAGCATGATTTATTAAAAATTTTAGGAAATGCAAATTTTATGAACTTACGATAACAAATGTCCAGAAATTTAACAATGCTAATATAAAATTTGTAGTTCCATACCGAGTCGACAAACGCGAATTGAATAATATGGACAATGTAGCAAATTGTGCAATGTCATAATCATTTGCTATCAAATAAACTACTTAAATGAAAAAAGCTAATTTCGACGCAGTTACATTCGAAATTATTTGAAACCTTTCCATCATCCGAGCATAAAAATAAATGCATCACTCTTTATTTCGCGACGCGAAAAGTGTTAAATAAAGACAGACTTCCCTCTTTGCTACAATATAACTCTACTATTTAGTGAAATAAATAAGCAAATATAAAAAAGCGACGCGTTTACTTCTTATCTGTATTTGCCATCCGTCTATCACACTGCAATTTCGATATAAATGTTTCGGGCGCAAGTTTGTTATTTTCATTCTATTCAAAAAGTATGCAAAACCCGTGGTCCGTAATTTTTGTAAGAAATTTGCGAGAATTCATCGAAACCTCTACGTCGACGCGGTATTCTCACAAAAATGTCATCGCGATCCAAGTAAAATCCAGACAATATTAAATTAATAACTTTAACCATGACAGCCAGCAGCGTGTTTCCTATTTCACGAATTTTATTAAATTAACTGACACTCATTTTCTATCTGTGTCATCAAATGTGCATATAACTTTTTGCACTTTTGTTTGCGGAGTGGTTTCAATGACCACAATGAAATTCATTGTCTGATTGGTCTCAATAGACAATACATAATATAACTTGACAAAAATTCTACAGAAATCCTCAAAATTTCTTGTATTAAAAGAAACATGTTCAGCAGTATTTCTATTCGCAAGCACTTGATTAACAATACAAAAATCGTGACATGAAGCAGCCAAAAGGCGCTGAAAATCCCGAAATCATCGAGCAGCCAAGAGGCGCTTTCAATAAAAATCGCGAGAAACCCGTGCCATTTCAGGCTCTTACTGTTCGCAACGCTAGCTCAAAACCCGCCTATTGCCATTTCATGGCTCTCATTCTTCGCAACGCTACTTTAAAACCCGCCTATTGCCATTCCATGGCTATCATACGTAATATTATTTAATAAACAATCGCGTACTGCCATTTCGAGGCTTTCATTGTTCGCAACGCTACTTCAAAACCCGCCTACTGCCATTCCGGGGGCTTTCATAATTCGCAACACTACCTATCCGGAAAAAACAAGCTATCGTTGGGAGCAAGCCTCCTGAGGCACTCCATGGGGAGTTGCATTTTTGCAACTCCAATTGCTGAGTCTCTGACTCAGCAGATGCGCATCTCTCAGCTGCTTTTGTATTTCGCAACGCTAGTTTCGCGATTGTTCAAAAGAAAAACGCGTATAATTCATATTTCGCAACGCTAATTTAGAATTTATTAAGAGCAAACTCCCGGACACCCATTTCAGGTGCTAAATCGTGATGCTATACTCTACAAATTATTAAGAAAATACTAATTCGAAATATTCTATAAGATACTAAAACAAATTCCCGTGCTCCTTGGTCAAGGGCTATGTCGCAACTCTACTTTAACAATTAATTATTCAAAGACAAACCGGGCACTTTTCGTGCTTTATATCGCAATGCTACTTTAAAGAATTACTGTTCAAAGAAAAACCGGGCACTTTTCGTGCTTCAATTCACAACGCTACTTCTAAACATCTAATTAAAGCAAGCTCCCGTTCGCCATCTCGGGCGATCTCTCTCGCAACTCTATCTCTAATTTAATATAATATTCTAATAATTAAAAAACCGAGTATATTCATATCGCAACACTAACAACTACCAATTAATTCGAACAAACCCGTGGGTACCATCCGGGGTGACTTTAATTTCGCAACACTAACGAGCAAGGTATACGCAACTCTAATTTCGCGATGAAAAACCGCATGCAGCCAAGATGCGCTCGTTGGACGGGAATGTTACATCCGTCATCGCCGTTAAACGGCAGAGGACAAACACAGAAAGCGAGCACAGTGAATAAACAAATACTAACAATGACTTTCCATCCTAGAACCCAAAACGGATTCGAGGATGAAAAGCCATTCGCTGCAGCCCTCTTCGTGACAGTTTGTCGGGCTTCTTCGGCACTTGTTAGCCACTTCTTCTGCCGCTAGAGAATGCTCGAATACTTTGCACCAATAAAAGTCTTACTATTATCAAAATTCGACAGTGAAAACCACACCACGAGCGTGCAGAGCGTATTCGCTGCTCGTGTAGCACAGTTTTCATAAAAAAAGGCAAAGTATTCGAGCCTCGCGCCGGGAGTTTCACCACGTGCGCAGAAAATTTACAAACTAGAAACTACGGTCAAAAAGAGGGGGACACTCGTTTTGACCGTAGTTTGATCCCAGGTCCAGGCATATCACTTTTACCCGACCTACACAGAGAATGTGATATCCTGAATTCCTGGCCCTTCCTGCTTATATTTAACTCACATTCAAGAACGGTATGCTACCTACGTACCTAAAACCTATATTTATAATGCAAATCGCGACACAACTACACAAACACACATCACTCCACGGTTCTCAATCAGGAACCCGGGTGCATGGGCCTGAACTAGAGAGGACTCCCCGGGGTTCCTCCGACACCCGAGTTCGCAAACAACATTCATACTCTAAAATGTACGTACCAATTTCCTGAAATCGACTGACAAGGGTGGCGACCATTGCGTTATTTCATTATATTACTACCGCGATTTGAAATATTTATAGAATTATAAGTATTTGTCATTGTATCGTTTGATATTTGAGGCAATGTATATGGCATATGTTTCACAGATAGACAGAATTTCATCATTGGAATACCATATACATCGATGAGTTGTAGTAAGAGTGAAAAGGAGAATAAGGCAAAGTGTATTGTTCAAGTTTGTATAAGTTATTTTATAATACGAGAAAATTTCAAGCGACGCAAGATCCACAGCCTAACACAAATCACACACATGTGGAAATTACATCGTGCACGATTCGCCACCGCAATGTCAGTCGCTGATTTTTTAAAAAAAAGGCCGTGCCCACCGCCTTTACCCATTCGAAATGTACCTGGACAATCGAATGAGTTCGGGCTTAAAGTGAACACGGCAGGACTTTGTACTCACTGTGTATTTTTGCTGAAAATCCTAGCTAAGAGGATGATTAGTAGAATTCTAACGGTTTGATTTATGAAAAATTGAAGCAAGTGACTCGAATTTGATATTTAATCAAGCAAATGACTCGACTTTTATATTTATTTAAGCAAGTGACTCGACTTTCATATTTGTTCAAGCAAAGAGAATTTCAATTGAAAAAGTGAACATTATACAGGCAAAATACTCTACTTTATATATTTGTAAATATGCAAAATTTACTTTGAATTGAAATTGAATAATGAAAACCGGGAGATCTCGTCATCAGAGGAAGAATTTTAACAGGGAAATGTATTAATTGTCGCTCTGACTTCGAGATTTACCCGTCGCGAAATGCCTTCTTGCAGATAATACAATAATTGTCATTAAAACGACGCGAAACAAATTTACAAACTTCCGAAATTTCGTCCATCAAAAGCACAAATCGAGCGATCTATATAAAACATAAATCGTCTCGAAGAAATCTATTAGCCGCGATCTTATAACAAATTTTGTTATAAGAATATTTTTCCAATGAATATAAGGAACGCACAATATTCGTAAATTGTTCATCTGTATTGATAAATTCGCAACGCTAACTGTAAATTTCATGATTCCATTCATGTAAATAATGCAAAAATCGCGCTACAAGAAGGCCCTGTCCTAAGCTACGATATATATGACAGTACACAAGGAAAATATATAACAGTTTCTACTCACGAGTAATTTTTCAATTACTCGTGTTCACTATGCTCGCTTTATAAAACAATACAACCAATCTCCAGTGCCGCTTCGGACCTTTCGTCCTACGGCATGGTTTGGAGACCGGAGGGACAGTTAAAGTTTTTGACTCACCAGTGTCGAGAGCCCAGAACACCATTGGTTACCTTAGAATCTCTGCTATCACTGCCGCTGCTGTCTCTGCCAGTGTTGTCTCCGCCGCTGTTATCAAGGTTGTCATCAGGTCATCTCAAGGAATGTCCAAAGTCTAAACAAAACAAAGCATTTCGCATTGCAAGAGGCACTGTTCGTAGAACTTAAATTGCCTTCCGTTCCGATTTTACAAAGAAAACTAATTGAATTTTGAAAATAGAGGATGAAAAAAAGGTCATAATTATATATCAAGAAACGTTAAAAGTAGATCGTAAGAATTGATTAGTTTATGAATGATTTTCAGAATTGAGAATTCAAGGAGAAGTTATATATCGAACTATGTATCGAAACTTTACTACAAGTACGTAGAAATAAATTATCTCTGTGTTTACGTTACTCACCTTCAAGGCGGAAGGTGCGTCGCAGTTTCGCAGGGTACAGCGATGCCTCACGAATTCGAGCAGAGTCTGTAATAAAAATAAGACGCACATCTTAAATACTTATTCCCTGAAAATGTCATATGTTGGGGAATTCTTTATTTTTATTTTTTTTTATTGGCAGAACATACAATGTAAGGGTATGGAAATTTGATATAAAACTTGTAAGGACGTTTTTGAGAAAATTTTCAAGCAGCAACTGAAACTTGGGGAAAAATTGTGGGGTACATGCGAATTAAAATTTCAGCTCACCTATAAAAGATTTGCCCTTCGCCGGCGAGTGATTGTCGCCGTTCAACCATCCCGTCATTTGACTGTTCTGTAACAAAAAAATTAAGATTTTCATTAATATATGCCGCCTTTGTATTTCTCGACTGCGAATTTTTATTTCCCGATCATGTGATACTTACTTTTTAAATTCGTGAAGCCTTGCCCGATGGAAATCCTTTCCACAGCTGCTCCTGTTGCATTGACTCTACTTCCGGCTCGGTGTAATTGAAAAAAAGACAATTCGCGACAGAGAATTATTTTTGGCGAACAATTTGACTCTACTTTCGCGTAAAGTTATAAATTTAAGTATATAATATGAAATACGAAGCAAACACTGACTCTACTTTCGCGTAAAGTTGTAAATTTAAGTGTATAATATGAAATACGGAGCAAACACTGACTTTACTTTCGCGTAAAATTACTAGAAATTTAACACTTATTAAAGTATATATAAAATGCGAAACAAACACTCCAGCGATGCCTCACGAATTCGGACAAAGTCTGTAACAAAAATAAAACGCAAAATATAAAATATTTGCTCTCTGAGAACTTGAAAATTTAGCTAATTCTTTATTTAGTATAAAAATGTTGCAACTATTCTCTGAGAACTTCAAAAGTTAATTGATACTTTATTTTCGTTAATTAAATTGATGGAAAGAACAAAGTTAAGTTTACAAGGGAATTGGCAAATTTCAAAGTTATGACGAGTGTACGGGATAAAATTTCAACTTACCTTCACAGACTTTGCCCATCGCCAAGGAATGATTGTCGCTGCTCAACCATCCCCTCATTTGACTGTTCTGTAACAAACAAATTAACATTTTGGTTAGCTTACATACATATTTTTTAATTAAAAAATTTCATTTCTCGAGCATCTTATACTTACTTTTAAAATTCGTGAAGCCTTGCCCGATGGAAGTCCTTTCCACAGCTGCTGCTCGATGCACTGACTCTACTTCCGGTTCGATCAATTTTGAAAAAAATAAAGGAGCTACCACGACCGAGAATCATTTTCGGCGAACAATTTTGACTCTACTTTCGCGGAGAAAAGAATTCTTAATATTTTTAATAATTATTCAAAAGATATTAATAATTATAATAGCGGGTTGCAAACACTGACTCTATGTCGCGTAAACTTATTATAAATTGAAAAAATATTGAGTAATAAATATATACAGATATAAATATTAATATAATACGAAACAAGCACTGACTCTAGACCGCATTGCGCTCGGCCACAAATTTTGCTGAAAATAAAAGGGTGGGGTGGGGAACACAAGAAATTCAAACAACCATGTTTTTCTTTTTCATATCAAATCAAGTGCTTGCTTCAAGAAATACTGCTTAAAAATTATGTCTTACTCATTGATTCGTTATGTTCTTTGTGTAATACAATATACTACTAATTAAATGTATAAACAATAAATACTGCGGGCTGCCACTGTTAAAGTTATATGATTAGTCATGCTTATTCCCTATTACCTATAAACACTGTAACCCCCTTCGATAAATTCATGAAAATCTTTATAGAAATTACGGACGAATCTAACGCAGGACCTTAATACCCTACATCGGCAAATACGGTTTTTATTTACTTCTATACTCATGCCCTGAAACCTATGTAAATCCATTGCAGCGTCTCAAAACGGAAGGATAAGTCGTAACATGTGAATATCAAGTAAAAACGATTCGCGATTTATTTGTAGCATAGAATTGTAGCCGTCGAAATTTAACACCGGAATTGGTAAACACTGCCAGAATAAGGAGCAGTTTTCTTGGAAGTCGACTATCGTTTTGTAAATGTTGACTAAATACTCGTATATTGTAAAAGGTTTCAAGTAATCCCGAAAGATTTCAATCGTTGCATGTTTCCGTAGAACTGTATTAATTCGTAGAAATGAAAATTCAACTCGTCGGATGTTTGACTCGATATCAATTAATATGAATATTGTATAAATTCAAACAAAATATCGCGAAGACCCGAAGTAAATGAAAATGTTACTTGCGTATGGCGTCGTAACATCTTACGCTTTGTTGTTCCACCGTGCACGTGTCCGATCGTGCCAGCCCGGAAGGTCGTTCAAAGGATACTTCGAGTCCTGCAAGCACACACGAGCAAACTATTAAATAACTGTGTAAAAGTACAAAAATTCCGTATAATCACGTTTCAGAGCAACAATAATCACGTTCTTCGTGAATAAAATCGAAATTCAAAGCTATAAAACAAATACTAATGTTGTAGACGAGAAAAGTGTTGCGTAAATGTCGCGAGAGATCAGTGACGTCACCAATTGCGTCGTAGTTATTTCGCGATTGTTACTAAATTCGTAATTAATATTGTCAAAATTGATAGATATGGTACAGCAGAAGACTATTACGTAGTAGATAAACGAGTGAACTATTTTTTAGCGGTCGGTAAACGAGGACAATGTAAAAGAAACGGTACTCACAGCAGATACGTGTTAACGCCTCGAAGTCCGGAGAGAGAAAGAGGTAGGTGACCCCACTGGTAGGAGTGGGGATAGCTCGCGGCTGCTCGGCTGCCGCGCGGTGGGGGAAACGCGGGCCAATCGGAATACGGCTGCATGTCATGCGCTACACGGCCTATCCTCTGGCTAGCCGAAACCAGAGATTTAGAGAATATCAAACAAATAATTATAAAGGAATCTCAAAAGAAGATAATTGAGCATGAATATTATTAAAATAGTTATTAAGTAGAAGAATCTGCAGCGGTAACATGTAGAAGACATATCGTTTAGAGCAGAGAAACGATTTTTTTTACTCATTTAAATAACGAGAAGTTGTTCTTTATGTGATAATATAGTATTAGTATTCAATGATGATATAAATCAATAATAGAATTAAAACGATTTGGGTACCAAAACCGTGGGTGTAGATCGCATAACTTCAAAAATAACCAAGGGTATGCTTTCTTTCGCTTTGTCTTTAGTTTGCGGCTTTCTCATGAAGACCATATTTATAATATTTCCAAGTTACATTCGCATAACAATAGCATAATGCAGTTACTTTATTATTATTGACCTTTTCAATGCGAGGCTTAATTTCTACTTAATCGCGAAATCATAAAGCTGATTTAAACACAAATTCTTAGATGTAACTAAGACTAGGAATCCGAACATTCGGTAGTCAGGGCTACCGAATATTCGGATTTTGTGGCTATTCGCTCGATACCACTTGCCATTTATTATTACTATGGAACAAAATGTCGTGGTAAAGGCACATTTAATAATATTTCAAGTCATGGCAAGTGATATCGACCCAGGTCCCACCGCGAGGAGGTTGCCACAAAACGGGACCCAAAAATGCATGGCCAACCAACCTCCGTTTCATTTTGCTCTTCCTCTGTTACATTTTCCCTCGACATTGAATTCGTCGATGTCGAGGGAAAGTGTAACAGAGGAATCGCCGACTCTACTTTTTCTCTTTCGGTTTCACGGAGAGAGATAGACACCTGCCGAACGGTGTCGATCTCCCTTTACAATATTTACTTATTCGACACTCCTAATTCTTACATTACTTTCCGCTCGCAATCGATCTTACAAAACTAGAATCTCGCATTCATGCTTAGGAAATATCCGAAAAGAAGGGCAAGTGTAACAGAGGAATCGCCGAATCTATATTTTCTCTTTCGGTTTCGCGAAGGGAGATAGACACCCTCCGAAAGGTGCCCATCTCCCCTTACAATATTCACTTATTCTACATCCCTAATTCTTACATTATTATCCGCTCGCAATCGATCTTACAAAACTACTATCTCGCATCCATGCTCAGGAAATATCCGAGAAGAAGGGAAACGATATTGTAAAGCTAACTGAGAACGCGATCGCGAAGGGGGTGAAAGTTAGTATATCGCGGCTTGAGCCGAGTCACACCCCTCCCCGAATCGGATTGGGTCGACGTGAACTGGGCTAAGCCGGATTATTTGCGATTAACGTGCCATAGTCAACTGGAGCCCGACAGCGTTACCGCCATTGAGCAACCCGGCCGCACGTCGACCGACGGCAAATGCGATCATCCGATCGACAGTGGGGCACTGGTCAGTCGCGAACCATGACTGGACGTTAATGAGTGCCAGAGGACACGTCTTACTACCACGGGGGCTGCGTGACATAGCCACTCTGCCCAGTCAGAGGGTACGGCTTACACTACCCCAGTACCCCCCTGGCGATCGGTATGAGCCACATATGTCGTAAGTCGATCGTACGGCCTTCGGCTCAAGGACCAACCTTGCCGTCTCACGGGACCATAAACTACGATAAACGCTTCCGCACCGCCACAGAAACACTCGTCAATCGACCGGGCGAGGGGTGCAACAGGGATACGTAACGAAAATGATTTCAAGAGGGAAACGTTTGCATTCTTTCTCATCTTTTCCTGAGCATGGAATTGAGCTACGATTACGTACTATCTTAAATACACTCATCCCCCGATTTACACGGTAGATACGACCTTGGAAAAATCGTGCAAAACGAAACCGTGTAACGATCAATGTGATACTGATTAATGGCATAATGCAAAACTGCCAGAATAAAACCAAAAAATATTTTTGGTTGTGATTTAAAAACCGTGTAAAAGCGAAATCGTGTAATTCGAGTACCGTGCAAATCGAGGGACTGGTGTACTTAAAATAGCGGAATCGCGATACAATAGTTCCCTGAATTCTACTTTACACTTAGGTGATATTTTTGAATCTAACTTAAACCCTACTTGTCACTATCTTAATACTAAACGACGTTTTCTTCAGAGTTGATCTGTGCAAGATTGGAGAGAAAGGAGAACAACAATAGAGACAAAAGAAACGAAAACTTGCCAACGTTGACTCTTCTTCGATGCGAAGCTTAATTTCTACTTAATCGCGAAATCTTAAAGCTACCTTAAACGCAAATTCTTAGATGTAACTAAGACTAGGAATCCGAACATTCGGTAGTCAGGGCTACCGAATATTCGGATTTCGTGGCTATTCGCTCGATACCACTTGCTATTTATTATTATTATTGAAGAAAGTATCGTGCTAAAAGCACATTTAATAAAATTTAAAATCATAGCAAGTGATATCGACCCAGGTCCCACCGCGAGGAGGTTGCCACGAAACGGGACCCAAAAATGCATGGCCAACCAACCTCCGTTTCATTTTGCTCTTCCTCTGTTACATTTTCCCTCGACATTGAATTCGTCGATGTCGAGGGAAAGTGTAACAGAGGAATCGCCGACTCTACTTTTTCTCTTTCGGTTACGCGGAAAGAGATAGACACCCGCCGAACGGTGTCGATCTCCCTTTACAATATTTTCTTATTCTACATTCCTAATTCTTACATTACTATCCGCTCGCAATCGGTCTTACAAAACTACTATCTCGCATCCATGCTCAGGAAATATCCGAGAAGAAGGGAAACGATATTGTAAAGCTAACTGAGAACGCGATCGCGAAGGGGGTGAAAGTTAGTATATCGCGGCTTGAGCCGAGTCACACCCCTCCCCGAATCGGATTGGGTCGACGTGAACTGGGCTAAGCCGGATTATTTGCGAGTAACGTGCCATAGTCAACTGGAGCACGACAGCGTTACCGCCATTGAGCAACCCGGCCGCACGTCGACCGACGGCAAATGCGATCATCCGATCGACAGTGGGGCACTGGTCAGTCGCGAACCATGACTGGACGTTAATGAGTGCCAGAGGACACGTCTTACTACCACGGGGGCTGCGTGACATAGCCACTCTGCCCAGTCAGAGGGTTCGGCTTACACTACCCCAGTACCCCCCTGGCGATCGGTATGAGCCACATATGTCGTAAGTCGATCGTACGGCCTTCGGCTCAAGGACCAACCTTGCCGTCTCACGGGACCATAAACTACGATAAACGCTTCCGCACCGCCACAGAAACACTCGTCAATCGACCGGGCGAGGGGTGCAACAGGGATACGTAACGAAAATGATTTCAAGAGGGAAACGTTTGCATTCTTTCTCATCTTTTCCTGAGCATGGAATTGAGCTACGATTACGTACTATCTTAAATACACTCATTCCCCGATTTACACGGTAGATACGACCTTGGAAAAATCGTGCAAAACGAAACCGTGTAACGATCAATGTGATACTGATTAACGGCATAATGCAAAACTGCCAGAATAAAACCAAAAAAAAATTTTTGGTTGTGATTTAAAAACCGTGTAAAAGCGAAATCGTGTAATTCGAGTACCGTGCAAATCGGGGGACTGGTGTACTTAAAATAGCGGAATCGCGATACAATAGTTCCCTGAATTCTACTTTACACTTAGGTGATATTTTTGAATCTAACTTAAACCCTACTTGTAACTATCTTAATACTAAACGACGTTTTCTTCAGAGTTGATCTGTGCAAGATTGGAGAGAAAGGAGAACAACAATAGAGACAAAAGAAACGAAAACTCGCCAACGTTGACTCTTCTTCGATGCGAAGCTTAATTTCTACTTAATCGCGAAATCTTAAAGCTACCTTAAACGCAAATTCTTAGATGTAACTAAGACTAGGAATCCGAATATTCGGTAGTCAGGGCTACCGAATATTCGGATTTCGTGGCTATTCGCTCGATACCACTTGCCATTTAGTATTACTATGGAACAAAATGTCGTGCTAAAAGCACATTTAATAAAATTTCAAGTCATGGCAAGTGATATCGACCCAGGTCCCACCGCGAGGAGGTTGCCACGAAACGGGACCCAAAAATGCATGGCCAACCAACCTCCGTTTCATTTTGCTCTTCCTCTGTTACATTTTCCCTCGACATTGAATTCGTCGATGTCGAGGGAAAGTGTAACAGATGAATCGCCGACTCTACTTTTTCTCTTTCGGTTTCGCGGAGAGAGATAGACACCTGCCGAACGGTGTCGATCTCCCTTTACAATATTTACTTATTCTACATTCCTAATTCTTACATTACTTTCCGCTCGCAATCGATCTTACAAAACTAGAATCTCGCATTCATGCTCAGGAAATATCCGAAAAGAAGGGAAAGTGTAACAGAGGAATCGCCGAATCTACATTTTCTCTTTCGGTTTCGCGAAGAGAGATAGACACCCTCCGAAAGGTGTCGATCTCCCCTTACAATATTCACTTATTCTACATTCCTAATTCTTACATTACTATCCGCTCGCAATCGATCTTAAAAACTACTATCTCGCATCCATGCTCAGGAAATATCCGAGAAGAAGGGAAACGATATTGTAAAGCTAACTGAGAACGCGATCGCGAAGGGGGCGAAAGTTAGTATATCGCGGCTTGAGCCGAGTCACACCCCTCCCCGAATCGGATTGGGTCGACGTGAACTGGGCTAAGCCGGATTATTTGCGATTAACGTGCCATAGTCAACTGGAGCACGACAGCGTTACCGCCATTGAGCAACCCGGCCGCACGTCGACCGACGGCAAATGCGATCATCCGATCGACAGTGGGGCACTGGTCAGTCGCGAACCATGACTGGACGTTAATGAGTGCCAGAGGACACGTCTTACTACCACGGGGGCTGCGTGACATAGCCACTCTGCCCAGTCAGAGGGTTCGGCTTACACTACCCCAGTACCCCCCTGGCGATCGGTATGAGCCACATATGTCGTAAGTCGATCGTACGGCCTTCGGCTCAAGGACCAACCTTGCCGTCTCACGGGACCATAAACTACGTTAAACGCTTCCGCACCGCCACAGAAACACTCGTCAATCGACCGGGCGAGGGGTGCAACAGGGATACGTAACGAATATGATTTCAAGAGGGAAACGTTTGCATTCTTTCTCATCTTTTCCTGAGCATGGAATTGAGCTACGATTACGTACTATCTTAAATACACTCATCCTCCGATTTACACGGTAGATACGACCTTGGAAAAATCATGCAAAACGAAACCGTGTAACGATCAATGTGATACTGATTAACGGCATAATGCAAAACTGCCAGAATAAAACCAAAAAAAAATTTTTGGTTGTGATTTAAAAACCGTGTAAAAGCGAAATCGTGTAATTCGAGTACCGTGCAAATCGGGGGACTGGTGTACTTAAAATAGCGGAATCGCGATACAATAGTTCCCTGAATTCTACTTTACACTTAGGTGATATTTTTGAATCTAACTTAAACCCTACTTGTAACTATCTTAATACTAAACGACGTTTTCTTCAGAGTTGATCTGTGCAAGATTGGAGAGAAAGGAGAACAACAATAGAGACAAAAGAAACGAAAACTCGCCAACGTTGACTCTTCTTCGATGCGAAGCTTAATTTCTACTTAATCGCGAAATCTTAAAGCTACCTTAAACGCAAATTCTTAGATGTAACTAAGACTAGGAATCCGAATATTCGGTAGTCAGGGCTACCGAATATTCGGATTTCGTGGCTATTCGCTCGATACCACTTGCCATTTAGTATTACTATGGAACAAAATGTCGTGCTAAAAGCACATTTAATAAAATTTCAAGTCATGGCAAGTGATATCGACCCAGGTCCCACCGCGAGGAGGTTGCCACGAAACGGGACCCAAAAATGCATGGCCAACCAACCTCCGTTTCATTTTGCTCTTCCTCTGTTACATTTTCCCTCGACATTGAATTCGTCGATGTCGAGGGAAAGTGTAACAGATGAATCGCCGACTCTACTTTTTCTCTTTCGGTTTCGCGGAGAGAGATAGACACCTGCCGAACGGTGTCGATCTCCCTTTACAATATTTACTTATTCTACATTCCTAATTCTTACATTACTTTCCGCTCGCAATCGATCTTACAAAACTAGAATCTCGCATTCATGCTCAGGAAATATCCGAAAAGAAGGGAAAGTGTAACAGAGGAATCGCCGAATCTACATTTTCTCTTTCGGTTTCGCGAAGAGAGATAGACACCCTCCGAAAGGTGTCGATCTCCCCTTACAATATTCACTTATTCTACATTCCTAATTCTTACATTACTATCCGCTCGCAATCGATCTTAAAAACTACTATCTCGCATCCATGCTCAGGAAATATCCGAGAAGAAGGGAAACGATATTGTAAAGCTAACTGAGAACGCGATCGCGAAGGGGGCGAAAGTTAGTATATCGCGGCTTGAGCCGAGTCACACCCCTCCCCGAATCGGATTGGGTCGACGTGAACTGGGCTAAGCCGGATTATTTGCGATTAACGTGCCATAGTCAACTGGAGCACGACAGCGTTACCGCCATTGAGCAACCCGGCCGCACGTCGACCGACGGCAAATGCGATCATCCGATCGACAGTGGGGCACTGGTCAGTCGCGAACCATGACTGGACGTTAATGAGTGCCAGAGGACACGTCTTACTACCACGGGGGCTGCGTGACATAGCCACTCTGCCCAGTCAGAGGGTTCGGCTTACACTACCCCAGTACCCCCCTGGCGATCGGTATGAGCCACATATGTCGTAAGTCGATCGTACGGCCTTCGGCTCAAGGACCAACCTTGCCGTCTCACGGGACCATAAACTACGTTAAACGCTTCCGCACCGCCACAGAAACACTCGTCAATCGACCGGGCGAGGGGTGCAACAGGGATACGTAACGAATATGATTTCAAGAGGGAAACGTTTGCATTCTTTCTCATCTTTTCCTGAGCATGGAATTGAGCTACGATTACGTACTATCTTAAATACACTCATCCTCCGATTTACACGGTAGATACGACCTTGGAAAAATCATGCAAAACGAAACCGTGTAACGATCAATGTGATACTGATTAACGGCATAATGCAAAACTGCCAGAATAAAACCAAAAAAAAATTTTTGGTTGTGATTTAAAAACCGTGTAAAAGCGAAATCGTGTAATTCGAGTACCGTGCAAATCGGGGGACTGGTGTACTTAAAATAGCGGAATCGCGATACAATAGTTCCCTGAATTCTACTTTACACTTAGGTGATATTTTTGAATCTAACTTAAACCCTACTTGTAACTATCTTAATACTAAACGACGTTTTCTTCAGAGTTGATCTGTGCAAGATTGGAGAGAAAGGAGAACAACAATAGAGACAAAAGAAACGAAAACTCGCCAACGTTGACTCTTCTTCGATGCGAAGCTTAATTTCTACTTAATCGCGAAATCTTAAAGCTACCTTAAACGCAAATTCTTAGATGTAACTAAGACTAGGAATCCGAATATTCGGTAGTCAGGGCTACCGAATATTCGGATTTCGTGGCTATTCGCTCGATACCACTTGCCATTTAGTATTACTATGGAACAAAATGTCGTGCTAAAAGCACATTTAATAAAATTTCAAGTCATGGCAAGTGATATCGACCCAGGTCCCACCGCGAGGAGGTTGCCACGAAACGGGACCCAAAAATGCATGGCCAACCAACCTCCGTTTCATTTTGCTCTTCCTCTGTTACATTTTCCCTCGACATTGAATTCGTCGATGTCGAGGGAAAGTGTAACAGATGAATCGCCGACTCTACTTTTTCTCTTTCGGTTTCGCGGAGAGAGATAGACACCTGCCGAACGGTGTCGATCTCCCTTTACAATATTTACTTATTCTACATTCCTAATTCTTACATTACTTTCCGCTCGCAATCGATCTTACAAAACTAGAATCTCGCATTCATGCTCAGGAAATATCCGAAAAGAAGGGAAAGTGTAACAGAGGAATCGCCGAATCTACATTTTCTCTTTCGGTTTCGCGAAGAGAGATAGACACCCTCCGAAAGGTGTCGATCTCCCCTTACAATATTCACTTATTCTACATTCCTAATTCTTACATTACTATCCGCTCGCAATCGATCTTAAAAACTACTATCTCGCATCCATGCTCAGGAAATATCCGAGAAGAAGGGAAACGATATTGTAAAGCTAACTGAGAACGCGATCGCGAAGGGGGCGAAAGTTAGTATATCGCGGCTTGAGCCGAGTCACACCCCTCCCCGAATCGGATTGGGTCGACGTGAACTGGGCTAAGCCGGATTATTTGCGATTAACGTGCCATAGTCAACTGGAGCACGACAGCGTTACCGCCATTGAGCAACCCGGCCGCACGTCGACCGACGGCAAATGCGATCATCCGATCGACAGTGGGGCACTGGTCAGTCGCGAACCATGACTGGACGTTAATGAGTGCCAGAGGACACGTCTTACTACCACGGGGGCTGCGTGACATAGCCACTCTGCCCAGTCAGAGGGTTCGGCTTACACTACCCCAGTACCCCCCTGGCGATCGGTATGAGCCACATATGTCGTAAGTCGATCGTACGGCCTTCGGCTCAAGGACCAACCTTGCCGTCTCACGGGACCATAAACTACGTTAAACGCTTCCGCACCGCCACAGAAACACTCGTCAATCGACCGGGCGAGGGGTGCAACAGGGATACGTAACGAAAATGATTTCAAGAGGGAAACGTTTGCATTCTTTCTCATCTTTTCCTGAGCATGGAATTGAGCTACGATTACGTACTATCTTAAATACACTCATCCCCCGATTTACACGGTAGATACGACCTTGGAAAAATCATGCAAAACGAAACCGTGTAACGATCAATGTGATACTGATTAATGGCATAATG
Organism: Cerceris ruficornis; assembly: GCA_963989415.1. NCBI lineage: Eukaryota > Metazoa > Arthropoda > Insecta > Hymenoptera > Crabronidae > Cerceris > Cerceris ruficornis. The sequence continues at coordinate 10,957,995 of OZ022518.1, read as the reverse complement.
CAAAACTGCCAGAATAAAACCAAAAAATATTTTTGGTTGTGATTTAAAAACCGTGTAAAAGCGAAATCGTGTAATTCGAGTACCGTGCAAATCGAGGGACTGGTGTACTTAAAATAGCGGAATCGCGATACAATAGTTCCCTGTATTCTACTTTACACTTAGGTGATATTTTTGAATCTAACTTAAACCCTACTTGTCACTATCTTAATACTAAACGACGTTTTCTTCAGAGTTGATCTGTGCAAGATTGGAGAGAAAGAAGAACAACAATAGAGACAAAAGAAACGAAAACTTGCCAACGTTGACTCTTCTTCGATGCGAAGCTTAATTTCTACTTAATCGCGAAATCTTAAAGCTACCTTAAACGCAAATTCTTAGATGTAACTAAGACTAGGAATCCGAACATTCGGTAGTCAGGGCTACCGAATATTCGGATTTCGTGGCTATTCGCTCGATACCACTTGCCATTTAGTATTACTATGGAACAAAATGTCGTGCTAAAAGCACATTTAATAAAACTTCAAATCATGGCAAGTGATATCGACCCAGGTCCCACCGCGAGGAGGTTGCCACGAAACGGGACCCAAAAATGCATGGCCAACCAACCTCCGTTTCATTTTGCTCTTCCTCTGTTACATTTTCCCTCGACATTGAATTCGTCGATGTCGAGGGAAAGTGTAACAGAGGAATCGCCGACTCTACTTTTTCTCTTTCGGTTTCGCGGAGAGAGATAGACACCTGCCGAACGGTGTCGATCTCCCTTTACAATATTTACTTATTCCAAACGCTCAATTCTAAGCTGACTTTGTGGAATATAGTTCGGTGTAACAGCGAATGACCTTTACGGAACGCTTCCTTTGCGAAACGGGAAAACATAAACCGCTGCTTCTTCATCTTCGTTCGAGCTGGGAGGCTAATTATTAAGTCGCATTAATCTCTCGGCATTGGAAATCGTTATAATGAAAGAATTGTTTTCTTGATCTGTACGAGGTGAATTTTCTTGAAAACTAAGGGCCTGTCTGTAGCACAGCTAAATTTCCTTAGAATCTCGAAAGACACTTATCCGAGGAGTAAGTTCTCTAAAAGTTAAAAGCCTTTCTGTTCTGTAACTTACTAGCTTTAAAACAGCTTGTCTTAAAACGAGATATTAATAATTTGTCTTAAAATTAAAAGCTTTCCTATTCTCAAACTAACTTGTCTGAAAAGTAAACGCCTGCCTATTCTGAAATGAACTCGCTTTAAACTTAACAATTGGTCGACTCGATAAGTCGATTGTCTTAAAACTTCAAACCTGCCTATTCGGTAATTAACTCATCTTAAAACTAAACGCCTGCCTACTCCGAAACTTACTCGCCTTAAAATTAAGAGCTGTTCGGTTCGACAAGTTAAATATCTTGTCTTAAAATTTCAAACCTGCCTATTCGGCGACTAACTCCCCTTAAAACTAAACGCCTGCCTACTCCGAAACTAACTCGTCTTAAAATTAACAGCTAGCCGGCTCGATAAATGCAATATTTTGCTTTAAAATTTCTAATCTCCCTATTCGGTGATTAACTCGTCTTAAAACTAAACGCCTGCCTATTCCGAAACTTACTCGCCTTAAAATTAAGAGCTGTTCGGTTTGACAAGTTAAATATCTTGTTCTAAAATTTTCAAACCTGCCTATTCGGTAATTAATTTATCTTAACACTAAACGCCTGCCTATTTTGAAACTAACTCCCCTTAAAACTAAACGCCTCCTATTTTGAAACTAACTCGCCTTAAAATTAAGAGCTCGCTGGCTCGATAAATGCAATATCTTGGCTTAAAATTAGAAATCTGCCTATTCCTCATAAAAATGATGTAGCATTTAAGTTTAATGAAAAATAAGGAATCTCCTTATCCGAAAACTTAGTTTCTCCGGTTACAAAAATGTTCATAAACCTAAAATTCTTCCTGCTTCCTAAAATTCGAAAAAATTAATTTGGGCGATAAGAAAAATATTCCTAAACCTAACACCTGCTGGTGCGATGTGTAGATTTCGATGAAGCTGAAGAAATTCTCTACCGACAACGAAGACCTCCCAAATTCCTGAGAAGCGAATTTTCTAACACCTGAAATCTTATGAGAATTAGGGACGTAACTATACGAAAACTAATTTTACCAGTTCCGATTATAATCTGAAATCGTTGGTTGTCGTTGGTTGTCGTCATCATGGCCATCATTATCATTATCATTATCATTATCATCGTCATCGTGGAAGATCGAGATATTACACGTTAAAGGAGAACGACCCACTTTCGCTACAGTATACACAGAATATCATATACGCGAGAAAACTCGAAAGAAAATTCGCCATCGATCTAAAGTCCTCGATTGCACTTTCATAAAGTAAGAATGCGAGCTTAAGGAACTCCATGTAATTGCAAATGTACGATAAAAATAAACCATGACTTGTGCAAAGCATTTGGGAAAATGTATCGGCGGAACTTTATCGTTCCTCGATGTATAGTTGAATTGAGAAAACAAGTAATTCGAACGGCCAACAGTCACAGTATCAATATTATTGTAGAGTAAGATGAAATATTTTGACAATATATTAATTCAATTAATAGTTCGTAATGTTTCATTTGACAAACGCTTGCGAAAAGAGCTTCACATTATTATTAATCATAGTTATTTTAATCGTAAAAAGAACGCGAGCACCTGTTTCCGAGGCGCTACGGAAATTCGCGGCTAACGGAATCGCGAGCATCTTTCCGAGGTGCTGTCAATTTTCGCAACACTAATTTCGCGACGAGCAATAATCGCGAGCGCCTACGCGAGGCGCTGTGAATTTTCGCAACACTAATTTTGCGACGAGCAAAATCGCGAGCATCTTCGCCAGACGCTGTGAATTTTTGCAACGCTAAATTCGCGAAGAGTGATCGAACAAAATCGCGGGGAACCTCTACCGAGGTGCACTTTTAATTTCGCAACTCTAATAATCACGAATATTTTATAAAATTGACGGGATAGAATCCCGCACTGGCGTCATGACGTAGACGCAGTACTGTACTGCGATATTAATCGCAATTTTGCGATATTAACCGCAATTTTGCGATATTAATCGCAGTTTTGCGATTTTCCGCAGAGCTGAAATCGCGAATATAATATTGAACAAACCGTGTACTTAGTTTCGCAACACTACTTTAAAAGAGAAAGAGAATTGTAAATCGCGTATACATTTTCGCAACACTACTTTGAAAAATAAAGAAAAGGGCAAAATCGCGTATAAATTTTCGCTACACTACCCTGAAAAATAAAGAAAAGAGCAAAATCGCGTGTAAATTTTCGCAACACTACCCTGAAAAATAAAGAAAAGAGCAAAATCCCGTATAAATTTTCGCAACACTACTTTGAAAAATAAAGGAAAGAAGAAAATCGCGTATAAATTCTCGCAACACTAGTCTATGAAATAAAGGAAAGAGCAAAATCGCGGGCAGCCCGTACTGAGGTGCAGTTTTAATGTCGCAACTCTAATAATCACGAAGATTTTATAAAATTGACGGGATAGAATCCCGCACTGGCGTCATGACATAGGCGCAGTACTGTACTGCGATATTAATCGCAATTTTGCGATATTAATCGCAGTTTTGCGATATTACTCGCAGTTTTGCGATATTACTCGCAGTTTGGCGATTTTTCGCAGAGCTGAAATCGCGAATATAATATCGAACAAACCGTGTACTTAGTTTCGCAACACTACTTTAAAAAAGAAAGAGAATTGTAAATCGCGTATATATTTTCGCAACACTACTTTAAAAAATAGAGAAAAGCAAAATCGCGTATAAATTTTCGCCACACTACTTTGAAAAAGTAAAGAAAAGGGCAAAATCGCGTATAAGTTTTCGCCACACTACTCTGAAAAATAATGAAAAGAGCAAAATCGCGTTTAAATGTTCGCTACACTACCCTGAAAAATAAAGAAAAGAGCAAAATCGCGTATAAATTTTCGCAACACTACTTTATAAAATAATGAAAGAAGCAAAGACGCGTATTGTTATTTTCGCAACACTAATTTCGCGGACGAAGCCGAATTCGCAGCTTTTTGCTGCGATTCGGCGAAGCAACTAACTACCACACAACTATTACTACTACTACTACTACTACAAGCGAACATAGTGACAAAGTAGTAACGTAAAACATGAACTTACCGTATATTTCTGAAAGAAAAAGGAAAGAATTAGGGTTAAAACCTGAAAATCCTAACGAGAATGATTAATTAATATAATAAAAGCGGCGTAAGAAATTTCAATAAATAACATGACTTGAAATGAGAATTAAAATCTATTAAAGTAACTCTACGTAGAGCATTGACACTCTATATGCAAATGAATTTAAAAGTGAATTGTAATTGACTAAAAGTGACTCTACTGAGAACATTGAAATTTCTCGGTCAATACCATCGACAAAGTAATTCTTCGAAAAATTCAATATGCATTCGTTATTATTACTTTGACAATGGAATTGACCACCCGCGAAATTCTTACATACTAAACATCCTAGAAAAATCGTTACTACTCGCGACTATGGTACTAATTACCATAATCGCGGTCACTATGTTCGCAAACTACTAGCACACATAAAATACAACCAGTCGTTCGGTGCCGTTTCGGACCATTCGTCCTACGGCATGATCGAACGACCGGAGGAACTTTAAATTTTGTCACTCACCAACCGATAAGTGGCAGTTGAGAAGTGTTTACCTCCCCGTTGAGATCGTAATCGATGTGTGATTGCATCGATGGTGTGACTACGTCTATGGTCTCGCCATGTCCATGGTCTCGCTGTGTCCATGGTCTCGCTGCGTCCATGGTCTCGCTGCGTCCATGGCGTGGCTGTGTCGATGCATTGGAGATTGTCCTTCCTTTAACAAAAGAGAAGACAACATTATAGAATCTCTAAGGAGAATTACTTGAATACACGGTGGGTAAAATTCAACTCTAATTTAATATTTACACGAAGCAATCACTTTATGTCACGGACACTTCCACAAAACGTTGTATTTAATTGTTAAAATTATTTAATATCACTTGCACAAAACTGTCACTTGATGTCACTAACACTTCCACAAAACATTGTATTTAACTGTCGAAATAATTTAAAAACACTTGGGGGTAACTGTCACTTGAGGTCACTGACAGATCCACAAAACGTTGTATTTAATTGTTAAAATTATTTAATATCACTTGCACAAAACTGTCACTTGAGCTCACGGACACTTCCAGAAAACATTGTACTTAACTATCGAAATAATTTAAAAACACTTGGGGGTAACTGTCACTTGAGGTCACTGACAGATCCACAAAACGTTGTATTTAATTGTTAAAATTATTTAATATCACTTGCACAAAACTGTCACTTGAGCTCACGGACACTTCCACAAAACGTTGTATTTAATTGTTAAAATTATTTAATATCACTTGCACAAAACTGTCACTTGATGTCACTAACACTTCCACAAAACATTGTATTTAACTGTCGAAATAATTTAAAAACACTTGGGGGTAACTGTCACTTGAGGTCACTGACAGATCCACAAAGCGTTGTATTTAATTGTCGAAATTATTTAAAAACACTTGCAGGTAACTGCACTTGAGGTCACTGATACATCCACAAAACGTTGTACTTAATTATCGAAATAATTTAAAAACACTTGCAGGTATCTTTCACTTTAAGTCGCTAACACAGCCACAAAACGATGTATTTAACTGTTGAAGTTGTTTAAAAACACTCGTAGGTAACGGTCACTTGATGTCAATAACACTTCCACAAAAAGTTGTATTTAGTTGTCGAAATAATTTAAAAACACTTGGGGGTAACTGTCACTTGAGGTCACTGACAGATCCACAAAACGTTGTATTTAATTGTTAAAATTATTTAAAAACACTTGCAGGTAACTGCACTTGAGGTCACTGATACATCCACAAAACGTTGTACTTAATTATCGAAATAATTTAAAAACACTTGCAGGTATCTTTCACTTTAAGTCGCTAACACAGCCACAAAACGATGTATTTAACTGTTGAAGTTGTTTAAAAACACTCGTAGGTAACGGTCACTTGATGTCAATAACACTTCCACAAAACGTTGTATTTAATTGTTAAAATTATTTAAAATCACTTAATTTATTGTTTAAGCAGTATAATAGTACAGCACACATGCACTAATAATCGTTACTCACGGCCAAATGTGACTAGGTACCGATAGGCAAGTCGAAACGTGCACCCGAAGACCGATCCTTCACACCTGTCAAAGCACGTAACCCGTCTGACCGCTGGAACAATACTGGCTGATGCTATCATGGCGCGACTCAGTGAGGTGGCGCGGTATATGCGAACTGCACCCCAGCGCCGCGGTGGACTTTCTGCACCCTACGTTCACTCTTATCCGTAGATAATTATTATTACAACAATTTTCACGAATGATTGTTTACTGCAAATGACATTATTATTTAATAACGTGTTTTTGCTTATTTTTAATAAATTTTATGATGAATAAAAATGTCAGAAGTGAAGTATGTGAGTTTATAATAAACGACTTACTTTTCAATGCTCAGAAGTATTTGATTTTTTTGTAATACTTTTATCTTATCGATAAATAATATGTTTTCAACTACTTTGGATGAATTTTAAACAATCTCCAGTATTATTTGAGAAATAAAATATAAGAAAATGATTGAAAGTATTGATACCCCTGATGGAAATATATCTACAACTTTTTATGCGACTCGACAACAAATTACAATTTTCTACAACATTTTGCGTAGTTGTAGAAAATTATAGCTCGTAACTACAATATTCTACGACATTCAACGTCTCACTAAAACTTACTCGATTCTCTTATGTAATAAATTGTAATAAGTTGTAGAGAACTACAAATTTTTACAACAAATTACAACTTGCTACTCTAAGACAAATGGAACTTGAAAGAATGATCTCTGTTAAAACACGGCTCGCGTAGTTTGTTGTAGTATTTTATAGAATACTACAAAATTCTACAACTTTTAATGTCCTATCTAAAAATTTAGAAAAAAGCCTTCAAAAGTCTAGTGCGTAGTTTGTTGTAGTATCTTATAGAATACTAGAAAATTCTACCACATTCTACAAGTTTTTATGTCTTATGTACAAATTTTTGGAAATATCTTTCAATAGCTAGCCCAGCGCGTTGTTTGTGTAGTATCTTATAGAATACTACAACATTCTACAACTTTTTACAACTATTCGCGAAATTCTAAAATACTGTCCCAATCCGCGTACTAGGTTGTAGAAATTTGTTGAAATTAAACACAGTAAAGATAGGGTTAAGTTATTCCATGCTGAAAGTTTATATCTATATAAAAAAATATGCATTTCTGGCGGGATCATCAGTTTTTTGGTTGTAACAAATAATAATTATTTTATCCTATTACCTTATATATCCATTTATTAAATTTAAGCTTCAATGAGTAACTGTAAAATAAATAAACGAAGTGGAATGCCTTGTAGATATGCACTTTGGGAGGTATGTAGAAATTTCGTTATTGAAATTATTAAAACAGATCGTCCAGAAGTTCACACAGGTAATTAATTCCCAATAAATGTTTTAATGTGTTTTTAATAGGGATGGCTCGAAAAATCACTAATAAGTATTTATCTATCACAATCACAGTTGTGATTTAGCTTTTTTCACGAGCATGACTACCGAATGCTCGGATTCCGAGTTTTATGGCACATATATATAGCGTAACAAAGTAACTGTATTATGCTACTGTTCTTCGAATGTAACATGGAAATATTATAAATATGGTCTTTATGAGGAAGCCGCAAACAAAGGACAAAGTTACAGAAAGCAGAACTTTGATTTTTGAAGTTATGCTGTCTGCTTTTACGGTTTTAGTACCCAAACCGTTTTAATTCTATTATTGATTTATATCATCATTGAATACTAATACTATATTATCACATAAAGAACAACTTCTCGTTATTTAAATGAGTAAAAAAAGTCGTTTCTCTGCTGTAAACTGCTATTTCGAGATTCCTTTATAATTATTTGTTTGAAATTCTCAAAATCTCTGGTTTCGGCGCGCCAGAGGATAGGCCGTGTAGCGCATGACATGCAGCCGTATTCCGATTGGCCCGCGTTTCCCCCACCGCGCGGCAGCCGAGCAGCCGCGAGCTATCCCCACTCCTACCAGTGGGGTCACCTACCTCTTTCTCTCTCCGGACTTCGTGCCGTTAATACGTATCTGCTGTGAGTACCGTTTCTTTTACATTGTCCTCGTTTACCGACCGCTAAAAAATAGTTCACTCGTTTATCTACTACGTAATAGTCTTCTGCTGTACCATATCTATCAATTTTGACAATATTAATTACGAATTTAGTAACAATCGCGAAATAACTACGACGCAATTGGTGACGTCACTGATCTCTCGCGACATTTACGCAACACTTTTCTCGTCTACAACATTAGTATTTGTTTTATAGCTTTGAATTTCGATTTTATTCACGAAGAACGTGATTATTGTTGCTCTGAAACGTGATTATACGGAATTTTTGTACTTTTACACAGTAATTTAATAGTTTGCTCGTGTGTGCTTGCAGGACTCGAAGTATCCTTTGAACGACCTTCCGGGCTGGCACGATCGGACACGTGCACGGTGGAACAACAAAGCGTAAGATGTTACGACGCCATACGCAAGTAACATTTTCATTTACTTCGGGTCTTCGCGATATTTTGTTTGAATTTATACAATATTCATATTAATTGATATCGAGTCAAACATCCGACGAGTTGAATTTTCATTTCTACGAATTAATACAGTTCTACGGAAACATGCAACGATTGAAATCTTTCGGGATTACTTGAAACCTTTTACAATATACGAGTATTTAGTCAACATTTACAAAACGATAGTCGACTTCCAAGAAAACTGCTCCTTATTCTGGCAGTGTTTACCAATTCCGGTGTTAAATTTCGACGGCTACAATTCTATGCTACAAATAAATCGCGAATCGTTTTTACTTGATATTTACATGTTACAACTTATCCTTCCGTTTTGAGACGCTGCAATGGATTTACATAGGTTTCAGGGCATGAGTATAGAAGTAAATAAAAACCGTATTTGCCGATGTAGGGTATTAAGGTCCTGCGTTAGATTCGTCCGTAATTTCTATAAAGATTTTCATGAATTTATCGAAGGGGGTTACAGTGTTTATATGTAATAGGGAATAAGCATGACTAATCATATAACTGTAACAGTGGCAGCCCGCAGTATTTATTGTTTATACATTTAATTAGTAGTATATTGTATTACACAAAGAACATAACGTATCAATGAGTAAGACATAATTTTTAAGCAGTATTTCTTGAAGCAAGCACTTGATTTGATATGAAAAAGAAAAACATGGTTGTTTGAATTTCTTGTGTTCCCCACCCCACCCTTTTATTTTCAGCAAAATTTGTGGCCGAGCGCAATGCGGTCTAGAGTCAGTGCTTGTTTCGTATTATATTAATATTTATATCTGTATATATTTATTACTCAATATTTTTTCAATTTATAATAAGTTTACGCGACATAGAGTCAGTGTTTGCAACCCGCTATTATAATTATTAATATCTTTTGAATAATTATTAAAAATATTAAGAATTCTTTTCTCCGCGAAAGTAGAGTCAAAATTGTTCGCCGAAAATGATTCTCGGTCGTGGTAGCTTCTTTATTTTTTTCAAAATTGATCGAACCGGAAGTAGAGTCAGTGCATCGAGCAGCAGCTATGGAAAGGACTTCCATCGGGCAAGGCTTCACGAATTTTAAAAGTAAGTATAAGATGCTCGAGAAATGAAATTTTTTAATTAAAAAATATGTATGTAAGCTAACCAAAATGTTAATTTGTTTGTTACAGAACAGTCAAATGAGGGGATGGTTGAGCAGCGACAATCATTCCTTTGCGATGGGCAAAGTCTGTGAAGGTAAGTTGAAATTTTATCCCGTACACTCGTCATAACTTTAATATTTGCCAATTCCCTTGCAAACTCAACTTTGTTCTTTCCATCAATTTAATTAACAAAAATAAAGTATCAATTAGCTTTTGAAGTTCTCAGAGAATACTTGCAACATTTTTGTAGTAAATAAATAATTACCTAAATTTTGATGTTTTCAGAAAGCAGATATTTTATATTTTGCGTTTTGTTTTTGTTACAGACTTTGTCCGTATTCGTGAGGCATCGCTGGAGTGTTTGTTTCGCATTTTATATATACTTTCATAAGTGTTAAATTTCTAGTAATTTTACGCGAAAGTAGAGTCAGTGTTTGCTTCGTGTTTCATATTATACACTTAAGTTTATAACTTTACGCGAAAGTAGAGTCAAATTGTTCGCCGAAAATAATTCTCGGTCGCGAATTGTCTTTTTTTTTCAATTACACCGAGCCGGAAGTAGAGTCAGTGCAACAGGAGCAGCTGTGGAAAGGATTTCCATCGGGCAAGGCTTCACGAATTTAAAAAGTAAGTATCACATGATCAGGAAATAAAAATTCGCAGTCGAGAAATACAAAGGCGGCATATACTAATGAAAATCTTAATTTTTTTGTTACAGAACAGTCAAATGACGGGATGGTTGAACGGCGACAATCACTCCCCGGCGAAGGGCAAATCTTTTATAGGTGAGCAGAAATTTTAATTCGCATGTACCCCACAATTTTTCCCCAAGTTTCAGTTGCTACTTGAAAATTTTCTCAAAAACGTCCTTACAAGTTTTCTATCAAATTTCCATACCCTTACATTGTATGTTCTACCACTAAAATAAATAAAAATTAAAAATGAAATTTTCAGGGAATAAGTATTTAAGATGTGCGTCTTATTTTTGTTACAGACTTTGCTCGAATTCGTGAGGCATCGCTGTACCTTGCGAAACTGCGACGCACCTTCCGCCTTGAAGGTGAGTAACGTAAACACAGAGATAATTTATTTCTACGTACTTGTAGTAAAGTTTCGATACATAGTTCGATGTATAACTTCTCCTTGAATTCTCAATTCTGAAAATCATTCATAAACTAATCAATTCTTACGATCTACTCTTAACGTTTCTTGATATATAATTACGACTTTTTTTTCATCCTCTGTTTTCAAAATTCAATTAGTTTTCTTTGTAAAATCGGAACGGAAGGCAGATTAACGTTCTACGAACGGTGCCTCTTGCAATGCTAAATGCTTTGTTTTGTTTAGACCTTGGACATTCCTTGAGATGACCTGAGGACAACCTTGATAACAGCGGCGGAGACAATACTGGCAGAGACAGCAGCGGTAGAGATTCTAAGGTAACCAATGGTATTCTGGTGTCTCGACACTGGTGAGTCAAAAACTTTAACTGTTCCTCCGGTCTCCAAACCATGCCGTAGGACGAAAGGTCCGAAGCGGCACTGGAGATTGGTTGTATTGTTCTATAAAGCGAGCATAGTGAACACGAGTAATTTAAAAATTACTCGTGAGTAGAAACTGTTATATATTTTCCTTGTGTACTGTCATATATATCGTAGCTTAGGACAGGGCCTTCTTGTAGCGCGATTTTTGCATTATTTACATGAATGGAATCATGAAATTTACAGTTAGCGTTGCGAATTTATCAATACAAATGAACAGTTTATGAATATTGTGCGTTCTTCATATTCATTGGAAAAATATTCTTATAACAAAATTTGTTATAAGATCGCGGCTAATAGATTTCTTCGAGACGATTTATGTTTTAAAATAGATCGCTCGATTTGTGCTTTTGATGGACGAAATTTCGGAAGTTTGTAAATTTGTTTCGCGTCGTTTCAATAACAATTATTGTATTATCTACAAGAAAGCAATTCGCGACGGGTAGATCTCGAAGTCAGAGTGACAGTTAATACATTTTCCTGTTAAAATTCTTCCCCTGATGACGAGATCTCCCGGTTTTCAATATTCATTTTCAATTCAAAGTAAATTTTGCATATTTACAAATATATAAAGTAGAGTATTTTGCTTCTATAGAGTTCACTTTTTCAATTAAAATTCTCTTTGCTTGAACAAATATGAAAGTCGAGTCACTTGCTTAAATAAATATAAAAGTCGAGTCATTTGCTTGATTAAATATCACATTCGAGTCACTTGCTTCAATTTTTCATAAATCAGACCGTTAGAATTCTACTAATCATCCTCTTAGCTAGGATTTTCAGCAAAAATACGCAGTGAGTACAAAGTCCTGCCGTGTTCACTTTAAGCCCGAACTCATTCGAGTGCCCAGGTGCACTTCGAATGGGTAAAGGCGGTGGGCACGGCCTTTTTTTTGAAACATCAGCGACTGACATTGCGGTGGCGAATCGTGCACGACGTAATTTCCGCATGTGTGTGATGTGTGTTAGGCTGTGGATCTTGCGTCGCTTGAAATTTTCTCGTATCATAAAATAATTTATACAACCTTCAACAATATATTTTGCCTTATTCTCCTTTTCACTCTTACTACAACTCATCGATGTATATGGTATTCCAATGATGAAATTCTGTCTATCTGTGAAACATATGCCATATACATTGCCTCAAATATCAAACGATACAATGACAAATACTTATAATTCTATAAATATTTCAAATCGCGGTAGTAATATAATGAAATAACGCAATGGTCGCCACCCTTGTCAGTCGATTTCAGGAAGTTGGTACGTACATTTTAGAGTATGAATGTTGTTTGCGAACTCGGGTGTCGGAGGAACCCCGGGGAGTCCTCTCTAGTTCAGGCCCATGCACCCGGGTTCCTGATTGAGAACCGTGGAGTGATGTGTGTTTGTGTAGTTGTGTCGCGATTTGCATTTTTAAATATAGGTTTTAGGTACGTAGGTAGCATACCGTTCTTGAATGTGAGTTAAATATAAGCAGGAAGGGCCAGGAATTCAGGATATCACATTCTCTGTGTAGGTCGGGTAAAAGTGATATGCCTGGACCTGGGATCAAACTACGGTCAAAACGAGTGTCCCCCTCTTTTTGACCGTAGTTTCTAGTTTGTAAATTTTCTGCGCACGTGGTGAAACTCCCGGCGCGAGGCTCGAATACTTTGCCTTTTTTTATGAAAACTGTGCTACACGAGCAGCGAATACGCTCTGCACGCTCGTGGTGTGGTTTTCACTGTCGAATTTTGATAATAGTAAGAATTATATTGGCGCAAAGTATTCGAGCATTCTCTAGCGGCAGAAGAAGCGGCTAACAAGTGCCGAAGAGGCCCGACAAACTGTCACGAAGAGGGCTGCAGCGAATGGCTTTTCATCCTCGAATCCGTTTTGGGTTCTAGAATGGAAAGTCATTGTTAGTATTTGTTAATTCACTGTGATCGCTTTCTGTATTTGTCCTCTGACGGATGTAACATTCCCGTCCAACGAGCGCATCTTGGCTGCATGCGGTTTTTCATCGCGAAATTAGAGTTGCGTATACCTTGCTCGTTAGTGTTGCGAAATTAAGGTCACCCCGGATGGTACCCACGGGTTTGTTCGAATTAATTGGTAGTTGTTAGTGTTGCGATATGAATATACTCGGTTTTTTAATTATTAGAATATTATATTAAATTAGAGATAGAGTTCCGAGAGAGATCGCCCGAGATGGCGAACGGGAGCTTGCTTTAATTAGATGTTTAGAAGTAGCGTTGCGAATTGAAGCACGAAAAGTGCCCGGTTTTTCTTTGAACAGTAATTCTTTAAAGTAGCATTGCGATATAAAGCACGAAAAGTGCCCGGTTTGTTTTTGAATAATTAATTGTTAAAGTAGAGTTGCGACATAGCCCTTGATCAAGGAGCACGGGAGTTTGTTTTAGTATCTTATAGAATATTTCGAATTAGTATTTTCTTAATAATTTGTAGAGTGTAGCATCACGATTTAGCACCTGAAATGAGTGTCCGGGAGTTTGCTCTTAATAAATTCTAAATTAGCGTTGCGAAATATGAATTATACGCGTTTTTCTTTTGAACAATCGCGAAAGTAGCGTTGCGAAACACAAAAGCAGCTGAGAGATGCGCATCTGCTGAGTCAGAGACTCAGCAATTGGAGTTGCAAAAATGCAACTCCCCATGGAGTGCCTCAGGAGGCTTGCTCCCAACGATAGCTTGTTTTTTTCCGGATAGGTAGTGTTGCGAATTATGAAAGCCCCCGGAATGGCAGTAGGCGGGTTTTGAAGTAGCGTTGCGAACAATGAAAGCCTCGAAATGGCAGTACGCGATTGTTTATTAAATAATATTACGTATGATAGCCATGGAATGGCAATAGGCGGGTTTTAAAGTAGCGTTGCGAAGAATGAGAGCCATGAAATGGCAATAGGCGGGTTTTGAGCTAGCGTTGCGAACAGTAAGAGCCTGAAATGGCACGGGTTTCTCGCGATTTTTATTGAAAGCGCCTCTTGGCTGCTCGATGATTTCGGGATTTTCAGCGCCTTTTGGCTGCTTCATGTCATGATTTTTGTATTGTTAATCAAGTGCTTGCAAATAGAAATACTGCTGAACATGTTTCTTTTAATACAAGAAATTTTGAGGATTTCTGTAGAATTTTTGTCAAGTTATATTATGTATTGTCTATTGAGACCAATCAGACAATGAATTTCATTGTGGTCATTGAAACCACTCCGCAAACAAAAGTGCAAAAAGTTATATGCACATTTGATGACACAGATAGAAAATGAGTGTCAGTTAATTTAATAAAATTCGTGAAATAGGAAACACGCTGCTGGCTGTCATGGTTAAAGTTATTAATTTAATATTGTCTGGATTTTACTTGGATCGCGATGACATTTTTGTGAGAATACCGCGTCGACGTAGAGGTTTCGATGAATTCTCGCAAATTTCTTACAAAAATTACGGACCACGGGTTTTGCATACTTTTTGAATAGAATGAAAATAACAAACTTGCGCCCGAAACATATATATCGAAATTGCAGTGTGATAGACGGATGGCAAATACAGATAAGAAGTAAACGCGTCGCTTTTTAATATTTGCTTATTTATTTCACTAAATAGTAGAGTTATATTGTAGCAAAGAGGGAAGTCTGTCTTTATTTAACACTTTTCGCGTCGCGAATTAAAGAGTGATGCATTTATTTTTATGCTCGGATGATGGAAAGGTTTCAAATAATTTCGAATGCAACTGCGTCGAAATTAGCTTTTTTCATTCAAGTAATTTATTTGATAGCAAATGATTGTGACATTGCACAATTTGCTAAATTGTCCATACTATTCAATTCGCGTTTGTCGACTCGATATGTAACTTCAAATTTTATATTTGCTTTTTTAAATTTCTGATCATTCTTTATCGTAAAGTTTACAACATTTGCATTTCCTACAATTTTTAATAAATTATGCTTCATTTGATTTTCGTAAATTTCGATACTCGTCTGTTACAATATTCAAGGGTCGGTGATATTTCGTTTTATGTCGCGCGTTTTGGGCAGAATTAATGAGAGTCTTTTGCAGAAGACGGAATATTAATAATGGATATTTAGAGGAAATGAATTGGACCATGCACATGGAAATTAAGAGAGACAGGCGTCCAGAGACGCTGGGGGAATCCACGGTGTAATGACATTTTACTAACAAATGAGTTTTTATTGCAGGAGTTGCATGAATCGAATCACATCGAAGGGAGATCGATGGATATTTCTCGGTGACATCTTGTGTTGCAAATTGTGTGTTAGGTTTGCAGATATTTCTTCTGAAAATTTGTTACGATCGTGTGATGACCATTTCTTAATGGTTTCGTTGTTAATGGTTTCGATACGTTTGATTTTTGGATCAAAGTATCGTCTGTATTGTTTTCGAAGTCTGATTCAAGAGATAATTGTTGTCCGACTTTCTTCATTCTTGAAGCAATACGATGTTTCTCTTCATTCTGCTTCAAGCAGAATGCATTTTTCATTTTCTGGCCAAGAGGTTTGCTTTCTGCTATGCAGATAAGCAATCAGGCAATATTTTGCAAAGAAATCTTTGCTGTTAATTGGACAGGCTCAGATTGTGTTTGTATTTCCCCCGAGATAGGAAATCATAACTGCTGATTATAATTTTCATTTAGGTAGATATTAGGAAGATTTTCAAGACTACCACCTGAAGAAAGAAGAAGAGCGATAATAAATTTAAGTACTCGCGATCGCAAATAGTATTTAAGTTAATTAGACCAAAAATGTTATGGTATCAGTATTTGCATATACACAATGATTTTCACTGTGTACAAAAACTGCTCCCATATCGAAGGTCAGATTGAAATTGCGAGCGGATGGTAATGTAATTGTAATGGATTAGACTTTAAGACGTTCGTCGCATGTTTAGATTAAGATTATTCGTAAGGTTAATTTAATAAGGAATAAATTTCGCGTTAGTCCTTAAGCATTGGATGCTCGTCGCATCACGGTCGGGAATCTATTTCTCCCAGTGCGAGATGGGTAACGAAAGTAAAGTAGAGCAAGAAATTTTGCCTGACACATTTTCCCGTTCATTTTGTCGTTCATGCCGTCGTTCATTCCGTCGTTCATTCCGTCGTTCATTCCGTCGTTCATTCCGTCGTTCATTCCGTTGCTCATTCCGTCATTTAAACCTTGTAAAAATGATGGGAAAATGTTTCACGCGAAAGACAAAATGCGATGGCGGATGGATGGCCACATTTTTTGGGTCCCAAATCGCAGCAACCTCCACGTGGTGGGACCCGGGTCGTTGTTGCTCGCAATGACTCGAAAACTTTTATTTTATTTTATTGTCCTCACATTGAAAGCAATAACGGGCTAATTGGCTGCGAATCCCAAAAAATCTGGAAGTTTCCAGATATATGTCCACCATCCCCCATCTTTAATTGTTTGTTTTAAACGGTCAGAAGTCCTTAATTAGATTTAATATTATGCAGATGAAATTCAAATATAATTGGCAGAGCATTTTACGATCGTTTGAATTTTCTGCCGCTCCTGCGCGCTGGTTCGTGGCCCTCTGCCGAAGTAGTGGCGTTACAGTCGTCCTCGGCTATTTCCCTCGCTTCTTTGTAAGAACGTGTGCTCCTGCATTGGATTCATTTTTCGGTGAGAAATTTTCATCAACTGTACTCGAATTCTAGTCTCAGATAGTTATTAGTGTTTGTAGGACCAAATATAATACTGAATCATGGATGTATTCTTTCTTTACAACGATAGGACGGAAAATGTTGATCGTGTCCTTCCTCTCTTCCCGATCTCGATTCTGCTGCTGCGGTTCACGGGCAAACATTTCGGAATATGTGAGTTCTATTTCTCATATTGGCACGTAGTACTCGCAATTCTTAACATTACGATTCGAACTATCGCAGTTCTCTTACTGTGTTTAACGATGCAGACGTAAAATTAGTGTATCATTGGAAAATTGCATATTACGTCGGTTCGGATTTGCCTTCGCTTGCTCTTAATTCCTATTTTACCCACTGCCGTCATGGCGGCTGCGCAGAAGGCGAGCGCGCATGCACTGCACCGCCGCGGCGCGCCAAGCGGCAGAGCGTCCGACATCTTGGAAAGTTTGCCTCGTTCGTTTCTAAAATTTGTGCTCCTCCGTTTGATTCATTTTTCGGTAAGAAATATTCAAAAACTCTGCACGAATTCAACTCTGAATTAATTATTGATGTTTACGCGTCCGAATATGATACTGAATTGTTGATTCCTTCTGCTTTTACGACAATAGGACGAAAATTGTTGCTCGTGCCGTTTCTCTCTCGCCGACCGGGACGCTCCTGCGATAAAGTTTCCAGTATTTCGGACTTCGTGAGTATATTTCTTCAATTTGTTGTAAGTGTAGATGCAAAATATCTTTAACAGAGACGCTTGACTGTTGAGTGACAGGAAAGATGAGAAATTTGTTGGTCTTTCCTTTTTTAGCCTTCTGCCACCCCTCCCCCGTTCCCCCTTCTCCTCTTCATCACTTTACTTTTCAGCAACTAGTGGCCGCGCGCAATGCGGTCTTAGAGTCAGTGTTTGCTACGCATTAGTTATAACAGCCTTGCTTTTACAGAGCACCTGTCTCTGACTTAACCTTATAGTTTATCATTAATGATTATTAGAGATCACCGTTGCCCCTTAATTTCCCCGCGAATGTAAAGTCAGTGTTTGCATCGATATTAAAGAGATAGGACATTTATTCCAGAGCGTCGTGGCTCTCGTTGCAACATTTTTATCGCGAAGGAAGTAGATTCATTCTTTTCGCCGACTATGAGGGAAACGGCCGCGTTTTTTTATATTTTATTTTTCGTCGCTGTGGTAGATTCGGTGAAATTCCCGTTGGCAGTTGTACCACCACCGGAACCACGAATTTTATTTCGTAAGTTGAACCTTTTAAAACATATGACGCATGTAATTTTTTTCTCCAACGATTACATTAGGATCATCATTTTTAACGCAAAATTGTGCTCCCTTTTAGAGATTGCCTCGTCGAGACGTTCGCGGAACTCTGTGCGGCGCTTAGCTGGTTTGGAAGGGCATCCCGTTGTTTTCTGCGATCGGTGAGTCGCATGCTCTTAGATTCCTCCGGGACCCCGATTCATGCCGTAGGACGATTGGTCCAAATCGGCAAGGGCGACTGGTTGTATCATTTCTTTTTGCGAGCACCGTGACCATGGGTTCGATAAATAGTATCCTACTCATGTACAATTGCATACTTAGGATGTTTATTAGCTCAGGCTAGGTCTTCTTGTGCGTCGCGATTACTCGATGAACGATACGCTCGAGTCGGAAATGAATTCCGCGAAATTAACTTTGCGCGTGTAGATTCTGAAGACGGATCACCCATCCGACTTCGTATTTTTTATTATATTTGCTCGAACCATCGCGCAATGAGAATTGTAATGCACAATCACGTGCTGCTTCCCGACTTTTTTCCGTTTCCGTTGATCTCGAGAGCCGCAAAATGTTGTCAAATATAATGTGCAAGAAGACACTTCGCGGCGGGCGGATTCTAGAATCGAAGTAGCGATTTGCAAAGTCCTTTCTATATCCTTCGAACCATTTACTTCTATGACGGAATCTCCCGAGGATATTGCATGCCTTTAATCTGCCAATTCAATATAAATATTTTTAATATCAAGTTCACTATAACATTCAATATAAAGTTCACTATGATATTCAATGTAATATAAAGTATTTGATCTTTGGAGATGTAAATATTAATAGTAAAGTCTTTGCTTAAATGAACAGTTCACTGATTTTAATGAAGCAATATTTTTGAGAAAGACAAATAGACCGTTAGATATCATAATTAATGATTTTTCGAGCTCAGGATTTTCAGCGCAAACGGTGAGTTCACATTTGCTCGTGCTCGCTTTTCAGCTGAGACATATTGGCATGCCTAGGTGCTACACCGATAAGTCTTGGCGGCGAGCAGAGCTCTAGCTCGTAAGATTAACAATTTTCAGCGACTGACAATGTCAAGGCGAGTCGTGCACGATGTAATTTCCACGTTTGTGTGTTTGGTTAGGCCGTGGATCTTGCGTCGCACTTGAAACTCCTAGAAACGGACGATAATTTATCGTTCGTACTTGCTCGAACCCGAACCTATTCTGTTGAAAGGAGCCCCCGCGGTTATAATTTATCCGCGGTTTCACCGCATGGTGAATAAGTTGGCGTATATGGTATTTGATATTGAATTCACGTAGAATCTAAAAACACATGGTTGAAAAAGACATACCATATTCGTTACCGTTCTACTCAAAAATGCTTAGAGATTGTCTCGCACGACCTTCCAAAGGTCCACGATATCACGGTTCCCTTGTGCGCGATGTAGACGATAGATTCACGCGATAAATTACGCAATGTCCGCTTTGCTTGTCAGTCGATTTCAGGAAATGGTACGTAACCTTAGAGAGCGAATGTTGAGTACGGAGCTCGGGTGTCGGAGTCGCCCCGGGGTGGCTCTCTAGTGTAGGCCCTTGCGCCCGGGCTCTTGAATGATGATCGATGAGTGAATGTTTTGTGATGCTTGAGTCGCGATTTGCCATTTTAAATATAGGCGATAGGTAGGTAGGTAGCATACCATCTCGACCGAGTGTTTGTGTTTCACTAGGTTAAGTAGGTAAGGCCAGGAGGTGAGGCTATCACAATCGCGCGCGAGTAGGGTGAGACGTCTGCCCCTGGGATTAATCGTGGTCGAACAGATCCGGATCTCGTTCGGTCGCGATTCTTAGTTTTAGTCTTTACTTCCAGCTTGCTCGAATATCATGCCCAATTTGGGAGCAACGCGAGCATTGGGGCACGCACGGAGGGCGATTTTTGAAATCGCTCCTCGTCTGCGCTTCGCTCGCGTCGTTTCGTCGCGAATGCTCCTCGCGGTAGCTGAGAATTGTAAACGTGCTGGCGAGATATTCGAGCAACGTTCCTGGGGCAGGAGCCCGAAAAGAGAAGAAGCATCCGCCGAAGAGGCCCGACAAACTGTCGCAAGAAGGGTCGCAGCGAGTGGTTGACCATTTTCGAATCCTCGGGTTCTAGAATGGGGCTCCGTTATCATTTTTTCAAAATATTTTGTCACTGTGCTCGCTTAGTGCATGTAGCAGTAGTTGGTAGTTAGTAATTAGTTACTTGGTGGGTTTGATATTTCCCCGCCCAACGAGGGAGTCGCTGCTGCTATCACGATTTTGTTCGTATCAGCTCCTGTGGAATTAGCGTTGCGAATAGAAATAAGCGCGTTGAATTTTTTAGAGAGAGCTTCCTGAATTTGTAGCGTTGCGAGAAAAGAAGCAGCACCGGAAACGGGTGTTTCCGGGATACGAAGTTTTCGGGACACGAAAACTTTTATTTTATTTTATTTTCCTCGCATTGAAAGCAATAACGGGCTAATTGGCTGCGAGTTCCAGAAAATCTAGAAGTTTCTAACCGCCCTTCGGCCATTCTCGATGTTTGAAATTGTCACAAACTTTTAAAATTCAGAATGAAGACTTACGATCGTTTTCTTCGTTAGGCCGGTAAATTCGTTTTCGTAACCACAGCCTGCCGGTACGAAGGTCAGGACACGCATGTGACCGTACTCTGTGGTACTTCGAAATCTCTCGGAGTACGATTAATATTTTGTTCATTCTTTCAGTTTCTAATTTTTTTAATACGTTGTTGGAAGCGCAGTCGGTGCAATGAATCCATAATTTGTAATCTTATTATGACCGTTCTGACAATTTCCCTCTTTTTTCCGATACAAAGCCAGTATTCAATCAAAAATTGGAAGTTGAGCGCGCCATATTTCAAACTTTTTGTAGCCACTAGCGCTTTCTATCGTCTCCTACAGAAACTAAATTTGTCGACACACAGATTTGACACATTAACATAATTTTTTAGCTAGATGATGTTTAAACTGTACACGGCAGCTTGCCTACCCTGATAGACACTAAAAACAAGAATTGACAGGAAAGTTGTACCGCAAATACTTATGGAGAGTTTTAAATTCGCGATAGTTTATCATGGTTTCTCGCGCATATCTAGATGACGCCATCTGAGAAATCGTAGCGTTGAAACCTTAAGAACATCTCGAATCGAAGTTTCGAGAAATGTTTCATCTGCGGTTTGGTAGGGGGCGACTCCGTTACCATTTTAGTTCCCTTTGAAACTAATTTGAAATATGGCGCTTTTAACAAATTTCGTCTTTTGTTTCAATACTGTCATTTGTCTAATTGTAAGAAAAAAAAAGGACAATATTTTATGAGAACGTGAATATTAACTTTGAAGAAAATATCTAATCTCCTGTCTGGGTTAGATTTGGGTTATGTCTTAATCTATATAAAAATAAGGATTATTCCTTCGAAAAGATGGCAAGAAAAATTAAAATCGTGAAACTCTCGGAGCGAGGCTCGAATACTTTACCTTTTTTAAACGAAAACTGTGCTACACGAGCAGCGAATGCGCTTTGTACGCTCGTGGTGTGGTTTGCACTGTCGAATTTTGATAATGATAAGAATTATATTGGTGCAAAGTATTCGAGCATTCTCTAGCGCCAGAAGTGGCTAACAAGTGCCTAAGAGGCCCTACAACCCGTCACGAAGAGAGTTGCAGCGAATGCTATATAATATAATGCTAAATATACCGTTAACTTTCATTGTGAAAGTTATCCATTTAATATCTTGATGGGTTTATTATTTTAATCTTGTTACAAAGAGGGAGTAGGATCATGGGATACAAGGAAGAACGCGCGGGTACATGTTTTGTTTGTTTTATTATTTCCAAATCTTGCTTAGAACCTGAAGAAATTCTTTCACAATCTAATAATTAATTAATGATAATTAAGTTTAACATTAACGCCTGACAACGACGAAGTAAAGATTATACATATATATGTGTATATATATACATATATAAATATAAATATGTATATATATCTATATATACATGTATATATATACCTATTTATTTATAAGCTAATCCTTGCCCAGACACACGTACTGATATGCAATGTTTAAATGTTCGCTTCGTTAATCGACTTTCACGGGCGTATAAATAAAATCTTATTGCTTAATATGTTTTTTTTTTCTAAATACATATATGTGTATATATATATAAATACATATATACATATATGTATATATTTATACATACACATACACACATATAATATATATATATTTTTATATATATACACACACATACATATACATATACACATATATGGTATCATTACATATGATGATATGTTTTTGTAGTCCCAATGATTAATATGCACGCATTTGTGCAAATGCCTCGGTGTGAGACACGTTATGGACGGATTGATCCAGATGCAAAGTGGACGTTCCGAAAATGATCGATGCGAGTACCAAAGTGCAATTTTACTATACCCTTTTGTTTCTCCTCCCTGCGATAATCCGCGATTTCTCGCTTCAACGTACGGTTCACGACGTTTTCCGTTTACCGTGGAACTTTCGCATCGATCGCCTCGCGATTTTACGACAGAATATCTCGGAATGTCCTCACGTATCCGGCAGTATTTGACGAGGCCTCAGATTGTCGTTCCAACCTCGCCCATGAAGAAGGTGACGAAGGAAGAAAGAGATAGGAGAAAAGAAAACGAAAAATTGTAAGAAATAGAAGAAATGGATAGACGGGTAGATAAATAGATAGATGGATAGATCGATAGACATAGAAATAGAGATAGATAGATCGTTAAAGAGACAGACAGACCGATTGGAGAGAAAGAGAGACAGAGACACGATCGACCATGGGCTCGTGCATCATTAATTATAATTAATGACAATTATCATGCCTGACATGCGAGCGCGGATCGATCGCGGTGAGGCATCACCAAAAGCCCCGTCGACATACTGATTAATTTATTATTATAATTCGCTCACTAAATAATCCAGATTCTTGTCTCTGAATCGTAGTTCATATCGCTACGGTAAAGTTATTATTCTTTAGATATCACAATAACCTTACACAAAAAGCTGCAACTAGTTCATTATTATTAATATTATTAATTATTTATTATTATTATTATTTTATATTATTATTTATTATTAATCATTGATCATTATTTATTATTATTATTATTAATATTATTATTGTTGTTGTTGTTGTTGTTGTTGCTGTTGTTGTTTTCATCTACCCCCTAAGATACGTCGGGTGTCTTTATCTTTCACTTTCAACGGAAATTACACCGAATGAACCTCAAATCAGCGCGAATCAGAGGGTTAATTGCTTTACGAAAGCGTGACGCATTTATCCGTTGGCTGAGGATCGAGCGTCTGCTGTTTCTGTTTGTTTTTTTTTCTTTTTCATTTTTTCATGATCGAATCGAGAAAGAAAAAGTCCAGAGGCACTTTTTCTTTGGTCTATCGAACATCGCCCGGGACGTCCTAGCTTGTATTTCCTTTCAATGATTTTCCATGATATTCGTCCTCACCCTCTCAAAATCCACCCCGCTATCGCTTCCTCGAGTTTCAATGAGAATTTTCGCACACTTTCGAACGTTTACATACGTACGTTACGTTTATGGGGTTGAGGATAGAAGCGAAGTTTCCAAAGGACCAATGGTCTTCGAAGATTCCTCATTCTGATGAAATTCAAAAAATTTCCTTTCCCGCTTCTGACTCTGAACTTCTCCAAATAATCGTTTCGAGTCGGAGAGACTGATTTTTTGCGATTAGATGTATCCGGTTTTTGTTGTTGCAGTTATTAACTTTTTTAATTTGACAGTATCACACTGCTTTTTTTTCTATTTACAACATTGTTGCAGTTGTTTCTCGTGTTATTGAAAATTCGAAATAGATCGGTGCTCCGTGAAAAGTATAAATTTTGAAAATTCTTAGCGGACGCATTACTTTCGGTTTAGATGTCCTTTTGCGGATTCATAAGAATAGCTTAATTGCAAATTGAATCTTTAACTTAACGATGTAGAAATGAATTAACATGTAACATGTGAATTCAGTTTATCTACCGTGAGACACGAATTTCGTTTGTACAACTTTGTAAACTTTAATCGTTTCATGGCGCTGTAACTATTGCCAGTTTCAAAGAAATTGTATAGCTTTCCATTTCAATAAAAGTTAAAGAGTTATGCGAATTAATTCTCGTAGAAAAAAAAGCAAAATGTGTCGCACGTGGAAAAATGTTGTTTCTTTTGAACATTTCCATCGCAAAGAATCAGCAGCCTCGTTTTTCTCGTGATACAGATTTTCAGAAGTATCGGAGAACAGGAATTATATTTCATTTTTCTTCGATTCTATCCTCGATCTTAGCGTTCATTTACATAAATATATGTGTGCACTGAAATTCAGTAAAATCGTTTTGCATAATGTTAATCGGTGGACTCGTTGAAGATGGATAGTCCAAGAGATATGTATCTTCAATTGCTGGATTATCGTTATATTTAAAGAATAATTAAAGACGGACAGAGGTTAAACATGAAATTTTAATTGATCGGCGATCCACCTTCGAGATATCCACTTGGACCAACCTTTCGTACGATTTTTAGAATCGTCGTGCACATACTATACGCATATCGAAATAATTCACGTACGTTCTCACGTGTTTGCCGCGCGAATTCGTCGGGATAATTTCAATTTATTCAACAAGAACATGTTGACCGTGCACAGAATAAATTACCGAGGTCTATTAACACATATCCATTGCTTATTATAATTTTGTAATAATGCCTGTCTCATCTACAATAACATAACCATCTGTAGTGTCGGTACAATTTTTATGTTACGAAGGTTCAATTCTCTAAAATATCTTCCGATTTCAAATAAAATTCACAATTTGTTACAAATGACTGCCAATATGTGAATGAAAAATTAGACAAATTTCGATACAACTAATGACTTGATGACATCTCTTTGTAATTAAATCGAATTCAAACAGCACAGACACGACACTTTTATTCGATGGAAATCTGTGAATAGATCCTCGTGATATGATACAATAATAATTCAACATTCGCCGATGAGAAAACGCGACGTTGCATAATTGATTTTTTTACTAAAGATCGTTGATTAACGATCGAATTAGCAGATAAAAATCTCGCGCTAACGATCATTCGTGCGACTAACGAGTGTACGTACGGTAACCAGGTGTAAAGCACAAGAAAACGCATCAAACGCAGATCGTTTTCAGCTCTGAACAACGTTTGCCAATTGCAAGCGCGAATTCGATCGGTAATCGGCGATACTCATATTCTTATTCGATTTCGCGTTAATCGATTTCCCTTTTTCCGTGCACGGAGACTTCGGCTACGAGACGTTGCAAATTTATCACGCAATTCGGTCGCTCGTCATCTCCGAATTATTTAACGATACTGCGTTAACATGTTTTCCTAAAATGGTGAAATTCATGAGCTTACAAGTGGAAGAAATTCGCGACGATCGAATGATGAATCGCGAATTCCTTCACGCATAACTTTGTCATTTTCTATACGAATAGTGACGTGTATCTTTGACCAGTGAGTTTGACTTGTTTTACGTACATTTAATAATTCCTTTCTCGTGTGAACAGAATCTTTTGAATTCGTATTTGCTTCGAACATAGTATTTGCTTAGTATCGATCAAGACGTAAATAGTCCTCGGAATAATGATATTAGTAAACATATTTCATTAATCCTTCAGCGATGTGTGTGAATTTGTACCTATTATAAAATTTGTATTATAGAAAGCTTCGGTTTTAAAAGTGCTACCGTAAGAAATTAGAATTTTTTGGGTGATAAACGTTGACGATAAAAAAAATGTAAGATTCTTTTAAAGTTTTTCAGACGAACGTTGAAGGATTAAAGATTATCTTCAGCTTTAGCCTAATGAGAAACGTAATTTTTACAACGTCGGACGTAAAAACTTTCGTGAAATTTGTTAACATTGTACAGTCGAATTATCGAATTTTTCTAATGGAAAATTCCACTTTGAAGTACGGTGCAATTAGTGTAAAAATGATCGCGATATCCCTCGATCGGATCGATCGGGATTGATCGTTGAACGTTTGCATATTCTTACGCCTTATGCATATTATAATATTTCGGTTAAAGATCTTCTTTTTTTCTCTCTTCGTTGGAATAACATTAAAGTAGCGATAAATCAATTAGCTATAAAGATTCGCCTATGACTCCTACTTAACCAGAATTTTATCTATCTATTAATCCTAGTTCACAGCATTGCTTACGGGACACCAAGAGAATTTCAAACGCGTCGTATTTGTAAAAAGGTTAAAAAATCTCACCCCCCTTTGAATTAGTACGTTTTAAAAATCACCAATTTTACCGACGCTTCCTGTCGATTTTTAAACTAAGAAGACTAATGATTTTTTACTATCGTCCGAAAGATCCGGATGGGCCGATACCGATTCAAATTCTACCGCGAAACGTCGCAGCTTCCGGATCGAAAATTCAAATTCTTAAAAAGCGCTATTTCACGTGGATCCTGTTTAACGCATTTCCCGTCGCTATTTACACGAAAGAAATTCTATCAGGACATCGAGTTATTTTAGTTTAATTTTACTTTCATTTTTCATTGGTTCTATCGTACCCTGTTTGAAACATTTGTGGCCATATAACTTTTGAACTGTCATCTTTCGCAATCGGTCGAACAATGACCGAGGAAATCATTCATTCCATCATGAATATACGTGACGTTAAATGCGTTAAAACGATCGTTTAAAAGGAGTTACAAAGCCCGAAAGTGAACGGATAAAATGAAATCTTAAAAGTATATCTTCGATGTCTGTTACGATTGGTCATCATCCACGTCATTATTCGACGATTCATCCATTATCGGATGAGGTTCGGAATTTTTCGAGTAATTTCGAGTAATCTTAAGCCTCGAATAAATTAGTGTTTGGTGCACAGAGAACAGTTCTTAAATTGACGATACAATACGAAAATGATGAACTCCCCGCGGCCAAATAAGACGAATCTTTCCACCGTCAATTCGACTGATTTCTTTCACATCGAACCATCGACCTTCGTATCGGCAATTATCGAACACCCTGCGTATCTATCAAAGGAAATCATTTACGGAGTATTACCTATCGTTTATCTGCTCAATGCGAACACCAAACTCGCGTGATGGGGATCCATCGATCCCGATGCATCTCTTGAACGTCGTCGCCGTCGACGCACCTCGTTTTTCCCCACTTTCATCTATCCTCTATCCGCGACGTCGGTTCACCGCGAAAGAACGAAAACACACGGCAAATGAATAATATGCTAATCGCGCGATTAACGCTTTTTCTTTTTTTGTCTTTCTTCTTTTTGCGTTACGGACAGATAATGATACGAGACGCAGGCGTTACTTACAATTAGAGCTAGAAACGTCGATGCAATTCGTGGATGTCTATGCACTCGGCTGAAACAGTTCGCCGTCGTTGATACGACTTTGATGGCGATATTTCTCCCCTTTCCCTACGGGTTGTTTTGCAATTGCCTCCGCAATAATTTAGAATTTAATTGCTAAAATAAAAATTGATTAGTGATTCTTGATATGAGCCGTTCACAGAACAAAGTCATTAACTCCACTTTTTGAATTTTTTTAAATTTAAGTCTCAAAGCACTTTATTGAATCCCTACTTTTTATGTTTAGACTAAATTCTCGTAATAATAATGATTAACACCATTAAATGACGAAGCTTGTTTGGCCATCGGATAATAAATAATTGAATTTAGAAGTCAATCTAATTAATTCCAAGACTTCCATCTTATTCATTTTATACTTCGTTAGAGGAAAGCTACGTGCGATTATATATTCTACAATACTTATTTGTATTGATATTTTGAAGGGAATTTTGAAAAGGGGTGTATACTATTTCATCACGTTTCTCCACTTTAGGTTTTATGGAGTTAATCGATTTGACAAGTGCATGGCTCATATATCGTTTAATTTAACGTAATATTAATATTACAGGAATATTACCGCGTCGCGTCTCATTAATATTTGCAATTTCATAGGTTTTGCAAAACTTGAAAATTTCCAAGGGGTTAACGATCGTTTCTTTTAACAATATTTCGCTGACAAATCTTACGATTAGGGTGTTGAATGTGGAAGTTAATTGGCTATAAAGTGTTTCACGATTTATAGTTAAGTGTGAGAGTCAAAAGTATTATATCTGGAACGTTGGCTTTTAAATATTCTGTTTTTTTGCTGAGATATATTTTATGCGCGGTAATTAAAAGCCGATAATGTGTGTTGTTTGCGAAACTTTAAAAAAACAATGGATGCCATGCGGTAATTTATCGATTACCGTGGCTTTTTATAGTGGAGTACTTTCTTGGGGTTTGTTAACTGCGTTTTGTAAATTATTCAGAAATATCGGTGTTATGAAATTTATATCAGCAGAGACGATTAACTTTTTTGAAAATTGTAATTAAAATTGCAATTGTAAGCTAAGATTGTGTAATTGCAAGTTGAATCTCGTCGTGTTTTCTAAGCGAAAAAAATTCTTGGACGGTGTTGGTCCGATTTGATATCACGGTTTTTCATTTATCCGAGCCGAGAATGGCTCGATTTAAATATCGAAGGCCAAACACACGGAGAACACGTCGATGCGACGGTGCACCGAGTGATTTGCATTCGTTGCAATTCGTAACCAGAGCATAAACGATGCTAATTGCTAGTCAATAGTAGTAAAGTATACATTCCGTGTGCTCGTTTTATTACGAAAGGTTCGAATTATGTAATGGCAGATAATTATTACGTGAAAACCACTTCGAAGTGTCGTTAATACCTGCATCGTTTCAAAACACGTCTCTAAGTATCAATATAACTTGAATTTTCGACAAAAGTTTCACCCTGATTTGACCAATCACATCTTTCCATAGAAACCCTACACTTCAACAAGACAATAATTTTGCATTAGTCGATTTTGAAATTGCTACTGACAGAATTCGACAATTTGTTACGTATAATTTAACTGTTTCAATTCAAGCTGTATCAGCACTCGGCGAAATTCATCGAGCGCACAGACTTCCACGTATTACGATGGTTGCATATAATTTGCACAACCTCCCCACCCGAACATTACGCGAACACGTATATAAATATTTAAATAAGCAACTAAGTCTCAGACTCTCACGCTCATTATGCTCACACACATCCTCGCGAGTGCGCCGCTAAATAAGTACAAATCTCCATTTCCCCCGAAACCCCGTTATTACATCGCACCCCCCCCCCCCCCATAACTTCCTCCACCCCTTTCATCCGCCCACCCCTTGGAAAGTGCATTAACCCACAATTGCATCGTGTCGATACGTTGTCGTCGTTGTGAATCGATCGTGCGATCGAGGCTTCCTTGGACGGGTAGAAATTAGCCGTCGTTAATTATCGCCTCTCTTAAACCTTAATTAGCCGGAACTATCAACATCCGCTAAAATGCAGCTCGCTTCGACGACAGAGGCGGTCCGTCGAGTAAATCGCACGGATCCCAAAGAGAATTTGAATCGACGACGATTTTGTCCGATGCGGCAACTTTAAGATATACCAATCGCCGTAGAGGTCTCCTGCGATTTCCAATTTCTAACGAACGATATCGCGATATTAATAAATAGTTCAATAACATTTTTTTTTTCCTAGTAAAAAATTTCATTGTCCCCTAATTGTGGTCGATCGAATCCTCGATTCGCTTAACCGGCTGCAAAACGATTTTCCCTCCCTTCCCCATTACACACCCTTCTCTCACTCTCAATTTTTCTCTCTCTCACTCTTTCTCCATTTCTCTCTTTCTCTCTCTTTCCCAACCTCTCCACTCGTTCTTTCATCGGTTCTCTTCTCAAAAATCAACGAATGGCTATTTGCAATTTTCCCGGGGCGCCTCATCAGCCCCGGTCTTTTGGACGCTTAATATACAATACGAAAGTTGGCGAACTGGCTCGCACGTAGACGTAAAATAGCATCTATCGTTCTTTGGGATTGTTTACGCGAGTTGTTAATAAATAGACGAACCTTTCAGGTACCTATACATGTAAAGAACATTCGATAGAATAGAGAATTCCATGGAAACTCCGTTTGAACGAAGAAAGGATAAACGCGATCGAGTAAAGAGTCGTTCACCATTCCTTCCCCGTTTTACTTTCCATTCCGATTTACATGTTTCTCCGTGGGAGATATGTCTCTCGCTCGTTTTTTTTTTTGTCGCGCGATATAACGAGATGAATTTGAATAACGAAACACCTTGCGACGTGAAATTCGACGAAATTGACTATCACTCGTTCCAGGCGGAGGTCCGCAATGATTATACGAGGAACGAGGCGTTTCTTCATTAGATACTAGTTACAATAAACCCGACTCACTTTAAATTACTTCCCGACGATCCTACCTCCGCTCGTTAACGGCTATCGGCATCGTTAGACAGACGTGACACCGGCGAATAAATAAAATAACGACAAGCTGCGCGCGATAATTATCCTTTAACGGCTCTAGGACGTAGAACGATCTACGGATCATTTAATACTTAATCGCGATACTTATCAAACTCCAAAGAACATCATTGACCCCTCTTCTATTCTAACGGGTAAACGTTAAACTTTATAAGTTCGCAGTAAATTGCATTTAAATAATAGCGAAGCCTAATTCTCGACAATTTATCCTACGGTCCCTATATCGTCACTTCGGAATGTATGGACTCCCTTTCTTTCCTTTTCACTTGAATTTTCGTTACTCCCTTGCAACGAGACAATCGTTAAGATGACGACTCTTAAAGAGTCACGATCGAGGACTCGTCGTAAATCTGTCGCCTTCGATCACCCTCTCTGATATGTTCGTTCTGTGAATGTATCGTACATTCGATTATTTAAAAATGATATGTTGCACGTTTCTGCGAAATTTCGCATTGAATTGCTTTCATTTAGTTTTCTATACCTCGCAGGATTTCTGGTGCGTTTCATCCGATCTTCAGAAGCTTTGAATTTAAATTCGTTGCATCTTCTGGCAAGGTAGCAGACTTCAAGATTTATCGAAAATATAGTATCGAAAGAATCACTCTATTGGTGAAAATGGTCGGTTTTTACAATTGAAACGTTTATTTTTATCCTGATAATTCAAGCTTCGACTGTTGCCATGATGAATGTTAATCCCAGTAATTTCCTTCTCTAAAACGTTTCAACGATAACGATCACAGGATCGGATCGTTCGACCGAGCACAGTCGATTGTTTGTTATTGTTACATATCCTGTCAGCGATGTTTACAAGGCGTGGAAGTCTATCGTCGGCTGTTGCAAAACGCGGAACGAAAATGCTCGAGATGTTGCAGATAGGAATGGGATCAAGTCTGATATGTAAAAGTTCCATCAAAATTAAGATCCACTATCGTTTCAAAGATTTTCACCAATTAACCGCTTAAGAATCAAATTATTTTTAAATTGCCTGGCAAAAGGCAATTTTTTGTATTACTGGTTAGAAAAGAGACCAATGAGTCTAATTATAATCCAAAAACACTTTTGCAAATAAGGGCCAAAAGCGAATAATATTTAACACTAGAACTACCAAACCAGTCACAATGACTGGTGCACAATTTTTTCCAAAAATTCCCCAAGATTATAGGAGAGTCATAGAATAGATATTCTACGTCCATCTCATAAAACATAAATTACCGAATCGATCATCTTTTCCACCTCTGAATTCCCCTTTTTTCAAAGTACTTATTTAATATATTTAAATATAACAGATTTACCGCCGGTAGTTCTAGTGTTAACGAAAAGTTCAAAAAATCTATAACCAGAATCAACTCGTTAAATCAATCTTTGTCCGAATGAAAAAGGCGATAAAAGATAATGCATACATTACTTATAACGAGTTATCTCGAGTAATGTCCTTAAGCAGTTAATTTACAACAATGGTCTACGTACACCGGAAGTGCGTTCTTTCCTTTTGTCATTTTTCTACGCCTCTTCGTAGTTAGAATCTTGATCAGTTTTTTGAGGAATTCTAAATGGCTGTGTTTTATGCTAAGTGGAAAAAATGACTCGAAAATAATGTGCTCTCAAAGTCAGACCCTCTATCAGCAACTTTGCCTTTGTCCGCGTTGTAATCATGGTGTTTCCGAGAACTTAAGCGATCATTAAACTCTTCATCGTACTCTGAGACGATTCAATCGTATCTTCCCGTAGACTCTGGCTAATTGAGAGTCCGAGGCTCTATCTTTACATCCGCCATAACTTCGATTACTGTTATTTCCTCTTAAAGATTTCAAGTCGATAGAATCCTTGATCCCATCCTTCGCTACAGGACATCGTCGACATTTCTATGAACACTTACAAAGCTGTTAGCTTCAATCTACGTTTTTACAATGAGTAATCGTGGACAGTGCGAAGCTACGAAGATCGGTATAAAATAATGTCTCGCAACATTGAAAAAATATTCCTTCACGAAGTGGCTAATAAGAGTTCGAATAAACGCGTCCTCCGAGGCTGAAGTCCGCGTTTTTCCTCGTACTCACGAGTATCGGAGTTTCTCCCATTTCTTTCGCACAGGACGGACTTGGGATCTATTTCTTTTAGTTAAAGTGGCAGGTTCTTTTTAATTCTTCTACGATTTTAGACTCGACTCGCACGCCTTGTACGATCTTCCAAGATCATTCGTCTTAAGGCCTTCGCGCTCTTCATCCGAGAGACACCCGAGAACGCGTTTTGTCTTCGTCGACGTTTTTGAGCCTTCAAAGTCTCATTTACGTAATTCGAAAATCATCGACGGATGTAGTCTTTGGATAAATAAGTGATTGGACATCTTTGGTGATCTCGAGTCTTTGCGCTTCGTTTCTAGGATTTTCGAAGCTCTGCTTTCGTCCTTTTTATTCCTCGTCCTTCCGCTCTTCCTCTTTCTCTCTCTCTTTCTCTTTCAACGAACTACACATTTCTCTCTGACCTATTGTTTGCCAAAAAAATGAAAAAAGTGTTTTTCTCATGTTTCTTTCACTTCGGATAACAGATGTTAATTCGATGACGAACGTCATCTTTATGCAAATACATAGAGAGAGAAAGAGAAACAGAGAGGAGGGAGGAAAAGAGAAAGCCTCCTCTACAGTTGTTAAATTTTCAAGGAATAGTTGAAATAACGTTCTCCGTGTGAATCGTTGACGTGTTCAAGGAATTCTTGCATTCACTGGTTTCATTGCAAGCACCTTCGACACAGAGTCTTCGGGTGTGACTTCCATCCGCCTTTCATTCTCGATCCGTGAGATCGGAACGATTCAAACTCTCAATCACACTTCGAATTATGCCTCGTTCGGTGCGTATCTCGCAATATCCTGTCATTTTTGTGATCGTGTTAAGTATATATATATATACACATATATCTATCCTACATATTCAGTGTTCGTATATTTGTATATGTATATATGTATATGCCTGTATGCGTGTTATGTGTGTATGTACGTGTGTATAAAAAGAAACGCGAAACGGACTCGTTAGAATAATTTTCTAGATACAGTAGAAAATATCTGATTGACATGTACTTCTCTCATTGCCCCCCTTCCCCCCGGATACGACGTCATGCAATATATTATATTATTTCCATTCTCCGTAATGTACCTTGAATATTTATATTAATTTCTAATATCCTTACCACGAAATGCCGTTCTATGTAATTGTATAATAGCGTACTGTCTACTGATATGAGTTAGTTCACTTGTAAAGCACTTTATAATTCAATCTAACGACTCGAATCGATCACGAGCGAATTCATCATCTTAATTACTTACGATTACCTACAAATTAACGAGCCACGAATACATCGAATAACGCCATGCCACTTTCGATAACGGATATACGTTGATTCACGTAAATCCAACGGCTTCTCCTTATCCCCTTCTTCTTCTTTGCAATTTCTTTTACACGATATGTTTCTCACTCTCTCTCTTTCTCTCCCTCTCTCGCTCTCTGCTTTCGTTTCGACGCCCTATTCAACATTTCGCCGGTTTCTAATGTGAATCCATTTAATTAAATTAACGACGGCAATATCGGCGTTTCGTGTTCCATCGTAACGTTAAAAGAAAACGCCTCGAAGGCGCATCGAGTCCCGAAAATCATTGTCTCTCGTTGTGTGCGCACACAATACGCGAGTTTCCTTCGCACAAGCGGGTTCATTTATTTTTCTTGTCATTGTTTCATCGTCCCTTCTTATCTTACTTTCATCGTATGTACTTTCATTTCGTTCCTCTCGTCGTTCGCGTTACGGTAAATTCGAATATCGACGGTCGTTTTTCGAGCGGGCGGATTTTCTTGGGGAAAAACTGCTGATTGTTTCAGTGGGATAAAAGGAAATGTAAGTATCATCGGTTGAAACTTCTGTTTCTGACGCTTTATCGGGAAATTTCGCGAGGGTTTTGATACTTTGGTATTTGCAATTACCTTTGGCAAACTGTTTTGCATCTTTTAAAGTTAAATTTCGCGAAGGCGACAAGAATTTTAGGGGTTTTAATGTCAAGTACGAGATATGTGCTCAATCTATAAAAGGTATGGTCGTTTTGCAAAATTTCGAACGATTTTTGTACTTTTTCATCCATTCTCAGAAATTTGGCTAGAAATAAAGATTTGGCTAAAAAGAGAATGACTAGAAATAAAGTATAGACAAGTTCCTAAAACTGCAGATACTTTACGATTTTTCAATAAGTCATTGATACAAATTATTTCGAATTATGATTCATTACGATATTGACGAAGAAAATATCTTTCAATATTTAGACGCAAAGTGCGGATTGAGTTTATGCAAAACACCCGTCGATAAAGCGTCCAACAGATATCGCATCCGCTCGCTCGAAGCAAGCCCTAAGAACGCGACGGTGAACTCGAGGAATTTTAGCGAAGCAATTGTTATACACGCAGAACGTTTGAACTTATTATTAAACTCATCCGATCTTGCCCCCCTTGTAATTCCGATCTAACGGATCGCCGTAAATCTCCTCGTTCAACGCCCACTATTTCTGTACGCGTGTATTTGTTCGTGTGTACGTTGTTTCTTCATTTGGTTTTTTTACAAAAGTAGCAAAAGCATGGGCGTAAATATGCCGAACGTTAAAAGTATCTTCTTTTTACATAGATAGTAGGTATTTCTGTTGGACAGTTATCGTATAATAATAACTCTCCCTTTCAACCGGAATTAGAATCGTAGATAGGGTCGCGTGAATTATAGACAATAAACGCGTCTCTGCGCGAGTATATCATTCTCTCTCGTTCTTCCTTTCATTCTATCATTCGTTCCCACTCTCATTCTCATTCTCTCTGTCCCTCTCTCGCTTCACCATTCTCTCTTAATTAACATCTACGCGTATTCTCGTACCGATCAGACAAACAGTACAATCATATAACTCACCCCATTCCCTTCCACCGATCGCAGAACATTTCACACGGCAGTTATAACTATTACTTTGTAATTGTAAAATGATATGTTACGTTAAGGTCCAGCGAATACGTCGCCCAGGAGAAAAGGGCATCGAGAGCCCATCGATACATCTGTCTTCCGTCCTCCCTTCTATTGCAATTATCTCGATCTTTCGACTCGCGATTTTCTTCCTGGATCTTTCAAGAAGTTGCCGAAGAAAGTTAAGAAATTCCTTCGGCAAATTGAATCGGCCTCGATTCCCACGTTTCCAAACAGGGACATCGAAGTTTTATCGAGAGACGATTTTCGAGAAAACATGCTGATCGTTGGTACTCTCCCTCTCTCTTTGTCACTTTTTCTCTATCCCTCTTCCTTCTCCTTTTCCATCTCGAATTCGCAAATTGTAAGGCCTCGCTTTGGATTACAAACTTAGGCTATACTTTCCGTCAATTTCAGAATCACATCTAAAACGTAATGACTCGTTAATGGGAATGTCGTGTATTCTCCGCCAATCCCAAATGACGATTGCCAATTAACTATTCTTTCGACGTTTGTCGTTGAATTTTAACGAGCTTCAAGCACAGTGTCCTCGGGGGGTGATGGTATCCTCCGAATTATCCGACGGATTCGCGCTTAACGTCGATAATCGAGAAAATTATTCGATCTTGTTTGAAAATTCACGTCGTCCGTGTACGCGTGTGTTCGTGTGCCTTCCGTTCGCATAAGTGCGCGTAAGGTAAGTGTATCGACGATTCTCCAACAAGTCAGGAAATTCAGTGATATGTACGTGGATCGACACGCTCGCGAGTTCAAGCGAATATACATATTTTATATTAAAAGTGGCAGAAAGCGTTTGTTTAAGCCGTCCATCGGCGTATAATCGTCGAGAGTCAGTGGATTCTCGACACGGTGCTTCGTGGACCTTCGAGGATAATTGCGTTGCCTCTGTAACGGTAATACGGAAACGCTCTTTTCTCCGTCTACCTCACAAAGATCACGCGGTATACTTTCTTATATTTCTCAGATGATCCTCTTCATCTTCCTCCTCTTTCATTTTTATATACTTTAGGATACTTTAAGCAGTTTCGATAAATATTTTCAATTTTATATTATATGTATGTATATATATATATTTATTTATATGTATATATACTACTTAATCGCTCGATTGGGTATAGTGGCTTATTTCTCTCTCGTTCTTTTTCTTCTTCTTTTGAACGCTCTTTCTCACAAAAGGACGACCGCAAACGCTTTCCAGGACAATTTATCTATCTTATAACGGCCTGCTCGGCAAATCCTTAATGACCTAACGATATGTATCAAGAAAAGTAACAACCCTGCAATCTCATTACTTTGTCTCCTCCCCTCGCCTCTATCTATTTACGCATTGTCTATCTTCCTCTCTCTCTCTCTCTTCTTGGTCTCTCTCTCTTTCATAAACGATGATATACTTTCAAAAGAATCGTATGCGCACGAAAATGCCCTCAACTTCCGGCAGCCACCGGCGGGACCGGCAGGACCCGCGATAATTACCGGCACATTTCTCTCCGTGGAGATCTCGCTGCTCGACGAAACGAGCTCGTCGTCGTTCTTGATATTTAAGAAAGCGACATTTCGTCTCGCTTCGAAATGAGCGACGCTCTACTTCCTCGAAACCGAGGGCAAAGCCCTCCGGCACACGGGTCAACGGAGTTTAGTTCACCGTGGCCCAGTTATACCTGCTCTTTGTCGGCGGATCTTTCGATCGTTCGCGATTACGTCTAATACGATGACTCTTTCACCTTTGAAGCTCCGTTTAATGAGACCTTTTCTGGAAGGATGGAGTTCTCACTATTTTACGAATACGATGTTCACCGAGGTGCTAGGTAATATTCCCTTTCTTTGAAATCTGCTCGAGTGACTGTGAGAATTCGTACGTTAGGATTCGAATAAGTTTTTAAAGCTGACGGTACGATCGAATGTTTGTTAGTTATAATGAAATAGATTTTTAAAAATTTTTTAACAATATAGAAATTTTGCTTACGATTCGAATGAATAAGCTAAATTCTTGAACGTTTACGAGTTTCTTAACAACAGATCTGCCAAGGTGGCCAAAATAACTTGCAATTTTTTTTCACACGTTAGTATTTTATTGTAACATTAGAACTACCGGCGTTAAATCTATCATATTTAAATGTATTATAAACAAGTACCTTGGAAAAGTCGTTAATGCTTTTTAAGGTGGACGTGGAATATCCATTCTATGGCTCTCCCTCAGGGGCCTGTTCGTACTGGTTGGATAGGTACGGGTCTGACTGAATGCTTATTGATAATATTATTGAGTTAGCGAAGCTACACCCGCATAAAGGGTAAATTGGAACCACGGGGACTGGGCTAAGTCCCAGGGCAGTTGAATCATCAGGGTTGAACTCATGGGGGTAGTAGTGCACCCTGAATCGCTAAGTGAGAGGCGGCGGCTTCAGCCAATAGCTCTATGGCTTTCCTATCAACTTGTCGAATGTTTATAAACATGAAAAACCAGTCATTTTGTCTGGCTTGGTAGTTTTAGTGTTAAATGTAAGAGATTAACCCCTTGCCGTACAATAAGGAGTGACAGTCGTGACGCGGTAAGTGGAATAGGAAATTTTGAAGTTTTTTAAAAAGTATCGAATTAAAAATATTAGTGGAACACGACACGATAACATTTTTCTTCCTGCTATTAATATTATGTCAAGTTATGTTATATATCTGGAGTTATTGATGACTTCTTATTTGTGCCAGGTAATTCTGAATTACTGCGAACACAGTCGCAGAAGAAATCGTAGGGCAAAGGGTCAAATCGATCAAGTTTCTTGCCCCCTTTATTCCCTTTCGGCTCAAGTCTTTATATTGATTTAATTGTCGGTAGTTCTAATGTTAATACTTAATGGATATTAAGAGATTCCGATTCTTTCGTTTAAAGGCGAAAACTCTTGCCAGATTCGAAATTTCAATTACTCAACACTTCAGGTATTCACGTCAGAATCACTACTCGTGAAAGCGTTGAGGAAAATCACAATTATTCCGCTATTTCGCAATTATCCAAACCGTAAATCATAACAGTCGGCGAAAGATTAGCGCGTGCACTTAACATCGCTAACAATAGCATCGAGTTTTCGTCGAGCAGCGGGACCTGTTCCCACTTTCCTCCTCGTCATTTGGAACGATCCGACGCGTGGAATTTTCAGAATGAGAATAAAAGTCCTCCGTGGGCGAGCAAGAAGAGGTCAGGATCGCGATGTGTCCCTGACGAGTCCGGTATCTCGGCGGAAAGCTTCGATCGGACTCCGTTGGTCTCTCGCATCGTCAGGACGGCTATTGCGAGTGCACGTCGCAATGGGAGAAAACGGTACGGCGACACAGGTCCTTTTTTTCTTCTCCTTTCTCTTCCTTCCTTCCGTCTCACTCGAGTAAGTGGAAATAGAAAAATAAAGAGTCCGCTCTCGCGAAATGAGAGAGCACAAACACGAGAGAGCGCGACATCGGTAACGAGCGTGTGTACTCTTTCGAAGGACAATGCGAAAAGATTGGCTCTCCATGCCGATGAGTCAGGAGGATGGCTGAATTTCGATAGAGCTCAGTTAACTTTCTACCACTATGTCCTTAGCTTAAGTAATTACCACTCGCCACTATTATCTGCTGATGCTTTTAACAAATGCCCAGTGGTTCGACGAAGTGTCTTACGATAGGGTAATCGTAAAGGGTTCCGTTTTCGAGGTGCCTTCTTCCGGAAGCCTCGATGTACCTGAGACTTCCGAGGGACGCGCAAGTAATTGTCTTTCGTTTATACTCAACGATTTACGAGTCAAACGGTGTCGTGATGAGACACGCCCGTAAATTGCGATGATTGAAGTGCCCCCGAAAAAAGAGACCGATGAAATTCTCGCAGAAATTCGATTGTTTCCTAGCAAAGGACGCTCGGTGATCGTCCCTCGCGTCGGACGATTTTATAAAACAACGTTGTATCCTAAGTATATGCGGTAAAGAGCAATTTTAAGGGGTCCTCCATAGCGTCGTAAAACCCTAGGAGGATCACGTAATAACGAGGATCGTTCTGGCTGTGAAAGGGCTGGCAGAAGAATGACGAGGCGATAGAAAGGCAGACTCGAACGGCTTACAGTATCGAAGAAGCGGTTCCTCGAGTTAGAACTGCGGGTTCTTGGGGAGTTCGACGTTTGAAATCGGGACGAGACTTAATACACGGTATGATTACAGCATGACTCGGCCAACGGGAAGGCACTTGGGCAAATTACGTGCCGAGTTGGCCGTCGTATCTAGCACGCAGGGCACACCACCTACGTATCCTCTGTCTGTTATCTGCGCTACTATAAAGACAGATCGTTTAAAAGTTCCTTTTTTTTTTTACAAGATTTCTCCTTTAACTCTTCTCTACTGCTTAATCCTATGATATGTTCGCATTCGTTATGTATGTATATGTATGTATATATATACATATATATCATGTGTATGTATATATATATACATATATATAAGATTATTACATAATACACAATCTCTCCGACTCTTTTCCTCTTCCATTCTTTTCTTCTTGCTCTCTTTCTTCCTTTGCTTTCTCTCTCTCGCTGTCGC
This sequence comes from Cerceris ruficornis, assembly GCA_963989415.1. NCBI lineage: Eukaryota > Metazoa > Arthropoda > Insecta > Hymenoptera > Crabronidae > Cerceris > Cerceris ruficornis. The sequence continues at coordinate 10,917,644 of OZ022518.1, read as the reverse complement.
TCTTCCATTCTCTCGTGGCTTTCTTTCTCTCTGTCGCTCCTTGCTTCGTTCTTTCTCTTTCTCTCTCTCTCACGCACACCCCATTCACTCCCATTTTCATCTAGGATATTAGACTCTCCTTAACAAGATACATAATTAAATGTATATGCTCGCATTCCGCGACGCGCCAATGATAAAACATAAATACACGCTTCTTAGGGCACCTTTGGTATTAAGCTTGATGTACTCGTTTTCGTCTCTTTTGTAATCTAGTGATACGCAAAATTTTGTTTGCGAGCCTCCACGCGTGTCGTTCGTCTTACATTCTCCCTCACTGTGGCGTCCTCCAATATTCACCCCCCGTAATTTCCACACCCCTATATCGTTTTCACCGTCGTGCCGCGTCGCACGAGGATCGAAAACTCCTGTGAAATTTCCATCGAGAAACGAAACTTATCATCGCCACTACCCAGCTTCCCGGAATTGATAAACGCGTTCGGATGTTGAAATTCTATTCACTGAACCATTTCGTTGTGCCGAATCGACGCGATGCTCGAATCTCCGACCCCCCGAGGGTCGGGGAAACGTAGCATTCTTTCGCGGAAGGATCACTTCCGTTTCGAAATTTAGAGCTCGACGTTACATCTTTATCTTCCATTCTTCGCGTAGAACGAAAATAACAGTCCTCATCGGCGACGTTTCCTTTCATTTCGCCACAGTTCGTGCGCGCATCCTTGAAACGGCGCGGGGCTCGGTTCACCTAAAAAGACTTCCTCTTCCCGCCGACTCCGGTGTGTACGTGTGTGAATAAAAGTATTTTCGTCATTTTTACGTGCGCGTGTGACTTTAAGAGTGCCTCCTTCCTCCTCCCTCTACCCCCTTGTCCTTCAAGAAATATATTTCCAGGCTGAAATTACGGTAATGCCGAAAGCACCGTCTGTAGCGACGCCAAGACTTCACCCTTCCAGCTTTAATAACTGAGATATGTGTATCAGCTCCGGGTGAAGACTACGATGTAAACTGAGGACCCATGTCTTTGAACGAAAATTTCTGCCTTTTCGAACATTAAGTGTTGCGAGAATATTGGAAAAATATTAGATATCTTGCTTCTTGCCAATTCTAATTAATTTGCTTTTTGTTATACCATGAAGAATGCAGTGCGCAATCGTTCTAGAATGTGTTAGAAAGGAATGAGCATTCGGTTTAACTTTAGTTCTGCCGCTATAAGTTATACATAGTACGATCACTTTAACTCGAGCCTCAACTATCGAAATCTGAAAGGCAAGGTAGGAAGAAAGATATGTAAATCGATATTCCTCAGCAATGAATTTCAGATCAGTCTCAAACTTCCTTTCTCTATCCTCCAAGATCCGAGTGTCCTCAAGCACAGAAAAATAGAGACAAAGGTCATAAATCTGTCGAAATTCGCGTATCGAGGTTCCAGAGTTACAGTGATCGAGCTATTCTTGGTCCACAGCGTATGCATCAAAGTATTCAGAGTTGAAAGGGTTAAAAGTCGTTCCTCGTTGTAACCGCATCCTTCCGGTGCTTTCTATCCAACTTTCCACCCCCTCCTCTATCATCTCCCAAAAACCCCAGAAAAATTTCTTCTCTCCCGCTTCGTCGTCGTCGTCGTCGATCGCGATCGAGACTCGGTGGAAAATAAATAGATAAGGTAAATACACGGCTACGAATCGATAAGTTAAGTCGTTAAAAAATATATATACCTAGGAATATTATACGCGATTATTGGGCCCCCCGCGAGTCGCGAACCTACGCCGTTGATCCGTTTTACAGAATTTACAGAAATCGCCTATTGGTGCTGCACGGGACGAGAAGCGGGAAACCGCGTCTCTTCCCTTGTAATTCGTGTTCTCTTCTGTGTACGTGTATTCGTGTTTCTCTACGTGCTTCTCGCCACTTTTTCTACTTTCATCCCTCGTACCAACCCTCACCCCGATACCCATCTTTCTCTTCGCTCTTCCTGGGTCTTCGGTTCTCGCGCCGATGATTTCAGCTGGTTTTAACGACTTCTGAAAAGGCTCGATATTGTTGCTTCTCTTGTTGTTGCTGTTGCCGTTAATCTTCCAGGCGATGTTACATCGTCGTCGCGAAAACTTTGGATCCAGCGCTCCGTTGTTGCTGCTGGTATTGTTGCCGTTGTTGTCGCCGTTTGTCGTTTCCCCCGGGTAAGCACGTTCGGATCTTTGGGCTTCTTCTTAAATGTCGCCGAAGTCGACTTTAATCTTGCCCCTGTTATTTTCTCTTTGATCCCTGAAAAAAGGGGAAAGATGTGATTAAAGTCGGTCGTGGAATCGCTACGCCGAGAGAGCGTTTACGGCTTCTTTAGGCCGGAATTATTGCAGTTTATGTACAGTTGTAGATTGTTTTCCGATAATGTCTTTTAAGAATGTCGTCATTTTCACGTCGTGTAAATCCGTTTTCTTTAGGATTCTCATTATTCGGGATATTTCACGCGAAATTCCATGTATGGGCGCTCGTTAAAATTCTTTGAGAGAAAGCATAATTTACAGGAGCGCGAAATAAGATTAGGGAAATTTCAAATGAAAGAAAATATATATCGCGATTATACGAACATGTTTGATCGATTACTTTTCACGAGGATGAAACGTTGTTTCGGTTGATTTCCCTTTGATGAAACATCGTCGTTTCCCTATCGTACAAAACGCTTCGATTTCGTTTCCAGCAACAAGACGAGAATCGAATCGTCGAACGTTATTTCGCGCGTGTCCCTTTGTCGTTAAATCAAAACGTCTAAACGAAGTACACATTCGCGTCTCGTTTGTCTCCATTCTCTCGTTTCCGCGCTTTCAGTCCTCGCAAAGTTCGCCGCCGTTTGATTTACAGGACGTAAAGATCGGAAAGGGGGAGAAAAAAGCTCCGCTCGCACGAAACGTCTCGATCGGCGGCACGAAAGCGTCAGGGCTGGGCATTTCGGAAAAATCGTAAAAGCAAATCCTTGTTATCATTGAGAGCCGGCTTGCTTTCCATTTTCGTCGAATACAGGGTGGGCGAAAAATTAAAGGATCTTTTAGCGAGCGAAGTAAGTTGAAATTAACGCTAAAACTACCGGCGTTATATTAATTATATTTAAATATACAGTAAACCCCCCTGAAACACGAGCTCATATAAAACGGATTCGTGTAACACGCTGTAAGAGACTCGTATAATACGGTAAAAGAATGAGATTGATGGTAATTTGTTATGTTTTTCCTCCAATAATTAACCCTTTGCACTCCGCTTTCGTTGCAGCGACATTGTAATAGAAGCTGATAACTCCACTGGCAGGCAAATCCGGTGCATTTCTATATTTTTGTATACTGTACAGCACAATTTTAAAATATATACGTTTCTTTTTGAACCCTTTCGCTTTGAGCGCCGGATATATCCGGCATCTATGTGATGTGCATATAAGTACGATCTGTACTCGATAACAACAGTTTTCGTTATCGGCTGAACATTTCCTGTTGATTTGATTGACATATCATACAGAATTATATTACTAGTCTCTACATATTAATATACTAACTAATTTGCGATACATTATTAATTATATTAAACGTTTAATTGTAAAGTCGTGTAAATATGAAAATACCTAAAAACATGTCAACTGTAATTGGTCTAATGTTTTTAGAATAACTAATATAATTTTGTATAAGTCTTTTCATATTAAAAATGTGAAGAATACGTGCTATATTAGAGGAACAATTGTTTTATTAAGCACAGTAATTATTTAAGACTTAGAAGAACGTATACACAAGAACCACACGCACTGTACACATTTCTGGCGCGCGCTTCCGTTTGGTGACGGCACTTCGGCGGACTGGACTGTCGAAGCGAAAGGGTTAATAACAAAGCAAGAGTTTCAATTTTCTACAAATGTGTACTCGCACCGTGTAAATAATCCTGGAGTAGCTGGTAGCTCATAATAAAAATTACTCGGAGTGCAAAGGGTTAATGTAATGAACATTTCAAAGATGGTGTCGATAGACCTAAACTCCGACAGTGAATAAATGTGAAAAAAAGTGTAACTGCTTCTTGTACTCAACGCAAAACGAATACGGAAACATTTTTAATTTCAATATTTGCTTCTTTTAAAGAGAAGTAACAAATATTTTAATTCCTGACATCTTTCTTTACATCCCTCGTTACATGTTTGTTAAAAGATGATAGGAGAATGAAGTATTTATAAAAGAGAAATACCGAGTCACCGGAAGTAGATTTTTATTGGAATCTTTCAAACTTATTTTTCTTAATTTGTTTTAAGAAAATATATGCCAAATTTCCACGTAGCAGCTTAAATGATTCTATTACAATGATATTTAGAGGAATAAAAGTCTGCAAGGAGATACAGACTTTTAATTGCGTCCGTTTTTCGAGTCACGTAAAAGTCATTTTTCCAAACGTATGACGCAGCAAAGCACACATATTTTAACAACCCCCGGCCCACCCTGTACGTCGACCAACGTGCAGTACAAGCTCGTGCTATTCCCTAAATAAAAATGTCACTCCTCCGCGACACGTCGAAGACGCGAATTCCCCTTAACGAGTAGATAAAAGTCAACTAAAAAAAAATTAATCGCGCGTTATTAAGTCCCAACGCGGCTACGAGTAAAATAAAAAGAAAGAGGAGAGAAAACAGAAAAGGGAATGGGCAAAACAGAATTCGCGCAAATGAATATTCGTTTATTGTCAAACGAGGTCTGAAAAGGCAACCTACATTTGTCCCTTTGCCGAACGAAGGTCTTTCCGCGGCCCGAAGAAGAGGAGACGCCTTGCCATTGAGTAATTTACGTACCTCATTAGGGCGTGACTGCGTCCGGAGTGAAAAGCTCTCTTTCACGGGCTTTCGGAGATGATCCTTCGTCGTGGTAAAAGGAATGAAAGAGAAAAACAGAGTCCGGTCGCGCCGGAGTTTATTCACGGCGGGAATAGAGAGGAGAGCATTCTCTAATATACATCGAATATTCCTTCAGCAGCCACGTACCCGTCCTGCCATGGCGTCGCGATGCCAGGCGTCCCCGTCAAGTGAAACGAATTATTGACGATGCGTTTCGTCCTCCCGTTGCCCAGCTCCAAGCAGGTTTGTATCGATCTTCTAATTACAGAGGGGAAGGTCTCGGTGATTTCGTTTATTTCTTATAGCAACGATCGGACGTCTCGTTTGCATCGTGCTTCCGCAAGGATACCTCCGCGCGTTCACCAATTACTTTACGATCATTCTCTGGGGCGATTTCATGGAAATTTTCTATGCCATGGAAATTTTGTGATTTGAGAAAATTTCAGCCAGGATTTATACGTTGCCGATTGACGTGTTTGGTTTTTTAGGAAGTTTTCAAGTATCATATACAGGTAGCCCTCCTACAACACGGCATCTTATAACACGGTCTCGCTATAACACGATTCATAAATTGCGGCAACCCTCCTACAACACGGCGTCCTATAACACGGTTTCGCTCTAACACGATAAGAAAATCGAGGAGCTGCAAAACTGTCTAGCTCCATATCGAGAAATTTGCAATGACCTGGTAAGAACCAGCAAGCAAAGTAAAATTACAAATTTTTTTAAGAGGCAAGAAGATGCAAGAACTTTAAATGAAGATAAAAGTTCTAAAAGTGAAGGCGATATCATTCCACCGAAAAACGTTCTCGGTTGATTATACTTAGCAGTGACGACGAAGAAATTTATTAAATTAAAGTTGCGTTAAATGAAAATAATATTTTTTGTTTTTTTTTGTTCTGTGTTGTACATACATTTATATTTTTAATAAAAATTAAGTTGTTTATGTAGAAGTAAAAAAAATATTTGTTTTTAATAAGTTTTTGGAACGTAACCCCCCTTCTTGTACTGGCTCTGGGTCTCATACAACACGATTTAACAAAACACGGCATTTTCTAGGAACCTATCTACCGTGTTGTAGGAGGGTTGCCTGTACCTACATTTCTTCCTGAGGTTGAGTCAAACGGTAAATGACCGATAGATTAACAGAAATTTTCTGCTTTATCTCGAATTCGCGATTTGGCGAGGTTCTCAGCGAAAGGTTCGTCAGCGAGGTGAACGTACTGGAAATTATTCGGACGAATATATGTATTTTCTGCTACTTCTCGTGGCTGACTTTTCGGTACTCAATGTGACTTTCAATTCCTTCGACTTCCTTCGTACTCTTACGTATCTGAGTTGCGACGAGATGCAATTACAAATTCTAACAGAATAGTATTATACTCGCATCCATTTTTCTCACGCTTCGAACTTCTCTACAAGACTTTAAAAGTTTCAAAAAAATCCTGCACCCGTGTAGTGGTTTATTTTGCGTGTCCGACGTTCTCGAAAATCGATGCGGTCGACAAATTCCCCTGTCTTTCGCGAGCAAGAATCGACGAAAAGGATCCTCGGCGCGATTGCACGCATAAAAACGCGCGTCACGTCCAAGAAAGGAAAAGAAAACAAGCGAATACAACGGAAAGAAAGGTGTACGTAACGATAACGTGGATATGCGATACGGACAAAAGTGGAGAACGAGCAATCGAACCGAGCGTACCCGAAAACACAAGGAAACGACGGATGCTGAGAGAGAAAGAGAAAGACAAGGGACATCAAGAAAGCTGAGAACGTACAAGAGAAATGATACGCAAATGGGAAATTAAGGCAACGGAAGAGAAAGAAAAAAAAAGTAGAAACGAGTAGTCATCGTTGTCGTATCGAAAATTGGATTACTCCGAATGGGAGACCGATATTGTACGCAGTACAGAGTAACAAGAGAATAAGAGAAAGAGGCAGGCAAAATAGATAGATAGAGAAACAGGCAGACAGCATAGACAGACAGAAAAAGACGCGTATCGCCAGGTTGTGCTACTGGTAGGCGATTAGCGATGGATAATTGGCAATTGGCACCGTCGCTGCAAGTGGACCCAGCTTCGGCCGAGCGAACGAACGAGCATTCGTACGATTCGATCGGAGATCGACGAGTACTTAATTGTTCGTTACGCGATACGAAGGCGCGCCGTTGGCTTGGAAACTTCAAGATGCGCCTCGTTTCATGAAACGACGACGCATCCGATCGACCGAATTCGAAATACACCGAGATAATTGGCTGATAGTCCTGCTGAGTCCACTGTACTTGAAGCGGTGTTCAACGACGGAAACGCAGGACTCTTGCAGACTCTTCCGGCGAACGTTCGCTAGTGGACTGCGAATGTCTATGGGAGTTTAAGATTTGAAGTTCTGCTTGAACGGAGAGAATCTCTTTGCCAGAAAGCTGTTAGAATTAGACGCTTAGACGTTCCGTTAGGATCGATGGATATCCTAGAATTTACACTCGACGTGGCTATGTTTACGTTCCCAGTCCACTTTGAATTTTATTCGCAGCTCCCTCGAGACTTTCCAGCGGATCCATAACGTGCCAGGGAGAAGAACGGAATCGAAAACTTGTGAGGATTTTGGGATATGCGTTTGCTCCTTGTTGAGTACGCAGAGACAAATCTATTTGGACAAATCCAACGGAAACGCGTAGATCGGCGGGGGTCGGAAGCAAGGAATTAGAAAGAGTTCGATTTGTAGCGGATAATGATGGATGAGTTTCTCGCCCTCTCTACCTCTCTCCCCAGGGAAACGACGAGCGTTGGAATGAAATAAAACAGAAAGAAAAACGAATTCATCGAGGATCGAAGACGAACAAGGTCCTGCGTTTTCGTCCCGGGCCTTTTTCTTTCTTTCGTTCTTTGCCTGTTCTCGCGCGAACGGTAGCAGCTAGCGTAGCATAAAATGAAACCTACTTCGATCCAGAGATTTGTAAAGCCCACCTCGGCCATTTTTGACTTTGCATATTCGATTCGTATTGCTCCCCGGTCGGAGGAGAGGAGAAAGGATCCTTGGAGAGTGGTCATCGCCTGGGCCGCGTAGCGAACGTCTTGATATTCGACAAAGGCCACTGGCGACCCTCCCTTCGTGTGCATACGAAGCCGGGAGAAACCAGGAGAACTGTGCATAAATAAGAGAAGCGTACAATACGTGCTCTAGTTAGTTATAAAAGACGGTAACTCTGGTAACGGGGGCTGAGAGGGTGGTGACGGTGGTCGTGGTGGTGGCGGTAGTGATGGTAGTGGTGACAGTAGTGGTTAATGGTGATCGGTGTTGCTCGGCGATGGTGACTCTGGTTTTAACACCACGACGTCTCCGGTGATGCACGGAAAAGCAAAATAGCCAGGGACGATGTTTAAGTTACTTCGAATCTAATCGGAAGTCGGCCATTACGAAAAGTCTGGTGTCTTGAAGTATCAGACAATCTCGACAAAGAATTTTCGAAATTTCACGGATGATTTTCTTCATAAGTACAAGATTCAAAGAGAATTCTCATTATCGGTATTAACACTATGCAGTCCGCGCGATAAATCAAGATTCTTTGGTTTGGCGCCGGCGCTTTTCGAATTTGTCGAGAAATCATAAAACGTCGCGCTTTACTAATCACAATAAGTTATAATTCTGTCACGCAACTTTCACGAAATTTCAAGGTTATTTAGCGTATTGCAGCCTGTACAGGATACGAGCGATACTTTGCAACAATTTGTGATTGTGAGAGAGCCGCGACGCCTTTGCGATATAATAGGCAACTGTCTTAAAATTTTGGCGTGACATCAACGTGGTTTCGCCGGCATTTGTCCGCATATTTTCGCACGACAGCAACGTGGTGTCACCGGACGGCATAGTGTTAATCTCATCGATTCACGGAATTCAGAATTTCACAGCACCTTCAGTGCAATCATTCTGAACACTGTCCTACGAGTATTCCCCTTCTTCTCCCTTCCTTCCACTTCCATCTCACTCTATCGACAATCGACCGAAATCTCAGCGTTCCAATTTCCCCGCGATTAAGAAATTAATGCGCCATAAATTACCTCCGACGATATTTCCTTCCGTGCAACACCTCGTACGACATCGGGTGCCGGTAATAGTACCTGTACTACGTATTTCGATACAGGTATTGGTAGACGGATACGAGCACAGGTGCTTCCTATGCCTACGGTCTACGACGGTGGCAAATGATCAGCGGATGTCGGTGATATTTTGGAGGCAGTGCTGTGTTAGTACGTTAAGCTCTCGAACGTTAGCGCGTCTTGGAACGTGACGGAGTTAATCCGGTAAACTTTACAGAAGTGTGTTACATAATGGACGAGGGAAATCGGTTTGGAACGTGTACGATTAAACGTTTTCAACGTGAACGGTTAGGAGCGCGTTAAAGTGTACGGAGAGAGAGAGATAGAGAGAGAGAGAGGACACACGTGCGACGTTCTAGAATACCGTTCGTTCGAGCTGCATCGATCGGGAGATTAGCGATGGAACGACGTATTCGCATCAAGATGCACTAACCCGCGTATTCTGTCGATTATTCATACCCGACGATTCCATTCCGTTTCTCGTCCCTCTCGAGTAAACCAACGAAATAATTCCAGTTGCGGCGAACGGTCCGCAAACTCTCGTTATCGTAACTCGCGATGGAAACGGCGACGACGAGGTAGACGGTATATCCTTTCACCGTGTATCCGTTCTGGAAATCGTTCATCATCGAAACGTAAGAAGATCGGAAAGATTGAGCGCGCGCAAACGCTCGCGAGTGTTCTAAAGTTTAATCCGCGCCGCGAAGGAGGATCGACCATGGCTTCTCTCCTTTTCTCTTTGTTCAATTAGTTCGTGGAATCTCGTGCTATCGCGAAGAAGCCATCGAGTTTCTACGTATGAATTTCCAAGTACCTGGCCGAGTTAATTGGGCGCGCTTTCACGCGCGGTTTGGAAACGCTCGAAATTTTCGGGGATTCGCGCGTGCACCTGACGCAGCTTAGCCCGGTGTTTCCGATGAATTTTCATCAACCTCGAGTCGTCTCTTTCGGTGTTCAAAGGAAACCGTGTGCTTCCACTTCCGTTCTCGAGTTGACGAAGCGCGAGCTTCGTTCCCGCTATGCGAAAGATTAGATTTTCGGGTATTTCTCTTTATGATTAATGAAATCGAATTTAGATCATTGTAACTATAAATTTCCAATGTCAACAAATGTAGCGCTTGGTATATGTCTGTTGTATTATAAGGTTTATTCCCGTTAATGAATAAATAAATCAATAATTGCGCCATCGTCCTTTCACCTTTCGAGTGCGGAGACACTGGGTATTCTTGGCGGCTGCCATTAAATTTGAATTTGCTTACGGGCTTGGTGAATTTTCTGGTTTATTTTCTCCCTTCAGTAGAAAATATCTGCGTTTCTACAGGGTGGTCCACGTAACTTGTGCACCTCGAATAACTTTTAAAGTATGCTTTGCACGAAAGACTGTTATATACAAAAGTTACATGGTTTAAAAGGGTACACTATTTTGAATTATAGTTACTTAATATTCAAGCAAGTTTGGCCTTGAATGAACTTGAGTCATAGGTCATTGAACTCCTCTTGAAATGTACTATTTCATGATGAATAAAGAAACATATCATTCCATTTAAAAAAACAAAGTTGACCTTCAAATCTCCGAAACGCCTCCACCTATAAAAAAATTAACACACTACATAGTGTACCCTTTTAAACCATGTAACTTTTGTATATAACATTCTTTCGTGCAACGAATACTTTAAAAGTTATTCGAGGTGTACAAGTTACGTGGACCACCCTGTATAAGGTTCAGATCCAATCCATCTCATAATAAGAGCGAAGAGGGAAAAAGGCCAGGAAGATTAGCCAATTGGAAAGGATTGACTGTGCATCGAAGTGGTGGGTAGCGTTAGAATATGCTTTTTCCAAATCTTTACCTTTTGTACGTATATCCGATAAATATTTGAGTCACTCAGAAGCCAATGCGGTTAAGTCAATTTTTATGATATTTTCTGATTTTTGTAAACTGTAATAGAACGAAGTTTATTCTATGAAAATTTACAAGAATCAGAAAATATAAAAAAAATGGACTTAACCGCATTGGTTTCCGAGCGACTCATTTAATGATTACAAAAAGAATATCAAACAAAGGTTCGATTCTCGAAGGTCGCAATCAAAAGCCTCCCAAGAAACACTAATCAGTCAGATTCATCGGTCTATCCTCATATAACCGTAAGTCAAGCAATCAAACCCAGAACCTCGTCCAGCAATGGCCGCAGGAACAGCAGCGACCAAGATTCGTTATTTCACTCTATTATCCTACGCTGAAGTTAAACGTTTCCCTAAAAACACCTTAGTCTTCGCAGAACCTCAGCTTCCAAAGCACTCCGCACTCAAAGGGTTAACAGTGACGTTAATTAAATCGCTTTATCTTCCACCGGCGATAACTCTGCTCCGCTGCACGTACATTCCGATACCGAAAGAATCTTCACCGTTCTCCAACGCGTCTCACGGCTCGTCGCGTGTCTTTCGCACGCGCATTCGAAATAGCGGGAAGTTTCCAAATGACGGGGTATCTGGAAATAATTTACTATCCACGAGAGAGCTTGATGCACCGCCGGACGACATATTTTATCAGGATTATTTTCTTGGCCACGTTACACGCTCCGCGCGAAATCGCGAGGTCCCTTTCCCCGCCGTCAACGTGCAACAAAAATATTTCCTGTCGTCGGGTTCTCGCGTTAATCGCCGTCACGCGTCGCTCAATCTCGCATTTATTCTCGACAGTGGCGGAAGAAAATGAATAGTGTTAGCGCGCCAATAACTGTCGGACCGGGAAACAAACTGCTGAAAATAATTGGGGGATCGCCAGTGTCGATGATTCCGCGGTGCGAGTCGTGTGTCGAAGATGAAAGGAGGATGGCCTGACTTAAGGAGCGATACGTCGCTAAGTGAGGACTTACATATTCTGGTTGCTGAAGAATTCTACGATCGTAAATGATCGTTCTAAGTGTTGTTTTATTGCGCTAACATCGCAATTCTCGTTGAAATGATCTTGTACGGTTTTACGAGCAAAAGGGATTACGAATTATTAATCGTCGTGTTTGCTGAAAGAAGTTAGTCGATTCTGCCCCGGTAGGAGTTTGAATTCTTGGTAGTTTAACGAGGTTACAGTATGTGTCGTCTGATATTCTAGAATTATAGGAATTTTTAGAAGTCTAATGAGACCTAGAATAAGACCTAATGAGACCTACGAATTCTACCGGCTTATACCGATCTAATCAACCGATAATACATTCGAAGATACTTATTACATTAATTAAAATCTGAACCTTAATGTCTCGCCCTTCGACGTATTCTCTCTGTTGCTAATTCCTAACTGGTACAATTATCGCAGACCAGCAGTCCAGTGTATTCAAAACTGTGGAAAATCAACGAATCGATCCCCCAATTGTCTCTCGAGCAGCGTATAATCACCGTCGGTTTCGCGGATGACCGTCGGAAAAATGTGTCGACGACGGTGTCTATCGACTCATTACGCGCCGACGTGTAATTAAGAAAGCGCACTTAGACGTGCGAGCGAGCGCGCGCGCGCTCTTTCAACCGCGGAATCGGACACTTAAATCCATCATTACCAGGGCCGAGTGTTCGTAAGGTGAATTTACGAGCGTGCGCCACGAGGACGAGCGCAGTACGTGTCAATTAGCGCATACACGCGCGCTGTTTGTAAAGTCAATTTTAGTCCCCTTAGCCTACCGGGATCGCATCTCTGATTTCCTTCTCCGCTGGAGAGATTATTCGTGAAATACTCCAGACCGAGCCAGTTCACTTGATTTACGTGAATTATGATCAATGACAATTGCTCGGTGTTTGGTCGCTTTTTCACGGTGTTTACGAGAGTTCGCGAAGAGAACTTAACGGTCGAGGGACATATTTCGTCTGTTGGATTTTCTTTGATACTGTCGGAAATAATGATACTCATTTCATTGGGAACAAAGATTTACTTGCGGCTAAGTTTCTTTATGGAATTTTTCCTTTTTGTAGATGGCAGGTTGTAGGTCATTTTCTTTAACCCCTTGGCTACCGTGGGCGCATATACGCGCTCAGATATTTTGCTTCTGTGACACGGAGAGCGCATATAAACGGTCAACACAGTTTGGTTTTCTGATACGGAGGGCGCATACACATTATTAGTTATATTGTAAAAAAAGCTATACATTAACGGTAAATTTTTAATATTTATAGTAGTAATTCGGTCAATAATACGAAGTAATAAATAATATTGTTTTAATATAGTGAAATAGTTTTTTGATTATTGAAATGTTTTCACAAAAACGCATCTCTACCCGAAAGTTTGTCGTTCTCGGCGGACATTGTAAATGAATTCCTACCCGTGCTGTACAATCGGTGCGTCTCGAAGTCTGCCGTAGACAAAGGGTTAAAAATTCGCACGACGTTAAGGTTTCTCATTGCGTGATAATTCTAAAGAGTAGCTGGTCGAATCGGAGATGGGGTTGAAGTATTTACTTTGACCGATGCGACGTAAACAGCAAAATTATATCATATCATTCGATTAATTAATTTTCCCATAGTAAACCTTTATACTCACTCTGTAATGCAATTTCGATCGGAAATCATTTACTTTGATCATCTAAAACAACGTTGGTCCCCTCGTCCAAGCGCATTCCCACTTTCCACCCTCCGCGTTGCGTTCACGTCGACGTTAAATTGCGAACTGTTCAAACACAGAAAAAAATCGTCGCCCACAAAAAAAATAACACGCTGACAACCATAAAACATTAACAAATACCGTATATACAGAATAAAAATCAAACGATTCCATCGTTTCAAACTGAAATAAAAAAAGAACTCCACCTGCAGCGCAAAGGGTGAAGCTTCACGATGCCGTTTGCCTCGACTCAAAACTTCGAAAGTGCTTGGAAAAGCCGTCTCTTTGAGGAGACACCAAACGCCGGCATTGCCAGATAAACGAATGCGACCTTTTCGTCAAATTATCCACGCCAATGGCGAGAAGAAATCAGAGATCTCCCCGAATCCCTCGCTATGCCGGCTCTCCAGCGATCCGGAGCGAATCGGATCGGCTGTTTCGTGAAATTGAAAATAATTCCGTAGGATATTGTCTAACCTGCTGAAGACGTCCTTAAGCTCGTGCTCAGACACGAACTGGCCGAGATTCGCGACGAAGAGGGTGGAGCACGGCGCATTGCTGACGGCGATGTTTGGTTGAGACGAGGGTGATCCTACCGGCGATGCCAGGGCCGGCGAGGGTAAGAAGTGAGGGAGCGTCGCGTGTATCGACGTCAACGTCGTAGGATGTGGTAGAGACATGGGCGCCTGAAACGGATAAAATTTCTATTATTTGACATTCGTAGAGGGACAATGGTTTATGTTCAGTTTTTTCCATTTTATCGCCTTTAACCCTTAACGCTCCAAGTGTGCCTCTCGGGCACCACCGATGTGCGACACTCTGCTCCAAATGTATTTTTGGGTCGTTATCGGTAATTGTTTACAAATAAAAAATAATACTCCTGAGTCAGTTACAAGCGACCAGTAAAGACAGTCAGAGATGAATAAAGATTGTTTTGAATGACTTTAATATTATTTTTTACACGTCATTGTAGCATTTAAAACCTAATACTTGGAAACTTGCAAGTCGAAGTGTGATGAGAATAAGTTGGAGTTGCCGGTCGATATTGGCAATTAAAAATCGGAGCGTTAAGGGTTAAGTGCTGTGGTCATTTCGCCTAGACATATAGTTTTAGGTGGTACCGTTCCACCGAGGGTGTGTTATATTAAATAATAATTTAGGAAAATTTTCCTAGAGGTAATGGAGGATTTGAACTCAAGTCGACTGGTTGTGAGTCCTAGTCTTTACCTTCTTACACACCATAGAGCCAATTTTTTTAAATTTTTTCTACTTTGGTCACCCATGGTGATTTCGTCTAGAAATTACTATTTCAGGTGGTGCCGGATCACTAAGGATGGAATATACTTATGGGAAAAATTTCCTGGAGCGACTTGGAGCTTTTGCTCCCTCACACACCATAGCTTATATTTATTTCGACCGGCGGAAATGGGGTTGATCTCGCGAGTGTTGCGTGTAAGGTGATTGTATTTATTATATGTCTACGATGAAGCCGTTGAGGGAACGTTTGTTGGCGCACGATTCAATCGATAGAATTTAGCTCGATGGACAGTTTATGGAATAATGTTTTTTAGATTGCTGTTAGCGAAGTTGAAAAATCATTTGTTGATGTGTAGTCCGATCGTTGTATCTCGCTGTCAGTGAAACTTTTTCTTAACCCTTTGAGGGCTAGCGACGCATATATGCGGCCTGAGAAAAAATTTAATTATTGTTTGTAGTCGCTTGTATATACAGTTAGAGTTGAAAAATTGAAATACGACCGTTGAAATATGATTAAACAAGTAGTAATTTATAATGTATACGGATTAACAGTATACCTTGCTGATAAAAATGTGCTTTTGTATCGCAAAATGAATGGCTATCTCTCAATATTGAAAAATGTCTCCGCCCGCAAAGGGTTAAGGTGAATTTATTAAACCTACGACAGAGTGATTTGGAGAACGTTGATGCGAGTTTTAATTGATACAATTTTGTTAAAAGTCTCAGTGGGAAACTATTAAATTGATATTAGCATAATTGAGAAAAAGAGTTTAAGGAATTCTTAGGGTACGTCTTAATCGCTTTGAAAAGAAAGTTTCAATTTGAAGAAAAAGGATCGAATGAAAGCCGCCTTTCGTAATTTTTTATCTCGTTGCTGCAAAGGACAGTCCAATGAAACTTTACGATGTCTTTTGTAATTTCGATTCTGCAATCGGCAGAATGTCGAAGCTGATGGACTAATCTCTAGTGAAAGTAGAGAATGCGGGTAATTAATACTTGAGCGATAACAAGTTCTATTCTTGTACCCCGAGTCGACGCAATTTTCGCGAAACAACGACCGTGCATTTTTTTTTCTCGCAAGATTTTAATAATTCACGAAGAAGGACTGTACTTATCAGTAACGTACCAAGTCGTGCAATTAATTTGTAACGTAACATTACACTCTGCGTAATTATTTATTGCGCTGATCGTTACGGATATCCGGTGTTGCTATGAGTTTTCTGTTGTCGGCTGTTAATATATGTATTCGGAATATCACGCGGATCGCGTGATTCGATTATTTCTTTCGTGCTTCGACCGATCTCTTTATTTTTTTTTATTCGCGTATAAAATGCCATTTTGCATACACAGATATTCCTTTTTTACGACGAAATAAAAGTAATACGTAAATGGAAGGCAAGCTACGAAAGAATTTGCGTATATTCAGTCAAATCGGAACAGACAACAGCCTTCGCGAAAAATGGACGGAATTGAATTCGAAGTAATGTCTTGCGCGTTTATTATCGCTGAGATTGAAGAGAAAAACGGCATTGTACGACCTGTTGATAGAAATATTTATGAAAGCGAACTTCAGAATCGAAGTATTCCCTATTTAATATCTCCCATTCCTGTCGAGTTTCTGCCTCGTTATCCGTCGAGTGGTCTTTCCGGAACATTTTTATTTCCGCCGAGTAAATCAACGAAACAGAAAACTCAATCGACGAATCGAAGTTTCAAAATGACGATCGAATTCCATTTACAGTAACCCATTTCTCGATAACTAAAAGCAGATTCGAATACTCACAATTCACTAAAACTGATAACGATCGATATCTTATTCATCGTAACGCGTCTTTCCCCCTGTCTTTTATCCTTATCACTAAAAGTACCATCGCTTAATTCCTGATATACAGATATAATTAAAATATAAGTGGAAATTAAGTGGATTAAGAATCTGAGATTAACAATCTCGGAAACTTATCAAAAAAATTAAAAATCCGTCTTTTCAAGCAACCTGGCAGATGCAGTGTTAATATTAGAGAACTACCGGTGATAAATCTCTTATATTTCAATATATTAAATAAGTACTCGGGAAAAAGAGAAATTAAGTGGTAGAGAAGTTAATTAATCCCTTGCACTACGATTACTTTTGCGACTGTGCGTGCAATAATTGAAAATTAAATTGCTAAAATGAAACTTTATCAGTGATTCCTGATATACCGTACAATTTAACGCAATATTAATAACAGAAATATATTTACTGTGTTGTGTTACAGTGATATTTTCAATTTCATCATTTTTGGGAAGCTTCAAAATTTCCTATTCCATCTACCGCATCACGAGTGCCACTCGTTATAGGCCAAGGTGTTAATTTAGTAATCTATGAGATGGACGTAGAATATCTACTCTGTGGCTCTTCTATAAACTTAAAGAATATTTATAAAAAATAAGGAACCAGTCATTCTGACTGGCTTGGTAGCTCCAACTGTTAAACCATAACGTTTCTCGAATTATTCTCGCGAAATCTTTAACCCTTTGCACTCCTATGTCGAGCTACAGTCGACACAACTTTCTATAGCTCTTAACGTTTCATCTACTAATTATCGACTTTTAAAAAAAAACAATAATTTTGCATCTTAACATAAATATCCTGCGGTACCTACAATTGTTCCTAGTATTAACACTAGAACTACCAAACCAGTCAAAATGACTGGTACACAATTTTTCCCAAAAATTCTCCAAGCTTATAGAAGAGTCTTAGAATAAATATTCTACGTCCATCTTAAAAAACATAAATCACCGAATCGGTTATCGTT
Organism: Cerceris ruficornis; assembly: GCA_963989415.1. Lineage (NCBI taxonomy): Eukaryota > Metazoa > Arthropoda > Insecta > Hymenoptera > Crabronidae > Cerceris > Cerceris ruficornis. The sequence continues at coordinate 10,900,079 of OZ022518.1, read as the reverse complement.
TCCGCCTCTTGATTCCTCCTTTTTCAAAGTACTTATTTAATATTTTGAAATATGATAGATTTAACGCTGGGAGTTCTAGTGTTAAGTAAAAATGAATAATCAACGGTAGACAATTTTCCGATACTGCGTTTGCTTATCCGACAAAAAATTAATAAAATAATTCTGAGTGCAAAGGGTTAAGTATCATCGTTCTCCACCAATATTTCGACGCGATCAGATACTAGCTGCAAGTTAATACATTTTTCCCCTCGATATCATTCCCCATAGAAATTCTTGGCGACGATATCGTCACTTCGACCGGAATGAAAATTCGATTCCTCTTGGACGATATCGGTGGTGATAGTGCGCGACAGGTACCCATGTGAACCTGGCACAAGGCAAGGCGATATTAAAAATCAATAGGTTCTGCCGGTTCGGCGAATTCGTACCCGCTGGTACCAGCGTTCTTCCGGTTCTTACATCGAGCGAGAGGCACGCTCGAATTCTTTTTTTCTCCCCGCTGTTTCAAAGGCCGCCTCTAATTAGGCATTTAATATCTGATTATTTGCGACGGACGGGATAATCATGGTAATTAAAGCTGGGGCGCAATTAGCCCGAGAAAGTTCGAAAACTCGGAGTAGTCGGAAGTCGAGTCTTCTTCGTATTACAGTACTGCACCGTCCTTACTAATAACGGCGTTCATTGTTGCACGGTAAAAACGTGTCCTTCGTTGCGTTAGCGTAACGTGCCTTCCGACCGTATCACCTTGAATTTTTAATGCGATTTCTGCCAGTATTTAAACCTCTTCTTTGCCAAGTAATTTGCTCGAATGCGAGAAAAGAGTTCGCTCATCGTTGCTCCTCGGCGTATAAAAATTTCTTTGAACGAATTGTATGAAAAAACAATACCGTGAAATAACAAGTAAACTCTTCCGTTCTCCATCTCGAGTGGTCTCATCGAAGCCTTTGTTACAAAATGAACAATAACGATTTTAGCGATTCAACGTAGAAATTAAGTGAATTCGACGGACAAACCGAAATAAATGTAGGACTTTCGGCATTCGAACACATTACCGGAGTTAACACTAACCGTACCGGTACCTTATGTATACCTATTTTCATTGTAGCTAACTATTTCACCAGTTATAAAATAACGATAAGATTTTTGCGAAAAAAAATTTCAAAAGATTGTCAGTTTAATATAGGAAACAAAGTAAAAAACAGGCTTTAGTTAATAACACAGAAAATGACATGTTTTCAATACACCGAGCCGGTGATTTGACCGCGTATGGTACGGTTAGCGTTAAAACCAGGTCGAGCCGTCGACGCTGGTCTCGATCTACCATGCGATCCGTATTTCCGTTTGCTAATCGTATCGTATAATAATCGAGTATAACGATTATGTATCACTAACGTGCATCGGGGCGCTCGTCGGCGGCTCCAGAGCTTTGTCTGCAGATAGTCAAAGATAGGAACGTACGGGGACCTGAGGATGTAACGGATGCACCAGCGTCGCGTGTTGCAGTGTGCCGGGTAATTCGCCAGCGGTCGAATATGCCAATGGATGGTGCCACAATTCAGGACCACCGGAGAAGAATGGGCTCCCTAGGTCTGGAATAGAATACAGAGTTAGAACAGTTTGTTGCTTATCGAGCGTGAATACGGTTTGGATGATTAAACACGCTTAATTATGATAACACTGTACGTTCCACGGTTTGGTACTCTTTTGGCTGAACGGCGTGTAGGAACTTGCGGAATGGATATCGCTCTTTCGACGGTATTGCGTTTAGAATTGATAAATATGATGTTAACACATTTGCGACCGCTGACGTGAATTCACGTCATTTTAAATTCTATTCCTGGTTACCGCTGACGTGAATTCGCGTCATTTTAAATTCTATTCCTGATTGTCGCTGACATGAATTCACGTTCTGCAATTTTTGTTTCTGAATGCGGCAACATTAGGCGCTTTCGATAATAAGCGCAATGTATTTTCGCCGGTACTCATTGTGAGTATCAGATACGGAAAGAAATTTGCCGGTTGCGAATGTGTCAAGTTGAATGTATGAAGAAGTAGTTGTAATTGCGCCGGTAATTGTAACAGTGGTTTAAGTCGTCTGTTCTTCGTTTTGAGACGTTTAGAGTTCCGAATGGTTTCATTTTGTATCATTTCTACAAAGTAGAAGTGGTACAGTATGGAATAAGTGGTACGTTGAATTTTTCTAATTTTCTACGTCGTCCACTTTCGTAATCGGTACAATTGATCTTCCTCGAGCTTTATTATTAACATCGATAAGATAAAATTGCGTGATAGACTGTAATGCGGTCGCTATAATTGAGAGTGAGAAAAATGTCGGGCTCTGTTTAAAGAACGATAATACATTTACCAACGAAAACCGCCGGACGTTTCACCGATTCCGTTACACCGCACTCGTCCGAGAGTGTCCTTTGAAAGAGGAACACATATCCTCCTGTGACAGACACCGCAACGTTCCTACAGACGCCGTTGAGCACCGCAGGAGACGTAAATTATTCGCGGCGAGACTACTTAATGTCACGGCACGGCCATCGAACATAATCACCGAGAGCACGGAATAAAAAAGGCGCTGGACTTCTTAGAATCTTGCGAGCAAAGAGAGAAAGATAGACGGAGACCAGCGATTAGTCGCGATGTCAAAGTCTTCTCCCCTTTTGCCGCGTCTCGCCACGAAAAGAACGCCATTAAATCGTCGTCGTGGTTGAACGTTTACGAAGGAACGTTTCACATGTTTTTTTTTTCAATACTTTTTTATCTCGCAGTTGTTAAATCTTTTCAGTGGTTTTTGGAGATTGTAATTCCCCATGTCCGTCGAAAGCGGACACGTGCGAACACGATGCGTGATCCCGATGGTTTTGCAAATGTAAATTTTGCGATACTTCTATTCTTAGACCACTTAAATCACAGACCGCCGTGTATTTCTCTCTTCCGCGATAACACGGTACAACGATTCGCATAGACGTCCCTCGGTTTCGGTGTTTGCAGCCGCGAAACGGCACCGGTCTCTTTGAATTTCCTTTTCTGCCGGCGAAACCGGAAGTACTCGACGTTCAAACGTACTCGGGACGGGCGAAACGAGGAGCATTCGCGGGCGCGCGGTCGAAACGGTAAAAATCAATGCGAATCGTTGCAAAGTCACTTCCATGAAACCGTTTGTTTCTGCTGACCGACGATACGTCACGAACGAGCAATTATTCTGGAAAGATTAGTGGGAATGGTTGCGGTTGCGCAACGAGACGCTCTTTCGTACGATCGTTGCAGCACGGCGATCGACCGAGGGAGATTTCATTTCGGTCTGCCTGAAATCGGATTTTATAATTACCCATTTTTCCGACGGTTTCGAGTCGTTCGAGATTCTTGCATAAGTTTGGAATTGTTTGGCGGTATCTTTCATGAGAGAATAGCAGGAACAATGACATAATGCCGGAGCGTCTATTAACCTCTTGCCCTACGATTGCTATTTTGACTGTTTGCGCAAATAATTCAGAATTATTTCTTAACACTAGAACTACCAAACCAGTCAAAATGACTGGTACACAATTTTTTCCAAAAATTCTCAAAGATTATAGGAGAGTTATAGAATAGATATTCTACGTGCATCTCATAAAACATAAATTACCGAATCGATTATCTTTTCCACCTCTGAATTCCCCTTTTTTCAAAGTACTTATTTAATATATTTAAATATAGCAGATTTAACGAAGGTAGTTCTAGTGTTAAAATCAACATTTCTAGCGGGTTTCTGATATTTCGTGTAACTGAACGCAACTTTAATAGTATAGAAATAATTTCATAGTCTCATGACCGACTAATATTTTCAGTTTAATAGATTTTTCAAAATTTAATAATTTCCTGTTTAACACTTTATCTACCGCTCATTCTTCTGAACAGTATGCACGAGTGTATGTGCCTACTTGCAAAGCTCTATAACATTAAAATGAAAATGTGAAGAAATACTCATTATATCGTTATATTTTAGTTGTTCCGAGGTAGCGTAACTTTATTTTATTATCATCTTTAATAACAGATTAATAGACTTTCGGTCAATGAGTATTGATAAAAAGAAAGCCCATTAACCCCTTGCCGTACTATTTACTTTCTGATAGTCTTCGCAATAACTCAGAATTAAATTGGAAAAATAAAAATGGATCAGTGGTTCTTCATTTATCGTATAATTCAACGTAATATTAATATTCTAGAAGTAATTTTATCGTGTCGCGTCTCACTGATATTTTCAATTTCATAGGTTTTGCAAACTTTGAAAATTCCATGGCCGATTTACAGCATCAAGACAAGGGGTTAACTATTGAATCTTTTCATTTGATCATATCTTTTGAGCAAATGAAAAATGTTTACTCGGAATTTTTATAAACATAGATATTTCTATACAGTCATTTTTCTTCGGGCAAAATGCAAATGATAGAATCTTGACAAATCACAGATTCACCTATCTCCTATTATCTATCCAAAGGGAAAATCACTATGAAAATACTGCGGTTTCTATGAACTTCGTCTTACCGTTCAGAATGTTTAATTTCTCGAAGAAATTCCATCTTTGTCCCTTTTAATCTCGATATTCAATTTTCTTAGATAGTCTAACTTAGACTTTAACGAGATTTCATCCTGCCAGGAGTTACATTCGCGAATCGTATCTCTTCTGCGATTTTTCCCTAAATAAATCGTCACCTATGTTTTTTTTATTATAACATTGCGTAACTCTCATACGTATTAACATTTTTAAAAAATTTACTACAAGTAGAATCTTCTCAACGACAAGTTCCAATTACTTTCGAATATGTTCAGCATTTATTTGCAATTACGTCGATGGTTTATTTGTTACTTTCACAAAGAATGTTAATCCATGACGAAGCTGTCACTCAGAAAGGTAATTCCAGAGTTCTTCGGCTACGCATGTGCCGTTTTTTGGGGCATGCCGAAGGTTTTCGTGGCAGGACCGTGTACTTTATTGATTTCAGGCTGACCTGCGATTCTCGTGGTGAGTCGGAGTAAATGCTAGCAAGCCTTCCCGATATCGTGGGATTCTCTTTTCCGTATCTTTCCCTTTCATCGTTTAGTCGATAATACAGAATCCACGATCGTGCACGAAGTCACGAACGTTCAATTTCCCTTCGACGAATCGATACCTTTGATTTTAATTGCTCGCTAAACTGTTCCGGGTGATTTGTTGCGACTATCTGAGTTAATAAGACGACGCATCCTGCGAGAGAATTCAATTCGATTTAGAAACGGGATTCTTTTCTCAGCGAAGATACTCTCTGGAATCAGCGCGAAGGGTTACATGCAATTTTTCATTAGCTTCCATTAACAAGTACTCGCGAATCGAACGGAAAGTGTTCAAAGAGAATTACCGTACGCACAGTAGAGCGCGTCTTTGCCTTGAGAGAATTTCAAATCAAATATCGCTTGTTTGACGATGGATGAAAGTGCGGAGGAGTCTTTTGTAATGCAGTGACAATAAAGCCTTGAATTCGTAAGTAATGGATTTGCTGTTCTACGTAATGCGTATCGAATACTTGCTAAAAGTATGTTTATTCGTGACATTCATATGGTGGTATCACCATAAATCCTTGAAGCTAGAAACCATGAAAAAGTAGCATTTTCATCTCATTCTTTACAGTAATTTCAACCGGATGATTAACAGTAGAACTACCAAACCAGTCAAAATGACTGGTACACAATTTTTTCCAAAAATTCTCGAAGTTTATAGAAGAGTCTTAGAATAAATATCTTACGACCACCTTAAAAAACATAAATCACCGAATCGATTATCTTTCCCGTCTCTTGATTCCTCCTTTTTCAAAGTACTTATTTAATATTTTGAAATATGATAGATTTAACGCCGGTAGTTCTAGTGTTAAAGAAGCTAGCGCCAAAAAATAGCAAAGAAAAATTGGAAACCGGTCATTTTGATCGCCATGGCAGCTTTAGTCTTAATATGCCGTAGCCTAATGGTTTGCGAATCACCTAAAACTGTAGGACTCAGGCGGAAAAGACAAATTTTAAATCCGAAAGACTATTAATATTAGAATTAATTTATATTTAAATGAAAAATCTGCCGAAAGTAACAGTGATTTGAATTCAAATCCACTAACTTGGAGTCCGAGCCTTTAACTCCCTACCTACTATAGTCCCTGCCGTTTATTATTCGAGCCAACTGTACGATCGATCGACGAAACGTCGGAAAAATTCAAATACATACCCTCGTGGCAATTTGAATCGCGTTCTTTGTTGTACGGCGCGTTACCTAGGCACTCTGGAATGCGCGTCCGCATCCTCGCAAGAAAATTGCACGGGTGGCTGAGTTTTCGCACGGCGCAAGGTGAAATGGTGCCGCCATGAAGGCTGTCGGCGAGCAAACCGGCCCGGTGTTTGATATGCGTTTGAAACAGGTAGAACAGGAGCAAATTCTACGTCGTTAATGTCGTAATATCGCTACTTATAGTCGTAAAATACGATTCAGAGCTGGCCTTGCTATCTGTGATTTCTTGCAGTTCGAGTAACTTATGACTGAAGCTACCAAGCCGGTCAAAATCACCGGTTCCCTATTTCTTCGGAAAATTCCCCTAACTGATAGGGGAATTTGACGGATCCTAATTTGTTCTAGAAATTCCCCTAATCGATAGAGGAACCATACAGTAAATATTCCACTTTTATCTTATGAAACGAAAATAACGTAACTGATCATTTTTTTCACCACTTCGTTCCTCATTTTTCAAAGTATTTATTCAGTATATTTAAATATTGATTTAAAGGCGGTAGTTTTAGTTTCAATAGATAGTTTAACACTAGATTTACGGGCGTGAAATTTGTTGCATTGCAATATATTAAATAAGGACTTTGGGAAAAGAGGGATCAAATGGCAAAAATGGTAATTTTCTAAACAATGGTAAGCTTCTCTGTAAATTGAAGAAATGTTTGTAAAACGAGTAGGAACCCGTCAATTTGACGGCTTCCGTAAATCTAGTGTTCAGAGAGAATAGCGTTAGTAAGAAATACTGTTAACTAACTAAAACGAAGCAGAGTTTATTAAACTTAGATCAGACTAGTGTAAAACTCGTAGTTTTAGATTTATTCGAACCAATGAAATATATAAATATGTCACGTGATAGACATTTTTTGGCGGAGACGATGACGTAAACTTGAGCCCTTTGCGGAAAACGAAATTAATCTCCACATGTCGGAAGACAGACATTTTTCAGGGACGTTGATGACAGGCTCGGGTTTATTATCAAAAACTCTCTATTTCTGCTGTTAATTTTGCATATTAGAGTTATTACAGTAGTAATTCAATGAATCCACAATATAATTAGATCTCTAATTCAATCTAAGATTCAAGAATAATAATTCCTTTTAAAATGTATTATCAAAGCAACGATATACCAATCGCAAAAGAGACAGTGCTCATGAAGAACGTCGTAGGATATTAAAGTTGGGATCGCTTTTTAGATATCATAGTCCCCACCATGGAACTTCTATGGCGTAATGTGATTTAATGGAAGAAGCCGATTGGCGCCATAGGCCACGTGTCCTCGATGCAACCATGGGGTTGCGTGCAAACTTCTGCGAAATAATGGAACGAATCGATATGGAAATAAGGTTTCTTTTTTCTCCTACTCGCGCGTTTCCTTCGTTCCCGTTTAATTAACGCGCTCATTGGGAAATTTTCACCTTTTTCTAAACACTGCCTTCTGTCTGTGCATTCCACGAAGGTATTTAGACGTACAACGAGACACAAAAGCGTCACGTTTAGTAGAAAAGACCGATGCGATTGTTTGGTAAAATCGCTGGAAAAGAATGAAAAGGGGCCAAGGTTGCAGTAGCAACGTAGATATAAAATGAAATTCTTTTCCGGTACCTCCGAGTTACGTTTTTCCTGTAATTAAAGATTCGAAAGTTTGACTTTGGAAGAACCCGCGATACTCGAGTTTTATTCAAATAGAATTTTTTCCTACCAACGATAAAGTTTTTCCTTTTACCAAGGAAGAAAATTACTTTTTGAAGAGCGCGAATGGACTTCAAATGCGAGGATTTTAAATAGAAGCGTCGGAAGGGAAATAAGCCCTGGAATCTTTGTCGAATTTACGACAACCTACATCCAACCAGACTTCCGTTCCGAATGGCACTGATAATTCGGTGATATCGTCCCATTTCCAGTCGATTAACCATCACGGGATCAGATTGAATTTCATCGGGCTGCCGATGACTTTCTTTAACCTTCAACACTTGGGGAGCACTTTTCGGCGATTTATACTACTTTCCTTCATAACTTAGCGCTCATTTACCATAACATTTCAGAAGTCGCAAGCTTCGTGAAAAAATATATTATGCTTATTTAAACACCACAAATTAATCCTTATCGGTCGCTAGCTTTTCATACGTGATTCTCACTAGGTTGTAGCTGGTTTCGGTAAATATGCGAAAAATCTTCAGTATTGTAAGAACAACATTTTCGTTAGAAATTATTTCTTTTTTGAAGGGGTATTACAAATGTATGAGTTTCAAATAATTCATCATCGATAAATCATCATCGTCACAGTCCATTTCAATGCAATCATTATCTCAATCGCCAACATTTTCTCCTTCCATATCATTTTCTTCTTCATTTCAATTTTGTATAGGTATAACAATTTTTCTTTTCTTAGAATGTAATAAGAAGTCACTGCTAGTCTCATTACTAGAATCAAAAACACTTTCAGAATTCTTTTCAAAGAATTCACTTCCACTATCACTATCCAAAACTCATTGAATTTTCTTTGTTCATTTTTTGGGGCCAAAATATTAAAATTTCATTTAAAAAAGGCGCTGTTGTATCACTGAACATGTTAATCACTGCGTTGATAATGTTCAATTGATAAGACAATTGTCCACACATTCCACAGACAGCGAGTTTAGACTCGATTCATTTTGTCACCTCACATGTGAAATACGACCGCAACGACAAAGTGCTGTTCTCACGTCAGAGGTGACTTGCCACCGTTAAGGGTTAAAGATATTAAATTTAGTTTAATTAGATAAATTAAATTGAAGCCAATGGTGAAGCAGACGATCACTTAAATAATTTAAGTTTTATAAGGCAAATCCCGAAAATTTACCGCATGGTTCTCCTATAAGTTTAAAAATTTGTAACCACTTTGTTAGTTCCAGTGTTGGTAGCAACATTTTTCTGATCTTTCACAACTTTCAACTTCAACTCCTACACATACTTCACTTAGCACCCGCATCTCTCAATCTTTATTAGTAACCAAACCTTAACACTATTCCTACCACGACCGGTCAAATGACCGTTTTTAAAATTTCGATTAGAATTTCCTATATACAACGTAATTGAATCGCCTTTAAACTTCACGACTTTTCCTCAAATATACGTATAACACATTCACATTATAATACATTTTTCAATATTCACTTCTTTTTTTACTGTTCATTTTCTGGGAAAAAATTATCATTCGACAAATTCATCGGTTGCGATAGGAAAAGGTATACCTGAAGTGTCGGTAGGAATAGTGTTAATATCGCTCTGTACTGCTAAAAGTACTCCCATAAAATATCCCGCCTATTAACCCCTTGCCCTACAATAACGAGTAACACTCGTGATGCGATAAATTAAATGGAAATTTTCAAGTTTTGCAAAACCTATTAAATTGAAAATATTAAAGAAACGCACCGCGATAAAATTATTCCTATGTTATCAATATTACGTTAAATTATACGATATATCAAAAATTATCGAGCAATTTGTATTTTAGGGCATTATCAATGCTGAATTATTGCAGAGTCAGTTACAAAATAAACCGTAGGGCAAGGGTTTAAAGGTCAACCCCCAACACTCCCCATGACTATCAACATCCACGATGGATCCCGACCGATTGCCGATCTCGTATTTGCTACTCTTATCGCGCTAATCGCAATTACTATCTGCTCTCCCTTCAAACTTCATCTCTTACGCTACTCAACAACAGAAATTTCTCGCATGAGTCATATTTTATTCGTACGGCTCGGTGAGCACGCCACGTAAAATGAGTTGTTCGTGGTTACGAGAACCTGGCGTGCAATTACTGCAAAAATCGTGCGGGCTTTTAGAGGAGCTTGCATGTGTTCGAACCCGTGCGAATGGCTACTGGCCGACGTTACCGGTGAATATTGCACAAACCTGTTATTATTTCCATTCTGCCCGCGATCGTTTCTCGAGAGAAAGGGCGAAATATCGCGTGGATGTTGCGTTAATACGAATTTGATTCCTCGCCGATGATCCACGCTGCGGTCTTTGACTCTTTCGGTTTCGAGTCGATGGTTTTGTTGCTCGTTTGACTTTTTCCCTGTAATTCCTCGCATCGATGGGCTGGGTAGTTTCGAAGAGGAGTTACTGTTTGTCGAGGGTTTTGGATTTTAACTCGTTGCGTCGGAATTGTCGGGGTCTTTATCGGTGTCGTAATTCTTGCTTGGAATACTTTCGTGACTCGTTTACGACGTGGAGGGTAATATTTCTGTTCGGTTTTGGCGAACAGAATGGGACAGCGAACTTCTGAATAACTGGGCTGAGTTAAAACCTTGCCGTTGTCGTTGAGAATTTTTTTGAGGGTGCTGTCTATAATACAGTGTCGATTAAAATTCCGAGAATCATCATTTTCGATTACTAACACATTGTTGAGCGGTGACGAGTTAACTCGTCATTGCACTTGCATTATCTATTTCAATTCATGAAAACAAGGGCGATATAGAATATTGAAAAAACTTTGCGCATCGTGTGTAGTCGTGTCCGCTTTATAATAAAGAAAATATTTTTCTTGGTATATAATATAAATAAAATTTATTGGAGTTTATTTAGAATGTTTTACTTTACTTTCATATTCAAGTACAAAATAATAGCCGGTGACATGACATACTTTCTGTGTAAAATAGCCGGTCAGAAAAGTGTTAAGAAAGGAAAATTTGTTTATTTACTGTAATTAGATAGTTAAAAAATATGAGTGGCTGGGGTAGCACTCAGAATCTATCGTGTCTCCTATATTTAACACTAGAACTACCGACGATTAATTCAGTATATTTAGAGATAACTAATAAAAATGTTAAGAGGAAAGCAGTAATGGGAGAAAAATCTTTGAACGATAGAATTGCTTATATTTAGAAAAATAGGCCCAGAAAAATGAAGAAGATTGAGCGTTAGAAACTTTAGAAATTTTTCAAAGAAATTAAGAAATAGTTATTTTGGTTGCCTTGGTAGATCTAGTCTTAAAGACTTCTTTCAAATTGATTTGCATACAAACTGTGTTAACACGTTCGCGGACGTGAACGCTATAACATTCATTTTCATTGTAATATAGAAGGACATGAATGCTATAACATTCATGTCATGCCAAATGATAAAGCCGATTATAATTCATTTAATTTTATATATCCTTAATTTTTGGCCAACTGATTCATTGAGTATTTTCATATTATTTTATGTTTTCTGTGCGTATTTAATAGTCGGAATGTTAAGAAAGTTTGTAGTGCAACACTTCACTGTCTATTTTTGCAGCTCACTTAAATCTTTACTGTCCGCGAACGTGTTAGCTAATATTCTATTTGTCTATCTGGCTATTTGTCAGAAAATCTACAAGCAGAAACTTTATTACAAATCTTCTCCGAATTACAATTCAACGCGACGAACAACCGTGTTCTTGACGTGACTCTCCGCTTCAGTATTTTCGAGATTCGTGCAAACTGACAGGTCAATTATACTGTCAATATTTCGTTAAGTAAAACGTCGGAATGTTATTCCGTTGACGGAACAAAACAAACGGATCGTGCGACTCGACGCTCAATCTTAAATCGATTCGTCGCGATTGAATCTGTACGATTCCGATTTTCAAGTAGAATCGTTGAAATCGTTTCTTACCGTTCGGCGGAACTTTAATAACAGAATTCAACGTCCACATCCGCGACTTTTTCCACGGAGAAGCCATTTTCACGCTTAAACTTTATGAATTGACGGGACATGTTTTATTCACGTAGCTTCTTACGAGCAACTTCTTAAGTAGTCGCATTTAACGAGTTCTCGGCACTCCCGGGATTCGCTTATTAAATTTCAACGGGTGTTTCGAGATTCCCTAACTTATAGGAAAAGACTGCCGCCGATAGGAGCTATATCCGCTAGAACGCCATAACGGGCGATGAAATTACGTTAATACAAAGTGGAAACAATCTCGCGAGTTTCCAAGGATTCGCCGAACTAGCAAATCTACGACTGGAAACGTTGTTTCAATCGGAATGGAAATACAGAGAGGCTAGAGTCGAAATGTAAATGGGTTTTCTGAACTTTAGAGAAATGATTTCAAATGTCTTCAAACACTGATCAGCCGGGTTTTCGTAAAACGGCGGAATTTTAGATAAATATTCAAAAGCTATTGCTCCACAGTTTCATCAATTATCGATAGTTCAAATTTGGTGTATTTTCAGATAAATATACAAACGTCATTGCACCAAAGTTTCATCGATTAACAATAGTTCAGTTTTGCCGGATTTTTAGATAAATATTGAAATGTCATTGCCCCAAAGTTTCATTAAATATCTATAACTCAATTTCATTAGATTTCTAAGTAAATATTCAAACTTCCCTGCTCCAAAGTTTCATCGACAATCGATAGTTCATTTTTATTGAGGAAAATAATCAAAGTTGTCATTGGAAATCGTAACAGCAGATTTCATACTCGATTAAACGCCGTCGATGTATATGATATACAATACACCAACCGCAAATATATTTCACTTTTTTCCACCCATAAAAATGGGGAAGCCGAAATCGCGGGAGTTGACGCAATAAATTTGAGATTTTTCGAATTAAATGTCGTCGATCACCGGTACAGTTTGTTCCTCTGCAAAAGCTGAAATGGAACATTGCGGCAATAAAAGACCGACTCGTCTGTTTCTTTGCGATAGATGCCTCGTTCTTACTTCAACGAGCCTTTCCGCTTCGTCATATCGGCACAGATACATATTTATTGCCAGCGTAAAACAAACATCCGAAGACCTTCGTACCTCGCTCCTTTTTATCTCTCCTAGCAGGATCAATCGCATCGTGTTCCACGGAATGCATTCTCCTTCCTTTTACCATTTATCCGTCGTCGTTAAGAACATTTTTATCCTCGAGCTTCGCAAACGAAGCACGGTCGAGGTTCCTTTTTTTCCCTGTTATTTCTTGCATCAAGGAAAGAAAGAAATTTCGAATGTACCCGACGCACGAACGCGGCCGAATGCAAAGTGCATTATTGCTTGGAACTTTTACGATACCTTTTATCGAGTTGCTTTCTGGCAGATATCGATATTCTCTGCATGCGACCGCGTCTCGATTGTACGCGAATGATAGAGTAGTCATTAATGCCTATTGTTTCGCAAGTTATTCGAGAAAAACGCCGGGAAGACGCATGCCCACACGCACTGAATTCGTCGGACAGCGATCGAAGTACTTACAACCTTCGTACAACTCTATTTAATTTATATTTTTTAATTACTCAAGGAGCCACTTTTAATTAGTTATCTGCGAGCATTTCGAGGTTTAATTTAACACTAGATCCGCCAAGATGACCAAAATGACTTGTTCCGAATTTTGTTCAAACATTCCTGAAATTTCTAACGCTGTATCTTTTTCAATTTTCTACAACCATTTCATAAACTCCCAGGCGATTAAATCAATCTAATTTTTTTACCATTTCATTTCTCTTAAGCTATCAATTTGGAATATTTTAATATGTTGAATTAACCCTCGGTAGATCTAGCGTTAAAACAATACCAACTCGAAGATTACAAATTTATCCGCAAAATTTTCCGCCCCTTATTCTCGTCTCGTTATTGTTACACTTTTAACGAAACAATCATAAGCAATAATTATCAACTTGCACGAAGTACAAATCGTACGTTCGAATCGCCGTCGAACGACTCGGTGAACGAAACAGTAGGGGACCATCTGGAGGATGGCGTGGGGGATGAAAAGAATCGTAAAAAAAATAAACAAAGAGACAGAGAGATAGAGAGAGAGAGAGAAAGAGAGACAACAGGAAGGAAGATACTTCGGTGCAGTGGGTGAGAACAGTAGTGAGACGTATCCAGCGAGTGAACGAGTGGCGGTGCATACTTACGTCCAGTTAGAGGGTGCATCAGAGCAGGGTGCGAGGTGGCTGCTGCAGCGGCTGGTTGCTTGGGTTTGCTAACCTTTGTGTTAGTTTTTGCAAATTCCAAACGTATGGTTTGTGGCATATCAGGATCGAATCTAACCCCCTGCTGCAAATAGATTCCCTAAATTAGTAAACCGGGAGCACAAGTGGAGCTTTTGATTGGCGAGGTGAAAGATAAAAAAAAAAAAGAACAAAGTAGAGAAAGAGAGTTTGGGGCCATTATGCTCGTTTCACGCGAGCTTAACCCTTTGCCCTGTAGCAACGAGTGACACTCGTGATACGGTTGTTAGAACAGAAAATTTTGAAGCTTCTCAAAAATGATCAAATTGAAAATATCAGTGGAACGCGACACGATAATATTATTTCTATGTTATTAACATTACTTTAAATTCTAAGATATATCAGAAATCACTGATGTATTTTTATTCTAGCAATTTAATTGTCAACTATTGCGGAGGCAGTCGCAAAAGAAATCGTAGGGCAAGGGGTTAATCGCGTACGTTCTCCTTTCACGTCGGTGGCGTGTTGGAAATTTAATGATTTGAAAATTTATCGGCGGAATTGAAGGGAAACAATGAAACTTCGTGCTCCGGTGAAATTATTTACGTATACTGATGGAATTTTGATAATCATGCTTCACGTAAGAGGAATCTGGACGTTCTCATTCAGTGGACGATGTACCCATTCTCAAACTTCAAATCAATTCTTACGATTTCTATCGTTTCAATTAAATGTATTATTAAATACAATAAGATTCACAAAAGCGTTGAAATTTCGAGGTTCAAAAATTCCCGAAAATTCAGCGGCACTCGTAAAGTTCAACAGCCAGCGACGGAACTTCCGGAGAACGGGCCGCAAACAACGAATGCAAAACGGGACAATTGGATCACAGGAAAATTAGCGCAAGGTCGTGTCTACGTGTACGCGCGTGTGTGTATGTATACCTGTAGGTGTTTCGTGTTTCTGAATACTAAAAAAAAAAAAAGAAACCAAAGAAAAAAAAAACAACGAAAAGTGGGCCATTCGTTAGTCCGTTCCAAGGGTGTCTCAGCAGATGCGTTCATCCGACAAAAGGATGTTTCTCATCGTTCTTTCGCACGTAAATTCTTACACAGGATAGATATACATCATGTAATATTGCAAATTGCGTGAGGTCAGTTGCAGTGATGTGGTTTCGAAGGTATCGCTAGTATTAATATATAAATATAGGTATAGTATATATATAGATATAGATATGTGGGTATAAATATATTTATATTAAACAAACTTAAACGGCAAACTTCTATACAAACATACGTATCTATGTAATTATGGGGGGGGGGGGGGGGTCGTAGGATTGGGTGATACGCTCATCAGGAGGCAAAAACAACACCATATATCGATAATAGTCACACGGTGCAACCAGCGTTATTACAGTACGTTTTGGTATGGTATACAAAAGGTAATTCTACGTTGTATCCCAAGTAAACGAAGTAAGCTAATGTAGAGGAAATGATAGAAAGAGAAAGAACGAAAGGGAGAGAAAGAGAGAGAGAGAGAATCAAAGAGAGAAAGAGAAGAAAAGAGAGAAAGGACGCGCGTGTATGTGTGTAGTAACTGATAGATAAGAGCTACGTAGCATTAACCCGTGCCAGCTGGAAACTAAGGCAGGGTGAAGTTTATATATATACATATATTTTATGGGTTTTCATATAGATATATATATAAACTGCGGGCCATGTTTGTACGTATGTGTATGTATATAATATAATATGTCCTAAGGGAGCCCTCGGGAGCTCTCCAGTTTTCTCGAGCCCTCGTTTTTCTCTCCCGATACCTTCGAGAAAGGGGCTATTACCTGCAGGTCCTGTTTCGCCGCCTCCGCACCTGCCCTCGTGTGAAAAGTCACGAAACCCACCGGCTGAAATGAGAAAAAAAAACGACATCCAGTTGATTCACCTTGTTTGCAATATCTCCATCTATATGCTTCGTGTGCTCGCAAAAAACAAAACAGTATTACATGTTGAAGGTTGAGACGAGCGGTTTCACGGTTCATCGAGAGAGAACGTGGAAAAAGGAGCTTTCGTTTGGCGGATCTTTATTTCTATTTCTGCTTGTCGATTTACGTGGTTGCGAAATACACGAAAGAGATTTGTAATCGTGCTACTATTGGCATTTTTTCCGCGAAGTATCGTTTATCCGAAGGTAATCTGTTTAGCGGCACAGAGGCAGCGTTGTTCTGTTACGAAGATGCGAACAACGATTGCGAGGAATGGTTTGGTTCTTAATAATTCACGTTACGTGGAACGTATGTGCTTGTTCAATTCCACGTTTGCTGGAAATTACGTTTAAACGGATACCGTTTTGCTATAATAACGTTCAAAATTGTCGAAGATATCGAATAAGCTTGGGAAGACTCATTGTCGGAATTATGAAAAAATGTCGCGCTTTTGAAACTATCGAAACTATCGTTCATGGAATACATCAGCATATCCAATGATTAACACTGGAATTACCAAGGCAATCAAAATAACTGGTCCCTCATTCTTTATAAAAATACTCCAAGTTTATAGGGCAGCCATAGAGTAAATATTCTACGCCCATTTTATAAAATATAAATTACTGAATTAATCATCTTTTTCACCTTTTGATTTCTCTTTCTCTAAAGTATTTATTTAATATATTTAAATATAGTAGATCTTGCATCGGTAGTTTCAGCGTTAACTATTTAAATCCTTCGTACTTAACACTAGAACTACCAAACCAGCCAAAATGACTGGTACACAATTTTTTCCAAAAATTCTAAAAGATTATAGGAGAGTCATAGAATAAATATTCTACGTCCATCTCATAAAACATAAATTACCGAATCGATCATCTTTTCCACCTCTGAATTCCCCTTTTTTCAAAGTACTTATTTAATATATCTAAATATAACAGATTTAACGCCGGTAGTTCTAGTGTTAAACGGTCGAAATAACCTGAATAAAATTAAAGTCAGTACTTAAATCCTGCTTCCTTTAAAACACGATCTACAACCACGAATCCAGAACGTTTAATTCTCAAGACCCAAACAAACCAAGCTCACTTTTCTCATGAACGTATTCATCGCCGTCCGCCAATTACTCTTTCGTCGCTTTTACCACACGCTCGACAAACTTACGTAATCGACAAACAGACCGCTAAGATTCGACGTTTTCTCCACGATCCAACTAATTCGCCATACATCGCTCCGATACATACGTGCTTCGTAAATCCGCTTAACTTAAGACGCGCATAAATCGTCCGACTTCTGTTTCGACAAGCTACACCGTAGTGAAACAAATCGAGAGAGCGAAATACGAGAGATAAGAGCGAGTTCCCATCGCAACAATACGCCGCAGTAATTAGCGCTGGTATCATCGGCTGAAGGTACTTTAAATTTCATTTACTCCGTCCTATTGTTCTACCTATGCGGCTGACAATCGATCCGGAAGACAAAGCCTGGCAATGTCCGATGACGATTAAACGATAGACTATGTTTTACTCCGCCCTTATTGTTATAACGATGCACGAAAGGTCGCGTCTTTCTCCATTCGCGCATGTAATTTCGTGTCATCGATTCAGACAGGGAAGTATGACTAACCACGCGCGATTTCCATTTACCACCGTGTCGTTATTATATTTGCGGAATTCCTTATCGGCACACGGAATATCCCGACGTAATGCGCTGTTTTGTTCAGGCCATTTTTATCAATACGTGCATCGTCGCGTCCGCATGTAGGTTAATGGTTATGCGTGCAACAACAACAACCAACGGCCGCTCTCCTTTTCACCTGTTCTTTCATTCCGTTTCTTTCGACGTGCTACGTAACGGGGACTTCCGTTTGGGTGTTTTATTTCTCGGTTTCTTTGATCATTGTATACAGTTTGACGGGTCTTTCTTGTTGGACTTTCTGCTTCGTCGGGTTGGGAGGAGGGAGGGGGAGATGTTTTATTAAATTGTTGTGGAAACAGTGAAAGAGATTGGGAGGAAGAGATTAGACTTTGTTCACGTAGAATTATATAGATATCTTGGATTTATCTGATTACGGTATTTCAATTTTATCTGGCTGGGTTTGTTTATCCATCCGATCTTATATACTTTTTATAATTTGTTTAGTTAGTAGTTTGATATGTTCACTATTCGAAATTGTGGAAGGTGTACCAAGAGTGGGAGATGTTTGATATTGGAAGACAAATGTTTTATTAATTTGTTATGCGAACAGTGAAATAGATTGCGAGGAAGAGATTAGACTTTGTTCACGTAGAATTACATAGGTATCTTGGATTTATCTGATTTCGGTATTTCAATTTTATCTGGTTAGGTTTGTTTATCCATCCGACCTTATATACTTTTTATAATTTGTTTAGTTAGTAGTTCGATATGTTCACTATTCGAAATTGTGGAAGGTGTACCAAGAGTGGGAGATGTTTGATATTGGAAGACAAATGTTTTATTAATTTGTTATGCGAACAGTGAAATAGATTGCGAGGAAGAGATTAGACTTTGTTCACGTAGAATTACATAGATATCTTGGATTTATGATTTCGGTATTTGAATATTATCTGATTAGATTTGTTTATTCATGCGAATTTATGTACTTCTTTTAATTTAATACTTTTGAGGCTTTCGCGGCCAAATTGGTAATCATTTGACTTGGCTTCCGGGTTTAAGCCGCGTTGAGAGTTGGAATGAATTTTTTTAATTTGTTTATTTTAGTAGTTTGATATGTTCACTATTCGAAATTGTGGAAGGTGTACCAAGAATGTATTGATAGTTAGTTTGTCTATGGTTCATCGGCGAAAACGTAAAAGAAAAGTAAATTGATAAAATACGTCGTAAGGATAAATTTGATATCACGGTATAATATTTTAATCGGAGCAACAGAACAATTTAAGAAGAAGATAGCCATACATTTCCTACAATTATTAAATCGAGCATCCTAGACCCTACATTTCCCGTAACGTTCCATCTTATTTCCGCTCGTAAAACACCTCGGGAAAGTTTGCCCGGGAAAAAGAAGAACCCGGTGGAAGGGTACACGGGGAGATGGGGTTGCACACTGTGCATCCAAATTATGCATGTAACCTCGAGCGTAAAGGCACTATTGTTGAAGTTTTCGGAAGGTGGATCGCGCGATTTCGCATAATCGAAGGGCCGAGAAATTATAATCCCGCCGGCCGGGGTAGAATTTTCAAGCGGAAACTGGAGGAGGCGTGCCGTGAAAAGTCTCGAACATTTCGATGCTTGAGAAAATGCGAACCTGGCCGAATCCCGACGATGGAAGCATTCTCTCTTCTCTCTCTGTCTTTCCCGTTTCCCTCTCATCGAGGAAAATCTTGGAAAATTCGAGAGGATCTCCCTCACAGCAGCAAGCTTTTCCGAGTGTTTGTCAATGAAGCGAGTTTGCTTTTTCGACAAAAGTTACGCGCTCTTTTTTTTTCCTTATTCGGAATATCCACACACGATGGGGTGAAAGGGCGACGATGGGGTGCTTTCCAGGCTCAAAGGTTATTCGTATTTTTATTCGGTCGATTGTTCGAATACATTTTATGGATTTTATTCGTTAGCTTTATTGTGCGTTATTTGGACGTTTGTCAGAGACGTATAGGGGATGAATTTATAGTATAAAGGGTGTCCAGAAAGATTAGGACCAAACTTCAACCACGGATTATCGAGGTTGTATAGATGAAAAAAGTTTATGTAAACTTGGTTGTTAAAATTATATCCGAAAATGATTTATTGAAAAGATATATGTTTCTAAATATATTTAACATTTATTATGCCAGTTATAATAAATGTTCGAAAATTCTTCCCTCTGCAAGAATGCAAGCTACCATTTGTCCACTGATTGCCGAAATCTTTCAAATATTCCAACTCTACTGGAAATGATAATAATAATAAATACACTTTGAATACATTCCAAAAGTTCATCTTTAGTTTGTATCATATTTTTATATACCAACTCTTTTGCGTGACCTCATAAATAAAAGTTCAGTGACGTTAAGTCTGCTGACCTAGCAAGCCATTTCACTGGCCAGGACACGTAAATAATAATTCTCATTGTGAATTATAATACGTATTCGATTTTGTACAACGAATCGTAATACGAATTTCGCCGGTAAATCTATGAATGCTTGTTTTTTTCAATAAAGCATTTTCAGAAATAAGTTCATATGAACTTTTTTCATCTATTTGGCCTTCTAATACGTAGCACAAGTTTCGTCCCAACCTTTTTGCACTCCCTGTATATTGTACGTGTAGTATTGAGTGACTATGTAATACACAGTGTGTGTGAAATTTTCTGCAAGTGTGAAGCAGAATTTATACGTGTAATATATGAGAATGCGTGAGTAATATATCAAGGTAGATATACTAGTGCGAATGTATAGTATAATATTATACGTATAGCGTAGGACAGTGCGTGAGTAATATATCAATGCGTACGGTGTGAAAGGTTAATATATGTAATCCATGGTGTGCGTGTAATATATGAGAATTCGCGAGTAATATATCAATGTGTAAAGCGCGAATGTGGCAAGTGATGAATTCATGATTGATGTAGGCAAGTGTACCTTTGTCAGGGTGTTTTATTGTGCCTCGGTGACTGAGAGTTGTTTGATGTGTATATTTGGAGGATTTTGTAAGATGTAAGGAATTTTACGGGAGAAATTGTGTTTTTTTTTGCTGTTGTTGCATATTCTAGATTTAACTGTTAATGTCAGTTTGCCTAGGAGGTATAGGTTCATTTGGATTCTAAAAAGGGTTGAATATTAATCCCTTGCCGTACTATTTTTTTTTAGACTGATAGCGCAATATTTCAGAATTCAATTTTTGAAATAACAATCCATCCCTGATTTCTGATATAGCGGATAAATTAACGCAATTTTAATAGCGTAGAAATAATTTAATCGCGCCGTTATCCACTGACATTTTTAATTTCATAGTTTTTGGAAAACTTCAAAATTTCCTATTCCATTTACCGCGTCAGGAGTGTCACTCGTTATTGTACGGCAAGGGGTTAAATGATAGTTTGGGAAACATATTCTGGGGGTAACGGGAATTTTAAGTAGGGTTCATTAGGTGCCATAGTTCTCCGTTTATTTTTTATGTGCGTTTTGAGGTATGATTAAAAGTGGCATGGATATTCTAAAAAAACTAAGGCATATTTGACTGCAATAAAATATAATATAGGAGTATTACAAAATTATTCAAATAATTATTTAGCAGACTACATTAGTAAGAAGATTAAAATTTATTTGTCGAACACACGAGTTATTCGCCCGCGTTGGCCCGTTATTTTATTCAAATAAATCTGCCTCCAGGTTTGCCGTTTTAAATAAAGCGTAAAAAATATATGCAATGTTATCAGCATGCAAAATATGCTCCGCAGTTATTGCACTTCCTTTGGACAAATTAGCCATGGCTGCGTTCTCTACTGTTCGAAAATATTAATATTACCACGGCAACAAACACGTTAATTTTTAATAACCACACAATAAAGAACGTCATTAAGAATTAATATGCCAAGCAGACCAAAATTTCCGCGGCTGCAATTTTGCGCGAGGTTCACCGTAAACAAACTCCAGTAAACTTCGTTTCGGCAGACAGTCACGTATCATTGCATATACTCTTTCGAAAATAATAAAATTCAATATGACGAACCAAAAAGAAACCCGTTTGCCGCGCTATTTTATTCAAGAAATCGATAAAAACGAACAAAATTGTCCTGCCTAAATTCTCGTTCAACCCTTTGCGGTCTTATGTGAAATTTTTAAATTTAATTGTGAATTATATTTAACACTAGAACTACCGGCAATAAATCTATTATATTTCAATATATCAAATACGTACTTTGGAAAGAGAGTAAGCAAGAATTAATAAAGATGATCGAAATGAAATAAACTTGGAGAATTTTCGAAAAAATTTCGAAACCAGTCATTTTGACTGGCTTGGTAGTTCCCGTGTCAATATTTCACAGTGTTAATTTCAATTTTCGCAGCTACCAACGGCTTTATATTTTCATCCAAATATGTCTCACGATTCATAATTATCTCCATCATCCTATATCAGTAAAGAAGCTACGATGAAGAATTTTCCCCAATTAATTTCACATAACTAAGAAAATAAATTGAAAAATTACTTTGGACTGCAAATGGTTCATGATATCAAACGACACCGCGAGTCTCCATCGAGACGAATCCTTTAACCTTTTCGCTGCGGCAGATTCCGAATTAAAAAACGCCGGTGATAGCAGAAACGACAGTTGGTCTATGGTTACAATATACGAGCGTTTCTATATGCTATTCACGAATGGTCATGCACGACGGAGATCGTACGCTCCTCGAAATGACCGTTCATTTTTAAAGGGTCCACATAGACGCTTCCCGTTTGTGGCCATCCATTTCTAAAGGGCACATACGGAATGTTTCGTTTAACTAGAAATGCTCGAATATCTCACGAGGAATTAAAATGGTGAACGAAATATTTGAACAAAAATTCTGTGATACGAAGGCAAAGGGAGGGAGTGAAAGAAATGAAGTTGATGTGAAAATCTTCCTCGATACTTGATATTCAAAGGAATATAATTTACGTTATGTGATGTCTCCATTGAGAAGCAAGCAATTTTTGTTGAAATATTCTTTTTTAACTTTAATCCCACGTGAGATATTCGACCGTTTTCAGTTTAATGAAACAGACTGCGTGGGGGGCACGAAATTGAGATAGTGGTGAATGCAGGTTGATTTTTGAAGTAAAAATAGGTCGAGAATGTAGGAATTTTTCGTGTGGCATTTAATATTACCTTGTTGACTCTACGATTTCTTTGTCATGGCGTTTGTCGTAGTTAAATATGAAATTGTTTTTAAGTTGAATTTCTGTAAAAATTTTAAGTCTTTTTGTTCTATTTTCTGCGTTAATAGTGTCACCTGTTATTGTAGGCCAGGGGGTTAATTTGCGACAAAATTGATTGTGCGTCGCTCAATGGAAATTTGATTTTGATAACTATTTGCCATTTGACACAATTACGCGTAAGCATAATTGAGGCATAAATTCCGCATTATTTCATAGAAAATTAATCATTAAAAATGTAATAATACAAGCGCGGGTGTACTTTGTTAAGCGATGATTTGCGTGTCACTCTGAAAGTCGTTACGACCACTCGCTCGCGTTTTTGCAGACATTAACATCAACGTTATTCCTTTCCATAGGTTTTCTATTCTCACGACAAAGTTAATTTTTAATTTCGAACGAATCAATTTTCATTCAATTCTACTATTATTAAGTTATTCCTTTCCATAGAATTTTTATTTTACGGCAAAAATAAATTTTAATTTCCAACTAATCAACTTATACTCAATTGTACACTGTCGATACACTCACGGCAAGGAATTGCTTCTTAGAACTTTAAAAATCGCTCTCTCCCTGCGCCGAACCGCAACATTGACATCAACGTTATTCCCTTCATAGATTTTCTATTCTCACTACATAAATAATTTAATAATTTCCAACTAATCAACTGAGACACAATTGTACTATTTTCCTCATAAGTACCTCTTATACACTCCATGGAAAGAATTGATCCCCATAACTCTAAAAATTGTCCAACTAATCAACTTATACTCAATTGTACACTGTCGATACACTCACGGAAAGGAATTGCTTCTTAGAACTTTAAAAATCTCTCTCTCCCTGCGCCCAACCGCAACATCAACGTTATTCCCTTCATAGATTTTCTATTCTCACTACATACATAATTTAATAATTTCCAACCAATCAACTGACACCCAGTTGTACTATTTTCTTCATAAGTGCCTCTTATACACTTCATGGAAAGAATTGATCCCCGTAACTCTAAAAATGACCATCACCCCGCGCCCATACATAGGCACTGACCCCAAAGTTATCGATTTCCATAAGTTCTCCAATCTCACGAACAAAATGGACTCACTAATACCCAGCAAATCAACCCATACGAAAATACACAATTTTCCTTCGCACCTTGCATATTTACATTCCCCGCAGTTCAAAGAATCGAACATCTCCCATCGCCCCCTCCTAACTTCACCTTTCGTCCTACCCGAATTCCCAATTACACGTATTCTCCGGCGATCCCGCGGAAACGGGGTCACCGTATCGGTACTAGAATTCTAATAAAATGTATTTTCAGTTATGTCGTTCGTAGCATTCCTCCGCTGAAATGCATTCCATTCTGGATCAATATTATCCCCGTGGCTTATTTTAGAAAGCACCGGCGCAAAGGCCGCGCATAATATAAAAGCGAATACAGGGAAAAATGTTAATGCTTCACGGAGTGGAGGATTTTATAGCGACGTTGTATGCTTTTGCGTGTACCCTGTGTTTCACTGTTGGCGCATAAATTAATGTTATCACGACGGATTATACGCCGTTGGCTGACCGGCACGATGCCTCTCTCTCTCTGCCGGTATTAAATTGACGGATTTTTTTTTTCTACCTCGGAATCGATTAGGGCGTTTTCTAACGTTTCGTGAGTCACGTAACCGAGCGCTAAATTTCGACTGAATTTCCGCGACTTGCCTCGTCAACGCTGGGGAAAAAAGGAACTCGGCTGCATTGTCGTATCACGTAAACACCGGCATTACGCGATTCACGCGAAATTGTATTTTCGTGTGTCCCTCCACCTTCAACCCACCGGAATATTCTATTTTCTTTCTTACTGTGAGCAAGATACGTATTTTACTTATACATTTTAGCACGTACCCCGTTACATTATGCAATGTCCTTTACGGTGTACTTATGACAGAAAATGAAAGTAGGAAGTAAGATAAGAACTTTCGAACGTACAATTACGCTTCTCTAGTTTCTATGTACGTTCTTCTGTACAGGGAGCCATACGTACGAAAATGATCGTCGATTAAACCTGAAAAAATTCTACTCGAATTGCAAGCGTTCATCGTGATATCGGCGAGGAAAGTATAAGTACACTTTGGAATACGTTTCCTCGAGCAAACTTAAAAACCGTCGAATCGATGCAAAGGAAATGACACGCAAGAGAACGAAAAAAAGGAAGAAAGAGAGAAAGGGCAATCGAAATCACGTAAACTCCTCACGATCGGTGAATTCGATTGAAACTTTTTACCGGTACCTTCAAGTTTTCCCATCCGTTTTCCCTGGACGAACAACCGGACGAGAAATAAAGAGGGGAACTTTTAATACATCCTCGGTCCGTTGTTCCCGATTGATTTGAAAATTTCTCCGCAAGTACACGAAGAACCGAGTACCTTTCAGGAGAGGATTCGCACTCAATTTTTCTTCTTTAACCCTTCCATTTTCTCCTTCTCCGTTCCTCTACGTTTTCCTCCTCGTCTTTCTCCTGCTTTTTTTTGGTAAATGCATACAGGAAATAGCGTATTGACCGGACCTAGCCTTCCGTATACAGAAATGTAGGACAGATCCGCGTCGACGGCGTTAAAAGCACGGGGAATACTCGTTCTTTTTCTATTTTTTTCTCTCTCTTCTTAACGGCGCGTTTCACGAAGCACGTAAGACGGTATCGTTAAATATGGTATATTGGTAGTTAATGTTAAATGATGATCACTCACCGACGCTGTTTTCCCATTTTTATTCGTGACTTTTAGCAGCGACCCCTCGTACCCCTGGAACAGAAGGAAGGAATTCGGTTTTGTTATTATTAGATCCGTCGTTGAGGGAAATTCTTGATAATTGACCTCTCGACCCAGCCTCGACGACGAACAAATGGCTCTCTCGTGGGTCAGAATGCATAAAATTATTAACACGCTCTCTGCTTTCGGGGTCAACGTTAATCGTCGACGATTTTCGCCGTTGAAGTATTTGGAGAAGGACGGTCGTATGTATCGTCGTAGCGAGAGATTTGGAAAGTTCGTGGAATTTTTAACGCTATTTATTTTCAGTTGAAATTTTAATACTCTTTTTTTTATTATGATAAATGTAGTTGAAGTTTCTTGGAACTTTCAACTGTGTAGAGCGTGTTAACAATTCAACGATCGATGGAGAAATTCTTCTCCGTGGTATACCGATAAATTGCTTGAAATTCAATCCGGGATTTTGCAATCGAGCGTGTTAAATTTCTTAAAGAGGTCGACATTTGAATAAAAAGTGATCCATTAAGACCGGCGAGATTCGCGGGTTCATTCGATGTATTAAGTCTGATATAAAGCCGTCCAATTCCTAGCGTCATATTAAATTTGCATGGTAAATTTTTCCAACGCTAATAATGCGCATGAAAAATTGCACGTAGTATCGTATGATAAAAGAATCCGATAAAACGCCGGTTTTCGCTATCAAATGAAAATCGTATCTGCAGAAATAATAAATACGATGAGATAAATCCGCATCTGTTGGAAGATCAGAGTGAATTTATTGCCTTGGAAAAATACGATTTTCAAAAATGTCTCATCTCCGTGCACATAGATGTTTCCGTGTAACGCGCGTTTCTCTTGTATCTCAAAATTTAATTTGCAGCTGTTCATTTTCGAGAGAACATTAAAGCGTAATTGAGTAGAAACCACGGTTTCATGATTAAGTTATAATAATTGATCGCGAATATATGAAGGAACAAAAAAGTAGGGCATACAAATACAAATTCAAAGCATCTTGCAAGATAGAAACTCATATTCACATAAAAAATATTCGTTAAGGTAGAAATATAATACATATTTGCAGCTAATTCTGACAATGGAGTGCCATTTAACCCTTTGACTACGGCAGACTTTGAGACGCATCGGTCGTACCACATGGGTAGGAATTAATTTACATCGTCCGCCGAGAACGGGAAAGTTTTGAATAGAGATACGTTTTTGTGAAAACATTTCAATAATCATAGATAAATTATAGATAAATTATTCAGAGTGCTTATATGCGCCCTCCGTGTCAAAAAACCAAACTGTGTTGAGCGCTTATATGCGCCCTTCGTGTCAGAAAACCAAACTCTATTGAGCGCTTGTATGCACAGAAGCAAAATTTCTGAGCGCGTATATGCGCCTGCAGTAGCCAAGAGGTTAATTTTCGTCTAAAGCAGTGTTTCTCAAAGTGGGGCCCGTGGTCCCCTAGGGCAGTGGGCCCCAACCCCCGAGCCCTGGATCAAATGGTACCAGGTCGCCCAAGGAACATTAACCCCTTGCCCTACGATTTGTTTCGTGACTGCATCCGCAATAATTCAGAGTGTAATTACTAAAATAAATTTGATCGGCGATTCTTGATATATCGTATAATTTAATGTAATATTAATATTACAGGAATAATATTATCGCGTCGCATCTCATTAATATTTTCAGTTTAATAGGTTTTGCAAAACTTGAAAATTTCCTATCCCATTTACCTCATCACGAGTGTCACTCGTTATTGCAGTGCAAGGGGTTAAATTATTTCCATTTTATTTACTGTGGTGTATTTCTATCGGGTTTGTGCGACTTAAATACAATACAGTAGCCAGGTATCAAAAGCCCTTAAATACTATGAAATAAAAATTATTAAATCAAAACAAACTACAATATAAACAATCAACGTCGCCCCCTCAGCGGTGATAAGAAGGTTGGGAAGCACTGTTCTAGGGGACCGCGAAGGGGCCCCTAGGGAATCGCAAAGGGGTTGCAATTGAAATTTTGGGCTGCTTCAAGCAAAGCAAATGCACCCGTTCCATTGAATGTCTATTTAACGACTAAGATTCTCCATTTTCAGAATAAATAATTGTTTGTCAATACATTTTTTGGTAACAGCAGCCAATATGATAATTCTAGTTCATTTTAAAGAACCCGCGAGCAATCTAGAAAATTGCAAAGAGACCGTCATGCAAGAAGTCCGAAAAAAATTTCAGAACCACTGGTCTAAATATATCTAGACTTTTGTTTCAGGGTGCACTTTGACATTGAATTTTCTAATCATTATAAGACTGTTCACGTTAAAACACTTTAATCTTTTCTCACTGCCGCAAAGTAATTCCATCACATTATAACGTTCATTAGTGTAACAAAAAATAACTAATAACATCCAAGCTTCAAATTATTTATTTAAACCGCTCTCGTAATAACCACCATACGTGTTCCTCGCGATAAATATATTTCACGAAGCGTTTCGTTTTAGGAGAAAGAAAAAAAAGGTGACGCAGAATTTGCATATCTATGATTACATGCTCGGTCATTCGTGGCGCGAATGGAAACTGCTGGATCGAACCGATTATTCCAATGCAAATAAATCGGCCGAACGAGAATTTCCAGTTTTGTCGAATTCTAAGCGTTCTTGCACGTCTTCTTGCAGAGGCGCGCAAACGAAAGAACGACGTAAAAAAATGGAATGTCTTTTTTTTTCTCTCTTAGAGTACTCGTCTCGGCACGTGTGCCTGGAAATACGCATCCGACACACCTGTCTTCTTTGTCGGTGCAATTAAATCGCTTTACGGAGAAAGTACCGGCGAGAGATCCTGCGAACGCACCTAATTAACATTCGCCACATTTTCTTTCGAGCGCTTATTAAGTCGAATTAAAAATTACGAAAAATTATGGCGCTATTCGCGAAATTGTTGCGCGAATGATAAACTTTGTTGCGCTAACTTTCTTTTTGTTGTGCGGATTCTCATGAAATTCGCCGGTGCTTTTTCCAAGGACGATGTTTTTTAAAAGTTATTACAAATTGCGACTGTTTATTTGAAGGTGTTGATTGAATCGGTAGAAATTTTAAAGTGTTTGGATTCAAGAGATTTTAAGCGGTATGTAATAGTAGTTGCAATTTCCTGCAGATTTTTCGCGAACCAGTTGGCGGCACTTTACCGACAATGGTTTGAGTTGTAAAAAAAATTCTGGTCTTTTGAAGCAGTTGTAAAGTAGGAATCTTTTTGCTAGAAATTCATCACGAACTTGTCGACATTTTCTCAAAGCTACGACTAAAAAAAAGGTTGCAATTTTTTGCAAAGTGCACTTATAAAGAAAACAAGTTTTTCCAGACAAATTACCGACCTGCCCGTTCAATCAAAATCCAGAGTACTCGTTTAAAAAAATTCAAGGTAACTTTTTACACAAATTACAGAATCCATAAAAACTCTCGTCACACCGTTGCCCCGTAAATATCGCTAAACCACGAGAATCCTGCAACTCAAAAAATGTAACTCGTTTATCGATGATCAACTTAAAAAAAAACAGCAGTTACGACCGCAAAATGACGAATATCTCGATAAGCGAAATTCGGCCATTCGAATCGCGTGCGGCGTTGTAAAATGAAAACAGCAATCGCTTCTCTCTTTCGTTTATGTAAACAGGTGTAAAACGACAGTGAACGAACGTTAACGCAATATGAGCGTAGAAAAAAAAAGAGAGGAGAAGAGAATGAATGAGAACGAGAGAAAGAGACCGCCGTGTTCCGATTACAACGCTCGAAACGACGGGCTAGTTCGATACGAAATATTACTCGTATTTTTCAAATTATTCGACGCACTCGCTCGCCCGTTAAATCACTCGTCGTTCGGTCCGAGCGTTGCATTAAAAAGTCATTTTCGTTTCATTCCAACCGAATACGTAAAAAGGCCTCGTGCGCTTTCATCCTGCAAACAATTAAACAATAACGTACCTCGATAA
The DNA here is from genome assembly GCA_963989415.1 of Cerceris ruficornis. Lineage (NCBI taxonomy): Eukaryota > Metazoa > Arthropoda > Insecta > Hymenoptera > Crabronidae > Cerceris > Cerceris ruficornis. The sequence goes on along the minus strand of OZ022518.1, from coordinate 10,870,308 downwards.
TCACGAAAAATGTCATATTTATTCAACCACGGAGAGTAAAAAAAATATATCTGGTCCTCCTCGATGCACGAATTCTCCCGGAGTATTTCGATGATCGAATTAACATTTAATTCGATTTGAGGTACAGCGATTCGCACTCGAGAGAATAATTCGTTTTTTAGTCCACCCATTTATAGGTAGATCGTCATGGAGGAAATCGTTTTTGGTGAAACTTACGAGGAGGAATTACGAAAGAGACTTTAGAAAGAGGGCTTTAGAGTTACATTTGCATATAAGAGTAAACCAAGCTATATTGTAAAGTAACTATTAAAATTTCCACTCCGAAATGAATTAGAATGGTCGAACCGCCAAATATAGAGAATCGATCGGCAAAGTGATTCAGGTCACGGCGATAATCCCTCCGGTTTCGATTCAGGGTGTGTAACATTTAATTCCAAAGCTCCAGACAATTATTGTCTTCTAATAAAAAAAAGGTGATTAACCCAAAATCTACGAAAATAATGGAAATAACCGGTTCCCAATTTTTTCGAAAAAATCCCCAAATTAATAGAGGAGCAATGCAGTAAATATCCTACTACTATGTTGTTAAACAAAAATTATTTAACCGATCATCTTTTTCACCTCTTGATTCTTGTTTTTTCAAAGTATTTATTTAGTACATTTAAATATAGGGGAAGGTTTCTCAACTCGTGCCCCCTAAATAAAGGACAATATGTTGCCTTATTTGCAACTCCTATGAATATTCCAACTATTTATTTGAAAAAATTCAAAATACATCAACACAATCAAAGATAATTAACAAAAACTAAAATATTAACATAAAAAATAACTCAAGTTCATATTGCTTGTGTAAACCGGTTTAACAACAACTCCACAGAAATATCAAATAATTAATTTCAATATTAAAATTTATAATTCGCGTAACTCTTAAGCCTAATACACACGAAACCGACAGTTTCACTGTTAATATAAAAAATTGTATCGGGAAAAGTTATACTGGATTTTGACCAGTTAATTTTGTCGAATTAGCCCACTATAGTCCGAATTTTCTGTGGGATCTGAAGATCAGTTGCCCGATAGCACACTAGAAAATGATAAAAATACCGTTATAAATGATATATTCAACTGGATTTTAAAACATTGAATTGTAAAGAATATCATAATCTCTAAAAACTAAATTGAAATATTCGACAGTGTTAAAAAATTGACTTTGAAGAATAAAACATTAGATTTGTCTTGTGCTACTTCAAAGTTACCCATAGAGGGTTAATTAGAATCCATTGAAAAAACTTAGAAGAAATTGAGTACAAACGGACAGGGTCAAAAATACAATTGTCATAATTCCGAAACTGTACCATCAGCCCTCAAATGTGAAGTGCAGAGAGACATATATGCAACCGCAGCCTAAATAGGTAGCGTGATTTACGGTTATTTATAGGGGACCTTAATATCCCCTTCATAAAACCTTAGAGCGCAGCGTCGACGATCGAACCGTCGGAATTTATCGTTAAACGTTGAAGTGCACCTTCGACGAGGTAATCAAGATTTATCGGATACCCTTCGCCTCCCTATCTACGTTCGCCGAAGGTGTTCAAAGTGTTCCGTGCGGTAGAGCGAATTAGAAAAAGAAGAGAGAGGGAGAAGCGGGTCTGCGTTGGACATTAACGAAGATAGCTGATATATCCTCCTTGTGTGGACGAGATTATAGGCCATCGAGTAGTTACCAGTGATGAAATGGTACCGAAGAGACGCGAATTGAAGAAGAGACGACGGGCAGACGGAAATTATAGACGGAGAACGGTGACCGTCGATGTGATGACACGAAGAAGATGCGAATTAAAGTGCGAATGATTGGGAAAATCGTGGTTGCAGTGGATGGTGATGAGGAAATTGACGACTTCCAAGTGTGGACGAGGTTGTAAGCGAAGAATAAGATATCGATGAAACTGCACGAGGAAGATACGGATTAATCCTCTATAGTCGACATTTCTTGTGGTATTTGAAGATCAGTTGCACGATAGAACTCAGAAAATAATTAAAATGCAATTTTAAATAATGAATTTAACTCGATTTTTAAACATTGAGTCAGTTAGGAATTTCATGATTTTTAAGAACTAAACTGCAATATTTGTCAAAGTTAAAAAGTTGACTTTGAAGAATAGAAGCTTAATAGGAGTCTTGGGTTACTTCAAAGTCAAAAGGGTCCAAAGAGGGTTAAGACCGGCGAAAATGAAAATTCGACTTAAGCTGGGAGATAATCAATAAAACCTGATGCCGTCTTAAGATATTTCTGTGTTATCAACCCCTTGCCGTACAATGACGAGTGGCACTCGTGAAGCGGAAAATAGAACAGTCAATTTTGTAGTGTTGCAAAAATTATTAAATTGAAAATATCAGTGGCTCGGGGTAAAATAAAATTAATTCTATGCTACTTAATATCGCGTTAAGTCATACGCTATATTAGAAATCAGGGATAGATTATTATTTCAGCGATTAATTCACAGTTAGTGCGCATTCAGTCACGATATAAATGCTACGCCAAGGGGTTAATTGTGACAAAAAATTGTGAAGGAAGTCTAGTCATTAAATATCTCATTTGTTTATAGAGAGATGATATGACATACGTCCGAGGGAAGCTTGCAGGTAATTCGCAGATAACAGCAAGAGTTACCTTTTCTCAACAAATCGAAGAACTGAATCGGTAAGATGGTACTTTAGAAATGCGATTTGAAGAGCAAGACTAACATCTTTGCAAATACGTTAAATTATAAACGAACAACAAAAATCACTGGTAACATTAACAAATTTAGCTGCATAAAGAAAGACCAAAGAAAGAAAACCAAGATTGCATTCTACAGAGAAGAAGAAAATTAAAATCCTCCTCAGGCAGGTCACTTTGAACGAGACGACTAGGAAGTATCGACGAAACGGCATTAAAAGAATGAAAATTGAAAAGAAAGGAAGAACGAAGCATTGAGGCTGCGATGGACGGTAACGAGGAATACCGGCATCTTCGAAGGATCGACTAATTACCAATGGAACGGTATTAAAAGAACGCCATGGCCAGTTTCTGGCTTCAATCCGACCAGCGGATGCAGCTGCGCTCGACGTCGATACATCGACGAACTTTCCGTCGCTATTATAAATATTTCAGCGAGATCCGTGGCGGATATTAAAATATTGAAGACGGCCGCGCAGGGAAACTGGAGCAAGCCGAGGGAATATTTTTAACCTACCGATGACGGAAGTATTCTTTTCATGACGCGACCGCGAACGAGATAAGATCGCCGAAAGAGGACTACCGTGGGTAAGGAAGTAAAGACTTCGATTTCTAATCAGTGGGTCCAAATTCAAATATTCCTCCGTCAATTTTGAGAAACATTGTCACCTAATTACTATTGTGTATCATAGCTTTGGTGGTTCGGCACCTAAAACAGTAGTTATTCGGCGAATAGGAGAAATTATGGTAGCAGCTAACCCCTTGTCTAGAAATAATACTCATCACACTGTAAATGGAACAGGAAATTATGAAGTTTACTAAATACTATAAAATTAAAAAAACAGTGGATCAGGAGACGTTCAAAATAGTTCTATCATCAGTAGTGCATCAGAAATTAGAGATGAATTTTGGTTTCTGCAATTCATTTTGAGTTATTAAGTATTCGGTCTCAAAGGAAATCTTAGGGCAAGGGGTTAAAGCTGAATAACACTGTCCAACACGATTTTTTTTGCACTATCCACTGGGTGATCCTCGTAGAGTTAGATAAATAACTTTGTAAAAATGTAATAATATAACGCAGCAAGTTCGCGCATTGGCACTTTTTTAAACTTTGACGGTCATTTACAACTATTTAAAACAACAAATTTTAATAATTAGATACACTAAAATATTCGGCGTGTTTTCCTCTATCTTTTAAGACGAATTTCAACTTCCTAGCGTTTATAGTCTTCGCGTAATACCTCATTTTTTAACAAAATCGGGTGTTTTTACTAAAAACCATTTTTTCGAAAACTGGGGGTGATGGAGTCACCCAGTTTCAGATATCCAGATATCACCCAGTGGATATTGAAAAAAGTTGAACAAGTTTAAATTCGTTGAACAGTGTAATAGAAAATATACCACCGAAATTCCAAAAGCTTCGCGATTAACCCCTTGTCCTACGATTTCTTTTGTGACTGCCTCCACAATAATTGAAAATTAAATTGCTATAATAAAAATATGTTAGTGAGTCCTAATATATTTTTGAATTTACCAAAATATTAATAACATAAAAAGAATATTATCGTGTCGTGTTCCAGTGATATTTTCAATTTGATCATTTTTGAGAACCTTCAAAATTTCCTGTTCCATCGACCGCATCACGAGTGACACTCGTTGTTGTAGGGCAAAGGGTTAAGACTCTAAACGTTTTCCTCTCGATCTTTTTTTTTAAATGAGAAAAATCCGTTTCTAAGTCGATGCCCGGTATCGTGTCGTTGTCGACGGTAATCGCACTTTCCGGTCTACCGTTTTCCAATTATCACGCGTGATACGTGCGATGCATCGCGTCGAATTAATGAATTCTGCAACGATGCACCGGCAGGAGTGTTTCTCCGTTATGGTATCCTTGTTACTCCTCGCCAGCTTGGCGGAATTAGTATGTGCAAGATAAATATTTTTATCATCTGGATGGAACGTTGAACATAAAGCTCATTAAGCTGTCAAACTGGTAATTGTACGTACGCCCATGTTCCTAATTAACACAGTTGCAATTAGAGTGCTGTAACTGTCTCGAGACGTTTGCCTTCGCTCGTACGATGTAGAAGTAACTCCTTACGCTTTTTCCAAGATTCTCGCGTGCGAAGGTTATTCATTTTTCAAAGATTTCGTACTTCAAAGCCCGGCTATCTGCAGTTCGGTTGTTCCGTGCGTACAGCCGGCTTCTCTCGGAAAGTAAATTCGCCGATTTGCATGCAAAACCTGTGCTCGTTGAGAAAATATTTTATCAAAGTTTCCGCGCCCTCGCGTACCTCTCGGGAAAGTTGCAGCCGATTTTTCATGAGGCGTTCTTCGTCGATTGAAAACAATTATCGATTCTTCGAGGCAGTTGTCCTTTCTACCTTTCGGAATATTCTATCGAGCTATGGAAATGAATCTCGTGTTGTTGCAAATAAGAAAAAAACTTCTGGAGAAACATAGTGCGGAGTTAAAGAATTTGATACAACACAAAATAAGCGATGGCGTAAATTTTTCAAAATTTTTTCTCATACTTTATTATCGCCTGCACACGTCATAGTGTAGGCGATCCGACTTCCACGTGAAATAATATTAATTAAAATCAAAATACAGAACAGTAAATAATATCCTAATAATAATACTCCTAATCATCGTCCTCGTAGGTAAATCTCGCTCGCACTCCGACCGCCCTCGATATCAGCAGGAATTTTAAGTAACTCCCATGCGTAATCTCCTTAATGAACAAATATTTGAAGCGTAAAAAAATACAGGAGAAATTACACGATCTGCAGAATGAAGGCACGACTGAGTTATCGCGAAAACGTTAATAGCACCGACTCTGTACATCATTTCGACCACAAAACGTCTCCTCGAGCCGTCTCGATTTAGGAGGACGGTGACGTATGCCTCTGATGTCTACGATATTTCAGAATTCATTAACAAGCGGGGGCGCGAAGGTGAATCTTTGCGTGGAGACAAACGAATTGTAACACGGAATAGCCGTAAGTTTATTGTGCCAGTGAAATCCGGGTTTATGCCAGGAAGAGAACTGGTGCAGTAGGATTACGCGGCGATGCCAAGGAGCTGTGTTCTCGCGATGTAAGAGCAGAAGAGACTCTTCCCATATATCACTCGTCTCCTTTGGTTCTCTTGCGTATTATGCAGCCGCTGCAGTCGCTAAATATCGGGCTGCAGTGCCCGATCGTCGACGATACTGCCCCCGTCTGGGTAGTGATCTCGTAAAATATCAGATTTTTTGATGCATTGCTCCCTTTAACACTAGAACTACCGGCGATAAATGTATGATATTTCGATATATTAAATAAGAACTTTGAAAAAAGAAGAATCCAAAAGGCAGAATAGATGATCGATTCGGTGATTTATGTTTTTTTAGATGGACGTAAAATATTTATTCTATGACTTTAAGATGAAGTTGGAGAATTTTTGGAAAAAATTGTGTACCAGTCATTTTGACTGGTTCGGTCGTTCTAGTGTTAAATGGGTCACTCCAATTGCTTTTTGACATTATTTTGACTGTAAGCACTACGGTCATGTCTTACATTTTTTCATCTTTAAATGCAGCGGTCAATTTTGTCAAGATTGACAAAATACTATGTAATCCACTATGTTAGGTGGGTTTCGAATAACTAAGGATATGATATATTAATTTGTAATTTAGGACAAATTTTTCAGGGGTGATGGGGCATTAGAACTTGAACCTACTGATTATGAGTCCGAGCCTTTACCTTCTTACCACCACAGTCCCGAATTTTGCATTTTTCTCGGCTTTAACTCCTATGGCAATTTTGCCTAGAATCTACTATTTTAGGTGGGTTCAAAAATACCGAGGCCATGATATATTAATTAGTAATTTAGGATAAATCTTCCAGAGGTGATGAGGGTTTTGAACTCACGCCCACTGATTACGAATCCGAATCTTTACTTTCCTTAATCACTATAGCCAACCACCCCTAATTGCTTTCGCCTGCTCCCATTTCAGTTGTCTGTGGTACAATGTGTTTTTAGGAATTTTGAGGGACCCAAAGTGATTTTCTGCGGTTTTGCTTTGAAAAAAGGATGCGAATGTTAGAAGGTTTTTTTTGGAAGTTCGATTAACGAGGTGAAGCAGCTTCGACGATGAGGTATTTTCAGGAGGTGGTTTTAATTCAGTAGGGTGAGAAATGTGAGAGAATTCTTTTTATTGGGAGAGAATCCGTTGTTTTGATGTAAAATGACGTAAGGGGTGGGAGAATTTTCGTTTAATTAGGGACACTGGGCTGGAATGGAAGATGTTTCATTATTTTGCTGGAAATGTTACTTTGAGGATACGATTTTGATGTAACATTGTACTTAATAGATGTCTACATGAAATATACACGTCATTGAAGTTATAATTGTTATTGTTTCTATGATATACAATGCAAAATTATGTGTTACGCTAAATATTAGTTTACTTGCTTCAATTTGATGTAACTTGATGATGATTTCTAAATTTCTTCATTTAACCAATGGAAACATTGCGATCTTTGATTATCTATTGTAAATTCATCAATTTGGCAGATTATGATAATTAATACAGTGGTAAATGAAAATAGAATCGTAGAGATACACGACGTAGATATTTCAGTCCTCGCAGGAAAGGTTAATGAAGTAGGCGGAAGGGTTAATGAGTACAGTGGAAAGTCGTTAGACGAATATTGATTAACCGAACATTCGATTATTTGAACGGTGTTGTACGATGGTGAGAAATATAGAGAATCTGCGAAAGGTTAGAGCAAATATCGATTTAACTTTTCACGAAAGCATAGTAAAAAGGTTCAAGTACTATTCCAGAATGGCAACTTGAAATCTCTCACTGCACTATCGCCATCTTCGATGATTAATAATATAGTATTATAATTCTAAATGACGTACTGAATTATCAGAACTATATTAAGCGTAGAAATATATCAAACTATATAAAATATAAATCTTTTCATCGTAAATTGATATACGTAACGGTAACCTAGCCATTTTACATCGACGCATCGAAATTCGGAATTAAACGGTATATTTAATTCCAAAACCTCGTAATTAAATTGTAAGGCAAGAGGCCAATGCAAAAATTATTCTCATCATAATAACACGTCGAGGTCGAGGCAACTGTACAATAATTCCCAACTCTTGCAAACAGAGTCACTTTCAATATCCCTCGTACCCTACTGTCAACTCACAATAATGAGACCCTAGACTTTTCCAACCCAAAGTATAATTAACAACTTTACATACAATACACCCAGTAATCCCAGATCTTCCATGTCTCTGTAATTTTATTAACCGACAAGGAAGCCGACAAATGATTACGACACCCACTACGGATTAGAACTTCTCGGGAATATGTAAAGAAAAAAAAAAGAAGAAAAGGGAATGTGAAAGTAGTAACGTCATTAGTTACCCAATAGATGCGTTTCTTCAGCGAAAAGCCAATTAATTGACCCTTTCTTACGAACAGCCCTCACGAACGTTTCAAAAACCGCTCTCACATTCGCGCGTTTGTTCGTTCGTTAAGGCGGGAATGATAACCGTAAAAGAATCGCCGTGGAAGCCGATAAAAATCGTCGACGGTTTTTAATTAGCAGAAGTGAAACGGAAAGCGCGACGAGGAGAATGCTCTCGGCGATACATAATGCCTGGATATTTCTCACTCTCATTTCCGTATTATCCGACGAAGGGGAACTCGACAAAGCGATGCACGATCCCCACTTTGTCTCCTTCTACGTCGTACGATCGCTTTTTTAACGCTCGAGACAGTGAGAACGACACGATGATCGGAGGCGAACGCTAATTATCCATTCCCACGCATGATGTCTTTTTCTTCTTGTCGTTTCCGAGCAAGAAAAGTTTCATCGAGCATTTATCAAACCGTCGTCCGATTAGCCGATGATGCCAAATTGACGAGCGTTTGGTGAAATACTGGATTTTTGCTCGATTCGGTTGTGGGTATTTTTTGTTGGTAATTTGATTGCGAGTTGTGTCAATTTGTTAAATAAATTGGTGGTTATATTGCGATCGATTGGGAGTTGAGGTATTATTTAAAGGGTTGAATGAATAGCAAGTTTTTTGGGGCTGGACTTCAGTGCTGTTTTTGACGTTCAGTTCGTATTTGTTGGGGATACGTAAAATGGGCGATTAATTGTACAGAAATATTAGATATTAGAAATTTCAGAGGTAGGTGGAAACGTCGAAGATATCAGAAATGTCAGAGATATTAGAAAAATCAGGGGTATTGGAAATATTAAAAATATTAGGAATATCAGAACATATCGGATATCAGAATATCAGATTAGGAGTATCGAACATATCACAATGTTTCAAACTCATCGAAGTCCAGTATGAAAGGCCGAATCACAAACAACCAAACACTTTAACACTTTTAATTTTCTAAAAGCTGTCGGGTTGAAGGAATCGAGTGAATCTTTATTTCAGCAATTTAATGCTTAGCTTGACACATGTAATAGTAAAAGAAATTGCAGAGCAAGGGGTGAAGTCCCTCACCTCATTTCCACCTGCTATTATTCCCATCAACCCAACCAATATTTCCCTCCCCACAGGTAAAAAGGAAACTAAAATTAAACCATTTTATATCAATATCAGCAAAAAACACCACAACGTCGATCATTAGAAAGAAACAGCCGCCAAACAGATAAAAAATCGTAACAAATCACAACTTCCTTTCTTAACACTATTCCTACCACGACCGGTCAAATGACCGTTTTTAAAATTTCGATTAGAATTTCCTATATACAACGTAATTGAATCTTCTTTAAACTTCACGACTTTTCCTCAAATATACGTATAATACATTCACATTATAATACATTTTTCAATATTCACTTCTTTTTTACTGTTCATTTTCTGGGAAAAAATTATCATTTGACAAATTCACCGGTTGCAGTAGGAAAAGGTATACGTGAAGTGTCGGTAGGAATAGTGTTAATAAATTATAATGACTCCCAAAAAACCGAATCATACCAAAAATCATCACTAAAACTACAAAGCCGGTCAAGATTTGCAATTTTTTCGAATAATCCCCCAAATTAATAGAGGAGCTATGAAGTGAATATTCCACTTCTATCTTATAAAACCTAAATTAACTTAATCGAGCAGCTTCTTCACCTCTTCATTTCGCTTCTTCCAAAGTACTTATCCAGTATATTTAAATATAATAGATATCACGCCGATAGCTGTAGTATTAAAGGGAGTCCAGTCGATCGATAGATTCGAAAAGAAAATTGTACGTCGCAAGATGGACAGGTAAATGGTATTCTCGAGCACTTAACGGCAATGCCGTGTCTGTATCGGATATCGTGCGAGCATTGCGAAACAGTCAAGGGATTCCAGAGCGAGCCAAAAACGCGAAAAGTCGATTCCTCTCCACCCGGGCACAATGCCCGGCGTTACAACGAAACATCCTGGCAATGGTATCTTTGACCTGGTAAAACACTTGGTCAAACGATATCGCACGACTTGCGGGTGTAATTTTTTCCATCGTGAAGTTCTTTGTCTTCCAATTAATGAATTATTGGGTATTTATGGATCGTTGAGATATTGGAGATGAGAAAATTGATAGAAGTCTGCTTCGGATAGATAGATTCTATAGATAGAAATCTGTTTCGGATAAAAACGATGTAGTGAGAAGGGAAAGGACATAGTATTTTTGATATGAACGCTATATCACGTCGGGAAATTTATCGAATGTCGACGATAAAGTGGCAAAAGCTAATTTAATTATCTAAAATCATCACTGTCTATATTTATAGAGATCTGTAACTCTGGGAAAAAATCGAGAAGGTAAAAAAAAATACTTAAGGAGTGTAATGTCAAAGTTCTCGACAGCAGGGGGTTAATGCTAAACCTTTAGACAAATGATTTCAATGTCTATGCATTATTAGCAGCTTGTCAACGAAATCTTTCGAAAGATCGCGAAAATATGTCGCGGCGATTAATTATTCGCGGGAATCTCAAAGCGACCGATCGAAATCTTCCACCATTTTTCCAGGATACTCGTACCTCTTATCGCGCCGCAATCGACGATTATTATACAGTCACGAAAATTTCCTTTTGCCTCGGTTACAACGTGCACGAACTCTCTCTCTCTCTCTCTCTCTCTCTCTCTCTCTCTCTCTCTCTCTTTCTCTCTCCGGTTCCGATCGATCGGCCCTATCAGCCAAGGAGAAATTTGCAGGTCGATAATGCGAAAACTCGACTTCGCTCGAGGACGAAGCTTTCGCGGGGAAGAAAGAAACACGAAGGAAATGCGATAGGGAAATCTTGACTATGTCGCTGTTATGTCGAGAAAGTTTTATCCTGTTTGAGGAAAAAATTGCACCGCGTAGCAGCGAAATTGCGGAAATCACGGATCAGGTATGTTTTTTGGGGAAATAAAGTTGACGATGGACGTAGAACTTGAAATGTTCAAGATTGAGGTAATTGTCGACTGTTATCAAGAGTTACGAAGTTCTGAAAAGTTGTGAAATTTTTTTATAATCTTCGCAATCTACATACTTCGAGGAATTTTTAAAAGAAGAGGTACATTAAATATTGAAGATACTGTCATTATTAAAGTTAAATGACTGAAAAGTCATTAGATCGTTTAAAAGTGAAATATCTCCTTTATCCATAAAAAAATTCAGTTATTCTTTTATCAGCAATTAGTTTGTAGATTATATCCACTATCTTGTTTTTAATGCGAACAATTTAATAGCAAGAAAATTATTATACTTTAAAATGGTCCAGTGATTTTTCTGCCATTTTATGTATCTCTGATTCAGTTCACAGTACATTGCTGGAATAACGAGAAGAAATAATTAATATCTCAAAAGTATTTTCATTTTATTAGAGTTTTAGATGAATCAGCGTACATTCAATTAATTCTGCAACTTACGATTAGGGTTTCAAGCAGAAACAAGTGAAATCGGGTTTATTGTCGGCGCGGGAATTTTAAGCGCATTCCCAGTTGATTCTACAACTTCATAACTGGGTTTATTATCAAAAATCTACGAAACCTCGGGATAATCGCCGTAGTTGAAGTAATCGTAAAAGCATAAGCATATTTCCAAGTAAATGAAACCTCGTTTGCCGTCGTTGCCAAGAAAATCTTAACGGTATGCGGTTTCTCGAGAAAATTCCGCGAAACTCTTCTTGTTTCGTTGGAAAATGTGATTTCGTTTACAGATATGCCAGCTCTTCGTAACACACGATTTTCCTTCTTTCTCTCTTTTCCCCCTGGAATTCCCCGTGAATCTCACTATCGTGTCGATTCTTTCTTCTCATTGAGACAAATGTGAATTTGGTAGTAAAAAGAGAAATGATGGAAGAAGAGGGAGACGACGAAAAAATCAAATTTTACGGATAGGAGAATTTGCGTTCGATCGTCGAAGGAGTCGTTGCGAAATATGGCAAGGAGAGACGATATCGCGAAATTGTAGCTTGTGTTGCGAATCCTCGCGAAAATTGCGTCCCGCCGAGGGCTGTGAATACTGCGACATTTCTCGGGGCTTGTTATTCTTTGTCTAGTTTAGGAAATGCGATGTGAAAGCACTTGCGGCAAGGAAATCTATGATTTGTAACTATTAGGTGTAGTCAAATGTTCTTTCCTTTGCGGTAATGTCCAAATTTTATTTAAAATAAGGTGCAAACGCTTAATCGGTGGAATAATCTCCACTGTTATTTATAATCTTTAGTCACCTTTCTGTCGGCATACGAATCTCGTTACGATAGAAATTGGAAGGTTTTGGTGAAATGAACTAATGAGAAAATCTTGGAAAGTGATACTGCCTGAATTTGAACGCAAAAAGAAAAAATAGAATTTTTTAATTCTATCGGTTCTTCTTGCTTGGAAATAAATTGTTAGGTCATTTTTGACTGCTAAGATATCAGAATGTATCCGAAAAACTATTCTTGACCAAAATCGAAAAGAAATTGAGACGAAAAAGTATGATTCTTAATTCTACATTTCCAGGCTTATTTCTTTCGAAAATAACAAAATGAAAATGACAACATTCACTAATGGCAAGAGTTACAATATTCAAGGAAGTTCCTATGAACTTTAAACAATAATACCGCTCAATTTGCTGGCTTATTCGATCTAAAACTATTTTTACTTTCAACGATACCACCCTCAAATATCAAGATTTCAATAGAAACAATTTTAAATCGACGATCCAAGTGAAACGCAGTCTCCACAATGGAAATCAACTTACTTCATTCGCTTAACTCTTTGAGGCACGGAAATAAAGAAAGTAAAATGAACCATGTTTCACAGCAATTTTTTTTTTAATAAAGTTGGTTTATATTTATTAACAAAGTTATATAATAATATAAATTTTAGAGATGGGACCCTTTTAATCCCACCGTGCCTCAAAGAGTTAACGATTACGAAAGACAATTTAAAAATGATAAAAATCAGGATATTCGCACGATCAGCATCATGGATACCCAATTGCACCCGAGGTCTTCCTGCAACAATCTTTTCAAGAAGTTCTCCCCGACCTTTCTCGACACCCAGAGCCTCGATTCTCGAAGATTCCTATCGAGAAGACGTATAAACAATCGAATCGAATCTTTTCTGACCGTCGACGGAAGTATTCCGCATGAAACACGTCGTAGAATCGTCGGCTTCAGCTGAGGATAACAGTGTTGTCAGCCGCAGACGCGAGGATCCCTTCGACTGTGACAATTTTAACGATAAAAAGGAGAGGATTGCCGGAAGAGCGATAAAATTGTTCTCGCTCCATTTCAAGATTTCCCTCGAAAGTTAAACTCGCCGTGTCCCCTCGAGCGTGTCACGATTCAAAGAGAAAAAGTTACACGGGCCTTTCTCTCTCACCCTTCTGCGATCATTCGTCTCGCCGTCCGTCAACGTTCGGAATTATCTCCTCGCCGTGGAGGGAAGCTTTTTCGCGAGCGCGATTCCTTTTGTTTCGCCGCTGTTTCTCCGAGCAATGAAAACTACCGAGATTGAAAATAAAGTTCGGAAGGGTAGAAGAGACATCGACTCGTTTAACGCGGGTTCGAGACTCCGAATGGGACGCTTTTCTTTTGGCAACTTATGGGGCAGAGTCGTCGAGGTTGGTCGCGCGGGACTTTTCTTTCCTTGGGGTGAACAATTTAGTTTATGCCTTTCCTGTTTGACTGAAATGACGAGTACACCTAATTCTGTTTTTACACGGTCGATATATTCCAGACAAAACCGTACAAAAAAATACATGAAGTACATACATAGAAAAAAGGGGATTAGTTCCATATCCTTCAACCCTGTAAAAAATGGTTAAAATAAATTTATTACAAAATTTATTTTAACACTTTACCGACCGGTAGCCTATAAATAGGCTTTTTGTCACCAACGATTTTAGAATTTTAGTTTATTAACACTAGAACTACCAAACCAGTCAAAATGATTGGTACACATTGTTTTCCAAAAATTCTCCAAGTTTATAGGAGAGTCATAGGATAGATATTCTGCGTCTATCTTATAAAACATAAATTGCCGAATCGATCATCTCTTCCACCTCTTAATTCCCCTTTTTTCAAAATACTTATTTTATATTTTTAAATATGGCAGATTTAACGCCGGTAGTTCTAGTGTTAAGCGGTTCCTACGGCAATTACTAATTCGTTATTTATTATTGTAGTGGAACTGTTTTAAGGAGTCGTTGAGAAACATTTGTTACTTTCAAAAAGATTGTAATTTTCTTTAGGCAATCTAAGCCAATATAAATCCTTTAAAGTGGGTGGCATGCTCAAACAATAGCGGTCGGTAAAGTGTTAAGAATATTTTAGATCTTTTAATTGAGCTAAATCGAATAAAATTGTGTAAAAACATAATCAATTTTTTTTTCTAGACCGTGTTAAATCAAAACTGTGTAAAAAAAGACCGTGTAGAAACAGAATAGGGTGTAATTCTACGAGCTGAGAATAGAATTATTAACGAGAGGTTATTAAATGAGCCGTTTGTTTTGAAAATGGCATAAGTCAGTGTCTTCTTAAATCGAGATATATAGGATTTGCGTTTTAACATGGTTGAAATAGTCATTAAAAATCGCCATTTTTTATTATGGCAAAATGACTTTTGACATTTTCTACATAAATGCCACAAATATTCCTTTGCAGGTGCCAAAGAGGTTGCCGTGGATTTATTCAAGATTTTGTCGCTGTTTACGTAATTTTCGAGATATAAGTATGCTATTAGACCATGTTATAAATTATATACAGAACTGTCCGTAGAGAGGGTAGAATTGTGATTATTATTTCAAAGAAAACTTAAGCTCTTCGAGTAAATGTCGCAGTAGACACTAACAATTGCCCTACGGTCTCGTCATCACTGATAACAAAAGCAAACAATCGCAAGTAACAGAGATCAATAATAAAAATCCACAATAACAAGCAAGAATATCAATCGACAAACTCGCCAAAGTAACCTGAAACCTCGTACTAATCTTCAGTCAAGTTTACAAATCACTCGTAAAACTCGACCATTGATTCTGTCGCGCCTCCATCAGCTTCATTTCATATCTTCCTAGTGCGATGAAGGTTTACTTATCGAACCAATCAGCCCATTAACTTCAACTCCCTCTTCTGGGAACTTCTGCCCCAATTTTCGTCATTAACACCGAAGCAAATATTCCACCTTGCAATTAACATTTTGATCAAAACCTCAAAGGATACCTCGACACGTCTGCGCGGACCTACACTTCGCACGTGCATCGATAAACGCGGTAAAAGTTGATTTCACTGCTGAAACTTTAAAGGGATTACGTTATCACGCGTTAAAATTCCAATGGAGTTAACCGTCGAGTTACCAACATCCCTTGGAGATGTAACTTGGAAGGTGTTGCCACGGCGAAGATGATGAAATCACGTAATCGAATGCAGAATAATCCGTTTACGCGGAAACGCGCGATTGGAAGAGGGAAAGTTACGTGAAATGTATTCCCCTCTTCGGCCCTTATCTGGTCTCTTGGCGATTCGTATGGATTCCTCTTTGCCGATTCCGACTTCGATTCTACTGGTAAAAAGACCACGGTGTGATCGTCCCCGTTTTTACTGAAGTAGATACGACGATAGATTCGCACATTGTAAACGGCAATCGTCTATTTAACGATGGAATTATCGGAATTATATCTATTAACCTCTTGCGGTACGATAACGAGCGACACTCGTGATGCGGCAAATCGGATAGGAAATTTTCAAGTTTTGCCGAAGCTGTCAAACTAAAGACAACGGTCAGACGTGACACAATAAAATTATTTTTATAATGTTAACATGTTGAATGTCATGGGGGTCACCGGTGAACGGCGCCATTGAATTCAATGAAATTTGATACGACTTTTAAATTGTAATATTTACGAATTTGTTAATTCAGTCAATATTTACGCGTTGGTCTCAAAAAGGTAAAGTCCTGCTGTCTACATATCTCTTTGCGTCTTTAAAGTTTCTGCTTTGTAAAGATGTGATTTTAATAGAAAAAGTTTCACTTCAGTAGAAATGAAGATACCAGCGAAATACCGGTGGCATTCAACGTGTTAATATTACGCTAAATTATATGAAATATCAAGAATCACTGATCTATGTTTATTTTACCAATTCAATTCTGAATTATTGCGGAGGCAGTCACAAAATAAAACGTACGGCAAGGAGTCAACACTGACCGTACGAAGAACGGTCAAATGACGGTTCAGTGACATGAAAGTATGTAATTCTTTTGTATTATTAATTAAAGGCTGTTTTCTGCGTCGTTTTTTGTATTAAGTTAACAATATCCTGCACTTCTCTCGGAAAGGTATTAACCTTATTTCGTAACCGGTTGAAAGATCTGTTATGGTGGAAATAGGTATAGATAAAATGATGGTACGATTAGTGTTAACCCTTCTGTTCTCCTCGGATCTATTGGGTTGGCAACTAAGTGACTGCCGGTTTTGACGATAGATGGTTTTAGCACATTTTTTTATTTCGTCAGCATGTGCAAAGCACCTAATCTACAGTTTTCTTGCTGTTTGGACTTCCATCTTCCACTCTTATATAAAATCCATAATCACTTAGTTGACAACCCAATATATGACCCGAAATGAAGATTACGTTCTAACAGATACTATGTTTTCGAGTATTTGTTTTTGATATTCAGTGTATTTAAAGTTTACGGCTGTTTGTTTTTATGTTTTACATTTTTTTTAATTAACCTTTCTTCATCGGGTCACTGTGATCCAGAGGAATGCGAATGTGAGGCATAACCGAGGAAAACAGTAGGTTTAAATCTAAATATACTGAATGAGTACTTTGAAAGAAGAGAAATCAAGCGGTGAAAAAGATTAATTAATACTTATAACTTCTAATTAGGACTTCTTTGTAGTTCTACACAGTGTTAACAATTTTTTCTATGTGATATTATGCCATTTGGGGTGACTATTTGAAGTGAAGTAGCGTGACATATAAAATTCTATATGGTCAACGTTGAGAGTGGAAAATGTATTTTTGTTTAATATCTCTACTGAGATATAAAAAATATAGGACATAAAAAATATGTATTTTTTTTAGTTGTGTTCTTTAACAGAGAATTTAGCTGGAAATATTTTTGCGAGAGCTACCTCTCACGTAAGTTTTTATCAAAGGCAGGTTTTATCAAAAGCAGAATCGACGAGCTCGTAAAAGGGATAATCTCGTAACCAAACAAACAAAGTTTCTACTGTAAAAATTTTTTCGATATTTCCCTCGCCATATACAGGGTGTCATGTAACTCGTGGTACAATCGTATAGGAGCTGATTTTACGTAAAAACATAAGACGAAAATATACAATGAAGGTTTCTTCTTTGAGACTTATTTTTGAAAAAATTCTACTCGTTATGTTCGAGCAAGCATGAATTCGACGGATATCGCTGTAGATTATTTTTATGCTTGAAAGCTGCTTTTGTATTTGTAAACATCGTCGGTGTTATCATCTTTTTTATTACTCTTGCTTTACTCCTACACTGCTCGAATGGAGCTCTAAATTTTTGTAAAATTGCTGACATTTTTTGGTTGCCTTTAAAGAATTGTAAATTTAGATTAAAAAAGTCAATTTTTTCGAAATCGAAGTCTCAAGGGAAAAACTTATGTTTTATATTTTCGAATTATTTCTGTGCATAGAATCAACCCCTATCTGATTATACTACCGATTGCATGGTGCCATGTATGTCTATCTATCAAAATCGCGAATTTGACTTTCAGCCAATTAATCAAATCAATTAAAAGGTCGAAAGAGAAAAAATATAACTGCAATAAAAGTGAAACATCAGCTGAAATCTTTCGAATTACGAGAGAAACACGTCGTTATCACGGCACGCATTGTAAAAATACAAAATCGTAAAGCAACGAGCGATCAACGAGATAAAATCGCCGATTAACTTTACTTTTATCATCTCTCGTAAAATTAGTTTTCTATATCGTCGAAAGGAGGAAAGCTCACCTCGTACGCTCTGAAGAGCAGATAAAGCTCCCTCGGCCTGGCGTCCATCGGCAAGCCGCTCACGAACAAGGTGCGCACCTGAAACGAGAGAGAAAGAGCACGATAATTGAGTTAATTAAGCTAATTGTTAGGCCTGCAGAAAGAAACAGAAAGGTCGGTCTCCGGTGGCGGATAGACGAGGAAAGGATTCGCGTCGAGTCGAAGGTTGGATGGAAATAACGGGGAATTAGCCCACTCTGTTTGACTCCTGCCTTCGCAGCGGCTCGGCCGATAGTTAATCGTCGAATTAATAGAAGACACCACCGACCGGCTGGTTTCCTTTGTCTTTGGTTCCGTTTCGAAATTAACAATTAATTTTCACTCGTTCCCTTCGGGTAACTTTTACTCGCTGATCTCGCCTATGGCGACTCTCTGTACGAACTTGTTTGCGATTGTTCTCGTTGTTTGCAATTGCAACTGTCATTTGCTTGGCTTTGCAATTTTCAACGGCGACGGGTTGCTTTGTTCTGCCGTGAAACGTAGGATTTTAGGGATGAACGATCAGAATGAGTTCGGTGACTACGGGGGTTGTATTTTTAGAGCGTTGTTGACGGGGAGAAGTAGATGAATTTTTCTCAAAGGTGGCGCATTTTAGTTGAACGAATTGTGCAGTGATTGAGGACAGTTAATTCATCGTGAGTATAGTTATTATAAGTTGTGAATGATGTTGACTCTCTACAAGTTGATCCTCTATTTTTAGATATAGCATTTCAAATTTTGTCGATGGTTGAACTTATTTCTGAACCCTCGCAAACTTGATTCGAAATAGAAATGCTTCTGAATTCAATAAATATGTTACCCAAAATTCTATTATTAAGAATCATCGATGTTCCAACCCTCAATTTTTAGCCACGTCAAAATATCCAGATTAAGTCTGCAAGACGTAGGACATTCGATCGTGTTACTTAAAATCGAAATTCTAAAAGCAAACGGTCCCTCACTATAGGCTTCAAAACAAATCAAAAATTCTCTTTACATCCCCATTTTAACGTAGGAAAATTTCTCCAGCGATAAATAATCTTTCGAATCGTCTCCCCTAGTTTCATTCGTGACCCCGTTTCGCGAACGCGGAACCAAAAATTTGGCCTCGCTGTGTGGTCCGCGGAAGTAAGTAAAACGGAGACAGTAAATTACGTACTAATTTGGCGGCGTGCCATTCGCGACAGGGAAAGCGTCTCGTCGCAATTCGAGGGTGCGCCTCACCCAAAAGAGAAGCCTCATTGCGTTACACACGAGCTGTCGCAGTTTTTTAAATAAAACAGAAAAATTAGCGGGTTACGGTGGGTAAGGTGATAAAAGCTCAAACTCGCAATTATGGAGTCCGAATTCAAATCTACTCTCATAAGCTGTGGCAAATTTTGCTTAAATTATTATTTTATACATTAGAGCCTCGGTGGTTTGGAATCCATCTAAAACAGTAGGTTTTAGGCGCAATAGCCATAGAAGTTAGGAGATCATTGTGATTATGGATTTGAATGCTCAGATTCGCAATCATTGAATCCCAATTCAAATTTCTTTTTCAAAAGCTGTGGCAAATTTTGGTTAATTTATTATTTTATATATTAGAGCCGCGGTGGCTCGGAAACCATCTAAAGTAGTAGGTTCTAGGCGCAATAGCCATAGGAATTAGGAGATCATGGTGGGTATGGATGTGAAGGCTCAGATTCGCAATTATTGAGTCCCAATCCAAATTTTGCTTTTCAAAAGCTCTGGCAAATTTTGCTTAATTTATTATTTTATATTTTAGAGCCTCGGTGGCTCGGAAACCACCTAAAGCAGTAGGTTCTAGGCGCAATAGCCATAGGAGTTAGGAGATCATTGTGATTGTGGATTTGAAGGCTCAGATTCGCAATCATTCAGTCCCAATTCAAATTTTGCTTTTCAAAAGCTGTGGCACATTTTGCTTAAATTATTATTTAATATATTAGACCCTGGGTGGCTCGGAAACCATATAAAACAGTAGGTTCTAGGCGCAATAGCCATAGGAGTTAGGCGATCATGGTAGGTTTCGATGTGAAGGCTCAGATTCGCAATTATTGAATCCCAATTCAAATTTCCTTTTCAAAAGCTGTGGCCAATTTTACTTAATTTATTAAGTTTCAACGGCGGTGGTTTGGAAGTCACCTAAAACAGTATGTCTTAGGCGAAATAACCATAGAAGTTAGAGGGCTATTGTGGTAAAGGCTGAGGCTCGCAATTATTGAGTCCCAATTAAAACCACTCTCATAAGCTGTGGCAAATTTTCCTTAATTTATTATTTATTATATTAGAGCCTCGGTGGCTCGGAATTCACCTAAAACAGTATGTCCTAGGCAAAATAACCACAGAAGTTACATGGCTATGGTGGGTATGGAGGTAGATTAACAGACTTTCAATTATCGAGGCCCAATTCAGATATTCTTTTCATAAGCTGCGGCAAATTTTCCTTAATTTATTTATTATATTAGAGCCTCGGTGGCTCGGAATCCACCTAAAAGAGTATAGCCTAGCCAAAATAACAATAGAAGTTACAGGGCTATGATGGGTATGGAGGTAGATTAGCAGACTCGCAATTATCGAGACCCAATTCAAATTTCCTTTTCATAAGCTGCGGCAAATTTTGCTTAATTTATTATTTAACGTATCATAACCGCGCTGGCCCGGAAGCCATGTAAAACAGTTGGTCCCAGGAGAAATAACCATAGACGTTAAAGCCGAAAGCTGCAGAAGAAAGAAATAGAAACATTCACGAGCTAACAGGATCCACGCAGACGCATATCCGTTCTCACGACAACGTCGTAAATCGATCCACGAGAACGATCCGGACAATCCGATTGCGATTTCCATTTTCTCAGAGATCGTCCATTGTGGAGAACGATCCAAGAAGAATTGGCGAACGCCGGTTTCCCAAACGCAACGCGGATAAAGCGGTGCACGAAACGAGAGAATCAGTTGTGAAACAATACTGCGAACCGCGTGCACGAGGCAAATAACGCTAAACAATGCAGCTCAACACGCTTTCACTGGCACGGCGCTTTGTGCCGGCTGCTAAAGATGACAGAAAAAGAGAAAAGAAAGGCATAAATCGTCGGCGAGAAAATATTCTCTGTTCCTCGCTTCGATCTGGCACGAGAGACGCGTGGTTCAGTAAAATGAGGGAAATATAGTGATTTTTCGTTTTAACTTGAAACATGAAACAAACATAATATTTAACAGCATTGTGCTTCAACCTGAACCGACAATGATGATATCTAGTCAAAGATCAGAAATTAAAATATAGAATCTGTTGCCGAAACTTTTCACCTTTAAATTTTCCTACCTGAGGAAAATATAATATAATAATCTAAAACTATTAAACTCACGGAAAAATCATCGTAAAGCTTCGAACTCAACCCCAATGAAGAGTAATTCTTCAAAAACTAGAACAATCATCAAACTCTAATTCACCGAAATTGAAGTATCCAACAAACGACGAAGCCTTAGAAAATTTCAGCATGAATTTCCGTTCCGCTTGAAATCCATCTAGAAGTGCACTTCGCCGACAATACGAGAGCAGAAGATAAAGTTGAAAATACAGAAGCAAAAGAAGAAGAAACCAGCGTGCAAATGGACGAGTACTTTACGCTATTTAACCTTGCACCTGTGAGCGTTTACTTAAGATTCTGAAGAGGACGAGACCTCACGTGTGTACGGTGCAAAATGAGATTCGGCGTGGGGCATAATGACGACAAGATACGGTGCATAAATCTCGTTCCCACTTGTTCGCGGATGATAAATTCGATCGGCCGGGGAAACAGCTGCAACGGATGATTTCTGGCATCATCGAAACTTTATGAGACCCGGTCGAGCCGGCTGTTGATTTACTTCGACTTTAAACTATCAACAAGTGTTCTCGTTAAAAAGAATACGAAGGAGCATTAAGAATCGAGGACGATTGCTCGATCGTTTCTTTACCCGTTTGTTACGTCTTTGAGTAGATGCGAGAGTTTTATTGTTCGTTTTTCACCGGATGGTGATACATTGATTGTTAACACTAGAACTACCAAACCAGTCAAAATGACTGGTGCACAATTTTTTCCAAAAATTCTCCAAGATTATAGGAGAGTCATAGAATAGATATTCTACGTCCATCTCGTAGAACATAAATTACCGAATCGATCAGCTTTTCCACCTCTGAATTTCCCTTTTTTCAAAGTACTTATTTAATATATTTAAATATAACAGATTTACCGCCAGTAGTTCTAGTGTTAAAGAATTTCTTTCCTTTGAATTATCTCGAGATTTAGTGTCGTTTAGCGGAATAGATTAAATTGTGCGTAATTAAATCGTGCGAAACGGTAGAATTTTGCCGAATTGAGATCGCTATTGGCGGAATTTTTGAGAGGATGGAAGATAGATGCTGGATGGAAATATATATTTTCCGTGGTTCGTGTGTCAAGCACTTCACGAATGTTTTATAATTTTGTATGGAAGGAAACGAATAAATAAAATTGTTATTTATATCACGGGCCAATGAGTTTTTCAATGGTACACGTTTAGTTGGGGAACAGAACAAATACGGAGATCTAACGTTGATTAATTCGCGGAGGAATTAATTGATCCATGTTTCTTCCCGGACGTGTTAATCCACCGTGATTAATTATCGTTCTTGTTGCGGAAAAGCGTGAATTCATATACAAGCACGAAAATAGAAAAATACGGATACTTTTTACTGTCACCATTGTGATATTTTTACATTGTCACAGTTAAATAATATACCCTTTGACAGTTCGCCCCATAAATACAAATGTCCTCATTAAATAGCGACTAAATCCGTAAACCATCCTCCGCAAATAATTTTGGTCGGGCTTGCAACATTTCATACGAATTAATTGAACCATTATTCTTCCACCGTTGAAAAACAAACGCAACAATCCGCTGAATCTCAACATCGACCGTTAAAATCGTCTCCGGGAGGAAGTTTGAAGTAAATCCAAATACCGTAGTCGTGTTTGTAACACGGTATGCATATTAAATCCCCTTAAAAAAGATTATGCAAAAAATTTCGGAGATAAAGGCAATGAGATTCGAATCCCTTTACAACCACGTCGAAATCCTTCGAAATCCGCCATTCTCGTCGCCGTGGACCTTCGAGACGAGTGGAATCTTATAAGTCACAAAAGAAAGCGTATTCCCCCGATCGAAGGAATTTAGCAAAATGTAACTTGTGCCTGGCAGAAGGAGAAAGGAAGGCGAAGTTCGGAGGAACCATGCAAGCCGCAGTATGGTATTTAGCTTTGCATAATGCAGTCGCATCAAATTGCTGCAACGAGGCCGTAGCAATTAATAAAGCTAAGAAATACCGCGAGCTGAAAGTACTGCCGTGCAACGTACTCCTGGAAGGATAATTACGTGGTATCTCCTGCCGCTCGAGTAATTAATTTTCTAAAAGCCTCGCTATTACTTTCGTTAGGTTTCTCTGCAGACGACGTATAGGGTGTTTCAAAAATATTTGACATGGCTTTCAGGCATTATTCTACGCCTTTGAATTGATGGCGATTTGCAAAAGAAAATTACGTTGCAAAATTATCCTTGACCTCGAAATTCAAGGTTGAATTTCTTTATTAACCCATTGTGTACTTGTCGTCACGCGGGTAAAAGGTTTGAAAGGAATCACTGTTCGGAAATGAGCCGTTTTCGGGGAAATTTGGGGTGAATTTGCAATTACCGTGATTGGTGTTCCGATCGTTAGGACAACCTTTGTAAACAGATGCATCAAGAAAAGGGTTTAAGATAGGAAAATTTCCCTAGGAGTATTTGAACTTAGGTTCACTGGTAGTGAGTTTGGGCCTTTACCTCATTTCCCACCAGAACCCCATAAGGTCTCTCTTATGGCATTCCACCGGCTGACTGTAGAACACCATCGTAAACAATAACATTCCACTAATTTTTCTCCGAACATTCCTTACGATTTGTAATTGAACTGTTAAAGAAAATGAGTCCAAAGTCCTACCAGATAAATTACTTTATTAGGGGGGCCGGAAAATAATGTCGTTTCTCCAGATATTTTACTCAAAAACCAATTGATTTTTGTCGATCCGGCATTGAAAATTTGCACACTAGATGACAAAAGGTTGTTGCGAACGAGGGTGATCACAACATTCATTAAAAATAAAAACTTGTTACAAATTTATCTGTTTGAATTTAATGTAAAAAAACGACATTACCTTCCGGTCTCCCTAATATATTCTCATATTTCAAAGATTTCTCCCGAAACTCTGGAACATCTCATTCCATGTTATCCAGGTGACGAATTTTCTTCTGAAACGTATTAACAATCAGCAATTTCCGGGACAATTTCATTTTTCGGACAGGTAGTCAAATCGGCAATTTTCCGCCGTCCTTCTTCGCAACCGCAGGACACGTACCGGACGAATTCCGTTTTTGCGCCCTTTGTTCTCGTTTCGAATTGACACAATTCGCGGGGAACAATTCAACGGTTGCCCTTTTGAGGAAATCTTCGTTGGTCTGCGAATGACAGCTCAGTTGCCGTCGATTGTTTCCCCTACGAGGATCTTCGTCTTGCGTTGTTTGCGCGCAATTGACGAATGTGCGTCTCATCGTATTTCCTTTTATGAAATACGCAAAAGGGGATTCACCTTCGCCGTGTTTCCGTCGCGTGCCTCGAATCTGAGTAGTTTCATTCGTTTTCTAACCGTCCCTCTTCAATGTCGAGCGAAGTACAACATGAAGATTTCATGACGTAATGTTCTTAGGAGAAGAATATCTCTCTATTAATACTAACCGTATCGATATTTTATATTTACGTGTTCTTGCCGTAGCTGGTCATTTGACCGGTTACGAAATAGCGATAATACTTTGACGAAATAAATGCAGGAGATTGTTCATTTGGTATGGAAATGAACGCGGAAAACAGTCTTTAACGCTAGATTTACAGAAGCCGTCAAATTGACGGATCCCTACTTGTCTTATAAACATTTCTCAAAATAGGGACGCTGCACAGTAAATATTTCACGTGTATTTTATAATACAATAATGACTTAACGAATTACTAACTTTGCCGCTCGATCTCTCCTTTTTCAAAGTCCTTATCTGATATATTGCAATTTAAAAGATTTCACGCCCGTAAATCTAGTGTTAAATAATGTTAGAAAGAAATATATATTTTCATTCTTTTAGTATCGTTAGTTTTATACGATTAGTGTTTAAAGAATTTTATCGGTTTAGATATACTTTGCAGTGTTGAACCGAAGGGAGAAGTCGAAACGGTGAGAATTATTTGTTTCGTAATTTTCTAGGTATATTAATTTAATATTAATTATTAATTTAGGAAAAATTTGTCACAGGTTTTGAATTCGGGTCTTCCAATAGCTAGTCTAAACCTGATAAACCATAGCCCCGATTTTTTCAAATTTCTATGGCTACAAGTGCTACGGTCATTTCACCAGAGTCTACTTTTTTCAAAGGGACTACGATATACTAATTACTAATTTAGGAAAAAATTCTCAAAGGTGATAGGGCATTTGAAATCGGGTGTACTTATCGCGAGTCCAAGCCTGATAAACCATGGTTCCGACTTTTGAAAATTTTTATGGCTTGAAGTGTTAGTCATTTCGCTTAGGACCTACTTTTGTAGGTAGGTTTCGAGCCGCCGGGACTATGACATACTAATTATTAATTTAAAAAAAATATTACAGAGGTGATAGAGTATTTTAATTTGTCTCTACTGACCGCGAGTCCAAGCCTTGAGCTACCGATTGACCATAGTCCCTTTCCTCATTTCTTTAGTTTTTATTCAATGATTATTCAATTCAAATAAATTTGTAGCTTTTATAAACAAAATTCCCACAAATTTCTTCAAATAGCCAACACACTTCGCAAACCCACCCACGTTCATCCCTTATGCCCCCAAACAAAATAAAAGTAGCGGCGTTCGCCTAGAAACAAAATGAAAGAAGTCGAATCCTTTCGAAGTGATCAATCACTTTTGCAAATTTGAGTGGCGTCCCCGTAATCAGATTTTTCGAGCTACCGAATACACGAAAGGGCTTATCGTGAAAGTACGAGGGAAAAAGGTGAATCCTTTCAGACCGATCGACCACTTTGTACATCTGCTCGCGATATCGATACGATCTGACCTTTTTTCCCTCCCCAATGACCAGGACAGAAAAAAAAATCGAGGCGTAGGTTTTTTTAACAACAATCGATCACGCACGATCAATTCCACTCCCAGCGTCTCCAACTGACCGTGTCGATGATTGTCATTGTTACATCCATCGAAACCCCGGTGTCCCAGTTACGCATCCGATGGCAAGGCCTGAATGCTCGTTGCTATAAATACCTTCTAATTTAACCCTTAAGCAGGAGCGCACCTTTTTTC
Source organism: Cerceris ruficornis (assembly GCA_963989415.1). NCBI lineage: Eukaryota > Metazoa > Arthropoda > Insecta > Hymenoptera > Crabronidae > Cerceris > Cerceris ruficornis. Next base: position 10,843,715 of record OZ022518.1, on the reverse strand, counting down.
CCATTGTATCCTTTCGACTTGGCGTAATTAGTTCCTTCTGCAATTTAATTGAGATCGCAGGTGGAAGGAAGTTGTGGTAGATGATTAGAAATCTTTTCTTTTCTTTTCTTTCCTTTTGTACTTTATGGCTTTAACTGCTACGATCTGTTCGCGCAGGAGATGCTATTTTAACTTTCATTCGTCTCTCGGATTTTTTTTACCTATTTTGAATATTAATTTGATCCGAAACGAGACAGATTGTATAGAACGACAACTGAAAGATGGCTAGGGACTGGCGGAACCTCTCGTTTTCAAACGCCTATTCCCGCAATATCGCTTTTGGATTTTCAAAATGGAGTTTCTTAAAATGAACACTTCACGTAGTCGTTTACTTTAGGAGGCTGGGTTTGTGGATTACGAAAACGAAATGGTTGGAAGAAGCGGTTGAAAACGAGAGGCTCCGCCGCTCCCTAGCCATCTTTCAGTTGTCGGACTATACACTGTAGATACATATTATTCTCGATGAAGTTATTATAAGCAGAAAGTAAGAAAATAAATGTCTTTTTCTAATAGGAAATAGACTCAGAAATGAGCCTGAGGACTTTGGTTTGATTTTTTTTAAGGAGCGGATGAATGTTAAAGTGGAGGGCGAACTGTGGAGATTTGAATGTAGTGGTAGATGAAGAGAGTTGATATTTCTTTTTGTTTATAGTTATAAAAAAAAGTACCTCTATCCTTGAAAAGTCGAACGTTAACGTAAATTTTGATTGATAGAATATGAAATCAAAGTTATGTGTTTGTGCAAGAGTCCGTATATCTATCTCTGTGTGATTTTCTTGCGTCGAAAATATAGAGTTAGTTGGAGATTGAATTTTGAAATGTTAAGCAGTTCCTTTTGGTGAAAGATTTCTTGAGAGTAGGATTTTATAATTGATATGGCTAATAATTGCGAAGCAAGTAACGCGATTCCGTTGATATTTAATTCAGTTGCTCGTGAAACGAAAGAGATCTTCTACTTTAATGAGACTCGCGGATATTCGTGCAACGTCTTTAGTTTACAAGTAAATTATACAAATCTCTCGGACGGAGATAGAGCATGGAAACAGCACTTTACGTGCTTTTGCGGCGTAATAAACGGATGCTGCAAGTACATACATTCGGTTAGATTACGTGGGACAACGTAGAATGTTGCGGATAAAGTTTATTCGCCCTCCTCGTTACTCCATGTGCGTGCAATTAATATGCAAATTTTGAGATAAATCCGAGAAAAATGAATTTTCTTCGAGAGATCATAATAACTGTGCTTCAAGTGCGAAATAATTTTCTTTTATGAGCATACTGTTGCGGGAAACTTCACGGAGATCGCAGATGAAGTTGTAACTTTTGATAATTTTTGAAAGTTTATATAAAGAACACAAATATAATACGTTATCTCAATACTCGACGTAGCAAGACTATCAGGGTGACTGATTTCTGAGTTTTAAGAAAAATTATTAAAATTTCTGGCGGTGCAATTATTCTAAAATAATTATTCAAACTTTCAGCGCCGCAGTTTTGAAGAAGTTATTATTCAAATTTCTTGCAGTGCACTATTTTAAAAATAATTATACAAACTTTTAGCGGGGCAATTTCTTAGAAATAATTATTCACAGTTCTATCGGTGCAATTTTTGATAAATAATTATTAAAATGTCAACCAACGAAAACCATTCAAACTTCTAGCGGTATAGATTTCAAAATTCCCTACGTCCATCTCAAAAAATATAAACGATTAAATGAATCAATTGTCTCCCGCCCTCGATTCTCATCTCCACTCGTCAAGAATATCATAATATTCCGAATTGATCGGCAGTAGTTCGACACTTAAAGTCACCGGAAGATACGGAAGTAGTTTAAACAACTTATTTAAATGCAAGAGAAAAAAAATGTTGGACTGGACACTCAGCCTATTTCAGAGAGCGGACTAGCAATTAGTTCAGTGGGGGGTAAGTGGAGCACCCCACTCGTCTAGTCAAGGGTTGGAATCGATAAACGATTCCTAGTGATTCACGAAACAAAAGAGGAATCCAGCGAGTTCCGGCGCTTGCGGTCGCGCCGGCTAAAATACAAGGACTTCCGGCGAAGAAGGGCATCGCGACGGACGCGGTTGCGTCGTTGCAACTTTACCAGGAGCGATAACATTGTAGGGCGAAAATAACGTTCGAAACTTACGTATCCTGCGAGAAATGTTCACGATTCGTTGTCACTCGAGCTCGTTAACTTGCGATTGGAATAAAACGAGACAAGCGAAATAGAAAAATTAACGATTACGACTGTCCATATGAACATCATTAATTGCGGTTTGTCAAACACGACGGTCTATTTAACGCTTTTCTCTTTCAAATTAGAAAATGATAAAAGTACCTTTTTATATGCACAATACAATGGTATTGTTTCGAGAAGAGTTCGAATTTAACAGATGCAAATGAATGATCGAAGAAATTAGCACTCCGGGACGATTAAACATATAAAAAGAATCCCAAATTATACAGCCTTCTCAACTTCCAGTTTTCCCTCTCCAAGAACTACAAATAATTACTCACGAAATGAACGTAACTAGCACATTATTAATTACGAAACTGGCTATTTTAAAAGATAAACAATTACACCTAGACAGTAATCAGTGCAACGATTCGATTAAACATTTACAACGAAAGTTAACTAGTTTCCAACAATCCCTCTAATCTACTTTCTCCGATCTTTCCTCCCATTACTACCAATCCATAAAACACCGTGACCAACAACACTCGCAACGAAACCGCATCAAAAGTAACGCACGTCGGTACAATTTCCGGCGATTCATCGACGGGATCGACCCTCCCGAAGTGTTCCACTTTGCAATAGTAATGACTAAAGCAGTCGTTTATGATTCCATGGGTTCGATTAATCCGGAGTCAAGGTTTACCGGTAATTCGAGAACATCGAAAAGCTGCTCGCGAAATCCACGCTGGAGCTTCGCCTTCTAATCCCGGCAGTTTGTATTGCGGCCTGGAAATACGTGCTTACAAACCGCCCTATTCACAGGAACGTGGACAATGGCGTTGTCTCGTTGTGTGCAGCTTATCTGATTTGATGAAGCCAACAGTATGGGCGACGACCGAGCCGAATGCGTTTAGGCGTGTCGAAAATCCTCGAGTGCGATGCACGGATGTCATCGAGAAAAGAGCTGGTCTTAAGAGTGGTCTCGTGTTGTAATATCGAGCCGTATCTCGTAATGTATGATTGCGACGCGAAAATGCGGAGGTGAGAAACACTGGGGAAATATGGGTTCAAATTGAAGTGTTCTCTCGTCATTGTCTCTTCCTTTTTTGTTTGTTTCTGTCGCGGCGGTTACTCCATTTAGGATGTACAGCTTTGGGTGGGATTCGCGGTTGTGAGGTTTTGATACGTTAAATGGGAATTTCGGTTTTTGGTATTGCCAGTTTTTGAAAGTTTGATTGTTATTAAAATTTTGGGTTTAGATGGCATGAATGTCGAAAGTAGGATATTTTTGGGGAATTTCTTTTTGAATTGTTTCTACGTTTGGGACTTCAAACTCGAAAGATTGAAAATTTTGGGGAATATTGGAAGATATTGTAGGTTGGAGTTTAGATAGCACGAATGTAGAGATTAAAAAATGTCGAGAAAATGTCTTTTTGGATTGCTTCTACGTTTGGGACTTGAAACTCGAAAGATTGCAAATTTTCGGGAATTTTGGAAGGTATGGTAGGTTGGAGTTTAGGTAGCACGGAATGTAGAGATTAAAAAATGTCGAGAAAATGTCTTTTTGGATTGTTTCTACGTTTGGGACTTGAAACTCGAAAGATTGCAAATTTTGGGGAATTTTTGAAGGTATGGTAGGTTGGAGTTTAGGTAGCACGAATGTAGAGATTAAAAAATGTCGAGAAAATGTCTTTTTGGATTGCTTCTACGTTTGGGACTTGAAACTCGAAAGATTGAAAACTTTGAGGAATTTTGGAAGATATGGTAGGTTGGAGTTTAGGTAGCACGGATGTAGAGATTCAAAAATATCAAGAAAATTTGTGTTTCAATTGCTTCTATGTTCCGGAATTCAAATTTGAAAAACTGCGTTTTCTTTCTTATTTGTATGAACAATTGAGCTATAATTTGACTTCCTTCACAGTGTAAGTGCAGATATCGAATAAATATTATACTTCAAGTGTATGAAAAGATGTAGTAAGCTCGATCCTGCGACATGCAGCAAAGTTAAAAAATCCTATCAATAATACGACTCCTTTACATTTTTACGAAGAGGAGAATCTGCACTTACATCGATCACCTGTTTCCGCAACATCTCGTATAAAAGTTCAACGCGTCGCCCTAATCTACTTATCCCACTCAAAGTCCATAAAATCGATGAATTTTCCGAATAAATCGTTACCTAATGAGTTATCCAACAACACGTTGAAAATTTCATCCAACAAAATAATGAAATCATTACCATCGTCGTTGCACAATACCAAGAATCTATGAAAAGCACCAACTATTCAAGTAGCTACATCCACCGCTGTCTGACCACCTCCGCATCCAGGCATCGCCGTAACCTACTGAACCCAATATCGAATATTTTCCGCGGTTCTATTTTCAAATAGGCCAAATTCCATGGAAGAGTGAAACGCTAAGAGGGACACTCCGAACGACCGGATAAATAATAATAACGCGTTCCCTCAAAGTCACCCCGATTTCGCAAACTGGCACTTCCTCGAGATTAATGTCGACGATACTGGGCCTCGAGTAATTTATTTCCAGTCCGTTACCGTTACGCTCGCGGAAACGCGTCGGAAAGCGTTCCCTGAAAATAATAATGTCCGATATAATATCTTCGTGGCGCGTTCACCGTAACGTCACATATGCCACTTAAAGGGCACGATAAAATTTATCCGCACTCTCCGGAGTTACGAGAATCGCTTCTGTATAAAGTCACCACCCTGTGCCCCGGTTAATCTCTCTCCGTTTATGTGCATATACGTGCATACTGCGTGGGTGTGGATGCACGTCTGTCAGGTCCAGCAGGCTGAAAACGAGTCGGTGCTCATCGAACCCGAGCTCCGGTATTTTATTTTGTCTCAGAAGCGGAAGCACGCTTCTTGCTCTTTGGCTTCTACCAGCCCTTTCCAGCGCGCTCCTTCGACGCGCTCCTACGATCGATTTAGAGATCCGTATGCCGTAGGAGTTATCGTGATTTCGGATAATGATGGAATTTTTTTCACCCTGATTGATCAAGCTTCAACTATTTCCGCAGCGTGGAGAAGTCTTAGGAAGACATGTTTAAAGGGTGAATTTTATTATTTAACGCATCGTAGCTCCGATGGCTCGCATTCAACCTAAAACAGTAGGACGTAGGCGAAAAGAACCATAGCATTTTAAGGCATTAAATTAAAAAATGAGTAAACGCGATTAAAAATGAGTTAGTCAAATTTAAAAGAAGATTGCAAGGTTCTTCACTTCTGTATTTTAGAATGAGGGAAAATTTGAAAGACGACTGTAAATGTGAAATATAAAGTTGAACGCTCCCCCGCGGTAAACGGAGTTCTACTGCACGATGCTCTGATAGGAATTGTAATATCTATTTAATTAATTATATAGTACTTATTTAATTAACCGAGAAGTTTGTAAATTTCGTTTGACTTGATATTCCTCCTCCAAGTGTGATTTCACCAGTAATATTTGGTACGTAATATAAATTCCGACGGTTAAGAAAATCAGACATTCCAAACTCTACGAAAGTGTCCCCAAAATGGCAGCAGTACTCCTTGAAATCGGAAAATGAGTTATTCGCGAGAAACGCAACGTATTTTCATTAACAGCTTCGTCTCGAATCGTTAAACGCCAATAACTCGATGCAACCATTACCCACGCAACTCCCAGGAATTTCTCGGTGTAAAAAGTGGCTCGTTTTTCCCATTCGAAAGTCAATGCTTCCACGATGCGCGAAACATCGCCTGCAATTATTGCGAGTAACGAGGTAAAGCCAAGCTGAAGAATCATACTCCGACTTTATTTTTCCTCCGTTCGACAAGAAGGATCGTCTCGTCGACAGAACGCAAAATATCGCAGGAGAAAAAACACAAACGGGCGGAGAAGCGAGAGAGGAAAAAAAAAGAAAAGAAAAGAGAAAAGAGAAACTGTCATCGGTGCAGTAGGCTTGCCGAGCGAAACGTGAAATTGCACGGACGCGCTCCAAATGCGGCGAGCCCGAGACGCTCGAAACCGCGGCGTCGCGACGCGGCCGCGTACTTTTCTCCAACGCGCCAGTGCACGTGCAACCGCGTTTTCGCGGCGATGCACCGCGGCCTCGACAGCCGCATCGAATGCACCGGTAAAATCGGGGTCCACGATCGCGAGTAGCTTGGAAAAATCGCTCCGACGACAAATGCCAGACGGAGCGAGACGCGCAATTTTACGGTGACCCTCTTCCACGGAGGCCTGGAAACCGCGTTTCTTTTTTTTCCGTTCACTTGTTGTTTGTATTTTTCGGTTTTTATTGTTATGACCATTTCGCGTGTCAGCTTCCGTTTTAGGTGGATGCCGAAGCACCGTGTTTATAATGTGGATATCACATAGGAAGAGTTTCCCAGAGGTGATCGGAGGATTTAAACTTGGACCCACTGATTGGAAGTCGAAGACTTTACTTCCATAGTCCCCATATTCTGGTGGAAAATTTACTTGGCACCTCAGGGGTAATTTTCTCTGAATCGCCCGACGGATAGGGACATCCCTCTCCGTCACGCATTTTCGATTGCGACGTGCTATTGGCCGAGAGACCCGCACATTCGTTGCGTCGTCATGTGAACGACGAAAGTAGTGTTTTATTTTCGGTTGTCATTCGTCGATCTCAGGTTTCCAGGACCGACATGGTGGGGATAGGCGGTGCGAGAGCAATCTCCCCTTCCGTCTCAGGTGCCACGTTGCCGTTCCAGCATAATACCCGCTAACTTCTATAGATATTTCACCTAGGAACTACTCTTTCAGGTGGGTTTCGAACCACCGAGTCTATAGTACACATATCACGTAGGAAAAAGTATCTCAGAGGTGACGGGGGAGGATTGGAACTAGCACCCACTGATTGGGAGTGCCCATACCCAACTTAGCCCCTAACCGATATGGATATTTGACCCAGGAGTTATTGTTGTAGCTGGATTTCGAATCATCGAGTATATAATACACTTATCAGATAGGAAAAAATATCTCAGAGGTGACAGAGAAGTATTTGAACTCGGAGCCACTGATTGGGAGTGTCCATACCCAGCATAGCTCGTAACTGCTATGCTTATTTCACCTAGTAGCTACTGCTTTAGGTGGATTTCGAATCACTGAGTATATAATACACATATCACGTAGGAAAAAGTATCTCAGAGGTGACGGGGGAGGATTGGAACTAGCACCCACTGATTGGGAGTGCCCATATCCAACTTAGCCCCTAACCGATATGGATATTTGACCCAGGAGTTATTGTTGTAGGTGGATTTCGAATCATCGAGTATATAATACACTTATCAGATAGGAAAAAATATCTCAGAGGTGACGGAGAGGGATTTGAACTCGGACCCACTGATTGGAAGTATCCATACCCACTGTAGCCTGTAACTGCTATGGTTATTTCACCCAGTAGCTACTGCTTTAGGTGGATTTCGAATCACCGAGTATATAATACACATATCACGTAGCAAAAAGTATCTCAGAGGTGACAGAGAAGTATTTGAACTCGGAGCCACTGATTGGGAGTGTCCATACCCAGCATAGCTCGTAACTGCTATGCTTATTTCACCTAGTAGCTACTGCTTTAGGTGGATTTCGAATCACTGAGTATATAATACACATATAACGTCGCAAAAAGTATCTCAGGGGTGACGGAGAAGGATTTGAACTCGGACCCACTTATTGGAAGTATCCATACCCACTGTAGCCTGTAACTGCCATGGTTATTGCACCTAGTAGCTACTGTTTTAGGTGGATTTCGAATCACTGAGTATATAATACAGATATCACATAGGAAAAAATATCTCAGAGGTGACGCGGAAGGATTTTAACTCGGACCCACTGATTGGAAGTATCCATACCCACTGTAGCCCGTAACTGCTATGGTTATTTCACCCAGTAGCCACTATTTTTGGTGAATTTCGATCCACCAACGCTACAATATACAAAAGATGTCACATAGGAAAAGTTTCTCAGATGTGAGTAAAGGATTTGAAGTCGGCCCAAGCCTTTACCTCCTTACCGAGCATAGCCCCAAAACCGCGTTTCCTCGCCGACTGTTTCTACCGGGGAGGAGACATTCAGATGCATTCTTGTCACGAGGTGTAATTAATAACGGGGTCGCTGGAGGGCGAGCGCTATTTTGAGGACGGCGGAAAGTCGTGTCGCGAATTCTGCGGCAAGAAGACAAAGCGCATCTTGCGCAAGGTGCGTGACGCTGTGTTACGTTCGAGTTAGCTTGGCTTCGCGCTGATCATTTTCATTTCTATTCAGTTTCTATCGATTCTTTGAATTCTGAGCGGTACTTCGAGTTCAATACACTTACAGGCGAGAATGGGATTTTAAGAAATTCACGAGACATTGCTATCTTATGTATATTATTGCTAATTACTTCTAGTACTCGTCACTCCTCATTCTGAGGCAGTGAAGTGTTAGATAATCAATTTCAAAAAATTACACCTTGCATCAGATAAGATGAAACTCATATCCATGTACGGTAAGTCCTCAAATTACGCGATTAATTCGTTCCACTGATTTCCGCGCAAGTCAAAAAATCGCATAAAAACCGCATACCTATGCTGTACGCAAACAAACACTTATATTCGCTTCTTCCATATATGTACCGACGAACCTTCCGTTCTAGCAAGCAAAAAAACGAATTTCACTTTTTGGAATAGATTTCTGATTCGCCTCTAAGACTCTGCGTATATGTTAATCCGCATAAATCGAGAGCTTGCTGTCTCCGTTCGACCCAAACTCTAACAACACCCATCGCTGTATTCCATTCCACGAATAACTCAAAAAACTTAATTGCCACCTGATAATCTACCCCAAAATTCCAATAAACCCACCAATCTTTCAAAAACACCTACAATTTTTCTCCAATCCCCAACAATCCACCGCAACCTCAATCTTCCTCCCTAAAGTCATCCCCCATTTCCCTTCCCCCATAAAAAATAAAAACATCTCACCCCTCAGCCCCACCCCATTCCCCCGCAGGTAGCTGTTAAGGGTGAAAAATACCGCGTAACGGTAGATGCCGTTTCATAACTTTTATCCAAAACAAATTAATAGTAGCTCGAAACAAAAAAAAAACTGGCCCGCGTTCCTTTTTATTCTGCTCAACGGCAATCCGATCGGCCAATTACGGCCGCTGCGGTTTTCACCGCACGGATACCGGAAGGTTCGAGAGACCGGATTATTATGCCGACTGGTATAGAAAGTAAAAGCCGTAATCGGTGTGTATGGATCGCACGGTGAAATGAATGTGAGGATCGAGCACATGGCGCGGCACATCGCCTCGCCGAGCGTACATTACAATTGGTTTGACCTCGTACACTTTTATTATTGATACCGACGGCTAGGTGCAACTATACACCCGCGTTACTCCGACTGCGAAACGTGGCTCTCTTTGCACGCGGCCATTCTCACTGACTGTAGGGACCTGGAAAAACTTTTATTTCTTTTACTTCGACGATAATCAAGCATGCACGCTCAAGGATTTCTTTCCCATTTACGTTCTGGGAAAAAGTTTCTAGAAAATTCGAACTGTTTCGCGGACGGTAAAAGAAACGGAAAAATGGAATTTTTATGTCGAAGAATGAGCGAAGTGTGCGTGAATTGTTGGTTTGTTGTTGAAAGATGTTGGAGTTCCTGTTAAGTAGGTGGACATTTGATATTAATTTGCAAATGAGGCTTGGCTTGCAGAGCTGTCGGTGCTGGGAGGTGTGATTCGATTAGTGGTGCACTTTCGAATTCTAATTAACACTAGATCTACGGGCGCTAAATCTGGTATTTTTATTTATATTAAATAAATACTTTGAAAAAAGATGGATCAAGTGGTAAAAAATACGGTCGGTTAAGTAATTTGTGTATTATAAGATACACGGGAAATATTTACTGTACTGCTACAATGTCAATTTGAGAATTTTTTTTAAAAAAGTAGGAACCCGTCAATTTGACGGCGGCCGTAGATCTACTGCTAAATTAGCATCAAGAAATCATAGTAAGGATTTTGGGAAATTGTGTGATTTAATTTCTGTTGCGTGGTATTCTTATGTCAACAGAAAATCTAAATATGTATATCTAAATATTATATTTAGATATAATGAACAAGTACATTGGCAATTGAAAAATTCAGAGGGAAAAATATTAATTGTGCCATGTGGCAAGGGCTTATGCTGATAAATGAAATATCACGATCTAAGAGTAAATGTAATGGTCTCTGGAAAAATGTGTATTCAAGTATCATCGAATCGAAATCTCATGGAGTCGAATAATTCCCCAAAATGTATATATCGAGTGCGCGCATTTGCTTAATTGCAATATCGAGAACGATCCGTCGACGCTGCATCGCAGACGTTGACTTTGCGCGCAATAAAGGTGGACTTTGCAGTGTTTCTTTAGCGGGCTCGACCCCTTCGCGACATAAAACACCGGAGTTTTACGTTCATTAATATTAATTTCGCAGCTCCTGGTGAAAAAGCGACGGTGGATTCTCAGGTAAACCGTCGGACGGGTCTGCATGCACCGACGATGTCCGAGTATCGTCACAAAGAAGCAGGGCCGTCCCTAGTCGCCCTCGTCCGAGGGGCTTCAATTTTTCAATGCTTCTTCTACGGCTATATTCACTCGAAGGGTGGAATACCCCAACGACCGAGAATATCGTCGATGATATCGTCGATTATTCGTCTCGAGCTCTATCTCGGGAAGAAATCGGTACCCGAGGAACTTCCGGAGAACGCTCGCACTGCGGTTGAGATATGCAAATGCATTTTCGACCGAATTTCCACGATAAGAGAAGCATCGCGGTTCCTTTGTGACGCGGCTATTACGCGCTTATGAACGATGAAATAAATTTTCGAAATGCGATGCCACTTGGAAAATGGGACCCTCGGGGAAACGAAAAATTTTCCGGGTAGATGCGCGCGGCAACTGGGTCAAAAATATCGACTTTCAGTTATCGGCTGGCTCAGCTCGTAACGCGATATTTTATCTTTCGTCTAAATGAAGCTTTGCTTTTCTATTTTCACGGTTAAATTAAATAGATGGGATGTCGATCGGCTTTTCCGGCTTTATTGATACCGTTCTCTCGTGATCGGAGCTTACGCGAAACGACTGTGTAACGAAATCGGTTAAAAGTACGTAAGCGAACACGACAATCAACGGTGTTGATATAAAAAAATAGTAAATAACTTGACGAAACGTGCGACAGATATTTCGTGGACGTTAAACAAACAACAGCACAGATATCAGCAGCGAAACGGACACAACGACCGCCGGTTTATTATTCAACGTGCAAAGAGCGAAAATCAGGCCGAGAGTGAGCGGAGAAATTGCAACCGATTAAGTAAGTCGTCTCAAAGTGCATCGGCTAGTCCGATCGCGACAGGACACGTCCAGCTTGATAAAGAATGCCCTATGAGCCCTTTGTCGGGGGCGGAAAGTTGAAAAATTCCGTGCAGGGTGACACGGGAAGTCATAAATATTCGACGCACGCGCGTTCGCAAAAGTTTACAGGAAAGCAGTGCCAGTGACGTCAAGCGTTTCCTTCCTCGGCGATTCACGCGCGCCACCGGAAATGGATACACGGGTGTTCCTATATCTTGACCCCGTTTTAATAATACCACTCATTATTATCGATGCCCGGGCTGTCCAGGATCGCGATAAAGTCCCGATGATGGGTCACATTTCGTTCCCTCTCGTCATTGACGAGGGAAAAAGGTCGACCAGAAGCTTTTTGACCGGGGCAAGAAATTCTAAAGGCAGCCGGGGGATGAGCGAGTTGTAAAGACGGCCCTGGCCTGAAGCCACTGTATACCGCGAACGGTAGGGGAACCAACAAGAGGGAGGAAAATGGATGGAAGGAGAATCGCCCCTGGTCAGAGAGACATCGACGGTTGAAAAAAAAAGGGACGAGGGAAAGGGAGAGAGACGGACAGCGGAAGAGGAAGGAAGGAGGAAGCAAAAAGAAAGATGGACCGTGGCAAAAAAGAGGATGGAGGGAGAAATAGATAGGGGCAAGGGAGGGAGGAAAGGGAGAGAGAAAGAAAGAGGGTGGGAGAACCTGCGAGGAGGATATTGCTTGAAGGAAAGACGAGGCAAATGAGCGAGTACGATGAAGCGAGACCGAGGACAGGAGGATGAAAGAAGAAGGGGTTCTGCAGGATGGAGAAAGAAGGTGATAATGGAGGGAAGGCGAGAGCGAGAGAGCGAACGACTATGGAGCGAGAAGGGGAGAGAAGTAGAAGGGGTAGGACAGTGCGACAGAAGGGAAGAAAAGGAAGGGTAAACGGAGAAGGACAGGAGGCAAAGGGTAGGAAGGAAAAAGAGAGTGAGGTCGTGCCGGCGACGGCGTGTCTGTCCCGACGCTCCGAACGGGGGAACCGAGCAGAACGAGCCGATCACTTATTCATGCGCTCCGAAATGATTCTAGCCTTCTGCGCTGTTGCTGGCGTAGGCCAACCTCGGTGTGTTGCGCGACGTTGAATTAAAATGTCCCACCGTCTGCCCAATGGAACGCAATCTTACGCTTCCGAGGTGAAAATGCTACGAGGAAACGGCCATTACTTTTAAACGAACTCCGCCATTCAGATATTGCTTATCTAATCCAAAACAAGGAGGAGAACCTGATAAGAGCCCAGTGCTCCCGTTTTCAGGATGCGCGGGAAACTTTGAATGCGACCGAGTGCTCGATTGTTTGTTTTCGCTTCTTTTTTTTTGTTTTGTATTCCATTGCAACATGTACGGTTACATCGCCCGGGGCTTGCAATTTTTAGGCGGTCCATGGAATTGCTCGGAAGCAATTGCGAGGGGTTCAAGCTGTTTCGAAGGCCCGTGTTTTATTTAATATTTTTTTTTCTAAAAATTCAATTCCGGTGCTCGTATGAACTTTTCTGTTGGCAGTCTAAAATGAAGGGTTGTTGGGAAAATTTGAAAGTGGACTAGTATAATTATATTTCTGTGAACATACCATCGTAGGTGAATGTGAATGGCGGCTACATTTACAAGTTAATTACGATAACGGATAATCTAACAATTATCATAAATTACGAGCGCGCAATTTTTATTCGTACCTTGAAACTAATTACCTCGGTATTCAGTGTCTTAAATGTTTCATGAAGTCTAATACCCTACTAGACCAGGTGCAAATTACTATTTATACTCCAGAATTCCTATTACTAGGAAAAAGAAAATAAAACATCGACCGATACTCGGAGCAATTAAAGAACAGGTAGCACATACTTCGACGAACGCATCGGACGTTCGTATTTATGTATTCGCGACGCAACATTGTAATATGCAACGACTATGCAAATAATCCCTCCGTGAGGACGTACTTTATCATAGTTTCTTCGATTGCGCGTATTTTTTAAACATTTAACAAGACATTTATCGGGACACCTCGTACTTACCGATGCCATTCATTTATAAGCGAAAGTAAAGAGATACGGAATGACGGGGAACAATCGGGAATTACAAATACAGTCGCGATCCTTGATCAAAAGATCCTTTTGTAAAACGCGCGCTCCACATTCACCGTCTACAACGACGAGGGTAAATAGCGGCGGTTGTTGCGGTTCCGAATCAAACGTGCGATCCGATCTGGATTAAAATCGTCTGGCCGAGTTTCGCGCGTGTACGCGATCATGTCGGATTAACTATATTACGTGTCATATTAACTATATCCTATTTCATCGTGGCATCCGTGCTTGTCTGTCTTTCTTTCGCATTTGTTGATCCACAAATGAAAAACTTGCAGTTTGTTATAGAGGTATAACGATTGGTAGGATGAACCTGAAGTGAAAACTGTGAGGCAATTTTTGTACTGTATCTAGGTTTTAATTGTTATGGTCATATTCTTTAACAACCAGTTTTTGCTGAGTGTAGAAGTACCGAGACTCTGATATATTTAAATGATAATTTAACCAGTTAAGTGTGGCGATCTCTTTGCAAAGCGCGCACCAGCGTGTGTCGCCATAATCACTGCTTACGAGTTAGCTGTCAGGAAGTTATGAATCCAACTCTAATTATTTATAATTTTTATTTGTTTGTTTCATTTCGGATTGACCTCTAAACATTTTAAACACATTAAAATTTACGAATTTTATTTAGTTTCCGCCAAAATTACAATTTAAATATCAAATAGTAACAAAATTTTACGCATGACGGATATAGTTGTCAAACACACTTAACTGGTTAAGAAGAATCTGCTAGTGGTGATGAGAATTTGAACTTGGACCCAACAGCCTTGAATTGCATACTCATCATAGTATTTTAAATATAGGAGGATGATCATCGGTAGTTCTATTATTAAGCAGATCGTCGTTATACTTCTGCGACTACAATATATTGAATAATAATTTAGCAAGAATCTGCCAGTAGTGACGAGAATTTGAACTCTGACCCAACAGCTGGGAGTCCGAGTCTTCAACTCCATGCCCATAATAGCCTCTTAAGTAGAAGAAGATGATCGTCGATATTTCTATTATAATCAGATCGTCACTATATTCTCCGTTTATGATATATTGAATAATAATTTAGCAAGAATCTGCCAGTAGTGACGGAAATTTGAACTCTGACCCAACAGCTGGGAGTCCGAGCCTTCAATTCCATACCTATCATAGCCTCTTAAGTAGAAGAAGATAATCATTGAAAGTTCTATTATAATCAGATCGTCACTATATTCTGCGTTTATGATATATTGAAGAATAATTTAGCAAGAATCTGCCAGTAGTGACGAGAATTTGAACTCTGACCCAAAGCTGGGAGTCCGAGTCTTCAACTCCATACCCATCATAGCCTCTTAAGTAGAAGAAGACAATCATCGATAGTTCTATTATAATCAGATCGTCACTATATTCTGCGACTACAATATATTGAATAATAATTTAGCAAGAATCTGCCAGTAGTGACGAGAATTTGAACTCTGACCCAACACCTGGGAGTTCGAGTCTTTGACTTACCCACCATAGACTCCAATATCCAATGTTTTACGTAACAAATTCAACTCCAACTCGAATCAATCCAAACTCTTTGCTGACTCAGATTCGAAAGAGGTAATAGGAAATGTTACCAAATAAAAGAACGAGCTGTAATCACTAGGAGCAATTAGGAAGGCAACCTGATCGGTAGACCGATCGTTAGTCGGTTAATTAGACACAGGCTGTTCGATACCCGTCGAACATTCGCTAGGAGCCTTTGGAACTATTTCCGTATCGTAGAAATCTGAAACTGGGATAAGCGAACGCGAATCGACGCAACACGCTGACGAATGCCGTTGCCACTAATCGTCGAGTGACTTCACTAGGCCCAACCCGAGTGATTAATTACTGCACCATCTGTAATTACGACTGGTCTACGTACGTGCTGTACGCAAATGAGAATAATAACATTCCTTCGTATAAACCGAACCTCAATGCTTCGAAAACCATCTCAACCGGTAGATTCTAAGTGAAATGATCATAGCAACTAAAGCCAAAAAACGCAAAAAATCGGGACTATGGGAACAAGGAGATTAGCACTAGAACTACCGGCGGTAAATCTGTTATATTTAAATATATTAAATAAGTACTTTGAAAAAAGGGGAATTTAGAGGTGGAAAAGATGATCGATTCGGTAATTTATGTTTTATGAGATGGACGTAGAATATCTATTCTATGTCTCTCCTATAATCTTGGAGAATTTTTGGAAAAAATTGTGCACCAGTCATTTTGACTGGTTTGGTAGTTCTAGTGTTAAGACTCAAACTCTCGATCAGCGGGTCCAAGTACAACTTTCCCATCACGACTGTGAAATTTTTGGCTACTTTATGAATTAATGTATCATAGCCTCGATGGTTCAACCCCTTGCCGCAAAATAACGAGTGACACTCGTGACGCGATAAATGGAATAGGAAATTTTAATGTTTTTCAAAAACTATTAAATTCAAAGAATCAGTGGGTCACGATACAATAAAATTATTTCTATACTATTAATATTGCGTTAAGTTATGTGCTGTACCAGAAATCATGGATGGATTGTTATTTCAACGAGTTATTGCGCATTCAGTCACAAAAGAAATGGTACGGCAAGGGGTTAAAAACCATCTAGCAAATTCTAGTCGAAATGACCACAGCCATTGAAGCCAAAGAGTATAAAACAAAAGGGACAATCACACTCTAACAATAAGTAAAGACTAACGAATCGTTACTTTCCCCGTGAATTCACTATTTTCCCCATAAAACTACCGCGATACGTCTTCGTTTCTCGTCGCGCGTAATAAATTCTTTCGTAGCACGCTTTCGAATGGGCGAAAGACGCTTTATAGCCAGCGTATTTTAACGTCATATAAATATGCACCAGCGAACGTTGTGCACGTAGAAACGGAGAACGTATAGCCCCGTTTGCCAGGGTTACACGGCTCGTCCATCGACTCCATCCTGGTGCATCGAAATTTGTTTACTCGTCGAAACGAGAGGGTTGATTATCGAATTCAATTTTCGACTTTGAAAACTCCGTTGTTTGCTGGCGATGAAACAAAAAAAGGAAAAAAAAGGGTGGAATGATGGTTCGTCGTTTCGATGCGTTCGATCAGGATTTGATAAGCACCCGAATGTGCGAAAGCCATTGAGTCTATTGGCACGAAGTCGATGAACGTGCTCGTCGATCGAATTCGACATGCGCATAAGCATCGCCAGTCGTCGTCATAGAAATGCCGCTGGTCTTTTGTTCGTTCCACACACTCCACGTAGTTTCATTGATCAGATGGACATGCGTGCTGTTTTTTCCGTAGCGACACTATGATGTAGTCTGTCTCACTACGGGAAGAATCTACTTCGATCGAAGGAGACGTTTGGCGGAGGTTTAACGTTTATACTTTAACACTAGAACTACCAAAGCAGTCAAAATGACTGGTACACAATTTTTGGAAAAAATTCTCAAAGTTTATAGGAGAGTCGTACGAGAAATGTTCTACGTCCAATTCAAAAAACATAAATGACCGAATTGATCATCTTTTCTGTCGCTTGATTCCTCTTTTCTCAATGTACTTATTTAATGTATTGGAATATAACAGATTTAACGCCGGTAGTTCTAGTGTTAACCCTTAGGGACCTAATTTTTTTCCTACTTGTTTCTCTTGTCGCATTTTTGATTAGTTGGCAGTAAATACGTAAGTTAAGATTGTGTAAAAAAATTATTTTTTTGGAAGTAAACAAAATTGTTGATGGGGCACATATGTACACTGCCGGCCAAAAGTACTAGAACACCTGCTACCTATGCGCGAAATCGGAAATTGATTGTGAAGTGAACATTTTCACTGTTCCTATTTTCAGGTTGTGATTGAAACATATTCTCAACTATAAGTATTTACGACATCCTTTGTTAATTTGTAAATTGATTACTGGTTCTTTGATAACAGTCTGTATTATATTTTTACCGAGCAACTTTCAGGTTCGGCTGCGTGTGGCTTCCCATATCAGATCCTCTGTAAATGTATGCAAATGTTCATAAAAATGTTTAAGAAAACTGTTCGGAATGGAGTTTCATCAGATACCCTTAAAAAATTAACGTCCAGAATGCCAAAACTCGTGAAAGCCGTCATGAAGAAAAGACGTGGTTATATCAATGAAAACAAAATATGTTATTTTATTTTTTGCATTATAAACCTGTTATAGTACTTGATGTATGTTTGCCTTGAAATATATAATACTAAATAAAACAAAATTAGTTAAAATCATACAAAAATATGCGTAGATTTATGTTCATATTTATTCCATCCGAAGTAGGTGTCCTAATACTTATGGCCGGCAGTGTATGTTTCTTTGGATGGGCAAGAAAATGCAAGTGTTCTGGTATCAGCTGTTATTTTACAAAAATAATTGATAATTGGTATAATATTAGCAACTGTACACGAACCAACTGTGAACAGTGGTCCAAAGGAAGGTAACCGTACTCGCAGTAACTCAAGAAAAAATAGTTGAACAATAATTCAGTGAAAAATGAAACTTATATGGACGATCGGAAACTTTGAACACATCGTTGAGATAAATACGTATATGTTAACGTATTTTATGTACCATTGCTGTATTTTATGTTGGGATTTCATTTACTTTTAATGAATTAGGAGGAATGTTTTCAAAGGAAAGGAGACGTTTTCTTTCAATCTTGTATGTCTGACTTCTTTAAGGCGGGTGATTTTGTGGAGAATGATTTGTTACTTGGGATGAAGATTTTTACGGTAGTTTCGTCAAGGGTTGATCGGTTTAGGTGGGTTTTGTATCGACGGTGATTGTGATATGTGTGCAACGCAAGAAAATGTCTCCGTAGGTTGTAAAATTCAAACTTAATATTTGGAAGACCGTGGCTACATTTCTGCCGCATTTCATATTAAGGGGCTCTGAATATTTTATCGTTGCAAGACTGAAAATTCTTTGTTTCTTTTATTCACAGAGTATTATAAATAATCTACAATGTATCTCTCGTCCTACCATTTCCTGCGATAAAAAATACGAAATGAAATTTATCCGCAAAAGAATCTGAAAATGTCCGATATTCTTCAACATTCTATATCACTCATCAAATTCGATCGTTCCATAAACTATCGCATTAAAATCGACCACCAACGACCATCTCCATCACCCCAATAAAATTACACTAATAAAAAATTCCACCGCCCTCATATTTCCTAACTTCAACTCCTAAATCTTTATGAAGAAATTAATGCCGAAATTAATAACCATAAGCCCGTAAAATCCACAATTATCCCTAATTCAATTGTCCACCTCGATTCCTTCAATTAACGATAATGTAACCTCAAAGGAAACACTTCTGCATTACCAGTCGCTCGTAAACCACGAGAAAAGAGAACACATTAGCCCATTGTTCCTTTGTGCACGACTGATATCTATAACTCAATCGCGCAAAGAACGAGTCAGCTATTTTCCTGCAATTCGCAAGGACACCTTCTGCACAACACGCTCTGCAAACTCGGGCGACATTAACGATCGCATGCGCCCATGGAAAACTGTTCATTGTTCATCGACTGGGGTATCGTTGGACTCCAAGAGGCCGTTTGACAATGGAGCTACCTGGGACCTGCACTTTCTCGCGTGCAGTTGTTTTTCAGCCGAGGGTGAAACGCATTGTTTCCCCGTCTGCACAAAAACATCCCGAAATTTCGCGACCCACTGACTGCGCTCGGTTTCGATTGTGCGAGTCCTCTTTCACGACGAATTACGTGCACCGGCTTCCAGAGAGCGGACTTTTGACATTTTTCTTCTCTCGTGCTCCTTCCTTCGACACGGAATCGATAAAAAGCGAAGGTGGGAGTCGATATTCTCGGCAGGTCTGCTTTAACGTCGACGTCAAACGAATTGACGCAAACGTCGATAAAGAATGATTTTCTGTTTCAAGTACGTCGCGGGCGACGTTGGATGGAACGATAAGGGAGCTTGGTCTTGTCGGTTGATTCTTCGTTTGGTGGAAGTGCAGAGGTTAGGATTTATCGTTGTCTAATTTAACACTAGAACTACCGAACCAGTCAAAATGACTGGTATACAATTTTTTCCAAAAATTCTCCAAGTTTATAGGAGAGTCATAGAGCAGATATTCTACGTCCATTTCATAAATTATAAACTATTGAATCGATCATCTTTTCCACCTCTCAATTCCACTTTTTCAAACTACTTATTTAGTATATTTAAATATAATAGATTTAACGCCGGTAGTTTTAGTGTTAACGATTCGAAAAGTGAAGCAAGATGGAGAATATTTTGTATGGATTTTCTTTGCAGGAATTTAAGTTTCGTGTGAACGATGTTGAGGAAATTTTAATGCGGGGTATGGAACCAACGTCAGTGAAATGAGTCGTTCGTTGCTGCATTAAACAATTGAATCTAGGCTGAAATGTTTCGGAGTTGGATCGTCAAATGGTGCAGAATGTCTATCGAACCTTTATCGAATGGTTATTACTTTTAAAAACCTTATTTTTCACGTTTTTCTGAAAAATGGTCAAATACTGATACCGGGTCAATTACTGGTGCCTTTACCTTATGTGCCGTTTAGTTTGAAAGTAGAATAAGCCACTTTACCGTAATGAAAAATGGTGATTTTTTAATGACTGCAGGAAATTATATACACTGTTAAAAACACAAGTATCCGAAATAGAAGTTTAAGTTATTCTTCTCGCAAATTGGCACGAGTATTTTTAAACATGTTAAAACGCAAACCCGAAATATCTCGATTTAAGGAGAAAATAACTTATGGTAGTTTCGATATAAACGGCTCCTATAGTGGGAAATTAATTTGTTTATCTAACAAGGGAACATCTCAAACCGGCACACGACGATTTTGATGAAACATACGTGAGAAGGGGTCCGTGAAAAAATATTGAACCTTCGTTTTTTTATCAGCCAGCGTCCATATCGAAGGGACTAAAATGCACCCCGGAGTGCAGGGTTGAAAGTGCATTTTTTCGAATATCTCTATTCTCATTTCGTCTCCTAATTATCGAAATATTCAAAAAAAACTGCTTCAACCCTCAACTTCGAGGGTTATCTTCACCCCTTCGATATCAACGCCAGCCAATAAAAAAACATGCGTGTCAAATGTTTTTCCGAGAACTACACCTCACATAAGTTTCATCAAAATCGCCATGCACCGGTTCGACACGTTCCCTCGTTACTGGCAACGAAACTAAAACAAATTAGAAGAATATTTCTGACAAAGGTATTTCTACAGCTCAGTTTTTCGATACGATACGAGTTTGCGAATTCCCAGGACATCAGAATCGAAACACCACGCGATCCTCGCACCCCGTCATCCTACCCCGAACAATGCAATTTCCTCTGTCCATTACTCCGCGCGTAATTCGTATCTCGATCGCGCACGTCAAAAGAAGGACCACGAGCAGAAAGGTCGGGCCTGCCGGGCAGCTTGGTTTTTCTGGAAAGCAGATTTATTCTAACGGCTCCCTTTGAGCAATTAAAGCTCCCATTGCACTAGGCGAGTCCTCGAGGACAGGCGGGACGAGACAATGAGAGCCAGGAGAGACGAAAAGCTCGTTCAGACCGGTCCGATTAATTATCGTGCGACCGCCGTGCTGCAGGGACTCCTGGTGTGATTTGCTCGGGTATCCTTGTTCCTTGTACCCCTCGTCGTCGCATCGTGAAACCCCTTCGTTTCTGCGTTTCTTCCCGGGTGGCTCGCAAAATCGAGAGAACACTTCACGAATCAATTAATCATTCGCGGCGAGTCGGCCGCGCTCCCCGGCTTGCGCCTCTGAGTTTATCATTGTTTATCTTACTCTCCCGTCCCCTCTCCCGGGGAATGGCATTAGATTAATTGAGCGCCGTTTAATGCGAGACCGATGATCGTTCTGTCTCCGTGGTATTACGAGATCGACACGGTGAAAGCGGATATTTGTTATTTATTACGGTCGACGGGTTATGGGGACGGTGTTGAGGACTTTGTTCGAGAAATCGTTTTTAATTGTCGCCGGTGTTTGGGAGTTTTGGGTGGGTTCTGAGAGAAGATATTGATCGCATTGAGCGGTGATTGTTTGACGGGTGTTTTGCAAATGGTTGATTGAGTTTTCGGATGTATTGTATAATGGGGTGTATTCGCTCGGCTGCATGGCTGTTTTTGAGGTGCTCTCGCCAAGCTGGTAGTATTGATTTGGACGTGATTTTTAATTGGATGCTTTATTTTTGGAGGTGTACAATTTAGACGGGTTGATTGAGATATCGACAGTTTGTTGAGGTATTGACGAGAAGGTTTCATCGACTTTGGGGACTGTTGCTTTGTATCGGTTGCCAGGGTGAATTTTAATGTTTTGGATCAAATTATAGAAATTGGATGAAATTTCTTCCTGAAACTGATTAACGGAGAAATGTGGATGCAACCTGTGATCATTTTATGTACGTACAATTACTAATGCTGCAAAGACCAATCGTCAGATACACTCTAAACATTTCGAACTTGCAAAGTAACTGCTTCCATTTTTCAAGTGTGTGTCCGTTTCGTGACTTCCAACATCCCTTTCAAAATCATCCACTTTTGAAAGGGAAATTTCCAATTTCTTTCAGAACTTCGTATTTAGTTATTTCCTATTTTTATTAACCCCGCGCCCTAAAATTTCTATTACAACTTCGCGCATAATAACTGAGAATTCATTCCTGAAATCAAAATTTCTATCAGATTTCCGATCTTTCATATAACTTAATGTAATATTAATAGTATAGAAATAATTTCATTGTATCGCGTCTCATTCATATTTGCCATTTAATAGTTCTTGGAAAACTTCGAAATTTCCTATTTGCCGAATAGCAACTCCCACACGTTATTGTAGGGCAAGGGGTTAATGAGTTTAAAATATACTTTTATTGGCACACAGTAGATATACTTTCTACCGATACTATAACGTAATCACGTATGTTAGAAAATTGTCCCTTTCACAGCATGAATCTCCTGAACCTCGGATTATTCCGAGCATTCCTCAGCCAATGAAATTGGAAAAGGAAACGAGAGACGTTCATTCATTCCCGACGAATGCATTAACAGCGACTTGCCGACACATCTCGGCCGGTTTAATGCGGCCTTGTTAGAGGCTGAAGATCAGCTCGCATCGATTAATGTCAATCGGCGAGTGCGATGACTACATTGGAATCCGTAAGCCACCAACGTTGACGCACAAGTTAAAAATTTGCCAAGCAACGTTAATTGTGTCGATGATTATTAAAGTGGTGTAAGACAGAAAATTGGAGAAAGTGGTCATGCCACTTTTTATTTATAATATTCATATCTGTTTTAGAACACGGTAGAAGTAAGTTTAAATACGCTGATCAAGTCGATTTTTTGCCCAAAGAATATTTATTGATTCTTATAGATTTTGTGGCGCTGAACACGAATCTGAAGCCTGTTTGCCTCGATCAGACGACACTTCTGAGAAAGTCAATTTTGAAAAAAAAAATTAAATTTTCAACTTTCAGAATATTTTATATTTTAACTATAATGGTTATTACATTTTTTTTGGTACAGAATGATTCTATAAACCCTACCTAGTATAACGATGCGATATTCTTTGGGCAACAAAAAGTACAATTTTGTAGACCAGTGATATCACAAAATAAATTTAATTTAAAATTGGCCTTATCACAATATGAGTGGCTTAGAACAATGTCGCAGAAAGTTTTATATTAATTATAAAGTAACTTAGGAGTTGGTTTCTATATAGAAAAGCGAATTCTTGTAAAAGAAACGCACAATTTACAAGTTTTTAATAAATCAGAGTCATAACTCATCAAATTATCGTATAAAGCCTTTCATATAAAATTTTAAAATTAAACTCATCACTTATTTTTTTGACCCAACGTGTATAACAATGTGGTGAAAAACTACTTTGCAAAATAGACAAAAAATTGAACTGTTTAACGAAGTTGATAAATCGCCTTATCACAGAGAACTCTACCCACCGTCCAAAACGAAAGTCTAAAATAAGTTTAATATCTCAGAAGTACGACTAAATGTCTTTAACCACTCTCATAATTACCGTTACAATTATTAGTCCTCAAACGACAAATCGTCTTTCGTACACTTTCACAATTGCTCAGCTTAACTTTCGTAAAACCTCGCCGACCACTGTGTACAACATCTACAATCCTCTAATTTACTTTTAACTGTCTGCTAATTACAATTCCGTGCAATACGGCAACGTCGAATCGCCGTTCGCGATAAAAAGAAGAAATCGCAGTCACGGAACACGTTACAAATAATCCGACGATCTAAGAACTAAACCAGCGCGAACGTTCCATTGCGTCACCACTAGCTTCGCTAAATATCATGGAAAATCACGATGCACTTGCCGCCAGTGCACTTATCAGATCGCTTTTTTTTTATTCGCCGTTGAAGATCGGTGCATCGTTGCGCATCAGAAAAAGCTGGTCCAATTACGAAAGTTAGCTGTACTCGAGTCAAAGTCCCCTTGGGTAACCGGGGATGGTTATTAATTTATATTCAGTTATATATTTACCTTGGTAGCTATTAACGTTTTAGCTTTCTCAGAGAATTACATCGCGAGTGTTGCTTGACGGGAATTGCAAACGAAAATTATGGGGCTATGGTGGGTAACGAGGTAAATACTCGGGCTCGCGATTCCCGCGAATTAGTGGGCAAAAGTCACCTCTGAAAATGTTTCTCAAATTACTAATTAATATAATGTACTTTCTAGACGATTTTTAGACTAAATAAGAATGCCAGTTAAAACTACAAAAAACGGAGTAAGGAGATGAGAGCTCATTGTCAGACTCGCAATCAGTGGACCGAATTCAAATCTCCCGGTATCACTTGACAATTTTTTCTAATTTATTAATTAATATATCATAGTCTCGGTGGTTCGGAACCCACCTAACACAGTAGGTTCTAGACGAAATGATAACACCAGTTGAAACTAAAAAAAGCAAAAGTAAATTGGAGGTATAGTGGGTAAGGAGATAAGGTCTGATGATCAGACTCGCAACCAGTGGGCCGAATTCAAATCTCCCGTTATCCCTTGACAATTTTTTCTAATTTATTAATTAATATATCATAGTCTCGGTGGTTCGGAACCCACCTAAAACAGTAGATTCTAGACGAAATGATAATACCAGTTCAAGTTAAAATAAAAACAAAACTGGGGCTATGGTAAGGAAGGAGGTAAGGGCAAAGGGTCGCACTCAGCGGGTGGAGTCAAAATGTCTCGTCACCTCTGGGAAATTTGTCCTAAATTAATATTTAATATACCATAGCTTCAATTTTTGGAAAACCACCGTAACCAGTGGGTCCTGTGTGAAATGAGTACAGCAGGTGAAACTGCAAAATACGAAAATAATTTCTTAGAGAGAGATGAAAATGAAATTGGCGCGTGGAACGTTTCGTCAGTCGGTCTCGAGGAAAGCCTTCAAAGCGATTCGGTCCGATTACTGTAACAATAGAGCAGCGTGTGTTGCTCATTGGGATATAATTAAATTCGGTGCCCGATAAAGATACCGGCATGAACCGGTCTTTAGACGTTGTTTATGAAATTACGGCGAGTTTGTGAAACGCGTTTCTAGCCCGTGAAAATCGTACGTTACGAAGCCGGTAGATTGCTTCGTAATTAGTGAAAAGTGTGGAATACATTTCTTTTATTTGTAATTAGATTTTTGTAAAAATCGGATTATTTTACAATAATTTCTCTGATCTTGTGGTGAGATCGAGCTTCCTGCTATTTGTAAAGATGGTCAAACTTAAGTGTTAGTATAGTCGAGTTTTCTGAATTCGAGAAAAATTGTTGAGATACAATAAAATGATTTATTCGATATGCGAAGAGGGCATGAATATTTAATTTGAATTTTCTCGGGTATAACTCGCATTTGCAGATTAACCAGTTAACTGAGAATGACGAGGTCAGTCATTGGAGAACGCCTCTGCAGCTAGCAAAACGACTGAATCTGTGTTCTATCCTTTTGCTATTTCACGCGTACAAGAATCTATAATTGTTACTTAGTCTGTCTTCTTTGATAATTATTCTATCAGCCTCAGAATTACAGACGTAGCCAAAAATATAAAGACAAATGAAATACAAACTCGGAAGAGCCCCCGATATTCAAAGACAGCAGAAGTCATCTATTCAAAGTCAGTCAAATAATTTTCAGTGTCTTCATATATCTGCCAGTATTTATCACAGCCGTCCAAGTAATTTATTCTTCATTTCAAGATATTTTGACTTTTGCTCCGAGGCTCACGATGAATTTTGTGCAATGGAACGACTATTAACTTCGCTCAATTCAATTTTCTCAATTGTTTAACTAATCTCTCGTAATCACCGACACACATAGAAAAATAACGTACATACAAAAATACTTCTGCTAATTAAAAAAAACACTCTCACAACCATAACCCGAAGGAAACACCCCACAACTATACACCTCCACACGTCCCTGAATCATCCCAACGAATTAGATCTCGCGAAAGTGTTTCAAAACGCTCCATCGTCTCGCGTCTTCGTTAGAGTGCAAACAATCTGCATGAAAATACAAACAATATTTGCATAATGTATCGGGCAAGAAAACATTGACCTAACAGTGACTCAATACCCGCACAGGAGGAAGAGAGGAAAAAAAGAACTCGATGGGACCCTTCGGGCTAAGCGTGCGACGGTCTACCGGTGCATTTTAAATTATCGCTGCATGCGCGCATATGTTGCAGGTGCGGATGCACCGTGTCTCGCAGACGGTTCTCAATCGATCGTTCTGCGGCCCTCGTATTATGCGCCGCTCAAGAGAAGTCTCCCGAGCCTCGAATTGTTTCATTTAGTTCCATCGTTACGCGATCGGAACAGTGTACGTGACCGTTTAGTAATTAATTCGTTATAAATGTTCGTTAACCCCTTGCCCAACGATTTCTTTTCTGACTTCCTCCGCAATAATTGACAATTAAATTGCTAAAATAAAAATATGTTAGTGATTCGTAATATATTTTAGAATTGAACGAAATACTGATGACATAGAAATCATATCACAGATATTCCCAATTTGATAATTTTGGGAAGTTTCAAAATTTTCTGTTCCATCAACCGCATCACGAGTGTCACTCGTTGTTGTAGGGCAGAGGTTAACAAATATTGCTAGACTGCTACAGTCATTTCGCCTAGAACTCACTATTTTAGATGTATTCAAAAACACCGAGGTTATGATATGTTAACACTATTCCTACCGACACTTCACGTATACCTTTTCCTACCGCAACCGGTGAATTTGTCAAATGATAATTTTTTCCCCGAAAATGAACAGTAAAAAAAGAAGTGAATACTGAAAAGTGTATTATAATGTGAATATATTATACGTATATTTGAGGAAAAATCGTGAAGTTTAAAGGCGATTCAATTACGTTGTATATAGGAAATTCTAACTGAAATTTTAAAAACGGTCATTTGACCGGTCATGGTAGGAATAGTGTTAATTAATAATTTAGAACAAATTTCCGAGAGAAGTTTGGCCAACTGATTGGCAGTCCGACTTTAGCTCCTTAGCCACGACAGCACCGTCATTTCAAATTTTTCCTATTTTAACTGCTCCCGCCATTTCGCCTAGGACCTACTGCTTAAGGTGGGTTCTAAACCATCTAAATTATGATATATTAATTAATAAATTAGAACAAATGTCCCAGAGGTAATGGGGTACTCACTAATTGTGAGTTCCAACCTTTAAGCCACCATAGCCCCCATATGAAAAGTTTTGTGTTGCTTCCACTTTGACAAAGCAGACTCTCCTTCCTTTCAAACTTTTTCCGCGGGACTTCTTTCCAGCACCGTGCTATAGAACGCGCCGGTTTCGTTTCTTCGCGGTAAAAGATGCAACGAGGTCCGTCGCAATTCCCTGGATGATCGTAAGTAAAGGAAAACATGCCGCCGCGGGTGGAGAAAGAAAAAGAAATGAAACTAGGAATGTTCCATGGGAATGTGTCGATGCGGTTTACGGTTATGGCTATGAGGCACATTTATGACGCTGATGACAGGCCACCGGTTTGCCCGTATGCAGACACGTGTTGCGAGATACGCTGACAGTGGCTCTCAAATTTGACGAGAGGGATTTTAACGGACGGAAATTTGAATTGCTAACGATATTACGGTTGAATTGTTAGGGGCGAGCGTATTTGGGTTGGTTGTTCTATAGGGGTTTTGAATTTACCGTCCAGTGGATTCGAATGTATTTTGGCGGGATTTTTAAGCGTCCGTTTGGGATAGCTTGTTTGTGGTTTGTATTGTTTTTGGGTGTTTGGTTTATGTTATTTGAAGGTACTGGAACAAAAGGTGGGACATACTGAAAGTATTATAGATCAGAATAGAAATAGAATAAATATGGTGCGCAAATGAATAATGTTTCTTATACTAAATAGGATATCTTGTCATTTCTAGCACAGTTACAAAAATACTAGCTGTATGGGGGAAAAAATAAGCTGATAATGAACATTCAACTTCGCAGGACATCGTCGTATTTGAAAATACTGAGTTGCAAGTGAAATTAACGGATGCCTAAGATTTTTCCATATTTTTACGTAAAGCCACAAATTGATGTCATATCGCGATAACAGGCTGGAAACACATGAAAACTAAAATGTAAAAAGCTTGTAAATCCGGCGTCTGGGTAGGTCGTTTAATCAATTTCCAACTTCGCCATCAAAATACGATGCGGCGTCGCGTCGAAAAATTAACTTTTTCGCGAGCGAGCATCCAGACGGGATGCCATGCACAAAGGCAAACGTAAATAGCGATCGTATAATTTTCAAAGTCCTTTCACCGCCAGGAGAGAAAAACCGAGCTGCGTTAGCTGAAACTGAAAACTTTTTTTTTCCCGCGCTTCCACTTCATTCTTTCGCACAGAATCACCGGCCTCCCCTCCAATTCTGTACCGGCAATTACGGGATGCCCGTGGTATATTCTAATTAATTTCGTCCGTTGTTGCGTCCCGTCTCGACGCGGGATATATCCAGGAAGCGTATGATTACTTCGAAAGTTAATTAAAACGGAAAACGACACGTTAAGGAGTCCTAATTGCTCGCGAACCGAGAGAAACGGCGAAGACGCTCGTCGCGCGAGATTGTCACGTGGAAAGAAACTATTCGTTTCCTCGACGAGCTTGCGCAAAAAGATGGACAACGGAGACTAATGAGGAGATGGAAAAGGATGGAAAAGCTATCCGATGGTTGGTATCATCGCGTAGTACGTATGGTAGAGCAGGTGCGAAATAATTTCTACCTCGCAAAACGTAACGTGGCTTCGCCATCCGAGTGACAAATAACTGGAATTATTTACACTGTCGGCGCGAGTGTATTTTGAAATCGCGACAGTCGTCGGGAGGAATTCGTGGAAAATCTCCTGCGGCGAGTTTGATATTGTTTTGAATTCTATTCATAGAAAGTATTTACTGCGCAATTATTCACCACGACAACGTATTTATTGCGGAATCACGGTGATGCGACGGCGCGTTATCCTTGCAAATGCGAAGCGAATGTACACGCGTATATAGATGTCCCATGGTGCTCGTGATGTGTCCCGTTAAAACGACAGAAGTGTCCGTTTCTCTTTCTATTCTCTTTTCAGCTAACGTTAGAAATCTGCCTATTGACGGAATGAAAGAACTTGAACTTGCAATCAGGTGTCCATGTACAAATCCCCCAGCACCTCTGTGAAATTTTTCTAAATTATCACTTAAAATGTATTACAATTTTGGTGATTTGAAACTCATCTAAAACAGTAGGTCCTAGGCGAAATGACCATAGAACTCAAAGCCGAAAAAGCAAAAAAGCTCGGCTCTATGATGACGAATCTGGTAAAGACTCAAACTCTCAATCGTTGCACCAGAATTTAAGTTCTCCTTCACATCCTGCCTTGTCACCTTTGAGAAATATCTCCTAAATTATCACTTAATATGTGTGACACCTTTGGTGGCTCGGAACCCACCTCAAACAATGGGTCCTAGTCGAAATGATCGTAGAAATCAAAGCCGAAAAAGTGAAAAAATCGAGGCTATGTTGGGTAAGAAGGTAGAAGCTTGAGCTCGCAATCATTCGACCCAAGCTCCAACCCCTTTTCCTTTCTCTTAGGAAATTTGTTGTAAATTATTGTTTAATAATCATAACCTGGGTGGTTTGGAACCCATATAAACAATAGGTCCCAGCTAAGACGCCCGTAGCAGTGCACGTAAACAAATAAAATGTAATTGAAACTATAATGAGATAAAGGCTGGGCCATGCAATCAGGTCAGAGTTGCAAACCTCTTTACTTTCTCTTAGGAAATTTGTCTAAATTATTATTTAATATATCATAACCTGGATGGTTTGAAACCTACCTAGAATATGAGATCCTAAGCAGAAGCGAACGTAGTAGCTGATTCCGAAAAATATAAAAGAAAGAGAAGAAGAAAGAAGAAGAAGATAACATTCAACGTTCGAGGCACCGAGTTGAAGGATTCTTGTATGGGAGAATTAACAGTCACCCTTTTCCCCTTCTTTTTTGCGTACTGGTAAAGAGAGTTCGAGACCGACGAGCGATTCGCTTAAAAACCGTGACCTTTCCTCCTGTGCACCGTTACTTACGAATGATCCTTGAAGGAATCCCGGCTCGCGTTTGAGATTCCACTCTCAGCCGATGGAACTCGCCGGCTTTGGACTTCGATAACTATACGACTGTCTACACGATGGTAAAGAACCTTAATTACAATTGGAATTCTAATTACACGCGAGCTTTAAATGCCGGTCAAACCGAAGAGCAACGAGTCGCAACCGAACGGTTGGCAAACTTTTGCGAGCCTAGAAACTGTTCCGAAGCGTCTGAGACTCAAAGAAGAGAGAACAAAGTACTCGCCGAATGAAGAAAAAAATAATTTATTTAATTAGACTGAAAATTGAATTTTTGGTAAAAGAGATTGTACAATTTGGAAGAGCAATTAGGGTTTTTAGAAAGTTTTGTTGGGTAAGAAAATACAGCCTCGACATGTTGTACTTTGTGGTCAGAAGTTTCTCATAAAAGTCTGGTAAGGCACAAATGTAACCAATAATTTAAGTAGATATTACAGTTCTCAATTAATATCAAACAATGTGTTTATAATCCAGGAAACTTTCAGGAGAGCTGTGCAATTACCCAAAGAGCCAAAGTGTTCATGGAGACGCAAGGACATTCGGAATATCCACCTCGGTTATTAAGGTAACAATATACCAAGCCAGTTTCCGATGCTTCATTATTTACCCACCGCGTGTACAAGTACACAAGTCGGCAGCCACCTGCCCAGCCAAAGTCTAAGTTACCAGAATCGAATTAATTATCCGACCTACGTTAAAAATTTCAAAATAAAACTTATCTCACATTACGACATAAGCAATTTACAAAAATGCTAATAAATCGACCACAGCTCATAGTCTCACTGCATAGAATTCAAATTCCTTCTAAAAACCGTGGTCTAGATATCCCAAAACGAAGAATAAACATTTCATATCACCGTCATAATTACCACCATAATACCCCACGAGTCTCCAACACCTTCTTCATCATATCTGGTACACCTACTACCTACACAAGCCAGAAGTTTCATGGGACGCGGCCTTAACATTTCGTCGACCAACGACGTATGGCGTCCGACACCTTGCAGGTGCGACAACAGGCTCGTCCTCGGCTTGTAACTCTGATATTATTTCGAGTTTCGAGGCATGCGATTCTCTCGGGCGTTGCAGAGTGACGAGGATAGAGCGAGAGAGAGAGAGAGAGAGAGAGGAAGAGATAAAAAAGAGAAAAAGAGATGCAGATACAGAGAGAAAGAAGGAGACAAAGAACGGATGAAGAAAGTGAGAGAAACAGAGACGGAGAGGTTGAACGCTCGTGGCGTTTACGGTTTGCTGCTCCCGTCTCGTTCCTCTTCGCTGGCTAACCGTTATACAACATCCGCTCTACCATAATGCCCTCCCGCTAGAGTCCCAGGTCCTATTGTTCATCGTTATACAATCATTCCCCGAGTCGTACGAAATTCAATGCGTTAGGTATACACGCCAGCGATATTACTGCCGGGAAACACAGACCTGACGCACCGCAACCGCGTATGATTGGATTTATCGATCGCCCCGAGGAGTTCTGCGCATATATGCCAATCTGTGCATGTGTCTCTTTCTACCTGTGCACTCTCTGACCGCGCAGGACGTCCTTGCTAGGCTCGCGTGTTTCGTATTTTCCTAATAAGTTCGCCGATTAAGCCTTATTGTTGGCCGGTTCTTTACTGTAACAACGAACTCGGCTGATTTAGGTGGTCGACTGTTCTCGAAAGAATTCGTCGAGGTTGTAGTTGGTGTACTTTCCGAGGCTAGGAGGCTTGGGGTCAGCAAGTTTCTTGAGTTTTGTATTGGAGTCGTGAAAAGGTTCAAGTATGCTTGGTGAAGTAGATGTGGAATGAGGTGGTGGCTTGGATTTTTTGGTGCAATTAATTTTTTTTTGATGTTCCGTGATTAAAATTGCTTAGTATTTGTGTAGAGAGAGAGAGAGAGAGAGAGAAGGGAAATGCGTAATTTAGGTAGGGGATGTGTTTGAGACTAAAATTTGTTAAAAATTTAGTGCAACGCAATGGGGCGCTTTTGGTGAGTTGAAAGTTTGGGGACCAAGCTTGGCATATAGTAATTTTTGAAACAGGGATATTCCTACCGTCATTAGCATATGTAAAAAACAATTACGATTGTATGAATGTCCAAACAATATTCTATACAATCGAAATCGATGATACAGTATTTTTTTAACGAAAACACCTGCTAAATTTCGTTAACACTAGAACTACCGGCGTTAAATCTATCATATTTCAAAATATTAAATAAGTACTTTGAAAAAGGAGGGATCAAGAGGCGGAAAAGATAATCGATTCGGTGATTTCTGTTTTTTAAGATGGACACAGAATATTTACTCTAAGACTCTTCTATAAACTTGGAGAATTTTTAGAAAAAATTGTGTACCAGTCATTTTGACTGGTTTGGTAGTTCTAGTGTTAATATCTCTATATTTTAACGAGGACACTCGCTGACTTAACTGGTAGCCTATCTTAAAAAGCACACATTATGCTTCCATAAGAAATCGCTTGAAGAACTCAAAGTTGCAAAATCACTAGCTCGTTATATCCAGGAAAATTTCGAAAATACACTCTCAAGTCGCTCTTCATATAATTGCAGAAATAAATTGCGGTAAAACGAGTGAACGGTCACCCAAAAAAAATCTTCGGGTGAAAAAAATCTGCCTGTATTGCTCTGTTTGTGTATTCGTAGCAAGTAAATAAAAATAGTGGAAATTCGATCGAGCCGATTGGGAACGATGCGAATAATCCGATTTCAAAATTCTGAATCCAAACCTCCGCGTCGCGTAATGAAGTGGTTACCGGCCGACTAACAAATCACCGTTCAATGTTGTCCTATTTTGTATACCTTCGAGATTTATGGTCAGCCATGTCGAGCGGGCAATCGAATATTACAGGGTGATAAATCCTAATTTGTAGTTTCCATGCGAAGTGAGTTCGTCCAAGTAATCATGCCGGTGGTGATTACACGAACGTCGGAATTTCACGACGACCTTGTCGAGTTTGGCGGGCAAAGCCGTGAGCAGCCGTGTTATCGGAGAAGCGTGCAATTACAAAAATCTGTTTCTCCTGCTTGAATTTCCAGAATTTCCTCGTACGAGGAATATAGGAGGAAATCATGGTAAAATTCTGGTTATATCGAAGTGAACTTTGAACCGAGAGTGGTTTCAAGGTAAGCAACGATGTTAAGGAGATTTAGGTATTTGTAAAGTTGTAGAGTCGAGGGAATATTTTTTCTATTTGTGTTAAGTTCTGTTGTTTTTGTGTTTAAGAGACGAAGGAAATGCTGGGAGGAGAAAATTGTACGATGGAAATAAAATTGAGGATTGAGGGGCTGTGGTGGGTAAAGAGATAAAGACTCGGATGTCCAAAGAGTGGGCTCGAGTTCAAACCCTCATCTCTGGGAAATTTGTTGGCAATTATTAATTAATATATCATAACCTAGGTGGTTCGAAACATATCTTAAACAGAGGGTCCTAGGCAAAATAGCGGTAGCAGTTAAGTTGAAAAAATGAAAAAAAACGATGCTAGTGGCTAAGGAGGCAACTGAAATCTCCCTTCGTCTTCTCTAGGAAATTTGACCCAAATTATTAATTGATAAATCATGGCCTCGACTGTTCGAAATTCACCTAAAACAGTAGATTTTATGCAAAGTGACGACAGTAAATTGAAAAAAGTTACTTTAATAGTAAAATTTTAATTGATGTGAAAGATACATCTTACCGAATAGAAAAGTGTTACACCTTTCTAAAAAACTAAGTTGTTTGATAATCTATTGCTACATTAAGAGACTATTGAATAAACGACAATTCACCGTGCCATCAGTCACGTCGATTTGAAAAGTCACGTTTACAAGTCACCGCAAAGTTAAAAAGCATCTGCAATGACAATGCACCACTTTTTCCTCTGTCAATAACGAAATAGTTTCGGATCGTTTCCGGCAAGAAACATCCGGGAATTTTTATTCACTTATAACACGATAATACCACCGTCGATAATTGCTACGGTAAAGCGTTTAAAGCCTCTTTTTTTCATCGCGTTAAACGAAGCTTGCAATGCCTGTCAACATCGGCAGATCCTCATTGTTCCGCGACAAATCGTCGTGGCCTCTTTGCTCGCCGGCAGAAAATACTTTTCTCGGTGAGGGAATTTTTTTACGCTTCCCCGAGGAAATCCAATGACTAAGTAACAGCATTTGTCGTTAGGCGACAAACGCGATGCCGTGGACTTAATGCCGAAGCTTTCCCGCGTCGTAAGATTTAAAGGAACAGCGGGAAATTCAAATCGAAGATTAAGGCAGTTAGATGAAATCACTCTGTTGCAAAGATTCTTAAAGGGAGAGTACATGGACGATTTACATCGAGAAAATAGAAGCCATAGCGGGATATCTTGTTGCAACACAGCGGAAGAATTTATTGAGATACTATTTTTCTTCTTTAAGTCACCGAGACAGAACGATTTATATCTCTTTACTGACCTGATATTGTTACAGGGAGAAAAGAAAACGCCGTGACGTATTTTTACTCGGGAGAGAAGTTTCTGATCGATGTTACATCGTAATTACATGGAATATATAATACTATATCCTTTTACATATTTAGTTTTGCAACTTGGAGAGAATTCTATGGAACGACATTGCAATATTTTCGTAGTTTTCGAACCTCTCGTTAATTCTACGAGGTTGAAAGTATCTTTCGACGATCCGAACAAAGAAAGGCACAAAAGAACGCAGAGAAGATTCGCGAAGACCACAGTAGTTACGGAAGTAGAACGTCAGACTCTCGCACAGTGGTCCCAGTTCGAAACCTCTCACCATCGCTGATCTAATACCGCAAACTGGATGGAAGATCGATGGAATGCATGTGGAAAAAATTGATTCGATAGTTTTATACGGTAATATAAACAACGGTACGCGTTTTCGCGTAGTTGGTCTTTTGTTTTGTTTGTTTTTTTTACTTTCGGTCTTCGCTGCTTCGGGCATTTCGTTATTCCACGCAGAAAAGTTCCGAGAAATAGCAATCCAACCTCGCAGAATTTCCTCTACAAGGTGTTACTAGGTCAGTCGATCGTAATAAATATTTGTTTTTATATTTCTCCACTTTAAGTGCTACGGTTATTTCACCTGGAACCTAATTTCAGTTGAATCTCGCGCCACGCCTGATTTATACCTCTTCTCATAAGTATTATACACTCTGTCTTCTTCCAGATATAACATATCATCAAAATTAAATAATTTCATTAACCTCATAATAAAATATTAAATTTTATCTGAAACTCTAAGTCCCAAAGGATATTAAATCAAGTAAAACCGAACAAATGCGAAAGAAAGAAATAAAAGGTCGAACTCCCAGTCAGTGGGTCCGAGTTCTCATCATTTTATGTACCATGACGACTGGAAAGCCACCTAAAACTGCAAGTCCTAGTCGAAATAACCACAGCAATCAAAGTCGCAAAATGAAATCGAAAAAAGAAACTCAAACCTACAAATATCTCCAGCTGAATGCCTCTAATTATCCCAAGTACACCGTAATCCCCTCCGAATGGTATCCTATTTTTTATTCGTCCTAAGGCAATTACCATAGATACCAATAATTTCTCATATCTACAGGACAAACCGAAGCGATTTTACATACGACTCTACAGCGATGATACTCGTTAAAATGAGTATATGCGCTCTCATAGTACTCTTCCGGTTAATTGACTTCGTTAAAGGACGAACTCGTCGATATCGTGCAAACGTTTTCGCGTCGACTCTCGTCCGACGATCGTAGGGCTACTTGGACGATCGATCGTCGGCTTCGTCGACGAGGCTGACGGTGGGTGCCTTCGTTACCGACTTCTCCCGGCAAATCGATTTAACATGGTTCCTTATGCGCTGAAACGTTTCAAGCGGAGTAAATCCAATCATTGGAAAGAAGAGCGGTCAAGGAAAGAGGATTATTCTTCTACGTGGAATGACTGTTCTCCGTGGAAGGCAGACTCAATTGTAAATCCGAGGCACTCGTTACTGCTACTCCAGCCTGGGTGCTGCGCTTTTGACCCTCGTTCTCTTCGAATTAGAATCCATACGCGAAACGTAATTCCGCGTGAAACGGCTTTAACACGGCAAGTGCCAAGCCGGTTTTAGTGGGAGTTACTCTTTGAGAGATGCTTAGGCGAAGCAGTAAATAAAAGTGAACGTATTTCGGGATGTTGGGATGGAGTCTTAGGATATGGAGATTGAGATTTTGTTGTGGAGTATTGAATGCTACTTCTTAACATTTTAAAATTGTTGGTGTAATTTTAAAGTCAATTGTAATTTATTGATACGTTGCTAAGTGGGAATTAACGGGCAGATTTGTATTGTTAGTAATTTGATTATTTCATAGAAGAAAGGGAGAAATTCAGGCAATCAAAGTATG
The DNA here is from genome assembly GCA_963989415.1 of Cerceris ruficornis. Taxonomy (NCBI): domain Eukaryota; kingdom Metazoa; phylum Arthropoda; class Insecta; order Hymenoptera; family Crabronidae; genus Cerceris; species Cerceris ruficornis. Next base: position 10,807,004 of record OZ022518.1, on the reverse strand, counting down.
AGTTTTACTGTTTTTTTAAAGAAGAAATTAACTGAAATAATCATTTCCAAGTGGATATGAACGGTCACAGAATCATTCTATAGTGATTTTAGTAACTGGAGGAATTTGTTTGAGTGAAATGAAAAATTATATTTGTAAAATACAATTTTCGATGTTACACGCAAACAACGTCGTTACTGCGAAATTAAAAGTAATCAAACCACCCATAAATTCATTTACTCCAACCACCCCCAAATAATACACGAAATTTTCTCCCCCTCTGCTTACACAGCTTCATTTACTTCCCAATCCGTGGAACTAATTATTCTAAAATATGTAAACCCAATTTTCAAAGACATAAATGATATAAGTAGCTGTAAATCATAAATAATCCCGTTTAATGGGGGATACATTAACACGTTGAATGCCATGGGGGTCACCGGTGACCGGCGCTATTAAATTCAATTTTCGTATGATTTTTAAATTGTAATATTTGCCAATTTTCTAATGCATTCAATATTTAAATATTGGCATTAAAAGGGTAAGGTCCTGCTGACTATATAACTACTCGTGTCTTTAAAGTATCGGCTTTGTAAAGATGTGATTTTAATAGAAAAAGTTTCGCTTCTGTAAAAATGATGAAACTAGCGAAATGTCGGTGGCGTTCAACATGTTAACTGACTTTTTTTTATCAAAAAAATGCATACATTTAACTTCATTAAAATTCAGCAGATTTGTCTTTGCATCGTAAACGTATTAAAGTTGACACGTTAAAACTTCTCCTATAAAAATCACATCTTTACAGAGCAGAAACATTGGCGATAAAAGAACTGATATATCCAGAAGTACTTTACTCTCTTAACACCAGTATGTAAATATTGGACATATCAACAAATTCGTAAATATTACAATTTCTAGGCCAAACAAAATTTTATCGAATTCAGTAGCGCCGGTCATCGAACACCGGTTCAACGTGTACCGATGCTGATAGTCTCATTGTACAAAACTTAAGGCGCATCTCCAAACAAAAGTGTAAAAATCTCGCAACGAAGAATATGAATGGCAATCAAAACACTATCATAATTACCGGCACAAATATCTATGGAAGATTTCGATGAAAAACGTGCAAATAGGTTGAAGCATTAAGACAAACGAAGATTCATCCGTGACCGAATGCTTAAGGCGAGAATGCAACGTGAAATAGCAGCCGTATTAGGTTTAGAAAGCAGAACTCGATTTCCCGGTCGGCCCTTCCCGGAGAAACTGATACAAGAAGCGGACGAGCCGCAGAAAAAGTGTGCACACCAAATTGAAAGCACGACCGGGAGAGTTCGATTGGCCAACTCTGCTATTTTCGATTTTCCTCGGCGCTGCGACGAGTTTTATTGTAAACAGTTTCCGGCCTCTATTTTCGTCCCGACGATAAATCCAATTTTGAGGATGGGTCATTCCGTGATTTCGAAGTTTAATTAAATTTCACGAGGAACGGGAAAATTGGCGATTGCTATCGTCACATTTATTGATTCGCATATGATACGGCGTCTTGGCTCGTTATTTACCAGGCAAAGTGTCCTTTCGAATTTCCCGCCGCGTTTGCCGTGCGTTGAACTTCCTTGACCACTTCGACTTATTTTCGAAGCAAGCGTTGTCTTTGGGTGGTGGGAAACTTGGAAAGTTATTTTTCAAGTAGTTTTAAGAAGATTAATTAGAAAAATTAAGTGAGACTGCCATAAAATCGTCGCCTCTAAATGCTTCAGACTTTTTTTCGGCGAATTATGCGCGCCAAAGTTCTACTGTTAAACTTATACAAACGAAATGAACTAGGGTTTAACTAAATTGTATAAAAATTAAAAACTCGTTGAATCTACGATTACAAAATTCGAAATAAAACATAAACTAATAGACTCTAATGTTTTTACGCATTTCAGTTAATATATTAAAATCGTTCTACGTTTTATTGGCCGACAGCGCGGTGTAACAATCTAAATTAAAAAATAATTATGCTTTAAATATACTGTTAGCCAATTTCTGCAACAAATTCGATTATTATCCACAAAGAACTGTTATATTTACTGATTTCATCCTACCAAAAAGTGGACCGGAAATATTCGCAAAAATAATACAACCGCATCCGATGATATTATACGAAAAAAAAATATATATTTCTCCCACTATTTTAGGGGTTCGATGTTCTATTTCCTCCATTCTATTTCCGTTCATCAGTAGGTGTTTCCGACCCCATCAAACTTGCCGGAGATTTGGAAAAAGATAGATACGACGCTACTTCACCGTTATCACGAAGAAACACGTATTCTTCCATGACCCGTGAAATATCGTGCCGACATCGAATTATAGTTTCACGCTTACAGATCAATTCTGCGCAACGATTCCTCGGAGTCTCGCCGTGTACCGATGGCTAATTATCGGTACGCAACGGCCAGAGATCGTTAAGAAGAATTCTTCGTGTCTACTGTCCATTACCACGCGTCAAAACTAATTGCTTCCGTAGGTAGGAAATTGTTTCTCTCTTCCGTGAAGAAAAATCCCCCAATTAAACAGAAACGAGAGCAATTATAGCGCAACAAATATCCCCGGCGCGGAGTTGGCCGTTTGAAAATTCGCATTTCCACAGAGAGCAGCTAGGCTCGTCCCTCTGTGGGCGTGCGGCGTGGCCACTTTGCGATATAAAGGTATAATAAAGCAGGATTACGTAATAACAACGATTACACGAGAGCCACGGGTTTCTTGCGAAATGTGCGCAACTCGAGGAAAAATTTTCTGGCGCGCTTAGGTAAGACTACCGGCCTGTATTATCACCGAAATAACTTTACTACGATCCAAATTTATCGTCGAAATTACGGCGAAAGGTGGGACATTCCTGTGAAAAACGGTGTCCACGGTGGATGCCGCGAATAGATACGTAAAAATGCAATGTCGAGAATGCTTCGAGAGATGAGTCTGGAATGATTCAATGGAATAATAAGAAGCTTGTAAATTAGATGGTATATAGGAATTGTACGACAATTGGGAATATCGTAGATCTGACATAAATTTTACATTAATCGTTTGAGTGCCAAGCAGCGCGACCGCGCTTCTTCTGTTCACTACTGAAAAGTGCCAAGCTGATCGACGTATAGAATTAATGGGACTTTTTGCACGAAAAAGAAAAATTTCATTAACATATCCTGACTGCGACAGTATAGGTATAATATAGACAATGTCTTCAACTGAGAAACGAAACAACAATATTTACCACTTATAAGCAGAAAAACGTCGAAATCTTACTGTGTTGCACTCCTCGATGCAAAACGAAAGAAGCGCGATTTCGCTCCTTGCAATTTTCGACCTGGTTTTCCCAAAGACCTCTGGCACTCAAACGGTTAAATTGTGTATCTAATATAAATTCCAAAGGAAATTACAAATCTAGCTTAAATTCGACGTTAAATTGTAAATCTAATTCAATAGAAATTCACGAGTCGTTTTTTATTTGTGAAAATGCACTATAAAAAATATTGGCAGAATAATGACGACGGTATCTGCCAAGATAGCCGTACTTTTTATTTTTGCTATGAGTAACTGTCACTCTACAGAAAGTTCTAGAAACTTCGAAAGAATATGGTGAAAATATTCGAAAATTCGAGAATAGTCCTTTCTTTCTCTCTTGTCTTTGCATTTCTTCGATTTTAACTGCTATAGTCAACCCGAGTAGAACCTGCTATTTTTATCACCGAGGCTGTGATACAATAATTAATAAATTAGGAAAAATTTCCCAGAGGTCACCGACCTACCGATGGCGAGTCTGAAGCTTCACCTCCTCAACCGCCACAACTCCCCATAACTCATCCTTCTTCTCTAAAAATTCCTCAAATACTCCCCAAACGTTCAATTTTCCAATAAATTACAAATAAAAATTACATTTCTATCAACCAGCAACCAATACAACAAAACAGTAGAATAAACTGCGCCGCGCTACTTCACACTTTTCCCGCGCATTTTGAAAATCATCCCCGGGCTACCCCGAACAATTAGCTTTCGGCTTTTCCACACATTTCGTCGAAGATCTACAACCGAGCCGTGAAAAATTCGACGCCGAGCAGAGATCGATATAATCGTCTCGCTTATCCAGGACGCGTTAATACGCAACATCCTATAATCATCGGGACTTATGCGCAAGTGTCGTTTCATCGCGGGCGGGTGCGAGACCCCGTGAAGGTTTCAGCGGGCCGTGAAAAAATCGACAAAGATATTTCGAATTCACTGGGTAAATGGCTATCGAGCACGAGTATAACGGCATTATCCTCTTAGGCTTGGGTTCACTGCGGGATTACATTGTGCGTTAACTTTCATCGAGGTGTACAGGTGTGTGCATAATCAGGGCCGCCCACTGATTTACAGAGATAACGTCTCTTTTACTGCTGAAAATTCACATTCATCGGCTAATATCGGAGTCGACCGTCTCGTTAATTATTTCGAGTGGCTGTGCTGCTTTTGTAATTGTGCTTCTTGAAGATCCGGGACGTTATTTTGCGATAGAAGTACGATTCTTTGTTATACAGTTTCGAGCGAATTTTCAACCAGCGAGAATATGTTACGTAGAGAGTGTTTGGATGATTGTAGAGTTTTTCAAAGATTCATGGAGTGGTAATGAACTGTCGGTTATTAATTGAGTTTTCTAGGAAATGTTGGGATTGTCGGACGAGTTTTGGAGTTTAAGCTATTTTTGTGGGAAAGTCATGACGGTAATTGGGAAATTGAGTAGGTAAAATGTTTGATAAACTCAAGCTTATTTTGAGCGTACATTGTAACATTGTGGAAGAACTTTGTAGGAATAATGTAAAATTGAACAGTGCAATTGAGTTGATACTTTCGCATTGCAACGAACTAAATTCATGCCCTGCAACGGAAGTCTAAATACCTCGAAACGGAAAATAGATTACATACACTATCATAATTACAAATACAATAAAATTTGGGAGTACCAAATTTCAGTACATCTAATAAAAATTCGAATTTGCAAATAAAAAGCTTCAACATGAATCGATGAAATCTCTTTTTCCTTCTTACAATTACCAAACTTTGCGTGTTTCAGGTAGTAGATCTCAATTTTTAATCGATGAAATCTTTGAAATTTTTATGGTAATTTGTAGTCATGCTGATCGATATTTCCCATAGATTCCTCCATTTACATAACCTATGGTTTTAGAGGACTTGGCATGCGTCATTTGGATGCGCTGGTAGTATAATATGCTGCTCAGTAAAGTGTTCATCGACCTCGTTGATGGATGCTCGAGATTACAGAGGCTTACGGGAAAAGCACGAAATTATAATCCTATTTCTTATGCGAGTAATTCAATTAAAACGTAATACCTAAATTTATTACGTAGTATGCCATTTTGCCAACAAGGAACACGGAAAATTTACGTGTAATTCAATGATGGTGATTGGATGTTTGTATTCTATGCGACAAGCGCTAAATAGATTGGAATCGAGTAAAAGTTTTCACGCATGTGTAAACGAATATTTATTCATTCTACTGCACCGTTGAAGCAAACTATCGTTGTCGAGCGGTAAATTCGCATCTGCTCGATTTTTAGTTGGACTTTTGTGGCTTGTGAAATCTGTATTAGCTCGATTCCTAATTAGAATATACTAAATTCGTTGGTGAATTAAGCAATGTCCTAAGTACTCTCTTGGTGTATCTAGTAGAAAGATTTTGCTAATATACTAGATCAAGCTAGTACTAGGCCTTGGCTAATATTCTATGTCGAACTAATGCTAGGGCTTAGCCAATGCACTAGGTTCTACAAGTGGTAGGACTTAATTAATAAACTGTGTCCTATTAGAAGTAAAACTTACAATTAGTTACAATAGTAGGTGCAATTAGTAGTAGGCCTTGGCTACTATTATATGTCGAACTAATAGTAGGGCTTAGCCAATGCACAATGTTCTACAGGCGGCAGGACTTAATTAATTAACTGTGTCCTGTTAGAAGTAGAACATAGATAAATAGTAGGTGCAATTAGTAGTAGGACTTTGCTAATATACTGGGTCATACTAGTGGCAGGCCTTAGCTAATATTCTGCATCCAATTAGTAGTAGAACTTAGCTAATATACTAGGTACTACTAACAATAGAACTTAATTAATAAACTGTGTCCTGTTAGAAGTAGAACATAGTTAAAATAGTAGGTGCAATTAGTAGTAGGACTTTGCTAATGTACTGGGTCATACTAGTGGCAGGCCTTAGCTAATATTCTGCATCCAATTAGTAGTAGAACTTAGCTAATATACTAGGTACTACTAACATTAGAACTTAATTAATAAAGTGTGTTCTATTAGAAGTAGAACATAGCTAAAATAGTAGGTGCAATTAGTAGTAGGACTTTGCTAATATACTGGGTCATACTAATAGTAGGACTTAGCTTAATATTCTACATCCAATTAGTAGTGGAACTTAGCTAATATACCAGTTACTGCTAGCATTAGAACTTATTGTTGGGTAATACACTAGATCCAACTAGTAGCAAGACTTTGCTAATACATCAGATTCTACTAGTACTAGGATAAAACAATAAGTTAATGAACAGAGAAAAACAAACTTTATAAATTAATTTCGTGTCAGAAAAGCACACAACCATTGCCAACCAAGATACAAACATCAATAATCCACCCGGACTTAATATTTCCTCCGTTCAAAACACATCTCGCGAAGAAACGTGAAAAAGCCTCCATTCAAATCGCGCGCGTCTTGTCGAGCATTAATTACACGAGCGTTTCGCAATTAAAAGACATTCGCCGAAAGTTTGCCGCATAAACCTTTAATCAATAACGCGAAACACTGCAAAGGATTCGTGTTTTATGTGAACCCCGTCGTAGCAGGAAATTAATTCTTCGCTTAATTCGCCATGTTTTCTAAAGCTTGGAGGGGAGGGAGCCCTCGTGTCGTAACGTCAAGGAGAGAAGGAGATTCAACAAAAACAAGAAAATAAAAAAAGCAGCAGAAGTGAGAGAGAGAGAGAGAGAGAGAGAGAGAGAGAGAAACAGAGACAAAGAAAGAGAAAAAAAGGAGGAAAGAGGCAAAATGGAACGAAGGTAAAAACTTTTCGAAAGCGTTTCCGATTATTCTACGGTCGATTAAAGTTAATCCGTACGATTTATATAACGGGGATTTCGTATTTGAAAAGAAGTCCATTAAAAAAAGCCACGGAAAACGACGATGCCGTCGTGTAAGCCGTATTCTTCCCGGCAAGTGGCTCACTCGAGAACGATCGATGAAGTTGGCTACTTTTCTGACACATGGCACCGATGCCAAGAACATACGGCTCTCGCTGTTAGAGTGGAGACTCTGACAGAGGATCATTTGTGGTATGCAAATGTCTACGTACGCCGGATATTGCACTGCAAACACCGGCATTAAAGTAATTCAGCTAACCCTTGAACTTCTTCCCCCGGATTACTCTCCTTTTTTGTCCTCTTTCTCGAAAAATTCAACTCTGCTTTTCACGGTGGAAAGAACAAACTCCGGAGAGGAGGAAAAATCCCGACGAAAGTTCCTCGGGACTAATAGGCCGTGAAACGTAGTCGAATTTTAGGGGAATTTTTTATATCGCATGGAGGTTCATTGAGATCGGATTTGAGCGAGTGTTAAGATAGAACAAAGACGAATGTCCAATGTATTGGTAGTAGAGGTTACCGATAAACGTATCAACGATGTTAGGTGCTCGAAAGTGTGACGCAAGGAATGACATAGTTATGAGGCTGTTATTGTTGCTTGGTTATTTTTAGATTTCACTGTTGTGGTCATTTTGTGGAGGATCTACCGGTTTAAATAGGTTCCGAAGTGTCGAGACTACAGTACAGTTTGTGGAAAAATGATAATAAAGTTAGGAATTCATTCATTATTGTTATGTTATACCACTTAACACTGAAGCTACCGACGTTATATCTACTAAAATTTAGATATACTGAATAAGTACTTTGGAAAAAGGGAAATCAAGAGGTGAAAAATATCATTAATTAATTAACTTAGGTTTTATAAGATAGAAGTGGAATATTTACTTCATGATTCCCCTATCGATTTAGGGAATTTTTAGAAAAAATTGGCAACCGGTCATTTTGACCGCCATGGTAGGTTTAGTGTTAAACTTGTATTTTCCAATGGAGAGTGTAAGTCTCCGTATCACTGACGCTATGGCATTTATATCGTAAAGGAAATTTCTTTAGAAACGTCGACGAGGAAATTTCACGTCAAGTTTGCTACTTAGAAAATCAAGGCCCTGTCCGGTCTCATTCTAAACTCTAATTTTGAATTTCACGGAAGACACGTTTGAAACTAAAGCTAAATCCGTAGTCTTTGAATATGAAATCAGCAAAGCTATAGCTCTCATATCGCATGGAACAATTATTCATAGATAACGCCAAGTGGATTCAGTTGAACTCCACTGTTTGGAAGACTGAATTTTTATCTCTGTCGCTATCATAAACCCTAATGTATCTCTGGTAACTCAATTAAATCCACATCATTAGAGGATTTCCTAATCGCCGTGCTGATGATATGGATATCGTGGCGGAAGAAACTTTGAAATTAAGCCACTCAGACAATTAATACGCGAGCAAACGCGAAGAAATTTTCCAAAGATTAAGCCATCAGAGATTCGAGCTTGACCTACTATTTTTGGGTCTAACGTTGCTGTTAATTAGCGTAACATCATGCACGTGGAAAATCGTTCGCTCCTGCAACGGCAAAATCCAACGGCTGTATACGCATCGTGTCTGTTAACGTTGAAAGAAAAAAACAAGCGGATCCTACTTGCGGATTTCGCAGCGAGAGAGTCGTGGGAAATGTAAAAGCGTTTCCTCGTTATATTCGTGGACTCGTCGCGCAACAAATACGCGCTGTTACGCGGAGTGCTTGAGAGAATTAAATTTCCCCTGCCCGTCCCTTTTTTTTCGTCGAACACGCGAGCAAAGATTATTCAGCTCTCCCCCTTGTCAACCGAATAAAAACGAAATAGAAGGAAACGAAACAATGAAACACGCGTACACGCATGCCCGCGTCTCGTCCAAAGATCAACAGGCTAAATTTTAATTATGAACTTCGGCACGACGATGAGACGCGGACCGTTACTTTATTATTTTCCGGAGCAAGGTTCATTTTTCTTTATTTTTCTTTATTATCGCGCAGAAATAAAGACGTGCGTGTGCGCTTTATTTCGAACGTAGGAAGAACGCAGAGAAAATGGGGAAAAAAGTAAGAGTGCGTTCTAGCAAAAGTCCGCGCTTCCGTTGCCAACGCGGAAGAACTTAAGAGAACCGCGCGCCGCGTCGTTTAAAGGAACATTGCGAGGGAAACGGCGGTCAAGTTTCCTATCTCGAGTCACGTCGCACCCGATCGATCGATCATTCTTCCCGATCCACGCATGGTGGACCGGTTTAAACGAGAAAATCGGCAATTTCTCTACCGCAATATCGTATGGTGAAGTACCACGGGGGATCGAGAGAGAGAGAGAGAGAGAGGTCATTCGATACGTTGCACGGAGCCAAACGGAAATGTAATCCAAATCGTGAGAATGAACGTTACTGCTAGCATGTGTTACTTTCGTAATATCGGAGTAGCACTTTACTCGTGTTAACGTCAGATTCGATTTATACTCCGAACGAAAGACAAAGGAATCCTAAAGTGCCAGGAATAATTCCACGAATATGACTCTCGGGCCAAGACAAATAACGTGCAATTTCGAGGGGCTATGTTGGTCTCATGGGCCCAATAATCAAAAAATAGCTATAGCCTATCGGGGTTAACGAATTTCCAAGAGTGGATATCAGGTTACGCAGCCTGTAATTTAAAGGTTAGGATAGCGGAGGATCGAGGACGATGATTCCTGAGAAATTGCATATTCCCGAACGTTGCTCCAATTTCGTATTAACAGTCGACCGGTCTCCTCTCCGTTGGAAATAGCGAGGAGAATTACATCACACTTGTGTCATACGTCGTGTTAATTAAAATCGTCCTCGATGATGCTACTTCCCTAATTATAATCTGAAAACGAGACCGATGTACCTACACGAGCATCTATCCCTTTAACGGATACCTATCGAAGACGGATATCATTTAAATACAAAAGAACTTTGAATAATTTCGTTTTCCTTGAAAAACCCAACGCAGAATCGCCACGTAACGCGTATCGATCCGAAACAACAAACAGAGCGATAAACGAGGAGGAAACAGCGATTGCGTTAAAAACCTAATCCATAAAGGTTACGTAGAAACTATACGCGCATTACAGATCGACCCAAGTCGAACTTAAGTTTGCGCGCTTACACGTACGCCTACGTAGATCGTTTACGTGTAGCTATGGTCTGGCCGTGGTGTGCTCGTGTCGCGGAGCGTAATCCACCTCCATATGATGTGACACGCCGTACAGCGAGCCCTCGGCGGGTCTCGCGTTGCGGAAAAATCAATAACAAGCGTGGTCTGGCGTGGCGCGTCACTCTCTCAGGTGCTCGGCTGCGAGGAAGGAAGCCGGCTTGCTGGCCGACCTTCCTGGCTGCCTGGCTGCCTGCTTGCTTGCCTGCCTAGCTGGGCTGGCAGGCATGCAGGCAGGCAGGCAGGCAGGCAGACAAGCAAGCAGGCAGCCAGGCAGGCGGTAGGCAGGCGGGCGCACCAAGCAGCCAGCCAGGCAACCGTCCGATCGAGCGGACGATGGAAACGAGTCACCTGCGGCACAATGTTGTAGCGCACGATCGAATTCCCGCCTTCTCTACTCCGAACCTACGCTGTGTGTACACACGCTCGGGGCGAACGCGTGTTGGTATCAGCCGCGTTAAGGTCGCGTGTTAAAACGCGCCTGCGCGTCTCGTGACGCGAACGGCGAAAAGAGAAAGAAGAGCGAAAAACGGAGACCGAGCGAGGAAGGGATCGTAGAGGGAGAAAGAGCGAGAGAGGGGGCGTGAGAGAAACGGGCAATATGGCGAGCGTGGGAGTAGGACGGAGGGTAGCTAGGTAAGTTGATGGAAAGGAAGGAAGGAAGGAAGTATGTCGGATACCCGATGCGAGTGTGTACGCGCGCGCGTGTCTCTATGAGCGAGCGGAACGAGCGAGCAAGGGAGAAGGCCGAAGCGAGGGAGGATTCGATGATGCGGAGATACGGCGCATGTAATGTATACATGCACGCATCGTTAACGATATATCGTGCACGTACCTCGTCTTCGCCGGTGGCCACCGTGCTGACGGAGTCCATGCTCTGCGAAAGCGACGCGTCCATGATGCAAGCGAGTTTGCTGGATGGTCCGGGGTTTCCGGGGACTGCGGTACGAGCGGGTGGCGGCGATGAGTCCACCGTATCCCGTCTCGGGCGTTTTAAAGCGGGCGGCGTTATGGTTGTACCGGCGAAGACGACAGGCGCCTCCAGGACGTATCACTGCAATTGACTCGTTCCTTACGAAAAATCCAGGCGTTTCGCCTCTCTCCTCCTCCTCCTTCACCGCCGTTTCTGCTCTGTGTTACTATCTTCTTCCTTCTTCCGTCTTCCTCTTTGTTTCTTCTTCCTTCTTCCTTCTTCCACCCCTTGTTTGCCCTCTCTCTCTCTCTCTCTCTCTCTTTCTCCCTCCCTCTTTCTCTCCCTTCCGTGAGTTTACTTCTTCTTCCGCTTCCTGCTACGTTTCTTTCTCGCCGCCTTTTCCGCCTCCACCGCCACCACCTCCTCCAGCCCTACAACGGCGCGGTGCTGCTACCGTTCTCGCTGCACCTGTCACACGCTGCAAGGGCGTCGGGAGAGACCAATGCAGAGAGAAAGTAAGAGAGAGAGAGAGAGAGGGGGAGGGAGAGGGGCAGAGAGCGATCGAGCGAGCGAGACAGACGGAGTAAGCTGTACGTAGAACGTGTGTGTATGTAGCCTGCAGGTGTTCCCACGCGTCTATTTTAGAGCAATCGATACACCGTGCTCGTGGAGGAGGGCCGAACCCAGAGAACGTGCTCTACAGTGGTGGCTCGCGGTCGACACTTGTTCATCTACCGGCGAGGTAGCCCATGCACCGACGGATAACGATTCTTCCTCGACGTTCAACGTTTCCGTTCCTGACGGCGTATACGCGGAATGATCGACGACGTCCGGCGATCGTTAGGTGTCTCGTACGGACGAGATGAACGACTCGCGGAAAACGAATAAAACGATCTTGCCCGCGTTTTGTCGCGAGCTGCTGCGCGTAGATGCGTACGTATATACGCGTTTATCTGTATAGGTGAGTACGTTGCGTATGTATTATTCGCGATTGTAACATATGTATGTAACGTGTAAACGTTTAGACGTGATGTATGTCGGTGCGACGAGAGGACGAACAGAGGCGGGTCGTTCGATAAAACGAAAAGCGCGAATCTTGATTGAAATCAACAACACACCGGCCAGGCAAGTAAGAATAATAATAATATTATTACGTAAGCACTGCGACACGACTGGTACGCAGGTTGCCGATAGACTGACGGAGCACGAAGGAGCGCGAGGCTCGAGACGGGTGCGCGCGCGGTCTCGGCAGGGCAGGACCGTCGGCGCAGGGGTGGGGCGCGGTGGGGTGGCCCGCGGGCCACTGGGTCGGGGTAGCCGAGTGGGTGGCACGGGGGTGGGGGTCACGCACGAAGTACGACGAGGGGGTCAAGGGGCAAGGCACGCGCCTCGAGGGGACGAGCCCTCCGTGTCCCACCTTTTCCTCCGGCGGTACTAACGGCGACTTCCACCGAGGAAACTCAGCTCTATCAACCGGAGACACGACCGGGCACGACCGAGTTCCTTCGAGGGAAAGAAACACCTTTTGGACTGTTTCATTTTCTTTTAGATAACGCCGATTATTCGCGCATATTCTACAGGGACGCTGTTAGATTAGTTAGAAGTTCGAACCTACGTTGCTTTTGTTAAATATCTGTAACTACGCAGTTATATGAGTCGCTCAGAAGCCAATGCGGTTGGGTCCACTTTTTTTTATATTTTCTGATTTTTTTAAATTTGAATAGAATAAACTTCATTCTAAAAATGAAATATCAAAAAAATGGACTTAACCGCATTGGCTTCTGAGCGACTCATATGTCAGTTGCTAAGAATTCAACGGACATGCTTATCGTTGCGAATTCTCTTCAGTCCTATTGTAGTCAAACTACGTAATTTCCCTCTGCCACGCAAAGAGTTCCTTTACCGTTTCTTTTTTTTTAAATTAAATTTTCTTCTTTCGCGCATTTCCGCGCGAGCATCTGCGCTTTTCTCGGGGTGCAGATGGCATCGAGACCGGTCAAGAACGGGAAAAAAGGGGAGAGATATGCGTGTTGTTTCGTTCTACACGAAAAACTCCGTAGCTATACGCTTTCCCCGTGACTAACAGGTGGAAGCCGCTTGGAACGTGCAGCTTTCCTTGAGATTAGCAGGTGGAGGATGCTCCAGCCGTGTCGCGGACTATTTCGAACCAGCTCTCGAGGAGCAACCATTTCGTAGAAAGCAGATGGCCGATTCGTAGGCAGGTTTGCGTCAAACGTGTTCTAGAAAAATGGCCTTCTCTCGTTTGCCCTATTAAGCGCGAATTTAGTTAACGAAAAACTTTAGATTTCTTTTCATTTCTTCATTTTACATTCAAGGAAAATCGCCCGAGCAAGCAGCAAAGATGTCGAGTATGATGCTGATTCGATACGCGAAGGAGAAAATTGAAATGAAATTTTAATAGCAGGTATAGGAATCGACGTAACGTCCTTTGTTCTACGCTCGGGAGAAATTGAAGTTCTCGAAAAGTTACGTATATTGCAATGACGGGGCGAATGTTTTCTTTTGAAGAAAAACGTTTTCCATCGCGAAGAGGAGTTGTACACGGCGAACATGTAAAGCAGTATGGTTCGCGTGCTCCAAGTTCGATAGATACTAAAGTGTAGCAGAGAGAATGTTTTATTGATGGCTTATTGCTCGAATCGATCGACGGTTTCACGGCGAATAGTGTGCCCGTGTACACATGCGCCCTTTGACCATCAAAAATCATCAACCTATTCGTTACGTTTCTGTGCTATTTCTTTCACGGATAAGACAGAGGAATAACAATAAAATTACAATGGAGTCCATTGTTAAGCTAAATTTATTTAAATGATATAAATGATAGTTGAATTATATTCAATTCCTTTAGTTATATTCGTTTTCATTTTACACGCTGAAAGGAAATCGTGTCAAACGTATTATCGTTTGTTGTAATGATATGCGGGTGCTAAGTTTTAAAGTGTGATAATGTGCGGCAATTAAGTACAGCTACTTTAATAGAGGCAAGCTTGCATATGGAGCACACGGTGTTCTGCGTGCAATAATTACTACAGGGCAAATTCAACAGAAATTTATCATGCTACTTGTCGTTTCCGATCGAAAACATATTAATATATGTGTAACTGCTATATACATAAGAAATATATCTATAGTACTGTGCACCGATAAGTAGTAAATCATTAAATTGCATTCTTTCGTAATTGCAAAACGTAAAAGAATATTGAAAAATATTATTTAACGTCGAAATCTTATCGTTGATGTGCAATATAATTATGTGATTATTTAACAATAGAAGATAGTTTTTTGCTGTAACTACTATACGTAATGATAATAAAGATTTAACGTACCTTTCTGATAAATTGCAAAATAAAATACGGCATATCTCATAAGTTCATCCGTATAAAAGTTTCGGTAGCAGCTTTTCCTGCATGGTAGTTTACTACAGTATATCCGTTAGCTCGACTGCAACATCCGACGTGAATATTTCATACGAAGACCGGTCGATTTTCCTGCTACGGATTGGTGGGAAGATACCTTTCTCACTGGGAAAATCGTTAACTGATATAAATAAATGCATTGATTTAATATGATGGTTTACGACTGTACGCGCTTCTCCTAAGCTCCATTCCCTATGATACCTAAATTCTTATGATTACGTTTCGTAACTTTCTTCCCTTTCAACGGTATTAATTCTAGAAGTACCAGCGGTAAGTCCATTATATTTAAACGTATTAAATAAGTACTTTGGAAAGAAAAAGAATTACGAGGTGAAAGTGATGATCGAATCGATAATTTATGTTTTAAAGAATAAACGTGAAGTATCTACTATATGGATCGTCCATAGATTTAGAGTATTTTTATAAAAAATTAGAGACCAGCCATTTCAACTGCCTTTGTAGTTCTAGTATTAATGATGACGTATTTTATGGTGTATTGAATATAAAGTGAAACAAACTCTATACGTACGAAATGCGGAAGCTTATTTCTCACGATAATGATAAAAATAACGATACGAGTAGAGGATGATAAAAATAATACCAAGAGAAACTCGATCTAGAAGTTGTAATATTTCGTTCTTTCTTTCATAACTATTTACTAAGTTATGAATTATTTATTGCCGTTGAAACTAAGAATAAATGTAAGTCAATAAATCTCTATCGTAACGGATAAATTCTATTTTTAGACAAGTTACCATTCGCACTTTCGACGACGAATTACAGTTGTTTCATGCTGATACAAAACTTATAAGTCTCCTTAGCTTTGAATGCTGCTTTAAACATAATTTAAACACCTTATAATTATTGGTTCTTACATATACGCAAAAGGTTATAGGCTCAAATTAACGTTTCGTTTCATTGGTTGATAGGATATTGTCCAATTGCTGTATTATTGATGTCACTGAGTTCTATTAAGATTACTTAATAATACGATTCTGCTCTGTCGTAATGCACACTTCATTTCTGCATTCGCAGCGAGGAAAAAATAAAAATGCAAATGTAGAAATGATTTTGTCCCAGAATCATATTAATGAAAATATGACTTTTTTCGGGTGTCAAGAAACGGCGGGAAAAACAGATGATAGAAGACTACTTCTACGGTAACAGGTCATTGTTTATTATCTTGCAATAGACATAACAAAGATGTTGAGACGACCAATAGAAATACTTAAGATTTTAATCTAATCTGGTGATCAAGATTATAATTTTTTAAATACTTTACAACAAAGGTTTTAAACGTTACGGCTGAAAATAATAGAGGTTATTTGAATCATATAGTTGAAAGTATATTTAAAAGTCAAGATTTTTAGCAGTAAAGTATTCCAAATCCTTTTATATAAGTCTTTTAGCATAGAATTTTCTTGCAGGTGTTTATAATGGATAATGACAGTGATTCGGATGTAGGAGATATTCTAAATGACCTCCTGGCAAATGACGACACAGAGGACGTCCAAAAATCCAGTCCAAAAAGGGCTTTGAAAGAATTAGATTTTAATTTTTTAGATAATATACCAGAATCAAGCGATGAAAATAAACTTACCGATGGACAAGGTAAAAGCGAAGTTCATGATGACACAATTGATTCTTCGGACGATGAAGACAGACGTTATTTTGAGGAACAAAAGTATTCTGATTATGGGCGTAACATAAAGTCGTTATTGAAGCAAGAAAATGTTAAGAAGAGTGAAGATAAACCGTTACCTGGTAGAACGAGTTACAAATCATTTGATTTCAATGATGCTATAAAAAGTAAGATTAATACAAGTATAACAGAGCCTAACAGTTCTGCAACGTTGGATATTTATAGCGATCCGTTCTTCGGATTAAGGATCGTAAGTCCACTAGTTTCTTCAGCCGAGTTAAAGGCACGTATGAATGGTAAAACAGCCGTCAAGGTATCAAACGTTAAATTTCATATTAATTCCAATAAATTGGACGACGATTGGGTAATCGCGGGCGTATTAATAAATAAATCTGCCACTAAAACTTCTCAGAAAGGCAGTTCGTATTCTATATGGAAAATAAGCGACTTATCCTATGGTATAAGTACTGTATGTCTCTTTGTATTCAGTGGGGCGCATAAGGCATTTTGGAAAACTACTCTGGGTACTGTCATAGGTATTCTAAATCCGAATGTACTTGAATCCAAAGATACCATTGATTTGGCTACACTTTCCGTGGACAATCCACAAAAAGTGATGGTTCTTGGTAAGTCAAAAGACCTGGGGAAATGTAAATCTACAAAAAAGAATGGAGAACCATGCCAGTCCATTGTAAATATTAGCCGCTGTGAATATTGCGTTTATCACATTAAGCAGGAGTATAAGAAATGTTCTCAGAGAGCAGAATTGAAATCTTTTAGTAATACGCAATCATTTTCCGCGGAGATGTTAAAGTCAAAAACGCAACAACGGAAACCATTGAGTAGCAGCATGCCTTACAATTTTAATCCGGTTTATGCAGTAAAAAATAAACAGTTAGAAGCAAAAGATGCCAAGCGCTTAGCAATGCTTTCAGGAGCATCTAAAATAGCTGCGGATACGGACGATACAAAATGTGCGGGTCGTGTAAAGGATAATACGGTAAGAGAAGAATTGGGAGGGCAGAAAGCAAAGAAAAATTTGGAACACATAGATAAGTCAAGAGCCTGGAAAGCTACGTATTTATCACAGTCATCGTCGAACGATGGATCATCGCCTGCATCGAAAGCATCCCCTTTGAATCAGAGTGTAGGAAGTAAAAATTTAAGCATGCTTTCCTCTACATCTTCGAGTCCACGCTTGGGTAGCGGCTGTATGGGAGATACAATAGATCTTTCGGAGCCGATCACTAAAAAGCACATTAAGATTGCTAAAAGTAATGCCATCAAGTGGGTGAAAGATAATGGCAAAATCGAGGCAAAAAATCCAAATAAAGTACGATTAAACAAGGAGGAAAAAGCGAAAAGGGGGAAAAAGCGTCCTTTGGAAGCCGAGCATACCGAAGAACAACAAACGAAGAAATCAAATGTCATGTCGGATAAGTTTAAAGAAATGTTGAATGCAAAGTCTGCACATACCGATCTCATTGAGAAGTCTTACGACCAGGAGAAGGAAAAATATTTTAACAAGTTAGAAATGAAAGAAAAAATGGAGGAGAAAATGTTGAACACTTATAAGGTCGCATGTAAAGCCGTTAGATGTTTAAGCTGTAAATATACATTTTTCTCTGCTTCCGACTTGTGTAAGGAGCAGAAGCATCCGTTACGCGTTATCGAGGCAACCAAGAGATTTTTTAAGTGTACGGATTGTGGTAATAGAACTGTAAGCTTAGATAGAATTCCCTCGCATAGTTGTATAAAATGCAACAGTTCTAATTGGATAAGAGCTGCAATGATGGACGAAAGACGAACAAATGTACCTGTTGCAACATTATCTATACGCGGAGACGAAGAGAAACATATGGGATCAGCAATAAAAGATGCCAGTCTTAATCTACTGGTACCAGATAATGATAAGACGTAACGATATATATTTAATTAATAACGTATACTGCCAATTATGCATATAAAGAGTGACATCTTTTCTGAACTTTTATACACCCGTTAGACGTTTATACCGTATACCGTGCGAATAAATGAACTTTGCTATTTTCCGTTTATTGTCCTTAATGTCAATACCCTTTTAATTCTATGAAATATACAAATATAAAAAAACCTTGACGATGTTGCTATTATATATATAATTTAATATTGTTACAAGACTAATGTTATTTTGAAAGAGATTCAGGAAATAAATACATTCAACTCTGCCTGTTTAAATGTACATATCGAGTGAAAATATCTAGATACAACCAGGTATAAAAATGGTATAAAATGTGTCCCACTGTATAACGTCTTTTTATTATATTATGCAAATTTCTCTTCACCTGTTACCTAGGGAACCTAATCTTTATACTAAAAAAAAAGGGTAGTGTTGCTTGTCTATACAACAGCACCTTTTTGCATAGACGAACGTGTCTTATTATTATTTCATAAGACACATTTTTTTACTATTTCTTATAACTGAAATTCACGTTTATGTACAGAAAGGTAAGTGTCAATGAAATGTAAACGTGAAGAAAAGTTGTAATCGGAACCCGGAAATATCCCTTATTATGAATCTTCGTAGAGCATTTGCAGTTAACTTTTGTTGCGTACTTTGAATATTCAATGATTTCCGTTAATCAGTATCATTACAACTATTAATAAATTCTATTCGTACGGCGATTATTCCACGAAGATATATGTCATCGTGATATTTCCAAGCTCTAATAGCGATCTGTTGCGTGAGAAACATAGATTGTATTTTTCACTCATTAGTCATCTTCTTCTATATTATGTTTTTACCAGAATTCTCATCAAATTCGTATTATGATGACGCGTTGATTCACTTCGTTTATAAATCTCAAGTAATACGTATGTGAAAAAGGGAAGATTCGAAATAATGTATAGTTAATTATAAGTACCGCTCGTGTATAAAATCATATAAGGAATATCATACCTCTTCAAGTATTTTGAAATAAAATTCAACGAGTTAGAAAAGAAAAAAAGAAAACTATATTTACAGGCTGACAAATTCTCATCGACGTTAAACAAAATGTATGCATACTCGCGTAGAAAATAAAATAGAAATTATATTTCAGAAATACAAATGACTACAAAACATGTTCATAAGTATTGGAATAAACGATTGAAGCGCGAAAGAAAAAGGAATTTTGTTTAATTAGAAGTACAGTGTATCGCATTTGGAGTATTAATTCGTGCTCGTGCGATTCAATTATAACACGTACGGATAGCTTTGCGTATCGTGGAATGTTGCTTTGTTAATCATTATTTCAATCTCCCTTTTTATCACTTCACAGAGTATAGTTTCGAGAAAATGTACCGCGGTACAGCCAATACTTGTTATTTAAATCTTCAATTCTATACCACGCTATATCCTCGCTTTCACTTACAGTGAAGGATAAGTTAAATCTGCAGGACATAGCACAAATGATTACGCGTGTATACGTACAAAACATGAGGTAACAAATCCATACTTTGAGAAGTTCAATTAAGCGAAATCTTACAACGATTACATCTTTGTATTGCCTTGCCAGATATGAAATATCTTTTGTATTAAAAGAAGAAAAAAAAAGAGAAACAATTGAAACATATTTCATTAGTGTAATACGGGGGAACAAGAGTGCCAAAGATGAAATCTTCGTTAGCAGATTATACAACTATGCTTACGGAGGAGATCATAGGCAAGCCATCATCTAAGTACGTCATTGATTCATTGATCGATTGAGATGTATGGACGACGTCATTATTAACTCGTGCGCGCACTTTCACCACACACATACATACAAACATTTTCTCTCTCTCTTTCTCTCCCCCTTTCTTGCAATTTCTCTACTCTTACCTTAAAACAAAGATTACACGGCTTTTCCTACTCTCTCACTCGTTCTCTCTCTCTCTCTTTCTTTCATTTAGTTGAATGATGTTTATCGTGTCCTTACAGAACTAGCTTGCGTACTTAAAACGAGCTTCTGCCGGGCAGAAGGAAATAATCGCACCGATATAGCAATAAATAACTATCTAGACTTCTATAAAGAGAATGTTTACATATAAAAATTTAAAGAAACATTAAGCCGACATTTAACATCTCAGTGTCTTGAAGACAATACACAGATACAATACTTTTAAACCATCATGTTCTGGAATTCGTTGTGCACATACCATAAGCCGGATCATCTTTGTTGAACGTTCCACTTTGATGAAGTTTTTTATAAAGCTTTACCCCTGCGTTACGTATGATAATAATAGTGTAAACAATCTAATTATACTATTAATTAACAATACATTATCTTCACAAAAAAAAAAATTTTTTTTTCTTCACAACATTCGCGAGGACTTCTTCTTTTTCTTCTTTTCCCTTTAACTATACAGCATATCTTTCATAAAGGATACTTCACCAAAATTGCACGTTTCATTCTTTTCACATTTATACATACATATTATTGTTTATTACAAAGGCATCATATGAATAAGCAAGTTAAATTAATAAGTTTCATTTAAAATAATTTTGTAATATCTTTAATAACTGCCACTTAAATATTGCAGAAGATATCTCCTTTACTAATTGGGTGCACCGTCCTTAACAATCGGAAAAGTATCTCGATACACTTTGCGAAGCATTTGTTTATATACAATCTTGAGTGTACAAAATATAAGAGTCAAGAGCCAGCGATGATGTTAATACAGATTGCGAGAAATCATTTCTTACGTTTAGATGTGTGTATCACTGAATGAGACGGAAAGATTTTGTTTCTCCGGGATATTACGCGACTTTAACTTATGTCTAAGGCAACTGTGCCATTAAAAATTTAAGTCTATGTACAGAACTCTTCATTATTCATATGAATTTAGTAATCGGTATAGAATGCACGATACGCAATTTCATGTTTATGATAATCAGTTTTATTACAGTTTATCCATGGTTGTGTCTGAACAAAAATAACGCTACATCCGTTTCCATGTTGTTCGAGCACTTCTTTGCGTTTCTTTCTTTTTCTCTTTTTGTATCATGATACGATGACGGACCATTAATTTTATATGAATTCATGATACCATAAAAAAAAATCTGTACTTCACACTTCTATCCGGCACTGTAGCGCGTGTAATTGTTTTTTTTTTTAAATTAAATCCATGTGAATAATCAAAGAATGTAATTAATGGTGTAAAAAAGAATTAATGTTGTGTGACATAGGCAGTTATCAAGCTGGCTTAGTTAAGTGTCACACGGTCTTCAAAGTTGCCTTTTCTCATTTTCTCATAGACATGGATTATTAGCGCGCCACATGTTGTGCTTCTCATTTTCGTGTATCGATTTTGCGAATGGCTCGAATAAACTCTAAAGAATAATTTCATGACGATACCGTGTGTGTTATGTATTTTTGCGTGTACGTGTACGTGTTTGTGTATGTTGTATGTGTTTTGCATCATATGATAATTTTCATAAACATGTCCTTCTATGTGCCTTTCTTGAAATACGACGCAAAGGAGAACATAATAATCATGTTTTCCCCTGAAGCTAAAAGAACGTCTGAGCGTTTGTTGAATCACGCATTTAATAGTCATCCAGATCAAAACTATTGATTTCGATGTCTTCCAGCTGCATACTCTGAAAGTCCACTTTGTACCGCAGTATACCTGTAAAATACACATGTCGAAATTCTATTTTAATTCACAAAGAGTCATGCGGCAAGCTTTACTATGCTGAGCCGGCGAAGAAGAAACAAAAGTGTCGTAGCTAAATAACATGATAGAAACAATGATATATGAAAAGTTTTATGCACAAGTTAATAAAAAAAAAACAAGAGAAAAAAATGAAACAAAGAGAGAGTACAGGTTTACCATTAATATTTTGCATAAGTGTAACAGTAAGTCATTTTTGTATTTTTGTTATATAAATCATGCATAACAAATGGGCTTACAGTGCTTTTCAAATCTTTCAAAATTGTATTATGCAGAGAACACAGGGCTGTGTCGACTTTCAATAATAATATTGAGTTAATTTTAACGAGAATTCCGATTATGAAAAACACTGTTGCTACCTAATTATATAATTGCAATAAAAATAAAAGAGAAGAAACTTAAGATATTGCTATTTTTGTGTAAGTATAATACATAGAATATTATTGTAATACCAAATGAATGTTATACATGGTGTAATGGATGCTACAGTTTAATAACTCACAGTTCAATTTCTGTTAATTCATCATTTCATCGAGAACATATTAAACGCAAAGTAACTGATCAATAACAACCAAGAAGATGGAAGAGGTAATTCCGAAACAAAAAGTATTATTAGATTGTTTTTAAAGATGCAGGTTTTCTAAAATACAGTTTCAATAATAATATTACAACATGTTAATGATACTAGCAATATTATTAGCTTTCAAAGTGACAAAATAAAATAATTAGTAATTAATAGCTAGGCTTCAACTATACTACGAATGAGAAAGTAGAGAAAACAACTTATGTTAGCAAAAGGAATAATTTTCTGTACGATGTATAACATTCTAAAATAAGAAAAAATTATATTTAGTTATAACGGAGTGCACTTGAGCAGGTATAATAGAGTCGATTTTATTATACTTTTCTTTTCGCTATGTCAGAAAAAAGCAATTACTATACCTTTTCCAATATGCAAGCTAATAGAAACAATACATTAATTAGTATTTATGGCTTTTAAACAGAAACGGCTATTTGACAAAGCCTGTTACATCAACAATTGCTTATAATATTCAATTGTATTCATCACCAAAGATTATCATTCTCCGTTTAAACTCATTGTGTCTAAAACCATAGAACATTTTAAAAGAATACATCATTTATTGTATATAACATCATTTTTCTTTGGCGACGAAATAGGATCGTACTTGCCTATTGCATAACATGCAGCAAGCAGTGTGTGTAGATAATTATTTTTTTAATATTTGACAAGTACAAGCAAAACTTTCTAAAATAAATATATTAACATTTTATAAGAAGATATACTATAATGAGGTATTGGTGCTTCGAATAACGTCTATACATCACATAATTCACGTTGTAGCTATTTAATTTTATATTAAAAGTAAGATAAAGTACGTGAAAGCCAGATTCATATATTGTTCGATTGTGGTAAATTTTCGTAAATATTCTATAAAATAATCCGAATAGGCAATATTTTCAACAATTCTTATATGAAAAACTGTAACTCTCGAAAATAACTGAAGAATTGTTATAGCTCGAATACTCTATTATAAAGTATATGCGATGAAAATTCATCTGTAGCTTAACGATTTAATATAAAATTTGACGCGACAGTTAGGAATTATTTTTTAACGTACATTTAATGCGTTTAATATGGACTTTTAATCTACTAATATTTATAAATAAAAAAACCTAAAGTGCCAAAATCTTTTTAAAGTTTATACGTTCCGTAGTATAACACACGCCGAAATTGTTATGTTAACGGATAGTTAACAATGCATAGACATACACATAATTTGAAAAAGAAAACAAGACATGGCAGAGATAATAAATCAACAACTACCAAGGGATGAAAGATTATAATATTTATAAAATTAGAAACAGTTAAAAACTTTAGCATGCAAGCAATACAAATCTCATATGTACAGCTACTGCAAAATAAAATGAAAAATAGTGGTTTGCATATTATTTCGAAAATCAGATATATATATATGCACATCTAACGGCGCATGGTATAACCGTATAAATTATCTTTCTTCTTTCTAACGAATTCGTTAAACATATCGCTAGCAGCTATACTTTTTTCAAACGCAATTAATTTATGAGTCGTTACTCGTTACAAAAGCATTACATGGTTAACGAGATCTGACGAAACAGGGAAGTTATGTATTGGATTAATCTTTTGATAATATAAGTCTCAACAAGGAACTCTTTAAAACAATGCTACATGTACAATTATTATGGTAAATTAGTCGTCAAAAGGTAATACGTAAATTTAATAGATGTATATGAATAATCTGTGTTTGTAAGTAATAACATCTGTATACGTAATTACGTGAGAAAACTAAAGAATTAAAACGAGAGTAAAGATGAAGGTAATTTGAATTTCGTGAAACTTGGCAGAACTAGGCATTTTCTCCATTGAATTGGCCACTGTATAATGTATCTATAATTTCTCTTCAATTATACTAACAACTGTAATGTATAACTACTGGTGATAGATCTAGTGTTGTGTAAGAAAAACAAATTATATTTCTGAACAAATTAACTCACCCTCCACAAAAAAAAACATTATCCATATCTCATATATGTATATATATATTTGTATGTATATATATATACAGGAGATTTTCTTTATCTTTGTTACCACCAATGAAAAAGAAGACAGCAAAGTTTTTCAGGCTTTCTATTC
The DNA here is from genome assembly GCA_963989415.1 of Cerceris ruficornis. Classification (NCBI taxonomy): domain Eukaryota; kingdom Metazoa; phylum Arthropoda; class Insecta; order Hymenoptera; family Crabronidae; genus Cerceris; species Cerceris ruficornis. The sequence goes on along the minus strand of OZ022518.1, from coordinate 10,782,297 downwards.
GTAAAGGTAAAATATTATACCTCGAGTTTTGTAAACTAAAAATATCTATGTCCACATTCAAAACTCATCAGAAGAGACATACATATAAATACTACGAATCTGCATAGAAGTACCGAAACTATACTATTCAGTGAAAAACCCAACGGAAGAAACTGTGATTTGTTTTTGTTTTCTTTGGACAAATTTATCGTGTAGTCATTAATTGTTTATTTGACTGTACGTGTGTCTGCTATCAATTATCATATTCCGACGATGTGGAAAATTAATCTTATCGTAATCGTATTTACGTTAAATTGATCGAAATAATACGATGAAAAATAAATAAATAGTCGTTTGTAAGGAATACTTTATTTGCCGAACATTTATAGTAACTTTGTTCTCTAAGTGTGATCAATTAGAAAAGCAATGTTTAAATTGAGAAGCGTTTATTACGTAAATACATCGATAGAGAAGCAAACAAAAATTAACGGATAAATAAATAATGAAAATATGTGTGTATCTATACATAAATATAAATGTATTACGATACTCAATTACAGAACAATTTTCTCGTTTGATAATGACTGAGTAAGACTTTCTGTTTCTCGAAATTTTATTGTTTCGTTACTTTTTTTCATATCTAAATCAAAGTTTTTGATAAATTTGTCCAGTTCTGCAAATAATATGTTCTATGATACACGAAATGTAAACGAATGCACTCAAGACAGAGAAAGAGCTACCTGGTCAGCTTTGAGTATTTCACAGATGAAATTAGTAATCATCGAGGTCAACATCATCAAGAGGCTCATCAGCCTGCATTGACTGGAAATCAACTTTGTAGCGGAGGATTCCTATGCATTAAGATATACTCCATAATTAATATTAACGTGTTTATATCGTATATTATACCATTTACTTTTCATAGTTATAACATTAATCCATATTAACGTTTTCTAAGAAGCAATACTTTCTCTTCGTATACAATTTTACCAGTTTTTGTTCATACGCGAATAAATAGTAATGCCGACATGTAGATGTTTTATAAAGATAAAAGGAACCCCGATAGATTTGTTAAGCACCGATTCGAGTTACAAGGAAAATATTCCTACGTATTTGGGCGATATTTGAGCAACTTGTTAATCTAAGAAAGAACAAATTTTTGCTCCTTTTTTTATCCTACTTCTAATCAATGTGGAATAGCTAGTCGATTTTTGGTATTACATATGTTGGATAGATGGAGATACACAACTTCGCATTGCATATAAGTATACCATTTTTCCAATGGAATTAATGTGTTAGTAGAAGAGTGAAATAGAAAAATGAACTCACCTCCAATGCCACCAAAGCCTCTGACGAATTGGGAGCCTTCTTGAGATTTGTCCGTAATAATTTCCAAGGTGGCACCAAAGCTCTTGTAATTGTTTGCAAGCCATTCAAGTAGAGGCTGACACTCCACAAGCTCCAATTCTACTCCACTCTGAGCATAATTTGTTTAATAGCGTTAGTAACAGTAACATATGACGAACGGGATTAAAATTCTGCAACGGAACTTCCAGCTTACTTCTTTATCTGTAAAATGAGTCTTATCTTTTTCTTGTTCTGGTGTTAGGTGTAAGACTTTCTCTTCTGCATTTGTATGATTCTTTAAAACGTATCGTTGAATATCTAAGTTCTCCCAACAAATAAGAGTCTCTACACTACCAAGCTCTAAAGCTCTTAATGTATCCTCTACACCAAAACAATATTTCCCTGTATCTTGTGAAATTTCATCGAAATAACGTCCTAAGAAAAACACATCGATATAAATAACGTAATTTCTGTGGAAATTAAATCTGTAAAGGAATTATATAATAAGCGATACGTTATGATTATGTGAGCAAGCATGAATTTACCAATTAATTTCTTTTCTTGGATGAATTTTACATTTTGCAGAGACTCGGCAGCTAATTCGATAGCCTGATTAAAGCCATTTTCTCCACCATAAGAGACATCCACTAATTTGATCACTTTTGCTTGCAATCTCTGAAAACATCAAATATACAGTTATTATAAACGAAGGAACTTTGAAATTTTGTTATTAGCAATCGATAGAGATATATGTGTTCGTAAATATCATAGTTGCAAACGAACTCACAGGATCAAACATGTCAGACTGACTGAGCTCTGTTTTAAAATCGGCACTACCCGCTAAGATCAAACCAGCAATATTGGGCTTATCGTTTGTAATGTATAGCTGAGTAGCGACTTCCGCAACTTTTCGGACATAGTTATGTCGTTTTTCCATACGTAATCGCGCAAAACGCAGAGCGGACTGTCCACCTCTACCTAAAATTAAACTCAACGAATTAATAATCGATGAAGTAGATTTTGAAGACAGATGTAATTGATATCTGATATTCGGAGGCCAGTTAGTCCATAATTCACATACCATGCTTTTTGGGAAGATCTACGGTAAATTTGTGTAAGACCTCGCGAGTATTTCCCTGTAGCGTACCAAATAATGCTCCATTACCATCCATAACTATAAAACCAAATTTGTTATCATCGGCAAGCAATGCTGTAAGGGCTTCAGTATGAAACTAAAACATATTTAAGATATGGATTAATATCAATTTTACTATATCCTTAACTTACTACGTGAAACACGATAATGAAAATAATAAAAGCACCTTATTATCACAAAGATAAAGAGAAGTATTAATAGGCTTAAAAGGTTCAAAATCGATGTTGACTTTCTTTTCTTTTCCTTCTTCCGTTACAATGGTACCACAATATATTACCAGGCCATTTGGAGGCACTAAAACGAATAATACTTAATGTAGATGCTTTCGACACATAACATAATTAACAATTATCATAAAAATATATTACAGGGGAGATAGCATATTTTTTTTTTCAAGTTTTGCCTAAATAAATGAAAATTCATATAGAACAAAAGCAATTTTAACGTTCGACAGCCTGCAATAGAAAGAAATATAATGGCATCAAGTCGCATCGCTAAAACAATCAAAATTACCTTTAGTATATAATTTTAGCCTATGTTGTACCGATGTGATTGCACCCAAAACGGATAATCTATTTACACGAGACTTAATATTTGACGCCGTTCCAAACTCGTCGGCTAACATTTTGCTTACTCTTGATATTTGGTCTTTCGGAGGTATGATTAATGAAATCATGCTTGTCCCGTTCCTGCAAAGAAATATGTCCAATTTTCAATGACTATATGCATGAAATATTGCGGAACAATCTTCTTATATAAAAGGTTGTGTCATTATCATGGCAATGAAATTTACATTCCAACAGCATTTAAACGAAGTCCAATGGCAAAACATTGTTCCATACTGAGGCATCAACAAACATGCAAAGATTTTTTTTTCAACCGTAAAACACGGAAATTTCATTTTTACGATGTAAACGATATTCATTCCGCGATAGTTATCGCGCATTCTATAAAACATATGTGAGGATACGAAATGAAACAGCTGATAACAGGAGGCGCGGCAACGTTACTTTCGACCTACTTACCCTCTAGCCATTTCAAGGCTTTTTATGAGTTTCTTGATCTTCCAGATCTCGACATTGCGGTCGGCGGAAGTCTCCTCGTGGGACATTGCTGTGCGTAGAGTCGCGTGGTCGCGGTTTACGGTTCTCTACTGAATTAATCCTTTATCGCCAAGGGAAGAAAAAGCAGTCGAGGGGTAGCCCGCGTTGACACGAAAGCCGGGTTTTCCGGATTTTTCTCTGAAACGAACGATCAATTCGTTTATTGATAGATCTGCTCCGATCCAGTTTACACCGGATTATGTCAGAAAGAACGTGCTCGACAGAAAGTTCATGTTGTACCACGATTGAACGAGGTGTCCTGCCAGTGACCACTATTCACTCACTTTGAGATCCGTATGTTGATGTTCGCCACGAGCGTTGAGTTTTAACAATGATACTTGTGACACAGCGGGTACCACGCGAATGTGAACCTCGGAATGCACACGTCGGCCATGCGATGGCACAGCGAAACGTCAGTACTTCGGTGGACGTACTGTACGGTACAAAATGGGAAGCAAAAAGACTGGAGGATTCGTGCGCGAGCAGCGCCTCGAGGCCGCTTGTCGTACGCGGGCGCAGCCGCGTTTGCATTGGCTGTCCGCGATGGTTTATATCGCATCATGCTTTATCCGCAATGGAATAAAATCTTAATCAGGAATGACATTTTTTTCCGCCAAATTTATTAGGATTAGATGGGGAAGATTATGCTGCATTTCATTGAATAAAAATACACATTCTAGCGACCTTGATTACTGGGTGATTTTACGTTCTTGCGGTATATTATGGTACTCGTAGGATTGTAGAAAGGTTGTTTTATACTGCAATGCATTTCGTTGATAAATCGAATTCTTTAATATATTAACTTTATTACTTGATAATTTGACTATGATATACGTGTAAATTGCTACGATCATATTCAATGTGAAATATTAATTATATAATATTCGTAGAATTGTAAAAAGGTTGTTTTATATTGCAATGAATTTGGTTGACAAATTCAGATCTCTGATATATTGGCTTTGTTACTTTATATTCTATATGTATGCAATGCTGTAATTTCACTGTGTTATACGTGTAAATTAGTACGTTCGATGGTGTATAACGGGCAATATTAATTATTTCACTAGCATTTATTTCAGAATATTTACAATGCCTTTGGAATAGGCTTTTAATAATAGTCATACATGTAGTATCATTAGCAGATGTTCGATTGGCTTTATCTATGTAATATTGCATATGTATTGAATTATGAAAATTGTTTCCAAGGAAAAAAATATGAATTCTTTACTCCTAGAATTAACTGCTTATTATCGTTATTAAGAAATTCTATTCTTAAAGATACTACGTCGAAGTATGTTTAAGTGTATCTATAAATGGAAATAGAGATTAAAAATAAATAATTGTTACCAATCTTACTTTCCTGGTCACTTATGTGCTTTTTTTGCAATATTTTCAGGGACTTTCGCGTAAACCCATAATATACCTTCGGGAAATCGTAATATCGATACAGTTTATTATCATATAATGAGGATAGAAGTTTACAAAAAATGTATATATTATTTGAAAACAACTGGAACCTGTATCGTTGTAGTAGGGTGGGTTAAATGCTTTTAGGTTATCCTGAAAAGCCTAATCCTAATGATGTTTGTATTTTATGTAGGACTTGCTGGGTTCTGTATCAGCTGCGGCAAGCATCGCAAATTCTACAATCTGTTGTGCCTACAAACATTTTAAATAAAGAACATATGCATGCCCAATATATTTACATTGACGATCCTCGGTTTAAAGGTAACTGTTAAAGCCAGATAAATTTGTTGTCTTGGTAATTTCATACCGATTATAGATTTTCATTGTTCCGCTGTACTTTCATGATACTTCCAGATGGATTTATGTTTAATAAGGATGATAGTTTGCAGCCCTCCGGATCAAGAAAGCTGCATACTTTCAGTGACTTTATAATGAAATGGTGGAAGTCGTTAAATCGTAATTTATCGTATAAACTATTGCATATAGCGCAGCATGGTGATAAAAATGAGAGACTGAAATCCGTGTATACTCTTAATTCTTTAAAGTATCTAAAAGGTACTACTGTTGTAATTATTAACTTTGACAATTGACAACAAATAAGATTAATTTTTTTTATATATCATAGATTGGCATTATCAACATATTGCACAGATGTTAGATGCCAGAACTGCTGTCTCCCTTGCAAGAATGTCTGACGTTGATTCAAGGTTCTTCCTAATGCCACCGTATTATCAGATACAGCCTAAATTACATGTACGTTTGAGAGAATTACGTAATTCAATTATCTGTAAATAATTGTATTAAATATCTTTCAGGATGTAATAGAAAAAGTACATTACTTGTTTTTACACTTAAATGCCATGTGCAAAAATGCACATCCCTGCCTTACACAATTTCTCAATAAGAAATTCAGAGATTCTCATCGTGTAAGTAAATTCACTAGTGTCTACATTTGCGATATATCGTTTAAAATGTTTGCATTTATATTAATGACTGCTTCATTTTTTAACTCAAACAGGATTCTCTGATATTTGATCATGATTTAACAAGCGTGGGATTGGCAGCTGCACCGGCTGTTATATGGGACGAGGAATTACTGGAGAATTGTATTCAAACATTGTGCCATCATTCTTCTCTCGGACAGTACAGTAAAGGTAAAAACATTAAAACTATTACTTCGGAACATATACTCATATTTACATCTATTCTTTCCATTTCTAGACATAGTAGATGCCGGTGGACTTCCTATATTGATGATGATAAAAAAACTATTTCATAATGACACTGACATATGTACACTACTAGCAAAAATAATTTCCAATATATCGCTTCATCCAGAGTATCTGGATGATATTTTTAGATCAGGTAGAGTAACAGTATGATAATACTTCTTCAAGGTATCTGATGTTAACGTGGTATTGCTTCTTGTTGCAAGGATGGATCGGTACTTTAGTAGAATGGTCTCGTAGTACCGACATAAGACTGTCAACAGTAGCAGGTCGGGCATTAGCAAATCTAGATACTGAGGAGAATGAACATGTAAAGTATCCGAAATGTATTTATCTTCTTCATCCTTTGCATAAAAGTAGAACACCTACAAAGCTGGATGTTGTCTTCTTACACGGACTTCTTGGTGGCGTCTTTTACACATGGAGACAACGTGATATAGATACATCTGTGACTAGGGTTGTAGGTTTGTTAGTATTCTGAATTGTGAAATTTTTCATTTTCATAGTATTTAACCTTTTGAGGATGATGGACGCATATTCGTAGTCTGAGAAAGAATCTGATTATAGTTCATCGTCTCATGTATACACGGTAAAAGTCGAAAAATTGAAATATGATTACGCAAATAGTAATTTATAACTTCTATACATTAACGCTCTGACTTTTCGATAAAAATGTAGTTTTTCATCGTCAAATAAATGATTATTTCTCAATATCCAAAGAAGCCTCCGTCCGCAAAGGGTTAATGCAACTTCCCCCGATTTTAACGTTATCTTTAACTTCGAAGAAAAATATGACGGTAGCGGGCATAGTGCTGTAAATTCCAAAGGAATGGGTCTAAGCTTAATCCCCCTTGTTATCGCCTATAAAAAATTTCTTCCATATGAATACCATTTCTCCACGTTTAAAATAAAGAACTAATTTATATTGCAAATTGCAGATTCTCACTTGACCGAAAGTGAAACTGAAACTTTATCGACAATGGTTAGCGAACAGCCACAAGAATTTTTTAAAGATTTAATTCGTGATCTAAAATCATTCGAATGGAAGAGAATTGGACAAGACTTCGACGTGGTCTTAGATGACTGCCCTCTAAACAATAATTTGAGAGGAAACGGACCGTACTTCTGTAGCGGGTAAAGTTTAAAGTCATTGTCACTCATTTGAATTCCAAGTTATATCTTGCCAATAATAATTTGTTATTTTAGCGGCGATGATTGTATGCAAAAGAGTGAGCAGGATAAAAAGTTTAGAACACAGTGTTGGCCAAAGGATTGGTTGCCCGAAGATGCTCCTTATGTTCGAATCATAGGGGTAAATTACGATTCAAATATATCTATGTGGGCTTCTCTGTGCCCCATAGAAGGCATGAAGTAAGCGTTTAATTACGATTAATTTGACTATTGAAATTAAAAGAAGTATTAGACAACCTTCGTAATTTATAATTATAGACTAACTAGAAATCTTCGTTTCAGCACTACTATGAGTGAAAGAAGCAAAGAATACATGAACAAATTATTAACAGCAGGTATCGGAACACGACCTGTTGTATGGGTCTGCCATTCAATGGGTGGATTATTAGTAAAAGAAATGCTTGTTGATGGTTCGTCCTTTGTCTAACTTTCATACTAAATTAAGAAATTCTTATGATTTAGTATATTTTTCTCATACGCTGATATTAATTGTCTGCCATTGTTTTGCTTACAGAGTGGAAAAAAGGTGATAAACATAATATTTGTAAAAATACGCGTGGTATAGTATTTTATAGCACTCCACATCGTGGCTCTCGTATGGCGGTTTTGAAACAAACAACGCAGATGTTAGTGTGGCCATCGATCGAAGTACGAGAACTTCGCGAAGGTACGCGTTGTATATTTTTTTCATTAATTCAAGTATTCCTTTGAAATCATCTCGTTAAATACCATTGTTCGTTTCTTAGAATCGCCACACTTATTGAAATTACACGAAGAATTTCTGAGTATGTTGAAAGAATATTCCATAGAGATAGTAAGCTTTAGCGAGACGAAATCTACGCTCGTAACAGCGCTGAAATTTCCATTTCAGTTTGTTACCTCTTCCTCGTCAGGTATGGGTTAAGATTTCTTTTTATAGTAACGCTAGAGAAAGCAACTTTAAATACTCAATTACAGATCCCGGGGTTGGTGAATTCTTTGAAATTCCGCAAGATCATTTATCGATATGTAAACCAGCTACTAGGTACTAATTCACTGATTATCTTTCTTTCTCGGGCAGCTACTTCGATACTTTGTAAAAATGATAATTTTATCTTTCATAGGCATTCGTTCCTATACCAAAAACTTCTCAGTGTGCTCAAACGTCATACGACTCCTTGCAAAGAAGAGAAACGCTCATTAATTAGGGATTTATTATCGTTGTCCAAACTGTTTTGATCCTATACATAGGTCGATTTATACTTATAAACAATTTTATGTGACCCCTATAGCGTTATATTGACATGACAGTGTATGACATTTGTATAGAAGAACTTCAATACCGACTGAATCTTCAAAGGGGAAGCAAATAAGCTCAATAAATTTTTTTATTTTTATATAATGGTGATTCTCGTTCGGGAGAAACACGCTTACGTTGAAAAAAAATATATCGTATGCTTCAATGTACACATTTATATCACTGATCGTTTATTTCTTTGACTAGAACAAACAATGTTTCTGTACGAAAATGAATAAAAACGATCATATTACTCGGAACGAGTTTTTCGAGAAATAAAGTACAATGTATCACTCGTTCGATATGTTATAATAACCGTACAGAATATTCTGTACCTCGAATAATGGGCCAATGTTATATACGTGGGAGTAAAGTAACGGAGAATTAGTACTTTTTCGATTACATTATTTTTATAAAATGTCCGATTTGCAGGTCTACGTACCTAAAGGCAGAAAGTGAATTAAATAAAGATAAGATTGGTAAAAAGTTTATTTTATTACCGTCGAATTTAGAAGTTTGTATCGTAATCGGGATGATGACGGCTTGATAAGTTTGTCGTACTGTCGTAACCACCGTATTTACTGCTTGCGTGAGACGGATTGTAGTAATAACCATTCCATTCTGATCGCCAGCTATCGTACATATTGTATTTCTTGTTATCTTGAAAAGGTTTTTCGACCAGTACCTTAAAATCGGAATGATGTGTTAAAATAAATATAAATACTGTTACATATTCTTTTTCCTTTAACCCTAGAACTACCAAGGCGGTCAAAATAACTGGTTCGTCATTATTTATAAAAGTTCTCCAACTTTATAGGAGAGCTGTACAGTAAATATTCCACGGCTACTTTATAAAACGTAAATTACTTAACGCTAAAAGTACCGTTATATCTATTCAAACTTAGATATATTGAATAAGTACTTTGGAATAAAAGAAATCCAAAGACGAACAAGATGATTAATTAAATAATTTAGGTTTTATGAAATAAGAATGGAATATTTACTTCATGGCGCCCCTATGAATTTAGGTAATTTTTGGAAAATAATGGGAACCGGTCATTTTGACCGACTTGGTAGGTTTAGTGTTAACCAGTCAAACGGTACATTTTCAGCACGCAGGTGCTTCCGCATAGGGACATTTAAATGCCCTAGAGCATATACTACTTAAAAACTAACGTAATTTGTATAATCAGCCATCATTAGTGACACCTGCTACTTGAAACAGAGCTTGAAACATTAGAAGCGTTAATTTAAAATTCGAAACAAGCAAATCTTATCCACTGCGTTTGCGCACTCGTAACCACGTGACTGGTTAATTGGTCTTCTTTACCGCAGGATTCCTCTTTTTGAAAGTTCTTATTTAATATATTTGAATATAACAGATTGATATAAGAGATTCATTTCGCTTGGAACCAGAGGTTTTAGGCGGATTCGAAAGCAGTGATTAAAATCTTTTTATGTGATAGATTACAAATGATACCTTGTTAGATGTGGATTCAAAAGATTTATCGTTCCAAGATACGTCTGGGTCAGTCCAAATTGTGTGTACTGGCTTCGAATAATCACTAGATCTGTGGCTCGACAAGTTTTTCGCCACTTCCTCTTCATAAATTGCTGACATGGACGGTTTCAATTTTGAAACATTTTGGCGATTTATTAACTACGGAAAATAATTATCTTTGTACTTATCCATCTCATAATGGTACTATGTTCTTTTGAGACGTTTACTTACAACGGAAATTCCGAAAATAATAATGAAGAGTAAACCGCCAACACCGATCACTATTACAGCAATTGCCCATTGTGGAATTAATCTATCGTCTTTCTCCATGTTTTGTGGGTTACTTATTTTAGGTATCACTGATAATTTACATTATTAGTTAACATTTCATTGAAGTTCCGTATAAATATTTAGTTCGAAGATATGCCAACATACCTACAAAGTCCGTATACTTGGGATCGATCGTGAATGTGCCAAGTTTTATGAAATTTTTGGCTTTCGTTTCATTTCGTCGATTTGTATTGTAAGTTCGTAAAGTATCATGGAAGATTACCTTCAATTCTTGCGTATTAACTTTCTGCTCCAAGTTAAATAACTCGACAAAATAGTCCACCAAAATGCTGCCTTCGCTGGAACAATTCACAAGTTTGTTAATTCAACCGTCAAAATATTTCTTATTCACAAATCAACGTCTAAATTGATTACCTGAACGAATCAATCCTTATATTCTTAAACCACTTCGTCAAAATAGCAGACTTCGAGAAAATGAAGTTCATCTACAAGACAAAATGAAAAACGCAATTGTATTAACATCAGAGAAATTTTCTAATCGAATCTAGAAAGACTCCAAGATTTTACCTCTCTCTCAACTTCATTCGCGAGTTCCTGCCATTCTTGAGTATTTCGATCGAGCAATTCCGGCACCCAGGTTGCATTGCCGATTATTCTGATGGTTCCTGCGATCTCGCACTCGTTTTCGCAAATTCCTGGAGTAGTCGGCCTGGATGTCGTCGTCGTAGTAGTTGTCGTCGAAGTGCTGGAAATCTCCTTTGTTATCGGAACGAGAGACGTGTTTACGGACGAAACCGTAGCGGTTCGTGCAGCTTCCAGCAATTTCTCTATGGAAATCGGCGTAGTGGATGGAGTGGGCCATCCGGTGAATTCCGTAGTGGCTCTAAAATAAAAGATGCATAGCTTAAGCATTATATTCAAATGAAAATAACAGTGCTGCTATCATTTAACACATATGCTTCCAATGGAGATCCTACCACTAACCGGTGGGCGTTGAAGAGATCCAAGGGTGCTTTTTTGCTCCAAGGCAATTTTAGGAGGCGTTAACTCAAAAGTTTGATTAATATTACACATCATCGAATGCATGGTCGAACAAATAATACATTCAGCAAACTAATACGGATTTAAAAATATCTCCTTGTTTTTCCATATATAATATAGTACACTTCACGTAAGAGGGGCACCATCGAATTGATGTTTCAAAAGGGGGGCTATGGCCCAAAAAAGAGGAAAATCTATGGGTTGCATTATTTGAATTCAAGAACGGGTGTCGACGTATTTTTTTAAAGCGGCGGTGAGTAATTTTTTTTGGGGCGGTAAAGCCAAAAAAGATTCGGCATCTATGATTTAATACATTAAATGCTGCGATAGTTATCGGTGATCGGCGCTGTTAAGTTTAACGTTAGAACTACCGGCATTATATCTATTATATTTAACCCCTTGCCGTACCATTTCTTTTCTGACTGATTGCGCAATAACTCCGAATTAATTACTGAAATAACAATCTATCCCTGATTTCTCATATAGCGTATAATTTAACGCAATATTAATGGCATAGAAATAATTTCATCGTACCGTGACTCAATAATATATTTAATTTCATAGTTTTTGAAAAACATCAAAATTTCCTATTCCATTTATAGCGTCACGAGTGTCGCTCGATATTGTACGGCAAGGGGTTAAATAGGCCGAACGAGTACTCTGAAAAAGGGAAATCCATAAGTGAAAAAGACGACCAATAAAGCAATTTAGGTTTCGTAAGATAGAAGTGAAATATTTGCTGCATGGCTCCTCTACAAATTTGACGAATTTTTTGAAAAAATTGAGAACCGGTAATTTCGATCGCCTTAGTAGTTTTAGCGTTTATGAAATTTCTCGTAACTTGTAATCATTAAAAACAATTCAGTCACCTTGTCGGCCATCCTTTCTGTATTTTCGGCATTAGTACTCCATGACCATCGCCTCTCGGGCTTGGCGGTGTGGTAATTTTATGTGCAGGCTTTCGGCCGCCTGGTCGACTGGGAAATATAATTTTCAACCCTCCGGGTTTGGCCGTTGTAAGGGATGCAGAATCCGTCACCACGGAAACAATAGGCTCGGTGGATGTTCTCTCGGGTGGTTCGATATTTATAACTATCTGCGAAGTAGTAGAGGTATTTTTCTTCTTCTCGTAATCCTGCGGTAGTAAGGAAGAAATGTCGAATTTGGATTTCGCAAATAAATCCTGAATCGACTTCACGGATGAAGGTTTCTCTGACGTAACTTCCGTGCTCTTTGACGTCGTAGCGGATGTATCTTTCGTTTTAATACTTTCGTCGCTCTTTCTTTTATCGTAGTCCGATGGTACCAACGACGAAATATCGACCTTAGACTTTGCAAGAATATCGCTCAGCAAAGAATTCTCTGTCGTAGTGTCTTCCTTCTTCAATTTGTATCCTGGCGGCAAGAAAGCAGCGATATCTTGAGCGACCACGCTGCTTTTGGGTTTCTTCGAAGGAGCGGTGGTTGCGGACGTTGCTCTTACTTCCACAGTTTCCGTCGTGCTGGTGCTTGGCCTGCTCGTGCTCTTCGACGGCCACCTAACGGAAGTGATTATTAGTTAATTACAACTTCTATATTTCTATTAACCATACATAAAGTAATTTACCCTTTTGCTACTACGGGTGACTATAGTCACCCGCCAGAAGATGCCACCCATACGCGACGGGTGACTATAGTCACTGGGCACAAAAATGGAGTCAGAAGTTAAGGCAAGTTACGTTCATAGAAAAATTATAAACAAATTGTTATAAACACAAATCATTTTGCTTCTAAAAGTAGTGTCATAACGGCATTTATAACACAAAAGATTTGGCCCCGAATGCTGAAGACTGCACGCGTTTAATGTTCCCGCTTTTGCCGGCGCCCTGTTCCACGCGAAAGGGTTAAAGAAGTACTATCTTCTAAAGCTTATAAATCTTCGACGAAAGAAATGTTTTGTTTTCGGTTGTCATTCGCTCAGCTTAGGTTTATAGAAACGATATTGTGAGAATAGGCGGTGCGAGCGATACTTTCCCCTTACTCCGAGCCTCATATAGTGAGGGACCAGAAACAAGGCACTTGATGGGTAATTTCCTCTGATTCGCCCGACGGATATGGACATCCCTCTCCCTCGTGCATTTTCCATTTTGACGAGCTATTGGCAAGAGAGATCCACACATTCGTTGCGTCGCCATGTGAACGACGAAAGGAGTGTTTTATTTTCGGTTGTCATTCGTCGATCTCAGGTTTCCAGGATCGACATGGCGGGGATAGGCGGTGCGAGAGCAATCACCCCTTCCGTCCCAAGTGCCTTGTTTCTGGTCCCTCACTATACCGCGCGCCTTCTTCGTCATAGCCAAACGGTATAGCACATCATGATAAATCATCATCAACCATAAAATAATGCCCAACCTGAAATTAATCTTCGTCTGTGCCGCAGTCGTGGTGGTTTTCGCGACAAAGTCTCGTGGTAGAAGTTCCTCCAAGTTATCAAGAGTAGTCTCCAGCTGAGATTTCGGCGTGGTGCTCGAGTAATGAATCCTCTTATCGTTATAACGATGCGGTACAAATTTACTGATCACCGGTGTCTTAGCAGTTGTGGTGAATCTCCGACGATTGTTACGATCCCTGTCGCCGAGAACGTCCAACTGCAAAGTATTGCCACCCGTTCTGAATCCACCGACTAGAAAACCACTCGACAATTCCGACTGTACTCGATCGAGCTTGTCGATGATACTCTCGGTAGATTCCGACGGTGGCGACGTCTTCTTCTCCGCCGGGCCATTGCGATTGATCGGCTCCACTCTATCGACCACGGGAAACGATAAGAAACGTGCGCCTGATATGCTGCGACTGGTTTGCACCGATGCCAATATCCTGGACGACTCCTCCGTCGTAACCGTCGGCATTGGTTCTTCCGTGGTTGCCAAAGACGACGGAGAAGGCGGTGATACGACCTGTTCCGTGGTAGTTGGCGAAGAAGTCGTTGGAACGGATATCGTGCCGTTGACGACGCTCTTCGTCGTAACCACGGATACTACGGCTTCGCCGATTAAAATGGAACTATCAGCGGAAAGATTCGATCCTCTACGGGGGTTGAGAAAAGAAAAGCTCTTATCGCTACCCTCCATCGACGAACCCTCCTCGAAGTTCGTCGATGAAACTTGCGAATTCAATTCCTTCTCGTCGATGAGATCCGACGTAGAGGAGTTTGCTTTCCTCAATGATCCATCCAGTGGCTCTGCATTCTCATCCGGTTTCTCCGAGGAATCGCTTTCCTTTTCTTGGGCTTTTTTGTGAATTCGTTCATCCGCATCTACCTCCTCGGTATCCGGATAATCGAGGGTATCGGCGTCCGCTACGAAGTGAAAACAAATATTTCTTTTAGGAGGGACATCGGAATGAAACTCATTAATCAATGAACGCTTGTCTCGTTTACGTTGATCATAGTGTACCCTTGTAATACGTATTACGAAATCGGATTGCATAACGTGAAATACGAAAGGATCGCATTTAGGAGATGCTATCGTATCGTGTTACGGAATTAAACGTTAAATCTAACCCGGCTTGTCGTCAAGGACGGTTTATGACAAAGCAATTTCTAACACTCTACGATCATCCGTTGCCTGTAATTAAACCCTTGCCCTACGATTTCTTTTGTAAATGCCTCCGCAATAATTCAGAATTTAATTGCTAAAGTAAAAATTGATCAGTGATTCTCGATTTACCGTATAATTTAACGTAATATTAATATTACAGGAATAATATTATCGCGTCGTATCTCATTGATTTTATCCAATTGTATAAGTTGATCCAATTTTATAGGTGTGGAAAAACTTGAAAATTTCCTATCCAATTTACCTCATCACGAGTGCCACTCATTATCGTAGGGCAAGGGGTTAAGATTTTTCTACGAATCATTGGATATCAATGTTTTGTATCGCACCTATGGCTTCATATCGAGAACGATTATTGTTCTCGTAATCTTCGTAATAATAATAAGCGTCATATTGACTCGTCGAGGGATCCTCGAGGTAGTCTTCGTCCCTGGAAGAATCCTCCGCTACCGGCGTCGATGGAGTTCTTTCCTCTCTCACCGTTTCGGCGGTAATCTTCGAGAGTTTCGGGTTTCCGGATTCCGTTTCGACGGCCGGCTCAGTCTCGTATTCGTCCTCGTAAATTTCTTCGGCCTCGTCAGCATGCTCGTTTTTCTCCGCGTTCGCTTTCGATGTGTCCATGACGTTGTTCTCGTCCAAAGAATGGTGCAACGTTTCCGCGGGATGACCCGGGGAAGGTGAAACATTTTTCTCTCGTTGCTCGTACACCGAATTCGTTGGTATTAACCGGGAAAATTTGTCCCAGGACTCGGCGTTTCCTTGAAATCAAAGAGAAAATTCGTGAAACAGAATATTATGTGGCTACGGAGGCATGGGATGGGACTCGCAATCAGTGGGACCGATTTCTAATTCATGTCACCGCTTGAAATTTTTTTCCAATTTATTAATTAATTTATCATAGCTTCCATGGTTCGGAAGCCACCTAAAATAGCAGATCTTAGTCAAGGTGACCATAGAAATTGAAATCGGAGCTATGGTGCATAAGGAAATTAATGCGCGGACTTCGCAGTCAGTGAGACTGAGTTTTAATCCTTGTCACCGCTTGAAATTTGTTTCTAATTTATTAATTAATTTATCATAGGTTTGGTGGTTCGAGAGCTATCTAAAACAGTAGATCTTACAATTAGTCAAGGTGACCATAGAAATTGAAATCGAAAAGGAAATCGGGGTTATAGTGGATAAGGAGATTAATGCGCGGACTTCGCAGTCAGTCAGACCGAGTTCTAATCCTTGTCACCGCTTGAAAATTTTTTCTAATTTATTAATTAATTTATTATAGTTTCGATGTTTCGGAAGCCACCTAAAACAGTAGGTCTTAGGCGAAATGACCAAAGGTATTAAAATTGAAAAAAAATTGAGGCTATGGTGGATAAGGAGATTAATGCGCGAATTTTACAGTCAGTCAGACCGAGTCCTAATCCTTGTCACCGCTTGACATTTTTTCTAATTTATTAATTAATTTATCATAGCCTAGATGGTTCGGAAGCCACCTAACACAATAGATCTTAGGCAATATGACCATAGAAATTGAAATCGAAAAGGAAATCGGTGCGATCGACTTCTAATCCTTGTCACCGCTTGAAAACTTTTTCTAATTTATTAATTAATTTATCATAGCTTCCATGGTTCGGAAGCCACCTAAAACAGTGCATCTTAGGCAAGGTGACCATAGAAATTGAAATCGGAGCTATGGTGCATAAGGAAATTAATGCGCGGACTTCGCAATCAGTGAGACCGAGTTCTAAACCCTGTTACTGTTTCAAAATTTGTTTTAATTAGTTAATTAATATATCATAGCCTCCGTAGTTCGGTAGCCAGTTAAAGCAGTAGGCCTTTGGTAAAATAACCAAAGGTATTAAAATTGAAAAAAAATCGGGGCTATGATGGATATAGAGGTAAAGATCTTATTGTTACTAGATGAAGATGAAGTTGAACAATTGGAGCAACGTTATTCTATATAGATCAAATCATTTTCATTTAACTCAAATATTAGCTAATTTAACGACTCACAATTCCATTTGAATTTTCAGTCATCGACATTGCCAGAGAAATTTCCTACAGATGGCGAAATAGTTCGAACTCGGGTCGGTATTTAAAATTCTTAAACTCGAAGCCCGCCACAACCTTTATTTTTCCAGTTTTAAGCGGATTTCCCGATGGAAAATTGCAAGAGAAATGGCAGCTAGGTTGTATTTAATGTAATGACACGCATGAATATACAAATCTTCTCCTTCGTAGATCCAAGCAGCGCATTCCGTGGGAAACTGTCTTGAGCTGCTTCGGAAAGAAAGCGAAGACGCTTTCCAGGATTGTTCTTCTGTTGTAACGCTCCGAGAATTTATTTCACGTTTCTCAGCTGCCGTGGACGCATCGGCATAAAGTAATTCCCGCGAATATAAAAGATACAAAGGTGTAAGAAGATAAGAGAATAAATTTCTGACTATTTTCCGCGCTATTGAATAATTGTTTTACGTACGATCGTTAATGCACTTGAACGGTTACATCGATTACAGTAATAGTAATGAGTGCTCGGTATTTAGATTGCTGCGTGAACGCAACTGATAATTAATTCATCACGAGAAACCGGTAGAATGACCGTGACGAATGAAAGTCTCTCTTGTGTTATGCATTTTTCATGCTGGCTTTTCTTAGCTGCTCTATTAGAAAAAAAGAAGAATAGTGTTACGCTTCTGTTCCGATGGACGTAACGCCAACGATTTCGTATCGAGATCAGAAACACATTTATCGTGTCGTTGTAAATTTAACGATCGATAAATCAGGATTTCGCGAAGAGAAAGGTCCACGTTTTAAAATATACGATGGATATTCGATAGTGTCGGTGATTATGAAAGTCGCCTAAGTCATAAATCACGGGATATTATACGGTACCATATAACGGTCGTATTTTATTTCCGTTGCAATTACATTATCAATGTAAATACTATCGGAAAGATATCTTGCATGTTTGACATTAATTTCATAGAATATTTTTACGATAGACGATATAACACAAGCCGTTAAACTTGAAGGTGGTACAAATTTCTTTCCCATGTTGAGATATTTGTAAGTTCGTACAAAAAATGTATGCTATAACATGTAATTTGTAACATTTAATTTTTTCTATTGATATTTCATTCGGTTTACTTTGACATTTGAAATGCAGAAAGGAGATATATATGTTTAGTTAAAATTAACTTAAGCACACTTTCTTCAAAAATGGATTCATAACACTTTCGAAAATAACAGCTGAAATGTCGATTTACGTATCGATTTTTTGCCTCGATAGATGGAGAAAGATAACGCTACCCAACGTAAAAAATGGTGAAGAATCTTATCAGCTCCGTAGTCTATTAAAGCGGAGATGTTTATTATAAATAAAAGTCGTAAGATAATAGCAATTGCATCGAACGACCGCAAACCATGAAGCCGCAGATTCCCGCGCGTATTCTTACGATCAAATTTCTTAACCGTTTGATTCATGTTGGCAGCTTTGAGATACTATCGATTAATGTCCGCGGACAAATGTATCGATCGCTGGCGCAATTCGAAATCGCTTATACGGCCGGTACCAGTTCGTATTTTCTATGGAACTTGTTCGATACTTTCACGATAGGACAGCAGGAAGTGCCTGGTCGAATTCTAACGGGTGTACGTGCACGAAAGGAGCGAAAAGTCGCGCGTGCCAGGCTTGGCCAACGAAGTTTGCAAATAACGAGTCGAGTGCGTCGAGTGCAGCCGTTCTCCTTTCGATCGTCCTTCGACTTGATCGCTCCTACTCTCGACGTACGTTCACACGAATTCTTAACTTCCCGCCGTTTATCGACCACCGTCTTTCTTTGTGTATGGTAACATTTAAATACGGTCGATAAAAGAGAGACTTTGCGAAGGAAAGTATTATAGGGCTATGGTGGCTAAGGAGGTATAGGCTGGGACTCGCAATCAGTGGGACGGGGTTCAAATCCCCCGTCACCACTTGAAAATTTGTTCTAATTTTTTAATAAATATATCGTACCGTCGATGTTTCGAAAACCACCTAAAGCAAAGTAGGTCCTAGGTAAAATGATCCATAGAAATTGAAATCGGAAAGGAAAATCGGAGCTATGATGGGATAAAGGAAGTTAAACGCGAGGATTCGCAATCAAGTAGTAGTTAGTTTTAGAGTAAGTGAGACCCCGAGTTCTCTAATCTCCCCCCGTCTCGCTTGAAAATTTGTTCTAATTTAGTAATTAATATATCATAGCCTAGGTGGTTTGGAAACCACCTAAAGCGGTGTGGTCCTCGGTAAAATGACCATATAGGAATTGAAATCAAAAAGGAAAGTCGGAGCTAGTTAAAGGAGGTAGTAAACGCTTGGATTCGCAATCAATGAGACCGAGTTCCTCTAATTCCCCGTTCTGCTTGAAAATTTGTTCTAATTTAGTAATTAATATATCATAGCCTAGGTGGTTTGGAAACCACCTCCTAAAGCAGGTGTAGGTCCTAGGTAATATGACCATAGCAATTGAAATCGAAAAGGAAATTGGAGCTCTATGGGTGGGTAAGGAGAGGGGCAAACGCGCGGATTTTCGCAATCTGTGGGACCGAGTTCTAATTCCTGCCACCGTTTGAAAATTTGTTCTAATTAGTTAATTAATATATGATAGCCTTGGTGGTTCGGAAACCACTTGAAGGAGTAGGAGGTCCTAGGCAAACTGATCATAGGAACTAAGGTCGAAGAAAAGAAAATCGGCGTTGTGGTGTCTAAGGGTATGCGTGAGGTATGGTATGGTTTGTTAATAACACACCTTGCTTTCGCAAGGAGACTATAATGCTTGGAATCAAGTTATATTGTATTAGTTACTTGAGCTGTTTCTACGACAAGAATCGAAACTAGCATGAAAGGTCGTAGATCGTAACTAGATCGTACAATTAAAACACCAAAAGAATAGTGAAATTGTAGTACATTAGAAAGACTGCCACAATTCTCCTCTCATCCTACACTTATGTGCTTGATCCGTCCATCACGTATCTCATTGTCCAATTCAATTGTTTGCATAAGTCCTGAAGTATCTACTTTCGATGCAACAAAACAATGCAATCCCCGCTGCTTTGTTTCTTTTGCTACAGGTGCTATAAAAGTACACGTTCGCTACATCTATCAAAGCACTTGCGTTTTCTCCCAAGAACCGGGCAAAAGTGTGAGTGGCGTGACCTCGC
This sequence comes from Cerceris ruficornis, assembly GCA_963989415.1. NCBI lineage: Eukaryota > Metazoa > Arthropoda > Insecta > Hymenoptera > Crabronidae > Cerceris > Cerceris ruficornis. The sequence continues at coordinate 10,761,924 of OZ022518.1, read as the reverse complement.
ACGATTTCAGATCGATTAAGAAAACGAGCGGCCCCCTCTTTATCGATATCTCTGTCTCGTTCTCTCTCTCGATATAACGTAAAGCGTCGGGAAATATCGCCGCTCACGTATTGCCGCGATATTTTGAAATAGCAAGTCCTGTGCTTATTGTACCGTGACTTTCCTTATCTAACGTAAATGTAAAAGGCGAAAGATCTACGTTTCACGCAGCACACCATGGGTGTGCCATTTTCTGGCCTACAATCTTAGTGAAAACGATGTCTAAATACGACTCACACCTCGTCGGTTATTCGATGTTCGAAATGTACTTTCTATCTTTGCATACGTGAAGATATTATTATTGTCATTACGTGCAATTAATTCCGACGACGTTGAAACAGTGTGAGAACGACGCTTAAATATTTCATCGTTTCTCTTTCCTGCCAACTAATGTCTTTTCTTTGCTTTTGTGCTTTTAAGATAGAGCTGCAATTTGTTGTTTCTGTCGAAAGAAATTTTTTTACCGCTTCTATAAACAATTTAATGAAAGTCTGACGGCGGGTGATTTGAATATCATTCGAATTAATGCTTGGAAAACGACTGAATAAGTAAGATAAAAAGTAGTATGCGATTAAAATGAGAATTGACAAACTTTCTCTAACTCGGTAGTTTCTTTTCAAGGTTGATGAAAGCCGAGAAAAAGAGCTGAATCACTTGCTTTTCTAATCTTATATTAATTACATTGCTACTAAAAAAAACTCGATCTGTAGATACTTCTTTTATATTTTCATCTTTCGATTTGACGGTTGAATACATGGTAAATCTTGTAACATTCCACGAAGTTGCATTGACCGTTAGCAGAGCCATAAAATATGGTGTTACACAGTAATCCTTTCCTCGAACGCAGACGCCAAAACTATGACGAAACGACGTCGTTTTTCATGGAAATCAAACGAGAAGACTCATCTATAACTGTTACTCATCTAAACCGTAAAACGTGAGAGAGTGATAGAGCAATTCGGTTAAAACGCATTCTTCGGATGAGTCTAAGACTATTTTTGGATCGCGGATTTAAATAACACGGTAGAATTGTTCGTTTCTCTTTCCGTGGGAAAAAGTTCCCTCGAAGTAAGAAGTAATAATGCCATAGTAAGAAGTAACCTCGCATGATCGAAGATTTTGTATAATTTAATTATGACTTTGAAACTCATGCAATTATAAATCCATTTACAAAGCCCAGATTGAAGTATTTTACTGGTTATGATATTTTTCTGTTTACGTGCATTACTCTGAGTCACAATGTAAAATAACCGGAATAATGTAGCAGGAAAAGTACGTCCGTTTCGGGAATCGGAATGATCGACTGGTTATTACGTCGAATAACCGGAAATCAAGTTTGGCAATCATGCGGACCATTTACGTATGCAATTTTGACTCCATTGTGTTCGTATTATATCACGATCTACCGTATTATGTATTGAAAGGATCCATTGGCTTCAACTCATTACAAAATTGTATCTGCACCGCAACGTTAAATTTATCAAATTTTCAATTGTATTTTCATTTGTTCAACGATATCTTCTTGCAACATCCTTATCAAGCAAATTCTTCAAGAATATTATTTAAATATTATCGTGATCACTTAGACGCTATATCCAAGCAAATGCAAGTACCATTTATGCAAATTACGGATCACAGTTTCTCCAGTAGATCCAGACAGTCATACACTGTCAGTTTGGCGCCGGATTACATAAATGAGCTATCCACCCTATCCACCTAATCCCCTCACGCTTACGTTGTCACCCACAAATCCTGTCACTTCTTCGTTATCAATCATTCCCAATCCTTTTTTCAATACATTCAACAATTCCCGGTATGAAGTTACACGGAATATCGTAAGTTCCAACACCTTCATCTCAAACCTTAACCATGTGCATCTGTGAGCGAAATATTTCGCGGATGACGGTTGTCTTAAATCACCAACTGCAGAATATTCCGCCCTGTGCAATGTTAAACTACTGCGCGTGGAAATGCACGGTACTGCGGTTCTTCTGCCATATGTAGGGCTATGATGCAAATGGGTTAAGATTATCTCAACGCATATGCTCCCAAAGCTGTTCGCAATCGTTTCGGTGCACTGTCCATGAAAGGCTCGCACGATTACGTATCGTCAACGCTCTCTGACGAGAAGAACGCGAAACAGAATCGTACACTCGAATTCGCTGTATCAAAGTGACCGCGTATTTTTATGTAAACCTACCTTCTTGACAGTTCGAGCCAAGGAAGGAACATACGAGGAGTAAGCACGTCAGGATCACGTCGATAGGTCTCGCATCGTTATGTCTACACCTCGACATCTTTCACGGCTTGTATCACACTTCTGTCGCGACACTTTTGTATCTGTTATCGAGGCAATTCGCCCGACACTCAGGGAACGATTCTCATCGTAACGTCGCCGTAGCCGGCAGTTTCGCGGGACGTTGATGTGCCGTCGTATTTTGTTTTTTTTTTTTTTTTTTTCGTCGTTACCAAGGTGCACCAGGTAGAAGCATCCTCTCGAATCAACGTGAGACGATATCGCGAGCACGGCGCGCTTGTCACTGGCTACGGGTGGCTACGGGTAGAAAGCAAAATCCCACTTTCACTTGGTGGTCGCGCGCCTCGCGAGGCGGAGCTGGCACGCCGAGGCCATCGAGATCTCTCCCTCTCCTTTCTGTACCATGGCTTCTCTCTGCCTCTATCCTTGCGTCTTTGTACGACTATCAACGCGAGAGGGACCGGTACTTAGAAAAATCCGGGGACGAGTTTTCGCAAAAATTTGAGAACACACAGGCCGACGGTGTCGGTTTCTTCCTCCGTTCTGTAGCCCATGTTGAAAGAATAGTTGGGGAGAGATTGCTGAAAGGAATGGTGGAATCTCTTAGATCGTCGAGAGTATTTGATTGAATTTTTTCTCGATTTATCTGTTATTTTTAATTATTCCTCGTATTTGTTAGATATCGAGGGACTTAATTAGATTCTTTGATTTCATATGGGGGAAATAGGGGAGATAAAGTCCGGCACTTACGTAATGGTATTTCCTGTGATGTTCAAATTCTGATGTATCATCTTTCGCGATGAGAATCGATTATTGCATGTATCGGTAGATTCTCAGAGTTAATAGAAAGTTTCGTGGAGATTGTTTCTTTTTTTTTTTTTGATAATGGATCTCCAGGAATGTGGCTCGAGAGTGTCATAACACGGGCGCGTCCTTCGCTGAGACCTTCGTAAACATTTTTTTCGACTCGATTTTATCCTGTTGGCGCACGTTCGTTAACCCTTACCGACCGGGAACGACCTTTGGGGATCGGCGTTACGACGAATTAAAACTGATTCACATCCGGCCGGTAACCGGATAAACCCGAGGGGAAAAAGACGAGCAAGGTCAGGAGAGCTAGAGAAAGTAACATCGTGATGCAATAAACTCAATGAAGATGCCTCTAATAGCTCCTAGATTGGTGCCGTAACGACTGTAGAGCAGGAGGATTAAAGCAACGAACGTATATATAGTTGCATGAGTTATCATTTTAAGAATGATGCAACATTTTAGCTAAATTTTGAATCACTGAAGCTAAGATACATTAATTAGTAATTTAGCAAAAATTTATCAGTGGTGACTGGGGGTTGGACTTCGGCCCACTGATTGCTATTTGGAGCCTTTAACTCGTTATCGCCATAGCTTCAATTTATTTGCATCTAATTGTGACGGTCATTTTACCCAAGGCCTATTGTTTCAGGAAAATTTCGAGCCACCGAAGCTGAGATATATTAACCCTTTATGGGCCCGTGTAAATTTAAAGTAACACAAGACAAATCTAAGATTTTATTCTTCAAAGTCAATTTTTTAACGTTGTCAAATATTACAATTTAGTTCTTAAAGATTATGAAATTCTTTACAATTCAATGTTTCGAAATCAAGTTAAATATATCATTTGTAACAGTATTTTTATCATTTTTTTGTTGTGCTGTCGTGCAACAGATCTTCAGATTCCGCAGAAAATTCGGACTGTAGAGGGTTAATTACTAATTTAGCAGAAATTTGTCAGTGGTTACTGGGAGTTGAATTCCGGCCCCTAGTTGCGATTTGGAGCCTTTAATGCTCCTTACCGCCGTAGCCCTGATATTTTTGGCTTTAATTGTTATAATCGTTTCGCCTCAGATCTATTGTTTGATGTGAATTCCGAACTATCGAAGCTAGGATATATTAATTACTAATTTAGCAGAAATTTGGCAGAGCTTTGGGGGGTTTGTGTTCGGGCCCACTGATTGCGATTCGAAGCCTTTAAGTCATTATTGCCATAGCCCCGATTTTTTTGCCCCTAATTGTTATGGTCATTTTGCCTAAGGCCTACTGTTTTATATGGTACCCGAACCACCGAAACTAAGATATATCAACTAGCACTTTAGAAGAAATTTGTTAGAGGTCACAAAGGAAGATTGAACTCTGACCCACTGATTGCAAGTCCCAGCTTTTAACTCTTTACCACCACAGTTCTCAGGAAGGTACTGAAAACGTCTTTACGTTAGTAGTCGGTATTGTCGATAACGTTGAATGTTTGATTACCAATTTTACTTATTTTTTACATGTTCAAAAAATATGAAACAATAAACATGTTTGCTCGAAATTCAGCCTCTTCCAGAATAGTTTCACATAGGTGCACTTTCAAATTTAAAGTTATTATTAATTAAATGAAAATGAAAATGTTGAGCTAAATTATTCATAAGTTCAATGTCTGAGTAACTCAACTATACATATTCTTTCTCCGATAAATAATAGCTTTGTGGCAAAAATAATCCACTTTTCTTCATCTGCTATTTGAATATTTTGCCAATGCAAAACTTAACAAATATAGATTTAGTATTTGATAAATCGTGGCAGTTTTTAAATAATAATATTAGACAGACACATATCACTGTTTTTCAATCTTTTATTTCACTGCAGACTCGTGAAATATTCTCGTACCTTCGACTATGGACCAACCGCTAAGTTTAAGTTGCCAATTTATATTCTCACTGAGTTAGCAGGAAGTGCAATGCACCGGTCTCGATTGTAACGGTAACAACGACGAATATATAATATGGGTTTATGTACGGTATTCGTTTCGTGACAATGCCATGGTAATTCCAGGCGGAATAACTCAGGTCTGGATGTTCTTAGTCACCTCTAAAAGCGTAGACATTTAATGCCAGTTGATATAACATCATATGAAATTAATTAAAAGTTGCCAAGATTTCTCATCAATTGATCTCGAAATCATTCGATGATTACCATTAAAGATTGCATAATCTAAAGAAAAACTATTAACTGCATGTTGTTTTTCATCCTGATATCGAAACTATGTTAATTTTCATTTTAAAAAAATTATATTTGATCCGAAAAAGATAAAACACGAGTTGTTAGTAGTTTGACAGATGTTAAACAATTTATGTGTAATATTAATTGCACTTCTTTTTTCGTATATGCATTCATTTCCTGCTTGTTTCGTGTTCTGGCATTGAAATCTCCGTGGATATCTGCTGGCATTGAAATCTCCGCGGATATCTGCTGGCATTGAAATCTCCATGGATATCTGCTGGCATTAAAGTCTCCAAAGTTCATATCCCGTATCTCCTACATATATTATATATAATATGGATATAATATCGCAGATAACTTTTGTAAATATTTGTAATATATTTTATTTACTTACGGTTCGAATTCTGTAGGAAGAAAAATACTATCTACAGGCTGTCCGGTTGCGGAAATATAAGTTTATAATATAATTTGCTAACATGCAGGTAGTTTATTATACTTTTATTATGTACATTATAATATCTATGATAATATTACATATCATGTATATTATGGTATAATCAATAATTTCGACTTTTGAGACAAATAATCCATTGGATAATGATTTTTTAATGATTTGAATCTTTCACCTCGCGTATACGATGAGGGCATATGAAATGATAAGTATGCTTCGTTGTTTACGTGCATGAAAATTGCTTCTGCAACGAAATAGAATGTTAGGAACAAAACTTATCTGTAATTTATGCAAATAATGATAATATTTTCGTGAAATTTATAACAATTTCACTGTCTTACAGATATGTATCTTATATATGTATGTTCATTCAATGCTAAATGGTATAATTTTTTGTTGTGACAATTTTCGTTCTTTATTTTTAAGCCTAGAAGTGTTACTAACACACACGTACATACGTAATCAATATTGTTGTTTTTTTTTATATATATATTTTTGCAAGCAATCGTGCAATTACATTTACTTTTGCGTCTCTTGGCACTTCTAGAATCAAGCGATTAAATTTTGTACTTTTACTAGTCGTAATTTACAATCATACTTTAATTGAACAAAATACTTACGTTCGTTTATCCGCCGAATTACATGCGAGGGAAATAGTTTGAAAATTGTACTCCTTAAAAATATCTTGCACGATTGTCGTACGTTATGGTTTTCTTTTTTTTTTATATATATAAGAATTAAATCTTCATTATATCTAATTTTAATTTCATATCATATAAATTCACTGCACATTTTTTTTTAAACTACTCGAGATAGAGTAACAAACAGTGGCTGTTACTGTTCTCGTGCCATTTTCATACAAAACATTCACAATAGGGGTGTTTATGTAACAAACCTGGATAAAATATGTATAAAATTCGTACTTTATGGTATTACATGATATCGATGGCAAATTTCTTTGAATTATTACCTATTTAATTGTTAATCAACAAATAATATGCTTACACTATGGCAACTTTACAGTATGACACACATATTTAGCTGTGTGGAATTGGCGTTAGTTTTATTGAATCCTATAATTACAGGCGATAATCATCTCGTGTGTAAAGTACTTCAATTCAACTACAGCTATAAATTCAATTACTGATTTCTTAATTGGACACCATATGTATACCATGCTGGCCTCACTTTAGCTAAAACAAAAAATTAAGTATTCCGAATTCATATACTTTTCGGTATCCATTAAGTATTTAATATCTTACTCTTCTAATCGGAGTAATAATTACTTTGTAGTTGGTCTTCTTGACGGTTCGGAAGCTGTAGGTGGCGGAGGCGGACCCCTACGTGCTAATTCCTCTAAGTATCCCATCAACAAACGAGTCCTTTCCGCGGCCGCAGCCTCGAGAACAAGGAATCGCCGGTCCTTCCTTAAAATTTCCTCGATTTCCGCTAAACATGCAGTATTCTCTTGTACTTTCTTATAAGTTTTGTCGGTAATAAGTTTCGTCTCCTAAAATTAAACGTTAATCGAGTCGATTAAAATCACCGGTTAAAAATTGTCCATTATAGAATTCCCTGAGGCAGCAACAATGTATTTTCCAACTTACTTGTAGAAGTTCTCTAAAGTCAGCTTTGGCAGCAACAAGTTTGTCCTTAATATATTCCTTAAATTCTTTCTCACATTTCTGCAAAAATAACATGCAATTTATACAACAAAATTATCATCGATATCATTTTCATATAGATTTTGTACAAAATTGTTATTATATACCCGATCGCTAGACGAAAATTTAATGTATCTAGGATCATCTTTCAATAATTTTTTGATATCTCTCCAGGAAGCAGTAAGTTCAGTGGAAGCTCCCACTTCGTCTAGGAGCTCGCGAAATTTGTCACGTTTTTTGCGGCCAAGTTGCTCGATGTGCTCGTTAAATAATCTTTCCTTCTCCTCGCGATCCAAGCTTTCGGCTAATTCCCATCTGTGATCCTTTCGCAGCTGACGTTTCGCTTCTCGCCACGCAAGATCGCCATTTCTCACCTATCGCATTAAATATACGTTAAACAACAATCCAGCATATTTATAAAATTGTCAAACAATTTTGCACAACGGAAAACAAACCAGATCTGCAAGAAGGGCACTAAAGTGTTGCACAGCTTCGGTATGACGATGATGCTGTCTTTCTTTATCTCTGTCACGAAGATGAGTAGCGAGAGTCCTTTGTACTTCTCTTTCCCTCTCTCGAAGACTCGCTTCCGCTCTTCTTTCACGCTCTCGTTTCTGTTTCTCGCGATCTTCTTCCGAATCTGATCGTTCGTCCGATTCTTCCTTCTAATTAAAAATACGTCATTTCACATTATTTTATTATACTCAACATTTTGACATCGTTCCAACAGAAATATAAATGCTCACATCATTTTCCCTCTTTCCAGCTTTCTCGTTACTATCTTCAACTTCTCCAGTCTCTTTCTCCAAAACCGTCTCCTTTTTCTCCTTTCCATTTTCTTCCGCCGGTGCTTCGCTTCGTCGCTGCTTTCTATCCTTCGTACTATTATCCTTCTCGGACCTATCCTTCGATGATTTTTCCTTGTACTTATCGGTATCCTTCCTATCTCGGTCTTTCTTGTCCGACTTATGATGGTCTTTGTCCCTGTGCCGGTGGTCTTTCTCCTTCTCCTTTTCCTTCTTTCTCTCCTCCTTTAGCATACGAACGTAATCTCTAAACCAATCTTCCCTCGTGGTCGCTGACTCTACGACTCTGTACCTCCAATCTGATTCCAATTTTTTCTTACAATCACTCCAATGCGAATGTCTGTCGATGTCTTTGTGCTCACGTAGCATCGCTATGAATTCCTTTTTCACCTGAAATACATTCATCATAAAAGTTTTCATCGCTGAAGAATAATCACTGTTTGCTTACACACTATTATACAATTTGTTGTATTGAAATTGAATTATTCTTGTTTCAGTTCTTTTTATATGTATAATATAAATATTGTATGTCATGCACGCTTAAGATTTTCCAACCAATATCATTACACGTTCAGCCACATTACAATCACTTTGACAATATATTATAAAATTAATGACTTGTAATGTGGATTCAAACTATTTCAACTTGCAAACCTTTTAATTGGTTTTCAAACTACATTTTCGTTAGGGGTAGAAGAAATAGTCATTCATGTTCGTTCGTGTCAGGAGGTATCACAACGTTTAAGGGCTCTACTTGTCGGAATTTTTTTTTTTTTTATGAAATAAGCTGCTCGTGTTTGCTGAAAAAAATTATACTTATTATTCCTGTAAAAGTGGTTATACTTTTTTTTGTGTTCAACCGAGTCATCATTAAACGTATTATTCGATGTGGAAAAATAATTGTTACATAAGAGAGGAATACATAGAGGAATGAGATTAAAAGATTATTTCCGTTGTTTAATGATGAGACGGCGTACGAAATAGATACAATTTTTAACCGCTGCCCTTTGCTGAAAAGAAGAAAATGGTTAGTAACGTGAACGCGCGATTTTGAAGACACCGGAAGCTCTTTTTAGCCGTTCAAATTACGAAACGAGGTTTTTAATTTTGCCGTTTTCACTTTCCTACTCGTCTTTCGTCGAACACCATTTGTAAATTCCAAGTATTCTCTACTTTCGTTACTGCTACGAGACATTCTATGATGACAACATCCAATGTGAATATGATACGACAAAACATATTCCTCCGATCTTAAGTATATTAAACTAAGAAAATTTTGCATTAATCACATAAAATAAACCCGAATGAAGCTCTCCGGTGATGTGAAATATCTTTACTTACAATTACGTAGAATTGCCTTGTAACGTATATGTCATTACGTGTCTTACAAGAAAGTTGAGTAAAAAATTTTCTTAATTTATTATATAACAATGTCTTAATGTACTTAATTTTATTATATGTTTAAGGTTCCTTTTTTTTAAATTATACTTTACGTCTATAAGTCTTTACTTAAATTCCCATTGCGTAATTTGTGAACGACCTACAACTTTGACGAGACAATAATAATTTCTTGTCATATCCGGATAAACTGAACACACGTTTGTCTCACAATGAAAAGACGACTAAAGTTCCTGGCACGTTTTGCTCTTGAAATTGTCATTATAGCTGTTACTCGAATCCTGATCCTACAAAGTTTTGAGGCAGTAAGAAGTTTGTGCCATGATTGTTCAAGCAACTTCCATCTAAATATAATTGTAGCAAAGTCCACTTCTATTATTCGTAAGACAAAAGCAGTCAAGGTTCTCAGAAGTAATACACAAACCGAAACTCTTTGTAAAAGCACACTCGTTCTACTATCTCATTTTACTCATATTCTTGCTTCGAGTCTCTTGTTATTATTTATCGAGATCTTCAAGAATCAAATAATATACTTCGATTGTTTATTAGAACACAATTTATATTGTGTTTCTCACTGCGTAAATTAAAGAATTATTTATAAGCCAATAAGATCAAATTTTGCAAACTTTTAATATACGAACGTCTGCTGTGCGTTTAAAACTTAATATGCCATGTATTGACATAAGAACAACCATTAAGAAGGACCAATTCTTTGCAGCAAACATTTCCTTTTTTCTAACACAAAAAATTCGAAATCTACTTCCACCATAACTGACAAAATATTCTCCAGAACTCATACAAGACTGATACCAAATGCTATAGATTGCTATACGTAATCAATGAGACTATATTTTGCGCCATCAAACGAATAAATGAATGATTGAATTTGTTCTTATGTTGATACATCGATCATGGATACTTTGGTAGCTTCTTTCAAAGTAAATAACGGTTCTTTAAACTCCGAAAAAGAAAATAAGATCTCCGAGATACGTCGAAAACTAATGCTACCATCAAAGCCGGGCACCATCTGCCATTCGTAATAAATGAAATTTGATATAATTCTTTTGAAACTGGTTTTGATTCTGGGGAAAAGTTAATCTTTTGAAGTAACGAGGATTACGAGTAATATACAAATACCGAGTTCGTTCATTCTCATGACTCTGCTTTGGAGTAAAGAATGCGGCGCGCGAGGGTGTGCCAACTGTGCCACGCAGTGTAGGTGGGGATGGTAGATGACATCATCCATGCCACCAACCAGCTTCAGAACCAAGCCACTCCACAAACGGAACCTGTCCTGCCTGCCTCCTGACTGAAGTGGAGAGTTCAGAACACATAAGTACATAAGGAACCGTCACATACTAAGATTTTATTCTCTACATCTCCCATCTTACAGCTACAAAACTTTTTCTCTATCGAGCAAATCTACTGGAGTAGAGAATTATTAGAGAAACTTCTCCTGGTATGTGTTCTTCAGCCGTTAATTTAGGAATTCATAATACATAATCTTACAAGTGGAACAAAATAGTTAACATACCTATGGAAGCTGAAAGAATAATTAATTATCGCTGAAAATACAAAGTTCATTATACATTACTTTAAGAATCCTGTCCCGATTCGGAATGGAGACACTGATATCTGTCTATGCGGTTCTACGTTTCTTGTACCATAACACATCGTGAAGCATCGTTCGATAATGGGATATAATAATGTTTTGGAACAATGAAACAATGGAAATTTTGTTCACACAGAAGTGTGGTTGCTGAACAGAGGCTCTTTGTTCAGCTCATGTATAGCTTATCGCGGATACGCTGTATTTATGTTCTATTTGATAATATCTCCGTAAAGCACTATGTGATTTCTTCAAACAAAACTGAAGATGCATGGATGAGAATGTTAGTGAGGTTTGGCATGGAGGAGGAAAAGGCTTATTGGGTATTTAGCTTTGATGAGACTTTATCGTAAGACTTCTTCTTTAAATATAGAGAATAAAGGTACATTATACATTAAACATCAAACGTGAAAGGAACATTGTTGTAAAAACGTGTAAGCTGCGTTCATAGACACTTTCCGATATCTTCAATAGACATTTTCGAAATTTTCGTAAGCATTTCTTGTATACAGAAATAATTGCAAGTTTTCTAAGTCGTACCTTAATTCTCGATTGTTATATTCTGTTACTTATAGAAATTAATATGTTTTTAGGATACCCTGTCTTACTTATGATACCGAATGTTTAAGGTTTTTTACAAATCTGATACTGTAGCGCGAATCCTGAAAAGTAACGTTTACATTGTAACGATATCAATGTGTTAAAAAAAATGAAAATACCTGTTCTCGCTTCGCTGTTTTTTCCTCTTTCTCCCGCTTTCGCACTTCCAGTAGGTATTCGTTGAAAAGGCTTTCCCGCTCGCGCATCTTTTCTACATTCTTAAACCGTTCATCGCGCCCATATTTCTGAGCAAAATCGCTAAATGACGATCTGTATACAGAAATTATCCCATTACAGATACAAGCGGAACAATGGACGATCAATGTGATATATTCTGAAGCGCGATCATTGCATCGTGTACGTACTTCCCATGAAGACCAGCCTCTTCGAGAAGTTTCTGAAATTGCTCCTTCCGTTCCTTCATTTTATTCCTCTTTTCCCGCCTCTCTTCCTCTGCGCGTTCCTTCACGTACTTCTCGAAAACTTGTTTCCTCTCCTTCGACGTCAGAAGCAGATAACGGGGGTCGAAGACGATCTTATGAAGCTCTTTTTCCCAAGTACTAAATGCGGACACCTGTTAAAGATTCGTAAGTATGATTTAACGTTGATTTTACCATTTCGAAATTTGAATGGTAAGATTTAATGTGTAAGACTTTACATCCTTTTCGGCAAGCATGTCTCTGAATGACTTGATCCTCGTTTCCAGTGGAACAATTGCTCTTTCCCTAGCCGCTCTGACTTCTGCTTCTATCGCCGCTTCTTTGCCGATATCTATAGTTTTTTTACCTTCCTTTTCCTCCTCCTCTTTCGGTGCCGTAGCTTAAAGTAAGAGAATGTTGTTTAAAATTATCAACATTAATGATCAATTAAATATGATATTTTAATTCACCTTTAACTTCTTCCTGCTTCATCTTTTTAGCTGGCGTTGGCTGATCCTCGTCGCTGCTTTCGCTCGTATCCGACTGACGCACGGGTTTCGTTGTACCTAACGCGTCTGGAGGAGTAGACACCATTTTGTCGACATCCTGACGACCGATAAGATCATCGGGTCTTTCCCAGACTGAAATTCGCGAAGAAGGATTGTAGAAAAACACGCGTCCATCGCCCGTCCATACGACACACCTAATGGATGATTTACAAATTAATTCGTCGTTCGAATAACGAAGGCAGTATCATTTTGATGAATGTTAAAAGGTGTACCAAGGTGTCCCGGGCACTGGCGTACTAGAGATTGGTCTAGATTTATCTTGAGGTTTTGCAGCCTCTTTAGGTAATATTTCTTCTTTCTTCGGTTTCGCGTTATCCGGTTCCTTTGTACTATCTTTGGTTTCATGACTACTTTCCGGTTGCTTCTCTGGTTTCACGGGTTCAGTCGTAGCGGTATTATTAGTAACAGCTGGGGTAGTTACAGGAGTACTCGTCGAAGTAACAGCCGCTTCTTCTGCTTTTTGCCGTAATGCTAATTTTGCACCTATCAAAACGATTATTTACACGAGACATTTGTATTGCGAACACACATTACGATGATCATACGACGAAATCTATATAAACAAGTATACTTTCAAGATCCTTTAAAGCTTGCGGTTTTTCCCATACGGATTCTCCGGCTTTACTATTATAATAATACAGCCTGCCGTCTGGAGCACGATGTTCTGTCCATACCATAGCAGATGCCACTAATTCTGCATCAAGCTGTGCCAATATAGCGGGATCCTCTGCTGGAGTTTGTGGTGTCATCACTCCGTGTGGCATTTGTGGCATACCTAAATAACATCATTTTTATTCTTCTTTCTTCTATCAAGATAGAATTCTTGATAGAAACAGTTTATCGCATACCCCAATTTGCTTGTGGTGGACCGTAACCTCCAAAAGGTTGAAATCCTGGCGGCGGCATACCGAAAGGAGCTCCTCCAAATTGCGTTGCAATTGGGCCACCGAACTGATTCGGCATTCTATGTTGCATTGGTATCATGTTCGGGGGTGGCTGCATCATATTTGTGTTTACAGCAGGCGTATTCATACTTGGAGTGGTAGAACCGGTCGCGGATGCATTTCCTGCGTATGAATCATGTAACATTTCGAATTTTTGAGTAGATGTTTCTCATTTCACTTAATGATGTCGATTTATAAGAGGTAAAAGTACGTGTTTCAATACCATTTGTTTGAGTTGTGTCAGTCGGTTGAGAATTAACGTCCGGTGCTTCCCCAAGAGTAGGAGGTGGCCCTGTACCTGGGGGCGCAGTACTAAGTTGGTTAATAGCATCTGTATTATTAGAAGAGGATTGCTCACTTCCTTGGGAGACTCTATTTTCATTAATTTGATTTGGTGTGCTACTTGTGGAAGTGGGAGTAGTAGATGAAGCTGCTTGCTTAGATGCCCCATGCACCAACTGCTCTATCTGTAATGAAAATTAATTACATTTTACTGTCGCTATTTAAACGTAACAACGAAAAATAACTTGTTATTAAATATTTAACAAATGACTTTACACACCTGATCCTGTACCATGACCTTAACATTTGGTCCCTCTGGCTTTGTCCATGTGGTTTCCCTCGAACGAATATTATAATAATATGGCTTCCCATCCGGTGTTTTCGTCTCTACCCATACCTCTCCATTGAGATCTAAACCTGGAATGTTTGCTTGCTGTTGCGATTGCTGTTGCGGTGGTTGCTGCTGACCTGGAATCTGCCATAATGAATTTGCTTTATTAACAATTTCTGTCCTATAGTTTAACAATTAAACGATCAAACTGTTACGTTGTTCATATTTGGTGGTCCCATTCCAGGAGGTGGTCCGTAAGGCCCTGGTCCTGATCCAATAGGTCCATTCATCATGTGCGGTGGTGGCTAATTGTATGAAGGATAATTCACAGATATTATTAAAAGAATACAAAAAGCTGAGGGATATGGAAAGTCAACAATTACCATCCCCGGAGGTCCCATGATGTTCGGCGGTCCCATTAGATTCGGTGGCCCCATAGGTCCCCAGCTAGGATCGAACGGCGGCGGTCCTCGAAAGCGTGGTCCAGCAGGTCCAGGTGGACAATTCGGCCTAGGAGGACCCTCAAACGGATATCCATTATTTGCCCCACGAAACATCGGTCCGCGTGGTCCAAATCCTCTTCCTCTAAACCTTGGAGGCCCCCCTCTCATGGGGAAATCAAACCCACCTCTGCCACGACCCCTTGAATTATTATTACATATCGTGACCATATACTTTACGTACCATACGCATGAATCATTTACCCAACTGTAGAAAACATCTTTGTTACATGATTTACAAAGAACCCAGTGCAAGTGCACCAAATACAGCTATTACCTTGTTGCATTCAACCGTTTGCCATACAAAAGCCATGTTTAACATGAAAGAATAAAAAAAAGTTGATTATTCCAAGAAACTGAAAAACAATCTACAAAACAATCCACTGAAAAATCATGGGCAAATCATTTCATCGTATAGTTGCGTAAGTAGCAACGATAGTCTGGTCTCCATAGTATTTATTATGATATTGCGCTCGTAACGTAGTGCGAAGTTTGATCGTTTTCGCTAGGTGTATTAAGAGGTCGGGCAGAAGCATTGTGGGGGACGGGACCTAACCTTACTTTTCAATTTCATCTCTCGACAAAATCTAACACGTTATATATACGGAAATTGAGAAAAACCATCACGCACCTGAAGCCTCCGCGGCCCCGAGGTACGAAATG
The DNA here is from genome assembly GCA_963989415.1 of Cerceris ruficornis. Lineage (NCBI taxonomy): Eukaryota > Metazoa > Arthropoda > Insecta > Hymenoptera > Crabronidae > Cerceris > Cerceris ruficornis. The sequence continues at coordinate 10,746,374 of OZ022518.1, read as the reverse complement.
CCTATATTCCTCCCCGTCGAAACTGTAATCCTCAGATTCCTCCATGCCCTCCTCATTGTGCTCCTGTTCATTATTAGAAGCTGCATCCGTACTCGTAGGGGTTTGCTCGGTAGTCGCCTCCATTTTACGACAATATATAAACTAAATTTTCCTTCCTACACGCCCATTTATTACTTTTCTTAGCTTGCACAAAAACGCCGCAAACAAATCACTATTTTATTCAATGTAAGCCGTAAACATGTTATTACCAACACAGAAATCGAATTCTCCTAGAACCTTAGACAGTGAAGCAAACGTGGCGTCCAGCGATGCATACCCGCCAGTGATTCTCAATGATAGTTTCAATGATTATTTTTAGAAAATATATGACAATCGTTTATTTTTACGACGTACTTCTTTTGATTAAATCGCAGTTAAAAAGTTATTGTCTGCTGTAAAGCCATGCAGGGGGTGCGTAAACTTTGATTCTTGTAAGAATGCTAAAACGTCGATATGTTTCATACTTTGAAACGACCCGGAAAAATAATTTATCTGAATATCTAGCAATTTTTTAAAATTAAACTTTAGTTAAATAAGCCTCGGAGTGTCTTAACAAATATAAAATTTGTTGAGAAACGCTGCATTGTGGTGTATTTCGAATTGAACGACGATCGTGAATCACAGTGCCGTAACTAGAGGGCCGCCATCTTCGTCGTTCAATTATTCGAATGTAAAACAATTGTTTTAATCCTCGATTAAAAATGAAATATAAAACAAATAGAGTGTTCAATTTTGTATGAAATTTTCAAATTCATTGTGAAGAAATATTACCAATGTGTAGACATTTTATTTATCTTTTCTTTAAGCGGCAGAATGATTATTTTAAACAGTCGGTTCGTCAAATAACAGTAAAATTGCAAATGAAATAAAATGATGTTATTAAACGATACGAATGAAATAATATATATACGATATAACTCGCAAGTTATTTTCGAACTTTGATTCGGTGAAACTTATGCCGGTACTTTAAGACGTCCATGCTAAATGCCTTCCGGTTGATAAAACATTCTATAGCGGCAGTGCGCCACATAGTTCGCCCAATACCGAACTATTTTAGCAAAAAGATAAATGAGTCATACCGAATAAAGTTTACTTCGAATTTATAAATACTCTCGCACACATTAACCTTTTAAGAAAGAAACACTTTGCAATTTAACGATCATTAAGGCCAGAATACATTTTCATGCATCACGCACTGCATCGATTGACTCTGAGACCCTTAACTTCAGATTATTGAGTAAAAATAAATTCGTTTTATCATTGTCCCAATGAAACATACTGATATATTAACTCCAATACAAATGTACACATTCATCTGGAATATTGATCTTTCTGCTCGTGCCGAAAGTATAATACGATGATGGTCTTCAAACGCATATGCGAGTTTATCGGCATTTGCTGAATACATGTATACATTCCGCGTCCCCAAGGGATTAATAAAAATGCAAAGGTGTATATATATACTCATTGTACATCTAAATACCCAACGAGCTATTCTAACAGAGAATAAGACTCTTTGCTTGATAAGTATTTTTTATTTTTTTTTATTTTTACTTAATAAGACCTTTACTTTTGTATATTTCGGCGTTAACAGCTATAATTGCTTTGCCTAGGACCAACTATTTTAGATGAATTTTGAACTACCGGGTTTATTATATATTAATTCAAAATTTAGGAGAAATTTTTCAGTGGTAACGGAGCAGGATTTGAACTCGGCTCCATTAATTGCGAGCCTTTATCTCATTATCCACCATAGCTCCAATTTCTTCTTGTATTTCTTCGATTTTAACTTCTATGGCCGTTTTTCCTATGTCCTATTGTTTTAAGTGGATTCTGAATTACCAAGGGTATGATATATTAATTAATTATTTAAGAAAAATTCCTCACAGGTAATGCAACAGGATTTGATCTCGCCCCACTAATCGCGACCTTTTGTCTCCTTGCCCACTATAGCTCCAATTTCTTTTTGTATTTCTTCGATTTTATTTTAAGCGGTCATTTTACCTACGTCCCATCATTTTAGATGGATTCTGAATCGTCAAGGGTATAAATTTCCCATATATTAAATATATTATAATATAATAAATTTATATATATTAACTAATAATTTAAGAAAAATTGCTCAGAGCAGTTAAAGGAGAATTTTTTTCACTTTTTCGACTTTAAATTCTATGGTCATTTTGCCTATTATCTACTGTTTCTGACGGATTTCGAATCACCCAAGCAACTATCTATTCATTAATAATTCAGGAAGAATTATCCAGAGGTAATGGAGAAGAATATGAACTGGGTTCTATTAACTACGAGTCTTTACTTCCTTATTAACACTTTACCGACCGCTATTGTTTGAGCATTCTACCCACTTTAAAGGATTTGTTTCGGCTTAGATTGCCTAAAAAAAAGTTACAATTTCTTTGAAAATTCCAAATGCTTCTCATCGACTCCTTAACACAGTTCCACTACAATAATAAATAACAAATTAGTGATTGCCGTGGGAACCGATTAATAAATTAAAAGTATAAGCGTTGGTGACAAAAAGCCTATTAATAGGCTACCGGTCGGTAAAGTGTTAATATTCCTTATTAATATTCCAAAAAGGAATTGTTACTTCGTCCGGGTTATTGCACGTTTGATGACATCGAATGGACACTTTCCGCGGATTATTCCACTTCGTAATGTTAATGGCTTCAAAGCTGTTATAGTCGTAGTAAAAACGTGAATGTCATTGTTCATTGAAGTCAACGGTTGTCGGCGTAATTCTCCGCGCATTAATGTCTACCTTCGATCGCAGAGAGTTCGTGTATCTGCACTTAAGACCGTTTGTATAGCCGATATCCACGGCGTCGCGTCATTTGCCTTTCAAAGGCCTGCGACGGCTATGGTAGTAATATCGATAACGCTTCTGGAATTAGATTTGGAACAACCTCCTCGAACGTACCACCAAAACGTTGTTGCAATATTTTCGTGGATTTTTTGTTGCGAAATTGAAAGAACACGGGATAGAATGAATGAATTTTATATCTCAGATTTATCCGTTAAATCGTGCGGACGTCGAAGATATTTGATATTAGAGATTGCGAATAATTGTAGTCTCTTTGTGCCTCTTTGATTTTTAGATGGGAAAAATATATTTTGACTTTGCAAAACATTATAATTTACTTATTGTAATGTCTCTGCAGTTAAACGCTTACAAATTGTGTTAAATCCGCTTTTAAAATTCTGGTTTGGACATTACAAATATAGAGAATAGAAATATGCTTTCAACTCACGTAAAAAAATTCGTCGTTGTCATCGATACAGATAATTACGAGTGAGTTAAAGAGATAAATTCCTTTCCGCAATATTTCCCATTACGTTCCGATCAACGATGTCGCCAAACGCGAAGAGCAGCTGAAGTTATCATAGTGGCGGTGACAAAATAGAGCAACGAGGAAGAAGATGATAAGCATTGATTACCACCCTTGATGGTTTGACTGTATCGTCTATCATGAAAGCAGGAAATCCATATTGGAACGCCTACGCCTTGCGTGGCGAATCGATATGTCATAACTGTATTAAAAAAGCCCTTTATTGCATCCTGCAATGCAGTCGTGCAAAAATATCGCTCAGACGTTGCAACGAGATTAAAACTAAAATTTCTTGAAAAAATTCCCCGAATTCATAGAGGCGCCATACAGTAAATATTCCACTTTTATCTTATAAAACCTAAATTGCTTAATTTTTCATTTTTTTCACTTCTCGATTCATCTTCCTCCAAAGTACTTATTCAGTACGTTTAAATGTAATATATATAACGTGGGTAGTTCTAGCGGTAAAACACGTTATATTACGCTATTTCTAAAACGACACATCCTCATACAACACATTAACTCTTTAGCCTACAATAACGTGTGACACTCGTGGAACATTAAATAGAATAGGAAATTTTCAAATTTTGTAATAGCCATAAAATTGAAAATATCAGTGAGACGCGACACAAGAAATTTCTTTCCACAATATTAATATTACGTTAAATTAGCCTACAATAACGTGTGACACTTGTGGAACAGTAAATAGAATAGGAAATTTTCAAATTTTGTAATAGCCATAAAATTGAAAATATCAGTGAGACGCGACACGAGAAAATTCTTTCTACAATATTAATATTACGTTAAATTAGCCTACAATAACGTGTGACACTCGTGGAACAGTAAATGGAATAGGAAATTTTCAAATTTCGTAATACCCATAAAATTGAAAATATCAGTGAGACGCGACACCAGAAAATTCTTTCCACAATATTAATATTACGTTAAATTGTACGATATATCAAGAGTCACTGATGAATTTTTATTTTAACAATGTAATTCTGAATCATTGCGGAGGAAGTCACGAAAGAGGTCGTATGGCAAGGGGTTAAAAATTGTAAAAAAGAATAAGCTATGATTTTTTTTATTCTCTAACTTTTTACACGAACATCTGTATTTCATATTTTTTAGCAGCAGACCTACCGGCGTTAAATCTACATATTATATTTAAATGTTTTATATAAGTACTTTAGATAAAGAGGAATCAAAGGGTGGAAAAGATGATTAATTCAGTAATTTATGTTTTACAAGATGTACGTAGCATATCTACACAATTTTTCCTCTATAAACCTGGGGAATTTTTATAATAAATGAGGGACCAGTTATTTTAACTGCCTTGGTAGTTCTAGTGTTAATTATCAACGTAATAGCACTAGTTGCAAGTATGAGAATAAACTTCGCAAACTTAGCCGTGGACGAATGCCACGTAAATAATTGAAGAACGTAAATGCAATCCAATCGATGAGCCACTCCATTGTGCCTCCTTTTGCGTATGGTGTTCGGTGTTCGAACGGTCCATGAGATTTTCCATCGATGGACCCACGGCGTTTTCCACGAATCCCGTTGTAAGTCGTTTAACGCGACAGAAGTCTCGGATCACCGAGCGATTATCGGTTGATAATTAATCGATAGTTCCGAGTTAACGTGCTACGTAATTACTCGATGTAATTCCCAGCTGGTATGTGCAATTAGGAGTACCCAATTTCGAGTGTGGCCTGCCGCGATTGGATTCCCTGTGCGAAATCACCGGACACGGAGAACTTCCGTTCTGACCTACGTGACATCAACCTCGGATAATGGATAATCTTCCGTGCGTTTCCGGTTCCCTCGGTGCAATCGTGTCATCGTTGCTACGATGAATATTAAATTCTTAAACCGAGTATTTGCCTTTCGTGATTCGAGGTAAATCCGTATAATAATTCTCGGGCTTTTCCTCGAGATGGAACTTTCATTTTCCATTAGCTCTCGGAGGAGCGGGAAATATGGTTATCAGGTGTGTAAATATCTGGCGTTGATGTTAAACTCGTTGTCGGAATTGTAAGTTGATTTGGGAACACTGAGTTTCCGTCTTTCTTGCTTCTGGTATTTTTTCACTCTAAATGATGTTTCGTTTAGAATTCGTAGTTCTAATTGCGTTCTGAGAAAGCGAGGCTTATGTTGAATAATAATTTGAGAAAAGTCTTCAAGAGGTGAGGCTACTTTGAACTCGGCTTCATTAACCGGTTTGAGTACTGCGGACGCATATATGTGGTGAGAAAAAATCTGATCGTTGATTATCGGGGTATCGGCCGGGTTGTATTGAATTGCAGTTCAATCCTTTCACTCCAAACGGAACACTCGGTTTCAGTCCAAAGGACTAAAGATACACTATCACATGTTCGCCCCAGGGGCTGTCCGTACTAGGCGGGCAGGTACCACTCTCAAAGACAAGAGAAGTCTTCTAGCCTCTGATTTGTTCTGATTCGCCTGACAGATAGAGACATCCCTCGTTCTGGCGTCATTTTCGATTCTAACGCGCGACTGGCCGATAAAGCCGCACTTTCGTTGCGTTGTCATGTGAACGATGAAAGAAGTGTTTTCTTTTCCGTTATCATTCGTCAATCGCAGATTTCCAGGACCGATATGGTGGGGATAGGCAGTGCGAGCGACACTCTCCACTCGGGGCCTCCAGAGTCCGCGTGCCAACCAAAGAAAATTGGTATACTGAGGGACCACAATTAAGGCACTTGAACGGTAATTTGCTCTAATTCGCCCGACGGATAGGGACATCCCTCTCCCTCACGCATTTTCGATTTTGACACGCTATTGGCAAGAGAGACCCTCACATTCGTTGCGTCGTCATGTGAACGACGAAAGAAGTGTTTTGTTTTCGGTTGTCATTCGTCGATCTCAGGTTTCCAGGATCGACATGGCAGGGATAGGCGGTACGAGAGCAATCACCCCTTCCGTCCCAAGTGCCTTGTTTCTGGTCCCTCACTTTACCTCGGCGGATGATCTGCGCTTGATTCAGCTTGGGCCTGATACTGCATAGCCAGTAGAGGTTTAGAAGGGCCTCATCTCGAGGGCCTTATCTCGGCCGTGTGATGAAGCATCTTCAAACGATACTGCACGTAAAACAAATACAGAATCTAATTTTCAGTTATTGTTGCTCAAAGTAATTACAAATTAATAAACCACAAAAAATTGAAACACTAAAAATGCAAAGTTGTCGCTTAAAATGTGACTAGATTTTCTGTGTCTCAAAAATACTACAAATTTGGATAGTTGACAAATGATTCAGCTACTATCCATCCTTCCGCTCCAAATGAAGCACACCCTTTCAGTCCCAAAGACTAAAGATATATTATCACTTATCTTTACTCAAAGTAATTACAAAGTAATAAACCGCAAAAAATTCAAACACTAAAAATACAAAGTTGTCGCTAAAAGTGCTACTAGTTATTCTGTGTCTCAAAAATACTACAAATTTCGATAGTTGACAAATGATTCAGCTACTATCCATCCTTCCGCTCCAAATGAAGCACACCCTTTCAGTCCCAAAGACTAAAGATATATTATCACTTATCTTTACTCAAAGTAATTACAAATTAATAAACCGCAAAAAATTCAAACACTAAAAATACAAAGTTTTTCCTAAGAAAGCTTATCTATATCTCAAAAGATTATCTATATCTCAAAGTAGTCACGACGACATCGATTCGCAACAGGTTACGCGCATCCGCCAGTATATTCGAACTGATCGTCGTTCCATTATCAGCGTCGAAGTGCGAACACTTTTCCACGTCTCGTTGAACTCCTAGAGCAGTCATTCCTCTCAGAGTTCCTTTGTTTCGACGATTTATTTTCGCCTCCTCGATTTAGTCATGGGTCAATGACAAACCGCACAGAAGGGAGCTAGAGGAACATTATCTTTGTGTGCGGTTTGCGGCGTTCCCGACGAAAGCTTTCGAGTATCCAAGAAGAAAAATGTTTTCCGCGGATGGCGTGGAAAGGGGAGGCACAAAGGGACAAAGAACGATAGAAGCTGGAGGCAAGGAGCACTGTAGACGAAGGAGTTGACGCCGTTTCGTTACTGAAATAGCCTTAAACGACCACCAGTCAAAAATACTCGGCTGCTTTCGGCACGCTACCGGAGGAACATAGGATGAGGAAGAGAAAGTAGAAGACATACGATAAAACTGTTGGTAGCAAGCGATACTTTTGTGAAGGTCTTTAGTGATTGCAGTATTTCGTTTGAATTTTAGTGTTTTTTTATATAGGCTCGATCCAGCAGTTATTTCATGCAGGAGATCTTTTACCACGAGCCGTACCGACACTTTGCGAATATTTATTCTTATCGTAGCTGATCTTTTGACCTGTTATGAAATAAAGGTGAAAGGTTCTTTCTTTCCGGAAGAAACGCAGAAGGCTGTCAACTTAACACTTCATCTACCGGAAGCTTATTAACACTGGAACTACTAAACCAGTCAAAATGACTGGTACACAATTTTTTTCAAAAATTCTTCAAGTTTGAAGGAGGGTCATAAAATAAATATTTCACGTCTATCTAAAAATACATAAATCACCGAATCGATCATCTTTTCCGCCTCTTAATTCCTCTTTTTTCAAAGTACTTATTTAATATATTGAACTATTATAGACTTAAGGCTGGTAGTTCTAGTGTTAATAGGCTTTCTGTTTATCAATACTCATTGGCCGATAGTCTATTAATCTGTTATTACAGATGATAATAAAATAAAGTTACGCTGCCTCGGAACAAATGAAATTAAAACGACATAATGAGTATTTCTTCACATTTGAATTTTAATGTTATAGAGCTTTGCAAGTAGGTACATACACTCGTGCATAATGTTCAGAACAATGAGCGGTAGATAAAGTGTTAATAGAGGAAACTACGTGCCAAACTGTCTTTGCTTAATAATATAAGAAATTACATATTTCCGTTTCATTGGACCGATCATTGGCCGTACGGTTAGTGTTAACCCCTTGCCCTACGATTTCTTTTGTGACCGTTTTCGCTATAATTCAGAATTAAATGGTTAAAATGAAGATTTATTACTGATTCCTCATATATCTTACAATTTAACGCCATAATAACATCATAGAAATAATTTCATCATATCGTGTTCCACTGATATTTTTAATTTGCTAATTTTTGGTGAGCTTCAAAATCTCCTATTTTATCTAACGCATCACGAGAGTCACTCGTTATTGTAGGGCAAGGGGTTGAAGACATTTGTCTCCGCTTGGGGAGAGGCCAGGGGGTGAATTTAACTCTTTCTTTGTGTTATTGGTATTGATTCTCATTAATTTAGTGTCAAAACGATGAAATGCAAGATCTTTTGCATAGTAAATCGTGGAAATATTAACTTTCTAGATCAGAATCGGAGAGAAATAGATATCGCAGAAAGTGTCAAGTACCTATTTGATAACCGTGAACGATTAACAATAAAACTACGAAGGCAGGCGAAATGACTGACTCCTCATTTTGTATAAAAATTCTCCAAGTTGATAGGAGAGCCATAGAGTAGATATTCTACGTCCATCTTATAAAACATAAACTACTGAATTAATCGTTTGTTCCTCCTTTCGATTCCTCTTTTTCTAAAGTACTTATTTAATATATTAAATATAATAGATTTAACGCTGGTACTTCTAGCGCTAATCCTGATTAAATTAGAATTTACGACAACGCAAAACGATTCTTTGTGCAACAATTTTCATTTGATTTAGTTGAAATTTAATTATTGAATCGAGTGAAAATTGCTACGCAAAGAATATTTTTAGTTGTGTTAAATTTTAATATATCAATTCGCTCACTGAAGTATCGATATTGAATTAGGAATAACTTTGTGCAACGATCCGCCTTGCGCCGTTTGATCGTCTTCTATGTTCGCATTCGTCCTCTTCCGAAGCGCACAGTTTGTTTTCTCCTTTGGAAAAGAGTCTTGCCTTGTGGTCCATGGAATCACTGATGCCATTAAGAGAATGTTTACTTTTAAACTACAACGCTTTCACTTTTACGTGCTTACAAAGCTTCTGAATTGCACGACAAACCCGTCCAAGCATAAAGGATGATTTTTAGTTGGAAGCAATCTCGAGTGTGTTTCCTTTCGTCTTTAATCTCACGAGAAAATCAATTGGAAGAATTAAAGCTTTCCGCTTGTTGTTTTGTATAATAATATCGTTCTTAAAAGCTCTACCAGCTTTGGAATATCTTCACGTCCAATTCGTTCGCTCGTATCTTTGAACTTTACCGCGAAATCATTAATAAAAGCTGAGATTTTTCAAAAGGATTTTCTTCATACATAACGATACATGGTCTTTGGCTTTTTTTCCCCCTCAGTGATTGTAACGCATTTTTGACATTATTACGAGCAACGTTAAACTTTGATACACGAGACTCCTGTTTTTGTAAAACTTTGAAGAGAAACTTAAGAACGTGAAGCGATATTATATTCTTTCGCTTTGTTTTTAATTTATCGTTACTCCCTTTGAAAAGACGAACGAAATATCGGTGGGGATTAACTTTGTGAAATGTTCAACGTTTTGTTCGTTTTCAGAGACTTTAAAGTGAAACGCGCGCTCCAAGTGCGTTCAATTTGAAACGTCGACAACCACGAAAGAATGTACATTCTTTTACGACGCTTTCGTATTTTCTCTGAAAATCTAGATTGTTACTTCCACGTAATTAATCACAAAGAAAGAGCCGTTTCTGAGAAATCATTTAATTCGTATGGGGCAAATTCTTGTAAGAATTTCCTGGAGAACGCGAGTGAGTCCTCTTCGCTCTTCTTTCACCATTTCCTCTGGAAGTCGTTCGTGAAAGCTCATTTCTCGAAAGTTTGCACGTTTTTTTTATATATTTATTATAAAGGATTGTTATAATTAAAAAGGGTTCGTCAAAGTGAAAATGCTATGACGAGCTGGCTATTGTACTTTTTACTCGATAATTTCTGCACTAAAGGATTAATTAATAATAATAAATAGATAAATTTTACAGGAGTTACTTGCTGTACTTTATTTTTAATATTAATATTTATTTTTATCGAAATAATTATAGTGTACTTTAATACGTTTTGTACTAAAGAGTTAATTAATAATGACAGACGTCCGAATTTGTAAGTTTTTTTTATATCTTTATCACTGTTTCTAACGAAGCAATGGTAGTTTTTTTAATTAATACCTTTGTACAGAAGAATTAATTAATAATGATAAACGTATAAATTTGTAAGTTTTGTCTTTATATATTTTTATTAGTGTTCCTAACGAAGTAATGATAGGATTTTTCGTGGCACTCCCTAAGTTAAATGCTTCATTAACACTACTAAGTGAATAACATTCTTTTTATACATCTTTATCACTTTTCGCAGAAACTTCGTAATTCCATAAATGAATTCGATTTTCCTCGACTTTTATATACTGAAGAATAACGAGTCCAATAAGCTCGGAGTCTCATGCTCGTAAATAATTCACACCGGACGTTTTCTGGCGAATCTCTATGAGACACGATTCGCCGATCCGCTCACAGTTACGAAACGACGAACAGAGAAGGAGGAGTCATGTTTTACTTGCAATTGTGCTGTAAAATTCCCTGAAGCCTTTCAAAAACTTCCACCGGCGGTGACAAAAGAATCGTAGAATGATTTTTGTAAAAAGATACAAATAGAAAACCGAGACTATGGTGGGTATGAAAGAGAAGGCCCGGACTTGCAATCAGTGGGCCCGAGTTCAGATTTTCGATGACCTCTAAGAGATTTTTTCTAATTTACCAATTATAACATTTGTGGCTTGATACACACTTTAAACAATAGCTCCTAGGCGAAATGACCATAGATCTTGAAACCGAAAGAAATATAGGTACAAATACGAGTTCAAAACCCCCCAAATCGATGGGACCAAGTTCACCCCATCACCTCTGGAAAATTTTTCCTAAATTACTAATTAATACATCATGCCCAAGGTGGCTCAAAACCTACCTAAAATAGCACCCTTCACACGGAATGACTATTGAGGTTGAAATCGAAACAAAAATGCAAATACAAGTACGAACTAAAAATTCCCAAATTAATGGGACCAAGTTCATCCCATCACCTCTGGCAACATTTTCCTAAATTACTAATTAATACATCACGGTCTAGGTGGCTCAAATACTATCTTAACACTAGAACTACCGGCGTTAAATCCATGATATTTCGATATATTAAATAAGAACGTTGAAAAAAGAGGAATTCACGAGGCGTAAAATATGATCAATTCGGTGATTTATGTTTTTTGTGACGGACGTAAAATATTTATTAGATGACTTTTATATGAACCTGGAGAATTTTTGGAAAAAATTGTGTACCAGTCATTTTGACTGGTTTGGTAGTTCTAGTGTTAAATAGCATCTTTCACACTGAATGACCATATCAGTTGCATCCGAAACAAAAATGCAAATACACGTGCGAATTCAAAACCCTCGAAGTTAATGGGACCAAGTTCACCCCATCACCTCTGGGAAATTTTTCCTAAATTATTAAATAATATATCATACCCTGAATGGCTCAAAACCTACCTAAAATAGCATCTTTCACACAGAATGACCATAAAAGTTGAATTCGAAACAGAAATGCAAATAAAAGTACGAATTCAAAACCCCCAATTGAATGGGACCAAGTTCACCCCATCACCTCTGGAAATTTTTTCCTAAATTACTAAATAATATATCATACCCTGGGTGGCTCAAAACCTACCTAAAATAGCATCTTTCACATAGAATGACCATGGAAGTTGAATTCGAAACAAAAATGCAAATACACGTACGAATTCAAAACCCTCGAAATTAATGGGACCAAGTTCACCCCATCACCTCTGGCAACATTTTCCTAAATTACTAATTAATACATCATACCCTGGGTGGCTCAAAACCTACCTAAAATAGCATCTTTCACACAGAATAATCATAGCAGTTGATCTCGAAATATAAATACAAATACAACTATGAATTCAACACCCTGAAAATAGATCCGTCTGCGAGAACAGTCTCGAAAATTTCGCAGACTAATTTAAATGAATTCGCCGCATCAACGATCCAAAATCATCGTGCAACTTCATTCGAAAATCCGACTATGGGGGCGTAGAGCAGCATTAAATCCGAAAAACCTACAAAATTGGAGGCCGGCCAGTTCTCGACACGAGGCTCACCGAGCGTCGTCCGAGGTGTGCCGAGCTGGCACGACGCCTGGCGTCGCGACGTCGCTACGTTCACCCCGGCAAGCTCGTTCCTCAGTGAGCCGCGCATCCTCGAACGTGCATAGTGCCGTCTCTTGCACCCTTTCGGTGCACCCTTCGTTCGTTTTCTTCGCGCGCGATCGCGAGACATGTGACAAAAGACAACGGAAAAATGACGAGAAGAATCGCAGAGGTCCTTAACGACCCCGTGTGGTAAAATGTAATTGAGATAATTAATCATCCTGCGATCGGGGTAGTCGTTAATTACGAACGTCTTTCTCTGTCAAGTCTGTGCTGATTTCGTGATGACCCTTCGCGTGGTTTATATATTTATCGTAAATGCAACAGTGCCAAGGGTTTGATTTTAGCTGTAGATACAAGATTTAAAAAAAAAATAGAAAAATTGCAGAATATAGAATTTCTGATAAACATGTTGCGTGATAATTAAGATATTATTGTGTTTTAATTATAATTGGGAATACGCGGAGAATAATTTATCGTCGAGTTTCAATTTTTTGGAAAAATTGCATTTCGTTAGGGTGACATTTTTCGGATGAATTGATTCCTATGGGGGTTGTAGGGACGTGCGAACGAAGTTAGTACTCCGTGGAGAAGCAAATGAAATTTCACTTATGTCACGAGTCATTATGTGAGTCTATGCAGGATGTAATAAGGTTGCAAGACATTTGATATATCGGAAAGCGAATTATGGGAGTTTAGCGCTTAATAAGGCTGTTGAAATCGCGGGGGTGCTCGATAAACTGGGGAAACTTTGCCCTTTGCTCTCGACGGTACTTTCGCCCTGATATTTTGCAATGAGAAGGGACACCGTGTTTCTCCTCTTCGAATATGGTGACGCGAAAAAATGTTCATCGAGGAACTTGGAAATTAATCGACCGTAACTAAATGGAAGAGCGTGGAGACGACACTGGGAATGCAAAAATTTCACTGAAATTGGATTTCACAGGGTATGAAGTGGAATTGAGAATTTAAGAAAAGTTTTCCCGCTTCCTGAGACGATAGAAACTTAGATGGCTTTAGTTTTAATTGTAGAACGAGGTAGAAAGGAATTTTGCTGATTTTCAAGGCCATAGTTTCTTCCATATTCCTTCGTTCTCTCATAATCGAATATAACGCCCTTAAAACGTTATAAGCAAAGTATTCAACAACATTTTTAATACGAAGTGCACGAAACCCCTTCTCTCTTTAACGCTGTATTTTATTAGCAGTAAATTCGTTACCGAATAAGTGCGTTTCTCGTACGAAAGAAATTACTGTACACATCTTCGTAATAAAATGGCTGTTCATTTTCTAAAGGACGAACCTACGTTCTCAGCGTTTTCTATTAAAACTAGATTAATTTCAAACAGCAGTCTATCGAAGGGATCCGTTAATAAGGGTTGAATTTTTTCCACCCATAGTTTTAATTAATTCAAATTTGCTCACCGCACGTATCTCCACTTTCATTACACACCTAAAATCTCGTTACTGTCCTTTACAAAAAACAAAAGTTCACGCAAAATATTCTCCTTCGAAACTTTTGATTCGGTACCAGAAAACCAGACAAGCCATCCGAATTTCCAATGAATAGCTAATCAGACATCTGGAGTCCCTCAAACCTCATCGCCGCACCATCAACTTTATTCAAACCATCTTCCTTGCACTCGGAATACATCCCATCTTATCAAACGTTCCCAACCCGATCGTAATTCGACGATTTGTCTCAAACCTCACAAATCTGCCGCGATAAAAAACCTCCAAGTCACCGCAATTTCAACGATCCCACGAGAAGTCAATGCTCGATGCGAATTCACGCGAATTACGTTCGATATATAGTGACTAATAATATCAACCCCATGAACGTCGTTAAGAGTTTTATTATCGCAACGACATATCGACATAGATGGATTTTCTTTTACGACGCCTTCCTGCGTGTATTATATTTAGCGTATGTCGCATCGACTCTCCTCCTCGAAGTTTGATAGCCTTGACAGGCTGACAGTGCCTTCATGGGATAGAAATCCCATGAAAACCATGTGAACCGTCACTTCGATTTCCCTCCAACGACGATCGACTATGGGGCTGAGTTTCAAGTTAAAACGCTGTTTTTATTTACTCCTGAAAAACTGCTGGATTAATGTAGATAGAGAACGGACGTTTTCAGTTTTCATCGTTTTGAGTAGTATGATTATTTTGCAGAGGACTTATGGTTTTAAACGAGTTATAAACCACCGGGTGACGTGTATATCACGAGAGGGAGATTTGCCGGTGGTGAAAACGAGAAGGTTTAAACTTGGACACTCTGTTTAGCAGTCGGAGACCGTAGCAGTGTCAGCACCAGTTCCCGATGGACAGAGGTGTTTAAATTGAATAGCCAATAGTATAATAACAGGTAGTCAGCTGGGAGAAGGAAGTTTTGAAATTATTTTCATTAACGCGTCTATGGTTGTTGTGAAATTTCGACAATTTTTCTCTTGCAACGTGTGCTATGTAATTGTATATTTTTATTCTGAATGCTTGGCAATGCTGAAGAGTCGCGGAACGAAAGATAAGGGCGCTTGATTCATTTTGAAATTTAACTCGACTCTTGGCGTTTGGTAGCAGATTTGAAATATATTATTGTGTTTTCGTACCTTTTCGGCTTCAAGTGCTATGCTCATTTCGCGTAGAATATATTATTTAGGTTGGTTAGAATCCGAGGTTATTATACAGGGTGTCTCAGGATTTAATGTTCAAACTTTGGCAGTATATTCTATGGCACTAAATAAGAAAAAAATGTTATGTAAATATAGATCACATAGAGCTTTATTAAAAAGTTATAACAAAAATAGAGAATAGAAGTAATATAGGAATAGTAACCGACTTGCTGGTACTGCGAGCATTGGTTCAAATAGATCAGCAATATTTACATTTAGTGTGTTTATGCAAGCTGTGTTTACTATCTGAGGTCACTTAAGATCGAAAGTAATTTTCGCAAATAAAACAGAATAGAAAAGAAATTCGCACAGTTATAAATTCGATCTTTGATCGCTGTCAATCATGTATTGTCAAGAACGGGAGACATTTTGAAATGGAGTATTAATTAACTGTGGAAGTGACGATGGCAAGTAGTAAATACATTGATCTATTCGAGCTAATGCTTGCAGTAACAGCAAGTCTATTCTGCATTTTTGTTATAACTTTTTAAAAAGCTCTATGTGATCTATATTTACATAACATTTTTTTCTTATTTAATGCCATAGAATATACTGACAAAGTTTGGACATTGAAACCTGGGACACCCTGTATATTAACACTAGAACTACCGGTGTTAAGACTTTTATAATTAAAAGTATTAATTATGTATTTCGAAAGAAGGGGAATTAAGAGATGGGAGAGATGATCGCTTCGGTAATTTATGTTTTAGAAGATAGACGTGGAATATCTATTCCATGACTCTTCTATAAACTTCAAGAATTTTTGGAAAAACTTGTGTACCAGTCATTTTGACTGGTTTGGTAGTTCTAGCGATAATTAGCAATTTGGGATAGATTTTCTAAAGCTGCTGAGGGAGGATTTGAACTCGGGTTCAGTGATTGCGAATTTTAGCTTTTACCTCCTTATCAATCATGGTCCCCACTTCTTCTTGCATTTTTTCTGCTTTAATATCTCTCGTCATTTCACGTAGGATCTATTGTTTTAGATTGGTTCAGAATCACCGAGATTATCACACATTAATTAACAATTTAGGATACATTTTCTAGAGCTGATGGCAGAGGATTTGAACTCGAGCTCATTGATTGCGAGCCTTTATCTGCTCACCCATCACAGCTCCCAAAATATACAGTTATTTGCGTTTTAGATCAATTTACAATTTAACACTAGAACTACCAAACCAGTCAAAATGCCTGGTACACAATTTTTTCCAAAAATTCTCAAAGTTTACAGGAGAGTCATAGGAGAAATATTCAACGTCCAACTCAAAAAACATAAATGACCGAACCGATCATATTTTCCGCCTCTTGATTCCTCTTTTCTCAAAGTACTTATTCAATATATTGAAATATAATAGATTTAACGCCGGTAGTTTTAGTGTTAACAATGTTCATTGAAATCAACGAAGCCAAATTCCCATGGATTTCTTTTATCTTTTTCACCTTAATGCTCGAGAAGCTCGTAATCACTGCTGTGAAATTCGCACGAGGATCACTCCTGGCACTGCTGTATCATTAGCTTCGCGTCGCGTCATTCGTGGGCAGAAATAATTAATTGGATTGGATCGGTGAGTGTTTGTACATCGAAACGGGACGTATTTATTATAGCAAAGCAATTTCGAAGCCTCGACCGGCACTGGAAGAAATAATAGCGGTGTTAATTTCATGCCGTCACGGCGAATCAAGCGGACGCATTTTCACTTGGAAAAATGAATTACCTTGTAATTAGAGTCGCGTTTAACCGACTGTGATCGCACTATTGCAAAGTCTGCAAACTCACCGAGCTACAAATATTCGGGGGTGAATCTTTAACATTGATATTTCTATTTAACCCCTTGGGTACCAATTTATTTGAATAAATTCTCGCGTTTAAAACGGATTTAATTTGCTGATGTGTGCAGCAGTATATAAAGGCAGTAGATTTTGTTTGAGAATTCATTTATTTGAGCGATATGATGTATACAGATTAGTAATTATTATTGTAAATCGAATCTAAATACATAAAAGAAGCAATATGAGCAAAAAAATATTATTCATGGGATAACAAAAAATATATATGCAAGAGATCACAAAAATCCATTTCTTGGATTTTTTCGGGCAATTCTTCACTAGAACATCCACTATAACTACTCGATTAGCGTCTGGTGCGTCTTTGAAATCCTGATAATATTTCACTATCATCACTTTCTACTTCACTATTGTTTTCGAAATTTTCATCTTGTAATTCACTATAGTTATTATCATATTGCTCAAAGTCTTCACTTTCATTAAAATCTTCGTTATCACTTTCGTAAAATATATTACTTATTTCTGACATTTTGGGGCAGTATATCACAAGCAAGGTTCACTGAAGCACTAGAAGTAACGTTCTCTTATAACTGTTAAAACTTACTCTTGCCAGGATTAACATTATTCATGTTTAATTTTGTTCTAATTTTCATGAGAAATTATACTCGTCATCCGTTTTTTAGGCAAAGCAAGTGCATGACGAAACATAGTCGTCAAATGTACCCAAGGGGTTAATTATCTAATCGCATCGTCTACTATGTAATGACTATTTATCTAATGAACAACAATCATTTGCTCGTTAAAATTGCAACTTTTCGACGTTCGAGAATTAACGACGACGTTCCTTTAGAGTCAGACAAGTTTCCCCGGTTGCGGGATATAAAAAAGTCCCCACTGACATAGAAAACCCCGTGAGAATTGACGTTCGAGACTTTAAAAGAACATTTCACCGAAGAGCGAGGAAGTGGAGAGGTTTCACGGTATCTCTCTCGCATAGCAAGTATCAGTGAAAAGACTCCTTAAAAGGGATCAGTTCCGAGGACAATCAAATTCCCTGAAAGTTTCGGGGCTCTCGAGAAAGACTACCCCTCCAAGATCTTGAGGAAACTCACCTCGATACTTCGCCGGCTTACGGAAGACTTTGCCGGATCAACGGAGTAAAACTATTTACAAAATTCCATACGCAATTTCTCAATCATCGGCTACAGCATCATCGGTGTAAAAACATTCGGAAAGCAACGATCAAATGTCACGAAATATTGACTCGATGACTGATAAAAAACGATAATCAATTTCAAAGAATCTTTCATCGATGAATTTAACGTTAATGTTAATTTAATAAACGTGCAAAAGTAATCGAGACCACGGTGCCACATTTTTTCGCAAACCCCAAACTGTTTGGAAACGGTGCGTAAACGGAGATTAGCAACGATCAAGAAACGTGGAGAAAATGGCCGAGGATTCGCTTCGCCGGAAGACCAGATCGGCCTCGATCTGTGCTCCTGGATTTTCCAGCATGGAACAAATGTTGGAGGCTATGCCTCCCTCGGGTGTCAGGGAGAGAGACAAAGGCGAGAGAGAAAAGGACAGCGGAAGTGGAACGCCTGAAAGCAGCACGCCAACCAGAAGACGTAGACCAGCAACGAGGTCCCAGAGTGCTCGAGTTTCCGGTGCGAATAAAAGTATTCGACGCCGTGCAGCTGCTCAAGGTAATGCACCTGATTATTCCTCATGACGTACTTCTTTCGTAATAATCATGAATATCGTAGGGTTTACCTTGTCATTTTGAAATATTATAATTACAAGGTGGTAGACGATAGAGGCTTTTACCAGGTAGCTCGATACTGCCGCGAAACTTCCAATAAACGGGGGTTTGTAAACGTCTTTGTGTAAGTCAGTTCGAAAGTGCACTGCGATTGCACGGAATAGACGATATTGAAATAGAATGCTTATAAGAGACGTTTAAAATAGGTTCCATTGTTATACACTTGCAGACTTTCGTTCGTTGTATCATTGATTCTTTTAACGTGTTTGACGTACACTCTGCTTGCGATGTATGGGAAGTAATGTCGTATGCAGAAGAAGCACGATCTACCTTGACATTAGAATTTAAAATTGGTTGCATCTCTGAATCTTGAAATTGCAGTCCACTGCTTTTCAGCAGGGAATACGAAATCTTTTATGTCGTATGAGGATAATCCGTTATAATTTCTTCAAATAGTGAAATATGCAACGGCAATAACACTTTATACATTTACTTTGTAAGATAAATAGGATTATTTTCAAATTCTTATCTGGAGAAATTAATTCTGTAATTTTAACTGTAGCGATAAATGTACGTTATCGAGAAGATAAGATTGAGGTTTAACGTTGTTTTCGGTTATCAGGGAGGTCCGTGATTTGGTGTCGTTCATAATTTACGAGTATGCTATAATATTCATGATGTAAAATTAACGTTGCATAATAACACGTTCAACATAGCGGAATGCTAATAGCACGGTTAATACAATTGTATATTGACGGATGAAGCGTAACTACCGCTTTTACAGTACATCGTGTTTTCATTAGTAATGCAATCGATACTTAATGGCACATTATAGCATTTACTTCATCTCTACGTGCACGTAAATTAATAAAGTACATCAGAGGTAACTAAATCGTTGCACGCTTAGTTACAGCGTGGCTGAGTACGTTGCTGCTAAAATGAGAAAGTGCCTACTTAAAATTCCTTTTACCTTATGGAAAGAGGTGTAATTTTATATCTGCGAAAATTTATGGAAATTTCATTCATCGCGAATACAATTAAGGAAATAGAATCTAAGCAGGGATTCGCATAGTGCGAATCAGTTTTTTTATAAATGTATCAAAATCAGTATGCTACTTATATTCGTAATATACTTTTATAAATAAATTTATAAAAAATTTAAATTAATATTTATATATATTATATAATTTACTATTTTTCATTTCACTACAATTTTTCCTAATGAAAGCCATTTCGTGAATTTTTAAAATTCACCTTTAACCCGTTGCCTTATGATAACTTTTCTTTCATTTTCTAAGTACTAATTAGCTGTTAAGCTGAGTTATACTTAACATTTAGCTGCCACTGTGGGGTCAATACCACATAGAAAATTTATATTAAATACTTCATCTCAAAACCTTGTCCAATTACCGAATGATAAATCGATAGGATTTCGCTTAACACTAAAACTACCAAGGCGGTTAAAATGACCGGTTTCAAATTTACTCGAAAGACTCCTCAAATTAATAGGGAAACGATGCAGTGAATATTCAACTTCTATCTTATAAGACCTAAATTACTTAACACGTTGAATGCCACGGGGGTCACCGGTGACCGGCGCTATTCAATTCAGTGAAATTTCTTACGATTTTAAAACGATAGATCGCACGAACTCGCTACTATATTCAATATTTAACTGCTGCTATTAAAAAAGTACAGTACTGCCTAATACACAACTATTGTTACCTTTAACATTTTTGCTCTATAAAGATACGGTTTTAATAGAAAAAGTCTCGCTCCAGTAGAAACAGTGAAACTAGCGAAATACGGGTGGCATTCAACGTGTTAACACTAGAACAACCAAACCAGTCGAAATGACTGGTACACAATTCTTTCCAAAAATTCTCCAAGTTTATAGAAGAGTCTTAGAATAAATATTCTATGTCCATCTTAAAAAACATAAATCACCGAATCGAGAATCTTTTCCGCCTCTTGATTCCTCCTTTTTCAAAGTAGTTATTTAATATTTTGAAATATGATAGATTTAACGCCCGTAGTTCTAGTGTTAATTGATCGTCTTTTTCACCTCTTGATTTCTCCTTTTCCAAAGTACTTATTCGGTATATTTAAGCATAATAACCGGCAGTTTTAGTGTTAGAACACTCGACCATCAAAAGTTGTCAACTAGATTACGAATATTTCGAGAACGCCATACGTCGTAAAGTCTTCTATGATTCAGCATCCATCGAACGGCTGACATCGCGTATCGATGACACGCGGAACAGGAAGTACGTAACTCGTTCTCCGCGGTTCGATGCCGGTTTTCCCTGATGTAACCGTCCGTTTTTTAAATGAACTCACCGAAGAGTGAAGTGATGGCGCCGCTTCGACGTCAGAGACAGAAGTGTGATTCGGGATCGAAAGAGAATCGAATTATAACGAGGGATTTCATGAAAACCGGTTGGATTACACGTGTTTGATAATAACTGCAGGAGTTTTGGATCTCTGGTGGGTAAGGAGATAAAGGGACGGATTCACAATCAGTGGGCTTGAGTTAATATTTTTCGTCACCTTCGACAAAGTTTGTTGATTTGTTCTGCATTTTTTCGGCTTTAATTAATATAGTCATTTTGCTCATGATCTACAATTCTAAGTGGGTATTGGACCATTAAGGCTGTCATATTTTAATTAATAAATTAGGACTTGAAGTCGTGGGGGTTTTGAACTCCGGCTCACGGTTTGCGGATTCGAGGCATTACTTCTTTATAGCCATAGCCGAAAATTCCATTTAATTTTTCGGCTTCAAGTGCTATGATTATTTCGCTTAGAACCTAAAATTCCAGCGTGGGTTTCGAACCATTAAGGGTATAATATTTTAATTAATAAATTAGAACTTTGACTGAAGTGGCGGGCGATTTAAACTTCGGTCCTATAGTGGCACAATATTGTGGCCCTATTCTGACCCTACTCTGAGCTTTGACCTCCATATGCAACATAGCCCCAATTTTTTTCAACTTTAACTGCTACGATTATTTCACCTAGGGTCTGCTGTTGTAGGTGGGTTCCGAACCAGCAAGCCTACAATATTTGAATTAATAATTTAGGTCTTTCCCAGAAGTAATATTATGGAATGATAAATAAGTATTTTGTATTTCGTACATGGTTGGATATTATCGTTAAACAAAAGAGGAAATGACAAATTTCACGCACAAAGTGCAGTCGGAACCTCGGAGGAACTATCGTAATGCCGGGTTTAATTATGCGAGTGCCGAGCGTGTTTCTATTTGTCTCGGAGATATACGAAATTACATCTTACACGGAATCCCCAAAGGCTCGTTCCGCCGGCATTTTTCTGAGAGCCAAGTGCAAATAAAGAGATAAAAAAGTAGCTCGTTGTTATAATGTCATGATAATGCCAGTGTTAAAGCAGAGAATGTCATTTAATTGTTTACGTGGGTATTGACATAGTTTGAAGATATTTTTTCCTATATTGGTGCTGATAATTCACTTAATTTTGAACTTGATGTTTCGAAAACCATCTGGAGCTGTAGGTCATAGGCGAAATAATCATAGCATTTGAAGCCATCAAAATAAAATAGAATCGTAGCTATGGTGTATAAGGAGATAAATGCTCGGATTTGCAATCAATTAGTCGAAGTTCAAATCCTCCAGCATTTCTGACAAAATCATAAATTATTAATTAAAATTTCCTCACCAGTTCGGAACGCGCCTGGAATAGCAAGTTCTATCTCAAATAATTACTTTGAAAAACTGACGGAATTATAATATTACAGTACCTGATTTTAAGCAAGATATATTTGTATTAAAAATATCATCTACCCTTTAAACTTAAATATTTCTATACTTTGAATACCATATTAAATTTAATTAATACATGGAAGTATCAAATGCAAAGAATCAACAATCCCAACATGAATAAATATACGTACAATTTAAATTTCACAATCACCAGTTCAAGTTAATCCATTCCCTGCTAAATTTTTCTTACAAGGTTAATTTTTAACAAAAGAATCATTAAAAGAAATATATAAACATTTACTGTCTTGAAACATTTAATCTCAAAAAGATTTATAAATTGGATACTGCACGACTTGGGAAATGAATAAATCCTCAAACGGAAATCACATAAGAAAATAGGTTAAATATTAACTTAAAATCGACAAAAATCCTGTCCCTCCAACTTACAATTTTCCCCATCCTCCCCTAATCCCAAGAACCTCAAAAAAGTTCCTAAAATCATTGAAGACAGCATGCATCGAAGTCATCGGACCTATCAACAAGTTCCATCGCCCTCGGGCGATTCAGGGGGAGTAAAAAGTTACGGGGCGCATTAAATAAAGTGCAGCATCACAGTGTCTCCCAACGAAAGTTCCTCGTAAGCTAAACCGAGCAGACGGCTGGCAATTTCTAAGCTAACAAGGTGCACTGGCACCCGACGCCGCGTTTAGTCTGTCAGTGACCTACTACCCAAACGAACGCCGCCAGAATAGAAACTGCCATGATTTCAAGAACCCACCGGAGAGTGAAGCATTCTCGGGGCAATATGTGAACCGCAACGATGTGCACTTCATAGATATTCTATACTGCCACCGATTACTGTCCCCTCTGCCTGTCTAGACTCGGCTGAAGATCAATTTCACCGGAATCGACGTTCGGGTTCTTTCCTATTTCTAGTCTGCGTTTTTTTTTTCACTGAAACTTCACTATCGAGTTAACTTTTCGGACATATTTTTATAGTGTTTTTTTTAAAATGCATTTTTGTTTTATTTTAATTGTAAATTAATAATTGGGATTTAACATGGCGAACGTGAAGTTTTGGGGGTAGCGATTCGTATGAGGGATTTCGCGAGAATTGAAAATGTAGGGCGAATTTTGCAGAATGCGGGTGTTTGACTGTGTGCTCTGTAAAATATATTTTTTATTTATCAAGAGTTAACATGTGTGCAGGGAGATTATAGTGTAGTTAGAAGATTATTTTGAAAGCATAGAAGCCTAGGAGGACTTTTGGTGGGAGATTATTCGTGTTTTGCGAGAATTAAAAATGCTGGAGGAATTTTGAAAACGGGGAGATGTAAATGCGTGAGTTACAAAATGTACGGTTATTTATCAGGAATCGATAGTTGTTATTCTAGGATGTCACAGTGTAGATGAAAAATTATTGTTCGTGTTACGCGTTCCAAGCGCCGATTTGTCTGACTAATTATCTTTTTTTACTTGAAATAAAGAAACGCTTTGCTCCGCCGTTCGATGCAACGTTACTTACACTTTTTCTATCTGCTTACATCTTTACGTCGAATTTGTCGTTTTATTTTTATCGACAGGTAAAGATTGGACGAATGCTTTTAGACGTTTACGAATACTTGGCAATTTAATGCAAACGTACGCCAAGTGAAACGGCGATTTTATGCGGTAGAATTTATCATAGCTGTTTCGTTTTTTACTCGGAGAAAATTGGAGCCTTTGGGACTTTTTATATCGATGAAATAATTCAATTAAGCTTCATCTTGATAAAGTTATTTGGCATTCGATATAAATTCACAAGTATCAAAGTGTTTTCACACGATCAAAACGTACCGATTTTTAAATGAAATTGGGCCAATGAAAATTGCTAAACGAACGCCCAAAAAATTGGGGATCCGTAATTCATTTTACTCAGGCTTTCCAATAAAGAGTTTCCAGCGTGAAATTGAAAAAAAAAACATTCACATGACATTCGAAACAGATATAATTTTTTCCGTGGTGCCGATACATGTGACAGTGTTTCCTTTTAATTGTTTTTCATGGTCAGCACAATTGGACGTTTTATTTTCCGTTGTATCGTCGACAAT
This sequence comes from Cerceris ruficornis, assembly GCA_963989415.1. Taxonomy (NCBI): domain Eukaryota; kingdom Metazoa; phylum Arthropoda; class Insecta; order Hymenoptera; family Crabronidae; genus Cerceris; species Cerceris ruficornis. The sequence continues at coordinate 10,721,701 of OZ022518.1, read as the reverse complement.
GAATTTTCACCCGTCGATGTTGGAATTCCGCGTGATCGAGATTTTTTTTTTGACAGAAAACAAAAACGTTTTACACAAACCGCTGTAGGGAATATCCGAAAATTGCAAAATTCACCGCAGAAAGGGAGAATTTTGTAATTGGACACGAACGTCAGGGCGAATTATTCGTCGAATCGATCGTTATTTCATTTCTGCTCGTCAACGATCGTATCTCTTTCGACGATACACCGATTATCGACAGAAAGCCACCGCGATTAACAGTAAAAAAAACCGGAAACATTGAAAGCAACGACATTCGCGGTAATTCGAAACTCACGCGTGAAAATCTCGTTCGATCCTGAGCCGAAAGAACGTATGAAACAAAAAATCGGATGACTGACGAGGAAAAAAGGACCGCGGTGTTACAGATACCCCTGTGCTCGTTTACGACCTGAGGAATTTTCAAATTTTTCTTCTTCTTCCACCATTTTCATCGGTTTTCGCCCACGGAGAATCCATCGACTGGAATTAATGCCAAAGAATCTTAGAAATTTCCTGGAATTAATTTTCATCCTAATTTCTCGTCAACTTACGTCATTTTCAATTTGTAAATTGACGTTATAAAGGCAAACTTGTAAAACGATACCGTACTGTTCTTTTTAAAGGTCGAATGATATAGAAACTTTTATAAAGAATAAATTCACGTGCGTCATGTAGCTTGTTATTTCCTTCGTTCCCTAGAGAATATCATTTCACGTAGAAAATACCGCACAACAATTCTACTTTAACATCGTCGTCTCTGCAAAGGCACCGCGAATCGAGTACATTTCCAGCATCGTAAATCAGCCAGGAATGTTGAATAATTCCAACATAAATCAACGAATACATTGTGAATTTCAGCCGCTGCTCATCATCATCACCATCATCATCATCACGAAGGTTCAGTGAAATCGGCACACTGCAGCAGCGAGCCCAGATTGACGGACAATGACATCAGTCCTGGCCTCAGAAGACGAGGCAGTCGAAGGGGACAAAGTATGCATCATTCTCATCACAGAAAGAGCAACGCATTTTTAGACGTTCCCGACAGCTCATCACAGATTCCATCGAGAGAAGATGGCGAGGACGAGGACAGTTATAGACTCCGAAGTTTCAGCTTCACCAGCAAGGGTAAGTAAAACAAACTCAAGTACAGCTTTGCAATGCTGAAATTCCCCGTGAAATAATACCAATTTCCGGGGCAAATATCCCAAGCGAAATTCTACGCTGTTGCGTTTTAAAAATACCACTCGATCACGTGCAGACCGAGGTACTTCGAATTAAAGTTCGCTTTAACCGTTTTTCCGCATGGTAGAACCGACGTAGCGGAATATATCGTACGATAAAATCCAGGTCAAACGCGACAGTCACGCATCCGTTTCGCAAAATGTTTCGTATCTCGTCTGGCAGGGATTTCTTTTTAAATTTGTCGAAGATAACGCGCCAGAAACGATATCGTTATATCGAATACATAAAAAAAAGAAAAACAATCCCACCTCCCTTACTGAATTCGCTGGCCTCTCTCGTTACATCCAACTTTCCAGCATAACGCATCACTCGAAACGCAAACAGACGTGCTCATATGTCCCTCAGAAGTGCCTTCTCACGCAACTAATTTCTCGTATCACGCGAATCCATCCCGAATTCTCCTTACATCATGTTCGAGCGATTCGTATCCGTCTGTGCCTCGCCACTTCAGCATCGGGATCCGCTTTGGATTCGTCTTGGAAGCTTGTGCCTCACGGGCGAAGAGAAGACGAGCCAGAAATAAGTACGCGGCTTCCACGAAGGTGGCCGAGGGTACGGAAGGGAGGAAGATGAAGGAAGATGGAGGAAGATAGAGGAAGATAGAGAAAGGGACCGGGGAGAGAGGCAGAGAGCACAGTTGAGAGATAAGCGAAAATAGAGTATCTATAGTTGTGACGTTGTACGACTTCCTCGAAGCGATTCCACGCCACGCGAGTTCTGCGAGCCAACGAACGCGTGAAAGTCGTTTACACGTTCATTCCGTCCCGGAATTGATACGGATGGGAGTTCGGGATTTATCTCGTCAATCTTCTCCGTCGGTCTGTTACACGAGACCCCGGCGGGAAGGGATGTCAATTGGACGTAATGACGTGGGAGGGTGTCCTTGAATTGTAGATACAAACGTGAATGGTTAACCCTTCCACTATTGTGTGCAAGCTCTACTGGATTTCATGTAAATAGTCTGTCGAGACACGTTAATATGGCAGCTGTTTGCTGTATCTTGGTAACATGGTATTCTTGTATTTTCATTTGTATGGGGGGGATTTGATGGGGTTATTATGCAATATTGCCCAGAGTAGAGGGCAGTTCACTGTGACTTACTACAGATCGGAACTGCACTAATATCATCTTTAATATGACGTTGAGGAAGTAGAGTTGTAAAGTTTTACGTTTACTGTGAAGCTGATTAAATATGGAAGAAAGAAAATGAATGAAATATTAGTGGTTTGTTAGTTTTGTATTTTGCGGCTCCAAATGCTATGGTCATTTTGCCTAGGGCTGGAATATTAGGGGATTCCAGAACCACCGAGGCTATGGTATACATATCACATGGGAAAAATTTCCCAAGGGTTATGGTGGAGGAGGCTCAGATTCGCAATCAGTGAGCCGGAGTTCAAATCCCCTGTCATTTCTGGCAATGCTGTAAATTATTAATTAAAATACTACAGCATTGAAGATTCCGACACCATCTAAAACAGTTGAAGCGGAAAAAGTAGAAAACAGAAGGACAAACAAAAGTTTAAATAATTACAAGTTCTTTAATACGGTTTAAACCGATTTGAGCAGCGCAATGAGACACGTGATATGAGTCAACGGCAAGTCAAAAAGCTCAAAACTTCGCCTGAGATATTATTGGTTTACTCCACTTAAGAACTTAGAAAATCATAATGATAAGTTCTTTAATACGGTTTAAACCGATTTAAGCTGTGCAATGAGACAAGTGATACGAGTCAACGGGAAGTCGGACGGCTCAAAACTTTGTCTCAGATATTATGGGTTTACTCCACTTAAGAAAGTAGAAGATCTCAAAGTCAAATTTGAGCTTGCAAGCTCATACGTGATGGCTCAAACTAAAAGCTCAATCCGAATTTCGACTAAATTCCGAATTTACTCCATCAAAAATGAGCTTTTGAGCTATGAGCCCGCAGATGTTGAGCTTTTGAGCCATTTTTCCGAGTTTTTGCGAAATTTCGTCAAGGTCCGAGTGAGCCTTTAGTTTGAGCAATGGAAACTGAACTTGCAAGCTCACTTCTGATCGCTCAAACTAAAAGCTCCATCCGAATTGCGACCAAATTCCGAATTTACTCCATCAGAAGTGAATTTTTGAGCTATGAGCCCGCAGATGTTGAGCTGTTGAGCCATTTTCCGAGTGTTTGTGAAATTTCGTCAAGGTCCGAGTGAGCTTTTAGTTTGAGCAACGGAAACTGAGCTTGCAAGCTCACTTCTGATCGCTCAAACTAAAAGTTCCATCCGAATTCCGACTAAATTCCGAATTTACTCCATCAGAAGTGAACTTTTGAGCTATGAGCCCGCAGATGTTGAGCTTTTGAGCCATTTTTCCGAGTTTTTCGCGAAATTTCGTCGAAGCCCGAGTGAGCTTTTAGTTTCAGCAACCACACTGGAGCTTGCAAGCACAGATTTTGACCTTCAAATAACCTTCAAGATGCCCGAGAGTTATCGGCCAGAGTCACGAAAATATGACTTTGCTCAAATACGGCCGAAGTTATTGGTTTGAGAGGAAAGAGATTGCTTGTATCAAACTAACATATAATCTCCAACTATACATGGTCCGTCACAAAATACTTTTCCTCAAATCATGCAACTTCCTCGAAGCGATTACGCGCCACGCGAATTCTCCGAGTTGACGAACGCGTGAAAGTCGTTTGCACGTTCGTTTCTCGGTGGAATTAATACGTATGGGAGTTTGGGATTTGTTGTCCCATTAATTCCGTCTGCTGGTCTATTGCACGCGTGATGATGGAAGGGGATGTTAATAGGAAGGACGTAATTGCATCGGAGGGTGTTACTGAAATTTTGATACAAATGAGATTAGTTAAGGGGCTATCAAAGGAGAAACTAAGAAACTTTGAGTAAATACTAATTATCCTTTAATTCTTCGTTCAATTACGCATAAAACCTGATGACTGACATCCGGAAATTTCATCGTACGAAAGTAACAGATGACACATTTGCTTAAGTTTCGACAATCAACGAGAAAGTCGTTTACATGCTCGCTCTCCGATGGAACCGGTACCCATGGGAGTTTGGAATTTATCCCGTTAATTTTGTCGGCTGGTTCGTTGCACAAACGATGGGGATGGAGTTGCCAATTAGAAGGATTTAATGACTTGGAAGGGTGTCTGAGTTCTAGGTTCAAATCCAACTGATTAATGGATCTGGCGGAATGAAATAAAGTCTTAATAATTATACGAGGTGTAACGGTTGTTTGCATGATTAGGGAGCGATGCTTGAGAAGCTTATCATACCATTATTATATTATTATATTAATAAGTCATTTTGTTAGGTGTCTTAGATCGAGAATTGGTTAAAAACTGGAGAAAAAGCTTCACTTTCTTGAGACATTTTCCTCTGGAATGTCAATCATTCTTCTGTTATGATATTCTTTCATGGGTCAACGGACGTCTACATTTTTTTACCGTATGCTCTTCGTTGATCTTCTTTTCGCAATTTTTCAATGCGTCTAGAAACGCTGTACTTTTCTTCCTACGTGTTCATCGAAATTCCTCGCTTCCCTTTTCACCGTCTATCTAATTTTCCCGCCTTCGTTTGCCCGCTTCCCCCGAATTTCTCTATTTTTAGTTTATCGTTGCGGTCTTTCTATGCGGTCTATTTTTACAACGCTTTTATCGGCTGTATAATTCCTCTCCACGTTTCGCTGCAGTGTTTTTCTCTTCGGCTGTCAGTTTAGAAGCTATAGGTTTATCAATGTTAAACGGCGTGCTGTTGTGCAATTTTCCTTACCAACGATTACTTGCGAAGAAATTGCCATGCTTTCGGTTCATCGGAATTGATCGTAAAACAAAATTGCTCTCTTCGCGCGCGTTATAGATTTAATGATCGCTCGCGCAAAACGGCGATGCTTCAATGTCAGTAAAATGACAATTAACGATTGTCCGTTTATTATACTCGATATTTTTGAAAATTATAGAAATATTTTATATCACTTTATTTATCGATCGTTTCTCTCGATCGTTTATCCTCGAAAATTGGCATTTCCCGAGTAATTAATTACGGGAGCGCGAATTGGTCGGTGCTTCTATTTAATCGTCGTTAATTAATATCCGTAACTTTGAGAAATTAACGTCATTGCTACCGTTCGCGCCAAGATTTCACAGCGTTACTCTCAACGGGCTCTTCTCGTAAATATTACCCGAGGGGAATACGACGGAAAATCGAGGGGAAAACAAATTTCACGACAATCCGCTCGGAGGAAGAAAATTCTATTGACAACGCGATCCCCTTGTGAACTTGGACTCAAAAGCTTCGAGAGATACGGCTCTCTCTGTGGAGTATTAACTTGGATTCGCGGCAAAGTGGATATTAAATTGGATTTTCCTAATCTCTATCTGATCGTGTTTTCCGATTAGCGTGTTTAAACGATCGCTGCAAGAATTGTCTTTTGGATTATGAAATTTGTACGGTGACTTATTGCCGTTTGGAATCTGTTGCCGATGTTTGTGCGACTTTGCATCTTATATTTCTTATAACAGGTGAGCCTAAGAATATTTACATCGGGATTGAAGTTATTCAACTAATTGCTCATTGTTAGAATTAATTTCGCTTAAATTTTTCCATCCTTTCTCCTCGAAATTTACATTAAGAAAAATGCTAATTTTTAATTACGAAAAATGTCATGAAAATTTTAACGTCGAAGAAAAAATCTACAATATGAAATAGATGGACAGCTATAACTTCTTCCAGGCTCTACTGTTTTAATTAGGTTCTGAACCACCGAGCCTACGATATGGTAATTAGCAATTTAGAAAAAAATTCCCACAGGTGACGGAGGAGGATTTGAACTCGGCGCCATTAATTAGGAGACCGTGCCTTCATCTTACTCAGCCATAACTCAAATCATAAATATTACTGCTCACTCAGAAAGACAATTTCAACAACTATTTTTATTCGAACGTGTCCACGGAACGCCACAGGGTTGTTAAGGGTTAAACGAATTCCTCGTTCAAACAGAACTTCGACTTTAATTAAAATCGCTTTCCTCGGAAAGATGAGTTAACAAACCGGTTTCGTTGCCGCTCTTTGTTTCCCCCTCGGCAGACCGACGTGGTTAATGCCTCGTCAATGTAAACAACAATTTGCAGATTGTACGACGATAGACGAAGCACGGTATTTCTCGTTAAATCTGGCACGGCTGCCAGGATAGATCGTGTAACGTTTCGTCGCTTGCTGGCCAATAACTTCGGCCAAATCCTCTTACAATTAGTGTCAATGGGATTACTTCGGGAACTCACTGATTCACTTAATACCAAAAACCGAGGAATTAATTTTAACCGTCGTGTATATTCGTCGACCCTTGAATCTAATATAATCGTCCAACGTGCTTCTAATGCCTCTATGCTAATCCACGGGAACACCGTTGGCGAACTTCTGCGATAGTATTCATTCGTACAAATTGCAAATTTACTCGGCAACGCGATGGGTTTCGCCAATTTCACGGGGTGCGGATTTTGCCATCGTGTATCAGCTGCAGAATTCAGAGAAAGGAATTCACGCGAAATGGTCGGTCTATAGTATCATGGAATTCCCTTTGGTGAGATAAAAATGTACGGACTGAAAGTTCAGCGGGTTTGATAAGACGGATGGTGACTCGCTGTGTAAAAGTATATCATATTAATTAATATTCAGAGAGAAAAAAATTCTCTGGACAATATATAATAAGTATAATGATAACGAAGTCTCTGTGAATTGTAAAAATTCAAGACAGATTGGAAAACGAAGTATAGAGAAACTTATCTGTAAATAATATTTTAATTTGTGAGGTGACATTTTTTTGAGTAATATTGTAAATGAGAGTTTAATTTGATTTATTTTGCTCCTATAATTATAATAATAATACAATTTCTGGAAGTTATAACAATGCAAAATAAATTGGGGAATGAAGTGTAGGGCAACTTATCTGCCAATAATATTTTAGTTTGCAAAGTACAATTTTTTGGAGGGAAATTTTTAATTGACAGTGTAACTTGATTTATGTTGCTCCTATAATTATAATAATAATACAATTTCTGGAAGTTATAACAATTAAAAATAAATTGGAAAATGAAGAGTAGGGCAACTTATCCGTCAATAATATTTTAGTTTGCAAAGTAAAATTTTTTGGAGGGAAATTTTTAATTGATAGTGTAACTTGACTTATGTTGCTCCAATAATTATAATAATAATTAAATTTCTGGAAGTTATAACAATGCAAAATAAATTGGGAAATGAAGTGTAGGGCAACTTATCCGTCAATAATATTTCAGTTTGCAAAGTACAATTTTTTGGAGGGAAATTGTTAATTGACAGTGTAACTTGATTTATGTTGCTCCGGTAATTATAATAATAATTAAATTTCTGGAAATTATAACAATTTAAAATAAATTGGAAAATGAAGTGTAGGGCAACTTATCCGTCAATAATATTTTAGTTTGCAAAGTAAAATTCTTTGGAGGGATATTTTCAATTGAGAGTTTAATTCAGTTAACGTTGCTACGATAATTATAAAACTTTGACTCGTTTCGTTGGATGATTTAGGAGCGTTTTAGGGCGCTTGATGAATGCGTACCTGACCGCGATTTTACGGTGTCGCAAAAAGTGCCTGTTTGCCATTAACGTTATAGATCTGCGGCAGCTGCGTTCTGCGTTTGACGCACATTAATGTTTCCGGTTTAAGAAAGTGGCCGAATGTTCTTCAAGAATTAGCCGCTTAACGAGGATGGATCGAGTTAATCGCGGGGCTCGACGAAGAAAAGCCTCCGGAACGTTTCGTGATATTTTCCCTTTCCTTTTTTTTTCGTGGGGTTGAAATTAATAAATGGTCTCGCGCTCTGAACAGGGGGAAAGAAGAACTATGTCGTGATCCTTTGGCGAGATGAAAATATTTTCTGTTTTTCCTGTATCTTGCTTTTTATTTCTTGGATCATTTCTTTTAGGATTTGAAGTTTTCAGGAGTTTGTTTATCATCGAGTCTATGTATTATATATTAACAGTAGATCTACCGAGGTAGTTAAAATGACCAGTTTTTAACACTAGAACTACCGGCGTTAAATCTATCATATTTAAAAATATTAAATAAGTATTTTGAAAAAGGGGAATTAAGAGGTGGAAAACTTGATTGATTCGGCAATTTATGTTTTATAAGATGGACGTAGAATATCTATTCTATGATTCTAATATAAATTTGGAGAATTTTTGGAAAAAATTGTGTACCAGTCATTTTGACTCGTATGGTAAATCTGGTGTTAATTACTTTACTTCTAAAGCTACCTTTACTTTATTGTTCTGTGCCCACTTTGCTGAATGTAAGCAATTATATTGTTCAATTTTCCTTTCTCTTTCGATCCTTTTTAATAAATATATTTATTTAGCGTGCCTAACTTAATAGTGGACAACTCCGACAAAAGAAAAGTCATAAAGGGTTAAGTTGGGTTTAATATTTGAAACTTGCATTTTGCAACTCTCCACAATCTTTTAATAGTCACCACAGTCCCGCAAAAATACCTCCTTCCAAAGCTTTCCGAAATCAATGAAGTCTAAAGCAAATTTTATCACAACTCCGCGCAAAGTTTCACCACCTGTTACATTCCATCAAGTCGAACTTCAAATTTCACGTTAGCTAAGTGCTTTTAATTCAAAGTTCCTTCTCCGTTGAATCCGCTTGCGTTAAATTGATCCACGCGTTCACCGGAAGTGCATCTATTCTCGCAGTCCGTGAGGCATTCTCGAAAAGTTCAATCCTTCGGTCAGAAGCAGAACTTCCTACGTTGGGCCGCGTCTCGGCGATCGTTCATCAGGATAAAAAAGTTTCGTGCACCCGCCTCGATAGGTCAGAGAAGAGAGAAGTCACGGTAAAAATAGATTCGAAGAAGAAAGGAAAAGTGCAAAGAATTATGAGCCCTAACGAATTGCGCGCCACGCGCAAAAGATCACAGACGCTCGTGTTGTTTGTCCAGAAACAATATACAAAAATCGAGGATGAAACAGAACGAGGAGAAAAAGAAGACAGAAAGAAAATAATCCGACATGTTTTCACGGCGTTTCGCTGGTATGTCAATTTCGTAACTAGAAATAATATTATCCGGCAGCGGTACATTGGGTTTTCGTTCTCCGAGTCAAATCTTCTGGGAAGAAATTAGGGATTCGCGTAGGGGATCGAGCCAATTATCCCGTTAATGGCGAACGGCGTAAAATCTACCTGGTATCCCGATTTAATCGTTTAATTATAAAGCCAGGAGTTTCTATGTATTTCGTTTCCGATTACAAAGTTTCGTTTCATTACGAAGATAATTATTCCCACGGCATGGCGATTTTTAAATCCATGCTGGGATCAAGTCTTTGCTAATGCAAATTTTCATCATTTTTTTCTCTCTCTACTTTTAATATAAAAAGGTAGAACGTTGAATTATATTAAGAGGGCAATCGATTTTAACAAAAGCTCCATCCTTTTCTCCAACATCTGCGCTCCCAAGTCTCTCTAATTGTCTGTCAATTGCATCATGCATTCTCCTCTACAATATTAACCCAATTTCACGGTAATAGCTATCAAAAACTCTAAGAATTCTAAAAAAAAAGATATGAAGAAAGAAGTCCCCTTCGATATCAGTAATTGCGAAATTCATACGATACAAACAGTCAGGTAGGACGTAAAAAAATATCGTTCTTAGATTTCACTACTTTCTTTCTCATTTAATTACTTTGAAACCGCAGAAGATGCAACTCGTCAGCTTTAACCTGAATACACCGAGTTAGCTTCGTCTGGCGGGGAGAAAATATTTCTTGTTCTCCTTAATAAGAAATTCTGCGAATTATTAAAGAGTCCTCGGGTGGAACGTGATGAGAAAATAGAAATAAAGGACGTACCTTTTTCAAGGATATTGAGGCAGTGTATCGAGCGTTCGCCTCGTCGTACGCCTAGCCGCACTCTGCCAGGATGTTCGAGAGGTCAACGAACAGGAAAGAGAGTTTGGAGTCGTTGTAGGTAAACATAACGACCCTGCTAACGTTTCGTTGCCATAGAATAGTAAATAATATCGATTTCCCATCCCCGTGCTTCTTCATCCTGTCATCGAGTACCCTGCATTTTCGTTCAGAAATTATTTTCTGGGTGAGCTTCTTCAACCACTGGAATTGTGCCGGTGATCAGGAAGGTTGTCGAAGGGGTGGGTTTCAAGGGGAGAGTTTGAGAAATAGAACCCATCAGTTATTTTTGTGTTGCACTAATGTATTAGAATTTCCTAGAAACAGGTGCAGAGGTGATAAAAAATTGCATTTTTTAACACTAAATCTACCAAATCGAAATGATTAGTTACGAATTTTTTCGAGTTCGCCAAATTGATAGGGAAGACATAAATTAAATATTTCACTTCTATCTTATAAAACGGAAATTACTTCATTGGTCGTCTTTTTCACCTCTTGATTCCTCTTTTTACAAAGTGCTTGTTTAGTATGTTTAGATGTAACAAGTTAATTTGCGTAAGTTGAGTTTTTGCTGGATTTTAATTATAATTTAATTATTGCGTTATAACGGAATAATTTTATAGTTGGATTTAGTTTATGCATTCTTTGTAAAAGTGCTCTCAAACACGATCATCGTTTCAGGTTTTATTATGAAGCCGAGACACGTGAGATCGTGAAGTGACGAAAGCAATGAACGTTTCCACGTTCGATTTTATAAACGAATTTTCCTTCGTGTATTCGGTGATGTCATCGACGTTCCTATTTCAGGAATCGAAGTGAACCAGTATCGGAACTACCCTCCGATTATATTTCCACGTGCTCTTCTTTCTTTTTTGAATGAGAATAATACTCAAATTCTTACATTAAAATACGGAAAAAGTTGCATCTGAAATATATTCCATGTTAAGAAACTTGTTAACTTTACAAAATTATTTCTTCACGTTAAAGTGAAATAAATCTCCAAATAAGAATTCTACAGGTAGAATCTCCCATCTCGATGTTAAACTTTGCGGTCTGAATTACTTTTCAGTCCCTCATTAATTAATTGATACTAATCTAAAAGTATTTCTCACTTTTCACTATCTACTTATCTGTGATAAATAACACCTCTCAAAACACTGCAACTAAAAAAACCAAATAATTATCACAACTCAAAATCGAAATTTCCCAAGTCGAAATTACAAAGTTAATCGATCATCTCTCTATATTAAACAGCAAAGCATCTATCTATATTAATGTTTCCCAATCTTATTTAATCCACCTTCCACTTCACAGTAACAAAATTACCGTCCACTGTATTATTTCCTTCGATTACACCTTTACTTAGGTTAATTACATTTATGTTCAATTTTTCCAAATATGAGCCATTCACTTGTCAAATCGATTAACTCCATAAAACCTAAAGTGGAGAAACGTGATGAAATAGTGTACACCCCTTTTCAAAATTCCCTTTAAAATATAAATACAAATAAATATTGTAGAGTATATAATCGCAAGTAGCTTTCCTCTAACGAAGTATAAAATGAATAAGATGGAACAGTCTTGGAATTAATTAGATTGACTTCTAAATTCAATTATTTATTACCCGATGGCCAAACAAACTTCGTCATTTAATGGTATTAATTGAAAAATTAATTAGAAAAATTCAAAAAGTGGAGTTAATCACTTTGTGCTGTGAACGGCACATATCATACCCATGTCCATGTAATCCTACCTCCCCATAGAATTATCCAACTGATCCACAAAAGCACTCCATGGTCTTTCGCCCATCAAACTTTGAACCTTAACCCATTCCAGGCGAATTACACTCCATGAATGCAATGCATTTCCCAGACAAAAAGACACAGCACACACACGGTCAGCAATGAAACCGGCTATAAGAATTTTATCTACTACTAGGAATAGTCTTCAAAATAATTCTTCGTCTCGAACGGGTTAACAAACCCATAGGCGGACTTCGCACCAAATAAATTTCCTTCCTCAAAATTCGGCATCACCATCAACGATACCGTTTCGCGAATCGAAATAAATCACCCCGGCCTCTACCCTCCGATTATATTTCCTCCTGCTGTCCTTTCAGGCACGCTTCGCTGGACGTTAACCCCAACTGCACGTTCCAGAGGAGCGTGGTCGGCAATGTGGCAGGGCAGGGGAGAGGGGGGTTAAATTATGGGGAGAAACAGCCCTCGTAAAAGGCACCGCGTGCTAACGTAAAGTCATGAAGATCGTCGATCGATGGTGAACGTATTCGCGCGAGGTCTTTTCCTCTCCGCCCTCACGTTTCACCCTCGCTTCTGCCATTCGGTTGATTCAATCTTTTCATCGGATTTCTTCGGCGACGAGGTGTTTTCTCTTGTTTTCTTCCTCTTGGCGTTCGTACGTACCTTTCGCACCTTCGTATTAATCCCTGGGTCAGTTTGGCTGGACTTTTCCTTCCATTTTAACTTTCATAGTTGCGCAATGTAATCGGAATGAAATGTGGGGTTTTTTTCTTTAACGATAAGTAAACTTGGGGTGAAATATGGTAATGTGGAGGAGAATATACGGTTATGATAGGACTTGATAGTGGGACTACGATGGCACAGGTCAAGTTTATTTGTAAAGACTGCTTCATGACCGGTAGCAGTTGGCAATTGACAACTAATATTTGACAGGGTACTTGAAACCCTTACCCCTGCGGTAATTTATAAACATTACTAATTGAATATTCACATTTACTTTTTTTTATAATATTCGATTCTTTGGGTTACAAAGTGGATAATCGCCAAACCCGATTCAAATTCTACCTTCAGCTTCGCACCCTTTCGTTGTTCTTAACACTAGATCTACGGCCGCTAAATCAGGTACATTTAAATATATTAAATAAGTACTTTGAAAAGAGGTGGATCGAGCGGCAAAAAATACGATTAGTTAAGTAATTTGTGTATTATAAGATACACGTGAAATATTTACTGTGCTGTTTCTCTATTAATTTGAGAATTTTGTTTAAAAAACTAGGAACCCGTCAATTTGACGGCGGCCGTAGATCTAGTGTTAATACTACAACTACTGGGGTTAGGTCAATTTATACAATCAATTAAATCTATTATATTTAACTACGTTAAACAAACTCTTCAGAAAAAGGGTCATGAAGAGGTGAAAAAGATGATCAATTCGGAAATGTATGTTTTGTAGGATAGATGTGGAATATTTACTAGATTGTTCTTCTATAAAGGAGAATTTTTGTAAAACATTTCGATCCATCCATTTCGACTGCCTTGACAGTTCTACCATTAAAATTATAGTTTTGCTATTTTTTTAGCACTACGGAAGTAATTCTCAATGCACGATTTTCAATTTTAAAAGGCATTCCGTGGCTGTTTATAACGGCTAACAATTAAGGGACTTAAGTTGATGCGATGCTTTAAACGTGTCGCGAGTTTACATGGGAATATGAAAATTATGCCCGCGGATTTGGCAAATTCTATGGCGGTAAATGCAGGTAATTTGTTGGGCCGAGAAAATATTGTTACACGGTGCACCGTGGTAAACGTAAACTGACGGTCGTTTTGTCGGCGTAAGTTAAAACGGACATCGTTAAATGGATTTTCCCGGTATGAAAAGGAAATTCTACCATCTCTATGCAAAGCTCGTTGGACGCGGATTTTCATATTTCTCCGATGCACCGGGTTCAATATGTCGCTGTAATCAAATATTCCGACTGCTTTCCGTGTCTCCGAGAATCCAAGGAAAATGGCAAGCAGCTATTTCATAAGGGATATTGAAGAATTTTCGAATTGCATAACTGTAATAATTACATTTAAAATTATTTACAGCTTATCTTCAGTTATGAAAACAAATTGGAAGCAAGGATATTCTTCAAAGATTATCAATTTTCTTTTGAAATAAATCGCAATCGAACTTGCAAGATTAAAATAAATTGCAATTGAGCTTGCAAGAATAAAATTAATTGCAACTCAATTTGCAAGAATAAAATAAGAATTTCCTGGAAAAATGTTCCAAGCAAATAACAGTTACAAAGGATATTTGCTGAAACGAGAAAAGGAAGTCGTAATCTGATCCGATGATCGGTGAAATTACTCAAAGGGGGTAATTCTTATTTAGACTTTTTCTCTTATGGTCTCCTTTCACGCGAGCCTTCCTTCACGTGTTTCCTTAATCTCCCAAAATTAATTCCGTTAAAAGTGTCAAAGTCACGTTAGGGTTCGTATCTACCCGCCTGTTTTTAAAATCGATACTTTCTTACGTCCGCTTAACGAGATATCTGATAATTGGCATTATAGGGCTCATATATGGTATTTAAGTTATTCGAATAACTGATAAATTAGCCTTATCTTTGACATTAGAATTACCGGTGTTATATCTGTTATATTTAAATATACCGAATAAGTACTTTGGCAAAAGGGAAGTCAAGAAGTGAATGTGACGATTAATTAAGTAATTTAGATTTTACAAGATAGAAGTGAAATATTTATTGCATTACTCACCTATCCATTTGGGTAATTCCTCGGAAAAATTAAGTACCAGTTATTTTGGCTACCTTGGTACTTTTACAGTTAATAATCCGTCCAAATACAGTTTTGCAAAGTAATAAATTTATCACATCGAATGACACCATGGCTGTACATTTTTCGTAAATATTAATGGACACATCAAAGTTTCAATATTTTTCGCTTCTACAGTGCAACGTCAACGAATTCATATCAATGCTAATTTCCCTCACAGTGAATCCCCTTTTCCTCTCTTTCATTTTCTGCAAAGAGAGGGAAAGACGAGAAAAAGAGACCCGTCCTCCTGTATTCTTTGGCATCGGATGGCTGGAAAATCCTCTCGATTCGTCACCATAAAATATTGCTCGTCAAAGATCTTGTCAAAAATCTGACGCACATCGTCAATTAATCCCTCTCGATGGACTCCGCAGATGGATGGGACCAACGGGGCGACTTGTTGACATTGCCTCGAGGCAGAAAATACTCTATGTGCACGGTCATCCCCGTGAAAAACACCCCGTGATGATACCACCGATCCAGAGATTTATTTATAAGCGAAACGAACAACGCTGCACGCAGTTATAAATAATCCCTCGTCGTTTTATTCTCTTCCGATGATTTGTGCAACTGCTACTTCGAGGGCAGCTTCTCGGCTATCGTGCGAGCCGATCGTCGTTGCTTTTCTCGGGTAGAATTCCTTTTAATGTCGATGTTTCTGCTGTTTCTTCGTGAACTACGTTGGCGTGAAAAGAAAAAGATGTAAGGGGGGACATACGCCGAGCAAGCAGCGATAACTATTTTTTTCAGTTTCTACTGCTATGTTCAACAATTGCTGTGATTAGAGCTTTGGAACTTTAAATCCTATGACTATTTTTCCAAGGACGTATTAACGCTAACCATACCAGCACTTTATATATGGGCCGTTTATTTTGAAAGTGGTGTAAGTCCATTTGTAAACGACAACACACGCCAGGCGCTCAAAGACACCAACCAATCGTGTGTCCAAAACGAAATTCATTCGATTAGATCGAATTTTCGCATATTATTTTCACAGCCTCGGCGTGTAGGCGTAGGTTCCGAAAAGGTGGACGCAGCCGCTCGGGAATACAATGGAACACACATTTGATTCAAAACGCAGATCTTATATTTCCAAATATATTACAATGATATATGATCAATACAAATGGCCGCAACGTAGAAATACAATCGCTCGGCGACGCGAATATAATAATCAAATATAAAACAATGAGAAAAGCATATGACTGTAAGGTGCTGGGACGTGGTCACATGAATATTGTTCGATCCACGATCGACAATAAACACGCCACTAACTAATCGAGTCCAAGTAACTGGATTTTCCAGTATTCAAATCCATCGACAGGATCACTCCCGCTAAGTGGAAGGATCAGAATCGATGCTTAGCCTCGATAGTCCCGATGCCGCTTACGTGTAGCCCAATAATCAAAATATATTAATAATCAACGTACGCGCCGAGCGATTGCCGCACGTCCGTTCTCTACGAGCGCCCGTGGTCAAGTGACTCTCCTTCGGAGCCGCCGCGCCAATGTTGACAATGGTCCACCTTGCTATTCGCCGTCTACGGTCGACGGCTCGCGTTGGCAACACCATTTATGTTCGAGTCGAGATATTGAAGGTTTGCGTTGGACTAAATTTTAAAATATGGGTAACAGATAACATAGTAGAATAATGTTTATGGGTTTCTAAGGGTGTCTTTATCATCCCAATTAGTATAATTAACATTATTTAAAAAATAATATGTTTACGATAGCTATGAATGGACTTACACGACTTTCAAAATCAATTAAATGACGTTTTCAATTCTTAAGAAAGCACAAGTCCATAGGAACAGTAAATTTCCCTTGAAATAAAAACAAATGTACGCACTTTTATGTTATGAAATCAAAAAAAATATTCAACTTTTATTCTTTGTTAAATAATTTTGACATTAAAATTAATAGTGTTTTCTTAATTATTATTCAGCCTTCTCGTATGAATCCGTTAGCGGATCGAAAGTGAAATGTGAAATTAAATTGTTTATAACAACGTCATTGCATATTGATATTTCAACTGCTACTTTGATAATGAAACATAAAGATGTAATCTCATAAAATTTTATTACATAATATTTTCCATATCCATTTAAAACTCTCTCTGTGGGACTTACGCCACTTTCAAAATAAACTTTTTCATCACTTCATTAATCAACAAATTTTCGTGTTACAAAATCTTAATGATTTTAAATATATTAATAACAAGTTGCTTTAGAAAGAAAAGATCATGTAAAAATGTAACTATTAATGTAGCTAACTCGATTTTTTTGGAAAATGGACTTACACCACTATCAAAATAAACGGTCCATATATTTATTTTCACCGTAACAGATCTTCCAGTCGGTTACGAAATAAAGTTAATACCTTTCCGAAAGAAAATACGTAGATAACGGGCTTTTGTTAATAGTACAAAAGTTACATATTTTCTTGGCACAGTTATTGTTGAGTAACAATTTAGAAGAAATTTGTCAGAGGTGATGAAGGAAAATTTAAACTCGGACGCACTGTTTGCAAGTCTTTTAACTCCTTGGCCACCATAGCTCCGATGTTCTTTTGAATTCTTTTGGCTTCAATTGCCATGGTCATTTCGTCTAAGAACTTGTAAGGCCTGTTGTTTTATGTGGGTTACCAAGCACGGAAGCTATGGTGTATTAAATGAGAATTGAGGAAAAATTTCTCAGACGTGACCCCTTGCTACCCCTTACTTTCTTGCCCATTGTGGCCATTTAATTATCATTTAATTGAACAGCAAATAGAGATTTTATTGTAGAAATTGTTGGTCAAGCCGTTTTTACAATTTTGACTGATTTAAGAAATATGATAACAGTTCCATTGCCAAAGCTACCAGAAAATGTGTGTGAGTTATTACAAAAGTAGTCTAATGCTAAAAACTATAATTATCAATCATAGTTCCAGCATATATAATCAATTTCATTGTACAACTTTTAATTCCGTCACTTCTGTCAAATTCAAAATAATTCTTGCCACCCAAGTCAATTAATCTTAACCCCTTGCCGTATAATAACGAGTGACACTCATGATGCAGTAAATTGGGCAGAAAATTTTCAAGTTCTGCAAAATCTATCAAATTAAAAACATCAGCGAGACACGACACGATAAAATTATTTCTAAAATACTAATATTACATTAAATTATACGATATATCGAGAATCACCGATCAATTTTTATTTTACCAATTTCATTCTGAATTATTGCGGAGTCAGTCAGAAAAGAAAATCGCACAGGAAGTAGTTAATCCTATCCGTAAAAAATTTCTGTAATTTCCAAACAAAAAGCTTCTTCCTTACAACCAACAAAATCATCAACATGAGCGAGTATCAACCCCCGAAACGTGCCTCAACGATAGTCAGTGTAACAAGGAGATAAAAAATTACCGAGTGAATTCAGGGTGTTAATAAAAGTTAATGAAAGCGTCTGAGGTTGTCTCCGAAATAGATTCCGCTTCAAAAATAAATGCCCGTCCCTATGTTCCTCGTTAAAGGATAATCCCTGTTTACTGTCAACGAAGGGCGAGAGCACGCTCGAGGCTCGGTCGCACGGAGAGTTATTAATTATAGGCTTGGGTAGCCGAGTGAAATAAAATGAAAATTTCTTTCAGGGTTCAGCGAGCATTTTCTCGAATGGCAGGCTCGCTGCCGGCTTTTCCTTCCTCGTGTACGAGGCACGTACGTGTGAGTTCATTTAACTAGCGATGCACGTCAACGTGTCTGCGAGGTATTGTGTCTCACAAAGTAAAGTCGGAAAATGATCTAAAAATAAACTCCCATGGACGGTGACGATGGTGGATTCTTCTTTTTCGTGGCACAATTAAGCACCGTTTTGGCGTAAAGTTCAAACGATCCGTTCATCTTCCAGGGGCCTCTTGCATGAAGTCTTTGTAGGTGATCCTTTTTCATCCGATGTAGTAACATCGATTGGATATCAGTTGTTCCATTTACCGTTGGATAGTTTCGGTGGAAAAATCATTTTTGTAGAGCCGGGAAAATATCAGTAGTTCGGTTTTAAGAGTGACGAAGGGCTGCGAAGGCGAAAGCGGGGTTGGGCCCTGCTCAGGTCAGCAGGCCGACCGTTTTCTCCCCCAAGGCCCGAATATTCTAGACTTAGTGAGTGCGAATGCGAGTGCGAGTGCGAGAGAGTTAATAGTTGTGTGAGAAGGATGAACGAGTAGAATATAAGGAAGCGTAGGTTAAGGGACGAGCAGTGTCGTATTAAGAGTTGTCGGAAGTGTTGTAAGAGTTGTCGAGAGTTGTAGTCGTATTAGTTGTAGTTGTAATTGAGAGGAGTTTGAGTTGTCGTATTATTTTGTTGTTAATTAGTTATAACCTTTTAATATATCGTTATTTGTTATCTGGTTATATTGAGTTGTGTCCAAAGTTTCTATCAATCCCCTCTTTTAAGAAAATTCTCCGCCTCTACATTTTGAAGTTTGATGATCTCGGGGATTACGTATCACAGATACAAATTTGCATGTTTGTAATTATTAATTGCGATTCGTTTCTTCGCACGTTCTCTCTATGTTACACTGCTGTCGCAGAGTGTCAGTTTTCTTTGACTCGTCGAGCATTAAGTTCCTGAAAAAATACGACATGAAATTGTACGAGAGCTGAGTCCTTTGTGTCGCAAGAACTCGTTAGGAAATGCGAAGGCGGCGAGAGAGCAGCTTTGCTTTGGGTTAATCAGGATCCTGTAGAAAACTAACATCTTCCAAACGAGACCTCTATATCTCTGTATTTCTCTCGTTTTCTCTCCCTTTCTCCCTCTTTCTCTTTTAGAGCGAATAAAAGCAGACCCAAAATGGACGGTTTTTTATACCTCCCAATCGTGCGAATAGATCGCCACGAAACAGCACAATTCGCGAACAATGCTCGAGATAAGGCATTATTTCCAACGATTCATAGAAACGTCCGATCCCGTCGAATCCTAGGGTCGTTTCAATGGACATGAAAATTCCCTCTACAAGCATCCACTGAAAGAACAATTTCGAGCGTTGATCCGCGCGGATTGCAATTTTTCGCGGATGCCTGACGGACTTTCGTTAATTGATAACGATATCGCGAGCGGACGTTGGCGTAAAAAATTCCACTTTTCAATTACCTTTCAGTTAGGAAACTCCAGCGGAAAATTCCAAATTGAATTCCGGCAAATAAACTGCAACGCGAGCTCTCTATTTTTGCAGCGGACTCCGTTGCACGTTGAAGAGAAACTGGCGAACGCTTTCACGGCACTTTTTTTTCACCCCGTCGCCGTCCTTTTGGATTTCTTATAACGCATTTCTGTAAATAGGAAGAGAGAAAGCATCGTTTATTAACGAGCGACGGGCTCTTCGTGAGACAACGTTCGTTGAAATAATTCCAAGCGTGTCGCGAATTTCTGTAAACGACGAGCCGCGAAGAGACGCGATAACGCTTTGCGACTTATTGGCATGGAAAATGGATGCATTCTCTGCAGGGAAGAACTCGCGAAATGCAGTTGTAATCGGATAAGAGAGCGGAGAATCAATAGCGTGGAACTTGTATCGAAAGGAGAAGGCATATCTGATAATGGAATATTTGCTGGTAATAAAAATATGCTGTTGTTATTTAAGTATTTTAAAATTCTATCAGCGAAGAAATAGGTTAACGATCCTAATTATTTGAAGGATGGAGGAAAGAAGTTTCGACGATAACGAGGGAGTAAAGAAGTTTAAGTTCTCTTTTAGGCTTTTCAAATTGTATTAGCAACAAGACGAAAGTGGAACGATAATGAAAGTAATTATGGTTAAGGGAAATAATGTTTATTAACGCTATAAAAACGAGTGACACTCGTCATGCGGTTGATGGAACAGGAAATTTTGTAGTTTCTCAAAAATATCAAATTGAAAATATCAGTGGAATACGACACGATAATATTATTTCTATGTTATTAATGTTGCGTTTAATTTTAAATATATCAGGAATCACGGACAAATTTTCATTTTAACAATTGAATTTTCAATTATTGCAGAGGCAATCACAAAAGAAATCGTAGGACAAGGAGTTAATTATTATAGGGTAGCTTCAAATAATACTTTCTGGTAAAAAAGAACAATTGGGTATTATGCATTATTTTAGTGAAGACGCGTTTGAATATCCTATCGTCGAAAAATGTAAAGTTCCTCCTTCTGAAATGAAGCCCCGAGAGTCAGTTTCTGTGGGACATAATGAGAAAAAACAATGCTTAATGAGAACCACGATACGAAAATGAAAAGTAATAGGAATTGCGTGGTCCCCTTAATTTCAGTTGCAGTGAAAAGATTCTCATGAAAGGAAAGGGGAGTTGAGCAAGAACGAAGGAAGATTGTTAAATACTGAGTTACACTAAATAAGAACCATCCGTCGTCGTAATTAATTAGTTAAGGGATGTAACTGCACGGAAAAAATCAGCAAAAGTTCCGCGCGATTTTCAAAGAATAAAACTACGGCGTTTCACTTCCTTGGCTTCCATTCAGCAATATTCTTTAAAGCGATAAAAAAGATGAAGAATTTCGAACCTTTCGATCGTACATTAATTATACAATTGAATTCTTAAGGTATAAAACTTATTGTAACGTTCATTTACAAAGAACGATGATACTTAAAATTCATCGACGTCAAAGCTAGCGGTGATCGTTTAGAATTTATTTATTTTATTAATAATCCGGTTTGATGGAAAGAAAGGTAATTCCGAAATTTTACGTCTTCCTTGGATTCGATTTGAACCGGTTTGATCCAGATGAGTTTTTTATATCTTTTGTTGGCTGCAACTTACAAGCACGTATATAGAAAGGGCGCTTCGGACAAAGGGGTTGATGTCTCCCTTAACCCTTTTAATACCGACCGAAAAAATTGATTGAAGTAATGACAAATGTAGTAGCTAATAAAAAAAGTTGTCATTGGCCATAGTTTCATATAGAAGCCGGAATATAAAGCATAAATTGTATATTTTCAATTATCTGTCATAAAATTACTAATATAGTGTGAGAAAGCTAAATAATAATCCCACGATGCCCGGCGCCAGGACTACTGATAACGACGATATATCGTCGTCCGGCACTAAAAGGGTTAAAGCTGAAAACGAGACGAACGAATTCCAGCTAATTTCTTAGGTAGGTCTAATAAATATTTATGCAAAGTTTCATCAACATCCGAGTGCATCACTTCGTGAACTTCCCTTGCCAATGCAATTAATGAATTCAAATTACGCATCCTCAACAGAGAAATCTCAGGCATTTAAAGTCCACAGTTCCACGAAAGAAGGAACAGTCCAACGAAGAAAATTCGCGTCGTTGCAGAAGTGCTTGGTCCAAGAGGAAGTGAATTTTTCTCTTAATCTCATACAAATACACTAACGCGAAGCTGTTCTCTTTACATCGTCGAGATATAAATATTTCAAAGCTCTTTCGAGAGGGCGGAACCATTTCGGTGGAAAAAAAAAATCTCTCGACTTTCAGCAACCACCGCTGGACTCCGTCTACCTCGTGCACGATGAATGGAACATTTTTCCCGCAGAAATTCCATTCGGTCGCGCATTTCCTTCGTGTTTCATCCTGCGAGAACACGCGTCACTTGATATTTGTTCTCATCGGTGGTTGTACGTTCGAACTTCACTGAATACGAGCGGGAATACAATGCCGCTGTCCGACCATGCGTAGTCTCGAATCACTTGCCGGTACATTTCCACTGGTGGTCGTTAAAAAACTCCGAATTCCGACTACGATACTTCGGAGAGGTTTAGATTAAGTTGCAAAAGAGAGCCATTTTCTTTCGTACGTTATTTCGTACTACATTAATTATGATTAATGATACGCTTTTTGATTGAAAAGGAGGTGGATTGGGATTGTCATTTTCGAATTGTTTGAGGTATGTGAAATGAGGAAGGGGAGGTAGTAGAGTGAATGTTTATCTTTTTACATTTCTCTGGCTTCGACTGGAGCCTTTTTATGGTCGAAGACCTACAAGTTTTTGTGGGTGCTTGAAGATCGTGACTGGAATTGATGGATCACGTGGAAGGAAAGTTTTAGAGGTGATTTCAAATTTGCGTTAGTACGATAGTTGGATGTTTGAAACTCTATGGTTACAACTATTAGGTTGGTAGAAAATTAATGTCGGTTTTCAAACTTTATCTTTAAATACACATGCTGAGAATGGGAATAACTTTTTTTAATCAAAATAAAGTTCCATTACAATTTACACATTTTTCCCAACGAGAAACAGGTTTTTTAATACAATTTTTTTTTTTCTAAAATGATATAAGCAGATAAACAGATTAAAATGAACGCCTATCTTAAGAATAAGCGCCAAAGTTTGAAAGCTCGAAAACAGACATTAATTTCTTACCAACCTAATAGAACAACGATTTTGTGCATAGAATATTATTTCTTACAGATTCTACATTATTGGAAGGATTTTTTTGTTTCTTTATACTTGATCCTCTATGGTCATTTGGCCTAGCATCCACTGTTTCAGGTAGGTTTTAAACCATCAAGGTTACACATGAAATAATAAATTAGAAAAATTCCTCAGAGACTATGTGGGAGGATTCGAACTTGGACCCACTAATAGTAAATCTGTGCATTCACCCTATTATCTATCACCACCCCCGTTTTTAACAATTGAATTACTTGAATTTCCATGTTCCAAGTAAAAAGTCGTTTTAGCAATCACAGAGCAAAGAGTTTGTAAGAAAACAACAAATATCACATTGTCTCCTTTTAAAAATACCTGCATCCTGAAATTTCGAAAACTCAGACTATTCTCCTCTTCCCAAAAAAACCATTGACCCGTGTTTTAGGATATGTCTCTTATTTCATTCCCTTTATGTCTCATCGAGGATGCAGTAAATTTAGATCACTTATAATAACGTGATATGAAATTTATTTTAAGCACACGATACCAACTATTCATAGCGTAGGACTATTCTCATGCGAACTATTCGTGGAAACTATTTCCGTTCCTCATGTGACATATATGACGAAAGTTATGGGAACTTCCAACGCTCTTACGATGATAAACGTGTCGGCAATTATGCCAGTCGTCTAAGTCGTCTAAGGTCGGGAACTGATACACTCCGATTTTGATGAAAATTGCATAAATATTCATTAGACATATCTAAGAAGATCGCTGTAATTCAGTGTTGCCCGTTTTCAACTTTAAGGGAGATATCAAGGGAGGCCCTTCTTTAAGGGAGGTCCTGCCTCCCTTAGAGAAGACTTTCTGCCTGCTCTGTGTACGTTGTTAAATTCGTAATAAAAAGCTCTATAATTAAATTTTTTCTAAGTGGTCTCATCTGTCATTTATAATAATCTATTTATATTAAACCAAGCGAAAATCCAATTGTTCGATTTTCAGAAATTAATTTTAGTTAAAACGACCACGTAATTCACAGAAATTCCTTATAACCTTTAAACCATAATTTTTCCATATTTGCTGATATATTCAATATTTAAATATTTTTGCTAAAAAAGTAAAGTAGTGCTGAATGTATAACTATTTTTACCTTTAATGTCTTTACTCTATTAACATATGATTATAATAGAAAAAGTTTTCCTTCAGCAAAAATCATAAAAGTAAACGAAAACGAATGGCATTGCACGTGTTAACACTAGAACTACCGGCGTTAAATCTGTTATATTTAAATATATTAAATAAGTCTTTTGAAAAAAGGAAAATTCAGTGGTGGAAAATATGATCGATTCGGTAATTTATGTTTTATAGGATGGACGTAGAATATCTACTCTCTGGCTCTCCTATAATCTTGGAGAATTTTTGGAAAAAATTGTGTACCAGTCATTTTGACTGGTTTGGTAGTTCTAGTGTTAATGACCCATAATCACCTGCTAATCACGACAATAATTTCTATAAAATTGACTCATCATATTACAAAATACGTTGACGCAACACGGAATAAATGATGACTTCAATTTTCTAAATTATTCACTTAGACCACTTTCATAATCACCGATACAAATTCTCGTTCGAGTTATAATTAATCAACCTCATCGACGGTCGTCTGTAAAGGTTTTTAATTCATCGATGTTTCTCCCGATTTGGCGGAGTTTCGTCGACGGCTGTGCCATTCGTTCGTTGTTCCAATATTCGAGCGTAATTCTGCGATATACAAATCAAATGGTTTTCACATAGAAGCTCGACGATCGATATGGGGCTGCGCGCTATTGATATGCAGGGAAAATTGTTGGATTAAATCGTCCATCAGAAGTCATGTGCACCCATCGTCGCACGATGGTTGCCATAGGAAAAACGATGGTTATGGTTTTTCACAATTGATTCAATTGTTGTCGATTATTGTGGATTTCTAAGATCTTTTCGTGCGTGATGCAATTTTGTGATTCCTTCTTTTTTAGGAATTATGATTATCTTAGAAAAGATATGATTATCTTAACACTAAACCCTACCATGGCGGTTAAATGACCGCTTTCTGATTTTTTCTAAAAATTCCCCAAATTGATTGGGGAATCATCTTTTTCGCCTCTTCAAATTTCTTTCTCCAAAGTACTTATTTCGTATATTTTAATATAACAGATATAAAGCCGACAGGTTTAGCGTTAAACAATGAACTGTTGAAGAAATATACGTAAAATTTTAAATGAATGAGGAATCTGTAAACGTGAAGTTTTCGGGAATTATATTTAAAAATTTGTAAATCATTGGATGTGAAAGAAAAGTGTCAATGACTGAGAATGAAATGAATAAATGTGAAAAATATTTTCAATGTTGGTTCCGGTATTTTATACTTTGTGATATTGTTATACAAACCAACGGGGCGCTCTGAAGCGTAAAGTTTTTATGGTGGATTTAGAACCATATTGTTGGCAAACTTTATGCGAAGTGTGAACGGCAAAGTGAAAAATAGGAATTGCCATCGCTACGCAGACATAAAACATCGAAATTGACCTTTCACGCGACGCTCTTAAAATTCTAATTCTAACGTGACAGGTAAATTAATTTTTTAGGTTTACTTAATCAATGTTAGCTATTTGTACTCGCTGGACGAATTTCTCTCTTTAACGTATTAAAAATTTCACTGTTTTGAAATTATTCGACGCAATAATTTTCAAGGGCTATTCCGCGAGCTTGATTATCAGAATTACCATGCAACAAGCTGTTTTTTAAGGGAAAATTTAAATATATTAACATTTGGATTTCAACGACGAATAATAAAAAATTTTAATCCATCAATATTAATATTTAACAATTAATAACTCCATATTATCTCTAATTCATTAAAAATATAATAAGATGCATTAATAAATAAAAATCTCGTGCCTAAAGTTCCACTGGTAAACATAAATCACCAGAAACGTTTTAGTTATCCAAATGAAAAACAGTATATTAAATAAATTTCTGCTTCCGGCTATTTTCGAGCCCAAAATGTTTACAATCAAAATAAAGCTATCAGGAGGATCTGAGCAGCAATTAGGACAGATAACTGCTAAAAAATGAACCCTCCAACGGCCAACAACGCCACTGTTAGATAAATCAGTGGCATTCTACAAAATCCAAGGACTCCAATCAATTTAACAGGCAAGAGATAAGAAAAGTTCAAGTTGGAGGAGTTCGTCGGCTAATAAAAGTCGAGGGTAGCGCTTATCAAGATATTGGATGTCGTATATCTGAAGTGATTTTAAATGCACACCCCAGTATATCGTTCAATATGCACATATCCCGCAGGTTACACAGATTTACGGGGGTCCCCTCAGATATTACCTATACATGCGATTTTATGCAGGGACGAAACGAATTTACATCGTTATATATGCACGAACATGTTTCAAGTTCTCTGTGAGAAACTTACATCCGTGAATTTCTTCCGGGACAGTGGATAAGCGAGAATTTTTCAATTTCCAAAAATTGCTACATTTATTTTAGCGTGCGGTAAAAATTGTTTAGTAATGCCACGGATTTTTTTTATAGTTTTACGGACATTCCTTGTGCACCTATCTCTACGGAAACGTGACAATTTGTAGAGATAGGTATACCATGCAGAATATTACAAAATTAGAAAGCTTTGAAGAAAATGAATTTGAATATATATTTGTCTCCTTAAATGGACAAAAGTGAGTGCAAGTGGTAGAAGAAAAATGTAAATGTTTTCTGTCATTTTCCTCATGTAATTCAAAGTGCGTTAACACTTTAATGGCCACGCAGTTTAACTTCGTCAGGGGCCGGCAATATTTTTAACGAATTAAATTAAAAAAACTTTATATAATTTCACGAAATAATTGAACATGTGCGAACACACACATTTTTAATAAGAAAACAATAAAAATAAACACAATATCCATTGCTACAATATCCACCCTTGTTCACGTACAACACAGGAATGGAAATATGAAGTTATGCTGCCAATAATACAAAAACATTTGCAAGAGAGGAAGGAGAGGGAGAAGAAATTTATGGCTTAATAATTGTATTATATGTATTATGTTATTCGTCAATAACGTTTAGAGAAATCATCACACAGAGAGTGTATTACTGGCCAATAACCGTCGGCGGTAGCATCAAACACATGTTGTGTGATCGGCCATTAACACTAGAACTACCGGCGTTAAATCTATTATATTTCAATATATTAAATAAGTACTTTGAGAAAAGAGGAATCAAGAGGCAGAAAAGATGATCAATTCGGTCATTTATGTTTTTTGAGTTGGGCGTAGAATATTTCTCCTATGCCTCTCTTATAAACGTTGAGAATATTTTTATAAAATTGTGTAGCAGTCATTTTGATTGGTTTGGTAGTTCTAGTGTTAAAGTGTTAAAATGACGAATCCTGTAAACCTAGTGTTAAAATAGTTTCGAGTACCTACACTGGGCTGCTTTTGCCAGCAATTTCTTTAATTGGATACACCTCTTGATTAATTTCTTCCAAATTCGAAATCAGGTACCCAGAAAATTCATATTCAACGTACTAAACGTAATTGCTGAATAAATCGCAAGGAAAATCATTAACATGAGAAAGTATATTTCATATTTTCCCACACACCCCAATTATTTTTCGCCTTCGCACACGTTTGACAAGGGTCAAAGTAATATAAAAAATATTGCAGAATTAAATATCACCCCGTGCGGTCTCCCACGCAAAAAGCCCACGATTCGTCCAAACCCACGCTTTCTAAGAACATCCCTGGCGCATCGACATCTCGCAATTTTTCATCCATGAAGTCCTTCGCAGAAATCTGCACCAGATCGCTAGGAATCCATCCAGCAAAGTGTATAAACATCAAGGCTACTCTTTCGCACCGATACCAGCAATCTTTCCCTTTCATCCTCGCCTCTCATGTCGTCGAGCTTCCGGCAACATATTCCATTTCAAATTCAACAGGGGAATTCTATCCGCCCCTTCGAGAGGCTCCGCGTCAATCCGAGATTGTTGTATAATATATCGCGTTTCTCCAAGCCTCGCTTTACAATTAATTTGCATCATCCGCCTCTCGAACCCTCGATCCTCTTCTTGCACGGTGACGTCATCCATTTACCAGGTTATCGGCCTACAGCCTGAAACTCCGTTTTGTGGTAAACAGAGCGTGTTATCGAAAGACTACCCTTTATGTCTACCTGCCAAACCGAATCGCAAGACGATCGATTGTATCGATGAAGATCTATCGGCTCGATTATGTCAGTGAAGATCAAAAGGATCGATGGTTAGGTCGATGAACATGGACGGCAAGAACAGAGGAGATTTTTCTCGTTAACAACGGACCTCCTAATTTCGAGGCTCGATTATTCCCTTGCGTCGCAACGGCACGGTTCACTTTTAACGAGTTTGTAAATTTATCGGGGCAATTTTATCGCGGACCGCCGGAACTTCTGTGCGCTGGCTTTTATTTTAATAATATTTCACGACGAGCGCCGGATAAGATATTAAGATCGTTAGGTATGGGAGTCCGTTGAAAGCAGAGGTGGGTTTTATAACGAAGCTGTTGCTTCGGGGGGATTTTGCGAAAAATTAGGAGACAGAAAAGGGAGGGTCGACGGAAATTTTGAATTGCAAGGTGGTTCAGGTAATCGCAGGGAAGGAAAGAGTGGAAAATTGGGGCGTTGGTTCTTGAATAAATTCGTCGGAACAGTCTTCTATATTTGGGGAATCTCTTTCTTTTGCATTTTTGTGGCTTTTACTGCTGTGGTCATTCCGTCTAGGACCTACTGTTTTGGGCGGATTCCTAACTACGGAAACTTTCTTCTATGTAATAATAATTTATCACCATAATCCCTTTTTACATTTCTTTGGTTTTAGCTACTGTAGTAATTCCGCCTAGGACCAACAATTTTAATTGAGTTCCGAACGACTAGGCTCTGACACAAACAATAATTTGTTAAAAAATTTTCAGAGGTGATGCGGATTTGAACTCGGGGCCCACTGATTGAAAATCTCACCGAGCCTTTACCTTCTTATTTGCCACAGCTCCCTTTTGTATTTTTGGGCCTTAATTACTATGATCGTTTAGCCTGGAACCCACCGTTTTAATTGAGTTCCGAATTACTGAGGCTCTGGTACATTAAACAATAATTTGGTAAAAATTTCTCAGAGGTGATAGGGATTTGAACTCAAGCCTACTGATTGAGATTCTCACTGAGCTTTTACGTTCTATTTCGCCATAGCTCCCATTTTGTATTTTTTGAGCTTTAATTACTATGATCGTTTCACTTAGAAATAACTGTTTTACTTGGGTTCCGGACCATTAAACCTCTGACAAATTAAAAAATTATTTGTTAAAAAATGTTCAGAGGTGATGGGGATTTGAACTCATTCTCATTGATTTATACTAGATTTACGGGCCTGAAATCTGTTACATTGCAATAAATTAAATGAGGACTTTGGAAAAAGAGGGATTAAGTGGCAAAGCCGATAATTCGTTAAGTCGATATTGTATTATAAAATAATTGTGAAATATCTACTGTACAGCTTCTCTGTAAATTTGAGAAATGTTAATAAAACAAGTAGGAACCCGTCAATTGTACAGCTTCCGTAAATCTAGTGTTAAGAATCTCACCGAGCATTTACCGTCTTATTCACCATAGCTCCGTTTCTGTATCTTTTGGGCTTTAATTACTATGACCGTTTCACCCAAAAACCCAGTGTTTTAATTGGATTCTGAACCACTTAGGCTCTGACACATTAAACAATAATTTATTAAAAAAATTTCAGAGGTGATGGGGATTTGAATTCGGGCCCACTGATTGAGAATGCGAACCTTCACCTCTTTTCCCACCACAGTTTCGGAATTTTTTTTCTCGTATTTGGAGAATTTACAAGTCAAAGAAAATGTGACATTTAAACCTTCTTTTTTTAAATATCCAATCTATGCTTCCTGATGAAACTTTTTCCCCCGAGAGAGTCTATAAAGGATTAAAATATATTCCGAACACGTGCAGAGGGAATTCTATAAATTCCCGATACGCCTAAAGCAATTTGGCAACGGTCGTGGGGCGTTCGAACGTTTAAACTTTTATTAATAGATCCTGCCTCACCTATTCGATAGCCAGATACGTACACCTGTACTTTGTTTACGAAATTACCACAAATCCAGCCGCGTAGTGCTCGACGAAATTTCAAGGGAAATCTTTCTCCATCTCGAAAATTTTCGAACGGTACAAAAAACCTGCTTCTCCCTATTGGAGATTTTCTACATAATTCTACGCATGGAGACGAAGGTCGTTAATATTTCGATGTTAATTCCAGATTCTCGCAATTAAAGTACATTAATTAGCGGTACCGTATTCGACGGGGTTATAGCTGCGAGAAGTTCCAATTCAGTTTTGCGATATTTCAGCACGTTTCGACGACAACCGTGTACTTTTCAATCGGCTCTCCTTTTTTCGGATAAAAAAAAAAGAAGAAAAGAGGCAGGATTCGTTGGGATGTTCGGCGAATATAATAAAGCAGTTCTCCCGTGAGAAGGTAAAAATTTCGCCGAAACGAGAAGGTAAAGAGAAATCGCTTTATTCCACCTCATTATTTTGCATTACTCCCGTCTCACGATTTACACGACGAATACGTTTCAGCTCGTCTTTTTTCCTTAACGTTGGGAAAAGCCGCACAAATCAAGTCTTCCGGTATAAAATACTGCAGCGCGTAAAGAAAAAAATTCGTGGGTGCTGAAAAAAGCTAAATTTGTATCTTGTATGAAAGCTGATGGTATTTTCGCTCTGTTTTGTTTTTGCGGTGGTGATTTATTAACGCTAGAACTACCAAACCAGTGAAAATGACTGGTTCCTTATTTTTTTCAAAAATTTTCTAAGTTTGTAGGAGAGCAATACAGTAAATATTCTACGTCCATCTCGTAATACCCTAAATTACCGAATCGATCATCTTTTTCACCTCTCGATTCCTCATTTTCCAAACTAATTATTTAATATATCGAAATATAACAGATCTACCATTAGCAGTTTTAGTATTAAGCACTGTAACTTTCCTTTTCCAAAATGAATCGAGTAATATCAAGTTTTTATCAACGAAACATTGAAACATTTGCGAAAACGTGTTTAATCTATCCGAAATCTGCTAATAAATTCTCTTATAATTGCTATTTTACAAAAAAATCATTCTGTGCAAAGAATACAGTTAATTAAAGCTGAATAAGAAAAGGAATTAAATTCTAACGCTTGCTGTATTCCCTGAAATAACTATATTTCCTTTTATACAACGTGAAATGCGTGGAACTCGATAGTTTAACGTAACGACTGCATTTCATTTGCATTTTGTAATTAGCTTCTAAGAGGGTTAGCCGGGCACGAGGTTGCGCCATCGAGTACGATTGTTTTTGGATAAAGTGAAATGCCTTAGCTCGCTGCGTGTATGTAAACATCGAGTGACATTTCGAATCCGATGGAATGCATTGGAATTGTATTATTACTATTATTCCTGGCCGAAGTTTAACTTATGTCTAGACTGATTCCGGGCTGAATTTCGAACGAGTGATCTCAGACTGCACGGGGATGAGAAACAGAGTTATTTGAACCGTGAAGCAATCTCCAAAACAATGCAGTCGATGTACCGTTGAAGTTTACTTATAACGGAATATCAGTGTTATAGAGTTTAATCAAGAATTTCCTATTAACAAATATCTGTTTCAATAGAGTGACTGTACGCGAAATACGTCGCTTGTACTCTGTCTTTTAGAAGCATATTTGCATAGCAATAAAATAAACAAAAATATGATTTGTAGATTAAAATGGTGAAAGAGTGGTAATAATTGGAAGAACTTACTTTTTTCCATTCCAAATTATTAGAAACCCATTGCATCCTGCAGGAAAATTGAGAGCTTGCACAGCAGCAGGCATGAAAAACAGTTCGTAAAGTGATTAGTAGGAACGAACTGCAATTAGAAGAATTCTAATTGTACTGCTGACTAAAACAGAAAAAGAATAGTTATAATTAGAAGAATGTCGTTTTCACTATTCGAAAGCGTGTACGGCAGTACGCTCAAACAAATTCTATTCAGTGACTGAAACAGTGACAAAATTAATTACAAATGGGAGAATTATCTTTCAACATTCGAAAGCATTAAAGAGCCCGTGCCGAGCAGGGACGCCAAAAGACTTACTTGCACAGCAATAAACTTAACCAAAATACAATTAAACGACTAAAATAGCAAAAAGAAATACTTGCAATTAGGAGAATTCTTCATTAACCATTCAAAATCATTAAAAACACCCATTCCACGCAGCAGGAAAATTGAGAGACATGCTTGCACAGCAGTAGGCATGAAAAACAGTTCGTAAACTAATTAGCAGGAACGAACTGCAATTAGGCAAATTCTAATTGTACCGCTGATTAAAACAGAAAAAAAAATTGTAATTACAAGAATCTGGTTTTCACTATTCGAAAACGTGCACATCAGTCAGCTCAAACAAATTCTATTCAGTGACTAAAACAGTGACGAAAATTAATTACAATTGGGAGAATCATCTTTCAACATTAAAGAGCATTAAAGAGCCCGTTCCAAGCAGGGACAACAAAAGACTTACTTGCGCAGCAAAAAACTTAACCAAAATATAATTAAACGACTAAAATTGCAAAAAGAAATACTTGCAATTAGGAGAATTCTTCACTAACCATTCAAAATCATTAAAAACACCCATTCCACGCAGCAGGAAAATTGATCTCGGATCCCGCGGAAATCAGGCCGGAAATCGGATTGTCCCGGAGTCGAGCCGCGCCGTCCGACAGTCCCGGTTAGATTCCATTCTCCTACTTTTCATTCGCCCGTTCGTCGGTGCAAAACGGCGGCAAGTAGCTCGCATCCCTTTGAATTTCCTCCGAACAAAGGGAGCCCTACGACGTAGTTTCGAGGATGCTCGGACGTACGGACGGATATCGGTGTTTTCAGCCGTTAAACAGAATGCTCGTTGTTTCTCGCCGTGTCGCCGAGAGTCACGTCGACGTCGAAATGTACGTGCACGTAACGGACACACGTCGGATTTGCTGCATTAATGGAATTCACGTAGTATTGTTGCACGAGTACGTGATACGCGAACGCAACAGTTTTCGCGCGAGAACAAACCCGAGAAGCGTCGAGATGTATTCCGAGTGTTATCACGGGGAGTTAAGCCGCTTTCGTGGTGGTCTTTTGGATGGCAGAGTGGATTTCAATATCGGCGTAGCTCGGTCAAGTCGCCGGGATGCCGAACAATTAATTCGTAATTAAGCCGATCTGTTTGGGGAGTATTGATTTGAGACTTACTTGTCGATTTTCTTTTTTCTTCTTCGGATTCGTTCGGTTACGATGTCGTGCAGAGTTACAGTGAGGGATCAGAAAAAAGGGACTTGAGACGGAAGGGGAGATTGCTCTCGCACCGCCTATCTCCGCCATGTCGGTCCTGGAAAACTGAGATCGACGAATGACAACCGAAAATAAAACACTCCTTTCGTCGTTCACATGACGATGCAACGAATGTGCGGGTCTCTCGGCCAATAGCGCGTGAAAATCAAAAATGCGTGAGGGAGAGGGATGTCCCTATCCGTTGGGCGAATCAGAGTAAATTACTCCTCAAGTGCCTTGTTTCTGGTCCCTCAGTATACTTTGTCGAATGGAAGTAAGTTGCTTTATGGTAGCGGATCTTGTAATTCTTTTTCTTCTGTATTCCTGTTCGTTGTATTTGGATTTCGTGTACTGTGGTAGTTGCAGGACATTTTTGATGCAGTAAGGTGAATTGTATGAGTTTTATCCAGCTTTATGTTTCTTTTTTTTAAGTTCTAATTTACGATTCTAATTTAATGTTTCTAATTCAGTTCTAATTAAGTTCTAATTTAATGTTTCTAATTTATTAAGTAAACATAAATATGTTATATCGTTTTAAATATGAATTGATTGTGGTGAATGCTCCGATGTAATGAATTTTTTGAAGTTTCTTTGCGATTTTGTCATACGCACCGGAACTATTGATTTCGCAACCGCAAATGGAGATGCGTAAAAATCAGCTTCGACTTATCCTTAAGAACTTATCGTTAAAAGACTTAAGCGTGTCTGGATATTGGATTTTAGAAAACCCCGAACTGTTTTAAAACCGTGTCCATCCTCTCCGGATAAAAGGGTCTAAAAGCTTTTATTGCAAACACTTCGCGGCTGAAATTTCTATCGCTCCTGTTTTTATTCAATTCAGTCCGATGTACGATTTGCGGAAAGACTCTTCTCAATCAAATGGTCCCACGGGTCAGTGACCCAACGCTCCGATTCCAAAAATCTTCAAGAGAACGAAACGAATTACACGTAGAAGGTCAGCCACGTAAAAATCTCCCACGGCGCCATACCCTTTACCGATTCAATTATTCTAAAGCATCTAAAACACTCCAATCCGAATGCAGAAACCACAAACTCTCTTCTAATTTATTGCCATTATCTGTGCACACTGTAATTACTGGTCCTTCAAGCACATAAAAATTAATTCTTTTTACACGTTGAACGTCATGGGGGTCACCGGTCACCGGTGCTGTTGAATTCAATGTTTCATATGACTTTAAAATTGTAATATTTAAAAATCTGTTAACTCAGTAATATTTACGCGTTGGTCTCAAAATGGTAAAGAAAAAATATGAATTTTAGGTAATGATGAGAAATTATATATTACACTGTAATTAATCCTCCTTCAAGCATATTAAAATTGATTCTTTTAACACGTTGAACGCCATGTGCGTCACCGGTCATCGATGCTGTTGAATTCGATGTTTCATATCACTTTCAGATTGTAATATTTGCGAATTTTCTAATACATCCGATATTTAATTATTGGCATTGAAGAGGTAAAGTCCTGCTGGCTATATATCTATTTGTGTCTTTAACACGTTGAATGTCACCGGTTGTAAACGACAACACACGCCAGGCGCTCATAGACACCAACCAATCGTGTGTCCAAAACGAAATTCATTCGATTAGATCGAATTTTCCCATACTATTTTCACGGCCTCTGCGTGTAGGGGTGGGTTCCGAAAAGGTGGACGCAGCCGCTCGGGAATACAATGGAACACACATTTGATTCAAAACTCAGATCTTGTGTTTCCAAATATATTACAATGATATATGGTCAATACAAATGGCCGCAACGTAGAAACACAATCGCTCGGCGACGCGAATATAATAATCAATATAAAACAATGAGAAAAGCATATGACTGTAAGGTGCTCGGACGTGGTCACATGAATATTGTTCGATCCACGATCGACAATAAACACGCCACTAACTAATCGAGTCCAAGTAACTGGATTTTCCAGTATTCAAATCCATCGACAGGATCACTCCCGCTAAGTGGAAGGATCATAATCGATGCTTAGCCTCGATAGTCCCGATGCCGCTTACGTGTAGCCCAATAATCAAAATATATTAATAATCAACGTACGCGCCGAGCGATTGCCGCACTTCCGTTCTCTACGAGCGCCCGTGATCAAGTGACTCTCCTTCGAGCCGCCGCGCCAATGTTGACAATGGTCCACCTTGCTATTCGCCGTCTACGGTCGACGGCTCGCGTTGGCAACACCGGTATTTCGCTAGTTTCTTCATTTCTATTGAAGTGAAACTTTTTCTATTAAAATCACATCTTTATAATCAATCTTTATATGAGAAACTTTACAGACAAAGAGAGATATACAGATAGCAGGACTTTACTTTTTTGACACCAACGCGTAAATATTCACTGAATTAACAAATTCGAAATTTTTTCTATTAAAAAAACAAACCACAAACTCCCTTCTAATTTATTACCATTATCTGTGTACTTCCCGTTCCTGCATTTCTTTCGGTTTCAACTGCTATAGTCATTTTCCAAGTTATCTAACGTTGCTTCTAAACAACCGAAAATAAATTCCTCCTACTATTTCCATCGACAATGGTTATCTCAACAGCGTTAACAACGCTTCTCCCTGTTTTTCATGTTATTTCTCCGAGAAATCCAGCGTGGGCGAAGTTGCAATTACAAATGCAACGTAAACGCATTAGAGTAACTGTTGGGGCTCGGTGAATTTACCTTCTGGCCTTCTGCTCCACCTATTTCCGCCTCGATTTTATCCTCCGTTCAATTTACCGGCCGGTTATACTCGATGCCAGTGGCATCGGTTTTGAGAATCCATTAACGCTTCACCGGGGGCCATTTAGGAGAAGACGATCTTCCTTTCCGAGGGTTCTCTGCTTCGTACAAAGATCCTCTGTGCACGAGCACCAAGAGAGACGAACACCAAGAGACGAACAGCGATTCAGAGTCGCCTAACAGCGGAACTATGACGATGCCAGTGGGTTTAAGTGGAACAAGAGGCCAGCTTGTTAGTCGGACATTGGAATTACAGCGGGCTTCGGTTTAGGGGTAGGTTGGTTTGGTTGTGGGTGAGCGAAAAATTATACGTTTCTTTGTATCGAGAGTTTGAGGATTTTGATAGAAGATAGACGTAGTTGGTTGCTTTGCTAAGAAATTGGTAGCTTAGCACTAAACCTACCGGCTTTATATCTGTTATATTGAAATATACGAAATAAGGACCTTGGAAAAAGAGATTCGAAGAGGTGAAAAAGATGATCAGTTAAGTAATTTCTGTTTTATACGATAGACCTAAAATATTTACTAAATGGCTGGCCAATCAATTTGGGGAATTTTTAGAAAAAATCAGAAAGCGGTCATTTGACCGCCATGGTAGGTTTAGTGTTAATACTGTCTGTAGACTTTATTTTCATAGCTAGATAGTTGAAGATGAGTGTAATTTTTACGTAAAGAATTTTTACAGTGTTGGACTTTAGTGCGAATCATATTTTCTTGCTTTGGGAGTCACTTGAGTAATTTCTAGTATTAGGCCTTCGTAGCAGATATTTTGCAAATTGAATGGATTTGCAAACTTTGTAAGTAAGCTACATTCTCGCCAACCCTAAGACTCTAATTTTGTCTGTTAGGTTTCTCAAATAGAAACTTTGCAAATTGAAAGATTTTGGCAACATTGTTAAGAAGTTACATTCAAAAAACCCAAGGCACTAATTTCGTCTGTTAGGTTTTCCAAACAGAAACTTCGGAAACTTACACATTTTGGTAGCAACGATAAGAAGTTACATTTTCGTAAAAGCAAAGAGAAGGAAATAAACTTCTACTTTTTCTTTCCTTTGCACTTTCAGCCCTTAATTGCAATACTCGTTTAACTTAGTACCTACAACTTGCGAGCTAAAGGGAACAATTTACGCGCGTTTATCGCGAGCAACCTTATCAGCGACGATCGCTAACCTGTGAGTTACTCGGTTCTCTTTCACGTAATTAATAATGTTATGCCCGATGTTGCAGGTTAACGAGGTGATTTGAGATGGCAATTAAAAGAACCGATAGGGACGAAGGGGAATTCCGTGGCCGATGTTAATGGCTGAAATTAATTTCTCCGCCGATAATTATAGTTTAGCCGATGATGTTGTTTTAGCCAGCGATCGCGTAATATTGCCCGTTCGATATCGCAAAACCACCGGTTAGTTTCTCATTATCGGCCACTCGTCGGATATGGATTTTGAGATACGCCCGATATAATGGGGAAAGTTATTATGGCGCCCGTGGAAGTTCATTTGGTGTACTGATAGGATCTTCGGATCGTTGCTCGGGGACTGATCAATGCAACGACACCGTGCCATTGATACCGATTACAGAATTTGACGATGATACGTGCGATGTAATCGATAGTTTTATAGGTTCTTCGATTCACTGCTAAATTATTCCTAAAAATGAATAATCTGATAAAACTCGTTGGTTACGTGGACGTAGTAATATTCAACCTAGGTATTGTTAAACTTGTTAGGAGTTTTCAAGAGAATTTTTATAATTGTGAAGTTTCATCTATTTGATTGAGAAGAGTAATTGGTAATATTTGGACTATTAAAATTTTAGATTAATTACGAAGAAGTTTCTTATGACAGCTTTATTTCACTTCTTCGGATCGAGCGATGTAGAAGTTTGCGTTTGGAGTTATTTGCGAAGTGCGACAAGTACTCATTAAACATCCTGCGTATTTTAAATGTTATCAAATGTTTTATAAAAGATCAAAACTCTTTTAATGATGTAGAATATCAATTATAATTTGAAAATTGTCCACGTGGCTTCGAACGATCCTTCTTCGCATTCTATCCAAGTGGAGTTATTAGCAACGAGATGGATTTTACTTTTACTTCCGTTCAGTTCCATTCTCTCGATTTCCTTGCCAATTTTAACACTATCGTCGCCACTAATTCTATCGGCCACACCGAAAGATTGGCTCGATAACTAAAACTTCAGATTAAAATCATGACTGTTGCTTTTTAATACATAAAAAACTATCAAATTTCTCAATTTTTTAGCACACAATTTATCGTCGAGTTAACCCTTTGAGGACGCATATATCTGGCCTGAGATAAAATCTAATTATCTTTCACACGATTAGAATCGGAAAATTAAGATATAACCGTTGAAATATTATTAAGGAAGTAGTAATTTATAATTTCTATATATCTGCACACCGACTTTCTGATAGAAAAGTGCCTTTGGTTCACCAAACAAATAAATATTCAAAGAAGTCTCCGTCCGCAAAGGGTTAATTTCAAATCCGGAACTTTGTAACTGTTTCCTTTACATTTAACGAAACTGTTCAGCAATACCTAATGATTACAGTTATCGCTGCAAATAAATAAATGCCCTGCGGCAAAAAATATGACGAAAATGCAAATACATTCATTTCAATTAACAGACAACACACATGGGCAAATTTATTTGCAGAAAAAATGGCTTTAGCGATCAGCAAAATATAAATCATCCATTTCACGACATCACTCGCAAGTTATTCCGGAATATCACGACAAGGGAATAAGTATTTGCAATGAACAGGTGTGTTTTCGTTTTAATATCGACCCATCGCGCCGATTCGAAATTCGACCAGCGAGTATTTGCGGCGTTAATTGCGCAAAGTTCCGACCGGGTCTTTGGCAAATATTGGCTTCCCGGCATAATGTACCTTTTCGCTCGAAACTTTCGCAGAATTGCCAGTGCGCAAACCTATTTCTACGCTGTTAGAGTGTCACTCACCGTTCTCTCTATTTACAAAATCGTGCCCAGCAATTTGGTAAACGAACTTACCGAAGAGAACGTCTACGGTTTTCCAGTCACATCGTAGCTTGCTGAGAAAATTTCTCTTTAATACCTCGTTCTGTATGTCGCAGATGTTCAAAGTTTTCGTTGCACGAAACAGAATTCTACCGGCAGCTTGAGATCTCGATTTTCTCCAAGCTTTTCGAAAAAATCGCAGGAATATTACGAGGTGAAAGTATTAGGTTGGTAAGAAATTAATGTCGGTTTTCGAGTTTTCAAACTTTGGCGGTTAATTTTGGGATAGCTGTCCATTTTAATATGTTTGTCTTCTTATATCATTTTAGAAAAAAAAGTATTAAAAAGCTTGTTTCTCGTTGGGAAAAATGTGTAAATTTTTGTGGAACTTATTTTGATTAAAAAAACTTATTCCCATTCTCAACATGTGTATGTGAAGATAAAGTTTGAAAACCGACATTAATTTCCTACCAACCTAATATAAACGAGAATGTTTTTATTAAGAAAAAAAGATGAATTTTGAGATAATGATGAGAAATTATATATTGCACTACAATCAATGGTCCTTCACGCATATAAAAATTGATTCTTTTAACACGTTGAACGCCATGGGGGTCACCGGTGACCGGCGCTGTTGAATTCAATGACATGTGACTTCAAAATTGCAATATTTACGAATTTTCTAATACATCCAATATTTAAATATTGCCATTGAAGAGGTAAAGTCCTGCTGGCTATACAGGGTGTCTCAGGTTTTGATGTTCAAACTTTGTCAGCACATTCTATGGCACTAAATAAGAAAAAAATGTTATGTAAACATAGGTCACATAGAGCTTCATTAAAAAGTTATAACAAAAATACAGAATAGGAGTAATATAGGAATAGTAACCGACTTGCTGTTATTGCAAGCATAGGCTCAAATAGATCAGCAATATTTACATTCAGTGTGTTTATGTAAGCTGTATTTACTATCTGTGGTCACTTAAGATTGAAAGTAATTTTCGCAAATAAAACAGAATAGAAACGAAATTCGCACAGTCATAAATTCGATCTTTGATCGCTGTCAATCATGTATTGTCAAGAACGGTAGACATTTTGAAATCAAGTATTAATTAACTGTGGAAGTGACGATGTCAAGTAGTAAATAGACTT
Organism: Cerceris ruficornis; assembly: GCA_963989415.1. Taxonomy (NCBI): domain Eukaryota; kingdom Metazoa; phylum Arthropoda; class Insecta; order Hymenoptera; family Crabronidae; genus Cerceris; species Cerceris ruficornis. The sequence continues at coordinate 10,681,198 of OZ022518.1, read as the reverse complement.
ATCTATTCGAGCTAATGCTAGTTGTAACACCAAGACGGTTGCTATTTCTATATTACTTCTATTCTGTATTTTCGTTATAACTTTTTAATAAAGCTCTATGTGACCTATGTTTACACATTTTTTTTTGTTATTTAGTGCCATAGAATATACTGACAAAGTTTGACCATTAAAACTTGGGACACCCTGTATATTTATTTGTGTCTTTAACGCGTTGAATGCCACCGGTATTTCGCAATTTCTTCATTTCTACTGAAGTGAAACTTTTTATATTAAAATCACATCTTTATAAAGCAGAAACTTTACAGCCACAAACAGATATATAGATAGCGGGACTTTTTTTTTACACCAACGTGTAAATATTGACTGAATTAACAAATTCGTAAATGTTACAATTTAAAAGTCATATGAAATTTCATTGAATTCATCAATAGTGCCGGTCACCGGTGACCCCCATGACATTGAACGTGTTAAGGCTTCTGCTCTGTAAAGTTGCGATTTTAATTGAAGAAGTTTTACTTCAGTAAAAATAATGAAACTAGCGAAATACCGGGGGCGTTTCGCGTGATAAATTATAAAACTTGACTTTGATCTTCGAAATTTACAGTAATTTAAAGTATTCTGCAAGGTGATCTAAATTCATTAAACTACCCTGCAAACAAAAGCCACTGTCAAGAAAAAAGTGGCCATTTGAAGAGCACTATTATCGTCAGTGACCCTAAACATGCTAAATCTAACGGAGATTTACAAAATTAATTAAAACTAACTACCAAGAAGCATATTTATTATCTATAACAAAATAAATGCATTTTTACCAGATGAAAGAATTATTCCATTTTCTAATAGACTTTTGAAATTATTAGCGAACTTAAGAAACCCTCACTACTCAACAAAAATTCCCAAATAATTCCTGCACCACAGTTGAACGTCAAAAAATCATTTTTCGTCCAAAGCACCTTCAAACGAACCCCGCAAAACACATAAATCCGCAAATGAAGGCAGAGTTTCGGCTAGAGAGGAAAATCCATCGTCCCCGCTTTCGCCGAAGACAATGCCCCAGTCTGAACATTCTACGAAAATAGACAAATGATATTTCAAGGCTTTCACTACATCCAACCGCGACACGGCACTTGGTTAAATAACACGAGTTTCGTAGTAACGTACAACGGGTCAGCCTCGCTACGAAATTAACTCCAAGTTACACTTATTCACCGAGAGGCTTAGACGAACAACTGGGTCCGACAGTTCCGCTTAATTTCCCCACGTCCATTCCTCACGGACGTTCGCAATTCAATTTACGAATTACGAGCCACCTCTCATTGTTTCGCGAGGCCGTTTCTGCGTGCGAGACGTATTTTTGGGTGGGCGAGGAATAAAAGCGGGATCGAATTCAATGGACGTTCGAATAGTAGGTTTAACGAGTTTAACGAGCCTCGGTGAAGTCGCGTTGGCGGTGGTTATTTGTTAAATGGCAATTTTCGTATTCATTTGATTGGTAGTATATTTTTCTGACGATGGTAATAGATGTCTTTTTGTTAAAGGCGGAATGGCTTGGATGTAATTGTAATTTGTAATGGTAAAAGTTGGTAAATTCAATGATAAGGGCAACTTTCAGGTGTCGATTGTTACAGGGAGAGTTGATTATTTGCTACTTTTCATTTTGGAATGTTTATTAATGGTATTTTTGTTAGGTATGCGATTGTTAGTGCAGGTGCATAGCAATAGTGGTAGATAGTTTGTATTAAAATTGTCACTCTGCCTTAGGTGTAACTCGATTCGGTAATTTCAATGCTAAGGGTAAGTTTGAAGGGACAAATATTGCAGGGAGATATGATTAATTAGAACATTTCATTTTTGAAGGTTTGCTAATGGTATTTTTGTTATTATCCGATTGATAGAGCAGATTTGAAGCAATAATGGTAGATATTTTGTATTAAAATTGTCACACTGGCTTGGGTGTAACTTGATTCGGTAATTTCAATGCTAAGGGTAAGTTTGAGAGGCCAATTATTGCAGGGCGATATGATAAATTAGAACATTTCATTTTTTAAGGTTTGCTAATGGAATTTTTGTTATTATCCGATTGATAGAGCAGATTTGCAGCAATAATGGTAGATATTTTGTATTAAAATTGTCAGACTGCTTTGCGTGTAACTTGATTTGGTAATTTCAGTGTTAAGGTTTACTTTGGAAGTCATTACAGTAGGTGGATTTGATTATTCGAGACCTTTCCAGTTTCGTTCGTGCTCTTTGGAGGGTGACGAGTACATGACAAATTATGAATACGAAGTTTACACGTTTATGAGGTACAGGCGACATAATAGTCTCGAAGGGTGACTGACGAAGGTGACGAGTAGAGTGACAATGTTGTTCTAATGGGAGACCTTTGGTCTAGCAAATGTTGAAATGTTCCAACAGGTCATTTCTTTCAATGAAGACAAGAGAATTGGGAATGTGTAAGTGAGAAACTTTTCCCATGTGCTTGAGCTCTCATTTTGAATATTAACACTGAAACTACCAAAGCAGTCAAAATGACTGGTACACAATTTTTTTCAGAAATCCTTCAAGTTTATAGGAGAGTCATAGAATAAATATTCTTCGTCCATCTCATAAAACATAAATTACAGAATCAATCATCTTTTCCTCCTCTTAATTTTCCTTGCTTCAAAGCATTTATTTAATATATTTAAATATAATAGATTTAATGCCGGTAGTTCTAGTGTTAATTGTAACACTGAGATCAATCGACAGGAACTATTATCGCTTTCAATCATTTTCTCTTGACACTGTTAAGATATTCTTGCAAATTTTATCGTTTTCCTTAACCCTCTATACTCCGAAATTTTTGTGGCATCTGAATATCAGTTGCACGATAGCGCATTAGAAAATGATAAAAATACTATTATAAATAATAGATTTAACTTGATTTTGAAACATTGAATTGTAAAGAATTTCATGATCTTTTAAGAACTAACTTGTAATATTTGACAGTGTTAAAAATTGACTTAGAATAAAATCTTAGATTTGTTTTGTGTTAATTCAAAGTTACACGGACCAATAGAGAGTTAAATCGAAGTACTTTCATTATCCTACGATAATTTTGAAGTAAAAAAATAGGTGAAATTTAAATTAGATTCTGATACTTCAATGTTAGAGATTATTTGTAAAAAGTAATACCACCCTCTTGCAACACCCTTTGCCATTTCTTATTTGACGTCACAACGTGAGAAATTGCAATTCAGGAAATTTTAACGTTAAAAGGAAGATGTATCGCGGAGTTCCACATTTATTAATTATATTTACGTCACGATGTTCTTTGCATTAAATATATTAACTCCTCGGGCGAGGATGTGAAAGTATCACACACAGCGAGTTCCATTTTCGCGAAATGGCCGTACGATCAAAAAGCCCGGTGCTAATGTAATGAAACTCAATTTTTTCCCATTATTTTTTTTTATCGTTCACGTTTTTTTCCTTTTCGCAAAAAGGTTTCCGTTGACTCGTGTCCGCCAGCTTGCAATAATAAATTGGCAGTCGAAGTTGGTGCAGCTTGGTTTTGGAGGTCGACTAAAGGGGTTAATATTCGCACTGGCACGGTTTCCAGATTTAATGTAATTCAACTGAGAGTATTGTTTACATTCTCTTCGGTATTGTGCAAAATATCCGACCGTGCTTTGCATTTGTACGAGCAATATTTGTAATTAATACTACACGCTTCGACGATTTCGTCGTATCACGTCAGAAATATCAGAAAATGATGTTCTTCTTGTACGAGTGATTATCCGAAGAATAAAATTGCATTACCCGTCTCTTTAATAACCGAAATTACAAGTAAATCGATGGCTTATAATTGAATTTTAGAGAGAACTTCTTCGAGGAGTTAATAATCTCCCGGATTAAACGGTTAATTGTGTTTCCAGTCTTTGCTCGAGTTCTTCTCGCAGCTTTATCGCGAACAGATGGGCGTGGCCCTGACCCAAAATCTTCCTTGGATACGATATATTTTTACCAGGCTTTCCATTTATTTAGAAACAAACGGAAGAACGAATCTCATTTCGTTTGATGAACCAATGATACCTCGATGATCGTTTTCATTCTCATATCCGAGAATTTCAATTCTACAAATATTTTAATCTTAATAATATCCATTGCAGCTTGCTGATAATTATTTACTGTTCTTTGATCAATAAATATATTCGCTGCTCACATAATAAATCATTGTTGCACTGTTGTTCCACAATACCCGCAGGATAGTACCTTTAAAAATACAATGTTTCAGGGAAAATTAAAATGCATCCCTCAATATTAAATTTGCAAAAGAGTACATTTAACACTAGAACTACCGGCGTTAAATCTATCATATTTAAAAATATTAAATAAGTAATTTGAAAAAAGGGGAATTAAGAGGTGGAAAATATGATCGATTCGGTAATTTATGTTTAATAAGATGGACGTAGAATATCTATTCTATGACTCCCCCAGAAACTTAGAGAATTTTTGGAAAAAATTGTGTACCAGTCATTTTGACTGGTTTGGTAGTTCTAGTGTTAAGAGGGCTGAGAAATTACCCTCTTTCTTCGTCATTTCCCGGCATTCTTTTAATTATTTTGCTCGTTTGTCGCAGGTATCGTTAACAGAGGAGATTCATTTAGAAGAAGAAGATCAAGGTCGAATTCTCTGGCACCTGCCGACCAGGAAAACGAGGAAACGCAGTCAGCCCCGGTGAAAGATGTTTCCTCGTATGCCGTCGCCATGCTGGGAGCCAGGGGTGTTGGAAAAACCGCCCTGATCAGCCAATTTATGACCAGCGAATGCATAAACGCGTACGACAGACAAAAAGGTCGGTAAATGTGATTTATCGTGACTTTGCAATCCGCCTTACTTCGCCGTTGTGAATAATATATTCGAGGGGAAACCCTACGGTATATTTCGTTAGAAAAAGATGGACTCTTCGGAGCCTTCAATCGAATTCTGATCGAACAGTGCTTCATTCGATTTCACCGAAATAATGTTGAAAAGTGCGATCCTTCTATCAAATAATTTTCTGCCGGTTATCAAATAATTTTATTTAAAAAGTATCATCGAATAATTTCATTCTAAATGTTTCTTTGACAGGAGATCTACGAAACCCGTCGTTTCGACGGGTTTCTACTTTATTTATAAATATTTCTCAAGTTTGTAGAGAAACACTGCAGCAGATATTCCACGTGTAGTTTATTAAACGTAAATTACTTAACTGATTATCTTCTTCGCCTTATCACCATTTTCTCAAAGTATTAGGTACAGCGAAAAGAAATGTCGTTTCTGTTGTACAATAGGAAGAAATTTATTTACAAATAAAATGTATAATATATATTCCTCCCAATTGCGCAAAGTACACCTGGACTGTAATAGACTGACTAGGTTTTAATAATTCAGAATGAATCACACTCGACATATCTTATGAGACGCAAAAGAAAACATTTCTTTTCGTTATACCCAATACTTAAGACGTTGAATGCCACCGGTATTTCGCTAGTTTCCTCATTTCTACTGAAGTGAAACTTTTTCTATTAAAATCACATCTTTACAGAGCAGAAATTTTAAAAACACAAAGAGATATATAGACAGCAGGATTTTAACTTTTTGAGACCATTGCGTAAATATTAACTGAATTAACAAATTCGTAAATATTACAATTTAAAAGTCATGTGAAATTTTATTGAGTTCAATAGCGCCGGTCACCGGTGACCCCCATTGCATTCAACGTGTTCATTATTATATTTAACCCTTAACGGTCTTAAGTCACCTCTGAAGTGACAACAGTACTTTGTCGTTGCGGTCGTATGGCACGTAAGAGTTGACAAAATGAATCGAGTCCAAACTCGCTGTCTGTGGAATATGTGGACAATTGCCTTATCAGTTGAACATTACCAACGGAGTGATTAACATGTTCAGTGATGTAATAGCGCCTTTTTTAATATTTTGGCTCCAAAAAATGAACAAAGAAAATTTAATGAGTTTTGGATATTGATAGTGGCAGTGAATTCATTGAAAAGAATTCTGAAAGTGTTTTTGATTCTAGTAATGAGACTAGCAGTGACTCCTTATTACATTCTAAGAAAAGAAAAATTGTTAAACCTATATAAAATTTAAATGAAGAAGAAAATGATATGGAAGGAGAAAAGGCTGGTGATTGAGATAACGATTGGATTAAAATCGACAGTGACGATGATGATGTATCGATGATGAATTATTTGAAACTCATAAATTTGTAATACCCCTTCAAAGAAGAAATAATTTCTAACGAAAATGTTGTTCTTACAATATTGAGAATTTTTCTCATATTTACTGAAAATAACTTCAACCTAGTGAGAATCACGTATGAAAAGCTAACGACCGATAAGGGTTAAGTGTAATGGATTTAACACCAGTAGACCCACTGTTAATAATAATCAATCGATAGAAAGTTCCACGCAAAGACTGTTGAATTCTCCGATAAAAAATAAGACCTACCAAACAGTTACGTCTCCGAAAGTCTTCGCCCTTTCATTCAGCAATAAAATCGCCGTCGTTTTAAAGTTCCCGTTCGATTTCTCCAAGAAAGAATCCCCGCAATTCAGCTCTGCGTCCAACAAGGACGTATTACTCATTCCTAAAGAACACAGGACACGAAGGAGGATATTGGCAGCCTAGATTCGCCTCTCTCTCTCTCCACCGGCGTGAAATATGTCAGCTAATGAAGCGAAAGGTCACACATAAATCGTCCTACGTCTAGAGATCGGCGGAATTCAATTTCCCAGGAATTAAGTGGCCAGGGAAAACGTTGACTCCTCTCGACGGCTTCAATTTTCAACAAACCGTTCCTCTCCCGAGGACAAATGGCGATCGTTGGTTTCATTCCGCCGATAGGTCTTCCGGTTCTCCCTCGAAATACAAAAGGTCTCGGGCAGAGGTTAAAGCCTGTAATTTTATGCCCCGAATTAGATTTCCTCGTGGAAAGCTCCGTCTCGCGGCCGGTGCTTCTTTAACAGAAATCCCCGTGGAGCAGAGAAAAACGTTTCTCCCTCGATCCGGAAAGTATCGTGGAACACCGGTTATTGCGCTTCTTTCTCCGTTTGGCCGAGTGCCAGAAAAATCTACGAATATCTTCGTGATGAAGCATCGGCTTTATAATGTTCTCCTAAATTGAGCCAATTGCATGTGAAACTTCTCGGATGCGAGTCGAAAGCTGTTTTCGTCGGGACGCGTCCACGAATGGCAAAAAGAGTCAGCGAAGAGACACATGTCAGTTTTGCGGGAACTTTTACGCTGATCGACGACCGGCTAGCGTAGGATTCTTCTGAATCATCGAATTTATTTCGCGCAAGAGTCTTCGCTGGCAACGCCATCGATATGTCTCACTGTGTATCTCGATGGACACGATATTCCACTTGGCCGTGCAATCTTGCAAAATGCGGATACTTCGTACCACCGAAATATCTGGATTTCGCAATCGTATCTTTGAGTAATTGCAACTGTCTTCGAAACAAACGTTGTCGTTTAGCGAAGACGCTGTCGTTCGATAAGTGGAGAAATTGATCGACGTTGATCGACGAGGTGTCGATGAAGTGATCGAGTCATTTTTTTCGCAACCTCGTTGAAAAGAAAAGCACTTCGAACTGATTTACACGCGCGGAAAGTGGCGCGGTGAAGTTTGCAAATTTGTTTTGCAATTCTATCGATGTTTTTTTGGTGGAGAGTTTCATTCGAATTTCATAGAAAAATTGAAATAAATATAATAAAATTCATTTAATCTTCGATGCTCGTAGTCTTTATTTATTTATCGATTTCGATACGCTTGCGTGGAACTGATATTGCTTAACGCGAAACGATCCGTATAAACGACAAAATGATATTTTTTGCACGACGAGGACGAGCAAAAACAATTGAGCAGAGAAAGAAAAATCGAAGGACGAGAGAAATGCTGGACAGGGTGATCGATTCTTTCGCAAATAATCTTCGGGAATTTTCAACGGTTTACGTTGTAAACGCGCCGTTGGCCGTTAAATCGCGTAAGTTTATGCGAATGTCCCTCTCGTATCTCGATTGCGTGGCACCGAAAGACGTCGATTCCACGCCGAGAAACATTTGGCCACCGATGATGCTCCACGGCAATGCGGAAAACGATAATTTCAAGAATAAATTCGTTCTTTGTCTTCGCGATTTGTAGCTTGTCCTACTTTACGCGTAAAATGTCCTAGTATTTCATTCGAACGAGATGACGTACTAATTCCTGGATAATCTACAATTTACATCGTAAATTGCGGGGAAATCGAGGCGTTCCGTGAAAATAGAATAATCGCAGAAACGATGTTACCGTTTGACGAAATGAATTTTACGTGTAGCTTTAGGGTATTCTCTTTAATACTGGACTTTCTTGCTATTATTTCTATTTTTTCATCTGTTTTCCACATTGGATTCGAAGTTTATTCTATCGCAGTATCTTGACCTTCCTATTTATGTTTATTTAATTTTGAAGATTTTTCTACGATTAGATTCTAATGATTTATGAGATTCTGATGATGCAAGATCGAAAGACTTTTTGTTATGAAGCTCTATGAATTAATCCCTTGCCGAATAATAACGAGTGACACTCGTGATGCGGCAAGTTGGATAAACAATGTTCAAGTTTTGCAAAACCTATGAAATTGAAAATATCAGTGAGACGAGATACGAGAAAATTATTTCTATAATATTAATATTACCTTAAATTTTACGATATATCAAGAATCACCGATCAATTTTTATTTTACCCATTTAACCCGTTGCCCTACGATCTCTTTTGTGACTGCCTCCGCAACAATTGAAAATGAAATTGCTAAAATAAAAATATGTTAGTGATTCCTGATATATTTTAGGATTTAACGCAATATTATTAACACTTTATCTAGTTGCAAAGCTCTATAACATTTGTAGTAAGGTATTAAATATGTCATAAGATTTTAAATAAATGAAATCACACACGTAGCAGAAATTAAACAAAACTAGAGTATATATATTTGGGGATAATTATATGTAGTAATAAGAGTAATAGTAATAATGTTAATAATAATAATAGCAATAATGGTAATAATAGTAATAAGGGCACGACATCCGTCTCACTAAGGTGGTCGAATCAGACTGCGTAAAAATGCTACGCATCGGCGTTGTCGCTAGGCAGAAAACACGCAGGTACGCGCTATTCAGGCCCGTACCTACGAAATCCCTTCATTTAATACCGTTTTTTTGAAAGGAGGCACTATACATTAAAATTAAAATGTTACGAAATACTCATTATGTCCTTTTAATTTCAGTTGTTTTTCAGCGTAACTTTATTTTATTATCATCTGTAATAACAGATTAATAAACTGTCGGCCAATGAGTATGGATAAACAGAAAGCCTATTAATAGGCTTCCGATAAATGAAGTGTTAACATAGGAATAATATTATCGTGTCGTGTTCCACTGATATTTTTAATTTGATAATTTTTTAGAATCTTCAAAATTTCCTGTTCCATAAACCGCATCACGAGTGTCACTCGTTGTTGTAGGGCAAAGGGTTAATATTGAATTATTGCGGAGGCAGTCACGAAAGAAATCGTACGGCAAGGGTTTAATAGAGAAGGAGAGGGAAAGACAGAAACAGCTAGAATCGCAAAATTGAAAGCATTCTTAGACTTCCTTTGCTTTTTCCCATCGAATATAATTTTACTTCAGAAAATTTGTTTAAAAGATGATTCTACTAATTTTTTAACACTTTTTACGTTTTAACTGCTAGTGTCATTTCGCATAGGGCCTACTGCTTTATGCTGGTTCCGAAACACTGAGGCTATAAAATGCACAAAGTAACATCTTTTTATAGGAAAATAATATTTTACAGAGATTCAATATAGAGGAACATGTAATTATAGAGAAATTTTCATCAGCCCTTTCATCTTCTTCCGTCCTCACCTACTTGCGAAAATAATTTGATAAATGTTCTGTCGTTCAGCTCGAAAATATAACCAGAAATGTCTGCACAATTTCGAAAACACGTTCGCCAGTAAAGTTTCAAGTCCGAGGAGAAATCACAGGCTTGCATAAACAATCAAAAACCAGGACGTATATTCGCGCCTAACAATGAAGCGATGGATGAATGAGAAAATTGTCGGCGATCGATTCTTCGAAAAATAAGCTATCGCGAATTTAGTCCGTTGAATCCCGGTTGTTTACATGAACGTGGGAAAACCATTTGCAGCTGACAGAAGTAGAACACGAGTGCATTTCCTTCAGCCATTCATTTTCGCAAAATCGCAATTCAAACTTGACGAAAGAAATTGAACGGTGATTTGAGAGAGCTTTTTAAATCCCATCGACGTCAAGCGTTACAGTGAATTTACAAAATCGCTTTAATTTCTTCCTTTCTTTCCATTCAAAAGCGGAAAGTTTTTTGCCGCGAGAGACAGAAAATAGCAAGATAATATAATTAGAATGCAAGGAGAAATATTAGCCATATTAACAACTTAATTACACTGTTCGCTTTACCTCAACGATGCTCTCGATCTTTAACGAAGCATCGAAAGTTTCAAGAATTTTTTTGCAATTATATTATCTAATTTAAAAAATGAGTCCGACGAAAGTCTCGTTTTTAATAGATTTCAAACTTTTGATGACTCGTTAAGAAGAATTTGCAAGGATAATTTGAACCCACGGAGAATCTCTGGTAGACAGTATTTACAAGTACCATAATTTCTGCAAAATTACACCTCTTGAATAACTATTACGTAGTTAGAAATTATTCGCAATTCAGCCAGTTAAATTGCACGGCTCCTCGGAAGATGGAATTAAAGTACGAAATGGCGACAATCGAATCAGTACCGACTTCTTCCTCTACAGAGAGTAAATAACATTTTCCTTCGAATCTTAAAGAAAATATTGCGTTCTGTAATATTCGTTAATGCGAGGAGAAAAACGTAAAATCGTCGAAACGGGGAGCCAAAATTGGTAGAGATTCACGTCGAAAGGATGCAACAAGGATACTTCGCGAAGACGAAGCGCATGGTCTTTGTGCCAAATAACGAAAATTCGCATAGAGAATAAATCTCGGCCGAGTCGGTGTCCTAGATCTGCAAAATAGCAACAGTTATGGCCACGTTCTTCTTCAATCCTGGCGACTATTCGTCGCTGAATTTTCTGCAACAAAGAACTGCATTTTCATTGCTAAAAAAAAATGGCTGAAAGAGTTAACGTTAAAATTGCGAATGAAACTTTCCAACGTACGTGTATTCTTCCGCGAAAATATGTCGAGCGTAATTGGAATTATAATATGAGAAAGAGATTTCGTATATTTCCACGCATTTATTAAAATTACTTTTGTTATATTGAAAAGAATATGACGTAGAGCGATGCAGATATTGTTTGGCAAATTGTTACGTTAATTAGAATCCTATGCGTTAGGAATTCCGTAACTCATGCGTAATTGATGTACGCGAAATTGCACTGCATGCATGGCATAAAATGAAAGTTACAACGTTCAACGAGAATGCACAGGTAACCGTGCACTTGTATCGTCCATTCGTTTTCTCCTCGTTTTAAATATGTGCATCGCATTAAATTACGACTCGTAAATCCCAGGGAATCGTATCGCGCAGAATAATTCCACGTAAACAATTAACATTCTGAAAAATATTCAACGATGATTGAAAAACAAGTCGAACTTTTCTCAAATCGACACTGACATTATTTAACACTTCATTTACCGGAAGCCTATTAATAGGCTTTCTGTTTATCAATACTCATTGGCCGACAGTCTATTAATCTGTTATTACAGATGATAATAAAATAAAGTTACGCTTCCTCGGAACGACTGAAATTAAAAGGACATAATGAGTATTTCTTCACATTTTAATTTTAATATTATAGAGCTTTGCTACTAGTACATACACTCGTGCGTAATGTTCAGAAGAATGAGCGGTAGATAAAGTGTTAATGTTTTCAGTTCAATTCGAATTCCATAACTTTCCCGCACTTAACGTTCTACCCTTTCGAAATGATTTTCCGCATTACCTTTGGAATATTAATTCTCATTGACGCCTTTTGTTTCGCTGCGACGAATTTCCATAAAATTCTAATTATCCTCGGAACTTCTCGGTTTATTAAAATTTCTTATACCTACTTTCCATTAAATTCGATTCAGCCGGCAATCTCGTTCGCGATAATGCGATGCATACGGTACAAAACAGTGCGTTCAAAGTTTAATCGAGATTATAATAAATAATCTAATCGTTCGCGCGAAAATGAAGCGATTAATAGGAGTAAAAAATATCGGCAGAATCCTGTCAGAAACTAACGTGAAATGTTCTAGCGGTTCTGTGCATCAATCGAATATAATTTGAGGGGAATATAATTAAATTGTGATACCGTTTCTGTCGACGAAACATAGTTGACATCGAGGGTTCACGGTTTTACTGCAATATTGCAAACGGTGCAATAAATTGCACGTGCACACGGAACACGTCGTAATTGAGGTGCATAATAGACACGTAACGATACGATGGCCTTAAAACTACGAAGAGGGTAATGCGTTTAAACCGGTGATTAAGTTAAACAACAAAAGGTCTTTCGTTTCTTCTGTGGAATGAAAATCTGCAAAGGAAAATATAGAGTTTCAAGTAAAAAATGAAGTGCCAAAGAGTGTAACAAATGAAAAATAAATACTGCAGTTAAATTCCCATCACGAAACCATGAAACTTTTGTTTATAACAGTTTTTTTATTCCAAAAGGTACTACGAGATATTAGAAATATTTAAAAACAGAAATTCTGCGACTTGACGTCCAAAAAGATACTACAAAGTAGTAGAAAAATTAAAAAATATAAATTCTACGATATGGCGTTCTAAGAGATATTACATAATATCAGAAATATAAAAAAAAACAAATATTCTGCAGTACGACGTCCCACGCAGTGTTGCATGGTTGCACATTGTTTTATAGTAGGCACTATATATTTTTATAACAGTTTACTTCATTCACGCTTCACTGACAGATCTAAAAGCGGATCCGCCAACGCGTAATAATGAAATAGAGAATCTACACGATAATAAGAAGAAGCTGAAAAATACTTCCCAGAAGAGAGTAATAGAATTAATTGCAACTAATAAAATCCGTCTTCAATTAGCACAGTAACGAGGTCTAATAAATTGAATTAAAGCAGCAACTACACTCCACTGCGATTGCTGCCTTAATTGTTGAATGTCACCGATAATCGGCGTTGCAAAATTCAATGAACTTTATTCTGATCTTTAAACGACAATATTTACAAATTTCTTTATATATCCAATATTTAAATACAAGTATAAAATGAAATAAAATTTCGCTATTTACATAGCTATTTTACTTTAACGCCTCTGCTCAATAAATATATGCTTTTACTAGAAAGTTTTTCATTTCAATAGGAATAACAAGACAGGCAAAATAAGAAGGGCATTCAAACTGCATTTTTTCTGATACTCTGGTCATGCAATTATAAGTGTCATGCATTTCGACGTTTCTGGGGAGTACTTGAATTAAGCTCGATATTCTCTCGCCACTCGAAAGTGCATTCGTTCAACCGAAGTGTTTCTCATTTACCGGGCAAAGTTTCATCGAATTTTCAAGGAAACTAGTCCCTCGATTCTCCCATAGAAGAGGCATCCATGAGAAACGGAGGAATCTCGACGCCATGGGTATGTCGGGTTTGCTGATAGTTGCAGGTAGTTGTATAATTATTTAGATAGAAACGTCAGCGACAATCTTGGCGGCAAAGTTACGCAAAAAGTTTCCTGAGTGACGTTTAACGGAGATAGAACTTCGAAGATAATTAACCCACTGACCTAGTAGTCTAGGAAGAAAGGACATCTTGGTAGTTTTAATGACACGGATGAATCGATACTTTGAAATAAATTAGTTAACACTATTCCTACCATGACCGGTCAAATGACCGTTTTTAGAATTTCGATTAGAATTTCGATTAGAATTTCCTATATACAACGTAATTGAATCGCCTTTAAACTTCACGACTTTTCCTCAAATATACGTATAATACATTCCCATTATAATACATTTTTCAATATTCACTTCTTTTTTTACTGTTCATTTTCTGGGAAAAAATTATCATTTGACAAATTCACTGGTTGCGGTAGGAAAAGGTATACGTGAAGTGTCGGTAGGAATAGTGTTAAAGATATATGATATGATTATTTCAATAAAAATTGATGTTCTTCGTCGTCAGAGTTTCTCTGGTTTGTAGTCGAAAATTTATTGCAGTGCCAATTTGTTAGGTCGAAGAATAATTGTACTTGGAACTGAACAAGAGATTCTGGATTTGATTTAATCTTCTCTGACATTTAGCAATAAAACAATTATTCTTATAGCTTCTTGATGAAATTGAGCAATTATGTTCGGGGCGATCTTCTAATTCGTACAATTGTTGATAATTGAAATCTTTTCACGATCGACCGTAAATTACTGCGACATTGGTATCGCAATAATTTAACTACCATTATTAACTCAAATTCGATAAAGCTTGCAGGTTTATACCATCTCGTTCTTCATGCAATTTTTTCCTCCCGTCATAAACAGAAAGCAAAATGTCTTTGTTATAAGATAATAGCGCTAGTAAGTGAAATGTTTGCGAAGTAAAAAGTTCGATACTTGTTTAATAATTGATAGAGTGCACCTGCTTCTCTACAAACTTCCACGCTACTTTAAATACGTATCGGAATGCACGATTCGACGAATTCCATTCCTTTAACATCTTAAGGCTGACTCTCAATACCATTTTTCGTCCTTATCTCCTTACTTTTCGCCGTTCCCTGTATACATACAGATTAGATTAGATTTAAATATCAGCCTTTTATACCGAGCACAATGCAAACCTTTTGCGCGTATCGTGGAAGAATCAATGTGCCGCAAACTAATGGAAACGTAAACATAGCAACCGGTGAAATAAAACAGCGGCGAGGCACCTAACATTGAGACAGCGAGTTTTAAATTGTTTATCGAAGAAACTTTTGGATCTTTGCTTCAAAGTGGCTTGAAAATTAATTAACTCCCATGAATTTACATTTTGAGGTATAACAATACTGATTATAAGAATCTCTAATCATCGAACTATTTTTTATCCGTAATGATTCTATTTTATAAAGGTATGATTTTAATAGGAAAAGTTACAGTTTGATAGAAATGATTGAATTAGCGAAATACGTGTGCCTAGGACCCACTGTTTTAGGTGGCTTCCGAACCACCGAGGTTTTGACATTAAATAATAATTTAGGAGAAATATCCCAGAAATAACGTGGAAGGATTTGAAATTAGGTTCGACAATCTTTGAATCCCATGGCGTGTTTCTAATTTGTTCGCAAAAATTCTTTTTTATAGAAAAGAAATGCAGTAAATATTTCAGGTGTATTTTATAATATATAAATTACTTAACCGATTATTTTCTTTTCCGTTTGATTCCTTTCCTTTCAGAGTACTTAGTTAATATATTCAGATATAACAGATTTAAAGGCGGCAGTTTTAGTGTTACAGAAATAACAAAATAAAAATAACTTCCAAATTGAATTTGACGTTCATGCATGTACGTACTTGCCTTCCTTTCAACTTTCAGCCCTAACATGATATTACACTCATACAACGTACTTTATCGACGATATCGTATTCACGATAGAAAAACTTTCGGTCCCGTACAAAAGTTTGAAACTCTTATCGACGAACTCAAGTAATAATGTCTCCGATCATTCGCCAAGTATCAACGGGCGCCTTCTTTATTGAGCATCGTCGTCTATTATGTCCAATTTATGTCCTCTGGAAATTGATCTCTCCTCAAACACAGTCGTTCTTTTTTAAACGGCAATCGATGCCCTTCGTCCTCTCAACGATTTGTGTACACGGTCCTTCCTTTGCCTTTGTTTCGATACAGAGAGAAATTGGAACGCGACGGGATCACTGTTTCAACCACGAATCGAGGCTGTTTTTATATTTACGATTTTGAGTATAGCCATTTTTGTTCCTGGGTTTAAATGGATTACAAACAATGTCAACTATTATACACGGAAAACCCTGAGCCGACGAGACATGAGATTGATTTTATTATTTGTGATCCAGGGCCTGGCTTGGTGGTGTTTTAACACTAGAACTACCGGCGTTAAATCTGTTATATTTAAATATATTAATTAAGTATCTTGAAAAAAGGGAAATTCAGAGGTGGAACAGATGATCGATTCGGTAATTTATGTTTTATAAGATGGACGCAGAATATATATTCTATGACTCTTCTATAAACTTGGAGAATTTTTGGAAAAAATTGTGTACCAGTAATTTTGACTGGTTTGGTTGTTCTAGTGTTAACTGGTGATGTTTTTATGCATTGGACGTATGTTTGTAGGTTTTAGTTTAAGAATAGCTTTAGAATGAACACGCTTTGCCAGTGATTAAGTTGGTGTTTGGTACAGTAACCATTATTAGGGTTATATAAGTTACCTAAACCTGTTGACTGGGAGTCCGAAGTTTTAACCACCGTAGTCCCCGTCGGCTCTAATTTCCATTACGTAATTACCTTGTTAACCATTTACGAAACCTGGCTTTCAATTTAAAGTACATTATGTGTAAATTTTCATCAATATTCAGAATTTATAGCACTGTACTTAACAACTAAATCAAGTGTGGCTTGATCAAGTAATACACTTGGAGTCTTCTGCGATTATTTGTTAGTTAAGTTACTGCAAATTGTGCAAATTGAAAGTAAATGCGCTGTAAATTGAAAGGCAGGTGTGTAAATGGTTCCCGGAAAATTACGCAATAGAAATTAGAAGGGAAGATTATATATTTTTCAAAATTTCAACTTAGCTACCTAGATACTTTTTTAAACATCAAACTCTTTGTTTTACATTTGGAAATTTGTAGAAAAAAATAGGAAAGGAAAGATGTCCATGTCGTACAAGATCTTAAAGCAAGGAGCATTTGATGGTTATTATTGTTATTCTACTGGAATTAATTAGTGCAGAACCTTATATATTCCAAATTTTAACCTAGCTACGTAGATACTTTTTAGAACATCAAATTCTGATACTTTTTGCTTTATATCCAGAAATTTGTAAAAAAATAGGAAAGGAAATATGCCCATGTCATACAAGATCTTAAAGCAAGGAGCATTTGATGGTTATTATTGTTATTCTACTGGAATTAATTAGTGCAGAACCTTATATATTCCAAATTTTAACCTAGCTACGTAGATACTTTTTAGAACATCAAATTCTGATACCTTTTGCTTTAAATTCAGAAATTTATAAAAAAAATAGGAAAGGAAATATGCCCATGTCATACAAGATCTTAAAGCAAGGGACTTACAGTCGAGGAGCATTCGGGGGGTAATGTTGTTATTCTGCCGGCGATGTATGCATTAATTAGGGGAAAAGATTATATATTCTTCAAAATTTCAACTTAGTTACCTAGTACCTTTTTAAACATCAATCTGTTTGTTTTATATTTGGAAGTTTGCAGGGGAAAAAATGGGAAAGGAAATATGCCCATGTCATACAAGAGCTTAAAGCAAGGGACTTGCAGTGGAGGAGCATTCGAGGGGTAATATTGTCATTCTGCCGGCGATGTATGCGTTAGCAATAGAGTTTGAATTCAATTTACATATAGTTACGTAATTCGATCTACCACAGCTTGCACATGTGGTGTTGCAAGGTATGCGGAATATGTCGTGGACCGAAGTGTCATGGATGGATGTCGCGCGTTTCCCTCAAACTGATTCCAGAGAATTTCACTACGCTTTGCGCGTCAATTTATGTGTTAAATGAATGTTCTGAACTCGTTTCTTAAGTATTCACGTCGATTTTACGGAAAATGTTCTACGGCATCAACGTCCACGTGTTTTCAACGTTTACCCATTGCTAGTCCCATCGCAACTTGCATGGAACTAATCTCCACTTTGATAATGGCTTTACATAATTTTAATAGCGTTTATTCTTTCTCCAATAATGATAGAAAATTTCTCTGAGCTGCAATGCCAGGAGATTGAAAGTACTTTGACGCTGTTTGATGACAGAAGTGGAATATTGCAGATGTTATTGGCATATGTGAAATAAAGCGCGACAGTTAATAAATGTATTTTTCAATGTTCTTAGTTACAATTTTTAATATTAAAACTACGAAAGCGGTCAAAGTGACTGGTTCGCATTTTTTTCGAAAAAATTTCCAAATTAATAGAGGGGCCATGCAGTAAATATTGCACGCGTATCTTACAAAAGAAAAATTACTTAACTGATTATCTCTTTTACCTTTTGATTCCTCTTTTCCCAAACTATTTATTTAGTAGTTATATTTAAAAGATAATAGATATAAAGTCGATAGTTCCAACGTTAAATAGGAACGTAAAATTAATGGAGCAAGTATCTTTTAAATCAATTTCGATACACAGATCAAGTGTTTTTTTACGAAGTAGAAATAATTTTTTTGCACTTCATATTCGACCTGTCAATAACGTTTTAACGCATTCTATCACTGTCGAGCCGAATGACATTGAATTTAAACCCTCGACAACTCCTTCCACGGTGCATAATTTTGGACTTTTCAGAGAAATTTCTAAGAAGACCGACGCTTCGTAAATATGCAAATTTAATGCACGTGGCACGTAGCAACGTCTCGTTGCGGACGTTTGAAAGGGCAAGTTGTAAACTGTGTTGCGGAAGGCAATTTCCTGCTACGAAGTTCCGCCAAATTATTAAACGCTCGACGTTATTTATATCAAAAATTCTCGAGCCTCGAAATCAATCCTTTCACGTTGATATATCATCGAGTTCAGCCGTTGACAAATCATCCCTCATTTCGATTAACCACGGTCATATTCATAAATTCTTGGGAAACTTTCCCCCGTAATTTCGAATATTCACCGTCAAGTTGAATTACGACGTGGAAATTTTACATCTCTCCTCCATTCGAAGTTTCGAGAAAACGCGGGGAACTTTTAAATTGTATTACTTCAAGGGAAAACTTGACCGTACACGTTCTTGGTTCGTTCGGACCTCGTTTACCGACTTCCGCTTTATTACGTTTCCGTCCAAAAACTGCGACGAGTAATTTCCACTATCTCCACGCGAACTTTGACATTTTCTTCGTGAACACGGACTCGTATTTTGAAGCGACAATGGAAAGGAAGCGATACTGATAGCTTTACGATTGATCGACACGAAGAGAGATATTTACAATCGACCTGCTTCCATTTTCGCTACGATTTTTATCGCTCTATTTGGTATTGTAGTTAGTCTGTATTTCGGTTTCAATTGATATCGTTATTCTGCCTAGGAGTAGCTCTTTTAATTGGATTCAGAATCATTGAGGCTGTTATATGTGAAATACTAATTTCGGAAACATCTTTTAGAGGTGGCGGGGATTTCGTCTAGCACCTACTAATTGGCCCTCAATTGCCACAGTTTTTGTAGGCCATACTAACATAACTTAATTAACAATTTAGGAAAAATTTCTTAGAGACGACTGCAATTTGAATTTGGTCCCGCTAATTGACCTTCAATTGCTGTACTATTTGGCCTAGGTCTTTCAATTACATGTAGATTTCGAACCACCGAGGCTATCACTGATTGAGTTTCAACTTCTATGGTATTTTAATCAAGGACCTATAGTTCAGCTGGATACCGAGTCACTAAGGTTATCATAGTTTAATTAACAATGCAGGAAAAATTTCTTAAAGACGACCAAAATTTGAATTTGGTCCCGCTAACTGACCTTCAATTGCTGTAGTATTTGGCCTAGGTTTTTCAATTATAGGTAGATTTCGTACTATCGAGGCTATCACTAATTGAGTTTCAACTTCTATGGTGTTTTGATCAAGGACCTATAGTTCAGCTGGATACCGAGTCACTAAGGTTATCATAGTTTAATTAACAATGCAGGAAAAATTTCTTAAAGACGACCAAATTTTGAATTTGGTCCCGCTAATTGAGCTTCAATTGCTGTACTATTTGGCCTAGGTCTTTCAATTATAGGTAGATTTCGTACCATCGAGGCTATCACTAATTGAGTTTCAACTTCTATGGTATTTTGATCAAGAACCTACAGTTTCAGGTGAATACCGAATCACTAATAGCTTAATTAACAATGTAGGAAAAATTTCTTAGAGACGACGAAAATTTAAACTTGGTCCTGCTAATTGAGTTTCAATTTTTGTAATATTTCGGCTAGGTCTTTCACTTATAGGTAGACCTCGAACCATCAAGACTATGGTATGTTGAATAATTATGGACTACTACTATGGATACTAATCATGGAATTTTTTTTTAGAGGTGATGAGGTTTCTATCTAATCAGCACTAATTGAGCTTCAACTGCTATGGTATTTTTATCTAGGATCTACAGTGTTAGGTTGATATCGAATCAATACGATTACTGTAAATTAATTAGTAACTTAAGAAAAATCACGTAGATGTGCTACGAATTTGAACTTGGACCCACTAATTGAGCTTGAATAGCTATAATATTTCGCTCAAGTCTTTCAACTACAGATTTCAAATCACCAAGGCTGTAATATATTGAAAAATAATTTTAAAAAACCCTTTAATTTCAAGTTTATATCCACCACCCACCTTCAATTATCTAGACTCCAAACCGCAAAAGTTGCCCCATCGATATTCACCAACCATCGTCGGTCATCGAAGATACAAAAAATTCTCCGAAGACACCCCTCAAAAAGATTTATCAGCATCCTCCGTTTCACCTTCCGGCGCGTAATCCTTTAACAAGTTTACCAGCTTCAAGATTTTAATTTTCCTTCCGCAAAAAGCCGTCTTATCCCCGAGAAGGTTAATTCCTTCTCTCCCTGCAGCCTCGTAATCCTTCCCTCGAACATGGCGCCGTGAACGTGAAAAGAAGCCGATGCAAAGGAACAGAATTCCGCGGCGATGTCAAGTTTCGCGCGTTAATTCTACTGTAAATCGGGATCGAGGCCAAGAAGCGACAAGTAGACTTCGCGCAGGAGAGGAGGCGCGAGGTTGAGGCGGCTGGAAAAAAAGAAATAGTAGAGGATAAAGAGGAGGAGGAGGACGAAGGGGAGGGCAGAGAGGGAGAAAGAAGCGTTTCTGCATACACGAGAAGAAAAGGGAAATCGGAAAGCTCGAAAGAGGTGAACGTATGGAAACGCGAACGGGGCGAGAAGAGGAGAGAAACGGGCGCATCGGTTTCCAGGAAGGTATAAAAAAGAAAAGTGCAGGAACAGCCGAGGCAGAAATAGCCCCGGCTAATTTTGCCGTGGTCCATGCTATAAGCGTACATCATACAGACCCGCTGCGAGTCTGTTCATCGTCTCTCCTCCCTTTCTTTCGCTGCAGCTTTTCCGCGCGTCCCGTATCATCCTGCCTTTTCATCGGCCGTGCTCGTCTCCTCTTCCCTTTTGTCGATTTTCGCGAAACCTTAGTCGACGATGTGGCACTTGGAATCACCCCTGGCTTCGTCTTTTGATGTTTCGCCGTCTTCATGGCCGATTAATGTACTCTTCTTCTTTATCTTCATCGCCTTCGATTCCCTTCTCGCACGGTCTTTCGTCGGGTTTAAATGCATCGATTATTCTGTTCGCGCTAATGCAACTTTTGCGGGCGAACGGTGCTGGGATGTTTAGGGAGCACGGATGATTGGGTTTGTTTGCTTTGTATTTTCGGCATCGACTGACTCTCGTCGTTTCGGCAGAGATCTTTCAGAGGCGAAGGAAGAAGAGCTCGGTCTTTCGAAGATTCGATCCTTGTTGAGGCTTACACCCTCGATATGCCGGGTTTTATTACATGTACCAAAGGCCACTATTTCCGAAATATTAATTAATTGCGGGGCACACTGAAGGCTGCCTTCGGGCCTTCGGTGGGCCTGATTCATGAATCATCCTCGCTGGCGAGTTCGTATTAACACTAGCACTACCAAACCAGTCAAAATGACTGGTACACAATTTTGTCCGAAAATTCTCCAAGTTTATAGAAGAGTCTTAGAATAAATATCCTACGACCATCTTAAAAAACGTAAATCACCGAATCGATTATCTTTTCCGCCTTTTGATTCCTCCTTTTTCAAAGTACTTATTTAATATTTTGAAATATGATAGATTTAACGCCGGTAGTTCTAGTGTTAATAAAGAATTCAAAGCAGAATACAGGTGACTTAGTAACAAAAAAGAAGTATTGTATACGATATAATAATATATTTAGAAGCAGAATATATATTTTAGCCATGCTGATTGAAATAAATAAAGTACCTGAGATGTTGAGAAGGAAACGTATAGCTCTGGATTATTATTATTATATAACGGGTAAGTGTATACAGTAGCTTTTTTAAAAACAAAAATTAGAAACTATGTCAAAATGTTTAACTTATCTTCCGCGTTAAACGGGACTCTTTATCGCGTTGTATGAGAACTAGTCGCAATTGTTTCGGACCGTTATACGAATTTGCGTTAATTATACGGGAGTCTACTGTAATATGGTGGAGATTAATAAGGTGGGAATTGCTCGCGGTACGTAGATTACGGTGAAATATGGTGGTATAGTGAAAGGAAATTAATTTATTGGGGAAGAAATTGATTAAGTTTTGGCAGAGGTGATTGGAGAAGTTTTGTGTCTGCTTAACCCCTTGCCCTACGATTTGTTTTATGATTGCCTTCGCAATAATTCAGAATTTAATTGCTAAAATAAAAATTGATCGGTGATTCTTAATTTATCGTATAATTTAACGCAATATTAATATTACAGGAATAATATTATCGCGTCGCGTCTCATTAATATTTTCAATTTGATAGGTTTTGCAAAATTTGAAAATTCCCTATCGCATTTACCTCATCACGAGTGTCACTCGTTATTGTAGGGCAAGGGGTTAAATATTCCAACGTATTAAGGTCCAATGTAAATTTCTATTCTTAAGCGTGCAGTAACTTAGCGTCATGAAATTGCAGGGCGAATATTGAAACTTCTCGAGATGTTAATAAGAAAATATCTGTATTGGACAGCCATTGTTACTTTTTCGTCAAACGCATACACTCAAATGTCTCCAATCTGGCAGATCACAATGAATATTTCCAGCTAGCTTCATTTTCTTCTCCCCATCCACCCCGTTTTTGTTTCATTTCTCCGTGTAAAGTGTTTTGCGGCTTCGAGACGCGACCCCAACTCATTTCGACTTTACGCGCCTGCCGGTTCGTTCATCGACCCGACGTCCTCCCGTCATTAATCTTCTTTTCCTGGAAACCATAATCATTTCGGGCTTTATTCAAATTGATGAGGAAATTTTTCAACAGTAAAGGACCCTTTAATGGCTTCTCCCAATCACTTTGTCATTTTACGAGATTTACTCTAGAACAGAGGAAATCGCCATATCCTTTACGTTTCAAAGTTAAGGGCAGCGATGCCGAGGCATTCTTTTTCTTACCCTCTCGATTCCATCGGCAACGAAACTGGGCTCGAAACTTTCATTTTACATCTGCAGAACATCAAATATCTCTTAAGCCTCCAGGGTGAAGAGATCTTTGGAATTTCCACGCATCGAACTATGCAACATATTCTGATGTTATTAGTCTTTTCGTAAGTGGACGCATCGAGGTCATATGAAGGTCAACTTTACTTTTTTTTAGATGGAATGAGATATTTTTTAGATGAAAAAATATGAGATATTTTTTTATACATCAATAGAGTCAGCTAGATCTTCTTTATAAAAAAAAGTACTGGTCTATGTATGTCGGAAAGTTAATAGTTTAAAAGACAGTTCAATTCAAATAATTCGAAAATTGACCCTGTCATTAGCGTTTGTTTACAGGAGTGGTTCAACGTAACGACCATTTGAATTAACCCTTTCGCTACTGATGGGATAAATACGTCGCAAGCAATAAATATTGCAAAAAATATGACTCGTTAAGTTTTGAGAAAAATGTTGTTTTATACCAAGAGAAATTAACTGAGTAATGAGAAGATATTTTTGATGTAGAATTAATTTCTATGTATTTTTTAAATTTTGTCGGGACAAATATTACCCAATAGTACTTTATCAGTGATAATTTTCAAAACAAAGTCGTAGAGAAAGGGTTAAAGTATTTTTGAAATCGATGAAATAAGGACTGACCAATGTTATTTAATGTATCCGATGATATTTTGCAACATTCAGTGATAACAAGCTGAAGAAAGTTGCAAAAGATGTGAAATTCAATTAAGAAACCCCGGGTAAGACGTCCTCAACGTCAAGATATCACTGAAAATCAGCAATAATCTTCCCGCAGAAAGAGAAATATTCTCAAAAACTGTTGCAGTCTCCACAAAAAAAAACAACCCAAAGAGGTATCCTCGGCCGATGACACCGGACTGTCTGACATCATCGAATTACGTTATCGGCAAGCCAAGAAATCGTTGGCTTAGAATTCGTCGTTGACGGGTGCACGTCGTCGTGGACGCATTTAGACGTAAAGATTACGTCGGTGGCACCGTCGACGTCATGCATGGCCGTCGGTAACGAACGAATACGTTCTCCCCGCGTCTGTTGCTCTTCCTTCCACCCTCGCCTTTCGTTTATTTGCGTCGGTACGAGCCGATTATTTTCCTTTCTGCCTCTCGCGCTTCCTTCCTTCGCGATGATCGCGATGTCCTTCGTGGTTTGTGGCCTCGTGAGGGATGAGTACCAAGGAAAAATAAATGAGGCAGCAAATCAAAGGGGGCTCTTACCTCCCTGCACCCTTTGCTCGCTCGCCGTCGTCGCTCTTCTTTCGCCGATGCTCTTTGAGAACGGACTTTCCCGTGCTCCGCGTCGCGTTCACTGCCCATCGTTCACCTTTTTCTCATTCTCTTTGTTTCAGACGTGCCCAGCGAGCAATCCGTTTTCGTCATGCTAAACGGAGAGGAGAGCGAGCTCAGATTCCTAAATATCGCGAATCCGAAGGTAAGCGCGCTGTTGACTTTGATGGATACGCTTTTCGTCCCGTCGACGAGGAAACGTGACGGTTGACTTCCTCGTCGTCGTTTAGCGTGGATTTGTAGAAATGATCTATCGATGCTTGCTTCGCTAGACGATAGTAATAGCTTCCGAGTACTTTTCATTTCGATTGGTACCTCTTCCTTTGTAATTTTGTATCGTGGATCTTCGTGATTAACACTAAACCTACCGGCTTTATATCTGTTATATTGAAATACGCGAAATGAGTACTTTGGAAAAAGAGATTCGAAGAGGTGAAAAAGATGATCAGTTAAGTCATTTTTGTTGTATACGATAGACCTAAAATATTTACTGATTGGCTGCCCAATCAATTTGGGGAATTTTTAGGAAAAATCAGAAAGCGGTCATTTGACCGCCATGGTAGGTTTAGTGTTAAATATTAATACTATGCCGTTCGCGCGATAAATCTAGATTCTTTGGTTTGGCGCCGGCGCTTTTCGAATTTGCCGAGAAATCATAAAACGTCACGTTTTACTAGTCACAATAAGTTATAATTCTGTCTCGCAATTTTCACGAAATTTCGAGGGTATGTAGCGAATTGCAGCCTGTACAGGATACAAGCGATACTTTGCAACAATTTGTGATTGCGAGATGACCGCGACGCCTTTACGATACAATAGGCAACTGTCTTAACCCTTTGCACTCCGTTGTCCCCGCAGCGGAGACATTGTAATAAAAGCTGACAATTCCATTGTCAGGTAAATCCGGCATTTTTTTATATTTTTTATATTGCAAAACATAATTTCAAAATGTATACCTTCTATTTTCATGACAAAGCAAGATTTTCAATTTTCTACAGGTGTGCATTCGCACAATTGTTAACCCCTTCGGACCCTGTGCACATTGTAATGTACATAATACCTTTCGTGCTGTATCTTATTACGTATACGTTTAAACTTAGTTTCAACACCTAATGTATCTACCAGTGATCGTCTAATATGAAAAAATAACGTCTGCAACGTCATCTGTTTTTTCTGTGTGTATATGAATGAAGTTAACCTCAATATAAAAATAATTTTTCTTAGGCGAAAGAAAAGAATTCGGGTCTGAAGTGGTTAATATTCGGAGTAGCTGGTAGCTCATAGTAAAAATCAGTCGGAGTGCAAAGGGTTAAAATTTTAGCGTGACCTCAACGTGGGGTCAACGGACGGCATAGTGTTAAATCTGATTTAGATAGTAGGTAGAGGTCGATAAAATGTTGTGATATTGGAGAATCTATAATGAATTATTCCGTATTGTAAGAGCGAACTGGAGAAAATACCACAACCCGATGCCTTCGTTGTAATGTACTCCGTCATCGATAAGGCATCCTTCCAAAGGGCGGAGGAATATCTGGCTCGTCTTCACGATCAGGATCTTCTTCGTGGCAGGCCCGCTATATTAGTCGCTAACAAAGTCGATCTCGTTCGTTCCAGAGTGGTTTCTTCCCAAGGTACGTCATTTCATCTTAAAATGAAAGTACCCCAAGCTATTTTAACACTAGAACTACCGGCGTTAAGTCCAGCATATTTAAATATATTAAATTAATACTTTAGACCAGGGGTAGTCAACCTGGTCCCTATCGCTCAATAGTGGGCGATTCAAGCTTTTATTGTGGGCGGTAAAGATTTTGTCCGATGCCAAAGCTATTTTCTTTTTTTGACCACCGACCACCGCTGGAGTTGAGTTTATTTCTCCCTTAAGTAAAAAGATAAATTTAACTACATATTTTTAATAAACCTTCCAGTTACTACAGAATCGGTGAGTGGTAAGAAAATTTTACTAACAACAAAGATACAAAAATGGGCGGTAGGTATAAAAACGTTGACTACCCCTGCTTTAGACGAAGGGCAACAGGATGATGAATTCAGTAATTTATCTTTTATAAAATGGACGTAGAATTTTTACTCCGTGGCTGCTCTATGAACTCGAAGGATTTTTATGAAAAATGAGAATCCAGTCATTTTAAGTGCTTTGGTAGTTCTAGTGTTAACCCCTTGTCCTACGATTTCTTTTATGACAGCCTCCGCAATAATTATTATATATTATAAAGAACTCCCGTGGGAAGCTCGTAAAATATATACCATTTACCATGCAATCACCTTCAAAGGGGCCAATGTACCGGTTTCCTTATTTTTTCCCCCTCTCTTTTTTTAAGGCCGCGATTTTCCCTCACATTGTGAGCTTCCAACCTTTTCGAGGGTTGGAAAAGTAACGCCGAGAGTCGAAGGTTGCCGGATGGTCGTCTTTTGATGTGGATCCGCCTAGATTTTTATTAATTAACATAACGAAAAGGCACTTACATCATGCGGGTAAAATTGCGGTAGATCAAGAACGTCTAAATCGTTAATTTCAATTATCAAGCTTAATTGCTAATTCGACATACAAATGCGACCGAAGGAAGTTAGTTCCTTTTTAACCCCTTGCCGCACGATTTACTTTCCGACTGTCTCCGCAATAATTTAGAATTAAATTGCTAAAATAAAAATATTCCACTGATTCCTAATACATCTTAGAATCTAAAGCAATATTAGTAACATAGGAATAATATTATCGTGTCGTGTTCCACTGATATCTTCAATTTGATAATTTTCGAAAAGCTTCAAAATTTCCTGCTCCATCAACCGCATCACAAGTGTCACTCGTAGGGCAAAGGGTTAAACTATGACGCAAAGACTTTCGAGAAGATCTCTTCCCAATGACTCGCAATTTTTAACCCTTTGCGGACGGCTGTCTGCGGACCGCAGCCCAAGCAAATAGCAAATTTGTCATGATGATAATGAAAACTGCAGGGACTGCATTGTGTGCTCAAATATGAAAATAAAAGGAGGAAGGAAACAAACACGTTTCTACTGTGACACATGTCCAAAAAAAACATTAACGTGCATAGGCAACTGTTTTCAGAAATATCACACTCTAGAAAATTTTAAAATATAAAATTGAAATTATCAATAAAAAGCCTATTAGACTTTGTGACACATGTCCGAAAAGAACATGTACGTGCATAGGCAACTGTTTTCAGAAATATCACACTCTAGAAAATTTTATAATATAAAATTGAAATTATCAATAAAAAGTCTATTAGACTTTGTGACACATGTCCGAAAAGAACATTTATGTGCATAGGCAATTGTTTTCAGAAATATCACACTCTAGAAAATTTTAAAATATAAAATTGAAATTATCAATAAAAAGTCTATTAGACTTTGTGACACATGTCCGAAAAGAACATTAATGTGCATAGGCAACTGTTTTCAGAAATATCACACTCTAGAAAATTTTAAAATATAAAATTGAAATTATCAATAAAAGGTCTATTAGACTTTTTGACACATGTCCGAAAAGAACATTTATGAGCATAGGCAACTGTTTTCAGAAATATCACACTCTAGAAAATTTTAAAATATAAAATTGAAATTATCAATAAAAAGTCTATTAGACTTGTAATTGATAATTTCAATTTCATATTTTAAAATTTGACATGTTGTAAATTATTTAGCAAACATTTGTTTATATAGTACGAAATGTATAATTGTTGCAAACGAATCTTCATACGTATACTAATTTCCCACGAAATGCTCCCAAGCCTCCCCGTCCAGGCGGACACACGCGCGTCAGAGTGTCCCGTTGGCAAAGGGTTAATTCAATTTCTTTCTGCCGCAGATGGTAAATGCATGGCGTGCACGTACCGTGCAAAGTTCATCGAAATCTCCGTGGGCATAAATCATAACGTGGACGATCTATTGGTCGGAATTCTCAATCAGATCCGGCTGAAGAACGTCCAGGGCCACGTGGAGAACCGAGCCGGAAATGGCGGAAGCGAGGGTAGCGGACACTGGTACAAATCCAGGGGTGTCGTTCGTGCCAGCATGAAGGCGAGGCAAATGTTGACCTGGCTATTCGGCAAGGAGGACAGCAAGTTCAAGAATTGCGAGAACCTTCACGTTCTTTAAACGACAGAGGGTAATGATGTTCCTGGGCGTACCTGATGGCAGTCGATAGCCCTTTTTTCCGAGAGAGGAGATTCTCTTTCGTGAACTCGAGTATGCTGTAAAAGAGAAATCGAAGAGAAACGTTCGTAAGCGAGAGAAGTAGAAGAGCAGCGGGATAAAAGAAGCGAAGGAAACGAAGTTAGAAATATCATGGCATTCGAGAACAGTCGGAAGCTCGATCGAATGCGGGGGATGTTCGATTCTCCGATCAAGGACGAAAAGTGAAACTGTTGGAAATTTTGTTTCGAAGAAGTGCCAATTAATTCAAACGAAACTTCGACCTGCCGTCTCGTTCCGATGGATTTTCACGAACTGAGAAATTCCGAAGTTAATAGGGACACTTCGACGGAGTGTCCTCTCGGGCGACGACTAACGTATTACTATAGAATAATAACTCGCTACATTGGCCCCATGGGCATTGTTAATATTAACAGATTCACGTCTATTCGAATGTAAGTGACGATGGGAAATCGGCAAATTTCTGCGGTATAATCAAAGAGAAAGAGAATTCTTCACGGCCGAATAGAACGATAGACTGTCAGACTTGAAATCAAAAAGTTCAAATCGATTCTAAGGACGGGTACGACGGAATTTAATTGGACCATGGCATGAATTAGTGGCCACTAAATATACGATCTTACTGTACAATAAGACCAATTACTCCACTTTTCTTTTTATCTAAGATGTATATAAAGATAAGACTACGAAAGAATACCAGTATCCATTTTAAGGGGGATGAATATGAATTCACATATATTCCTGATCATTGTTAAGTCTCTGAACCGTGTAGAGGTATATTTAATGATTGACGTGTTGCTGTACCGCGTGTTTTCTCCTCGGAAGGAATCATTTTCTTACGATAAGCTCCGTGTCGCGATGATTCTAGTTCTGTCAAGCGAGAATATCCTTTTTTGAACATTTAACGGGAGAACGAGGAAAGAATGTACTGTCCACTGTCTATTTTCTGCGGTCTCTATACCTGTATGTCCGAATTATATACATATACATATATAAATACAATTATAATTATATACATATATCTATATACATATTTGAGATGAAAGAAGAATAAATAACGGAATATAAAAGGGAGAGTAGCATCGTGTATAATTTAAGAGGGGAGGAGAGAGTGTTGGTTCCTTTGAACGATTTCTTCATTCGTTGTTCGCCGAGCGTAAGCGGATCGGCTATGTTTATCGTCGACTGATTTCTTCACGTATGAGTTGCAAAGTACGAAGTAAAATTATCGTTTCCGTGCGATGCAGCTGTGTCCTTGTTTAATCAGACCACGGGATCGGGATCGGCTTTGATCTCGATGACGGGAGAAAATTCTCATGTGTACGTTTTCAATTTTCTTCATCTCTTCGCGTGTGTTGTAAAGTGCGAGAATCGAAGAGACCGGCGTCTCTTATAATCGTGCGATCTTTGTCCCATTTCTCTCAGATGTATCAAATTTCTCCGATGATCGAGTACAATTTGTCTATAGAAAAATATCCATCGATAAAGAAAATTATCTTACCACGTCTTCACCGGCGCGATATTCGAAGTCAGCGGCACAAAATTGTCACCTAAGAATTGAACAAAATGTTTCGTCGTTATACAAAAAGAAATTAATGAAATTGCCCCCTTAGATTATCGTACTCTACAACATATCTAAAAAGTGAAGATAATCGCTGATGGATACTTGAAAAGCTTCACTCGTGAAGAATACTCTCGTGGAGCTTCGCAAGAGTTTTCCACAGCTGTCTTTTCCGACGAGGACCTTAAGATTCTTATCAAGTGCCTTTGTGTATTTTTGTAATCTAAGCTAACTCGATGTAAGTCCTACAAGATACAACAGTGTAAACCGCCAACCAGAACGACGTCGCGGTGCGTTGGATGTTTCTTCTTTAATTTTTTCAACGTCTCCGCATCGGAAAGAGATACGCGTTTATCTATCGTTTCAGCGGCGTTAACGTTCCTTTCTGCATCTTCATTTTACAATTACGAGGTGAATGTTAAAACGAGGAAACGCGAGACGACGTAGAGGTGTTTTTGCAAGGCGACGACCTCCGGCGAAAGAAGAAATTCCGTTTCTTCTTCCTTTTTATTTCGACTGGAAATCGAAATGAAGGCCGCGTCACCGATCTACTTCCTTCGATGATGTATTCGATGTTCCCATTGTAATTAGCTTGTCGTGAAAATTGTCGGTGTATTTAATATTGTAATATCATTGTATCTGTTTCGATGTAACACGTGACGTGACAATACTGCCATCTCTTCGGTTCGTGGAAGGAAATGGGGGAATTCTCGGAGACCAATTGACGAGTGATTTCGTCGTGAAATTTTAATCGAGAGAGGCGATACGAAGCTCGAGGAATGAGAGATGTTATCAATCGGACGTGTCCTTTGGCGAATTATTTTAATGTAAGATACGATTCTGTCCTCCATTGAAAATCGGACGTATGGCTCTAATCCCGTGGGATTATTGTACATCAGTAACAATAAAGAAGTGAAATCCAGATGCTTTAACTGTCGATGGACCCTCGGTTGTTATTTATTCCCCAACTTTTCCATGTAAAGTCACTTTTATCGTTTTTTCCTGGCGGGTTTCTATATTTCTTTCATTAAATTAAACTGGTCGGTAACATCGTCTTCATGACATTGTAATTATTTCAGTTTTTATTACCGTGGATTTCGATTATTTGCTGCATCGGAAATATAACATTCTTTTTAATAAAAATGTTAAAATAAGTTCTTCTTTTCCTAATAGTACAAAACAACAGCCGCATCATTTTTCCCTGTATTCAGATTAAACATAATGAATTTAAATAATTTAATCCGACAAAACTTCCTTACCAATTTAATTTCGCAAGACAGCTGTCATTAAAAATTTATTACAAAACCCCAAAAGTTAAAATTCTCTTTCCGTCACAACGTAATATTAAGAATCTACTTTATTCTGCAATTATCATCGTAACGGCCGACCAACTTTGTATTTTTTATATTGGAAAAAAAGTTTTCTAAGAGTTTCCGACAAAATTTCCTTATCAATTTAATTCTACGAGACTTCTCTTATCAAAAATTGTAGTATAAAACCCTGATAGTTAAAATTCTCTTGTCGCCGCAACTTGATATTAACAATCCACTTTATTCTGCAATTATCAACGTAACGAACGACCTACTTTGTATTATTTATATTGAAAAGAAAAGTTTTCTAAGACTTTCCGACAAAATTTTCTTATTAATTTAATTTCGCAAGACTGCTATTACCAAAAATTTTATTATAAAACCCTAATAGTTAAAATTCTCTTGTCGCCACAACTTGATATTAACAATCCACTTTATTCTGCAATTATCAACGCAACGGACAGACCTATTTCGCATTATTTTTTTAAAAAAAAAAATTCCATGAGTTACCGACAAAATTGCACGTCGTCGTTGCACCTCGCAAAAAGACCATCGTGTAACGGGAACCCCGTACATTTATCCGCACGCCAATTATGGCCACGGCGATTTTCCGTCGGTGCAGAAACTTTTTTTCTCAGCTAATATTTATCGTAAATCTTATCGCGTGGCACTTAGTTGATAAATATCCTCGCCAGACGCATGCGTCCTGAGCATCGATTATTTTGATTGGTACCAGATATTACCAGCCTCCGGACGTGGCAGTTTGCCATGAAACGAAGGGAAACGAGTGCCTTCCGAATCCCCGTAACCTCTAACCGACGGATAAATAATATTTCGGCACGTCGGACGTCAAAATTTTCTTTTTTTAAATTCACCATCGAAATGTAGGACGAGCCGAGAGAGATTCTTTCTTGTTCGTTTCAACGATGAGTTTGGAATCGTTGAAGGATCGAGCTTTCAGAGGGATCTTTTTGGTTTTAGAGAAGACTTTCGAAGAGATTGAATTCTGACCGGAAGTATGGCTGGTAAACCGACGACCTGCAAGGAAGCTGTTCGCCGATGGGAAGAGGAAAATGGAGAGGAGGCTTCTAAAGCGACCGAAGTCCTTTTGAGCTTTCAATGGCCACCCGTAGAAAAAATGGATAATGCTTTGGCGACGTTGGTAAATTGCGAGAAACTTTCCCTGTCGGTGAATATGATTGAGAAAATCGCAGGTGCGAGAGTTTTAGTTTCCCGCTTTTATTTTTCAATATAGTTCCTCGCTTTTCTCGAATTTCCGGGTTTCTCGCCGGCTTTGAAAATCTGCCGCTTTAAAATTTTATTTGCTATAGATTAAAAGTATTAATCACCGGTGAATATCTGTCTACGGGGTGCTGTGGAGTATTTATTCGAAATTTGTTAACTTAACGAAATTCCGGTGTCAATTAAACGCTGTAAACCAAACGAGAGTATCAGGATTGTTTCAATAATTCGATGTAACGGCAATATAAACGTTTCCGCATCGCGCGCTTCGATACACCTATCGCAGCTTCCAATTAACCACTTTAATTTCGAAGCGATTGCGATACTCCAATTAACGAAAGTCCGATAGTACGACTGTTTCTTTTTCATTTTAATTGAACGACCCTCTGCAATCTACCACCCTGTTTGTACAGTTTAAAGTAAATTGATACATTTTTTTCCTTTCACATTCCACTAGTAACTACCTTTACTTTTGTTTTTAGCTATTTCACCAATATTTTCAGAACACTGCGTTTTATTAAAAATTCCTTGACACCGATATTAAAAGTAGCATGTATTGTATTTAAAAAAATTCCTTTTAATTTTTAACGAGCATGAATAATAATCCGAAAAGATTATTTATTGTAAAATAAATTAGACACAATATTTTCTCACGTTCGCCCACAGGAATTGCCACGCTGAAGAACCTCAAGGTCCTCTCGTTAGGCCGCAATTTGATCAAAGGATTTTCCGGTCTCGAGGCTTTGGCAGACACCCTCGAAGAGCTTTGGATCTCGTATAATTGTATCGAGAAGATGAAAGGCATCAACGCAATGAGGAATCTTCGTATACTATTGATGTCGAACAATTTAGTGAGAGAATGGAACGAATTTAACAGACTCCAGGAGCTCCCGAATCTTCGTGATTTAGTTTTCGTTGGAAATCCGCTCTTTGAGAGTGTCGAGGTACGATAAAATAAAATTCTTATGTTTCTATAACGTGCTTCTTTTTCCTGCAATTATTACCATAATATTTCCAGGCTTTTTCACGTTTAATTTTGATAATTGACAGTTGTGAAAATTCTAGGTGGAGCAATGGAGATCGGAAGTGGCTAGACGTTTGCCGAATTTGGAGAAATTGGACGGTGAACCGATAATACGAACTGAATATAGTATCTGCGTTAATCAGCCGCCTAAAGTCGATAGTCCGTTGCAAAATTCGAAATCACCTGATCAGCAGCCTGCACAGTGAAGAAAGTTTTTTTTTTCATAGTTTTTATACGTCACTTTGCTTCTTTCTACGTACTGTATTGTACGGTGTTTCCCTTTGTACGTGCTTATTTGTTAGAAGAATTTTATAACATTGTTACTTTTGAAGTTTGCTATATATTATATAAATGGAAGGGAGAATTTATAGAAATATATATTTTGGAACGCATATTTTATACGTAACGGAGATGTAGAAAAAAATATATTCTCTGAACTTGCATTTTTAGCAAACGTCTTTGATACCATTTGTTCATACGTTTTCCGAAATGTTACTGAGTTTTGGTCCTCTTCAAATTTTATTACCATTCACTTTCTCGTATTTTCCATTCAATTTGTAAACTCGAATCTCGTCATTAACATACCTTTACAATTCAAATGTATATTCGGTATCGCAAAAGAATATTTATTTAATCAAAATTCAACGGGTTACGTTAAACTTTCGAAAAATGAATTTTATCACGTTCCGAGGACAATCGAACAAAATGGTACGCGTACATTTATATTAATTTATTCGTCTCACGATACAAGATAGATCGTACATACGTTTTGGTGATTGTAAAAGGTTGAAAAAGCAAATACAGTAGAGTTCGATCGGATTCGATGCACGAAATATATCGAGGATCGGACAGACGACTCTTCGAGAGATCATCGTTCTTCTCTTGTTACGTTTTGTTTGTTTTTTAACCCTTCGATGGCGATTGTGAAATACAAAGGTGTGTCGATTTGATGCGTTTCCTTCGTTATTTACGTAATTACAATAACGCGACGAGAGGCGTCCCGATGCGTGCATTAGAAAAATTGACGTGTGTGCGTTTAGTCCCGCTTTCGTTTCACGCTTCCCTTTCGAATAATACGTATATCCAAATTGTTCTCTATGTGTCAATTTCGAAATTCAAGAATTTTCTCTCTCACACACATTCTCCCTTTCTCTCACCTTTTTTTTTTTTAATTATGCGAAATACTAACAGTCTTCTGTTGAACTTTCGATCGAAGCAACGCATGCTCTTCTACCACCTTCTTTTTTCCCCCATCACTCCTTTTTTTTTACTTTCCTTCCTTCTCTCTCCATTCTCTTTCTCATTTCGCAGTCTCTTGAGAATTTTGTCGATTAGCACGATTCCTCGATGAAACTTCCGAACGAAGAAGCCGTCACCGGCGTGCCGTGAGATCGGAAAGATTTTAGAAAGATTGTTCAGATTGTACGAGCAAAATCAAACACGAATTCCCTGCACCCGAATGGCGCATGGAAGGGGAGGGACATTTTCGTGTGTGTTTGTGTGTGTGTGTGTATGTTTGTGTGTATTTTTTTAAAGTGTATCCACTGACAGACACATGCGACAAGATCGAAGATCGTTTTTTTTTTCCTACGAGAACGACATACTTTGTTTGTTTTTTTTTCATATAGTTCGTATTACAGTTAACGTCGATTCCGAAATCCGTCGTGTTTAGAGGCGAAAAGTTTTGCGGCACTTGAGTTTTTTTGGCGCGAAAGTAGGAGCCGCGGCAGAGATCGCGCGATTTTCGTTGGAAACACGCTGCTTTTGAGGAAATTGCTTTTTTTTCGGCACTCGTGACTGGCGTTTGAGAAAGACGTGAAGTCGATTCGCGCAAATAGATGCATCGTGAAATGTATTTTGAAATGGGACGATACAATTTCGTTTTCTGGCGAATCCAGTAATTCAAATTGCACAAAGTGGAAATGAGATTTTTGTCGAGATAAAAGACGAAAAGTTATGAGAATAATATTCGTTGATCATTTACGTGCATGGTCAAAACTTCTATTTCCATTTGGTGCAACTTTAACTGTACAATTTCTTAAGCGGTGCATGTATTTGCGCAAATTTCATCCATTTTAAGGAAGAATCTACGTCAGAGAGTATCAGAGAATGAATTCTACCAGACGAAATATTTGACAACTATAAACATTCCATTGAAAAATGATCAGTAATAGTTAATGATAGCACGAAGATAGTTAACACTGGAACTACCAAACCAGTCAAAATGACTGGTACACCATTTTTTCCAAAAATTCTCCAAGATTATAGGAGAGTCATAGAATAGATATTCTACGTTCATCTCATAAAACACAAATTACCGAATCGATCATGTTTTCCACCTCCGTATTCCCCTTTTTTTAAAGTGCTTATTTAATATATTAAAATATAACAGATTTAACGCCGGTAGTTCTAGTGTTAAGACGAATTTGGTTTTTGATTTGCCATTCATGTTGAAGAAAAACGACCGAGCCACTTCGTTTTCGCAATTTCATCGCAAGCAGAGTGCAGCCAGCCTGAGACGAAGATCCGTAGAATCGGAGAACAATGGAGGAGACGAGGCGGTGAAAAGATAGAAAGAGACTTCAGCCAATGACGAGTAAGAAAAATATCATATACCGACTCTCTGGAGTTGGATCTGTATCGTCGAAGCGATGCCAACCGGCGCATTCCGAGGGAACGAGCGGAAATGGATTTATTTATCGCTAAACGACTGCGAAATCCGGTGAGATATTTCATAGATGTCGATGCCCTTCGAAAGACGGATTTTCGAAGATTCAATTGTCGCGTCCGTTTAGCATTGCTTCGAGTTCGACGGTTTCGACGATAGTTTTTTTTTTAAACATTTATCCTTAGATACACCACACCGACAGGCATAAATCTGCTTTCGTTTGAATTATTCCATCCTTCTCTCTCTTCCTCTCTCTCTCTTTCTTCTTTTATGTAGCTTAGTTTCGTTTTACGACACAAAAATAATTCTGAATATCTTCTCTTTTCTTTTTACCACATAATTACCTTCCCGCTCTGTCTCTCTTTTTTCTCTCTCTTTCTCTCTTTCTTTCCTAGCGACGTATTTTTTTTTATTTGTTTTGTTTAGTTACCAACACCGATTATATTCAACACGATTTTACATTGAGGAAAGATCTCGTGAATATTTGGGACAAGGGGTTGACAGAGGATGGGAGAGGGTGTCGACGAGCTTTCCGCGGGGATGGATTTGAATTATTATTTCTCTTTTTTTTTTGGGTTGTTTTTCGTTTCTCCTCATTGACACCAAGATTTACGAATTCGCGAATGCGATTTCACTCGGATCCGCGGTGCTCTCGCTCATGGACTCGTTTACGTCGTGGCGAATCGTTGTTTTTGTTTCTTCACGAAGTCGAGGGCCAGCTTGTCGCCGACTCTCGTCTCCAGGATCTGGAGAATCGGATGATCTGAAAGG
Organism: Cerceris ruficornis; assembly: GCA_963989415.1. Taxonomy (NCBI): domain Eukaryota; kingdom Metazoa; phylum Arthropoda; class Insecta; order Hymenoptera; family Crabronidae; genus Cerceris; species Cerceris ruficornis. Next base: position 10,643,650 of record OZ022518.1, on the reverse strand, counting down.
AAGGTTGAAATTATAATTTTTACGTTGCCATTATTCCAGTAATAGTAAATATTTCAATTTCTACTTCCTTTCTTAGCAATTTACGTATTTGTGAAATTCCGGTGTGATAAGATAAGAAAATGGTAAAGAGACATAGGAAGAATTTAGGGATAAATATTCAATTAAACAAATTTTTTTTATTGTCCTATTATCTAATATATTAAATGATAATTTAGGAAAACGCTGCCAGAAGTGATATTTTAAATTGGACCGACTAATTGGAGTTTAATCGCTGTGATATTTCATCACTGACCCACAACTTCAAGTGTATTCTAAACCACCAAGATTTTGATATATCAATGGCTATATTAAAAGCAACAATAAATAATAATTTATGAAAAATCTGCCACAAATAATGAGAATTTCAAATCTGACCCATTATTTGAACTTTAACCGCTTTGCTATTTTTATCGATGGACCACAACTTTGAATGTATTCCGAACTACCGAGGCCATGCTGTATTAAAAGTTATATCAAAGTCTCCGATAAATAATAATCTATGAAAAATTTGCCAGAAGTAACAGGGACTTGAATTCGGACCCATTATTTGAACTTTAACCGCTGTGTTATTTTTATCAATGGCTTACACCTTTAAACGTATTCTGAAGTACCGAGGCCATGCTATATTAAAAGTTATATCAAAGTCTCCAATAAATAATAATCTATGAAAAATTTGCCAGAAGTAACAGGGACTTGAATTCGGACCCATTATTTGAACTTTAACCGCTGTGCTATTTTTATCAATGGCTTACACCTTTAAACGTATTCTGAAGTACCGAGGCTACGCTATATTAAAAGTTATATCAAAGTCTCCGGTAAATAATAATCTATGAAAAATTTGCCGGAAGTAACAGGGACTTGAACTCGGACACATTGATTGGAAATTCAAGCTTATAATTCCACACCCACCATAGTCTCCAAAATGAACTTACTATTAAGTATTTCTTCTATGTAATGCTTTAATCAACGAGACAATAGAACTGCTTACTTCGATTTTTTTGATGCATCAATGGTAACTCCGTGTGTTTGAGCCCATGGAAATTATCAATGTTGGTGTTGGTATCAGCAACACCAGGTATGGTGCTGAGCCCTAAGAATGCTTCGCCCGCGAAGTCATTCGCTGTTAGGACGTCGTGGTCCATCACCGTAAAAAGTACCATGGCATCCGCACTACGGCACTGTTCTACGCTTACGGAGCTAATGGAAGAATCGTTTAATTAATAAATGTGCCGGTGATTATGACAATAGATTAAATACATAATATAAAAATTGAACTTATCACTTATATTAGATTGGACCAATAAACGGTATGATAGGGCAAAAGAACTCTGTGGATATGATAAGAATTTAACATGCACTGAAGAACAAAAGTCGAAAAATCTTGAAACGAAGGATAAATGACTTAGACCAGAGGTGGGCAATCTTCTCTAGGATTGGGCCAGAAAAAATGGACGACACTTTGTCGGGCCAATATAATTCATTAAGTATATCAATTTTTATGGAAAATTTTCCATATGCAAAAAAAGGAACACAACTTTATACGATTTTTTTTTAAAAATCTAAAATTCAACATTTCTATACTATTATTTTAAAGTCGGTGGCGGGCCGGATCTGTCCCGCGGATCGCTGATTTAGACTACTGTCATAACTATCGGCACAAATATATTAATTATTAAAAATCTTTAGGCTTTGCTAAATTACCGCATTACTGATTAACACGTTGAACGCCATAGGGATGGCCGGCGTTGTTGATTTCAATGAAATTTCATATAACATTTAAATCGTAATACCTACGAATTTTCTAATACGCTCAATATTTAAATATTTGTGTCCTCAAGGTTTCTGCTTTCCAAAGATGTGATTTTTATAGAAAAAGCTTCAATTCAGTAAAAACTATGAAACTAGCGGAATACCGGCGGCGTTTCAACGTGTTAAATAAAAAGAAAGGAAGAACTATGCGTCTATTAAAAATTCACACTCAAATTTTCTTGACTATTTCCAGTAAACACTAACTAATGAAAAGCTAGAAGAACAGTAGAAAAAAAGGCAAGGATATTGGATATTATTTTCACAGAGATTGTTCCTTTTACTCACAACTCGAAGCACTCGTCGAAGAGTGGATTGAGGGTTCTCTTCTTGACGTTGGTTTGCTGCTCGGCGCAGTACTCGAAGACTCTTCGCGGCAGCAATTCGATTATTACGAAGGGGTCGCTGAAACCATTTGGATCTAATGGTATCACGTCTCTGGCGTTTATTACCTCGACGCAGAGAGAATCATGGTTGAGATATGCTCTCACTGTTAAAACGCCATACTCCGAGGAGACTGTGTTTAATTGATCCTGAAAGGAAATACCCCTTGAAAAGATCTGATGGATCTATTGAGAAATTATATTTCATGTCTAACTTACGAAATTCTATTCTGTCGCGATTATTACTGAGAAATTACAATTTATGTCTAACTTACGAAATTCTATTCTGTTGCACTTATTACCGAAAAATTATAATTTATGTCTAACTTGCGAAATTCTGTTCTGTCTCACTTATTACCGAAAAATTATAATTTATGTCTCACTCGCGAAATTCTATTTTATCTCACTTATTACCGAGAAATTGTAATTTATGTCTAACTTGCGAAATTCTATTCTGTCTCACTTATTACTGAGAAAATATAATTTGTTTCTAACTTGCGAAATTCTATTTTATCACACTTACTATTGAGAAATTGTAATTTATGTTTAATTCGCGAAATTCTATTCTGTTGCGATTATTATTGAGAAATTACAATTTATGTCTAACTTACGAAATTCTATTCTGCCGCACTTATTACTGAGAAATTATAATTTATGTCTAACTTGCGAAATTCTGTTCTGTCGCACTTATTACCGAAAAATTATAATTTATGTCTAACTCGCAAAATTCTATTTTATTTCACTTATTACCGAGAAATTTTAATTTATGTCTAACTCGCGAAATTCTATTCTTCCTCAGTTACTGTTGAGTAGTGTTAATTAAATAATTATCGGAAACTGATTTCGAAAAGGAAGAATGATAGAATGTGGAAGTTAGTCTTGAAAAGGACAATAATCGGATATTATTTATGACTGAAAGTTAATCTGGTTTTGGAGATTACTGCGAAAAGAATGAAAATCGAGAGAAACCTGAAGTCGTTGACGGTAATAACGATCGATTAAAAATGTCGTTTCCATTTTGTGATACTGCAGTCGCTCTTCTCCGTTTAGGTAACTCTGAGAGCGAAGAACTTCGTAGGGCAATCCTTTTTCATCCGCATGGAAGAATTTTACTAGCAGCTCCAATGCTTCGTGAAGTCTGTCGTAGAACATTGCGGGTTTATCCTGAAAATATAACGGTAGAATTATTCCAAGCCTCGAGTTTCAGTTCGTCAGTTTGCTTCCAATAAATGAAATTTATATTGACCCATTATTAAATGCAGATTATTTAACACTTATTAAAAAAAAGATTTGCTATCACTGCAACTTATTTTCCACCTGCTATGCATTAATTAAAAGTATTTATTTAGATGCAAACTCGTTATCGTTCCAACTCACGCCCGCATTTCCGTCCATTTGATTGCTGAGTTCTCCCAGCACAACTTCCCAAATGTCTTGAAGGACTAGATTGAAGTTCACCGTAAGCAGAGACGAATTAAGTGCTATCAGATGAACTTCCAAGTATTCCAGCAAAGGAGATATAGCCTCCGCAGTGGGCAAACTGTCCGGTGACCAAGCCAAATGAAACATCGCCTTCTTCAGAGATGGCCGCATCTGTGATTCGCAAGAAAGAAACACGCTGAAACGGACGAGCTAGATGATCGTAATCGACTGACATTTTCTTAGCTCCCTACAGTGCATATTGTAGTGCAGATGGTAAGATGCGAAAACCCTACAAACTAAGGGCACAGAGGTAAGGGTACTACTTCGATTACTCCACCATAGCATACGTGTAACTTTTACAATTATAAATTAATTTTTCCCATCCAGATTTTTTTAGATTATATTTATTTTTAAGGTCTTATTACTTTTTGAAGTGGAATGAGGTTAACACTAGAACTATCGGCGTTAAATTTGTTATATTTAAATAGATTAATTAAGTATTTTGAAAAAAGGGGAATTCAGAGGTGGAAAAGATAATCGATTCGGTAATTTATGTTTTATGAGATGGACGTAGAATATCTATTCTATGACTCTCCTATAATCTTGGAGAATTTTTGAAAAAAATTGTGTACCAGTCATTTTGACTGGTCTGGTAGTTCTAGTGTTAAAGTTGATTTTTTCATAGCGTCAATATCTCTCTATCTCTTCGTTTCCTTTTCATCCGACATTTCTATTAGCGACTTTGTCAAACGATAGATTTACGTATTCGTCAAGTCAGCTAACATCGATTAATAGCAAACAAACAAGTGCGGCGGAAACAAAGAAGCTAATTTTGATCGTTTGGCAACTTGCAATTTCTGAACTCCACGTATTCGCTCGTCTTCGAATAAAATCTGACGATTCATCGTGCTCTTCAGCTGTCCAGAGGAATCAAAGTGTGGGGTTTATAATTAGTAAGATGAAATAAAACCAACGATACGCGCATCCGGCCGACTTTTCTTCCCGGCTCTCGAAAGGTTCCGTGATAAGTTAAATCTACCAACCTTCGTGCCGATCCTTGAGACGATCTGATTTATGAAGAGCAACATTTGTCCCGACGTATTTTCCAACGGTGACGTCAATGCGTTTCTCCACTGCATGCGAACAGATTCACCGGCTTGACACTCCAAGGCCGTCAAAAGTTTCTCGACATGGAGCTCCTCGCCTAAATCCAGAAGCCATCTTCTTACGTACTCGAGACCGTTGATTGCGACGCACATCTGAAGAGGGGAATTACAATTTCACAGATCGAGTGGAGGCCACCAGCAGATCCCGGATTAATCATAAATGCGCTTGTGAATTGTCGATGCAACGCGTAAAAATAGCATTTATGGTTGCTCTTTACTTCGGACCTAATTAACAGCGCCTTCACTTCACTTTAATTAATTGTAAATTACAGCTTTAACCCCTTGTCTTATGATTTCTTTTACGCTTACGTGAATCACAGAGAAGAATTAAATTGTTGAAGTAAAAATTTATAATTTGGTTTGAGTCATAGTGTCAATTTTGTTATAAAAGTGGTGAATCGTAAATGTACTCATGAACTGTCGATGCAACGCGGAAAAATAGCATTTTTCGTTGCTCTTTACTTCGGACCTAATTAACTGCGGCTTTACTTCGCTTTAATTAATAGTAAATTACAGCTTTAAATTACAGTTTTCTAATTTCTTTTAGGTATAATTTGGTTTGAGTTATATTGTCAATTTTTATATAAAAGTGGTCAACCGTAAATAGCATTTTTAGTTGCTGTTTACTCCGCTTTAAGTAATCGTAAATTGCAGTTTCAACCCCTTGTCTTATAATTTCTTTTGGGCCCACGTGTACTTAAGAATTAAATTGTTGAAACCAAGATTTATAATATGCATTGTGTCGTTGTTAATTAATTGTAAACTCCGGATTGAATCCATTGGCTTGAAATTGTTGAAATAAAAGTTTAGAATTTGACTAGAGTTACATTGTAAATCCTAATGTAAAATTTATAATTTCAAAAGAGTTTAATGATATTTCATCGAATTGAATGTTTGAATTTCGTCGTTTTTGATTTTCCAGTTATTTTGCTTGTGTTTTCTGCTACACAAAAGTGGCTCGATATTGGAAGGTAAAGGGTTAACCTGTTTAGGGTAGATCGGGCAAGTTTAATGGGATCTAACCAAGTTAAGGGGAGAGTACTTTGCGTGGAAACTATGAAAGGTAACGGAAATAATCTATAACTGCAATCTTCTTTCATTTACGCTACATTCTTCTTGCATTTTCAGTACAATCGTCAGTACTATGCACATATGTCACAGCTCCAATTAATGTATTAGCACAGTTGCAACTGTCGAGAATGACAAATTACATAAAATATTAGCGGTTGATATCATCTGGCACATTGCCAACAAATGACTACCGTAATCACGAACAGCATCTTTCCGTCAGTCGTGTAATCGATTATCCACCCTGCCTTTTCGCTATATTGCATTCCATCTGCGGTCAAAACTTCGCGAAGCGATTAAAATTGCAAAGACCTAATGGAATCGCGCTCAAAAAGCGTCGAACGTGCGATTTCAAAATAATTCCAATTTTCTACGTCTACCTTGCGGAGCGGTATCTCGTAAACTAATGCGAAGCAGTCTCTACCTGAACGATTACCTCGTCTGTGGTTTTGTATGGTGTTTGCTCCTCGTAATATCCACTGTCCGCCAATTTCTGATGAGTGATCTCCGCGTAGTATGCCGCGGAACTGCATATGGCCTGTGCGAAGACATTTTTTTAAGAAATGTGCGAACAACGAGAAACTTGTACAGAGACAGTGAAAATTAACACTAGAACTGCCAAACCAGTCAAAATGACTGGTACACAATTTTTTCCAAAAATTCTCCAAGTTTATAGAAGAGTCTTAGAATAAATATTGTGTGTCAATCTTAAAAAACATAAATCATCGAATCGATTAGCTTTTCCGCCTCTTGGTCCCTCCTTTTTCAAAGTACTTATATAATATTATGAAATATGATAGATTTAATGTCGGTAGTTCTAGTGTTAATAATCGTAATCCTATCAAACGATGCTACATATTTGTTTGATACCTGAATAAAAAAGTTCGGACAAATACAGAAAAATTTATCAATAAAAATTCTCCGACATTTCTCATCAGTATCAGTGAAAATAAATACATAAAAGAATCTACACAGAGGAATTAAACATTCCTTTAACACCAGATTTACGGATGTTGATTATATACGTATTTTTACTGAAGTGAGCCAATTTGACTCATACGAGAAAATTGAAGTATTTTTCAATGAAAATAGTTTCAAATAAATTTTAATGAAAGATTTATTATTAAAAAATTCATTGGAAACATTTTTTCGAAAAATGGATTTTATAAAATTATATTATTTCAATAAAAATGCTCTGTTCACGCGCGATGTATAAATCGAAATGATGGCAGAATTGGGTAGGTAAGAAAGATAACGTAGCGGTGTAGCGGAAAAAAGTGAGGATGATTGTTTTTATGTGAGGAGAGACAAATTAGAGGAGAAAAAAATCACGTGTGGCTTGGAAGCCGCAAGTTGCCCAGGCCTGATGTAAGCTATAAATTTCATGTGTTATGCGATTAACTGGTAAATCATTTCATGGGTCAAATTGACTCAGACCCGTAAAAATAGGTATACCACGTTCGATAATGCGAAATGAAAGGGTGTGCGGGGGAGAGGAATCAACATTTACATACATTTCATAACGTAACTAAGAACCAACATATGTTTTTAAAAAATAATATTAAACACTAGAACTACCGACCTTAAATCTACTATATTTCAATATATTAAATAAGTACTTTGGAAAAAGAGGAATCAAGAGGCGAAAAAGATGATCCATTTGGTGATTTATGTTTTTTGAGATGGACGTAAAATATTTATTCTATGACTCTCCTATAAACTTTGGAGAATTTTTGGAAACAATTGTGTACCAGTCATCTTGACTGGTTTGGTAGTTCTAGTGTTAAGTTTTATGTTTATATAGTAATCAAATTTTTAATGAGGCAAATTGGCCCAGTCCGTAAATCTAGTGTTAAGAATTGAATTCTGAAAATTTTTAGCTTTATTTATTAAAAAGATCTTTTCCGCTTACGGTGGTGGATGAATTTAATTTTAGGATATTAACCCCTTGCCCTACAATAACACTCGTGATGTGATAAATGAGATAGGAAATTTTCCAGGTTTTGCAAAACCTATGAAATTGAAAATATTAATGTGACGCAACGCGGCAAAATTATTTCTATAATTCTAATATTACGTTAAATTATACGATATATCAAGAATTACTGATTAATTTTTCTTTTAGCGATTTAAAGCTGAATTATTGCAGATGCAGTTACAAAATAAGTCGTGGGGCAAGGGGTTAAGTAAACACAATATATTTTATAATAACTTTAGCCGATCGTCGACGGGCAGTATTAGTTTACTCACATCGACAACTTTCAGAACGAAATTGTAAGATCCAGAAAAATCCGGCCACGCGAGTCTCTTCCAGAATTCTTTGATCTGCAAATATCGATTGGCGATGACCATTCGTTCTTTGTTCTCGATTCAGGCGCAACGATAAGTCGTCAGAAGGTTCGTTGGTTCTTTCATTGTAATGCGATTTACCTGATAAAAGCAGGCGGTCACGTCTATGGCGGACGTGCAGTGTTTAACGATGTAATCGCCGGTGCAAATTTGATCGAGTTCCGCCGCTTTTCTTACTCTTTGGATTGCCTTCAATTTAGCCAGATCGAGCCATTTGTCGACAGCTGGCCTGAACCACTCGTAATACTTGCAAATCGCTAAAGTTTTATGGTCCGACTGCGGCAAGTTGTCTTTCATGCTGGAAATATCGTACCCTCTTTAATCTTAATTGCTTTTATCGACAGAAATACGAAAAAGTATCTTGCTACGATCGGATATGACGATTAGTAATTTAACGAGATATTCGTGTTCGGGAAGCTTCAAGATAAATTATGATACAATAATTTCTAGTGCAAGAGGATACAAAATATAATACAATTGATTTGTCATTTTCAACACTAAGTTTACCGATACTTTTTGTATAGTTATCTTTAACACTAGAACTACCAAAGCAGTCAAAATGACTGGTACACAATTTTTTCCAAAAATTCTCCAAGTTTATAGAATAGTCATAGAATATTCTACGTCTATCTTATAAAACATAAATTACCGAATCGATCATCTTTTCCACCTCTTAATTCCCTTTTTTTCAAAGTACTTATTTCATATTTTTAAATATGATAGATTTATCGCCGGTAGTTCTAGTGTTAACGAAATAGGTATATTGCATAAAGAACTTCAAAATTAAAAGGTTTGAAAAAAATGAATTTTGATATAACTCATCTCGTTGAATAGATAAAACTCGGTACAAGTGGCAGAAAAAAATGGCCCCTGTAATTTCTCTCACGAAGCACGAAATGGATCAAAATGACGTGCTCGGTAAACGTAGTGTTAACTGAGTCTGAATCACGTCTAAAACCGTAAGAAAAATTCTAATTAACCCTTTGCAGTCCTATTTCGAGCTATACTCGACATAGCTTTTCACTTCATTTTATTTTCTGACATTCTAATATCAACTTTCCAATTTTATAATGATTTTGTAATATCCCCTAAATATCCGTCAGTACCTATAGTTATTGCTACCATTAAAAAAAGTAAATAACCAACGTAAGAAAATGTTGTGCAATTAATTTCACTTAGCTCGCTATAAACTTGACAAAATAATTCGGACCGCAAAGGGTTAAGCTTTCTGCGCGCGATTGTTTAAGTGGGATGTTTGCTCGTAAAAACAAAAATAATCTCAACATTCTTCAGAGACTTCTTCCGATTCTGAAAGTATCTTAACTTGTGACAAATTTGCAATATCTTGTTCCCCTTTTGTATAAGCATTAATTAACACGCCTGGGGTGGAAGGAAACGATATGGTAAGCGGAAGTTACTTTATGAAATCCTGGAGAGCCAAATATAATTCGAATATCGGCGTTCCTATTTCCGCACCCGGTGGTAACACGTATTCCTCGTCTCTGTTCTGACCATGAAGCTGAAGACAAGCGGTGGTAAGCCTCGCCCCAAGCTCGTTTTGCATCTATGAAATTGCATTTTCATTGATTATCTCGAGAAAAACAATCGGCCGTTCGGATGCGCTAGTTTCTTTCAAAATGACCTTTCCACCACTTTTCCCGTCATCTGCGAGTTTCGTTGTCTTCCTTTCCGACGCTCGCTATGTTTCTCGTTAAGGTTTACCTTAAAGTTCTCCACGAAGGGTTTTCGATGCGTTGCAATTTGGCGTGTTGTTAATCGAGCGATTATTAGGTGGTTTTTATAAGCGGATAGACGCTAAGCTTACAGTATTATATCTTTTTAGTTATTCCATGCATAATTTAACATATTGCAGTTAGAATTTTGTAGCTTGCATCAGATTCTATAATATATCGGGTACTTCGAAAAATTTTTGCCATTTTTGAATGATCCGCCTAATGATTAACACTCTCCATGAGATACTTCATTCTTTGGTGCCATTACGTACGCAGGAACCATCAAATACCATGTGAAGGAGATGTCCTCACCATATGGTCCAAGTGTCATCTTTGTTTCTGCTCCTTAATATTCTAATTAAATGCTAATAATTAGACTGCGGCTTTTTATGAATTTATGACGAATTTAGCGCTGCTAAGATACAGAAACAACATGTGATATAGAGAAATATCGGAAATCTCCAAGATATGGCATTCGTTGGAACAATTAACACTAACCGTCCATGCACTGGAATGAAAATATGGAATTTTTCGTATTATTAACTAAAAACCGTTTTCTGCATTGATTTCTATATAAAATTGGCAATCACTCGCGTTTAATTCAGAAATATATTACTGTTGTTTCATAACCGGTCAAGTGACAAGCTACGGTAGGAATAAGTATAAGTAAAGTGCCGGTATGGTTAGTGTTAACCCTTTGCACTGCCGAGCTATACTCGGCATAGCCCTTCACTTCACTTTATTTTCTAACTTTCCAATATCGACTTTCCAATTTTATAATGACTTTGTAAAGTCACTTTAAATATCCGTCAGTACCTATAATTATTGCTGTCAATAAAAGAAATGAATAATCAACGACAGAAAATGTGAAATTAATTTCACATAAAATTCGTTCACTATAACTTTTTATATTATATTTATATTCATAAGATACCTATTCTATCGTTACTATACAACTCACAACAAAATTCGGACTGCAAAGGCTTAACACATTGACAGCCAGCGACCTAAGAGACATTTAACACTAGATTTACGGAAGCCGTCAAATTGACGGGTTCCTACTTGTCTTATAAATATTTCTCAAATTTACAGAGACGCTGTACAGTAGATATTTCAAGTATACTTTATAATACAATAATGACTTAACGAATTACCATCTTTGCCGCTTCATCCCTCTTTTTCCAGAGACCTTATTTAATATATTGCGATTTAACAGATTTCACGCCCGTAAATCGAGTGTTAAAGCCTGAGCACCGGCAACGTATCGGCCACTTAAATCCCAAACGCCGGCCTTATTCGCTTGTTTCTGATCACTGAATAGCCAAAAAAAATTTTTAAAACATTATATATTTTCGTAAAATAGAACATTTTATTTGCATATTCGTCATATACAACTTAACGGTAATTAAAAATAGAAACAAAATCGAAATTTTTAATTTATAATTGTAGAAAAAAATACAGTTTCTTATTTCATGGTGGATTAGAAATCCGCTCAAGCGACAGACGCAGAAACCAGCGTTTTCGCGGGGCCGGCTGTCAATGTGTTAACGAGTGGAAGAGTCCTGTGCTTGGATTCTTCTTTATTAACTGCATTTGTCAAGCATGAAATTTACATAAACACCCTAACGTTCGTAGCGTACTAATTATCATCGTTCTAAGTTCCAATAACCACAAATAAACAAACATGACACCCAGACCATCTTCGCTGTTCTCCATACCTAACTTCCTCCGCTTCTTTATCCCCATCGACGTCATTTTCCAAGCAACGTCTCGAGCAACTCCCATGACGGATTACCAGCATCATAGAAGTAAAAGCAGCCTCCCATCCACCCGTTATTACCAGCCGCCATCGTACGCAGCCTAATCCCCATGCTCAACGAGCAGGTGCATAGTAAAAGTTGCTAAATGACCCGGACTTGGCGCGGAACAAATTGCCGGATGTCGGCGAGGCGGATAAACGAGAAACATAGCGCGCGCCATGGGGAAACTTTCGAGACTCTTCCCATGTCTCGCCGTAACTCGTCTGCAGAGCGATAGCCACGTAAACGACCAGAGAGTCCCGTTTCTCCGTCGACGTTAAAACGACCGGGAAAAGTTCGAACTTGGCGCTCCTAACGAGCCAACTTCCGCGGGAGGTCAAACGGGACGAATTTATAGAATTCCCATTCGATTAATAATTCCATGGGCATCGCGCGGATGGATGGAGCATCCCGCTTCGAATTCATCGTGCCGGCTTCGAACGGGTTTTATGAGAAACTCGCAGGAAAGTGGTGGGCACCCTATGCACGGGGGGGAAGTTCATGTTTAGTTGAGGAAGAGAGGGGAGAGACAGATAGAGAGACGTTCAAGTAGTGGTGCGCGGGAAGAATAACATTCCTGGAAGTGCAAAAAAAGATCAATGAGGGTGCTTGATGTCCTGACACCTTTTTACTCGAGCTACGGGGGAGAATAAAGTGCGGTTTTTATCCCCTTCCTTTTTACGGATCATCTCGCCGGGCTCTCTTGCGGATTGTTTAAGGAACGATGAGAATAAGAGCGATACGGCGAGAAGAGATTTTTAGCGTGAATTTGAATAGCGAAAAGTGACTGTAATTTGCTCATTGACATTTTGGATAACTGGTTTTAGAGTCTAAAAAAATTCTTATACTTTCTTTTGGTAAATATTTTGATGGCATTAGCATGCACTTTTCTGTATTATATGTCGCCGTTAAATGTTCCTTTTATTGCAAGAAAAATGAGTTATTGCAAACAAGTAACTACTTGCGTCGGTGAAAATTAATTTCCACCAAACTTTTTTTTTAAAGGACTGCATTTTTCAACTTTGCACATCAATTGTTAAATATTAATCGATATCAACACCTTGCCGTAAATCTCTTGCGGATTGTTTAAGGAACGATGAGAGTAAGAGCGATACGGCGAGAAGAGATTTTAGGCGTGAATTTGAATAGCGAAAAGTGACTGTAATTTGCTCATTGACATTTTGGATAACTGGTGTTAGAGTCTAAAAAAATTCTTATACTTTCTTTTGGTAAATATTTTGATGACATTAGCATGCACTTTTCTGTATTATATGTCGCCGTTAAATGTTCCTTTTATTGCAAGAAAAGTGAGTTATTGCAAACAAGTAACTACCTGCGTCGGTGAAAATTAATTTTCACCAAACTTTTTTTTAAAGGACTGCATTTTTCAACTTTGCACATCAATTGTTAAATATTAAATCGATATCAACCCCTTGCCGTAAATCACGTGCGACACTCGTGACGCGGTAAAGATAGGAAATTTTCAAGTTTTGCAAAACCTATGAAATTGAAAATGTCAGTGAGACGCTACAGCATAAAATTACTTCCATTATATTAATATTACGGTTAAATTATACGATATATCAAGAATCACCGAACAATTTTTATTTTACCAATTTAATTCTTAATTATTGCGAAGGCAGTCGCAAGAGAATTCGTTCAGCAAGGGGTTAAAGATATTTCTTCGTTCTTCCAACAGATTTTTCTCCAAGACTGTAAATGATAACTGACGAAATAAACCCATAAAAATAACACCATATCCTGCGGATTTCAGAAGATCAAGCACGTCAATTTACATTTCGAATTCCATGAGTCATTTTTGCGTTCCAATCGCGGTGCAATTGGAACACACGTCGACCCACTGTGTTCTCTCCTTTCCTTTTCATTTCTCAAGTGCATCACGGCGACTGGTGCGTTACACGATGAACTGCCGAGCGCATGCACGTTTTAAATGTATTTTCGGTGCAGCAGTGTTCGCTAATTAGCATGGAAAATGCATGCAGAGCGTGTCACGTGTCGCGGGAGTACCATGGCGAGCAAAAAGCCATGCATCGTCTAGAAATAAATGGCAATAACGACGACTAGCGCCTTCATGCTTCGAGTTTTTTCATGTCTTTGGTGTATTTACAAAAAGTTCCACCTTTGATTATTATAAATATAATTATTCATTATTATCAATACTGTTACTCTATAATATAAGTATTATTATACTATATTATTTAATATTTGAAAATTAGATCGCACTATTTATTATTTTACCAAGTACAAAAAGTAGCTTATCGTTGGTCTCAATGATTTCTCTAAACGAAATGTTTTTTCGTCGTGGAACTTTTCGCAGATATTTCTATGCAAGAAACGAAGATAAATAGTAGACTGTATGTGTAGATTTATACTTTGTACATTGATAGATCTATCCACCGTAATGCCGTTTTCAATTGCAACCCTATAAACAAACTCGACTTACGTGTGACTTTGCACATTACATGAGCTAATCTCTTATCGATAAGCACCGTCTATATCTATGGTATACTTCTCGTACGATCTATGATATACTTCTCAACTTAACTTTCATCTATCCATCGACCGGTTCCACAACGTTCTACAGCTTAAAAAATTGCAATTTAACTGAGACCTATCCGAGAAGGTCCGTGAAATGTAAAAAAAGAGAATTCTCAATAACTACCCGACAACTCGAACCCTCTCGTTTCATTCGCATACGTGGAGCAGAAAGTACTTTTAATCATTTCTCATTTATATTTTCCTTCGTCTTCTTCTATTACCCTGAAATTGAAAAAGCGGGCAGAAGGCACACTTTTAAACATTTCTCATTTCCACTCTCCCATTATCAATCGAACCTTTCCAATTCCCCTGCCTTTCCGCCCGTTTCGATGAACGTATGTAAATAAAATCGATGATGACGATTCGGCTTCACATATACAAGGAGGTCAAAGAAGAGAGACAGAGAGAGAAAGAGGGTTAACATTTCGTGGTGGCGATGATAAAGTACCTCGGAAGTGTTCTCCATGTGTTTCGCCACGTGTTCCGCCAGCTATGGACAAACATCTCGTGTACAGTAAGATCGCGATGACCTGACGGACATTTTCATCATTCGTCGTCCGATCTCCATCGTTCAACCTGGCCTTCAGGTCACTGCGATTTCTTTATTTACAGGGTGTCCTCATTAATCGTATCCCTCCGTTTTTCCCCCATGGTATAATTTCCTCGACAGATTAACATTTTACGGTTGATTTTGTTCGAATTGAAAATCGATCAATGGACATATAACTATTTAATCGATTTGAGGTTTGTATTCATTTCTTTTAACCGGAACACCCTATATATAGAGAGTAATATGTTGTAGTCATTTCGATGCAACGACGTCGACCGGATTCTTGGATCAGTGATTAGAGAAATAATTGATTAAATTGTCTGATGATATTTGTATCGACGTGATTCATTCTTTTTAATCGATTTTGTAGATTTGTTTGTACGACTTTAACCCATTCACTGCCAGGAAAACTAAGCAAATATTACCTTTGCTTGTTAAAATTTGAGAAGATGACAGAAAGTTTTTAGAACATTGGTTTCATTAATCAAAAATATAATCTCGACATTTGTAATGACACGAAGAACATTTTTGTTCAAAAAATTTCTATGCACGCTCGGCCATTATTGTTAACTTATTAATTCAAACTTATAGTGCAGCTACGAGATATCTCGTAGTTGGCAGTCAATGGGTTAACGCCTTCGTGGGGAGAATCTTGATGGATAATCCGAAAGGAATTTGAAAAGAATTTGCAAGATGCTCGAAATACACGATCGACGTCCTTATGTAAAGCGTATAAGCCAAACATAGCACATCCAGCTTCACGAAACAGTAAGTAAAAAAAAGATATAGTTATGTGTATAATGGCAGTGTGCTCTGATCTTGTTTAATCGCGTTATATCGAGTGGACCTCGTACGATTCGTTTTTGTCTTGTTCTGTTTGTCGGAAAGATTAGTTTCAGAGGTTTCTCGCGATTCTCGCTTACCAGCTTGTCCAATTGTTTATACACCGCCGAGAAATATGGCACGCTGTTCGTGCTGCAACACAATATTTTAAGTGTCCTGTGTTAACAATGTCCTCCGTCAAATATTTCGAAAATATCTACGACAATTTACGTTCCAAATTAAATAAATGTATGAAAAGAACGTCGCTGATACAAAGGATAGTAACGAATCTTTGAGAGATAAAAAGTTCCAACTTTAATTGCACTGAAAAGATAGAGATGATATTTAACACTAAAACTACCGGGCAGTCAAATGGACCGTTATTCAATTTTTTCTAGATATTCCACAAATTAATAGGGGAGACATACAAAAAATATTCCACTTCTAACTTATCAAACTTGAATTTGTTAATTATATTTTTCACCTCGCGATTCTCGTTTCTCCAAGGTGCTCATTTAGCACATTTTAATATAATAGATATAACGCCGGTAGTTCGAGTGTTAAAAGTGTATCCTTCGAAACTACGAAGAGAAGAGCTCTAAAGAATAAAATAAATATATTGGCAAAGAATGTATGAAGAAAGATAAATTATGTAAGACTTATTCGGAATGAAAAATAAACTAAAATAAATGTCTTCGTAAGTGTTTGTTGTCAAAGGATTCACCGTGCTACTTTTAGAATATTAAAGCGAAAATATTTAATCAACATGAATTTAAAGCGATAAAATTCACCTTTCGAAGAGAGGGTTATAGTAGGTCAACCCCAGTTCCAAGTCGACCAATAATGCAGTTACTAAGTTGCTGAAGTCCAGCAGGACTCTGTCGGCGTCCTGATCGGGCTCCTGATCGTAACACATTGTTTGTTGCCTGGTGTCCTCGTACCTAAACAACAATGTCCTAAAAGACTACTCCTGGCTACGGAGGAAAATGTTTTATTTGAAAGGTTTACCGACCAATCGAGGGTTCCCTTTTTGAGGGCGGTTATAATTTCACCGCGGATTTCTTTGTTAAACGGACAACACGTTCGGAAGGCCTTCATGTTCGACAGGAGTCCTAAGCATCTGAAAGAACGACGTATAATAAATTTTCTTCTATTATTGTCCGAATTTCGTCCTATTCTTTGATCGATATTCAATTATTTCAGGAGATTTAGACAAAGTGACATTAACACTAAAACTACCGGCGCTACATCTATTCTATTTGAATGTAGTGAATAAGTACTTTGGAAAAAGAGAAGTCGAGAGGTGGGAAAGATGATCAATTAAGTCATTTAAAGTTTATAACATAGATGTGGAATATTTACTATATTGCTCCTCTATCAATTTGAGGAATGTTTAGAAAAAATTCACGAAACATCCATTTCGACTGTTTTAGTGTTTTCGGTAGTTTTAGTGTGAAGTAGAAATTGTTGATTTGAAATTCTTTATTTTTAATTTGAAATTCCGAAATTGAATATTTGAAATTCCGAGTTTTCTACTTGAAGTTTAATAATCCGATATTCAATCTTCTAAGAATTGCAAACGATCTGATTTTTTACTTTTGGTTGCCAAATACTCCAAACTTTTATCACCAAACTAACATTAACCCCTTGGTTCCTAATGGTTTAATCATAAAACTTCTTTTAAAAGAATTTGTTACGTTGTAACCAGTGATGATCCTGTGAAACCTCGACAAATATAAACCTTTTTCGTATGTCCCAGTGGTTATGTAACAGAACCATCACTTTTTTTTCTTTTACAAAAAATATGCAGCAACAAATGTTACATTCTTCTTGTTGGAAGACTTTAATTAGACTATTAACGCTAACCGTACCGGCACTTTAAGTTAATCTATCTCACCGGGGTCAATCATTCGACCGGTTATAAAATAACGATAACATTTTTCCAAAAGATATGCAGAAGATCGTCAATTTCATGTTAGAAAGAATGTAGAAAACAGCCACTATTTAATACTACAAAAACCGGCAAATTTTCATTCCCTTGAACCGGTCAATTAACCAGCCGTGGTACGGTTAGTGTTAAACGGTTAATTTCATACCTAAGGAGCGAATCCAATTTCATGATCGTTGGTCGATGCAACGGTGGGAAGAGTAGCCGATGCTGTCGCACTTTCTTCAACGTCACGTCCAGAAAATCGTTGAACGAATCGGCAAGACACTGTTCCTCGTCTCGAGACAGCGTATTCGTGTGCCACAACGTGTCCAGCTCCTACGACAAACGATTGTGTGAGAACGAAGGAAAAACGGATAATTGAAACGACAAACATGAATCGAGCGTGCCAAGAACCTGAAGAAGACGATGTAGAACCCTCGGATCGCATGCCGGTTGCCGTGAACTCGCTACCCATCTGATCAGCGACTGTTGCAATTCCGTGACATCACCTTGGACGGCGTGCTGATGTAGGATCGTTAGTGCCGTTTGTGGCAATTCTCCCGTGAAGTCTTCCTGAAGAATCGTTCAACGTGCGCTCGCATTAGATCACGGCTAAACTTCGCTACGATTGCTTTAGTCGACGCAGCAGAATTTTTCCATTCTATCCTATCTTTAAGCCACGATTTAACTTCTTGGGGTTACCCTATTCGAGGAGTGTTCAATGAAATTTGAACTTACGAGGATCGGGGACTGTGTCGATCGATGAATTTTTAAATAGCTGTCATTGATTTATTCGTATCAGTAAAAATAACTTGGTGTGTATTCTTCGTTATTTTTTTTATTAACACTAGAACTACCGACGTTAAATCCATTATAATTCAATATGTTAACCCGTTGCACACCGAATTATTTTACTAACTTTTCGTCACATAAGCAAATATAGTCTCGAAAAAATGTCTAACGTTGATTATTCATTTTTAATTAATATTAGGAACAATTTTAGGCACGGCAGGATACTTATGTTAAGATGCAAAATTATTGTTGATTTCGAAAAGTCGTTAATTAATAGATGAAACGTTAAGTGCCATAGAAAGCTGTGTCGAGTGTAGCCCGACATAGGAGTGCAAAGGGTTAACCTTTAACGGTTGTAAGTCACCTCTGACGTGACAACAGTACTTTGTTGTTGCGGCCGTATGGTACGTGTGAGATGACTAAATGAATCGAGTTTAAACTCGTTGCCTGTGGAATGTGTGGACAATTGCCTTATCAATTGAACATTGCCAACGGAGTGTTTAACATGTCCAGTGATATAACGTCTTTTTTTAATCAAATTTTAATATTTTGGCCCCAAAAAATAAACAAGGAAAATTTAATGAGTTTTGGATAGTGATAGTGGCAGTGAATTCTTTGAAAAGAATTCTGAAAGTGTTTTTGATTATAGTAATGAGACTAGCAGTGACTCCTTATTACATTCTATGAAAAGAAAAGTTGTTATGCCTATACACAATTGAAATGAAGAAGAAAATGACATGGAAGGAGAAAATGTTGGCGATTGAGATAATGATTGGATTAAAATGGACAGTGACGATGACGATTTATCAATGATGAATTATTTGAAACTCATACATTTGTAATACTCCTTAAAAAAAATAATTTCTAACGAAAATGTTGTTATTACAATATTGAGAATTTTACGCATATTTACTGACAACAACTACAACCTAGTGAGAATCATGTATACAAAGCTAGCATCCGATAAGGGTTAAATAAGTACTTTGGAAAAAGAGTCTTTCTTTCAAACTTACAGAGTTTTTGGAAAAAAATGTGTACCAGGCATTTCGACCGGCTTGGTAGTTCTAGTGTTAATGTGAATTATGTGAGAGTGTTGTAAGGATAATAATGAATATTATTGTCTCAGATGATATTTGACGGGGCATTATACTGCATCGGGAGTGAAAAAAGAAAGGAAGATTCATCAGTGGTTCAACGTACCCCGAGTTTGCTCAATTCGTGATTAAGGAACACCGTGTAGAGTCTCTCCTGTTGCCTGATCTCTCCCCAATTGTCTTCCTCCGACGTCCCCCTATCTTCCCTCGTCGATAGCCACAATTTTAGCCTAATCTTACCCTGAATGGTACTTCGTTGCGTTCTTGCCTCGAGGTCGTACCATTGGTCCAATCCGGTGCTTGGAATGTCCTAATAATGATTTTGACATTATGTCTCGAGAGAACGATAAAGGAAGGAAAATCGCGCGCAGCAAATCGAAATGCTGCAGGATCAATTTTCAATGTATTTTATTACGCTAAATCAGTGGTAGGCAAACTTTTTTAGGAGCGGGACAGAAAAAAAGAAAATTTTATCGGGCTGATATAATTCATTAAATACTTTCTTTTGTATGGAAAGTTTTGTATATGAAAAGAATGGAAGACTGCCTTATACGATCTTTTTTAACGCTAAACCTACCGACGTTATATTTACTAAAATTTTAGATGTACTGAACAGGTACTTTGGAAAAAGAGAAATCAAGAGGTGAAAAAAATGATTAACTAATTTAGGTTTTATAAGATACAAGTGGAATATTTACATCATGTCTCCCCTATCAATTTAGATAATTTTTGAAAAAAATTGGGAATCAGTCATTTTGACCGGCTCGGTAGGTTCAGTGTTAAAAGATTGAAATTCAAAATTTCTATTATATTATTTTAAAATCGGCGGTTAGCCGGATGTGACCCGCGGATCATAGTTTGCCTACCAATGCTCTAAATTATAATTTATGGCACGACTAATCATAATACGAATATTTATACAATCCAATTATCATATTGGGTTGGCAACTAAGTGTTTGCGGATTTTATATAAGAAGGAATGTCTTTAAGCTTATGAGGGACCCATAAATCGAGCTTTTTAACATAGTAAAGCTGTTTTAATTTTGTTTAATGCAGGTATGCGATACATTGAGCTTCTCTGCAATCTCACGTGTTGTGCTATGACGATCTGAATCGATAATAGCTTTGATATGACTCTCATCAACTGTAACTGGCCGGCCAGATCGCTGCGCATTTTGGAGTGAAGAATCAGTCGAAAGAAATTTGGCAAACCAATTTTGACACTGCCTATCTTACAAAGCATCATTCCCATATACAGCACACAACTTCTTGTATGCTTGAGATGCGTTCCTTTCTCGGAAATAATACAACAAAATAAGTCTGAAATGCACGTTTCGTTCTTCCATTTTCAAATTGGGATAAAAACGAAACTAAATAACTCATCGATACGATGTTTTTTGCTGATGAAAGGTGGAAGTCCAAACAACAAGAAAACTATAGATTAGGTGCTTTGAACATTTTGACGAAACAAAAAAAAAATGCTAAAACCATCTATCCTCAAAATCCGCAATCACTTAGTTGCCAACCCAATAGAATCTGTCAGCCGTACAGTGACATCATGAAATCTTTGAAGCAGAAAATTTAATAAAGAAAGAAGTCTAAGTTGCATATTCTTTTTCAACATGACCTTACGATACCTCGAACATGCTGCAGATACGTTCTAGCTTCTACAACTTCTTTTTCCCAATTAAATACAAATTCAACATTTTTCGATAATATACTTAATTAAATTAGATAGATCACATATATTGACTCTCTTATTATAAAGAATTGCAATTTCACTGGTAGTATGAAAAATGCCCCAAATATATTCGAATGTCATAAAAGATGGGGCAACTTTCAACTCACGTCACTTCAAAGATTTCAAAGAGAAACTACCGTAGAATATCCGTCATGCAAAATTTCATCGCGTTCCACCGTCCGAATAATATATTCCTTTTGTAGTATCGTATTTCCCTTCTTCAAAGTACACATCAGACGATGCAGAGATACGCTTGAAAATTGATACGGTACCTCCTCCCATTAAAATAATAATATCGTTGAAACCGAACCCGATTTTCTATACGGTAAAATGAATAAAATAAATAGCGCAGTCGTAAGGGAAGCATCATTAACGATAATTACCTGTAGAGGGATATTCACGCAGCCCAAGAAATCATCTTGTCCGCCGGATCTTGCACTTTGTGCAATTTGTTTGAAGAAACGTCCGAGGCCCTTGACACCTCGCACTTCGTTTAGCTTGCTAACGGCATCGAATACCGAGGACTCGTCGTCGTGGTCCCTGAAACTATGTCTGTCAGGACAACACAAATACTTCCGGCTTGGAAGGATATGCTCAAGCAACGAGAAACTCTACGAAACGACGTTTAACTTGCGACAATTCTTTCTAGTTCGATGATGGAATTGGCGATGGTGTTTCCGAGGCAAAAAGTCGAATTATCGCGAGCTTAGATTATAATTTGGATTACGATAACGAAGATTTCAGAGGAGCGAGAAGTAGATTTATTAGATTGTAAAATTCTGCAATTTTTTACTTGAACAGTAGCGAAAGATTTCGAGTGCATTTGCGTCATTTCACGGACTGACATTTTTGCGTGATTATAGAAAGCATTATGTAATTACAAAATGCTCCGGTGAAAATTCGTGTATCGCGTAATATGAACAACATACGGGAATGCATGCGATTGCGAGATAATATTGAAGCGCACCAACTCCCTAAAGCGAGAACCATCAAACATTCACAATCGTCCGGCTGAAGTTCCCTGGCTGTAAACTACTCTGTTTATGCAATACTAAAACAATAAAACGTAGAAACGTTTGCGTCTATAGCCACGGTGGATATTACACTATTACAGCGGACTAGGAAGGCAATAGAAACCAACGTTCCCTCGTTTTACCCGAAAGCTTCCTACCCGCGTCTTATTAAGTTCCGAAGCTACACGCTGAATTTAACACTAGAACTACCGGAGTTATATCTGTAATTTCTAAATGTATCGACTAAATACTTTGGAAAAAGAGAAATCAAGAGATGTGAGATATGATTAAGTAAATTAACACTAATCGTACCGACAATTTATGGGTACTTATTCTTACCATAGCAGATCTTGCGACCGGTTATGAAATAACAATAATACTGTAGAAACTTTTGTACCCGTAAATAGTATTAATATTTGTACCCGTAAATAGTATTAATTTTTGTACCCGTAAATATTATTAATTTTTAGAATTATTGAGTGTGGGTGGTTTGTATACAAGCGAGAGTGGATGCTTAGAGTGCCTGATTTGGAAGGCGACGAATGTCATGAATGTTTAGTCTATAGACAAGGAGAAAATGAGTGAGTGCAACAGAGGGTGCATGCTGTGAGAGAAACGAAGAATGCATGCTGTGAGAAAGAGTATCGAGGGTGGATGCAAGCATGATTTTGGAAGAGTGGCACTTGAGAATATGCAAATGAGTTGAGAGTTCAGAGGGCGAGAGACATAGCACGAGTGGAGAGAGCTTTAGTGAGAGATTCAGAGTTACAGTAGTTTTAGAGTTATTAAGAGTTTTGTGTTTTTATAGTTATATGTATTTAATAAAGTTAATCATATGTTTTTATATTACATACGTTCAGTTTAGTTTCTAGGCTACGATATTATTAATTAATTTAAGGGAACCTATTCCGTTCCTTCCAGGACGAGTAACTATATTCTTTGGGTGCTCGTCCGGGATTAAATTAGAGTAGGACCCTACAATACCTTTTAGAAACAATAGTACCGTAGTGGCGGGAAATATTCGAGTACTTTAACTTTAAGAACGACGAAGGGTGAAAGCGAGGTTGGGTCGGTTTCGGCCAGCAGGCCGACTGCTCTCTCCCTCAAGACACGAACATTCTAGAAGTTAGTGAGTGCGAATACGAGAGAGTGAATGGTTGTGTGATAAGGATACAAGACTGGAATATAAATAAACGTAGGGCTAAGGGTCGAGAGAGAAGAGTTTTAGTTGCTAGGTAGAGGAGTAGTTGTTGTGGGAGAGGAGTTTTAGGTGCTGAGTAGGACAGTTGTTGTCGGTTAGGAAGGCATTTAGTTCTATCGTGTTGATAGTCGCGTTGTTAGAGTTGTGTTACTTTAGTTGTTAATGTAATAGTTGTCGTGAGTCGTTAGTTGTATTAAGATGTGGTAGTAGGGTCGAGGTATTCGTCAATACATTTTATTGTTATTGTGAGCGTCAAAGAAAAGGAAAACACTATCCTCTTTCTATCACTCCCGATCTGAGTGAGTTTCCATCCCTCTGGCATTGTTCTTAAAATCTCCCTCTATAATACCAATGAAATTATATTTAATTACCAATAACACCTACGTACAAAACGGTGTATACTAAATAGTACAAAAAATTATATATATTTACTTCACTGAACCGGTCATATGACTAGCTACAGTACGGTTAGTGTTAAGTTTTATAAGGCAGAAGTGGAAAATTTACTTTATGGTTCCCATATTAATTTGGGGAATTTTTAGAAGAAATCGGCAACCGGTCATTTTCACCGGCTTGGTAGTTTGAGCGTTAAATCGCGATAAAACGTGCAAACAATTACACTATCACGCATTATGCAGCTGAAGCAGGAATTTCAGAGGAAACGCGACGCAACAGAACTCACCATATGTCCAAATGCAGAATGTCCGTATTGATGTCGTCGATGTCGCTGAAAGTAGAATTATCCGGGTTTAACGTTCGATCGGTGCTTACTTAACGTAACTTTAAGACGTTCTCGATTGCACATCAATTAGTAAGGGGGCCAGGACTCCCCGAACTCATGGCTTACAAACGAAACTTCTCGTTCCATCGTGGGTTAAGTGTGTGCGCCTTCACCGTGGTCGCGCGTATAAACTTCGCAGGAACAGCTCCGCTTAAGGACTCTCGATGTTCCCGTCTGCTCGTGTGTTCCTTGCGCTTGAACGACAGTCTGAAACTGATTTCGAAGGGCTACGGTAACTTCCCACGTCTTTGACCCGCGATTTTCAATTTTGCGCCTTCGTTCTGTCTGTTTTCGTAAAAAAAAAATGGCGAGAAGTTCGTTCGGCGTACGCGCGAGTTTTCGTGGGTCATTCTCTGTTATCTCGAGGTCATTGGTCTGACGATCGTAGAAGTTTGTAAATTTTGTTGGTCTTTGGTACTATAGTAAAGAATTTCAGGGGAATTAGAGGCGTTTCAATTATTCACGAATAAGAAATTAGTTGCTATCTTCATTTGGGAACGATTCAATCGGCTTCTTTCCATATCCCTCTCCAACAATTACGAAATTACACCAATGGTAGATATATTTTTGCAAAAATCACATAGCATTACACGTAAAAGAATAACATACGAATACAATTAAAAAAAACAATTACAGAATTGCACTCCAATAATTCACATCTATCTAAGATCTTACCCAAGTGAGTAACAAACTCACTTAAAAAAAGTGCAATAATACAAAGTAAATTCTCAAATATCTCCTCAACTTTCCTGACATTAGGTAAAGCGACAAGTAATTCCGTTATTCTCTTGCAATGTGCAAAAATTTATTTAGAAAGTAAATACACAATATTTATTCCTTCTACTTGCGCAAAGTAGTCGTCAGCTTTGATAGATCGACCAGGTTTTAATAACTAATAGTGAATTACCAGACATATAAGAAGAACATATCTTTTCGCTTTATCTAATATATCAAAAAAAATGTCACCCAACAATATCAGCTATTACAGTCGTGATCCATTGAAAAATAGAATCCCGAGAAAATTCAAATCTAAAGATCTCCTCACAGTTCCTCCAGACGTTTCTTCGCCAGCTTCTCCACGTTCGGCATAATTACGTAGAAATTGCACGCTCAGGTGTTCACTGTTACCGCTATTATTAATAATCCCGACGACATTAATATTCTTCCGGAACGCGGTCGCACAGTGATTTTATTCGCGCGTGGCTATGCGTCCTCCGCGGTCGCCGGGACTGAATTAATTCGCTTCACCCCCGTCTCTCGTATGGGGACGCCGCTGGAAAACAATGGCGCAAGATAGAGCGAGAAACGCTCGATTCTCAATGCACGACGATTCTATTCCGTCACGAGCAGAACTTGCCGCATCCGGCGTCTTCAATTGTTATCGCGTTGCATTGTCAAAAGTGTCAGCCGAGACGCGGCTTTCTGGTGAAAGCGATTCCGCGGCGCACCGGACTTTTCATGGTAATCGATGAGGACCCTGCCAATGGGATTAACCGATCGCGAGATCGGGGTTGGAGAACGAGAGTTTCGAGGGCTGAGAGAATCCGGGATTTTTCATTTTGATTTGGAGAAATAAGGGTAACGAGATGTTTGGGAGCGTTGAATTATCAGACTTTATTGGGATTTGAGTCCGAGCATGAAAGAGTTGGAGAGAGAGAGTAATTAACACTAGAACTACCAAACCAGTCAAAATGACTGGTGCACTATTTTTTCCAAAAATTCTCCAAGATTATAGGAGAGTCATAGAATAGATATTCTGCGTCCATCTCATAAAACATAAATTACCGAATCGATCATCTTTTCCAACTCTGAATTCCCCCTCTTTCTAAATACTTATTTAATATATTTAAATGTAACAGATTTACCGCCGGTAGTTCTAGTGTTAATAATTGGTGATTCGGTTAATTACTTTTTCAATTTGAGATAAATATACAATTAACATTACGATCATTTTGACGTGCAACAATAAGGATAACAAAATATTCGGAGGCCTTGAGTTATTAGATTTTATTGGGAATTGAATTGGAGAGGGAGAGTAACTAATGACTGGTGTTTTGGTTAATTACTTTTTGGATTTGAGTTGAACGTATAATCAAAATTATGACAATTTTGATTTCGAAAGATAAGGGTAACAAGATGTTTGAGGGCGTTGGGGTTTCAGATTTTATTGGGATTTGAGTCGGAGGATAAAAATGTTGGAAAGGGAGTGTATCTAATGACTGGTGTTCTGGTTAATTAGTTCTTGGATTTGAGTTGAATGTATAATTAACGTTATGGTCATTTTGACTTGGA
Source organism: Cerceris ruficornis (assembly GCA_963989415.1). Lineage (NCBI taxonomy): Eukaryota > Metazoa > Arthropoda > Insecta > Hymenoptera > Crabronidae > Cerceris > Cerceris ruficornis. The sequence continues at coordinate 10,617,110 of OZ022518.1, read as the reverse complement.
AAAATAAGGGTAACAAGATCTTTGGGGGCGTCAGATTATCAGATTTTATTGAGATTTGAGCTGGAGGATGAAAGAGTTGGAAAGAGAGAGTAATTAATAACTGGTGATTTGGTTAATTACTTTTTCAATTTGAGATGAATATACAATTAACATTACGATCATTTTGACGTGCAATAACAAGGATAACAACATGCTTGGAGCCCTTGAATTATCAGATTTTATTGGGAATTGAATTGGAGAGGGAGAGTAACTAATAACTGGTGTTTTGGCTAATTACTTTTTGGATTTGAGTTGAATGTATCATCAACATTACGATCATTTTGATTTTGAATGATAAGGGTAACGAGATGTTCGAAGTAGTTGAATTATCAGATATTTTTGGGATTTGAGTTGGCGGATGAAAGAGTTGGAAAGGAGAAGTAATAATAACTGGTGTTTTAATCAATTACTTTTTGGATTCGATTTGAATGGATAATTTCTAATATCTGAATTATCTGATGCCGGAAATATGTTTTTCTGTAAAAAGTTGAATAATTTTCGATAATTTATTAGATGATTGAACTTGATCAGCATTGCCATTTACCTGGTTAAACAATTTGACTAACAGCATTTCAATATTCACAAATATTCTCCTGACAATATTCAACCTAATAATCGCATAATAAACTTCATCTATTCCCTTCACCTATTTCACACTTTCAATTAAACCATCACCGATGCATGCTGAAAACAGGAAATATCTCAAAGTCCCCGTCACGAAAATTCACCTCGCGACCTGCCTTTGTACCTGCTCAAAAGACCGCCAAAGAAAATGAGCTTTCAATCATGAATATGCAATATGCCGTTGTAGCGCAAGTCTTTACACGCTTCAAGTAAAGATTCGCTCCGTTTCCGACTCAATTTCCTCCAATCTCGTCGCCTTGCACTACAACCACACACCAGTAAACAAGTTACACAAAAAAAAAACAATAACAAAAGAAAGAAACAAAACACACACATCAAAGAAACAAATTCCATTTATTTCACCAAACAAACAATAATTCATTTCATTCGACTATAAAATCGAATTACTTTACACAATGCTAATTCGACAAAGTGCACGATTCAAAGTGTATAACTAAATGTGCACTAATCAACGACAATCGTCCAACGACAATTCCGACGTCGCGACTTACCTATGGTACTTTCGAAGTTTCTCGTGATGAGAATTGTCGTTTTCACCCCCGTCGGAAAGGGCGCGGGTTGTTTGCCTCGGAGACGCCGGGGGTGTATGGGGCGAGTGTGCCGTTAAATTCGTCTGAGGACTTAACGGCACACCTGTACTGCCCGGTTGAATTCCCAGCATGCAGTATGGATCGCTGAATCCTAAGGAAAATATCGGGTATTCAAAGTCAGTTTCTTCTGCTCCAGGAAACTCTCTGGTATCGAGGTGAATGGAGCTTTTGCGATTTTGCGCGTTTGCCAAAAGAGTGCTCAGTTTCTCGGTGTGCACGGAAATATTGTTGGGAAATGTTTGCGACGTTAATTCGCCTATTCGACGAGAGAAGGTATCGTGACGCACTGCGTTCTATCACCGTAATGCCTGACTACCGACGAGATATTCCACTGCGCGTTGGGAGGATGTGGGGCGTTCGGTTTTTGTTTGTTTATTTGTCAATATAACCGTGGCACGGTGTTGTTATCGATGTAAATGGCTTCGATTACGGTAAAACAAAATGTTACGGTTATTAAATGTGGTTGTTACTTTCTAGATATCAAATTTTTGTGAAATTTAGAGTGAAATTGTTTACGTGACTACGATCAAATTACTGAATTTTTATGCGATGGGAAGTTCTAGTCTGAATGGAATTTCTTTCGATTTGATTGAACAGATCAAATTTCTTGTCAAAAGTCTGACTACTGACGAGGTATTCTACTGGGCGTTGGGAGGATGTGGGGCGTTCGGTTAGTTTGTTTATTTGTCAATATAACCGTGGCACGGTGTTGTTATCGATGTAAATGGCTTCGATTACGGTAAAACGAAATGTTACGGTTATTAAATGTGGTTGTTACTTTCAAGGTATCAAATTTTTGTGAAATTTAGAGTGAAATTGTTTACGTGACTACGATCAAATTACTGAATTTTTATGCGATGGGAAGTTCCATTCTGAATGGAATTTCTTTCGATTTGTTTGCACAGATAAAATTTACAATAGATTTTCTTATTTTAGATAAAATGTAGAAAAGTCGTATGGGGGTTTGAGGAGTGATAAGGTCGATGTATTTTTATTTTTTCTTGATTAAGTAGAAATAATATTCGTTCTTTATTTTTTCTTCTTAGATGATGATAACGTTCCAACAATTGACGGAGTTTCTCGGCTAGGAAAACAAGTATTCTCTGCTTTCTCTGATATTTCTAACACACGCGCTGGGCGAAGCTTTCGTTGAATTTATTCGCCTGTAAAACAATTTTAGAGTAGTGTGCTCAAATTGTCAACAACGATCCTCGTGGATTTGAGCTCTGTTTGCTTTACTCGGTCGGACAACGCTACTCGCAAAACGAATCGAATAAAAACATGAGCCGAATAAATAAATAATTGTAATAGTACCGTTTAATCTCGGGAACGCGACAAATTGGGTTAACATTGATTATTGACGAGACACGAAGTAACGCGATGGAATAAAAGCAGGTTAATTATTTAATTTGATAATGCAGTTTAAACGAGCGCCAGTTTATCGAAGACGAGACGAAAATTAATGTACCATGGAATTTCCGGTGGTTTATATTTAGGTGGGGAAATTTTATATTTACAAAATAGAACGATTTTACGTACAGTATTATAATCGAATATTATTTTTTATCAGGATTTAGGACAATTTTTTGGATGCTTTATTCAAAATCTAATCGTGAAACACGTCTGCTCTCACCATTTGCATCTTTCGCCTCGAGTCCTTCAGCTTCGACGACCACCACGCTCAAAACGACTATGGGAGGCTGAAATTTGAAAGTTTCAAGAAATATTTTAAACCTAAGACGATCATTGATTCAAATATAATTTAGTAGCAACAATGACAAATGAATCAATGCCATTTCGAACTTATTAAATAGCAATAACCTCCATAGAAAAAATTTACAAAGAACAGTCTTCTCAATCTTGATACAGTCTCACCTAACTATAAAAATTAATAAAAGTATATTTATTATCTTCTTTAAAATAGCTATTGCTCTTGTAAAAAAATCGAAAAATTACTACAATCTTCTTTTCAAGCTATTTCATTGCTTCCAATTCGAAGAATAATTCTGAATATTCCTACGAATACGAAGAACATACGGATTCATACGTCTTCGTTTCGATCCGGACTCTATAAATCTTGTTTCTAAGCCCGATTTATTATCCCAAAGTACACGAATGAGAATAGAAGAAAAGACTACCTTCTCTTCGGAAGCAATATTGAGATACCGACGATGTTGATCCTGCGGGACCTCAAAAGCTTCCTGGGCATATCTGTAAAGATCCTCTTTGTAATGCGCGTATTGTCCTGTGCTCGCTCCCACCGTGTTGGCGATCGTGTAAAGGACTTCTATGTACAACTGCTCCAACTGAAAAATGATGTTGTATTCCCATAAGCTCAAGATGTAAGTGCAACTGTAAATACAGCTCTACCTTGAACGCAAAAATATTATTTTAAACGAAAAGCTGCAGTGTTCGACGATTAAATGCGAAGCACTTTGTCAACTGCAATATTAATAATTATAATGAGATGTTTGAAGCTACGTGCACGTAGCAGGACGTGAAAATGTAGCAATTAAATATTAGTCTACGGCACTGAATGATGTATTACATGGTAAAACATTAAACGTACATCCGAACGAAGCGGTGAGTGCACTTGCAGTTTCGTTTTTTTATTTATTTTTCGCGAATCCGATGGAAAGCTGATTTTACAGCTTTTAGGAAGGGCGAAGCGCAGAATTTTGTTTTTAGGGACATAGTGTACTGTAATGGGGGAGTTTAATGGCGTTTAACTTCCTTTCGTATTTTATATTCAATGCAGTGGTTACTTAATTTAATATCGAAGTACAATTAATTACATCTTTTTCTTTGTTTCTTTGGTCTTTTTAACTACTCGGAAACTTTACAAAGACGTCGTAAAGCTCCGCGTTATACTTCTCCTCGACGAATGACGATTAATCATCGTCGATAATAATAATTCTCCTTCCGGTCGAAAGGCTCGAAGTATCCATGAATAATTTATAAAGTAACGCCACTTCTTCCTCTAGAATGTTCGCGTTGAAATGAACCCAAGTGCCGGGTTGCGTTTTCGCACGTGCGAAAGTCTTTCGATTAACTCGTCGGGGTAAAAGTCCGTCGTTTGTCGCGAAAAAGGAAGTTCCACGTGAGCAGAAATGTGTGGATGTCGAAGCAAGAGGGCACACATTTGTTTTACGACTTTCCCTCGTCTCGTCTACCACTTTCAGTTAATTAACAACGTTCCGTTAAATCCCGTGGAGCTATTTGCAGTTAGAAATTTCCTCGGAGCAAGGAGGTATTTATTATACGTCGTGTTTCTTCCCTCATATTTTTCTTAACTTAAGAAATTAATAGCATGGGAAAAAATAGCCCCGTCTGAAAAAGAAGATTGATAGAGTTGAAATAATTGCAGATGTAAATTACTTCTGACCTGTAATTAAAGAGAAATTGTAATTAATGGCAACGGTAGATGCTGCATTCTGATATTAAATTACACTTCATCACAGATTCTCATACACAAACTTTGTACAATATTAATTTCTTATTTGATTCTTGCACGAAGAAAATTAAAGAGATTTTAACGGTATTATTAAATTGTTAATTTCGTAATTAAATATCCTAATGACTCCTTTTGTTGAATACGTTTGAAATAAAATTTAAAAAAATCCGAGCAGCAGATAGCGTCTCAAAAAGTATTTCATAATTTAAATATTCCCTGAAATGTTACAGTTAAAAGAGGAACAAAAAGTGCGGCAAAAATGCAGCGATCGTAAGAAGAAGGAAAATAAAAATTACGCCCCGAAGATTGTAAAACGAGGAATATTAAACGAGTGACATAAAAATGCGTAACAGTTTAGCCCCGTGTCTGACAATCGACGGAGAATACTACTGGCCGTCGATCGGAAATGCGTTGCTGCGACGTAAAATTACAAAGCATGAATAAAGTTTCATTTTATTGATAATAAAGATAACGTTTGCTCGAAATCCACGGGTATTTCGTTGGAACGGAGAAAATATATTTGCCATCGACGTCACGGATTTCAAATTGGACACATATTTCCGAGAGAAACATATGGATGGTAGGTATGTGGAATTCGATGTTTGCTTTATTTTTCTCCGTGCTTTTTTTAACAGACGACAAATAATCGTTACGAGAATAATATTCAAGAAGAGTACAACGTTATGATTTGAATTTTACCTAAACAGAGAGAACAAATATTGTTCTATAATTGTAAAAAATATTAACACTAGAACTACGGACGACTGATTTGACAAATTTGAAAGTGGGTTATAAAAAAGTCGAAACAAAGGGAATAAGAGGAAATTTCATCGATTCCATATCGATCTCTATATTCTGAAAGACAGGCGTAGGAAATCGGAAAAATTCCATCGATATAAAGTTATTTATATTTCGAAACTCTGGTACCAGTTATTTTGACTGCCTCGGTAGTTCTAGTATTAATCTACTTTATCACGAGCTCGTTTAAGACGTCAGATTAACGTTTTTCCTGCAGATATCTAAAAGAAAGAAGCAAGTTCTATTTAATGAACGGCCGTCTTATTTCTTCCAAGAATCGTCCGGATATCCAAGAACTTGAAAAATGACGTAAGTAACAAGGAGATCTCTCTTTCCACGGAGTTATATAATATTTTGAAGTCCGAGTATACCGTTATATCTTACACTCGAGTCTGCCAGGTCGCGAAAAATAAAGATAATTGGATTGTTTACGTCGATCGAGGTTTTCCTTCCTCCAAGCTCTCTGCCCTGTCGCTTTTCCATCGAAATTCCCTTCGTTCTTCCGCGATATCGCGTGTTCGATCGACCGAGATAACAAAAACGTAACGTGATTTAACTCGAAATAACGAGCGGAAAAAAAGGTTCGCCTTCCGGTATCTCAAAGAAGGCAAAATAAAAACCATCGTTCCAGAGAGAAAATCCAGGAGAATAGCTTTACGATTCGCTGTATCGATGATGTTTCACCGTTAAGAGATACATAACTATCATTATATCCTTTACTATTCTTCGTCTTGAGATATTCAGACTTTTCAGTTCTCCAGAACGAGACATACGATCAGTTCTTCAGAATTTTTCACCGAACCCATTTTTCATAATATAACCTAGATAATTTTCATTCACCAGCTCTATCGTTATAATTCAAGATTCTCCAACTCTCTACATAATTTCAATTTAAGTTGTATTACATTTCTACTTTGTAACAAAGGGTTTATCCCGTAAGTAAAATAAATTATATTAAATAATAACGTCCTCTAACGTTTTCTCACTCTAATTAAACTCTGAAATAAGTTTGCAGTCTCTCCAAAACCACTTCGTTCGAATCCTCTTGTTCAACGAAGATTGTAAAATTCACTTCCATAAATAAAGCACCGCCGGAAGTCAAATAACGGCGCATATTCGATCGAGAACTCGGCCGACGCGACGTAGGCAATGAACGTTGACGATGGAAGGAGAGAAAGCGAAATGCCGCCGGTATGGTAAGTTTCATTAAGCCTGTCCGTCAGTCCGTCTTTTGTTTCGATTGACGTGCACATGGCGAGGACGGCTGACCTGCAGGCCTCGAATTGGCTTTATCTGTTGGCGATAATATCTCAAACAAAACTACGTAACTACTGGCCCGCATGCAAACGCTGTCGACATCGTTTTGCGTTCCCAAAGTCAGCGTGCTGTCCTACTAACAATAAGTCACAGAGGGGGGTTAATGCAAACGAGATTTGCCGGCGAGATAATGGAATTTCGCGATTCGATCATACGTTGCGTAGTATTCTACCACGCGATATGGTCCGGCGCAGGGTACGGAATTACATTGACCTTTATGTTTTTTTGGGAGATCTTTCAGGATTAATTGATATATTGCGCATAGATCTACTGTTTTGGGTGGATTCTGAGCCACCTACGCTGTGATATATATATATATATCACATAGGAAATATTGTTACAGAGGTCACGGAGCAGGATTTGAACTCGAATTCACTGACTGCGAGTTCGAACTTTTACCTTTTAACCGCCACAATTCCCATTAATTTCTGTATATTTTCAGTTTTAACTTCTATTGTCATTTCGCCTAGGACGTATTATTTTAGGTGGCTTACGAATCACCGAGACTATGATATATTAATTAATAGTTTAGGAAAATTTTTCCACAGGTCACAACGGAAGATTGAACTCACAATCAGACTAACTGATTGAAAACCCCAGCCTTTACCTTCTAACCGCCGCAATTCTCATTTATTTTTGTCTCTTTTCGGTTTTAATTTCTACTGTCGTTTCGCCTGGGACGTACTGTTTTATGTAGCTTCCAAATCTTCGAAGCTATGATATATTAATTAACCCTTTCTAACCCTATGCTAACACGGTACGAAGCACTCCCGGCGCGAACGAATAGCTTTTAATGACTAATGACGCAATATAAATAATTAATTTCTTTGTTGAAAAATGTCCAGCTACAAAATATGATCTAATAATTAATTCTTCGCGTAAAATTTTGACGGGTGACTATAGTACACAGCTAGTGTCAGTCGGCGGGTGACTATAGTCACCGGTAGTATCGAAAGGGTGAATAATTTAGGAGAAATATTCACAGAGGTCATAAGGGAAGATTGAACTCGGACTAATTGATTGAAAATCCATTTAACTTCTATTGTCATTTCGCCTGTGACGTATTATTTTAGGTGGCTTCCGAATCACCGAGGCTATGATATATTAATTAATAAATAATTGCAAATTAGGAAAATTTTTCGCAGAGGTCATCAGGGAAGATTGAACTGATTGCGAGTCCGAGCCATTACCCTCTGACCCACCGTAGCCCTCTTGTATTCCTCTGTTTGCTTCGTCTTTTATGTATGCGCGACAGGAAGTTTCGCACACGAGAACGTGGTAAAGTTCATCGAGAAGTTGCAAACCATTGCGGATGTGTATAGCCGTCGTTATTTGCATTAATAAGTGGAGGTGAAATGAACGTTGGCTCTGCTAAGTTGCTTTATTTCCCTTGAAGTGGAGTAACGTACCCATGCACGTACTGGAATTTAATGCGAAATGCCACTTCAGCTTCTCGAATCCTCAGACAATCGAATTCGATCCTCGCGTTCGGCTATTCGCGAAATACAAATCGAAAGCACTCTCCTGCGACTCCGTTTCATTTTGCATAAAATAAGTGTCTCGTCGTCTTTTGCATCGTTCAGAGCAGCGGAAAAAGGTGAAAACTTATGCGCGTTGCATTTCACGTTGAGAGCTCGCGAATGCTGCTGAAATGTAAATTTAGATCGCGTTTCGCATGCAGCCTGTGGTCTCTCATTGTGTATTCTCAAATTTCGGTGTTGGCAGTCGGTTCTGTAATTTCTTGGAGGATACTCTCTCATTTCGAGGATTATGCCGAAATTGTAACGCGATCTTTGGCAATCTGCATAGAGCTGGTTTTAATGGGGGGAAGAAACATAAACGAAGAAATCTAATACAGTGATAAATCATTTTCACGCGACTGTAATATCGAGATAACACGTTGAACTTTAAAAGCACTTTCCTTTACTTCGCTTTCGGTGCGATAATTTACTTTGTGCTTGTTACCGCAGTAGAACTTAAGCTATTAAAGGTACAATCTTGCAGAATAGAGATATGAACAAAGAAACTATTTTTTGCTGATTCCATACCACTATTAGATTAAGTAGAGCGAAAAGAAATGTCGTGTTTTTCTATGTGTCCTTTAGAATATTTCCCGTGTGCTTAATTATAAATTATTAAAACATGGCCAGGATCTACTTTGCGCAATTGGAAGGAATAACTGTTATATACTTTTTTGTAAATAAATTTGTGCTTACTGTAAAACAAAACGACATTTCTTTTCGTTTTTCAGAAAAATATGGGATAGATTTTCAAATTCTTCTGCAATTTCTGATCAAGTACTAAAAAAAAATTGATTAATTGAATTCAGCAAAGACAAGGATTTATCAAATTGCATAGTAAAATAATTCTACTGAGATACTGTTGAATCATTGTCCTCTGTTCAGGACAATTTACCAACCTCCTTTTTGCTAAACCGATACAACTGCGAGGTCGTCAAATTGCAGTCCCGGGGCGGCGGCGGTGGTTCGCTGGCTCTTTTCTCCACTTCCTGGAGAACTACGCGTCGTCGGTTCTGCTGCTTCCAAGATAACGCGGTGAAACTCTCGAAGAAGGAACCATCAGTATCTTGGACCCTGAAAAAGAAGTTTTTCTCATGTTATTACATGACAACAGCCCATCATCGCGTAGTATTTCCTCTTTTATGTAGCGCTGCACCATTTTAAACCAGCGTTTGAATAAATTTAACCCTTTGCACCCGGATATCCCGTCTGAGGGGCCATCGTGAGTTTATTAGTGGTCACGAAGGATAACATTATTACATCGCAAAATTTACAGAAATCCATGCTCCTTGAAGTTTGCTATTGAACTGGCAGAAGGCAGAAAATCGTAAAATACCGCCGAGTTGCTGATAGATAACGTCAGGAATGGCTCCGAGTGCAAAGGGTTAATATCTAATAGAAAAATGTAATATTTAATGTTTCATAAAGTATGTCTACACCCTTGCAATACTTTCTATCTCTCGTAATATTTAACACTAGAACTACCAAACCAGTCAAAATGACTGGTACACAATTTTTTCCAAAAATTCTTCAAGTTTATAGAAGAGTCTTAGAATAAATATCCTACGACCATCTTAAAAATCATAAATCACCGAATCGCTTATCTTTGCCGCCTCTTGATTCCTCCATTTTCAAAGTACTTATTTAATATTTTGAAATATGATAGATTTAACGCCGGTAGTTCTACTGTTAACTTATCCCTTTGTCCAACCGTCCGCTATCTATTACTTAAATTATTACGTAACCTTACACGAGAAAACGTGGCTACTAAAAAGGTGAACTCTTTGCAGCTATTTTTACAATTACGTTCAATTATTTCCTTACAAATTTTGCATGCTATTTGTAGAGGCAATGAAGTCACTTTTCCACGAATTCACTTTATACTTCCACGAAACACGCGCGGATCGTAATTTTCCATGGAAAAAGCAAACGGCTATCGTTCGATGTTCATCGCGCTAAATGTTCGAAAGGGTTTCGTTGCTATTTAAAATTTCAAAGTGATCCCCGTGATAATCGTGTGCACGTGTTTCCCTGCATTTTTTTCTGTGCTCGCGTGTGCCCTACCCTTCTCCACGGTTTCTCGACGTTGCAGTAATATTGATCAGCAGGAGTTCTTTTTTAATTAATGTGCTGCACCCCGTGAATGAGAACGATGTAACGTGCAAACGTCCGCTTAACTTTTTCAAGTTTCAACCGTACAAAATATCCTGCAAATTATAACGTTATCGTACGAAGACGTCCACTGGGATATTTCTATGCAATTTTCAGTGGATATTCGTAAAAGTTACGTCGTTCGTGGTGCTATAAGTTGTTAATTTTTTTACTAGATTTTTAACAGTTATTAATAACTCGTCGAAAGACTTCTATACGTTTTTAGCTCCTTTAGAAAGCGAATAAAACTGAATTTTCCATTTCAACGCACGAAACCGTTATGCATATTACGCTTCAAAACCGGAATCTGCATAACGCGCGGGGAAGTTTTTAATTAGCAATTACGCTTGATAATTGAAATTAATTGAAACTGTTAACGTTTAAAATGAAATTTGATAAAAATCCAACGCGATAGCGATTCTCCAAGCGATGGAGAATACTTCCGTTGAATTTAGAGTCAATGGATATAACCTGACTGATATTAACGTCACGTGATACGTGATGATTATTTTCGGAAAAAGAGATTATTTTCTCACTTAATAATTAATTAACGAACATCAGGAACGCTTTGCAAAGACATCGGGCTTCGTCATTCAGATTACTTTTCCTGTGAATCCTGTATAAAATTAATAACCGTATACAATCCTGCAAGTTTCCTCCTTTTATCATTCGCCGGACATTTTAATTAGTGTAATGCAACAAATGAGCCGTATCGTTTCGTTTTCATTCGGATAATTAACGTTCAGCCGTGGAATCGTTTTAAGAGCACTGCGTCGTTCCAACGATTATACGATGAAACACTGATTGTGAATGTCACGTCGTATCTTTTGCTTTTCGCGATCTCTCATTTTTGTTCAAACTTTCATTCTGTTCGTTTATTTATTAAACAGACAAGTTCTTCGATACGTGGGTAATTGATCTTTTACGGTGCCTTTTTAAGCTCGTATAAACTGTCTGTGGCAAATGGAAGAAGGTGTGTCTAATGAAGATTACGAGAATTAAAAATAATAATAGGAGGATTTTAAAATAAGGGCAAACTTGAAAACTGCACTATAATAGTACATAAATAATTACTGCGATAATCGAAAGTGGTAAGAGTCCTTTTCTTCATATGGTGATGTGAGAAATATATGTGAAGTTTATAGTGCCCCCTTTCAAAAGCAAAAAAAAAAGATTGTATTAGATGAAGGGATTTCGTAGGTACGAGCCTGAATAGCCCGTAGCCACGTGTTATCTGCTTAGCCACAAACGCCGATGCGTAGCATTTTACGCAGTCGGATTCGACCATCTTAGTGAGACGGATGTCGTGCACTTATTACTATTGTAAACGACAACACACGCCAGGCGCTCAAAGACACCAACCAAACGTGTGTCCAAAACGAAATTCATTCGATTAAATCGAATTTTCGCATATTATTTCCACGGCCTCGGCGTGTAGGCGTAGGTTCCGAAAAGGTGGACGCAGCCGCTCGGGAGTACAATGGAACACACATTTGATTCAAAACTCAGATCTTACATTTTCCAAATATATTACAATGATATGGTCAATACAAATGGCCGCAACGTAGAAGTACAATCGCTCGGCGACGCGAATATAATAATCAAATATAAAACAATGAGAAAATCATATGACTGTAAAGTGCTCGGACGTGGTCACTTGAATATTGTTCGATCCACGATCGACAATAAACACGCCACTAATTAATCGAGTCCAAGTAACTGGATTTTCCAGTATTCAAATCCATCGACAGGATCACTCCCGCTAAGTGGAAGGATCAGAATCGATACTTAGCCTCGATAGTCCCGAAGCCGCTTACGTGTAGCCCAATAATCAAAATATATTAATAATCAACGTACGCGCCGAGCGATTGCCGCATGTCCGTTCTCTACGAGCGCCCGTGGTCAAGTGACTCTCCTTCGGAGCCGCCGCGCCAATGTTGACAATGGTCCACCTTGCTATTCGCCGTCTACGGTCGCCGACTCGCGTTGGCAACAGCTATTATTACCGTTATTACTATTATTATTATTAACATTATTACTATTACTCTTATTACTACATATCATTATCATCAAATATATATACTCTAGTTTTGCTTAATTTGTGCTGCGTGTGTGTTTCCATTTACTTAATACCTTACTACATATTTAACCCCTTGTCCTACGATTTCTTTTGTGACTGCCTCCGCAGTAATTGAAAATTAAATTGCTAAAATAAAAATATGTCAGTGATTTCTGATATATTTTAGAATTTAACGCAATATTAATAACATAGAAATAATATTATTGTCTCGTGTTCCACTGATATTTTCAATATGATAATTTTTGAGAAGCTTCAAAATTCCCTGTTCCATCAACTGCATCACGAGTGTCACTCGTTGTTATAGGGCAAAGGGTTAATACCTTACTAAAAGTTAGCCTTCTCCTTCTTTTCGTTATGCATGCTGAACCGCGACCGCTATTTGTTTTTGACCTCCAGGCGTTATAGTGAGGGACCAGAAACATGGCACTTGAGGAGTAATTTGCTCTGATTCGCCCGACGGATAGGGATATCCATCGCCCTCACGCATTTTCGATTTTGACGCGCTATTGGCAAGTGAGACCTGCGCATTCGTTGCGTCGTCATGCGAACGACGAAAGGAGTATTTTATTTTCGGTTGTCATTCGTCGATATCAGGTTTCCAGGACCGACATGGCGGGGATAGGCGGTGCGAGAGCAATCTCCCCTTACGTTCCAAGCGCCTTGTTTCTGGTCCCTCAGTATAGTTGGCATCGCAATCTTATCGAAACGACATACGTTATTTTGTTCTCAGTTTATATATAGCATTTATCTGTATCCAATAAATTACGTGTTAGTGTGGTTAATTATTTTCGCAACTCTTTTTCACTACCTTGTCAGTTGAGATATTTGAATTGCATGCAAAATCTTTTGTGTTAGAACATGCAGCATTTGAAACTTTTTGGTCGAAATCATGGGGATATTTCTATTTGAAATGCGAAAAGAAAATATATGTTTGCTTAAGACTAACGTAAACACACGTTTCGCAAGAATGGACGTGTACCATTTCAAAAATAACAGCTCAATTATTGAGAAATAATAGTCTGATAATACGATCATCACTCTTTAACAGTTCACGTTGAACTTTCTCGACTTTCGTTACTCAAACTTTCAAATATCTTTCCTTTGATCTTTCTCCCTTTGTATTTTTACACTTCTGCTGTTCTCAAACGAATGCAGGCCGTGTCAATTGAAAACCAGTCTTCACGCATACAAGCGTCATCATACTTTGCAATGGAAACTTTACATTTCACGAAGAACACTATTCTCAGGTCGAGAAGCTTCTCTCATCCGTTCTAGCAAAGATACATCAAGAAAGTGAAAGGAGGAGAAAGGGAAGCTGAAAGAGCAGTGAGGGAAAAGGACAAAAAAATTCACCATAGCCAAATAGACAACGGTATTTCTTTAATGGAGAAGACTTAAAGGAGTCGCAAGAAGCTAGAATACTAAAGAATACCTCTAAGCCTTTGATCTCTTAATTTGAATGAATATTCATGCTATCTCGAACGTCCAAAGGCTCGATATCCTTCGAAGTTTCCCGCCAAGAGAAACATCCCGAAAGGAACAGCCCCGGGAGAAAGGAATATCTCGTTAGATCCCCCTCTCGTGGACAGAGACATTCAGTCCAGAAGGCAGATTTCGCACAGGACGCGAGAAATTGCAAAATGAGAAATATGCAGATGAAAGTCCCGCGAAGAACGGGACTCTTTGATATTATCGAGTGGAGAAAAAGTCGATAAAGGATTCGACGACGGGGGTCAAACGCGTCTTCTTCTTTTCGATTCTCTATCCGGGTCTAATTTAAATCGAAAAGAATCACCGTCGTGTTTTCTTCCGCTGGAGGAAATTGTTTTTACGAGGGCGCAACGAAAAAAAGGACGAGGATGAGGAAGAAAGCCGAGGAGACGTCTCTGTGAGCGGTATAAACCGATGCGAAAACGAAACTTTCCGTGTCGCACGATACTCGCGAGAGTTGCTCGGATTTTATTTATCTGATTAGCTCGAATCGACTGCGCCGCAATGTATTTCTGCAAACGCCAAGGCAAATATAATATAACGGCGGTTATGTGTTTGAGCTTACGCGACGCTCTGTTCTCCCTCGAGGGGTTTCCTACGGGATAGACCACTTCTTTCTGGGGAACTTCAATTTCGTAGGATTGAAACAAATAACACCGGCACCTTGGAGAAATTCCTGATGCGACGTTCGACGGTGAGTTTCGCGAATCTCGGCGTTTTGCTGAAAGTATTTCTTATTTTGTCAACGAACTTCTTGATTTCTGTGAATTTCTTGGGGGTGAAGAACGTGAGTCGACTTATGGAAAAGCGGAGATCGAAGCGTCGAGGATTATGGCAGATGAAATTTTACTAGATTTTCAAATGTAATTGCAGTTAGTGCGAAATAATATTGTAGAAAACTGTTAAAGTAACTTCATTCTGTGCGAGTGTAAGGAGACAAGAATATATTCCGTGTTATTCTCAATAAATTGTTAAAAATATTTCTTAAACTTTAACCCCTTGCTGTACAATAATGAGTGACACTCGTGATGCGGTAAATTGGATCGGAAATTTTCATGTTCTGCAAAATCTATCAAATTGAAAATATCAGTCAGACGCGACAAGATAGAATTATTTCTATAATATTAATATTACGTTAAATTGTACGACATATCAAGAATTGCCGATCAATATTTATTTTACGAATTTAATTCTAAATTATTGTAGAGACAGTCGCAAAAGAAATCGTACGGCAAGGGGTTAAAAAGGAATCTAAACTTTCTTCGGTCGCATTTGCATCTCGAATTTGCAATTAAGCTGGATAATTGAAATTAACGATTTAGATAATCTTGATCTATCGCAATTTTACCCGCATAATGTAAGTGCCTTTTCGTTATATTAATTAATAAAAATCTAGGCGGATCCACATCAAAGAACGACCATCCGGCTTCCTTCGACCCCAGCTGTTACTTTTCCAACCCTCGAAAAGGTTGGAAGCTCACGATGTGAGGGAAAATCGCGGCCTTAAAAAAAGAGAGGGGAAAAAATAAGGAAACCGGTACATTGGCCCCTTTGAAGGTGATTCCATGGTAGATCCTAAATATTTTACGAGCTTCCCGCGGGAGTCCTTGGAAGCTTCTAAAGCTCCTCGGAATCGGCCGTTGAATGTGCCGTTAAAGTCAGTTCTTTATTCCTTCCATTGCGCTTTTTCTTCTCTTCTTAGGTGACGAAATTTTAAGCATCCGACGAGAGAAAAATCGTTAAGAACGTTACGTACAGAACGAGAGAATTTCGTAGGAATAATACAGCAGAGATAGTTAATAATTTCAGCTAATCAATCGAGGAGAAAAATATGAAGAAGTAGATTTTTGTAAATGTTTTTGAAAAGTGAGAATACAATGAGGATACTGACCCACAACAGGTGAGACAGGAAAGGATGGACGGTGTTTTAAATCTCTTTTTTTTTAATTGCTTCTGTGGTGAGATTTAAGAATGATACCAGACCTAAAGATCAATTAATTACCGTTATTCAAATAAATGTTAAATATGGTAGTTAAATAATAAATTACCTGTGCAACAAGCTTTTTATATTCAGAAGGATAAGCATTACTGAACTCTTTTTAACAGTAGAACTACCGGCGTTAAATCTATTATATTTCAATATATTAAATAAGTATAATACTTTGAAAAAAGAGGAATCAAGAGTTGGAAAAGATGATCGATTCGGTGATTTATGTTTTTTCAAATGGACGTAGAATATTTATTCTATGACTCTCCTATAAACTTGAAGAATTTTTGGAAAAAACTGTGTGCCAATCATTTTGACTGGTGTTAACACTAAAACCACCAAAGTGGTGAAACTGACCGGTTCCCAATTTCTTCTAAAAATTCCTCAAAATTGATAGGCGAGCTATGCAGCAAATATTCCATTCTTATCTTGTAAAACTTAAATTTCTTAATTGATCACCTTTTTCACCTTTTGATTTCTCCTTTTCCAAACTACTTATTCGTTATATTCAAATATAACAGATATAACGCCGGTAATTCTAGTGTTAATTACATAAACATAGAGTAATATGCAAATGACCTTCTATGGAGCCTCTGCCAGCAGTGTTATTACAAAAGCACGATTTTCCAAATGTAACCTGCAGCATCTAAGCAGCCGTTAAACATCGCGGCGGAATTTACTCGACATGAAGAGCATTCGAAAAATTCCTGTCCCTTTTTCATCGAGGAGCAGTACGTTTTGCTGCGAGGAATTTATATTGAAAAAGTTCAGCGCATAATATATCCTTTATCGATAGAAACGCGTAATGATGTACATTCTGTCGCAGATCCGAAGAAGATGCCTTTCCCCGTGGAAAATGCAAATTGACAAGTAGCGAGAACCGTCTTTGCCTTTCTCAAAATCCTTCCGAGGAATTATATAGGCAAGATTGAATAACATTCAGCACTTTTTACCTTTCCATACAATTTAACCCTTCCGGTACAATGTACGCGTGTATACGTTCAGAGATATAAATACGTATATTTTTTGGTTACAATTTCTGCACCTTAACATTTTATATTTGCGTCTCTCGATCAACTGGATCATTATTTTGTCATATTTGATAAAAGGTCACCGTTCTCAAAGGGTTAACACTAACCGTACCATGCGCGGTCAAATAACCGGCCCAATGAAATGGAAATAAATAATTTTTTGCATTACTAATTAACACTAGAACTACCAAACCAGTCAAAATGACTGATACACAATTTTTTCCGAAAATTCTCCAAGTTTACAGAAGAGTCTTAGAATAAATATTCTATGTCCATCTTAAAAAACATAAGTCACCGAATCGATTATCGTTTCCGCCTCTTGATTCCTCCATTTCAAAGTAGTTATTTAATATTTTGAAATATGATAAATTTAACGCCGGTATTTCTAGTGTTAAAGACAGTTTTCTGCATTATTTCCTGTACTTAAATCTTCCGAATTTCTTTCGGAAAAATATTTTTATTCTTTTATAATCAGTCAAATGACCGGCTACGGTATGAATAGACATAAAAATCTGCCGGTACAGTTAGTGTTAAAAACAATCAGCATAGAATCACGGTTTTAAATTATCCCCGTGATTCCTTCGATACAAGTTAACGTAAGCTAGTTAAAAATAGCAACAGGCAGAACGATCCTGCGTTAAAACAACCGCCATTTGTCCGAGGCTTTTCTTAAAGGAAATCCCATACTCATTTGGGAGAACTGTGCTCTTAGGGAGACGATTCGAACGCGACGTCTCACATTGGCAGGAGCGTTGTCGGAGGAAACGATGCGCTTTCGCGGTAGAATGCATCCCCTGCGATGTTATCTCGTTACATTTCCCGACAATGAGACGAGGAGCAACGTCAGACACCCTGGAACCCATATTGGAAGGTAACGGTCGTCCATTTCTCGCGTATCGTCCTCCTTTCTGATCCTGGTCCTTGCAGCCGAGAGCGAGTAGTACATGGAGGAGTTAGGAGAGATAGGACATCTTGTAAATTGCTCGTCTTCAAGGGCTGGATATAAAGAGACGATAATTTCGAGAGACGGTACAAGAAAACACGTGTTGCAGGATGTCGTTTGCATTTTTGTAAGTGAATGTAGAAAATGGGAATTTTTGAGGTGGCAGGTACTGAGTCTCCTATTATTTCTTTTTCACTTTAACTGCTATGCTCGTTTCGCCTAGGACACATAGTTTTAGGTGGGTTCCGAATCACTGAGGCAGTGATATATTAAATAATAAATTAGAAAATTTTCGAAGAAGGGACGGAGTATTATTTGATCTCTGACCTTCTGACTGTGAGTCGCAGCATTTACTTTATTATTCACTACAGCTATCTTTTTTAGGTTTAAATGCTGTAGTTAATTAGTCTAGGATGTAACTATTACAAGTTTTAGGTGGGTTCCGAATCACTGAGGCAGTGAAAAATTAAATAAGAAATTAGAAAATTTTCGAAGAAGGGACGGAGGATTATTTGGTCTCTGACCTTCTGATTGTGAGTCGGATCATTTATCTTATTACTCACTACAGCTATCTTTTTTAAATTTAAATACTGTAGTTAATTAGTCTAGGATGTAACTATTACAAGTTTTAGGTGGGTTCCGAATCACTGAGGCAGTGATATATTAAATAATAAATTAAAAAATTTTCGAAGAAGGG
Source organism: Cerceris ruficornis (assembly GCA_963989415.1). NCBI lineage: Eukaryota > Metazoa > Arthropoda > Insecta > Hymenoptera > Crabronidae > Cerceris > Cerceris ruficornis. The sequence goes on along the minus strand of OZ022518.1, from coordinate 10,598,367 downwards.
ACGAAGTATCATTTGATCTCTGACCTTCTAATTGTGAGTCGGATCATTTATCTTATTACTCACTACAGCTATCTTTTTTAAATTTAAATACTGTAGTTAATTAGTCTAGGATGTAACTATTACAAGTTTTAGGTGGGTTCCGAATCACTCAGGCAGTGATATATTAACCCCTTGAGCTACTATAACGAGTGACACTCGCGAAGCGGTACATGGAATAGGAAATGTTGAAGTTTTGCTCAGCCTATCAATTTGAAAATATCAATGAGACGCGACACAATAAAATTATTTCTATAATATTAATATTGCGTTAAACTTTACGATATATTAAAAATCATGGATCAATTTTTATTTTAGCAATTTAATTCTGAAGTATTGCGGATGCAGTCACAAAAGAAATAGTAGGGTAAGGGGTTAAATAATAAATTAGACAATTTTTGCAGAGGGTACGGAGGATTATTTTAACTCTGACCTTCTGACTGCGAGTCGCAAAATTTACCTTATTACCCAACATAGCCGTCTTTCTAGATTTAAATGCTGTAGTTAATTAGTCTAAGATATAACTATTACAAGTTTTAGGTGGATTCCAAATCACCAATGCAGTGATATGTTAAATAATAAAATAAGAAAGATTTCCCATAGGTGAGGGCAATTCGGGGCCACTGATTGCTAGTCCGAACCTCCACCTCTTTATCCACAATAGCCCCCTTTTTTTCTTATTCCCATGGGTTAATTGAGGCGCTTTAAAAGAAAAGATAACGAACGATTCGTTCTTTTTCTGGATCCTTTCACTGGAAATAAGAACTGCCGATAGCACTCGGAAAAAGGCGTACCTTCCCAAATTGCTCATTTCGGAGGGCGGCCAAAAAAGGTGATAATTTCGTAGGTTGAGAAACAGAAGTTCTTCCCTTCCCTCTCCTAAAAACCTTTCTAAGAATGAGAAAACAAACGAGCCCACATCGAAGTCTAAATTTCGCCCATTTTTAGCGTTCATCTCTCCGTTCTTTGATCGCCTTTCTTCAGAACGCCTTGCAAAGGTGAAGATAAGGGGAGAAAAAACGAGTGCCCTTGCAAATTGTCCATTTCCAGTTAACGAGCAAAAATATTAACTCAGAAGTACAAAACACCGAGGTCTCTTGTTGTTCGTTCCAAAGAGAGGAAAAAATTCGACTATTTAAAGAGTAAAGGGAGCACAAAACAAGGGGAAAGAAAGAACAAGAGTTAAGAAAAAAGGGGAGAAAAATAAAGAACAGTTGGAACGAAGGAAACTAGGACGGCCGGGAAGTAGGAGATTAAGTTGAAAAAAAAGAACAAGAGGAGAAAAGGGAGAGGAAAACACAGAAAGGAAAAAGGAAAAGGAAATGAACGAAGGAGAAATATGTCCCCATTAAAGAGGGCGAGTTCTCGATATCGCGTTTCAGGAATACGCCAGGTTCACCTTGTTAAGCACGGCTTGCTGCGCTAATTTATACAAAGTACCGGGGCCGTATATTCCGTCGGATATGGTATTAATAAACGACCCTGGTTATTTTGCAAGGGAATCGGACGATTCTCCCCCTTTAAGCTCGATTTTCACCTGTGCCGTTTGACGTGCACGATGGCTGTTGAATGTCGAAGTCGAGTGGCGAGTCGAAGTCGAGCATGGAACGAAAGAAGAAACGTCGTTCTTCTCTGAACTACGTCGCTTATAAAATTGACGATTATTAAAAATGTACGTCTTTCCCATCGAAATGATTCTACTATAAAAACTTTAACTTCCAAGAAATACAAGGACTTACAAAAATTTTAGTGTCTCGAAGCCGAGGTTGAACTTGAACGAATTTAGAAAAATGTTTTCTTTCATTACAAACTTATATTTTTTAAGACAATCGAATGTTTTTGGAAGTTTCTGGATTTTATAGCAGTATCATGGAAAGCAATTTAATTTAATTCTTTAAATAGAATTATTCAAATCCTGCAGATGCAAATATCTGAAGTTAATTTTAAAAGAGCCAGCAATATTTTTTATAGTTTAAAAACACAGGAAGAGTATAGATTCAATGGACTTGTTTGTCAACGAAGAACAGTCCCCGCTTGTTTCTCCTCTTGCATTAGAATTTCAATGAAATTACAACTTCATTCCAAATAATTCGATTCGAGGAGTATAACGTAACTTTGTTTCAATTCCGCCGTAATCGAGTCGATGTTCCTAACGACACAAAATAATTCAATTTCAATAAAACGAAAATACACTCGCCTTGGCAGCATTAATCGTACGAAAATATGCTCTCTCTTCGTCTCAGTCAAAGTTTATTTAATTTCCCTTCCAAGATCGGAGAAAGTTCGTTCCTACGGTGAATGAAATTTCAATGCGGGAAACGTTCCTTCTTTGATCGCGATTTTCCTTCGAAAACCCCCGGCATCTCCAATTTCTTTGACGTTTTTCCACCCGTCTCGTTGATCTCGACGTCGTCGGCGAAACGCGAGTGTGTCGGAAGCTCAGCAAAGATCCAAAGAAAAATTTCGATTAAGGCCCAAGCGATTTACGGTTTCTTTGCTGAAACATGATTCTCACACGTTCCAACGCAGTTTATATCCTTCGCACATACGATGAACGATTACCTGGGTTATTGAAAGTCCTGTAATTTGTTTCCTTGCCATCCAACACGCGTCTCGGACGTTGCAATTTCGCGACGTTGAAATAATACGCCCTTCGTAATAATTACATTGCACATTTTTCATCATTTCTCGTTCAGTCTACACCAGATAGTTTATAGTTGAGAATTTGACACTATTTTTTACGTGATGATCTATATTATAGGATTTTAAATTTATATCGACAAAGGTACCTCATATTTTCACTTTTACGCCGCAACTTTCACACGAATTTGTTTGCCATTGGAACGTTCTTCAATGCCGTAATTTTGCGAAGCTGAAATAATATATCCTTGGTAATAATTACTTCGTACATATTTCACTGACTGTCGGTCAAACTGCACCGGATAGTTCATAATTTTAAATTTTTATTTTCTCTTTTCATTTGGCGATCCATATTATAGAAATTTAAATTTACAGAGACAGAAATATCGATAAAGGTCCCTCATATTTTCACTTTTACGCCGCAACTTTCACGCGAATTTGTTTGCCATTGGAACGTTCTTCAATGCCGTAATTTTGCGAAGCTGAAATAATATATCCTTGGTAATAATTACTTCGTACATATTTCACTGACTGTCTTTCGAACTGCACAGGGTAGTTCATAATTTTAAATTTTTATTTTCTCTTTTCATTTGGCGATCCATATTATAGAAATTTAAATTTACAGAGACAGAAATATCGATAAAGGTCCCTCATATTTTCATTTTTATGCCGCACCTTTCACGCGAATTTGTTCGCCATTGGAACGTTCTTCAATGTCGTAATTTTGTGAAGCTGAAATAATATATCCTTGGTAGTAATTATACCGTACATTTTTCATCGCCTATCTTTCAGATCGCGGTGGGTATTTTATATTTGAAAACTTTTATTTTCCCGCTTTACATGGCAATATCCATCATAGAAATGTTCCGTAGAGGAATTTAAATTTATTGAGATAGAAATATCGATGAAAGTCCGTCATATTTCCCTTCTTACGCGTCATTCGACGCAGTTTCACGCGATTCTCTTCGCCATTCGTTCTCCAACGTCGTAAATTCGCAAACGTTGCTATTTTCGTGACATTTATATTGCTCTGGGTTATCGTTCAACATTGTTGCACCTATTTCGCGGACAGTTTCCAGCATCGTGAACGTTGATACTTTTTCTCGATGGAATCGTATTCGTGTTTTCATTTCTTAGGGTAAGAAGATTTTCTAAGAATAGTAGAAAAGAAAAGAATGACTCGGTTTACTTCGACAACACTTCGTGGGTTGAAATCCGGGGTGAAATGGACTTTGGGGTAAATCTTTTACATTTGTAGATTCTAGTTTGAGGGAAGTATACGATACGTCTTTCTTTGATTTCTTTACAAAGAAATCGTTTTGCGTATTTTCTGTAGGATTTGCTGAATTTTTACATCGAAGGTTATAAAATGGTAAATTTATTTTAAGAGGAATTACTGTAAATAATGTTAACGTAAGATTTGTAGGACTGCATAAATGGTACCATTAAATCAACTTAATAAAGAACCGGGGTGTTTTCTAATACAAAGTCCCAAAGAATTTTAAAAAATTCATACACTACAGATAGAAAAATCTTCAACTTAACACGTTAAGCACGTGTGTAGAGCATACTTTTTTTCACAAAGGGCTGCGAACTATTTTGGTAGGGTTTCATCTGCAAAAAAATTGATAACAAATATTTTACATAGCTTCAAACATTTAAATCCAGTTTTATCAATTTTTAGTTAGTTAAGTTATGAGGCATCAGCGTTATGCCACACCGTGGCGAATGCGTTAAAGAATCTTTTATCTTACTACTCAACAACAAAGCCTACTGCAAATCTATCTAAATAAATCTATATAATCACTCATCATATAAACAAAAATCTCCTCCTTATCAAGGTCATTCCTTTGTTGCTGTCGTTTAAAAGAACTACAGTTAGCAAAATTCGAAAAAATTCCACACTATCATTTACCCAAAGACACAATACCATTCTTAAACCTATAAAACTCCAATCATTATAGCTAAACAACACTCATTACTCGACAGAAATCGAGGCAGCAAGTCGCTGCCCGAATTACAAATTTCCTGAGCTCCCTGGCAACCAAGGAGCTTCACCATTATTACTTATTTCTTCTAAGTTATCAAATAACAATCGACGCTAACGAACGACAACGAAGGCCAACCTGCAATGTTCCTCCCCTCTCGTTCGTTCGTCTTCTCATTAAATCTCGATTTCTTCACCGTCTGCCCTTTCACCGAGAAGATCATCGGAGCGCAAACGCAATAGAAACGATTCCTTCGTCCTTTGAAGACGGTCCTTCTCCCTCTCCCCTTCGTTAATCCGATTGATGTCATCGAATCGGGAACATCGCGGTGGGATCGTTATCGAGATATTCACCGAGGAATTCCTCCATGATAGTTACGGTCGAAATTGAAAGCTGCACCGTCTCCTTCGATGCTTCCGGGTCTTTTCGGATTTTTCGAGGCGTATAATTGAACGAGCAAGCGAATGCTGACAGACGCGAGCACAACTTTCAATCGTACGTGCCTACGTATGAAACTTAGAACGCGCGAGTAGAATTAAATGAACCGCGGCAGAGTGGTCGATTTCGCTGAAATTCTGGTCAAAGGCCCAACAAATTTTTCTTTGATATTTGAAATCTAACAGTCGCATGTGATTTATGATACCGGCGGTGCTTTCGTTGCTATAAGGGAAACCTCTGTGCCGATTGTCCTATCGGGATTTACCTGCATGAGTGACTGCATGTTAATTTGGTTCGCGCTACTTTTGCATTTAATTTTGGTGGTATAATGCTGAAACGGTAAGACGGCAGCTGAGGGGTAATTTGCTCTGATTCGCCCGACAGATAGGGACATCCCTCTCCATCACGGATTTTCGATTTTGACGCGCTATTGGCAAGAGAGACCCGCCATTCGTTGCGTCGTCATGTGAACGACGAAAGTAGTGTTTTATTTTCGGTTGTCATTCGTCGATCCCAGTTTTCCAGGACCGACATGGCGGGGATAAGCGGTGCGAGAGCAATCTCCCCTTCCGTCTCAGCTGCCTTCTTACCGTTCCAGCATTATAAGATTTGCACGATGTTTATATTTTCAGTGCATGAATTTTCTCAAATGCTTTGGGTCTCAGTAGGTTACAAAATGTTGCACGGTTTTATTAGATATTCATGGTATGATTTTGAAAATATATCTTATAAAATTCAAGCGAAGAAAGAAAAGTACAATTTATTACTCGAAGAGTTAATCCTTCGCAGTTCTATGTTCAGCTACTATGGAGACGGGTTTTTGGTGTAATTGATACTTCACTTATTAAATTACAGCTTTGAAATTTAACAGTGATCTTGAGCCTTCACGCAAATATTCCTAAATATCTGTTCTTATTCCTCCTATTAAATAAATAGAACAATCAACAGTAGAATATTTTCCGTAATTATTTTGCCCTAGCTGACGAAAAGTTGGACAAATAATTTGGGCCGCAAAGGGTTAAAGTCCGAGGAAGTCGGGGATATATTTAAATATTTCGAGATAGAATATTATCAAAAGTTTTTTATTTATTTATTCCAATAATATCGTAGATACGACTCAGCATCCGTACCTAATATGGGTCGCTCAGAAGCCAATGCGGTTAAGTCCCTTTTTTGAAATTTTCTGATTTTTGTAAATTTTAATAGAACGAAGTTTATTCTATTAAAATTTACAAAAGTCAGAAAATATCAAAAAAATTGGCTTCTGAGCGACTCATACCACGATCATCTAATAAAAAAACCTAACCTTTCCATTTCTTAACATCTCCAACAACGAAAGTTTGCTCATCTCTGTAATCCTTCATCATTCCGATGTACCCATCGCTCGGATTTCAGTTATTCCACGAGAGATAACTATAATGGAAGTTATTATACCTCCACAGTAGAGAATATCCTGTTTTCCGCTCAAATTATCCTTCAGGAGAGCAGCTCGCACTACGTCGACTTTGAAAAGACGAAAGTCTGCGCCGGTCTGCGTTACTTAGAGAGCATTAAGCGGGATGCTAATCTTATTCGTCGTTAATTGCTCCGGCAGTTAATTAAGATGACGAGATATAAGAGACTCGCCGAGACCGAAACTCCCTCGAAAAATCTTCGTGAGGCTTCCGTTCGTTCGAGGCAACCCTGACTACGTTTAACCCCGACGACGACGAGGGTGAAACGAGTGTCAACAAGTGTTCTGTTCCTTTCGTCGGGGCGTGTAAACGCGTTTGCACGGTTAGGAGAAAAAAAGTCGGGGAAAAGGAGTACAAGACGACTCCTTCGACGAATCACTTTAGCCACGGGTAAAGAAAACACCGAGGACTGGATGTTTGGATTCGCAGAAGGAGAATTTTCGATGTTGCGGATCCTTAAATCTCGAAGTTTCAGAGCAGAAAGTGCGTTTTGACATAGGTGTCGTTTGCGCGATAATTGTAATCGTGGAGGAATTTTTGATTCGTTGTAAAAATTGAGACGTCTGTCTATCATCAACTAAAATCTTTTAGTTGAATGTGTAAGGATATCAGAGATGAAGTTTTGAAAATTCCTTCTCTTAAGGTATCTCTAGCAGTGAGTTTTCTCATCGTTCTCCACCCTGTTCTACATAAAATACGCTAAATTCCCTTCGAAAACGATAGTTTTTTAATTACTCTTAAGATATTTTCAATAATTTTCTATTTTTCATTCCTAAGTCGTCAAAAAGTACGCGGTTTTTAAGTTCCTAAAGTCCATCAAAAATATTCCACTTCGCTATTTTACACAAAAATATCAAATACACACTCAACAAGTCTTCTTTAACCCTTTGCCCTGCAATTTCTTTCGTGACACAACAGGCAATAACTCAGAAATAAGTTGATATAATAATTTATCACTGATTTCCAATATACCGTGCAGCTTAACGCAATATTAATAACATAGAACTAATTTCAACGTGTCCTGACCCACTGATATTTTCAGTCGAACAGTTTGTGGAAAACTTACAAATTTCCTATTTCATTTACCGCGTCACGAGTGCCAAACGTCATTGTAGTGCAATGAGTTAATTCCCCCTAAATTGCATGGGATCTTTTCAAACACCGAAAACCTTCCAACAAATTTCCATCCTTAAGTCGTACGGAAACCCGGCAGCGTTTAATTTCGCAAAGTCATACAAACAACTTCCACTCTGTCGATCAATTTGCCTCACAATGGGTTTGTTGTTATGCACTTCCGGCAGGATGAGATTCCTGAAAAGGCAAAAGGTACTCGAGGATGGCGTTCGCGCCTCTCGAACGTACCTGACGAAGGAGGGTGAGGGAGTGATCGATGTTCACCGTTTGCCAAGAATGGAAACAAGACTGTGGCCGACTTAATGGAGGTAATGGTACGAGGGTAAGGGCCCGGAAAGAAATATGGTCGCTCGACTATGGCGAGATAAAAGGATACATACGGGGAAAGACACCCTTAGTGGTGCGCGACCTTTCGACCCGGCGACCTTGCGTCTTTAGTGCCCTTCTGAGTTTCGGTTTTACAAATGGAATTTCATACGTTGAATTTTCGATTAGAAGTTATCTGATAATACTAAAAAATGTTTGTATGTGTCGTTGATGGCCATTGTGTTCGATATTTATTACCAACTAATTGTACAAAGCGTAACATTGCAGAGAGGAGCTGTTTAACACTAGAACTACCGGCGATAAATCTATCATATTTCAAAAAATTAAATACGTACTTTGAAAAAGGAGGAATCAAGAGGCGGAAAAGATAATCGATTCGGTGATTAATGTTTTTTAAGATGGTCGTAGGATATTTATTCTAAGACTCTTCTATAAACTTGGAGAATTTTTGGAAAAAATTGTGTACCAGTCATTTTGACTGGTTTGGCAGTTCTAGTGTTAATTGAAGATCAGACGGTATTATTTTAGGAAAAAGTGTGTGGAGGAAAAGGTCGTTGGCACTTTTGTAAAGTAATTGGTTTCTTTTGCAAAGGATGAATTTTTAAGTGCGTCAGAATTGAAGAGCTCTTCTGTAAGTTCTTAGTACCTCTGAGAATGAGAGATCTTTCCTAAATTATCGTTTAATATATCAGAGTCATGATTTGTATCATAGTTCTGTGTATACCTATTTCAATCAAAGGTATCTTTCAACAGCTTTGTGCTTGAATGCAAATATCTTGGGAATAATTATAAAAAACTAATTTCTATCGAATATGTTTTATTTTGGCAGAAAATTAATTCAAAATTATAACATTATTAACCAAACAAAGTGGGGTAATTGATATATGAGACGCTCAGAAGCCAATACGTTTGTCCATTTTTCGATACTTTCTAATTTTTGTAAATTTTAATAGAACGAAGTTTATTCCATTAAAATTTACAAAAATCAGAGAATCTGAAGAAATGGTCTTAACCGCATTGGCTTCAAAGCGAATCATAAAAGGTGTCTTTGAACACCTTCGCTAGAAATAGTGTTAACATTAGAACTACCAAACCAGTCAAAATGACTGGTACACAGTTTTTTCCAAAAATTCTCAAAGTTTATAGGAGAGTCATAGGAGAAATATTTTACGTCCAACTCAAAAAACGTAAACGACCGAACTGATCATCTTTTTTGCCTCTTGATTTCCCTGTTCTCAAAGTATTTATTTAATGTATTCAAATATAACAGATTTAACGCCGGTAGTTCTAGTGTTAAAAGCAAAACATACGAAAGAAAGAGAAGAATAAAGCATCCATAAAGCTCAAGCAAATTCTTTCGCGTGTGACTTCGGATTGTCAACACTTTCGGCTGAAACCCGTGACATGAATATTCCATGGAAATTTCGTCAAATACAAATGAAAGCACGGAAAGGGTGGAGGATGTCGAATGTGGGAAAACCAATCGAGAAGTGGAAGAGCAAAAGTTTACCGCGGGGTACGAAAGTGCTCGAAGATTGACGGAAGGAGAGCAAATTCGAGAGGGTGGATTTCCTGACAGTATTTCGGAAAAATATAAACCATCGAGAGATACATAAGCCGCTGGAGAAATAATCCCCCAACTTTCGAAGGGAGTACGAGGTAATCGTAAAATCTGAAAGCCTCACGAATCGACCTCCTCGTGGAATAAGTAACTGCACTAAAACGCTGAAAATTTTCCATCGCTTTAACGTCTTCCTCTATCATCATTAAAAACTTGCTACTTCGTATTATCTCGCTTTTTCGCCAACGCAAGGAATACCATTGCATAGAAAGTGCAGCGGGAATTTTACGAACGAATAAACGCTAAAAGACTATTTGTTGTAAATGATTAAAATAACAATTGCCATGTTACCATGTAACTCACTTCTCTGGAATATTGATGCGAATGTAATCGTACCGACAAATGAATACAACTTACAGAACGCAGCTTTTAATCAGTGCAGTTTAATTAAGGTAACGCGAAACGAAACCACTTAAGAAAGAGGAGTACTCGTTACTCGAGGAACGATTTCAAAGAAAGGAAATTACAAAAGGAGGAAAACCGTTCGTTATTCGACGTCGGAGAAAGCCACAAGACGTTCTTAGCAGGAGAAAGGTTGAAATTAATTCTTTACCTATGCAACTGTTATTCCATATCTTCGTAAGAAAAGTGCAGAAAAGAAGATGCCCATCGTGGAAGATATATTGGAAGAAATCAATTTATACAGTAAATTCTGAAAAAGAAAACTATCGATACCATTAGGTTTATTTAAATTCCTAGGACTTCTTTGTACTAAATTTCCCTCTTCCATTTTCTTACGACATAGAATTGGCGTTAAATTGGTATTTTCCCGAAACGACAACGTGTTATAATGGCATGCGCCTTGTCGAAGTGCACTTCAATCTCTCGGAAGAGCGCTACCCTCCTCACAGTTCTCCACACTAATCATCGTGCCTCTGAAGTCTTTGCTACCATTGCTAAAACGCTGCCGGTGACAGCGTTTAATATTGTCAAAAGGGTAGAACAGAAAAAAAGAACAAACCAATTAACGCCATGCACCCTCGTTCACCTCCTTCATCCACCCCCTTCTTTGTACTCTCTGATTTTCTTCCTTCACCTTCTCCTCTCCCTCTCTCTCTTTCTCTTCATTACAAACGCAATATGGCGTTTTGATTGTCACTCCCTCGAACCGTCAATGCGTTATAACAACACGTGCACGCCTTCAAGTGCACTCGAACCTCTTGGATGAGCACTAATCCACCCACGCGCTTTTGCACACTAATCACCGTCACCTCTCAAGTCTGCAACTGTTCCAAGTGCCGAGCAACATCGAACTTTCGACCCTTCAACATCCCTGATATCGTAGAAACACTTTCACCCCGCAGGGAAAAATTGGCCTTTCACGACCCTTTATGTTTTACGAGATCTCGAGATCTTGCAACTTTTCGTTGCACGAAAATCGTGGAAAAGCCTCGGTGAAGTTCGTGGAAAGTAAATCCTATGCGGCATGCATTTCACCGGGAATTTCGCTTCTTCGTGGTGGAAAAGGGTGATTGCGTTTACGAACCCGTCACTTCGGAGACAAAAGTGAAGTCACGTAGAAAAGGGATATTTTACGTGCCGCTGATGTCTGTTGAGGTTTATGGGGGTGGAGTGTTCGTTCGATGTTAAAATGTTAATTGAAGAAGAGTAGCGAGGCAGAAGTTTTTCCTGTTTCGATTTCTATTATTCCGTGGTGGAAATTTTTAACGATGTTGCTCGAATTTATTTATCTTTGATTGAAATAAATGAGATTTTTAATTGGTGCTTTTTATGTCGATTGTGAATTTTAATTGTTAAATATTGAGCGACTCTTTTAATGTGAAAAATGTGTATGAAAAGCGGAGGATGTTTAAATATTCTTGTCAACATTTTTAAATAAAACATTCATGATACGATGTTTGAAACATCAGCTGAATTGTAAGGTCAGCTTCCAAACCAAAGAATATCGTATTCCTGCAGTATTAAAATTGCAGTCTGCGATGCATAACACATAACGTAAACTGAATCGCTGCTGAGAATGATATCGGATTTCACTTTCTGAAAATTGTTCCCACCTTTTATCGTATAAAAAAGATATAACACGAGTTGCTCGGAAAGCAGTTTCTACTCTGCAATTCCCACCTTTCCATTGGGATGAAAAATTTGCAAACAATCTGCATTGTTTTTCTCTTATTTTATAAATCAATGCGAAAGTCTTTCATAATGTAAGTAATTTTCAATTGTTACCATTGACTCTTGAGTGCCTCGATAAATTTACCTCCGAATTTAAATTTGGCTCCGCAAAATGTATGCGATTTCAACCCCTCGACTCGCTCGAACGAAATATCTCGGATATTTCGCTATATGAAAATCGACCGTAGGAAAACAAAGTCGTTTACACACGTTACGCTGGATATATCACCGGCTTCGTTTTATTTATCGGCAATCATAAATTTAATATCTGATATTAATCGCCCCGTAATTTTTCCTCTTTACTTAAACATCTCTCTGCGAGTGCACATTTCAGTCGTGTATTCGCAGAATACAGGAATATAAATCAATTTCCGAGGCAACGGTGAAAATCGAGTGAACCCTCTATAGCTCCAAATTTGAGTAAAATTATGATTTGCAAATTTTAAAAAAATTATTCAAAGGTACAGAAACACAGATGTATCTTATTTTATCTCAATCTCAGTAACACTAAAACTACCAACTGGATTACCATTTTTTCGAAAACTTCCCCAAATTGATAGGGGACCGAAGCAATAAATATTTCACTTTTACCCTATAAAACCTAAATTACTTAATCGATCATCCCTTTGACCTCTTAATTTCTCTTTTCCCAAAGTTCTTATTCGGTATATTAAAATATAAAAACTATTGGGTTGGCAAGAAAGTAATTTCGGTTTTCGTCGATAGCTAATCTTACGTTTGTTTTGAAGGACTTCTGACAATGTTGTCATTTTTTGCTTCTGAAAATTGAAAGTTGTCTCTTTTGGCAGGATTTAGAAACAAATTGCGCTTCATTTTGTTTGCAATTGTTAGTTTAGCGTGAATTTTAATTGTGGAGTGCAAAAACGAACATTTTCGACATATTTTAATTTGTCATTACTTTTTTATACAAACCACATCGAAAGCTGAATTGTATCAGAAATAAGTTATGCTGTCAATTTGGTGGGATTGCAAAGGTGTTGTGTACTTCGAGCTGCTTTCGAAGAACCAAACGATTAATTCAAATGTTTAGCCTAGAATCGCATCTGGTTCAGTTTTTTGCTGATAAAGACCAAAATTTCTATGAGAGCGGAATCATAAATTGGTCTAAAAGATGGCAAAAGGCAATCGAACAGAATGGAAAATGTATATTAAAGTTCATTCTTTGTTAAAAAAAAAGTTGAGTTTCATTTCATATTACAAAACCGAAATTACTTTCTTGCCAACCCAATACAAAGCCGATAATTTTAGTGTTACGAATCATAGAAGATGAAGTCTTGGTCTCCCAATTACGAGTTCAAATCTTCCTCACCTCTGTGAGATTCCTCTGAATCAATTAGATTTGACTAATGAATTCACCTCAAATTACAAGTCCCAGATAAAATCATCACAGCAGTTGAAAATATAAAAAAAGAGGAGACCCATCTCGTCGAAATTAAATTCTTCCTGTGCACGTTAATGACGGCACTTTAACCGAGTTACAAGTTGCAATTACATCGACGAAGATATCCTCTCTAACAGTAAAGCGATTTTCAATCTTTCAGTTCCGCAGCCGTACCGGATTGAAACGAATCCGCGACTTTCGAATCCCCCAAACGAACAACTCCTCGCAATTCCATTGTTGCGGAAACGTTTATTCCGATAAAGGCCCCGTCGTTAATTTTCAAGGGAAAAGTGGATTCGCTTCTCTGATTACTTCCGCCAAGTACAAGCGATCCGATGCCAATGAATTGAATATTAAATCCTTCAGGGCGCGTTTCCGTTGCATCCAATATTTCCTGAAGTTATATCCGTATTATCGACGATCCGATAATAAACTGTATCACTGCGTAACGATTGTCCGACGTCGTCTGTGCACGAAATTATTGACGATTGGAAAATTCGCCGTTAAGGGCTGCCTGGCAATCGGATTGTCATCGATGCACGTTCATATCGGAGCGAAGAAGGCTTTGGGATATTGAGCATCGATTTATAGAAAAATGTACAATTTAACGCTATCGGTATCACTGGAACGTACTATGTAATCCAGAGAAATTTATTGAAACTAATGTTCATAAAAAATTCATTTGATGTCCCAATTTCGGAATACCACTTTACGCCCATTTTATGTGAACTTCAAAAAAATTGTATGTTGATCGAACTGAAGTTTCTAATACGAACATCTTATTTAACCCTTTGCCCTACAATAACGAGTGGCATTCGTGATGCGATAAATGGGATAGGAAATATTAAAGTTTGTCAAAAGTTATGGAATTGAAAATATTAATGAGACGCAACGCGATAAAATTATTTGTATAATACTAATATTACGTTAAATTGTACGATATATCAAGAATTACTGATCAATTTTTATTTTAGCAATTTAAAGCTGAGTTATTGCAGATGCAATTAAAAAATAAGTCGTAGGGCAAGTGGTTAAAAGTAATTTCTGATTTACTGTAAAAACGATGCCAAAATTATTAAGATTTAGGAAGTATTGGCAATTAGGTGCTGTCGCTGGTATTTTTAAAATTTGAGAAATATTCTGAAGATTTTGAACGTTTGAAGGTAGCAAATGGTAGGGAGGTATGCACTTTGTTTAAAAGTGTAATTGGAGAAGTTGAAGCTGTTTCGGGACTAGACTTGGAAATTATAGTTATTAGAGTTGGAGAAAGTGCTGTAGTATTCTTGAGAGAAATGAATCTTACATTTCGAATGGATACAGTGCCGAAATTCAAAAAATAATATTAAAGTTACTTTACCTATTATCTATTCCTTCTATCGCCCTTCCCTCATTATCCATCATATCATTAACCCCTTGCCCTACGATTTCTCTTGTGACTGCCTCCACAATAATTGACAATTAAATTGCTAAAATAATAATACGTTAGTGATTCCTGATATATTTTGCAGTGTAACGCAATATTAATAATATAGAAATCATTTTATCGTGTCGTGTTCCACTGATATTTTCAATTTTACAATTTTTGAGAGGCTCCAAAATTTCCTGTTCTATCAACCGCATAACAAGTGTCACTCGTTGTAGGGCAAAGGGTTAACACTAATCGTGTAAAATAATGATAATATTTTTCTGAAAGATGCGCAACACATTGTCAGTTTAATATTAGAAAGAACACAGAAAACAGGCTTTACTTAGTAATTTAATAAATTACAAATTTTCATTCCGTAGAACCGGTAGTTTGACCGCGCAAGTGTTAACTATCGATCAATATATGATATAGGAATCGAGATTCGAAATTATGCATGAATCTGGAATCACATGCGATGAAATTGTAATCGCAATCTGGTCAACGATATTATCACCCGAGGCCCTAACAACTAGCTCATCTGAATCCATTGAGATTACCTAATTTCCATAGATAAGTCTGAAAAAATTTGTTAACACTAACCAGTACGTTACGTGTACCTTTTCTTTTCGGATTCCGTCATTCGATTGGTTATAAAATAATGATAATATTTTCCCGAAAGATACGCAGCACATTGTCAATTTAATATTAGAAAAAACGAAGAAACAGCCTTTACTTAGTAATTCCAAAACTTTGCTAATTTTCGACCGGCTAAATTACGAATTTTTGTCTGGTTGTAGAATAATAATAATATTTGTCCGAAAGATATGAAGAACATTGTCAATTGGAATCATCGAAAAAACAGCTTTTAGTTAATAACACAAAAAATGTCAGATTTTCATTCCGTTGAACCGGTCATTTGACCGCGTATGATAAATTAGTACTAATTCGAGAGTTTGAAGTACATTAAGAAAGGAATCAGCAAAAAATCCCAATTACCAAAGGACACGTTCAAACTTCGTCTGTCTTCATTTTATCGTGACTTTTTTCTCGATTTACGAGTTGCGAGGTAATTGCGCACAGAAAAACACTATCGACGAGGTAATCCTGAGTTTGCTCATAAATTCTTATCAGACGTTGACTCGGAGTTCTCCGTCGAAAGCGCGTTGATATAGGACGCGAAACTTTCTGCAGCTTCGAGGATTGCTTACAGAGTGACAAAACTGTTGCGCCTAGTTTGAGCGCCATAAAAGGATGTTATAAACTGATATTACGGCATCATATTGTTGGCACTGGCGTTCAGAACAGGGGGAGAAAGTTGAGATTGCTACAATAATTCAACCTGGATACGATGCTGCAAAATGCGAAATTTTAAATTAAGATTCTACTGGCAGATAAACGTTTTTATACATTCGGCGGCTGTGAAATGTTTTGTCATTTTTTAACATTTAGACAGTTACATAATTGTCTAGCAGAGCAAGCAGTAGTTTTAAACGAAAAAGTCAAAAAGGTACGTTTTGAATCCGTCAGAAATGTTTTGTAATTTTTTAACATTTAGATAGATAATCGTCAAGCAGAGTAAGCAGTAGTTTTAAATGAAAGAATCAAAAAGATACGTTTTGAATCTGTCAGAAATGTTTTGTAATTTTTTAACATTTAGATAGGTAATCGTCAAGCAGAGTAAGCAGTAGTTTTAAATGAAAAAGTCAAAAAGATACGTTTTGAATCTGCCAGAAATGTTTTGTAATTTTTTAAAATTTAGATAGTTAGATAATCGTCTGCCAGAGTAAGCAGTAATGTTAAATGAAAAAGTCAAAAAGATACGAAGAGTCGTTTGAGAAATTGGCTGAAAAATTTACGAAACGAGAGAATCGAAATTTAAAGTAGCATGTTTCAGAGAATTTTTTTTCAGGAAAACGATGCAACGACACCACGAAATGTATTAAGGCCGAGAAGAGGGCAGAATAGACTATGTCGAATCGATTCGTCATATATCGCAGTAGAATTCGCAACACGTCGTGGCCTTAATTGCAAATTAGCAGGGAACCGATATTGCCTTGGCCACTCGCCAAGCATCGACTGCAAAGACAAAATGATAAAGGGGCGAGGTCGTAAAGGACTTTTCCAAAAATCGACGGCTATGTCGACAAAACCCATTTATCGGATCAAAGCTTCCGACGCTCTTTACAATTTCCGTTATACAGCTGATTTTACTTTACTTTTATCTATCAATTTCAGCTCGTTAACGAAACGTATTTAAGCAACAAATATCATTCGCAATTACAGAAGATAAATTACAGATTGTATGGCGCTAAAAAATTATATTTTGAACTTTCAGAATTTTTTGCTTTTTAACCGTAAATGTTATTGAAGTTTTTTTTTGCATAAAATGATTCTACAAACGCTCCCAAATATGACGATGCATATCACTTTAATGTTATACACATTTAAACCTGTTTGAACAATGGTCAAAGGGGAACCGACGCCTAAAATGTCTCAACTTTGAGGATATTTTTCTATCTATCTTAAAAACTAGACGCCCAGGAGGAATTCTAATAGAAGGAGGTGATAGAGAAGACATTCTTTTTGAGGAAACTATAATTGAAAGTTGCAACACAAGTTTTGCTTCCGGCTGAGAAATTAAAATAGCTCCGCAAGACACAAGGTACTGTTGTGCCAGTGATTCTCAGAGCAACCGTTACACCCGCTCTAGTATTGTATGTAGTTTGCAGTACTGACAAATGCACTTATTGTTTGTGAGTTGCTCTCTGACTAGCATTATTGACGTGAAACAACTCATAAACAATAAATGTACTTGTAAAGCAAGCTTACAATATATCATAATACTAGCGCGGGTGAAACGATTGCGCTGAGAATCACTGGCACAGTACCTTATGTCTTGCGGAGCTATTTTAATTTCTCAGCCGAAAACAAAACTTGTGTTGCAACTTTCAATTATGGTTTCCGCAAGAAAAATGTCTGGCTTATCGTATTCTTCTACTAGAAGTCCACCTGGGCGTGTAGTTTTTAAGATAGATAGGAAAATATTCACAAAAGTTAGGGCGTTTTGGGCGTCGTTTTTCCTTTGACCATTGACGAAACACGTTTAAATGTTTGTAACATTAAAGTAACATGCATCGTTATGGTTAAAATGCAGAAAATTCTGATAGTTGAAAATTTAATTCCTTTCTCAAAACTGATTTTCTCAAAGATGGAGTCTAATGGAGGAAAACGGCCTCCATATTCGTGTTCAGCTCCACAAAATATATAACAATCAGCATAAATATTCATTGGGCGAAAAATCATGTTGACCAGTGTTATAGAAAATTTAATAATTCGCAACTTGAAAAATAATGCAACAATTGCTATTTCTACCGCAAGAATAACCTCGTAAAGTATCCGCGAAAAATCTTAATAAAGACAAAAACGAACTTTCCACAGAGAATATGGTAATCCGAGATTCAGATCGAATTTGTTTCAGCAATCCGAATTGCTAGGATAATACACCCGTATTGGAAACAGCCGTCCGATATGAAGTGACAGCGAGGCGTCCAAAGCGAGTCAGCATCGGCGCTGATGAATTGATTACTAATCAACACCGACAAACAATTACAGACTCTTTCCAACGTCTGTTCGTCCCGGTACTCCAATAAGAGTATCTAAAAATACACGAAGCAAATTAATCTGACAATTCATCGACATGGAAGCACATAAATAACCTGATTGTTCGCGTTCATCGAGTCCCGATGATAAACCGGTGAAACGCTAGTGGAGTTCGTTAATTTGGATAATGAGGTCGATAAACTTAATAAGATTAATCATTTATCCACGATCTAATTGCACCTCCTGCCATGTCGTCCGCTAGGGTTTCATCGTGAAATTCATCAATTTCAGGTCACCGAGTTAATTAGATCGGTAGAAATGAAATTTCTTCCGGCGATGGTAATTATCTCGCTCGATGTGTCAAAGGTATCCGTGAGATTCCCTTTGCCGCCGATTTCTGACCTTCGACGTCGCATGCTCTCATGGACGATGATGTCAGCCTAATAGGAGCAAAGTAAAAGAGGTATATTAACCAAGGAAAGCAAAATGACCCACAGACCATCGGTTAAATGTTGACAGCCAACAAGCATCGTCCGAGGATCGAGTGATATTTGACAACGATTAACGGAGCCACATTGACGGATTCATTAATCATGAGCTTTACAGTTGACTTATCGACTACGAGCGACATTGACGCAACGCGTCACATAACTCGCTGATGATTAACACGTCCCTCGATGCTCGAATATCGAGGGTTCATTTTTTGGGGGAATTTTTAGAAACTACATTTTTCGTGAGCCTCCATAACATGATGTAATGCATAAACGAATCTGTGAAAAATTGCTGGTTGTAATTTGAGAAGAGCGATTTGTATTTTATTTTTGACGAAAGGAGAATCCTTCTTTTAACTTTGTGTCGCATGACTTCTTTTTGTGACTGTCTTCGTTAATAAATTAGAATTCAATTGGTAAAATAAAAATTGGTCAGTGTTTCTTGATATATTGTATAATTTAACGTAATATTAATGTTATAGAAGTAATTTTACCGTGTCGGGTACTGATATCTTCAATTTGATAATTTTTGCAAAAGTTGAAATGAGAAGAGCGATTTGTATTTTATTTTTGACGAAAGGAGAATCCTTCTTTTAACTTTGTACCGCATGACTTCTTTTTGTGACTGTCTCCGTTAATAAATCAGAATTAAATTGGTGAAATAAAAATTGGTCAGTTTCTTGATATATCGTATAATTTAACGTAATATTAATGTTATAGAAGTACTTTTATCGTGTCGAGTCTCACTGATATCTTCAATTTGATTTTTGCAAAAGTTGAAAATTTTCTGCCTAATTTACCGCATCACGAGTGTCACTAGTTATTGTAAGCAAATGGTTAACGAGAAACAGTTCAAATTATAGGTCTCAATGTGTAGCTTACGATTTGGTAATTTTTAAACATAAACCCCGATGTGTTTTAACAAATAATATAATTGGGATCTTGAAAATTCTCGGATCGCCCTATGGTAAGATGAAAGTTAATAATGCCTTTTTTAACAAATATCAATCAAATGTTAAGTTGTTCAATAGTCTACTTTATTTCCACGCGGAGAGGAAAGTATCTCCCATCGACATCAAATTCGATGCGAATTCCGAGATGCTTCGGGACGACGGATTTCCAAGTCGGGATGAAAAATCCATCAGCGACTTTGCTGTTCTTCGGGACACAGCCTTCGTGTTTCTACCTTTCCCGTGACGTGAACTTCGATAAAAGAATTCCTTACCCCGTGCGCCGTTTCTTCTCCATTTTGAAACCAAGTCATGCAGACCGTCCTTCCACGTGACACGTATTGCCGTCACGAGTTTCAACGTTAATACACGCGAAAGACGAAATATCTCGTCCTCGCGAAACCAAGGGACGAGCAAACATCGCGGCAACCCTCGCAGAAAATGGCCATTTTACGACAACTCTCGAATCCCGTATTATTTGCTCGGTGGACCCGGGTTTAGTACTTCTTGACGAGCTAAAAATTACGTCGGAGAAAGTTACACTTGGCGGTGGAGGAACGACTTCTCTTTTTTTCTCTTTCTTTTTTTATCTTTGGTACATTTGCGCATTCGAACGAAGAACGGGGAAATTGCGTGGAATCGATCGTTTTCGGCGAATTGTTGAATTCGTTCCGTTTAATTAATTTCTCATGGATAGGTAATTCTCGTTTTGGAGAATTCGAGTTAAAATGGAAATGCTGAAAATTCACTGGTGTTATTTTATATAAAGATATTCATATTGCGTGGGTTGCGCGTTTTAGTCGCAGATATTTCATCATGTTTTTTGCAATTTGAAATTGTATGGATGACAGGGGAATAATTTTCTATTACAGTACGTCTTTCGAAGAAGGAAGACGTTAACGAGGAAAAATAATTAATCCCGTAATTTATCGTGAAATGTAATTCGTATTACTTTACGCAGATTAATTTTAATTCGCCCTATTATTCTTGATTTTTATCCTCGCAAAAGGAGAGCCCTGAACGAGATATAAAATTTACCCTCGAAATATGAAAGCTTCGTTCAACGAGCCGTCGTAATTTAATAAAGCTGAAACACTTCAAAAATTATTATTCGTTACATTCCAAAGATTCAGAAACTGTACTTTTTTCAAGATTATGTTAAATATACGCCACGACTCAGCGTTATCCCTCCTCTCTTGAAAATCTCTAACAAACTCTCCAATCTTCAAAAAAAGTTAAACCAAACACGCCAAGAATTTTCCCCTGTTCTTTAAGACATTTCACATTATAATAAGCATAAAAAAGAAAACACAAAATTAACGAGATCTTGGAATAATAATCTCTTCATCGATTACTCTTCGTCTTTTTCACCTTAATTAATTACCAACAGTTACAATGTGATTTTTTTCCAGAAATTCTTTGACTTCTACAAACTTTGTTTCATCATCGTTGAAATTTCGATCAATGCACTTTGATCGAAGAAAACAAAGTGTTAAGTATATCATCATAAATGAGGACAGTTTGTCATAATTTGTAGCTCAATTTGTCCACTTTACGACCTCAGTTTGCCATTTCACGAACAAGCCACATTAAACGATGCTTCCATCTAATTCGTGTCACCGAAACGAATTTCTGCGTTTCCCTCATAAAAGTAAAGTCGTCGCGGTGCGTCCCATGGTCGACGAGTGCGTTATGGCTCCATTTGCGTCGTCCCAATCCGCTTAACTTCTTTCTTTTCTCCCCTGCCTTCTGCCTTTGTGTTCTTCTTTGTATCGGCGTACCTTCTACGTCGTACCTTCGCTATGCTCAGCTCTGGCAAACTTTTGCTTCGAATTTATTGCGATACTTGAAAGTCCTTCGTAGTCTTTTTCACTTCTCTCTTGACTTCGCCTTTCGTTGCAAATTTTTCTTGACGTACGATCTTTGATATTTTTACCGGAAGGAATAAGTCTCTGTTGTATCAATATCCTCTTATGCGCTTTTTTATAATTATGAGAAGCCTTCTGTACTTGGGTTAATTACGAGCCAATTACATTACGTGCGGTCACTTGAAATGGAGTTCAGCTGGTATCAAACAGGAGTCGATATTAACTTTACGTGATTCATACGACGAACGAATCCCTTTGTGACAAAGTGATCTGCATTTCTGCGATACTCGATGTCGTTGATTTAATTAACTGCATTTTCTTCGAGTTACTATCAAATTTCCGATGGTTAAACAATTAATAAAAATGTCTCTAAAATTCTCCTTAACCCATTCGTGACGAGGATTTTTTTCGAACAGGGAACCCAGGAGCTTTATATTGCTAATTTTTAATAAAGAAAGCTTGTTTGCTATGAAAATAATCCAATTCGTAAGTGAATTCGCATAAATAAGATGATTGCACACCGTGTGTGCAGCTCGCTCCTCAGAAAGTTTGTTATTGCGAGGAGCGGATTGAACACCATGTGTGCAATGTGAGGTAAAATAAAAATACATCATTAAAATTGATAAACATTTGTTTGAAAAATAGTTAGATAATATCAGTTGAGTAATGAAGAGCATAATACAAACAAGAAATACATTTTAAAAAAAATGTCTAAATGTAATAGTAATGTAACTCAGTAACATATACTTATTGTAAAGTAATTATATATTAGAAGGCGATACTATTGCTGTTAGTGATAGATTTGAAAAATGGCATTAGATATATGGGTTCCTGCATTGATATTTTCTAAAAATGTCGCTTTCGGAAATCCAAACAAAATGTTTTGTTTTTTTGGGTCTGCATGAAAACCAATGCCAGATTATGTCTTTCTATACTTTACAGATACTATTGATTAAAAAAAAATTATTTCGACGACTACTTTACTCAGAATAACTGATAATTGCTCAGCCTTACTATTGCACACGGTGTGCAACTCGTCTTTTAGCCTCCTAAATCAATTGCACACACCGTGTGCAACTCGTCACGAATGGGTTAACCAGTTAACTGTGTTCGACGTGTATACACGTCAATCCAAAGCTCTATTGCGGTAACCTTTTTAATACTGAATTGTAATTTTTTTATCGAATAAAAATGTAGTCCTTCCACGTTTTGTTTTCCTTTTTTCGTGAAATTTATAATAGGAGCATTTCCCCTGCGTTCGACGTGTATACAAGTTTTTGATTTTAATTCCGCAGCCCGTGAGGGATTTTTAAAATTAAACTCCACAGTTAACTGGTTAAAAGGACTTTCCAAAAATTAACAATTTCACCTGTCTCCTATTACTGACACAAAGATCTCTCAAAATTAATTTCAGCCAGGACAACTTTCCAAAGAAACTTCCCACTCCTTCCACTTATTAACATTAAATCTACCAAAAATTAATTGAATATATTTAAAGTTTTCAAATAAATACGTTAAAAGAAAAGAAATGAAAGTGGCAAGACACTTAATTGGTACAATCGCTCACAGTCTACAAGATAGACGTTGAACATTGAAAAGGAAGCGGTAAAAGAAATTTCAAGAATTCAAGAAACAAGTCATTTTGATCACCTTGACAAACCTAGCTTTAACCCTTTGCCCTACGATAACAGCTGGCACTCGTGATGCGGTAAATGGAATATGAAAATTTTCACGTTTTGCAAAACTTATCAAATTGAAAATATCAATGAGATGCGATGTGATAAAATTATTTCTATAATATTAATGTCACATTAAATTATACGATATGTCAGGAATCACCGATCAATTTTTATTTTAGCAATTCAATTCTGAATGACTGCGGAGGCACTCACAAAAGAAATCGTACGGGAAGGAGTTAACCCTAACCGTACCGGCACTTTAATCCTACTTATTCTCAGCTTAACAGATCTTCCAATCTGTTACGAAATAACGTTAATATCTTTCCGAAAGAAATGCAAAAGATTGTTAACTTAAAACAGGAAACGACGTAGAAAACATCCTTTTGTTAATAATACAGAAAATTACATATTTTCATTCCACTGAACCGGTTATTCGACCGCGCTTGGTACAGTTACTGTTAAGTAATAATGTAAAAGATATTTGTCAGAGGTGATGTCGGAGGATTTCAACTCTGACCCGCTGTTTGCAAATCCGAGTCTGTAACTCCTTAGGCATCTGACGACTCATTTAATTCCTTTGTTACGTGATCCAGTCAGTGTAATTGTAAGTACTTAGAAAAGCGAAGCTCAAACGAATTGTAGAAGCGAAGGGATTAAAACAACGGAAACACTGTCGTGAAATTAATGAAAGACCCACGTAACTTCCATCGCCGGCTAATATCTCAAACGACGATTTACTTTTCGGTTCCCGCTGATCGTCGTCGGATTCCATTAGCTTACACCTGCTGCGTTTAATTTCATTTCCGAAGGTCCCGAGTGGATTGCTTCGCAAGTGGGCTCCTTTACAATCTTCCGGTGATACTTCCGAGATTGGCAAGTTGTTCTCCATTAAGGGCAAGTAACGAGACAAATCCCAGCGTCCGATGTCCTTGTTTGAACAGGCCTCGGTGTCGTTCACGAGACGACAAAATGAAGACCTCGCGCCAACGACTTTCCCCTGCTGCTTCTATTTTCGCTTTGACCTTTGTTCATGATAGAAGCCGACCAAGAAGATTTCTTGATACGTGGGTAAAGATAGGCGAACGTGGGAGGGATGATTTAATTGTCGGTGGAATTATGGGTTCGTAGGTGAAGACTCGAACAGTGGAATTATGGAAATTGTGTTATGTGGACTGCGGTAGCAATGCACATTAGGGATGGGATTCTTCAATGGTGGAATGAAACTGGAGTTGCTTGTTGGAGGATATTTGTCTTCTGTGATATTTCAGATGGTAATTATGACAGTGGTTGAAGTGATTCATGATGGAATTTTTCTATTTAATGGTTTTACTTATTTAAAGATATAATAATTTTAAGCTGGTTTAAATATTAGGTGCTTGCATGTATTTTGATCAGTGGCATCTATTGGTAAACATGCGAAGTACCTACATGAAAGGCAATTGTTTTGAGGTTTGCTAATGTACTATTGCGTCATTGTTATCATTTCGAAAGTTTTCCATTCAGTATTATTGAGTTATTCAGTGTATAAAGACATCTATCATGGAACGCTCCAAGTTGCATTTTCGACATTCATTGCTTTTTTTGTTTGATTTGAAGAAATCTGCTGCCGAAGCCCATCAGACACTTTTAGAAACTTATGGTGATGCTGCTCCGTCATATCCCAATTGTCGGTTTTGGTTTCAACGATTTAAGAGTGGTGATTTCGGCGTCAAAAATCATTCGAGGACAATCAATTGCAAGACTTATTGGACGAAGACCCTGCTCAAACTCTCAAAGAACTTTCAGACAGCTTAGGAGTTATATTGTATCAATTTTTCTCAATAAATGCCTTTTAAAGTGAAAAAAATGATAAAAATATATAATATATATTTTATATATATTATTTCACTTCTATTATAATATAAATATATAATATAAGTGAAATAAGAATTTAAAATAACGAATGGTCTGCTCTGTGCGGCTGTGACTTTGGAACTGAGGACGAAGTTCTACAGCACGAGGAGCGGCTCTGCTTTCGTATAAACAAATCTTAACACATTGCTGACCGCTCACGAGTTAACTCGTGTTTTCATGCCCAAACGTTGTTGACCGGTCACGAGATAACTCGTTTTCGTACTAGCATTAGCTATTTCAATTTCACTACATCAATAAAATTCCTAAGATATATAATATTTATAAACTATAATATACAGCAGATATATACAAAATTCCATTTAAATTCATTATGTATAAATAAAGTATACTGAAGTGTATCTAGATTCTTTCAATTTCATACTCGATTATGGAAAAAATAGCCGGTGACACGAGTTAACTTGTACGTCAAATTGCCGGTCAACAATGTGTTAACACTAAACCTACCATGGGCGGTCAAATGACTGCTTTCTGATTTTTTCTAAAAACTCCCCAAATTGATTGGGGAAAACAAAAATTACTTAACTGATCATCTTTTTCACCTTTTCAAATCTTTTTTCCAAAGTACTTATTTCATATATTTCAATATAACAGATATAAAGCCGGTAGATTTAGTGTTAAAGCCGCCGCTATCGCTTCCTCATACAGCCGTCGAGCGTTACATCGTTGCACTCCAACAATTCAGCTTTCCTTTGCTGGTCAAAGTCATTTATTCTTTGTTTCGAGACTTGTGGACTTTCGTTTCGGAGTGTGCATTGAGTTTTGTGTAATGAGACGGTTATGAACATTATAAAACTATTTAATTTTGCACAATTCCTACAAAATAGTTTCACAGTATTGTAATGTATAATTCGTGGAATAAAAAATGTGCGATATATTAAATTTTTTAATTTTGTCGTACTCCTGATGATCCCGAACTTTTCAAACACTAACATTTTTTGTAAAATTCAGCAAATCCAGCAGTTCAAATTCCAGGAATAAGCAAGCAATATCATTTTTTCCAATTTACATTCTCCTTTGAAAACAGTAAATGGAATTCGAAAAATCCAGATGCATACAAATTGAACGAATTCTTCCGCTGCATCGCCAGTTATGCAATCGCTCGGAAAATATCGAAAAACTTCCAAGCCTATGTTTTTTGTTAGGAATTCGAAAAACGCCTTAACGTTATTACTGCAAAATATAAATTCTTCGTTGAATTCACGTTAAAAGCTCTATAATTCCGATTCGCGATATTACAAATTCCTCTTTTTAATACGAAAAAGAAGACAGGTTCGCCCGAGTAAAGAAAAATTGTTGAAATGACGCAATGCAACGGAACAAATCCCTCATCGTTTCATCGACACTGTCGCCGGAAGGACATTCAAGCAAGACTTCTATTTCACCATAAAGATTCCCCGCTCGCATTTATGAGATCTTCTTCGCTGCCACTTGCCAGTCCTTCGATTTATCACTCTTCACGTCACTCGTGATTTTATGGGAGTCTTTCTACGGCGAAGAGGATTTCCGACAAATTTCGAAAGAAACAGCATGTACTACCCTACTCGCAATTCCAATTTATTTCCTCGGCTTCGTTCCACGAGAGGGAATACAAAGGGGCTCTGGCAAAGTAAAGTTACTGGCTCTTAGTTAATCGATTTACTACCATGGATCGCTTCAAGACTTTAGAGAGAGCCTTGTGCCAATTATTTTTTCACAGTTCAATCGCGCAGACACGCGATCATATATTTATTGAATTTGTTTTAATGATTTTCGGGATGTTAATTATTTTTGTGGATATACTGATTGTGTTAATTATTTTCACATACCTGAACAGGTTTGCCATGTGATCGTATGGATTTGATTTGATAATTTTTTGTGAGTCAATTTTCAAATTTTACCTCGTTTCAAATATAAAATTAATTGGATTAATTATGGAATTTTTTTTATTATTAATTATGTGACTTGTGTAGTTATGGAAATTCCAGCGCACGTGTTATTCCGAGTGCAGGAGATATGACGCGGTAAAAAATGGTAAAATCAGCATCAACGTATTTTTCAATAACTCAACAATTTTAATTCTATTCTGCTCGCATCCCGAGTGTATTCTCTGCCCGAGGCGAAATTCGCTTCACTCGGGGTTTCAATGAATTGTGCGATGCGGCAGAAAAGAGATAATTATTACAACGTATTTCCTCCGAGCATCGTTTTCATTCTTCCTGATTTTACGTTCCAATTCCCGTAACTTCGACCTATTACAGAATTCTTAACGAAGAAGTACAATTTTGTAGAAAAATGCAGACGATGTAAAAGAAAGTAAAAATCTTTAACGTTAAATATTGACTTTCTCAACTTTTCTGCTAATAGATGTCACGATACAAAGTCGACTTCGATACGCGAATAAACCAAATAGATATGTATCTACCATAAAAGGAATTCCCCCTTCGAAATGCGGCGAACATCGAAATGGCTGGCGTTGATCTAAAGTTACTCACGTATCGTGAGAGAGGGTGGCAACTTCGAAGGACCATATTCTTTGATTAGACTCCCCCCTTGAAAGGGCGAGCCAATTCGAGCCACCCAACTTGGCCCTTCGATTCGATAAGACGGATTACTCCGACGTTCGAAGGAATTCTGTGATACGATTGCGGTAGTCGTTGACTTTCGAATAAGGGACCGCAATGACCCTTCGTTTTTGCACTAACTATTTGTGACTTTAACTGTTACGATTACTCTCTCTTTTACTACGTATTTTTCACTTTAATCCCTTGTCCTACGATTTCTATTTTGAATATCTGTGCAGTAAGTCAGAATTAATTAGTAAAAACCAAAATTTTTCTCTAATTATTTATATTTCGTATAATTGAAGGCAATATTAATAGTATAGAAATAATTTGATTGTCTCGTGATCGGCGGATGTTTTCAATTTAATAGTTTTTGGAAAATTTTTAAATTTCCTGTTTCAGTTGTCGCAATGCGAGTGTCACGCGTTATTGTAAGCTAAGGGGTTAACTGTCATGGTAATTTTGCATAGAAGTTACAATTTTTAATTGGTTTGCAATTACCGAGGCTATGATGTATTAAATGATAATTTAGGGAAAATATTGCTGAGGTAACGAGGATTTGAATTCGGACACGGTGATTTCTAGTCGAGGATCTAACTATATTCACCATAGCCTCCATACAATTAATTTTATTGTTAATTGCTGCTGTGATGGAGGACAAAAAAGTTCAAGCATCTCAACAAGAAGAATAAATCACTTAAATTAGCTACAATTGCTGGGAACTTTCGTTTAAATCATATAATTTTAAATGAATTTCCGAAACAAATCCCTCTCGAGCTCGCTAAGTATCATAACTTCTAAATCTTCAAATTTTATATCTCTTACATTTAAGCATATCAAATAAGTACTTTGGAAAACGAAAGGTGGAAAAGGCGGTCAATTAAGTAATTTAAATTTTACAAACCCGAAGTGGAATATTCATTGCATGGCTCCCCTATCAGTTTGATGAATTTTTCGAAAAATTTGGTAGTTTTGCCTTAGTAGTTTTAGTGTCAACATAAAAAAAATACATAAAATAGCTAATGACAGATACAATCTGCAAAATTTCCACATATTTCTTTGACAAAGTAGACCGGGTATTCGGAGAGAGTTTATCTCGACTGATGTAACGAAATAATAAGTTTTACGTTCAAAGAAATTCGATTTTCTCCCGGAAAGTCCGTTAGAAATTTACATTCTTGTAAAACAAATTCCCGCCGTTTCTTCCTTGTTACTTTGAGAGAAATGCCGGAGTACCTGCAAGTATATTCGCATAAAGTAATATTGTATGAAAGTTTCTTGGTAGACACTTGTCTTTCGACTTCGTAATATCATGACTGTGCCACTGAAAGTAGATCTCGGCTGGATAACATCCTACGATGGAATAAATTGTCTATTCTCCTTCAAGTTCTCTGCATTGAAATCGTTTCATTGACGCAGTGCGTGTTCCCTTTAAATGATACTTATCAAACCGATAAAAAAACGTAGGAAAATTCTCAATGAATAATTATCTACAATTATTCAATTTACAGAGCAACTTCGATTATTCAAGAGAATAATTAAATTCGCAGTCGAGATTTGACATTTTAACAAGAGCTACCGACTTTATATCTATTCAATTTAAATATTCTACATAAGTACTATGAGAAAAGAAGAATTAAGAGATGGGGAAGATGATCAGTTAAGTAATTTTTGTTTTAAAAGTTAGACGTGCAACATTGACTGCACAGCTGCGCTATCAATTTTGGGAATTGTTTAAAAAATTTGAAGCCAGCCATTTTGAAAGGCTTGGCGGTTTCAGTGTTAACCTTTATACGCTACTGAAAAATACTTGCGCCCACATTACGGTTTAATTAATGTTTTTCGTAATCTACTGCAATATTTCACTAACTGTATGTCAAGTTACGTCGTATTTAAAAAAAAGGAAAAAGATTACGTAGTATCTGGAAACGGATATTGGGTGAAATTTCACTCGAGGAGCACACGAGGGTTAATTATTTAATTATTTACAAGATGACAAAATTTTAAATACCAGAATACAGGTGAAATCGCTAAAATATTGTAAAAAAATAATTTAATTTTAAGCCACGTCAAACAAAATAGGAACGCAGATACATTATATTTTAATGTTTGATGCATGCCCATTAATTAAAGCCATTAACAAATATTACCACTGCCAGTTTACTTAACGTTTCAACCAACGAAATACTCTAGCATTCCTCAACGAAATATTTGCAGGCATTAATGAAATCGTCCGGCTTTCAGCTCTCTCGCGAATAAATACGCTTCAGGATTCTTTTACGAGCTTCCGTACGACCTATCGTATTTCTATACACGCATCTAAAGTGTCAAAGGTTGATTTCCAAGAACCGGGCGGCTCATTTCACGGTAATTCACCGAACGGCATCGATGCCTCATTGAAAAGTCGATTTTTTCCGTATCAGAGAAATCCCGGGATCTCGAGGATCTTCCGACTCTTTTTCGTTCCAGCTCATTAAAAGCTCTATCCGGCTTCATTCATTGCAATCGATCACTCGATTTGCACGTTCAACTTCCCGCGTCTACATTTCAGCGATGTGCTTGATGAATTGCCAGTTAATTTCTACGTCCAAGAGATACATTTCCCTTGACAGACGCGAATGTAAGGAGGATCATTATGAAAAGAACATCTTTCAATCTTCTGACACGGTGTGTTTCATGCAAATAAATCGTGAAAGTGAATCATTCGAAAATATAAATTGTAATGATACAACATCGGAGTCTGTCAGGCCCTTTAATTAACATTAGAATTACCGGCGTTAAATTTATCATATTTCAAAATATTAAATAAGTACTTTGAAAAAGGAGGAATCAAAAGGCGGAAAAGATAATCGATTCGGTGATTTACGTTTTTTAAGATAGTCGTAGGATATTTATTCTAAGACTCTTCTATAAACTTGGAGAATTTTTGGACAAAATTGTGTACCAGTCATTTTGACTGGTTTGGTAGTTCTAGTGTTAAAAGATATGCCGTAGAATGATGAAAACAAAGGAAGTGGATGCCTTTAGCTATCTTTCGTCTCAAGGTTGATTAACGAAGAGTAGATTTTCATTAGGAAAAGTAATTCCTTGACATATCGTGCATTTCGTTCTACGAAAAAACGGGCAAAGTTTCATAGTTTTGCCAATTGACTCACCTGGGGTGAAAATTACGATTTTTGTAGTACTCAAAAAGATTTACAAAAATCACGTGAACATGTCGATCAGACAGAGTACTATACAAAGATAAAAAACAAAATAGCATTGAATTTTGCATATGAGCAATGCGAATTAATATCGTTCTATCGTCCAGTAAATTCGCAGCAATCCCTACAATTTAATATTTCCTGTTAACACAGGAGTTACGTTCTCACAATGAAAAACAAATGTACGTTCTTCGCAGAGATTACTATTTGCGCATGAAAATGTCCCTGTGCACGTTGAAGCTGTGTATTTTACACAATTATTTCAAGAGGTTTTTTCCCCCTGCCGTTTATTTATCGAACGCTTTAATCAGAACATCGATAGGAGAAAATGTTTGATATCGAATTTTACGGCTGGCCATGCGGAAATATCGTTGCCGATGGTCATCGAACTGTCGGTTAAATTATTAGAAGTCATAGGCAAATATCGCGAATCGACGGCCCTCGGAAATTGCTCTTCCGTCGAGATTGGCATAAAAATATTCGCTGGACGAGAGGGTTTAATAATAAAGTGACGGGCCACGAATATGAATATGCAAGTGAAATATTCATGAAGGTTCCACGACGTCGGAATCCCTGATAAAAGTGCACTTATTACTCATCGTACCCCAAACAGTATTTCGATCGATAGAAAAAATATTTGTTCGCGCATGTATGCGCATTTATTAAGAGTTCGATGGCGTATGAATTTCATTAAGCGCTTCAGCCGGTTATCGGTTAGAATTTTTTTTTCGCTCATCGATTATGCGATAACTCGGGGGATGAAGGTTCTAAAATACATATGGCAGACGTTTCGACGTAACGTAGTATAATTTTGCGTCTTCCAACGCCTCGGGAGATGTTTGAAGACGCATTATGCGCTAGTGAGCCAATTAATGTGATCTTAGGCAAACGGGATTACGTTGCAGTTAACCGGAGGGAGCTTAGTTTAAATCTAGCTCAGGCAGATTAAGGTACACCGTTGCGCAACAAAAACGATCCTTTTTCGGGGACAGATATATCAAACCTTAATTAGAATGCATCGAGAGAACGGTATCTACTCGTGTCCTTTGATGTGATCAATCAGAGTAATTACCTTTGTATCGTTTCCAGAGGTGTGAGATGAACTCTACCTAATTACCGGGTTACCGCGAATTTCTCGCACTTTTACTTGTCTCTTTACAAAAATAATATATGAATTTTACGCGTTTTTAGACACAACGGAATCCGTTCGCTCCAGGATCGAATTGAATTAACCCCTTGGCCTATAATAACGAGAGACACTCGTTATGCGGCAGATGGAATAGGAAATTTTCAAGCTTCCCAAAAATGATATATGTAATTGAAAATATCAGTGGAACACTATACAATAAAATTATTTCTATGTTATTAATATTGCGTTAAATTGTAAGATATATCAGGAATCACTGATGAATTTTCATTTTAGCAATTTAATTCTGAATTATTGCACGCACAGTCGTAAAAGAAATCGTGCGGCAAGGGGTTAATACGATTCAAACATCCTGTGCTCCGCTCAAATTCAACGCATCTAGAATTTATCCCAAGGGGATTGTGTTATCTCCCGTCGACTCGCTTTACGAGCATCCATTCCTGCCTTGAACAGACGCGATTAAACTCGCTTCAACCTGCCCAAATTGTCGAGGTGTTTCAAATCGGCTCAAACGGGCCTGTCCCGTATCATACTGATGCAAATTGGCTCATTTTATTTTTGCTATTAAGATAATGAGCATCGTCAAAATCATTCACCTCATTAAACGTGTACTTTTTACTGCAGAATGTTGTCGATACACTCGGGGAATATTTTTGAGGTACCACATCAAATTTGGCAGTGCTCAAATATTTCGTTCTCAGTGGTTTTACCATAAACCACATTTCAAACAATTTATTACGTGATAACAAGTGGTGATCCTGTGAAACCACGGTGAATAAAAATGTCTTATGTTCCAGTAATTCTTTAATTACATAAAATTTAATTTCATTTTGGAAGATATATGCAGCAATGGATTCATTGATGCTAATTTTATAGTACTACAGCTAAATAAACTAAACGTTACTGGGGTCTTAACCCCTTGCCCTACGATCTCTTTTGCGACTGCCTCCGCAATAATTCAGAATTTTGTTGCTAAAAAAAAATTGATCAGTGATTCTATATCGTATAATTGAACATAATATTAATATTACAGGAGTAATATTATCGCGTCGCATCTCAATGATATTTTCAGTTTTGTAGGTTTTGCAAAACTTGAAAATTTCCTATCCCATTTACCTCATCACGAGTGTCACTAGTTATTGTAGGGCAAGGGGTTGAAAGGTTACGAAAAAGTTCTTTAACACATTAAGCGCCATTTGTGTTCAAATAAACCCAACACATATTAACCGAACAGGCCACCTGTATTACTTCGGATTCTGTGTCATGCATTTCGAAATAAATATAATACTATGTTTCACAAATATATTGCATGACATTAAGAAACATTTATGTAGGAACGGAATTTTTGTATGGATAAATAGTATTAATTTTGGAATTAGTGAGTGTGGATGGTTTGTATATAAGCGAGAGTGGATGTTTAGATTACGTGATTTGGAAGGCGACGGATGTCAGAACTAGCATGAATGTTTAGTCTATGGATAAGGAGAA
Source organism: Cerceris ruficornis (assembly GCA_963989415.1). Classification (NCBI taxonomy): domain Eukaryota; kingdom Metazoa; phylum Arthropoda; class Insecta; order Hymenoptera; family Crabronidae; genus Cerceris; species Cerceris ruficornis. The sequence continues at coordinate 10,564,909 of OZ022518.1, read as the reverse complement.
AATGAGTGAGTGCAACAGAGAACGCATGCTGTGAGAAAGACGAAGAATGCATGTTGTGAGAAAGAGTATCGAGGGTGGATGCGAGCGTGAATTTGGGAAGAGTCGATTGAGAATATGCAGTTGAGTTGAGAGTTCAGAGAGTGAGAGACATAGCGTGAGTGGAGAGAGCTTTAGAGATAAATTCAGAGTTAGAGTAATTTTAGTATTATTAAGAGTTTTGTATTTTTATATTTAATAAAGTTAGTCATTTGTTTTTAATTACACGCGTTCAGTCTAGTTTCTAGGTTACGATATTGTTAGTTAATTGTAAGGGAATCTGTTCGGTTTTTTCAAAGACGAGTACCGATAATCTTTGGTGGCTCGTCTAAGATTAAATTAGAGTAGGATCCTATATTTATGGCACGTTAATTAAAAAAATGGGCGAAAAGACAACTTCTTTTTTATACGGTGACACTCAATGTGTTAACGTGCAAACGGATTAAGTCGAACAAAGTATCTATCACAACGTATGAGAAAGCCGACTTACCCAGACGTTGCCTGTATGTCGACTTCCGGCCAAGAGGGTCTTCTGCGACAAAAGACGAGGGGAGGTCGTTCAGCGGATCCGGTGCTCCTGCGAAAAGAGCCAACTCTGCGCGGCGAAGTGCTACCAGGCCCACTTCCGGCGGCTGGGTGCACGGTCAATCCCGGGACGGAAATGCCCTCGAGGGTGCCTCTGCGAGTCGACAACGAGCGTCCAGGAGAGGACGAGACCGTGCCCGGGGGTGGTACCACCTGAAAGAGGAAACCGTTGCATCGAGATCGAAGCAATTATCCGTCAAACGAACTTTCCTTCCGCGAAATTAGAGAGCGGCTTTCAACTAATCTGCCCGCGTTCCCCGCTCGAGGACCTCTCGTCTTTCGCGATTCAACGGCGAATAAAAGTACGCAAACTTGCTTTTATCTTGTGTCTATCGTTTTTCTTTTCTACCCTTTCCTTTTTTTTTACAAGCAAGAACGAAGTTTACGAATTGTTGGAGTTCCGCGAGGTGTTTTGCGATTCGATGCGGATCGTAAGAGAAGTTTCTCGGAACTTGTTTACAGGATACATCTGTGTCTGATGTAGACGGATGATTCGTATGATGCATCGGGTACTCTATATTTCTTCGAGCAAAAGTAATTTACTCCCGTTTGTCTAACGTGCGTAAATAACATTTACTTTCGACCGTTCCCGCTGAGAACACGTGTAATTGCACACGGAGCACATTCTAATTGTATTTTATAACTTCGCAAACAATCCTCCCTCCGTCGGATAATTACAACGAGACGTTAATTCGCGATGAAACTCCGTGATATAATATCTTCGTGGAGTATTCTACAAAGTGCTACATCCTGCCTGCGATGCAGGATTACAATAAACTGGTAAACACGAAACACGTTTGCCTTTATCTTCCAAACAAACAGCGAAGCCGCGCAAGTTCAGCAAAGAGACGCGGTTGAAATCTGAAAATTCCCACGAACCTTTGGAAAACCATGAGGCGTGGACTGTTGCGTCGTAGAATTGGTGTTGGTGGTCCCGGTGACGCTTCCGGTGGATCCGCTTCTTCCGGTACCGCTGGAAGTGGATTCCTCGCGGCTGAACGAGAATCTCTTCGGGCTAAGACTTAAATTTGCCACGCTTTCGCTGACGTACTGTTGAAGGGAATTGAAGAAGCTCATTTTCGACAGGATGCTTTGTCACACGATGCGTTCTCGATGATGAGCGAATTAATCGTGCACCGAGTTCACAACGGTTTTCATCGTCTTTTTGCTAATTACGTGGCTACTCGTGGATTTGCTTCGACGGCACTTCGAGGTGGCACGACGTTTACACGCATCGACCTCGAGGTAGCACGTTCGATTAAATCGTTGATACCGTGTAGAAAGCACCTCGACCTCGAGAACTTTCACGGTTCTTTGCGTCACGGTATCGATTCTGCTTCAGAGCCATTTGCAATTTCGTTGCTTCTCTCCTCGCGACTCACCGATCCGCGAAACTTAAGTCATCGTTCGTCGGACACCGAGATCTGCTTAAGCCCTTTCTCGCCCTCGACGGCGAAGCTCGTCTCCGAGGATCATCGGCTTCATCTGCGCAGAAGACATTTTTGTTAGATTTATCGGGGAGAATCGATTTGCTCGAAATGTTTTAGAAACATAATAGCAGAGATTTCACGTTCTTGCTTACTACTTGTTCACGTGGGAGACTTTGTAAGTTGTTTCACTGAGTCTTTGATCAGACAGAGTTATTTCCGGGCTTTTTTGTAAGGAAAATGTATACAGTGGACTCCCGTATAATGCGAATTCGTGTAATGCTACGAAAAAATTGCGACTACTTCTCATACAACGCTATAAACCGTCCCGTATAACGCGCAAGATGAATTCAACATTTTCACATAGTTTCTGATTTTTTGTTTAGAAAAGCTAATGTATACACTTTCCTATTATTTATTATTACCTATTGTTAAAAAAGAATAATCCAAAGCTATACGTTTTCTTCTCAACCTTTCAGGTATTTTATTTATTTCAGAACACATGGCTAAAATATATGTTCTCCTTATAAGAATATTATTATAACGTATACAATACTTTTTTTTTTATTATTATGTCACCTGTATTCTGTTTTGAATTCTTTATTAATAGAAACTTTATTTGAAACAAGTTAGTTACGTATAACACGTCGTGAGATTTTTCTGATTAAAATGATACCAAACACGACATAGTTTGAATTATATTTACTTAATATTTAAAATATTTGCTTACTATTTAATGTATACTTACTTACTATTTAACGTAATACAAACATATCGTGTTTGGTATCATTTTAATCAGAAAAATCTCACAAAAACGTTAGTAAAGTTTAAAAAAAAAATCGAAAATGAAAACGGCTTCGAAACAAGGATTCGACACCGCTACTTCATAAGAGAAGTGATTGACCCCGAACTGTGTCGCATTTATCCAACTATTACTGCAACGCGATTTCCTATAACGCGGAACATATCCCCACGTTGTATGGGAGTTTACTATATTTGGCGCTCTATCTTTCTTAACCCTTTCGCTACGGAGTGCTTTTCCGCGAGTCTGCTAACACGGTACGAAGCAATTCCGATAACAACTTTTAACCAGTTAACTGTTTATGACGAAGATCTTCGTCATGAAAAAATTTAAATAAATGAATAAATGTACATAAAATAAATAACTAAATAAAAATATTAAAGTCATTTCATTGTAACCTAATTTCATATCAAACATACTCTGGGTTTGACGAATATATTCGTCATCGCTTAATTTGTACGACGCACGTAGAGGACATTTTCCAACAAGGTCGAAACAGTTAACTGGTTAATGGCTAGTGGCGTAATATAAATAATTACATCTTTATTGAAGTTGTAATGCATATAATATATGAAAAATAAAAACTTATGGTATTTAAACAATGTCCAATTACAAAATATGAACTAGTAATTAATTCTTCGGTTGAAATTTCGACGGGTGACTATAGTTACCGATAGTACCCAGCCAGTGTCAGGCGGCGGGTGACTATAGTCACCGGTAGTATCGAAAGGGTTAAATTAGAATGTTCTCCATGGAAATGACTTCGTTGATAACAGAGAAGGGTGTGAAAATTCAATGATATTAATTCCTTACATTTCCTCTACAGTTTCTTGTTCAATCTTGTACAGCAAAAGATAATTACTCTCCGTTTGTAGGTCGTTTAAGGACGTTGATCAGCGCGATCGATTAATGACATTGGGAATGACGTTTAACCGGAAGATGCAAAGTGGAAACGAGAATAGCGTGACGATAGTTAAATGACGTGGACGAACTTGCGTGACGGAAAAACTTTCTACGGAGTCACACGAGCGACGATCTCTGGAAACGACCGAACTAATTCTCACCACTGCCAGAAAATGAAGTAATCGAGTTAAAGGACGAGCGGCAAGGATTCACAAAATGATCGATAATTAATCCTCCGTCGATTTCTCTCTACCTTTTCGTTTTTCCTCCGTCGATGCTCATTCCTCGCATCGAGGAGCTCGAACAATACAATCGATAGCGTTCGGTCTGTCCTTGTTTGTCTCTTTTTGCTCTCCTCTCTCATTCTCCGTTTCTTTTTCCCCCTCAATTTCGCGAAAATAATTTTCCACGAGCTTTACGATCTACGGTGCTCTTTGTTTACACCGAAACGTGAGACGGAATGCCGCTGATGAAGAAACGGGAAGGATTCTCTCATCACGGGGCTTCAAAGTTAATTTTTTTCCTTCCGCCGTTTTACACGCAATCAATGGAGATCAGAATGAAAAGGATTCAGTCTGTTGTAAATAAGCGCAAAGATGAATACGATGTTCCAGTTCAGTGGCTTCGAAACGTTATGAAGTATTACTTATTGTGATTAATTCAGCAACGCTTTAATGCAATAATCCTGAGAGAATCATTTTAAATCTAACAAGAAACCGTCGGGGCGTGAGCTATTTTTTTAGATAAATACATTTCACGATTGTACGAGTATAAATTCCGCCGTTCTGCACACCGAATGAAATACATTTATAGCACTATCGCTCGGGAATATTTTTTCAACTTTTTACGCTGCGAATTTAATAAAGCAGTTGTTTGATCTCGAAGTTGATATTACTTAAACAGAAAATCAAATATGACAAACGATTATGACGATTATAGTTTGCCACAGAACTAAAAAAGGTTAGGAAAAAATTGTGACATGAGTTCCGAATTACCGAGGATATGATATATTCAGCGATTTAGGAAAAGTTGGCAAAAATTCCTTGATATTACGAGGATTTGAATTGGAATTCACTGCGGCGGACTCTGACCTTTCAGTTTCACGGCCACCATAAGCCTTTAGCAGAGATCTTCTAAAAAACATGCTCAAAATGAGACGCTAAGTCAAAAAAGCGGAATTAAGTTCATAACAAAGTTCGTACCAATCTTTCGTCTATTATATAATGTGGCTTTAATACAGTATAACTTTTAATTATACTATATTAATATAGTATAACTTTTAATTATACTGTATTAATACAGTATAACTTTTAATTATACTATATCAATATAGTATAACTTTTAATTATACTGTATTAATACAGTATAACTTTTAATTATACTATATTAATATAGTATAACTTTTAATTATACTATATTTATATAGTATAACTTTTAATCATACTATATTAATACAGTACAACTTTTAATTGTGCCATATTAATACAGTACAACTTTTAATTATGCTATATTAATACAGTATAACTTTTAATTACACTATATTAATATAGTATAATTTTAATCATACTATATTAATACAGTACAACTTTTAATTGTGCTATATTAATACTGTACAATTTTTAATTATGCTATATTAATACAGTACAACTTTTAATTATGCTACATTAATACAGTATAACTTTTAATTATACCATATTAATTTAGTATAACTTTTGATTATATTACTTTAATATAGTATAATTCTTTAAAAGCTTAATATTCATATTGAAAATATTTATTGGCAAAAATTCCCCAAGAATGTAAATCAACAGCTGATGCCTAAGGCCATAGAAAGATCGGTATCTGTTTTTGGACTCCTTATAAATTAATCCGCTCGAACGACCTTACAAAATTACGTCTGAAATTCTACTTTAAGCTGGACGCGAATTACAGGGAATCAATTAGGTGTACGATTGGTTGGATTGTCCCCACAGGGCGGTCGACATAGGCGAAAAGGGTATGATTCTCAGAGGTGCCCTAATTGGATTTCAAACGTGTGACATCGGATCACGATTATACTCGTCGTCACAAAGCGAAAAGTCTCTTTCGAGACTTCTAACAATGAAATTCCAAACGCCCGAATAAAGTCGATGTAATCTTCCACGAAATCTGCCGTAATTTCATTACGCATGTACCGCCATTTTTCACGTACGAACAACTCGAACTTCAAATCAACCAATTTCGCTTTTCCAAATTCCCGCAAGTGCCCGTTCGGCCGTGAAAATCGTATTAAAATTAATCGAATAAAAAAAAAGTCGATAAAAACGTAGAGTTATTCCGTTCGGTGAATATGAATTTTGAAAATAATTCGTGAGAATTCGTTATAACGCGAATTCAGAGGCGTTTGTTGCGAAACGGTGATACGCTCTGAAAGGAGGTAAATTCGAAAGCGCGGAAGCTCTAAATGCTTTTGAATATTCGAACCCGTCGAATTAAAGGTCCGTGTCGAAAATTTAACTGTAATATCGCGAGCTCTCGGTGTTCAAGAATTAAATGCCGAGATCCTTTTTGCTCCGGCTTTTGCGAACAATATTCCAACGACATTTCGAATCCATTAGCTACGCGGGAACGATGGTTTTCAATTCAGATGGGAAGAAATAGGCGAGGCTTTTATCGGGAGCTCTTGCAGTATTAAAGTGCGCAAAACTCGCGGTGCACAGCTTTGATTCGTCGATTCAAATACGCGAAAGTCCGAAAACGCGGAAATTCTGAAAGCGCAACGTTCTGCAACGTTTTTCAGGCATTTCCTCTGCCACGAAAGACACGCTGTTGAAAGCTAATACGTTCTGTACGATCGTAATTTTTTTTACGCTCCTTCGAGTCCATTAAAAGCGCCGAAATGGCAGCATATTAAAATTTATTCGAACGTGAATGCCTTGAAAAGATTCGCAGATATTTCTATCACTTTCCTGTAGAATTTCATTTAAGTACAGACAATGAATTCAAACACAGAACATTGTAATCGTAAATGAGGCTTTCAGTAATCGTAATAGTTTCCTAATTGAAATAATTCATTCCCGTTGCCATTTCAATAAATGTAATTCCCTGAACAAATTATATCTGCTGTAAAGTGAAAAATAAACCCCGCAACACTTTTCATCAATAATTAAATAACAATTTAAAAACAATTGCCTACCACATAGATATATTAACAGTGAAAAAAATAAAAAAAGCTGCAAAGGTATTCCATTGAAACGTTCAAATTTCGCAAAGTATAAATGAAAAAACCGTAAAAAACTTTCAGCAAAAAAAATTGTAATAAATCTGAGAAATTGACAGAAAAAAAATGAGAACAAGTACGTTTATCCCCCTCGGCACGTCCAACGTTACCATCACTTCGAATTCAGTGCACAAAAATGACGAGATTCGTCAAAAAAATTCGCCCGAGTTTTTTCGCCCGTTGAGTTTTTCGCATCTTTCCCCTTAACGTCAAGTAAAAGTCTTCATACAAATGAGGAACTTTGTCAGACACGGGCGCCAGGGTCGTCGAAACGACTGGTTCGAGAACCGGATGAAAGACGTTTCCGGAAGCTCTCCGTGGATGTTGCCCATCCATTACGCTCTAAGCCTCGATCGAATTCGTTGCGAAATCTCTCGATGGTATTTTCGCCATTGGACAGTTTGCGGATCGTCGGACGGATAGCACGGTGTTTTCGAGGGGATTCGGGAAAATTATACCGAGTTTAAGCTACATTTCCCCTGCGGTTTACGGAAATATCTGCAACGACTACCGATCGTCGATTAAATTACGAAGATTGTTCGATTATTCACAGCTCGTCTCGCCTCGGGCTGTTAATTTAATTATTTCGTGGCTGATGGAGCCGATGAAGTTGTTGATCTGTATTTCCGACCATTTGTTCTAGTTATTTTACTTAGGACTTACAATTTTACGTGGATTCCATATCACTGTGATTATTTATTGTGTGATTAGACATTAAATAATTTGGAACAAAATCTTTAGCCTTTCTGACTTCGAGAAATTTCAAAACACTTGTAAATTAAGAATAACACTTTATTTAAAATTGGTTTCTTTATATTTACCCATGCTATTGTGTACTATTTTGTAAATAATCTTCAAAGGTGGAAAAAACAGAGGACAATAGAGGGTTAACACCACAATGGCTCCTAATTAGGAGCTTGAGCCTATAATTTCATAATCACCATAGCCCTCATTGGTGAAACTCACGGAGAAAACGATGAAATCTATATTTAATTACCCCTCAAATTGAAAAAATTAGTCTGTAAATTGGACGTACAACAATTGTACACAAGGCAACATTGGTATAGTCGGGTATTTTGGATAAAGACCAAAAAGCAGAATTATTTAACAAATTTTTCTTTTACATTATCACTGGTCTCTTATTCTTTATAACAATTCTCCAAGTTTATATGGGTCCATTTTATAAAACGTAAGTTATCTAATTAACTGTTTCTACCTTTAGTTAATATATTTAAATATAATAACGCCAGTAGTTCTAATGTTAACCCCTTGCCGTACAGTAACGAGTGACACTCGTGTCGCGATAAATGGAATAGGATATTTTGAAATTTTCCATAAACTATAAAATTCAAAAAATCTGTCGGTTACGATACGATCAAATTATTTCTGTTATTAACACTGCGTTAAGTTATATGTTATATCAGAATTGAAGATTTATATCAGAATTGATAGATTATTATTTTAACAGTTAATTCTGAGTTACTGCGGATTCAGTCACAAAATAAATGGTACGGCAAGGGGTTAAAGGTGTCATTTAGCTTCATTCAATTCCGTTAAAGAAATTCCGTTGAAAAACTTTAGCTCTCGCAATAGAAGCATGTCGGACTATGATTACTAAGTGCTGTTTATGCACGTATCTGCGCTTGGATCAATAAATTCCAGCAATTACTGGCAAGTTCCGAGCCCGTTCAGTGCAGCTGATTAAACGCATTTCACTCGATACCAAGTGATATTCGGCATAGTTCAAAGCCGTTGCACTTTCGTACTTCTCGCAATGTTTAATTCCGCGTCGGCGTGTCCAAACTTTCCGTTGCATCCGATTCTATGCGGCATGTATACATTTTCCACGGTTGGAATTTCTTGCACGTTCTGCGCAGTGCAATTTCATATTTTCATGTAACTTCATTGGCTCCCGTCGTTCGGTTTATTTTACGAAAATTCCCCGACATAAAACTCCGCCAACTTCACCGTGGATTCTGCATTCGCGCTGTTGCAAAGCATTTCTTTCACGCCGCCAGTGATTTACAAAATTAACAGAATAACGTGGCACCGAGAAATTTGATAATGTTTATCTACCTTCGCGAGCATTAAGATTCTGTTGTCGTTTCATTATATACCTCATTAACGTCCCTCTGTATGCATACCTTTGCTACGTTCTCGCCATGCACCTCGCAACTGCTGCACATCGCGCCACGAACTTCACATTTTCCTACAATTCCCTCTCCTCCCGCAATCTCGCTAATTGATACATCAACTTTCACTACTAACTTCAAGTACTATCAATAAGAATCACGATAACAAAAGATACGCCAACCTAACGTGTCCCTTTCACGGAGAAATCGCACGGCCGTAAATTACCGATAACGTAAATCCAAGCACTAACTGTTTTAATTCCCACGATACTTAACATGCACCCAGGACGAAAATAACCTACTTTCTCCTAGTCGACCTTAAAAAAAAAGAGAAGTCAGATTGTAAAAAGTTTACCAGCCATTACAGCTGAAAGTTCACCGGAAACTTAATTATCCGTATAACGCCGAAAAATAGAAGAGAACGAAGAAGAGAACGAAGAAGGAAGTTCGAAACGACGCTTCAACAACATCGCTTGCAAGCATGTTCCACAGATTCGCGAAGCTTCCTCTCGCGATTACCGCGTAACTTTTTGGATTAGCATCCGGTTTCTGACGTTTACGCTGCCCGTTTACTCGAAAACCACGGTGGTATGATATTTTCCTTCGGGGCTCGTTTACTCCCTGGAAACTCGCCTTGCCGTGCCGGCAGTTTTGTGAACAGTACCCGCGGAACAGCCGGAACAATTTCGTGGCTTAGCCCCGGCCAAAATCCACGAGCTCACCACGAGACCCCTTCGTGGGACGACGCAATTCCGCCGACGTCCTACAACCGCGATTAATTAACCGTTAATTGATACTGCTTCCAGATTGCCGACATCGATCGAGCTTTGACGCTCGCAGCAGCTTCTGTGTCGGCTTTGTCGTTTTAATTCTCCGATTGTCATTGGAGCGCGGTGCAGGTTCGAATGGGAATACAATTTTTTGTTTTTTTCCTGTTTTTGGTTTTTAATTGCGATGAATTATTGTTCATGAGATACAGTTTTAAATTGGTCTCCAACGGGATATATTTTATTCATAGTCTTAACATTTTTTCGTTGGCTACCATTTAGAAAAAATGGTAGACGATGGAGGGTTGAAGTTCAGCTCAATGCTGTACTTGTCATAGCAACTATGGTGACATTGTTTTTTAAATTGTCAGTTTTCAGGTTAATTTTCTTCTAGAATGATCTTTTACCGTCGGTGAAAGTCTTTCGCATTGTAGTTTGGATTTTGAGACAGAATCGAGATAGAAATTGCAAGATTTAAAAGCAATCTTTTGAAACCCATTTCAGTGAGGCGGATCTTTGCAAAATTTGATTTCGTTTTGCATCAGAGATGTTGCAATATCGCATTATAATTTATCGTCTGTAGTAGAACTATGATACAATATACAAAATTTAACAACTTCATAAGGGCCATCCTTATAGAAAAACCTCCCTTAAAAAATTGCAATTCCTGCACAAACAGTGACCTTCCTCTCAAATATTTATTTTCGTAGCACTGTTAATCCTTCTCGGGTGAAATTCCACCAAATCTCCGTTTTTAGAATCTCCGTAATCTTTGATTTCTCTTTAACACTAGATTTACGGAAGCTGTCAAATTGACGGGTTCCTATTTGTTTTACAAACATTTCTCAAATTTACAGAGGCGCTGTACAGCAGATATTTCGCGTGTATTTCACAATACAATAATGACCTAATGAATTATCATCTTAGCCGCATCATCCCTTTTTTCCAAAGTCCTTATTTAATATGTTACAATATAACAGATTTTACGTCCGTAAATCTAGTGTTAACACTAGAACTACCAAGGCAGTCAAAATGACTAATCGCTAACCGTCTATAAAAATCCTGCGAATTTATAGACGAGTCATATAGCAGATATTCCCCCTCTATCTTATAAAGCATTATATGTACATTACTGCATTTATTATCTTTTTTTTATCTTCATTTTTCTTTTTGTAAAGTACTTACTTAATATAATTAAATATAATAGATTTAATGCCGGTAGTTCTAGTGTTAAATATGTTGCAACTTGACTTTTAAATATAGTGCAACAGATTACAAATAACATTAATTAAACTTTAATAGCAAAATGGATGAAAAATCACTTGAGGTTGTTTTGTGTAACTGTTTTTAACACTAGAACTACCGGCGTTAAATCTGTTATCTTTAAATATATTAAATAAGTACTTTGAAAAAGGGGGATTTCAGAGGTGGAAAAGATGATCGATTCGGTAATTTATGTTTTGGGAGATGGACGTAGAATATCTATTCTATGACTCTCCTATAATCTTGGGGAATTTTTCGAAAAAATTGTGTACCAGTCATTTTGACCGGTTTGGTAGTTCTAGTGTTAACCCTTTGCACTCCTATGTCGAGCTGGACTAGACACAGCTTTCTATGGCACTTAAGGCTTCATCTACTAATTATCGACTTTTCGAAATCAACAATAATTTTGCATCTTACCATAAATATCCCACGGTACCTACAATTGCTCCTAGGTATCAAGTAAAAATGAATAATCACGGTAGACAATTTTCCGTGACTATACTTGCTTATCTGACAAAAAGTTAGTAAAGTAATTCGATGCGCAAAGGGTTAAGAAAACTCTACGTTACAAGTTACTTTCATGAAGCATAAAACATCGTAACGTATGAGCTTCCTAAAGTTTTTATTTGACCACTTATCCGGGAACTCTCCCCTTCTCAAAATCGCCATTTTCTTCAGCATCCTCCCCCCTATCCTCGTCAAAGTAACGAAACGAAGCGTATTTCACGTTTCCTCGAGAAAACTTCGAAATGGCTCGCGGGAGACACGACGACGACTGCTCCACGGGGATGTGTAATTTGAATGCTCGATTCCGTGTTGACTTTTAGCGCGGACATCTTCATTAAAACTTTTACCGGTAATTTCCACGTACCATTAAATTGCGTTAATAAACATCCGCGTACTTCAAAGGACGGCAAAGAGAATATGAGAACGTAGCTCGCAGAAACAGGGAGAAAAAAATGGAAAACCGGCGGACTTTTCACACAGAACGATTCGCGCAGTTCGAAGGGAAAGGAGGATGTAGAGGAGAGGGTGAGAGGGGTGAAAAAAAGGACGAAGAAGAAAAAAAATCAGAGCGAGATTTAAGCGCATCTCCTCTTCGGGAAAGAGATAATGAGATTCTGGCAGTATAATTACTTCTCAGGAGTTTGAGAAAGTTATCGATGAAAATAGGATTTCAGGGCTACCCGTCCCTTCCGGTCGGCCTCGTTACTTTTCTCTGTGCGATATCCCAAAGCAACGATTGCCCCGGGAACTCGTTTCCTGTGACGTTTAACCTCCCCGTGAGTTTTATAAATTTCCCGAATGGGAAATAGCCATACGATTAAAGGTATACCTGGTCTTTTCTTTCGTGTTTCTTCGTAGCGTGACGTCAGCGTTGTACGGAAATAAATACATATTTCATGTATCGAGAAAAATGTGGTACGGAAAGTACTCTGACTTATATAAAATTACGTCATTTTAGTTTTATAAAATGTTTCTCATTATGGTCGGAATAAATTGGAAGGAAAGGGACAAAAATATTTTGTAGAATTCAATCAGCCGTAAGTTCTTTTTGGTTAATAGCTGTGTTACGTGAAATGCTACATCGACAGAGATACTAATTTTTATTTAAACTGAAACTCATTTACAGAGACTTTAACGTAGCCTATCGACATGGAAAATACTTTTAGCTCATTAAGATTGGTCTCATTAATTTTGATTAAATGTTAATTGTTATATCTTTATATTTTCTTCTCATTTTCACCGACGGAATATAATACGAAATTGTATTTATTAATTTCCTAGTTTCATTAATATGAAAATGATATATTTTAATGATATCGTTGTCTGATAATATCTTGCGGAATATTATTCAAATAAATGATATTCGATATTATTGCTCTTGGAGTTTCTTGTCGGATGCTCCATATCACTGTGATACCAGTCGATGCAAATGTGTTATTACTGTTTGCATGTAATTGCATCGTTATTAAATTCCGAGCAAATATTGCCGATAAAACGTCATTAATAATAGAACCGAAACACGGGTCATTTGAATATCAATCGATGTGCAATGCTACCACGTTGTTGTATCGTTGCACCGCCATTTTCAAGCTGTCGTGTATTTGGAGAGTATACGAAATTTATATCCTAAAAATTTAAATATTCGATTCGGCATTTTCCACGAATATTCGCGTGGAAGTATTATCAAGGAAATTTTTGTATTCGTTACAGATAAGTGTAATATTATACAAAATCCGTTGTAACATTATTCCGAGTGTATTAATTTAAATATATATTTTATCCATATCTCTTTATCATTAAATCGGGAAAGAATCTTTTAAACAAAGAATAAAAACAGCTATCGCGTGATTTTACTAAAATTCGACGATCAAGAAGCTCGAACGGCGTTCAAACGAGTTTTAGGCAATCACCTAACCAAGCTAATTCGAGAGCCAAATGAACTTTCACCGCACGCGACGCCGGAACTTTTAATTCGAATTAACGCGACGAAAAGACGATTGCGTTTGGATTAGAATTTGCGTAATCCAACGCTCCCCTGTGCAACCTGCAGATTCCTAATCCTCCTGTGTTAATCTAATCGCGTCCCACGTTTCATCAATCGCATTTCTAAGCCGAAGACATCAGTCGAATTATTTCCTCCTCAACAATCTACCTCTAAGCGTTAAAACACAGTAGCAAATAAAAAGAAAGATACACAAAATAAATTCCATAGAGATAAAATCACGTTAAACCTTCAAACAAAACATTATCCCGTGCATATTTTACGATCCTGTCGCAAAGCATATTTTCCCATTGACCGTAGAAATAACTCATCGACGGATAACAAACATCATTAATTAAGTCATCACTCGTAAGCTTAATTCTTTGACCAAATAACGCGCCCACGTTCATGCAGCTCGCTCTTCATTAACGAAATTAGATCATACCGTTAAGGCAAAGTTTACTTTTCTCCATAAATATGCACACTCGTCAAGATTGTCTATTAATTCCGGAACCATGACCGAGAAGAAACCACCAACTTCCGGTATCGCTGGTACCCCTTCTTGCCCATTCAGAAGCCTCGCCCTCTTCTTTCGAGAAGTCTACGGGGACTTATCGATCCTCTTGGCGTAGGCCACGTGTACTTTTTCAGATTACCGATTATTACCGTGTCTCTACGTCTTTTTTTATTCCCTGTGCGTCGATTGCGTGTCGATAACGCGAAAGAAACAATCGGATTGAAGGAGAAGACAGGTTGAGGTACGCTCGTTTAGCATGCAAAGAAATAAGGTGGCAAAAGTTAATTGCCAGGAGCTATGGCGGATAACGCGGTAAAGGTTTGGGCGTGTAATCAGTAGGCCGGAGTTCAATTCTGCCTTCGTCAAGTCTGAGTAAATTATTCCTAAGTTATTAGTTGTTATGTCGGATAATTATTCTACAATTCTGTGCACCGAAAACTAAAATTCGGATATGGGGTTACAAATTTTATGGGTAACCTGCGTTACGATTTGAAGCTTCTCAAGGAGGCCATACTGGGAAAGGGGTTGAGGTTTACCTCTGGATAAATTTTTCCTAACTCATTAATTAATATATCGTACGATTATTCTAGAATTCTGTGCCCTAAAAAATAAAATTGGGATATTGGAATACAAATTTTGTGAGTAAACTTTACTGTGATTAGTTTAATCCTTAAATGCATGATTTTTTTTCCATTTTTGAATTAATTTTGAATTATTTCCCAGGAAATGAGAAAGAATAATACAAAAAATCAAAATCAACCAAATTTTCATTACTTTTAATATTTTTCATAGTTGCAAAAATGCAATTATAAATCTTTATGTATTATTTTTGAGGTTGAGCATTTTAAATGTGGAAAAATAAACATGATGCAAATTTGCAACAGTATGCATTTAAGGGTTAAGCTTCTCTGTGAGGCTACGATGAATAAGGTGGTAAAAGTTAGGACTAGCAATCAGTGGAGCTGAGTTTCCAATCATGCTTCGTTACCTCTGCGAAATTTTTCCTAACTTATTAATTAATATATCATAGCCTCGAAAGTTCCACATCAACCAAAAATAGAAGGTCCCAATGAGCGTAGCAGTAAAAGCCGAAAAGTACCAAAGAGAGAACAGATAATTGTGATGGTGATTAAGTTTATCCACGTGAAACATTTGGAAGATTCAATTATTTTTTGAAATATCGAGCATTTTTCTAAAACAATTCCCTTCTGCATCCACTACTTATTTTTACTCGCCGCAAAATAGCGTATCGCAAAATGTTCTTTAACGTTACATCGTAAATAGCGAACAAAAAGTTTATGTAAAGCCGACTGTACTCGTTCTTTGTAATAGTTCCGTGCTGTTTCACAATAAGTACTTTAATGCCAGATTTCAAAGAGGATCCTGCTTCCGACGTGAAGAAGTCGCCGAGGTTCTGATACCTCGCGAAAGTTTCCGTCGTTTAAACTGGCTCGAAGAGATCTCTTCGGATAATAAAAGGTTCGAGTAGCTGGAGATTCAGGAGCAATAATTTCTTTGTTGTGCTTTTACACTTTTCGTCGATCAAAATGCAAAACTGCTATATACAATTAATGACAATGGTTACTGGCAAAGACCTAAGAAAAATCTAAAAATATTTACGTGGATGATTATGAAAGTTGTGTAATTGTAAGTTGATAATTGGAGAAATTAAACTCATCATTTACTTTATGTTGCACTAATATACATTAGAATATTGCCCGTAAACCTGAGCATAAAAAATTGGGCAGTTTAACACTAAACCTACCATGGCGGTCAAATGACCGCTTTCTGATTTTTTCTAAAAATTCCCTAAATTGATTGGGCAGCCATACAGTAAATATTTTAGGTTTATCGTATAATACAAAAATTATTTAATTGATCATCTTTTTCACCTCTTTAAATCTCTTTTTCCAAAGTACTTATTTCATATATTTCGTTATAACAGATATAAAGCCGGTAGGTTTAGTGTTAACAAAGTTCAACGTTGTCTTATTACATGAAAATCAACATGCGTGAAAAATAGGAGTCTAAATGTCTAAAAATTAAATGTTATAGCACTATTACAATATTTTTATAATTATCGTAGCAGTCAGCATACATAACTTGTGAATTGTCACAATTTTTTTTGCTTTTCTAGCTTGATTGCGAGTGTTAAGCACGGAAAGTAGAATCTTTTTTAAATATCGCATGATCTGAGTAATCCTTGACAAGAAAAACTTCTCGAGAGAAATTGATGGAAACGTCATTCGTATTCTTTGTAACATTTAATGCGTTCATGCAGCCAGCAAACAATTCTTCTCGCTTCTATGACGCTCTACTTCCCTTATTCAAGCGGCAGATCTTACGAGCTAGCGCCCTTTTTAAAATTCATTCTAATTATACGTTTGAAGTGCAAAGTGCACAGCTACTAAAAGTGCTAAAAATTGCAAGAGTTTGCATGTTAACAGTCGCACTAGAGATTTAAGCGTTTTGTACAATTTTCTGTGTACAGCACAGAGTAAACAAACAAGAAGAAAGGCGAGGTGCTGAAACAGCAAAGACGTCAACGTCGAAACACATTTAACAAAAAACTTTGATACATTTTTTGCGCTAAATTTTTTACAACCTGTGATATAACATTTTAAGACATTTTCTAAAAATTAGAAAGCATAAATACAACGAAGCATTAAAATTTCAAATGGTTAATAATCTTTAAAAAATAAGAACTTCCTTTGTAATATGATGGGATTAAAAACTGCTTACTCGATATGGACACAATTACCTCGTAAAAACACCCAAAATCCCATGTGTTGCGCGTGTAATGCATAAATCATCGTACAGAGGCTTCTTTGCGGCTGCAAAAACTACCGTCCCCGAAGGACGAAAGGCAAGATCAAACCGGAAGCATCCCCTACATCACGAGAATGTATAAGAGACGTTTTAACCCTCTATAACTCAAAGTTGTTGTCTCCTTTGCAAATATATTGCACCATAAACCATGGACGTATTTTATATTTAATAAGCATATCCCAGCTGTAAAGCTTTTTAATTAAATAGAGCGTTAAATTCTGTAAAAGAACCGGACAAACCCGATAAAAAAAAAATTCTCAAAAGTTACCAAGCGATCCGTGCGACATTAAATAAAGGGAGAAAAGGAAGAAATTCTTCCCCGAACGCATACAAAATCGTGACACGTTTCTCCCCGGCTTTTCTCGACCCTTCTACGTTAAAATTGATCGCGAGACAAAAGAGAACGCACGACAGGTGGGCTTTATTTGGCATCCCCCGTTAAATTTCCTCCCATAAAAGTGCCGGGGTTGCTCGGGGGTGCAGAAAACTCGGCCATAGCCTCGAACGCTCGGTGCTTCTCGCTAACCAATCCAAAGGAAATTCTTTGAAGCACCGTGGCACGTTTCTCTCTTTTTTTTGTTACAAAGAATAAACTAAACAGGACGAGCGAGAAAATACAAATTTCTCTTCGTTCTTTCGCGGTCCAATTTCATTAGGTGACTTTGAACACCTTTTATCGCTGTCCTCTTTCCTTCCATTTCAGTGCTCCGTTCGCGGGACACGGAGTAATTTGTGTTTTATCGTGAGGATTTATTTCAAAAATCGCTCGAGCTCTTTTACTTTGGTATTTTTCAAACTTGCGATATAATTCTAGTCATTTTGCCATCTCGTTGCTTCATAATGGCTTACTCAATTTCTACGCTAATTGAAAAATTACTTGGTGCAAAGATCGTCGGATGAATTTAGTTATCTTGCGGAATAACTTGACATATTTGATAGACTGTTACTCTTTTTTTTTAATTTTAGAGATGTAGATAAACGTTGCAAAACTCATCGATGTTGTTTTAACACTAAACCTACCGAGCCGGTCAAAATGACCGGTTCTCAATTTTTTCTAAAAATTACCTAATTTGATAGGGGAGACAAGAAGTAAACATTCCACTTCTATCTTATAAAACCTAAATTAATTAATTAATCAGCATTTTCACCTCTTGATTTCTCTTTTTCCAAAATACTTGTTCAGTATATCCAAATTTTAGTAAATATAACGTCGGTAGGTTTAGTGTTAACCTCTTGCCCTACGGTTTGTTTCGTAATTGCCTCCGCAACAATTTAGAATTTAATTGCTAAAATAAAAATTGATTAGTGATTCTTGATATACCGTATAATTTAACGCAATATTAAAATTACAGGAATAATATTATAGTGTCGCGTCTCATTCATATTTTCAATTTCATAGGTTTTGCAAAACTTGAAAATTTCCTATCCGATTTTCCTCATCACGAGTGTCACTCTTTATTGTAGGGCAAGAGTTTAACCAATCAGACTCGGCTCGTTTTTCGAAGTATGCAATTCTTAGGTTGCAAGTAATTGCGACTGCGTTGCATTTGGTTAGAATAACCGTTGAAAAGTGCATGAATTTTAACGAGCGAACTTTGTGATTCGTGCGGTTGCTAAAAAAGAAAATTTCCGTCATCCGATGAAATGCACGAAACACTCTAGCCAGGAAGAAAACCGTGATATATCTGTGATAGGGTAGCTGATGCAATTTGAAATAATCTCTCTCTCATTTTGTCTTCTATATTTTTTACTAAAAAAAAAGAAGAGAAATCCACGTTCCAATGCATGAGAGTTACACGCGTTGCAGAAATTTAATTGCAGGTCGAAAAATATTTATCAAGGGCTTCTCATTAAGGAAACGTAGCAATTAGTGAGTTAATACGAGCACTTTTAATTCACAGCTTGTATTCTTGGACGATGGGAATTTTTGCAAATTTAAGAACGATGCGATACTACGGTTTCGCGAGACCATGTCCCTGATGAATCTTACGTTAAACAATCTCGATATAAAACAATTGTATTCTATGCTTCAACAAATTAAATTGTACCAAATATATTTGTTGCGTGTTTTAAAAATATCTAGCGAGCTTAAAGAACGAAGAAGAAAATTTGAAGTGAAATTTACAAAGAACATTTAACGCTCACTACAAAAGTGTAGTTTCTGAAGTAAAAAATTACAAAGCCTGAAGCACTTTTAATTCTCGAAGCTTCCTATTGGATTCATAAGGGCGGAAAAAAAATTCTCGAAGAACTTCACCGTACCTTTTCAATTAATGGTCCTGAAACGCGTCGAAATTACCAAAGGGAAACTTTGTTGCACGTTTTACAGGATTAAAAGTAACATTCGCGAGATAGTTCTGGAAAATAGACGATAAAACAAAAAAGCAGGGAGGCCCTTTTTGTCGAGTAACAACACGAGGGCATGCAGAAATTCATTTCGCGGACGAGCGAAGCTCTTATCATTTTTCGCAAACCCAATTTCGCTATACGAGAACGCAAACTTATCGAAACAGTTGATCGTGCACAGCGTATAGCACGCATTCTGCATACAGTGCATGCATTGTTGTCAACTACCCTCCATTCTTCGTGCCATTTCATTTCACTAATTACGTATTTATTTAAAAATGCTGAAATGCAGCCTCGCGCCGTGCGCGTTTCCTCTTTCGTCGGAATTCGTTTACATAATGGGAAAATAACGGGAAAACACCATAGCCAAACGTTGCTGCTGCAGCATAAATTTCATGGAGTAAAATTTCCAAGTGCTGTCTACGCCTCTTTGACAATGAAAATAAAGAAACAAGTCTGCAACGAATACGGTGAGCTATTTTACAAGATGGATACTTTTGCCGTTATATCCGAAATGTGGATTAATTCTTTATTCGATAGAAATTAGAGGAAAAAGTATAAAACGTGATGTTAAGAAAGTATTATTGAAAACAGGAATTGTATTGCTAATTAAGAATGTTAGAAGGAGCGAATTAAAGTTACTGAAACTTGTTTGTAACGGAGAATTCACCTGCGAATCTTTCGACAATGTTTCACCCGAGTTTTCAGCAACGTCTTCTCGCGCTCAAGTTGTAAAGTAAAGCGTAGACAATTTATATTCAAGTTGAACGTCAATTACGAGCATTAATTAACGAGTCTCTCGAGCACTCGTTTGCTATCTTATCACTTCGACGTTGCCCTATGCTAGAAGTTTCGTTTCAGACGTACGGACACTGAAGTAAGTCTGTTTTTCACTGTGAAGACTTGAAATTCCGTTAATTAACGCTCGTCCGAACAATATCGCCATTATGATTCCTTCCTTTCAGATGGCTCGTGTAACAATGTACATACAATGGTATCATTTTAACGAGATGGAAGTCTTAAAGTTTTCCCTCCTGCGATTCTGATTGGCGCGTTTGCAGAAATATCGCCCGTATATTCGGCTTTCAGCGAGTTATTTCAGTATTTCCATTTAATTACGGTATTCCCATTCGCGACTAAAATGGTTAAAGATTGATAACATAAATGTAAAAGCACATTTCTCCCCGTTTTAACAGTGCAGAGTGACTACATCGGAAAAATCATCGGGGAAATACCAGCTTTAATCAGACCGACGTCCTTTGTAGGTGGTAATACGATCATTACGTAAAAGATATCTCAACGTCGGTGAAATAGAATGGAAGAGAAAAAGATTTTTCTGATATCGATGAGGCTCCCATTGATGAGACGCTTAGAGGCGAACATTTTCTCCAGTTTCCAGCAGAATCACAAAAAAATCTCAGCTCGTTGCCGTAGAGAAATCTGCCTCGTCTTTTCTCTCGTCATTCGGACGTGAAAAAAATGACTGCGGGAAATACGCGCCGGAAGTAAAATGCAAATCTCAACGAGGATCAGCTCGTCGGGGATATCGTTATCGCGGACCCGTGGCAATTCTTTGTATCGTTTACGACCGATACTATCTATGTAAAAATGCAAAGGAAGAGAGATCACGGAGCCACGGACGACGACCTTTTTTACGATGAAATTTTGCACTGCAAAGCGCGCATGGATTTTTACTGGTGATAGCTTTTGATAAGAGACGGTTTCTTGCTCTTCAAATTCTATGGCATCGGAATATTACAGAGCTATTTGTTCGAAGTTAGATTACAATTGCTGTAAGACGTTGTTGGCAAGTTCTCACAAATCAACCCTTTGCGTACGGAGACTTTTTTGAATATTGAGGCATAAGCACTTCTTTGGCAACCAGAACCACCTTTTTATCAGAAAGTCATAGTTTTAATGTATAGAAGTTATAAATTACTATTTGCGTAATCATATTGCAACGGTTATATTACAATTTTTTAACTCTAACCGCGTATACTTGCATCGATAAAGTATAATCTGAATGTTTCTCAGACCATATATATGCGTCCGTAGTGCTCAAAGGGTTAAAATATGTGGAATTGTGACTTCCAAAGTGGGCGAAACTATCAATGTATGAGCGAAGCCCCCATGGCCATTGGGGCATATGGGGAGTTCGAGGGATTTAACTAAAAGTAAACATCCCATCGAAGAAAAATAATATGGTGGGTGTAATATTTTGACCGTGAATTGTGCGATGAGCCAAATGAATTTGGGAAACATTGGTGTAGACTAGTGCTCAGTAACCTTTACTTTTTAGTGAACATTAACCCTTTACGGTCCGAATTATTTCGTCAATTTTGTAGTGAGCTAAATGAAATTAACTTCACAACATTTTCTATCGTTGATTATTCATTATTTTTTAATGACATCAATAACTGTAAGTAGTGACGGATATTTAGGTGATATTACAAAATCATTAAGAAATTGGAAAGTCAATATTAAGTCATTAGAAAATTAAATAAAGTTAAAAGCTATGTCGAGTAGAGCTCGACATAGGACTGCAAAGGGTTAAAATTTGTGAATCAGAGCCGAATTTCTTTTGTCAGCTTCTTCCTGATACCGCACAGTCCAAAGTCGAAGTGAAAAGCTTTGTTCTCCATTTCTGCTTATATTTTTAATGGGCATTTTACTTTGATTACAAAACAAAATCTAGTTAGCCGTTCAACTTTCTGCCTCGCCTCACATCCAAGCATTTCCTCCATTGTGTTTCAATGCTCAATAAAGTACAATTCAAAACGACGGCTGAAGAATCTTCAACGAATTCCATGTAAATGAACTGAGCGCACAACAGGCCCTAAGAGAACCGACCGAGTTTGTATTACCATAGAAATATGAAGAAATTGAAATTCCGTTGGAATTATAGCCTGATAAAATTCCCCATGTAAATTCGTCCGAAGCCCGATAGGAATCGGGCATAATCTAAACTCTGCTCGCGCCAGAACGAGGATAATTAATATTCAACAACGAATCTCGAGAAATACTGCGAAAAAATTGCGTTAATAATAATTGCTCTAACATTTTCAAAATTCTTGTGAAAAACAACTAGCGTGAAGTGTGTCAAAAATGGAAGAGGTCTCTGAAAAAGTTCGCCATCGAATTCACGTTGAGTTTTCCAGCAATTTGTAACTCGTCTGCAAGAAAATTGTTATCAGAAAAGCGCAATGACAATTATTTCCGGTTAGGTATCTCCAAGCATTCGTTTCCTGTTTCACATTTCTTTAACTCCAACTGCTACGATCACATTGCCTAGGAACTTCCGTTCTAGCTAAGTCTCGAATAACTGAGGTAAAACCGTTTTTTCCTTTATCACTCAACAATTCTGTCAGCAGCGATAATGCGTTTAACAGAACACCAGACTATTAAATTTGGACGTAGAGTGGGGTTTCAGAAACCAATTAGACTCTATTCCTTCGCCTAACCATCTTCTCATAAATGCAGGGTGCATATGTAACCTCCACGCTCCATTACGCGCGAATTTCAAAATACCTTCAAATCCACCGTTCCGTTGGAAACCATGGAATCTCAGTATCTCCTAATATTCGGTTTCTGTTTTGCATTTTTTCAGCTCCACCTATGATAATTTCACCTAGGATCCTTTGTTTTAGCTAAGTCCCAAATCACCCTGGCAAAATCCTTTTTTTCCTTTGCAACTGAACAATTCTGTCAGCAGTGGTAATGCGTTTAACAGGTCACGAGGCTATTAAATGTGAACGTAAACTGGGGCTTCAGAAACCACTTAGACACAATTCCTTCGCCTAAACATTTTTTTATAGACGCAGTGTACACATGTATCCTTAACGTTGCGTATCGTCGCGCGCGAATTTCAAAATACTCTCAAATCCGCGGTTCTGTGGGAAACCATGGAATTTAGGTATCTCCTAATATTTGGTTCCTGTTCTGCATTTTTTCAGCTCCAACTGCTATGATAATTTCACCTAAGGTCTTTTGTTTTAGCTAATTCCCGAATAACTGAGGTAAAACCGTTTCTTCCTCTATCACTGAACAATTCTGTCAGCAGTGGTAATGCGTTTAGCAGAACACGAGGCTATTAAATGTGGACGTAGTGTGGGATTTCAGAAACCAATTAGACTCAATTCCTTCGCCTAACCATTTTCTCATAGACGCAGTGTACACATGTATCCTCGACGTTGCGTACCGTAGCGCGCGAATTTCAAAATACCCTCGAATCCACCGTTCCGTGGGAAACCATGGAATCTTGTACGGCAGAGACACGTAATATCAATTAACCTGGAATTAGACGTACGAGCCTCGACATCTGGTGCGAACGTAACGCGAAATTTTACCACTCGCTACATCGGTTATTACGCTCGCCATGAGCGAGTCACTGATGAAATAGAATTTTAAAGGTCATCCGCAACGAATAAACTCTACGTGAGGATGAAACTTTAAGCGAAGATTGCGTCGAAACTTTCGGACCAATCATTCCTATGCTAATCCACCGACGTGAATTATACGTCTCCCCCTTTTTTCTCCCTTTTGCGGGAAACTTTCTAATTGCGGCCGCGTTACTCGATAATCAGCCACCGCGTTCGTACTTTGAGTCTCGATCTTTTTCGCCACGCGAAAGAGAGCGAATTCCATTAGAAGTCGACGTCGGCCTGAAATACGACGCAACTTGTTATCATCAAGACACTCGAAATATTCCGTTCACGTAGGCAAACCGTATTTCGATTACCGACCACTTTGCATATTCAGCATTTTTAAACCTCTTTGGTTTTTCATACTTTAAATTGCGCGCTAGGAATGATTAAAGTTCGCAACGCCGCGCCGTAACAAAGGGTCGGGGATGGAAAGAATAATGTAGGAAAATGAAAAAGAATATGGGTTGCATGGATGCAAGACATTAAGCTTTATCTTCTTCGAGGAAAGGAGAAACGGGGAGATGGTGGTAGGTGATTGTTCTTACATTTTGTTTTTACCATACATCAACTACGTCAAAATGGAGAATATTTAAATCGCTTTACGCATAAATCCATCGACGAGCTGAATTTTCCATCGAAATCAGCGACGGCTGCGTTATTCCTGCCAGGAAAAATATACTTCCTGGTAGGAAAAACTCTTAGTCGAGTCAATATCGAGCGTAAAGGAACGAAGGACAGTTTTCGCAGGAAATGCTCACGTTTGAAATCCTTCTTTGACCCTCGCTGCAACGTTTTCAATATTTGCTCGCAAAGGAGCGTATACAAATTCCTTTTGGAGAAGAACGAAACATATTCCGCCCTACGATTTTTCAGATTTTTCAGACTTGTAGTTTCACGAGTGCAGAAACTTTTGACAGTAGATCTTTTTTTTCAAGATATTTCATTGCTCTAAATATGATTGGTAAACTGGAGCTCCTCGACGACGTATTGGCGAACGAATTCGTTCTTGGGTTTCCATCGATGTGAAATAATTGTTAAACTCTATAAATATCATTAGCCCGTTTAAAGCCTCTTTTCCATCGACCGTGTATTTGCCAAATCGATTTTCGATTAGGTCAGTTTCAAGTGGACCGAATAATTAATACTTTATAAAAATAAGGAGATTCGTTGGCACTTTTGAAATTGCGAATTATCATTCGATGCGTTTGGAGGTAAAGTTTATTTTCCATTATCGACGAACGAAACACTCGAAAGGGGAGAGATAATTGAACAAAAATTTTATTTTAAATGCAGCACGCACCAGACGCCAGGAAGAGATCGAAGTATCGTTAATGAGTGGCTCTATCCGGCCAGGAAATTACATTTTACGCGTCGGGCATTTTGTTTTGCGCCTCTGTGGCGGTGGCTTTGACGGAATATCCGCGAAAGTGGCTGCAGAAGCGCGAAATTGTTTTATTCGCGTTTAAAAGTCGCGAAATACATTCGGGATGGTGCAGAGGGATAGGCTAGCTTAAAATCGTTGCGGCTCGTCACAAGGGGGAAGATTTTCTAAAATAATAAAGCTCGCTGATTAAATTTCTCATTTGCATTATAATCCTATAGAACCATTTACAATTAAGGAACTGGCATACCCTGAAATTAATCCTGATATTTATAAGTTTGACTGAAGTTTCAAAAGTTTACCTTCTAACAGAATTTTTCCCCAATTAGTAACAAAGTTTTTAACGCTAAAACTATCGACGTGAAATCTGTTATAATTAAATACATTAATTAAGTAGTTTGAAAGAAGAGCAATCAAGTGGTATAGAAGTTGAAATGTTAAGTAATTTTTATATAAAAGTAACAACCAGTCATTTTCACCACATCGGTGGTTCTGTCCGAAGGTATTGTTATAACGAAATTAAAATTAAAGTGCAAAATAGTAAAATTAAGTATCAAATTTAAAAAGAAATTAAGCAGCCGAAATTCCAAGGCAAAAAGTTAACTGTCAATTATAGGGTAGTCGCTGTCTGGATAATTCAGGCACTGTTAATTGGTATTAATTTGAGATACTGCTCCGGAAATATTTTTTGCCGAACTGCCTTCGTTACCGGATACAGTGCACACTGCAACGTCATTGATCGCGATATTGTGTAGGTGGAAAAACCAATTTTTGAACTTTTTCAATCGTTCCCTCGGCAGGAGTCACGTTCAGGAAATATTGAGTGCTGTTCACAAAGTATGTAAAACAACCCGAAAATGTACAATACGTTCAATTACTTTGTTCGAGGGAACAACACTATCGACGTGTAAAACTCCTTCATTCAATATCGTACAAAGACCTACGACTCTTCAATTAAATTACATGCATTAATTACGGCAATTGGAAATACTTGGAAATCTTCTTCCGACTGTTAAATATAAGTGGTCCATCGACATTTATTGATTGATCGTAAAACTATAAAGTCTTATGAAATGTTTCATTACTTTGACGTTCGTAAAATAAATATTTCGCTGATTTGTATGTAGAATAAGAGAACACATTTTCACTCGACAAAATGAATTGATTACAATTATCAAAATTATAATTTATAATTCCTTAAAATTACGAAATACCTGATTTCACGAGTTAAATGTAAATCATTCGCCATTTGATAATTTAAAACGAAGTATTAAGGCTGCTTCAAATATGTCGTTCCACAGCTCTGTGCAAAGCAATTTACTAACTTCTTCTTTTCGTATTTTTCAACTTTAACTGCTATGATAATTTGATCCAGAACCTACTAAAGTATTAAGTAATAATTCAATGAACATCGAAAGCACACAAAATATCTTATGCAACTCTCAAATCCTCAAACTGCTCGAACAAACTACCATTCCGCTCAGACCATTCATAAATGAAGATATTTCACTGATCCACAATTTTCCAAAAATCCCGCAAATCTCTCTCACGCGGAACACATTACTCCAATAATCACAATTACAAAAATCCCCTTTCCATCCGCTATATGCAACCCGCGCGCATCTTCAAATTCGCAAACAACGTCCGAAATATTTCACTTCTCCAATCTCCAGGAATCCGTCTACAATTTTCGAAAAATCCCGTAAATCCTTCTCACGCGAACACATTACTCCAATAATCACAATTACAAAAATCCCCTTTCCATCCACTATATGCAACCCGCGTGCATCTTCAAATTCGCAAACAACGTCCGAAATATTTCACTTCTCCAATCTCCGGGAATCCGCCTACAATTTTCCAAAAATCCCGTAAATCCTTCTCACGCGGAACACATTACTCCAATAATCACAATTACAAAAATCCCCTTTCCATCCACTATATGCAACCCGCGTGCATCTTCAAATTCGCAAACAACGTCCGAAATATTTCACTTCTCCAATCTCCAGGAATCCGTCTACAATTTTCCAAAAATCCCGTAAATCCTTCTCACGCGGAACACATTACTCCAATAATCGCAATTACAAAAATCCCCTTTCCATCCACTATATGCAACCCGCGTGCATCTTCAAATTCGCAAACAACGCCCGAAATATTTCACTTCTCCAATCTCCAGAAATCCACCTACAATTTTCCACTATCGGAGGGCTTTACTTAAGGAGCTTTGATTTACGTGCGCCACGGCTCGAATGAGGGAGAGTTGGCGGTGCAATAATAAGGTAGGTGCGATCAAAGTATCATTAACGAGTATCGGGGCCGCTCTGCTGGGAAATTACGTTCCGCACGAGCACTTTGCCGCACCAGGGAACACCGGCCTCGCACCTTCGTCTGTCCCGTGACACGGGCTAGAAATTGTTTCATTCGCGCAGCACGTTAATGAGGTAACTATGCACGACTCGTTGCACCTGTCTACGTTTCTCTCACGGTTCCAATTTCCTTTGTGTATTATGCAGTGCTGGAAAGAACATCCGTGGAAACAGTTTGAAAGAAATGCGAGTCGGATGGTCAAAATGGAAGGAACGGGGACTCTTATCATATACATTTTCGGATATACTGAGGGACCAGAAACAAGGCACAGACAGATAGAGACATCCCTCTCCCTCGCGCATTTTCGATTTTGACGCGCTATTGGCAAAAGAGACCTCCACATTCGTTGCGTCGTCATGTGAACGACGAAGGAGCGTTTTATTTTCGGTTGTCATTCGTCGTTCTCAGGTTTCCAGGACCGACATGGCGGGGATAGGCGGTGCGAGAGCAATCTCCCCTTCAGTCCCAAGTGCCTTGTTTCTGGTCCCTCACTTTATCATGTTCGGTTAAATGTAAGTCGTCCATCGACGTTTATTAATTGATCGCAAAACTATAGTCTTATGAAATGTTTCATTACTTTGACGTCTGCAAATTAAATATTTCTCTGATTTATACGTAGAAGAAGAGAACATATTTTCACTCGAGGAAATTGATTATTTACAATTATTAAATTGACAATTTATAATTCCGTACAATTACGAAATGGGTTTCACGAGTCAAATGTAAATCATTCACCATTTGTTTATTTACGATGAATTATTAACTCCCACAATTATTTTAACTAACATGTTGGCCAATAGAGAAGCAAAGTAAAGAGATTCAAATTGTCACAGCTGTTTTGTTTTGTGTTTTTTTACTTTAAATTCTATGGTCATTGCGCCCAGCACGTATGGTTTTATGTGGTACCATTTTCGTAACCGCGAGTTTCTTATCGCCGAGAGCTATCGTGTAAAATATTAGGAAAATTTTCCAAGAGGTGACATGAGATGATTTGAACTTTGGTCCTTCAATTGCGAATCTGAGCCTTTATCTCTTTACTCGCCATACCTACCTTTTTTTAGATTAAGGGTTGTAGTTATTTCGCCTAGCATCTAACTGTCATTAGCTATAAGTGAGTTCTGAACCACCGACGCAGTGATACGTTAAGCAACAATTTAGAAGAAATATCGGAACATTTTTTCCAAAGGTGGCGAAGAACGATTTAACCACCATAGCACCCAATTTCCTGCGTATCTTTTCAGCTTCAATTTCTATGGTCATTTTGCCTCCTGTTTTACATGGCTTCCGAGTCACAGAGGCTGCGATATATCAAATAATAATTTAGGAAATGCTTTCCAGAGGTGGCGAGGGATTTGAACTTCGACCCTGTGTTTGCGAGTCCGGGCCTTCAACTCTTTACTCAGCATAGCCTCCTGAAGACTCATTTAGTTCGTTCGTTACGTGATCCGATCAGTGTGCATGTAAATACTTAGGAAAGCGAAGCTCAAACGGACGAACAATGTTACATGTTATAAAGTGGAGTGCGTGTCATTCAGTATTTGTGAATTTGCATCTGCAATTCACGAATTTGCGCACGAAACATTGTTACATGCTCTTTTCTCTTTGTCCCTCTTCGATCACGCTTTACGGACACGAAACTGTTTTCAAAGTTTCGCGACGATCGACCCGCGAAACGAATGAGAATGCCACGTATGGCTATGAACATGGTGAAAATATTCGACAATGGAATTCACTGTAGATTTAATATCAGAGTTTCATGCGAAGTTATCGCGGGCCGTGTTTTAAACTGTCGAGCGATTTCGGGGTAAATATATAGCTAAGTTGGAATTATTAAGCGGGGAAATCGGATGGGAATAACTGATTTACGAATTTCGTGGTTTCCGGGAATTTACTGGCGTAGCTTTTGTTGGATTTGCTGCTGAAAGAGGTAGGGATACGGATTTGTAGAAATTGACAAAAAGCAAATGTGACGATTGTTTCTTCTTTTCCTACAATAAAGTTACTGTAGTTTTTACTATGGCGACACATCATTAATACTAACGGAACTTAATACTAAACCTACCATGGCGGTCAAATGACCGCTTTCTGATTTTTTCTAAAAATTCCCCAAATTTATTGGGCAGCCATTCAGTAAATATTTTAGCTCTATCGTGTAAAACAAAAATTACTTAACTGATCATCTTTTTCACCTCTTCAAATCTCTTTTTCCAAAGTACTTATTTCGTATATTTCAATATAACAGATATAAATCCGGTAGGTTTAGTGTTAATGTATCTCCGTTCTTACCGTAATTGGTCATTTGACTACCTACGATATGGCGATAATATTTTTACGACAGAAAAGCAAATGATTGTCAATATAATGCAGAAAACAGCCACTAATTAACATCCTATCAGAGGTCCATACCCTTTTTTTTACTTAACATTTTACCAATCAGTATTTTTTGAAAATCGTACCCACTTCTGACCGGTTACTTGTTCGCAAAAACTTCCCTGACACTGAAATCTCTTTGAAAATTACAAATTCTCCTCACTGAGTCCTTAGCACAGTAAACCGCAATGAAAAGTAACAAATTATTATAATAATAAAATTGTACTCGTGGCAACTGATTAATAAATTAAAAGTCCAAAGGCGGTGGGGGAAAAATCCGATTAACAGGCTACCGGTTGGTAAGGTGTTAAAGATGCAATGAATTTTTTATTAATAAAACAAAATTTTAAACATTTTCAGATCATTTAACCGGGCATTTCACCGCTCATGGTACGGTCACTGTTAAATAGCCCAATTTTACACTTTACATAATATATTATAACTGTCAATTTTGCCCTTGACTATTATCCGGGACACCTAAATTATTAATATTATTATTATATTGCCACGATTGTTATATTGACACTATCATTTAATTACAAATATCAATGATTCGTATTCACATGCGTGCTTGCTTCTATCTAGCCCTTTAGGATATACAAGGCTAAAAAACATTCCAATATTTTCATTTTATTTTGTATGGCATTATACTTTTTCACATCTGCAAAGATTCAAATGAATAATTAAAAACTTAAATTTGTGTCTCCAAGTGTTAAGCTAACGGTGTTAGAAGCTTTCGAAACTTCATTCTCTCCCTTTGCTCTACGTCTAATTATTTATTTATCTCCCGTGATTTCTGAGTATACGTGAGTCTCTGTTGACTGCGTAATATACACAGTACCTAAGCAAATTGTGTTTCGCCGGGACCTACCTGGATATATTCCCATAATGAGACACGAGTGCTCGGTTTGTACCTCAGAGAATGTAGGGTGCGACGGATATAAGGGTTAAATTATTTGGATCAATTTATGACAGCATAGAAGATAAGGTCTACAGAGGAGAGCTTGTTTCGGGGATTACTTCGGCGGATGATCAAAAGCACTTGCTCGTTTTTCACCATCGCACTCAGTAATTTATTTTCGAAACTGCAGAAAAAGAGAAAATACAGTCTCTATTCTTCGTTTCTTTTTTCCAAGTTCCTTTTTATAGATTTCGAATGTAGCAAAATTACACCAATTTTCTACCGCAATGTAGAGAATAGAAATATGTTTGTAATTTTTTAAAAAGAATTTTTCCGGACGGTACGGAAATACTTTGTGATGTAGAAAGTATGATATCCGCTACTTTTTATTATTATGCATTGGTTGAATTGCAATTAATTTCGTTAACATTTTTTTTTCAAATTACGTCAATTACTTATATACGCTATACGGATTCGAGCACAATTTTTCTCATCCTCGCGCCAATTAGACCGCTTCGGTGTCGTTTGAATAATTTGGATGACGTTCATCGAACGATTCAATGTTGGTAGCTGAGCGTAAACAGGGAAGGGAAACAACGCAAACAACGAATGATAAGAGTAAATCTCATCGTTCGAATTTTAAGCAAACTGCCGCACCAAATCCGCGTGCCGGCGTACGATGTTATCTCTATCGACTCGATTTACGAAGGAACCGGAAATGCGGGTACCGATAGAGGTTGACGTACGTGAAGTACTTGGAAATGTAAGTTACGTAAAGAGCTAAAGTGCCTCGTAAACAAACGTCTACCGTGATATCGATGCAAGAAGGAGCCAATGGGGCAAAGGCTCGGACTCCCAATTAGTAGCTGAGTTCAAATCTCCATTACTTCTAGAAGATTTTCCCTAAATTAGGATTTAATATATCATAGCTTCAGTGATTCGATATTGACATAAAATTGTAGGTCCTAGAAGCAATGAAGATAGAAGTTAAAATCGGAAAAAAGAAAAATTTGGTCTCTATGGCGGATAAGGAGCAAAAGCTTCGAACTCCAATTAGTATTTGAGTTCAAATTTCCAATACTTCTAGAAGGTTTTCCCTAAATTAGAATTTAATATATCATAGCTTCAGTGATTCCATATTCACATAAAATTGTAGGTCCTAAAAGCAATGAAGATAGAAGTTAAAATCGGAAAAAAGACAAATTTGGTCTCTATGGCAGATAAGAAGCGAAAGGCTCGAACCCCAATTAGTAGTTGAGTTCAAATCTCCATTACTTCTAGAAGATTTTCCCTAAATTAGGATTTAATATATCATAGCTTCAGTGATTCGGTATTGACATAAAATTGTAGGTCCTAGAAGCAATGAAGATAGAAGTTAAAGCTGGAAAAAAGAGAAATTGTGTGTCTATGGCGGATAAGGAGCAAAAGGCTCGAACCCCAATTAGTAGTTGAGTTCAAATCTCCATTACTTCTATGAGATGTTTCCTAAATTGAGATTTAATATATCATAATTTCAGTGATTCCATATTCACATAAAATTGTAGGTCCTAGAGGAAATAAACATGGAAGTTAAAGCTGGTAAAAAGAAAAATCTGGTGCCTATGGCGGATAAGGAGCAAAAGGCTCGGACCCCAATTAGTGGGGAAGACTTCAGATCTCCATTGCTTTTACAAGATTTATCTTAAAGTAGAATTTAATATATCGTAGCTTCAGTCGTTCGAAGCCCGTGTAAAACTGTGAGTCCTGGGAAAAATCACTATCGCAGTAAAAGTCGAAAAATACAAAAAAAAAATTAATTTCCAACCGAAGAAACTAAAAGTTCGTTTGGTACTTCCCAGGATTCCAGGAAATTGAATTTATTTAGCATTTGAGGTTCTTCGTGTGCAGCACGAATTACACTTTAAGTCCTTCTTTAAAGTTGGCTGGGATGAGAAATCGCGGAAGAAGAACTTTTTTCGGAAGAATCTTGCCCGATATTTTCTTACAAAAAAGGAAATAATGTCGTTAAGGTAAGAATGGTATTGTTAGCAACTGAAAGTACCTTGTAATGACGTTAACGACTCTGGTGTAATTAACTTTTACACTTTATTTTGCTACTATTTTAATTTTTTCAAGAAATTCCTTCCATTTTTTTATATAATGCTCGTTAAATCCGTTTTATCAATGATCGACTATGGTCGAAAGATATGCAAATAAAAGTTTTATGAATCATATGATAACGAAGGAAGAGAGATTATCATTCTCCGGCTCATGAATAACATTAAGCGAGGTAGTCAACGAGGTAATTTTTCCTTGGAAGTGCGATAAAATGAAGTACTTCTTGTCGGAAGTATCGCGTGCGGGAACCGTCATTATATTCTAAAAGGAGACGAATGTTCCCGTCATTATTGATGAAAAATTCATTCCCTCTTCATTAACGCTCTGCAAATAGGCCACTTTGAACGTTTTAAACTTACAGAACAGATAAGAAATATTTGTATGAATTGCGACAGCAAAGCCATAAAATTTCTTCAAGATTAAAACTATCAAGTCGGTCGAGATTCTCCAAATCGATAGATGAGCCATGAAGTAAATATTCATCTTCAATCTTATAAATCTTAAATGACTTAATTGATCATTATTTTCACCTCTTGATTTCTCCTTTTTCGAAGTATTTACTCGGTGTATTTCAATATAATCGATATAACGGCGGTAGTTCTAGTTCTTCTAGAGAAAAATATCTTTTACTTCATTTCTCTAGACTTTCAACACGCGGGTCAATCATAATTCGAATTTTTTACAATATTTTCATGAGCCTTCAACCGACGAAAGTTCAATAATTTTTAACAATCACAGTTTCATATTCATCCGTTACCAAGCAACACTGAAAACTAGAAATCTATTAAGCGGAATATGGTCTAACAATTAATTGATTTATCGAGTGGTCGAAATATGCCAGGAAATTATGAGAAACGCGTACGGTATTGTCGGTCATATTGTATAAAACATTAAATAAATGTTTGACAAGCCTACTGCACGAGTCATTGTGTCGACATGATTATTCGTTAAACATGCCACAATATTTGCGCTCGAAGGGAAATGAATTATTAACCGGGGAAATTTGGACACACAGGAAAATCATTTTCAGCCACCAAGGATTTTCGTGAATATAACAGAACCAAATATTAATCTGAGGCAAGTATCACGTAACAGCATAAAATGCTTTATAATATCGTTACGTACGAAACACCTGATAGAAGAGATATTTGTATTTAATTATTTGAAACTAATTTTAAACTATTTATAGCTGGACGTTCATTTCTCTTTGATGAGAATATTAATATAAAGACATTAAAGCATACTATGGGTTAAAATACAAAATCGTTATAGAATTTTAAATATTTTCTACCGTGGAATATTAATTCTTCGTTAGTGATAACATCAATATACAATTATCAAAAAAAATTAAGTTACAGATACAGAATCGTTATCGAAATCCGAATTTGAAATTACTGTAACAGAAAATTTTATGAGATAAAAAATTATATATTGGACCAAAAATTACAAAAAGCTACCACCAATATTTCATTTTCCATAAGCGATTTAAAGCAAAGCGAATTAATTAGTCGTTGCATCGTAAAAAAGCCAATCTTGAAACCATGCAAATAAACCCTTTATTCCGTTTACTGTATTTACTTAGCTCGTTACACCGAACAACAGACGAGCCATTTCGCGTAACGGTACATTAAAGTATCAAAATAATAAATTACCCAACAGATTTTCTTCATTCGAATCACGTTACGCAATTAGAATCATAAATCATTATATTTATAAACTTACGCTTTAAAACCGCACGAAAAATCCTGCACGTATATCAACGCCCATGAAAGAGGAGCAAATAAAAACACAGCACGAGCAAGGTTTTCTGTGGACTTAAAATCTGGAAAATATTCTCGCTCCCCGCCGACCAACGATAAGCTTAAATTTACTTGCATCGTGTATACTTTTACCGAGGTATACCCAATCAGCTCTCGTTTGTTTAACCCCTTGCCCTACGATTTGTTTTATGACTGCATCCGCTACAATTCAGAATTTAATTGCTATAATAAAAATTGATCAATGATTCCTGATATATCGTATAATTCAACGTAATATTAATATTATAGAAATAATATTATCGCGTCGCGTCTCATTAATATTTTCAATTTGATCGGTTTTGCAGAACTTGAAATTTGCTCATCCCCATTTACCTCATCACGAGTGTCACTCGTTATTGTAGGGCAAGGTATTATAGGGTCCCACTCTAATTTAATCTCAGACGAGCCACCAAAAAATACCGGTAATTGTCCTTGAAGAAACCGAATAGTTTCCCTCAAAATTTAACTAACAATATCGTAGCCCAGAAACTTAACTGAACGCGTGTAATTTAAAAATAAGTGGATAACTTTATTAACTATAAAAACACAAAACTCTTAATCACACTAAAATTACTCTATCTCTGAATTTATCTCTAAAGCTCTCTCCACTCACGCTATGTCTCTGACTCTCTGAACTCTCAACTCAACTGCATATTCTCAACTGACTCTTCCCAAATTCACGCTCGCATCCACCCTCGATACTCTTTCTCACAGCATGCATTCTCTGTTGCACTCACTCATTTTCTCCTTATCTATAGACGAAACATTCATGCTAGCTCTGGCATCCGCCGCCTTCCAAATCACGTAGTATAAACGTCCACTCTCGCTTATACACAAACCATTCACACTCACTAACTTTAAAAATGAATACTATTTACGCGTACAAAAATTCCGCTCCTACAGCATTAACACTAGAACTACCGGCGTTAAATCTATCATATTTAAAAATATTAAACAAGTATTTTGAAAAAAGGGGAATTAAGAGGTGGAAAATATGATCGATTCGGTAATTTATGTTTAATGAGATGGACGTAGAATATCTATTCTGTGACATTCCTATAAAGTTGGAGAATTTTTGGAAAAAATCGTGTACCAGTCATTTTGACTGGTTTGGTAGCTCTAGTGTTAACACGTTCGCGGACGTGAATGTTAAAGCATTCATTTTCATTATAATGTATAATGCCATGAATGCCTTAGCTTGCATGTCATGCCAATTAATAAAGCCAATTATAATTCATATAATTTTATATAACCTCAATTTTTTGTAATCATTATGCATTTTAAAGTAATGTATAAGTGATTCTTTGAGTATTTTCATATTATTTTATTTTTTCTCTGTGTGGTTAGAAGTGTAAGTTAGAAGTGTAACACTTGACTGTCTATTTTTGCAGCTCACTGAAATTGTTACTGTCCGCGAAAGTGTTAAGGAACAAAAATCTGCGAAACAACGAAAGATACCTGAACATTTATTGCAACATAAATCGTGGCGATTGATCGATGAAAAACACGGGGAGAAAGTGAGAAAGCACGATACGGTATATCCTGCAAATGCTATGGTACGATTCTAGTTATACTCTCCACCCGAATGCCTCCATTGCTGGAAATGGTTCCAATTCGGTCCGATTTCCTTCGAGTCTGCTTTGTACCCTGCAGATTCGAGAAAGTCGTATCTCGTGCCAAAGGCTTTGTATAGACCCTACTTTCTATAGTTCGATTCAGACTTTTCTGGTTAGCCGTGTTTTGTACTACACGACCTCGCCCCGGCGACAATAACCGAAAAAAGAGCAGCCGAGAACTCTATTTCGATGTGTCGGATTTCATAAATATCGGATGTCGGGGACACGCGTGATACCGCGGAAGAAGGAAATATCGGGGTGCGACGTTTGACGCGTTTGGTCGACAAAGGATGCGAATTTGAAAAATGTCTGGATATGAATGCAATAACTTCTTCTATGTTTACCCTGTCGGAGTTTTCTGATACGACTTGCGCACAGGATTCGCAACAATTCTGGACGACTAGGTTCGGAACTCTTCTAGAATTTTTGAGAGTCCTTCGAAGATTCTTGGAGACACCTTGAAAAGCATGAGTTTGTGTTTCTTTTATTGGAGGATTCTCGATGGTTTCGTATTTTCGCAGGTCGTAAAGTTCAGGAATTTTCTACGTAAATATAGAAAACCGTTGCAATTATTGAATATGAAAAAGTAGTCTTTATTTTGTCTCTATCTCTAAAGAAGGACTTGCTATCGTCAAACTTATACTGGTCGGAACTTAAGTCAAATCCATTTTTCTCCATCAGACACAATTTGGAAAAAAAATGGGAATTTTCAACTTTCAGAATTTATAGCAGATTAATCGTTAAAGCTATTTGAATATTTTTTTATCTAAAAGAATCTATAAACCATCCCAAATGTAACGATGCATATTACTTCAATGTTACAAACATTTAAACATGTTTAACAATGCCCAAAGCGAGAACGACGTTAAAAATACTCCAATTTTTGTGGATGTTTTCCTATCTATCTATAAAAGTATACGTCCAGGAGAAAATCTAATAGCAGGAGGCTACAGAGCAGACAGTTTTCTTTAGGAAACGATAATTGAAATTTGCAGCGCGAGTTTTGTTTTTGTCTAAGAAATTAAAACAGCACCGCTTGTTCTTTGTGCAAAAAACATTGCAATTTTGTAGAGAACTGTTATTTATTATTTTAGAGAATTATTTGAAGAAGAATAATCTATTGTTCTTCCTCATCCTTATTCATAAAGCAGTAAGTACAGAGTTTTATAACGATAAAACCCAACGTCCAATAAAACTAATGGATTTTCTCTCTTCAAAATCTAACTCATTTCTTCACATAAAAATAAGGGAATGCTGACACCCCTCCGATAACTCCTCCCTTCATACATTTCTCGATTCATCTACACCCAGCAAAACTTTTCCCACACCCCACAATTATTCCCCGTTTCATTGTACCCTCCTACAGCACCTCGCAACGCTATCTAATTATTTCCAACCTCTGCAAGTCTTACTGACAGCGTTTCGCGTGAATAATACGACTTATTCGAGCCTCGAGCGAGCAACGTGCCAGCTCATGGAATCTCAAAGCGAAGAGGGTTCACATACAAAAGGAAACGAAAGCGTTTCGTGCGAGACGACGGAGAAAATCAGCGCTGACTAATCTCACGCTGTGGTTCATTGCATAAGATTATCAGGTCGAGTCAGCCTTGGTAAATCACGGAATAGAATGGAATGGCCGAATGCATAAATAACCGGAAGGTGCCACGTGAGAGATCCTCGGACACCGTTTTGTGCGGGAATTCATCCTATGGATGTGTCGGAGACTACGGCGAGGATGAGGTTAAGTACTTGGACTGTC
Organism: Cerceris ruficornis; assembly: GCA_963989415.1. NCBI lineage: Eukaryota > Metazoa > Arthropoda > Insecta > Hymenoptera > Crabronidae > Cerceris > Cerceris ruficornis. The sequence goes on along the minus strand of OZ022518.1, from coordinate 10,526,844 downwards.
TACCAATTAAAATAGTGTGCTCGAGTTCGAATTCTAATCACTGCACGGAGATCTTTTCTAAATTGGTAATTTATTTTGCAGCGTGGGTGGTTCGGGGACCAGCAAAACCCGTAGGCCGAAGGCGAAATGATGATGTTCAGTTAGAACTGAAGAGTATAAAAAAAATTGAAAGAAAAAAGTTCAGGCGAGCTCAGCTTTTCATCACTGCTGGTGGAACTTGGTTAAATTATTAATTAATATCTCACAACCTTGGTCACTTGGAATTTAGCTAAGTCTTCTGGCCTTGGGCGAAATGACTGGAGTAATTGTAATTGAAAAATACAAAATAATTTGAAAGAAAAATCTTGAGTCTATGGTGGATATCTAGATAAGGCATTGGACTCGTAACTAGTACAGCTGATTGTGAGTTCAACTTTTCATCATTGCTGGTGGAACTTGGTTAAAATATTAATTAATCTGTCTCAACCTCGGTCATTTGGAATTTAGCTAAATTTTCTGGCCTTGGGCGAAATGACTGGAGTAATTGTAATTGAAAAATACAAAATAAATTGAAAGAAAAATCTCGGGTCTATGGTGGATATGTAGATAAGGCATTGAACTCCTAACTAGTACAGCTCAGTTCAACTTTTCATCACTGCTGGTGGAACTTAGCTAAATTATTAATTAATATGTTGCCACCTCGGTCATTTGGTGTCCACCTAAGTCTGCAGATGCTAGTCGAAATGGCTATAGTAGTTATAGGTGAAAAATACAAAAGAATAATTTCGAGACTTCAGCTAAATAGAGTTAAATGTTTCAACTTTCAACCAGGATACTCAAATTCCAGCCCCATTACCTGTAGGACATTTTTCGCAAATTATTAAAATACCCCGTGGCCTCGGTGGTTCGGAATCAGCTTTGTGCGCCGTAGTCGACAGATATGCGAATACACATGCGTTCCCTCGTGTTCTAAAGCTTCGATTAACCTTGTATTCTGTCTCCTTTGAATTCACCCTCGATATATATCCGCCAATTCGTAGATACACAGGTATGTACCTACGAGATTCACCACCTCTTTCTCTTCCTTCTACCCCCGTTCTCTCGCTATTTCCGCTCTGAGCGGAGGGAGCTTGACGCAAGGTCGGATTTACAGAGGCGCAGTTGTAATCTGCATTTAGATCGAAATATGTTCATCTAAATACACTTGGAAAGCGGAAGTATGTCCCGCAAAACTTCTCGTGGATTTTCCTAATTTAGACGTTCGTTAATTTTATCGAAAAAGGAGTATCAAGATATTCGGGAGCTTGACGATGAAAGGTGTGATTAAGTCTACATATTTTTATATGGAAAAATTAAGTAAGTCAGAATGCAAAGCATTTTCAGTTGAGACTTCATGAATTTTAGATATCTAAAGATCTACCTACGATCAAATTAATTTTCCATATTTTATATTCATCTTTTTTTTAATCGTAATGGGATATATCACCGCTTTAGACGCCGTTCTACTTCCTAACACTGCAGAATTTGATAAGCTCGAGCAATCACAACTAAATTTACGTAGTTCGTTTTTCGACCCAGCCAAAATGGCACTTAACTCCAAAACTACCCGCTATGGCATCAACATTTGAATTCCTCAAATCTTAAAATCCCCGTCAATCCAAACCTGACCTCACATTAATCAAAATTACAAGTCCCGAACCTCACTATCGTGAAATTGGATATAAAAAATTCAATAAAACAAAATCCACATCAATTAAGTCACTCAATTTCCTAAAATCCAATATATTTCAATTCACCGACTAAAAAAAATCCTGAAAAGCTCAGAAACCCAGTACCATCTTCCCCCCCACTTTCAAGCACCCTCAAAATACGACAACCAAGACACTCCCACCCCCCGTGTCATCGGCCGCACGATCGTGGATCCAATTAATTACTTTGGTCCCTGAAAACGAGGCGTCCGGCTGTACAAAAGAGGAATCCGTGGAGTGTCGGCGCCTGGAAATTGCCTCGAAAGCCTGACTCATTTATCCGACAGAGTCGAATCGATCGTCCAACGACTTCTATCACTCGTGTCAGGGTTAATCGTGCGTTAACTACGCACACAATGCGGCCTCGATAGGTACGCACGGGTTCGCGGCACGAGAGTGCAATATCGAAGCAGCACCAATGAACGATCGCTCGATTCTGGCTGGTGGTTTCTTCACGAACCACCTGACACGTTATATCGCACGTCCAAAGGATTTCCTGCGAGCCGTTGCTCCAATTTCCATCCCCCGGGGGATGAGAACTGGAATTCAATAGCCCGCCGAACTTCAACGGAGAAAGTGCTAATCGCCGTGCCGAGCAATCGCTTCGTCTCTTCCCTCTTGTAGTTCTTTATCGATTTCGCGAGATAGGTGATATCACCGGCGGAAGGGTGGATTTTTTTTAACGTGCAACGCATACGGTGGATGGTGCTTTCATTTCACGTTGGACGAGTTGAGGAACGACAGGGTGGAGTGGAGAGGGGTCGCGGAGAGATGTAGGCTGGAGATAAATGGTTTTATTGATTAAAATGTAAAAATTGTGATGGTAGGATGGAGTGTTTTGAAGATTGTACGCTCGGTTTCGTATCTTTGGGTTGTATGTACAGCTTCAATGTTCGGGTGCCTCTTGTTAACACTATTCCTACCACGACCGGTCGAATGAGCGTTTTTAAAATTTCGATTAAAATTTCCTATATACAACGTCATTGAATCGCCTTTAAACTTCACGACTTTTCCTCAAATATACGTATAATACATTTTTCAATATTCACTTCTTTTTTTACTGATCATTTTCTGGGAAAAAATTATCATTTGACAAATTCACCGGTTGCGGTAGGAAAAGGTATACGTGAAGTGTCGGTAGGAATAGTGTTAACCCATTGACTGCCACCTACGAGATATCTCGTAGCTGCGCTATAAGTTTGAATTAATAAGTTAACAATAATGGCTGAGCGTGTATAGAAATTTTGGAACAAAAATGTTCGTTGTATCATTACAAATGTCAAGATTATATTTTTGATTAATGAAACCAATGTTCTAAAAACTTTCTGTCATCTTCTCAAATTTTAAGAAGCAAAGGTAATATTTGCTTAGTTTTCCTGGCAGTGAATGGGTTAAATAGAGTTTCGATTATTGTGGTAGCGGGGGTTGAATTTGTTGACGGGGTAGTATCGCTTTGTAGGGAGCAAGAGACTTTTTTCTATTACTTTCGCGAAAGCTGAAGATCCTGAAGGTATATTTCGAAAGGGAGAGAAAATCACGGTGAAACGTGAAATTGTATTTTGAAAACTAATTCACGCTGTATGTATTTGCAGTGGATCACGGCAACGTTGCTGTATGTTGCAGTGCACTCTATCTTTACTCTTCAAAGATCATCCCCTTGTCTTGCATTCTAAGACAAAGTTTCTTTTCATGCTTTGTACTCGCCTTTATTTCCTTCGCTGAAAACGTCATTTATTATTTATTATTATCGTAATTCTTGCAACTCCGCGGGAGGAATTTACGAGAGTAGGAGCGAGTAAACGCCAACAGAAATTTTCGTCACGAACGCGGATAAAATCCGGGCTTGCACAGAAGAAAGCGGAAAGGGGAGATGGTGAAAAGTGAGGCAAGAATCGAAACGCAGGAGGATTTAAAAGAAAGAAGAGCCGAGGGTGCGGTTGATGCAATGGCAGAAGACAGCGCGAGGAGTGAAATATGAGAGAACGGAGAGAAAGAGGGAAATGGCGGAGGAAAGAAGGAAGCTTTCAGCACCCCCGTTCGTTTCTTTTAACCCGACGCCCACCTTTGTCCTCGGTTAGTCGTTCTTCAAGGCACTTCATATTCCCTGCACTTCGGATATTTAACGCTCGAGTGTTCTTTTCGTTGCGCTCGAGGGTTATCGAAATTGTTGCAAATCGGTGATGCTTTTGATGTTACTGGATTTTATTGCACAGCCGATATCACTGGTATGCGACGATGAATATCGTGCTGAATGTAGCGAAGGTGTTTTCGCGTATTTCTGTCTATTTGGTCGCGAAAAATTCAGACTTAACACATTCGCGAGCGGCAAATTTTTTCCCGTTTCTAATACTGAGTATCGGCGAAAATAATGAAATTCTGAAGCTGGTTGCCGCAAACTTGTATCGTTAACCCTTTGCGGTCCGAATTATTTTGTCAATTTTGTAGCGAGCTAAACGAAATTAATTTCACAACATTTTTTATAGTTGGTTATTCATTTCTTTTAACGATAGCAAAAACTTATAGGTACCGACTGATATTTAGGTGATATTACAAAATCAATGTCAAATTGGAAAGTCGATATTAACTCGTTAGAAAATAAAATGACGGGGAAAGCTATGTCGAGTATAGCTCGACATAGGACTGCAAAGGGTTAAAGCAAGGATAAAAATTATAAAATTTGTTTTGAAATATCATTGTTGCAGTTATGTGTTGTTTAAAATGAAAAGATTTTTATAATTTGTATACTTGCCGGCTTACAGTTATTGAGCCGAGACATTCTCACTTGTCTCACTGAGATAGCGGTTATTATCGAAAGCGCCTAATGTTGCCGCATTTAGAAATAAAAATTGCAGGACGTGAATTCACGTCAGCGACAATCAGGAATAAAACTTGAAAATACGTGAATTCACGTCAGCGGCAACCAGGAATAGAACTTGGAAGGACGTGAATTCACGTCAGCGGTCGCGAATGTGTTAATTGTATGAAAACTTTTAGCTGACCGAAGATAAGCAAAATTGTTCGTATAAATCAACTAGAGTACTTTCTATTTGTAAAATACTAATTCATGCGTATTTGCACACATAAAATCGTGAATTAATCGTGCTTCAATTACACAGAAAGGAGACGAGAAACTTCCACCTCGGTAAGCGCGACAGTACTACGGAATCTTACGTAAGGTATTAGTAAACGCAAACGCGTCTGCAATACTGCAACTATCGAGAGAATTCTCGACAATTGGAATATGTTTCTCATACCATCGAGATCAAACGAGTATTATCGGAAACAACGTACCCGTTGCACGATAATTCATTAATTCTGAAAAATTGTCACAACATCTACACTTACAATTAACACTAGAATCACCGGCGTTGAAAGTACTATATTACAATATAATAAATAAGTACTTGGAAAAAGAGGAATCAAGAGGTGAAAAACATGATTGATTCGATAATTGATGGTTCTATGGCTTTTCTATAAGATTGGAGAATTTTTTGATGAAATTAGGGTCCAGTCATTTAGACAGACTTGGAATTTTCTCTATGAAACATAGCACAAGTAGAAACGGTATTTCCGAGGCGGCCAGAAATGAATCATCCGGTCGGATCATCGAAAACGAATAGTTCGTTTTTCAAAAGGCCGAAGCTTCCGGGTCAGAATCGAAGCGCTTCTATTTCATCCTTTTATCGGATGAATTCGCGTCATCCGTGAGGCAGGGGGTGCGGAAGCATGGAAAAAATGTACTCGGAAGGAGAGAGGCGTTTCAATTGGCCAGGAAGATCGATAAGGAACTATCGTTCGCTCTATCAACGTTACCCCTTCAAACTTTCCGGTCTGTCGAGCAGCCTCGGATATGTCCGTGCTTCGCTAGCCGCCCTTGGATCGCGTTAAAAATGCAATTAAGGTGGCGGAACGCGGTCGAAAATAAAGCAACGCGATCACGGACTCCGTGGATGAGAGAGCTGGAGAGATCGGCCAGCTTTCAGAGCACCGTGAAATATATTTGCGTTTCAATTCTACAGGAAATTTTGAAGGAGAGAATATTTTGAAACAAAGGACAATTAAGCAGGCGATCTGGTTCGTGTTTAACACTAAACCTACCGGCTTTATATCTGTTATATTGAAATATACGAAATAAGTACTTTGGAAAAAGAGATTTGAAGAGGTGGAAAAGGTGATCGGTTAAGTAATTTTTGTTTTATACGATACACTTAAAATATTTACGGAATAGCTGCCCAATCAATTTGGGGAATTTCTATAAAAATTCAGAAAGCGGTCATTTGACCGCCATGGTAGGTTTAGTGTTAACCCCTTGCCTTACAATAACGTGTGACACGCGTGATAGTTAGGTCAAAATAGGGAACTTTGAAGTTTTCCAAAAACTATTAAATTGAAAATATCGATCAGTCATGAGACGATCAAATTATTTCTAGGGTATTAATATTGCATCTATTATAAGGAATATCAGAAACCAGAGAGAAATTTCGATTGTAGGAATTAATTTTGAGTTGTTGCTCACGCAATGAAAATAGAAATCGTAAAGCAAGGGGTTAAATAAGCTGATTATCGTTTCGTTCACAGGACTAAAATCGAAGCTGGTAGAAGAATCATTGCGATATGGTTTTAAGGAATAAACTCTACTTCCCTTAGACGTCGATTGAACTTGAAGTCATCGAACGTTTATAGAAATGTTTAACGTTTTTTAACCCTTTCGGTATCACTTTTGCAGATAATCAGAAATAGATTTTAAGTAAGATGTTCTTCTTAGAGACTTGATTTTGATCGACATATATTATTTGGAAGTTCTAATGAAATGTGCGAAAATTAATATAAAACACGGAAATTGAGACATCGTATGCATTTTATGTAAACATTCATCTCGACGGTAGCTATTAAACTTTCTTTGGATTATATAGAAGTACCGAAAAGGTTAAAAACACTTTGCAACAAATTGAATAGCAGAATACCCAACTAAAGACTTTCATTTTATACTACTTGCTACAAAATGATACTTGTAATTCATACTCCTTTAAAGCACAACCTTATTTTCCTTCTGCGTGATATAATTAACGCAAAAATATTGTAAGGCCGAGCATCAAAGAAAAATACTGGCTAGCATAATTAACAGTTTTAATAACCTGCCGTTCTTCTGACGATATTCACGCTGATACGAAACTGATAAGGCAAAACGTATCTGAAAAATGTAATATGTAAAATACATGGAAGACCTCGTTACCATAAAAAGAGCCCATCGCTCCTCTTAAACAACTTATACGTGAAAAAACATCACGCACGTTATATCTCATCGTTATACCCGTCACAAAAATTTCGCCCGGCTCCCTTTGACGACCAAAGTAACGTTGGATTACGGGAAATTTTTCGCGGTTGCCTTTTCTTCGCCGTTTCATAAGAGATCCACTTCCGATACGAAGGTCCCATGGGTTCATAAATAATGTATGGGTAACCATCGTAGATGCGATATGGAAATCATACGTCACCGCCCTTCGACGTACGACACCATCGATGATACATGCCACGGGGTATTACGCAGGGATCTTAAGTCGGCGACTAATTAAATTAACTGGGCTCCCTAAATTACATGTATTTATTACTATTCATCCTTATTGGCTGATTTAATTACATGTACAGTTCTGGGTCAGGTCTGGACTATCTTGTTTATCAGAACAAATAAAGACGAAGACGCAGAGGTCATGAAAAGGACATAGACTCAGCCAGAGGAGAATAAATGGACTGCGGACTTTTATGCAATTATGATACATTTAAGGATGCTAAAATTCACAAAAATATGAAAAAGTATCTGAAATATCCAAGATTCGGTATTCGTTGTAACATTTACCGAATGAAAGAGCTCTCTGCTTGGAAGCTTCTTTATTAGCTGCGTTTATCAAACTCAAAATTTGTATAAACATCCGCACTGTAGTAATAACTATTCGCAACAGAAATTTAACCAGTTTATTAAAAGATTAATTAGTAATATTTTACTGCAGCGTCTATGCATTCGGATAACTAGAATGACACAAGCAGACTGGCCCTGTTGATTCTATACCCTTCAGTTTGCTAGCTCTCTTTTCAACTCTGCATACAAACATTTGTTATCCGTCTCTCGATACACATGGACTTAATATACGGAGAGCTGTCAGTCAAAAATCTGTCAGATGAAATTCTTAATTATATCAAACTGTTCTGTCCATCCATTTTGAGGGTGCAGTTCCGTTGGACGCGAGTCAGGTGATTGACAGAGGAGCAATTTTACGGATCGCGGCGTTTCCTGCTCTTTCGTGTGTAATCATCGAAAGTACCGTTCTCTTGAGTATCCTTTTTCGAGAACGGGAGTAATGCTCTTTTGAGGCTCTCTTGCTTCTTATATCAAGAGCGAAAGAACCACTTTTAAGACGCATTCGGAACACGTATGGCTCTGTCTTGGAACCCGATATACGAAGGTTTTAGTTTCTGCCTCCTTCGATCGGCGCGTATCAGCGGAACAATTCAAAGTATTAGGTGGACTGCGTTTCGATACGATCTCTGGTCTATTTTTGAAATGCGAATATCGAGGAAGGTGATCGTATAAAATTGTTAGACCGTATATAACTTTTATATTGTGGGTACGAAAAATGCTATTCGGATAGTCTTATGTATAGTATAACATAGAAGTATGTACCCACTATAAAATAGTAAATACGGTAGTAAATGTCTAATCGTATTACACGGTATTTTCAAATATAAAAAATAAGTCGATTCAATGATCGATGTATTTCTTTGGCTTTAACATTAATGCGTTGAATGTCATGGGGGTCACAGGTGACCGGCGCTATTGAAATCAATGAAATTTCATATGACTTTTAAATTGTAATATGTACAAATTTTTTCATTCAGTCAATACTTACGCGTTGGTCTCTGAAAGTGAAAGTCCCGCTGTCTATATATCTCTTTGTGTCTTTAAAGTTTCTGCTTTGTAAACATTTGATTTTAATAGAAAAAGTTTCACTTCAGTAGAAATGATGAAACTCGCGAAATCCCGGTGGCGTTCAACGTGATAAAACTATCAAGGCGGTTGAAATGACCGGTTCCGAATTTTTTCTAAAAATTCCCCAAATTGATAGAGGAGCCACGAAGTAAATATTCCACTTCTATTTCATAAAACTTCCATTACTTAATTGATCATCAAATTTCCACTCTTGATTCCTCTTTTTCCAAAGTACTTATTCGGTATATTGTAATATAATATTAGGTTGGTAAGTAAGTAATGTCGGTTTTCGAGTTTTCAAACTTTGGCGCTTAATTTTGAGATAGCCGTTCATTTTAATCTGTTTGTCTACTTATATCATTTAAGGAAGAAAAATGTAATAAAAAATTTGTTTGTCGTTGGGAAAAATGTGTAAATTGTAATGGAACTTATTTTAATTAAAGAATGTTATTCCCATTCTCAACATGTGTATTTAACGATAAAGTTTGAAAACCGACATTAACTTCCTACCAACCTAATAAAAATAATGTCGGTAGTTAATTACATATCGCATTACTCAAAACGTTCATGGTAACAGAGCTGCTGTTCTAAAATACTAATACCTGTGGTTATACGTGCCAAAACGATTTAACGTTACTCAAGATCCAAAGGACCCTGGAGGGTTTATGGAGTTTCTCCATGAATTCCACTAAAGGGATGCATAGAGGCTAAGGTAGAGAAAGCAAGAAAGACAAAGGTAGAGAAATGGAGATCGGGGAACACGAGGATTCTAGAGCACGCAAATCATTTTCAGAACTATGATTTGTAATCCTTATCGAGAAAATTCAAATTTGTTTTCATTACCGTCCGAGATTAGTGCGCCGTAAACACGAAACGATTTTACAGTATTTTTCAAGCCATGCAAAACGTGGCCCTCGTTATGTTACCTCGTATTCCCGCAATTTTTGCATGCTATAAAGCTCCACGGGGTCTCGTTCGGATAGTCGTTCACTTTTTCCACTGTCCCAAGTAATTTCTACGTAACGAACATTAATTAGAAAATGTAGGTTAATTAAATCGGCCGTTTGGTTACTTCGACGACGTTGCGTCAGTATAACCGAGAAACGTGCGATCCTTTCCGTTGCTGTTGCTGGAATTAAAATTCAAAGTATCTGTCGATTTTAACGGAGAAAATTGCAAATTCTATGGAAATTCGGTGTTACCGTAATTCCCATCGACCAGAAGGACGGACGAAGGGTATCATTATTATTCATAAACAGGACGCTGAATAATACAATCGATATTTCCATGTGCAAAATAATTTAGCCGGGATAATCCACAAACGAGTTTTACTTCGAAGGGGATAAATTTCGTCGCGCTCGTTAAAGGAGATTCTTTTTTTCATGGATAAAACTACCGCAAGATGTGTCCTTGCGTCTCACGTGCAAACCGAGGTCGATGAAACTTCCGCGGATTTTTTCGCGATAACTGTCTGCCGCGAGACATTTGCGAGGAACTTCGGACATTAATAAACTTCTGTGTGATTAAGTGACTGAGGAATTAGTCGTTCTATGGTTAAACGAAGTTCAGACGTATATCGTTTCATTTTTGCGTTACTGTCCGAATTTTTTGTAGTCGTTAAATCTCTGTTTACGAAAGTAAGGTTTTTATAACGGAAAGTTCTAAAAGTACTGAAATAATAAGCCATATATATGAAGAATAGAAATAAAAGAGGTTGACGGTCTTAAATAAAAAAGAAGTACTATATAATTCATAATGAAAATGAAGAAAGAAACAATCTAGAAGAACATGCGGGGCAGTGCATACAAACGTTGCAAATTTTTTTTGCTTTTTTCGTTTATGTCTCCTATATATTTTGCAATTTGTCGTTAGATATTTGGAAAATTATTTTAACATGGCAAAACGACACGTGCAGCATATTTATCGCTCATCGATTGATCTGAGTAACTTAGGGAATTTATTGCTCTATTATGCCAGCATTCAGTGTTTATTTAAGCCTTCTCGATATATGAGCCATTCAGTGCACAAATCGATTAACTCCATAAAATCTAAAGTGGAGAAACGTGATGAAATAGTATACACTCCTTTTCAAAATTCCCTTCAAAATATACATACAAATAGGAATTGTAGAATATATAATCACATTTAGCTTTCCTCCAACGAAGTACAAAATGAATAAGGTGGAATAGCCTTGGAATTAATTAGATTGACTTCTGAATTAAATTATTTATTACTCGATGGCCAAACAAACTTCGTCATTTAAAGGTGTTAATCGTTATTATTACGAAAATTTATTCTAAACATAAAAAGCTAGGAGTCAATCAAGTGCTTTGGGACTTAAATTTAAAAAAATTCAAAAAGTGGAGTTAATCGATTTGTGCACTGAACGGTTCATATATTGTTCATCTACATCCTCAGCCAACGGATTTACCATACAATTAGTATCTCAGCTGCAATTCAAGTTTGACTTTCTCTTAGCCTAAGCTTCGATCAAGCAAATTTTACCTTTCAATTTTTGCATCTCCTCATCAAAAATCACCTCAGGCGCCAGTACACAATTTTCACTCGCTCTACTAACCCCACGCCGATGCCTAGTAACAAAGTTTACATAGCATAATTCAAAACCAGGCCTGTATTATCCCGAAATCTCTTATCACCTCCCCGAGAACCTTAATGGCGAGAATAAAATTCTTTGGGCTCCTCGCAACGATCATCCCCGTGAAAAATTCACGAAATGGAAACGAATCGACTCGACGTGCCCTCGAACTCCCGGCTGTATTCTTTCAAAGTTCTTTCTTTGACGAATATAAAAACCGTCGGGCAAATCCGAAGCGACGAAGGGAAAGAAGGCCGGAATATCGGAGCATTTTGATCACGCCAGGGAACCGAACGAAATCGGATTAAGATTCCGAAGATCTTAGGGGATGCGCAACCCCCGAAAACCTTCGTGTTCGACCTGCGATCGATGTAGTGCCCACGTACACAATACGGCGGCAAATGGCAGTTCGCTTGTAACTCGAGTACGAAACTATCTCCTTAATGCACACTTCAACATGAAAAGACGTGAATTTCGCACTGCTGAGTATTTACGTCGAATTTCCAAAGACATTCGGAACAGAGAGCTTTTCGTGCGTGACGCGTACTTTTATTAAGGACGATTACGCCACATCATGCTTTTTAGGGGATTGTGAAGTTGTAAGAAATTTGTTAATACCTTGTCCTACGATTTTTCTTACTATTGCGAATACCATAAGTTATGCATTCGATTCAAATAATAAAACTATAGCGATGGTTCATGCTGTGTTATATAGTTACGAGAAAAGCTAATATCGTGAGAATGTTTTTGTGGCATTGCAGTTGACTGGTTTCTTCAACTTGGAAGTTTTAAACAACTTTGAGATTTTTAATTTCATTTTTTTGCATCACAAGGGTTACTCGTGTAAGTTATGCTGCTTAAGAGATTGTTAAGTTGTAGGAAATTGTTAATCTCTTGTCCTACGATTTCTCTTATTATTGCGAATACCATAAGTTATGCATTCAATTGTAATAATAAAACTATAGCGATGGTTCATGCTGTGTTATCTAGTTACGAGAAAAAATAATATCGTGAGAATGACTTTGTGGCATTGCAGTTGACTGGTTTTTTCAACTTGGAAGTTTGATACAATTTTGAGATTTTTAATTTCACTTTTTTGCATCGCAAGAGTCACTCGTGTAAGTTATGCTCTTTAAGAGATTGTTAAATTGTAGGAAATTGTTGATCCCTTGACCTACGATTTCTCTTGCGATTGCGAATACCATAAGTTATGCATTCGATTCAAATAATAAAACTAAAGCGATGGTTTCTGCTATGTTATATAGCTACAAACAGAACTGATAGCCTGAGATTAATTGTATGGCATTGTGATTGACTGGTTTTGTTCAAGTTGGGAGTTTATAAAAAATTTGGACCATTTCAATTCTATTTTGTTACATCACAAGGGTCGCTCGCGAAATGCAAGGTGTAATATATAGTTTTGTAACAGAGAATTATTGAAGGTTACTCCTTTGTGACAGGAATTGTTTGTTGAGTTTGAAAATAATAAGATAGGACTTTAGATAGATGATAATTACGTTTCGGGTGGCAAATAAATATTTGGGTGAACTGTGTGTCAAAGAAAATTCGCCAGATCTGAGAATTAATAAATTAGAATGGTGGTGCTTATGCGAACTTATATTTATAACGATATAATTAAAAACATACAACGTAAGCAGATTTTTTTTCATTCGTTAAATATAACGAATGCCGGACTTTTGGCATTTTATAAACTTTACATTATATGCATTCTGTGTACTTTTACAGTCCTGAATTTTTAAAAATTGCACAAAAATTCGTAGTCGTTATAATAATCTACAAAGTTAAAAATTTTAACTTTAAAGGGATTTAAAGAGGTTTAAGGATTTATAAATTTCTAAAAAAAGGTAAATCCCACGTAATAAAGGATTTCCCTATTGCTCGAATATCTCTGAAGTTACGCTTTCCTTTCTTGCGTCCTACTGGAATCTCGAGGATTAGTTTTAAAATCCGTGGATGCGTTGTATTCAGAGAAATACGTAACGAGATTTTAACGGAGCTCCCGTGGAATCTAATTTCTAGCGGTGTCATGTATCGTTTAAATATCTTAATAAACAAAAGACACGAATTTCGAAGGGAACTTGTCATAATCTTAAGACGGAGTGACTTATTAATAATTGCCCGGGTAGTTTAACGAAGTTATCGTGGGAATTCCTGACGTTAGAACCTTAAGTACTACTCAAATAACTCGGAAATGTCATAGAAGTGGCGACAGTCATAACGTTTCTCGTTAAAACTTGGCAAATTCCGCGTTTTCCGGCTCGAAAGTTCCGGTTTTCGAACCACCTACTGGATGATCGTTTTCACGGAGCCCAAGGAAAATTCGCGAACTTCTCGTCCTCCAAAGAAGCTCGAATTTCCCACTCTGCACTCGCTATACCGTTTATTTTCAAAGAATACTACGTCAATTTATTTTTCATCAACGCTGCACGGTATATCATTTTAAATAATATTTTCTTAACGTTTCTGAACCGATACCGAATAAATAATCTATAAATTTCCCCAACTAATGCAACAAATTTAATAACCATCAACATTTGGAAATAATGCTTAACACTAGAACTACATGCGTTATATCCGTTTTATTTAAATATACAGAATAAGTTCGTTGGGGAAAGAGAAATGAAGAGGTGAAAAAGATGATAAATTACATAATTTAAGTTTCATAAAATTAAAGTAGAATATTTACTTCATGGCTGTCTCATTAATTTGGGGAATTTTTAGAAAAAATTGGGTATCAGTCATTTTGATCGTTGTTAGTAGTTTTACTGTTAAAACCTATTCTTGTCGTGCTTTTTCGTCACTGCAATTTACTAGAAACACAAATCCTCACGTTCGACTAGCTATAACAAACATTTTTTCAGCCGACTGTTCCGCTTTCCAAAGCAACCTTTGCGTAACAAAACAAGTGAAAACCGCCAAAGCGAAACGTCTGCGGAAATAAAAACTTTTCGCTTTTGTTATACGCTTCGGCTGCGATACCGTAAAGCCAATTTCCCTCTTGCATCTTCTGCAAATAGCACGTATTACAATTAGCATTACATGCGATGTTTATTTGAGCATTTACGCTTTTGCGACGGCAATTACGTGTATGTTTTAAACGCGTACAAATAACAGTAACAGATTCATGGAAATGGCAAAGGGTAGGAAACGTAACGCGATACCACGGACTGTATATTTACGAGGAAAAAATCCCTCGTTTGATTTAAAGTTTCGTTCGTGCTATTGTATTCCTTACTCGCATACTATTGATCCGAACAATGAGGAAAATGTCTGCCGAAAATTCACGGATGTTTTATCGGTCAGTAATTCTATATGCAAACACGTTTTGCGCAAAGATATTCGCTTAGTTTATCGGTTTGTCGAAGTACTTTAAATCCGAGCAAATTCGCAAACAAATATTCGCATAAATAAAATGTTAATTCTCCGGAAGGTCATTCGAAAATATGAAGGTCAAGTAAATATTAGGTGGAGCGAAAAGAAATGCCGTTTTTCTTAATGTGTCTGGTAGGATATTTCGAGTGTTATTCATTATAATTTATTAAAACCTGGTGAGTCTACCACAGGCGAGGTCTGCTTCACACAATTAGAAGGAATAAATATTCTGTATTTCTGATTGTAAATACATTTTTTCCCAATGTAAAACAAAAACGAAATTTCCTTGTGCTCTACGTAATGTTTGTATATTAACATCTTTTAATCGGCAAAGAATAAGATAGGAAATTAGTGACAGAGTTCTCTCGAAACAATGTTGAGACATGTAATTTGCATTTGCATAAAAAAAAGCCAACGAGATTTCCCAGTGCTCTCTTCATTCGAAGCGTTTTACACACTGTCTCCGAGAAAATTCCATCGTAAATCCATTCGACTAATTAATTTTCATTTTACGGCGAGAGAATAGAGGATGCAGAGCGGCATAACGAGTCAAAGTATAACTTCATCCCTGCATATTGTGACTGCGAGATAAATTAGAGATAAAACGGACTCTTTTCGCTGTCGCGTTCGAAGGCAATCGTTCGGTTTACTCTGCGGTCCCTGGCAAAGTGCATTTGTGTTGCAACGAGAAAAATGTGGTTGCGAATGCACCGATGAATCGGTCCTGATGCATCGGTCACGGAGAATCCGATCGTGTACGGGAAATCGTGAATTACACTGAACCATCCGTTCCTGCAATTTTTTTTCTGATC
The DNA here is from genome assembly GCA_963989415.1 of Cerceris ruficornis. Taxonomy (NCBI): domain Eukaryota; kingdom Metazoa; phylum Arthropoda; class Insecta; order Hymenoptera; family Crabronidae; genus Cerceris; species Cerceris ruficornis. Next base: position 10,511,334 of record OZ022518.1, on the reverse strand, counting down.
TTTTCACACTCTGTGCATTAATCTATTACCTTTTCACGGGCGAATCAACTGCTTTTGTACACATTCGTGTCGATTTGGGATGAATTTGTTTCTGTTTTCAATATTGTACAGAGTAAATCATATCTTTTTTTTAACGACCTTCTCTATTTTCCTTTTTGTTTAAGTAACGGAATATTATCTGCAACCGAAAGTTACAAATTAAACCTAAACTTTGAAATGTACTTAGCAAATTCTACTAGCCAAGATTCAAAATCATCCGATTCGCCTCGTTTTCTGACTTAACGCGAAAAAATCGACGACATGAAATTTAAACAAGGAAATATTATTTTGCTCACATAATAATTTTGAAGATTCCAAGTCCGATGAGATATGCTGACCCGAGACCACCAACAAATTACAAATTAAACCTAAACTGTGAAATTAATTCAGCATACTCTTCGAGCAAAGATTCAGAACCATCCAATTCACCTCGTGCCCTCCTCAATTCGAAAAAATCGACGGCACAATGTTTAAATAAGGAAATATTATTTTATTCACATAAGAATTTTGAAGATTCCAAATCCAACGAGATATGCCGACCTAAGACTACCAACAAATTCCAAATTAAATCTAAACTTTGATATTAATTCAGCAAACTTTACGAGCAAAGGTTCGCAATCATCCGATTCGCCTCGTTTACTCCTTAACGCGAAAAAATCGACGAAAGAAAGTCTCAATAAGGAAATATTATTTTATTCACATAAGGATTTTGAAGATTCCAAATCCAATGAGATATGCGGACCTGAGACCACCAACAAATTACAAATTAAACCTAAACTGTGAAATTAATTCAGCATACTCTTCGAGCAAAGATTCAGAACCATCCAATTCACCTCGTGTCCGTCTTAATTCGAAAAAATTGACGACACAATGTTTAAATTAGGAAATATTATTTCAGCCACATAAGAATTTTGAAGATTCCAAGTCCGATGAGATATGCCGACTTGAGACCACCAAAAAATTACGAATTAAATCTAAACTTCAAAATTAATTCAGCAAACTCTACGAGCAAAGGTTCGCAATCATCGGATTCGCCTCGTTTCCTCCGCGATTCAGCAAAACTTGACGGTAAAAAGTACCACAGGAAATCAGAGCCGAGTCACGTAACAAAAGCCGAAGCAAAAATACAAACGGGACAATTTTAATCCACGATTACCTTTCATCTCCTCGAGACACGTTCGATTGAACGTCGAGTTTTACTCCTGCAGACGATTTTCCCGTGGGTTCAATGTGAATTTTCGTCGTTTCGCTTTTTCACGGTAACCTGCACCGACGCTCGCAAAGGTAGAAACGGTTATTTTTTTTCCCGCGGGCAAATTGAAAACTTTTTTCACGTGCACAACCGTTTCCATCAACCATCGGCATCTGGTATGTTAAATTAATTTCCACGTACTCCATCGCATCTCATATTCGCGATAACAGAAAACTTTCGCCGTAGAGAAGTGTACACAAGAGCTAAATTGCCCACGGCAAACCGAGTAATTGAGCTAGATGAACCGTTTAATTGCAACGAAGATAACGATTCTTCTGGCGTTTAACTTTGCAGTTACTTTCAGACGTTTTTTCTTTTTATTTTACAATGAAATCAACGTGGGAGATGCGGTTCCCATTATACGGAGACAAGAAATATTATCGCGCTCCTTTGTGTTCCTCTCTTTGAAATATTTCATTCCGGTGACGTACGCAAAAGAAGCTTTGGGAAATGTATTTCATGTCGGATTTAAGAGCTAAAAGTCTTATGTGAAATTCGCTCTGCCTATTTTGTGTTAATGTATTTCTATCGTTCTCTTTTTCTGCACGTTTCCACTGTTCTCCATGAAATCTGCGAGATTTTCGAGATGCGGATTTTTAATATGAAATTCTACGCTTTCGAAATTGGAATCACATGGATGTAGTTCTCTTCTTTTTAACTATAATTAAAAACGATTATTTCTGAATATTTATATCGTTTAGAGGTAAAATAAAATTTTTAGAATTTTTACCATCGACATATTTGTAAATAGTGCAACTTTATCTTGTGGAAGTCACAAGGTATATTTCTATGAAGTAGTAAAAATTGAGTTTAAATGCAAATGGCGAGAAAGAAAGTAATAAATTAAAGAAGCAAGCAATTATAGCTTAACCTATTCTTCCATGGAATTATTTATGAGGTCAACAACAGATTACATGGGTTTCGGAGCCATAAGTTGAACAATACTACGCAAACTATGACTAATCGATATCCCGTGGCCGCGTACTTTTCACACAAAACGTTTCGAACGAATTCCATGCGAGTTATTTCTGCTAATTACTCCGCGCTGGAACACAGTCTAACACAACTTTCTGTGCAGCTTAACTGCCAAACGAATTTTATGAATTTTCTTTGTCAGACATGTCTGGCAAAAAGAGTAGTTGCAATATTTAATTAAATTTCATCGTAATTCTTAACGTACATTAAATTTGCACAGTTTAAAATATACAAGTTTGCAGTCTCTTCATCTTTAATTAAATAAAATGTGCGATCACAGAGAGAATCACCGGGCATCAAAAATAGTTATTTTAATCTGTTCAATTAAATGTCAGAAAAAAGAAAATTAAGGAGTCTTAAAATTACCAAGGAATTAGTTCATAATTAAATATTCTAAAATCATTTTTTGGTTGGGCGTATATACTGGTAATTAAGACAGTGCTCTCAGGCATTTTTTTCGTTTCCATGCAACACAAAAAGCTTATAAGTTAAATATTTCGAACTTTTTACTTAGCTCACTCTCACCATCACCGTCTCACATTTGACAGAAAAATTACATAAAATGAACTTTGTAATCAAGGTGTGAATAACAACACCGGAAGAATCTTCTAACTGATACACTTTCCTCTTTTCGCGACCACAACCGCGACACTCTGTCATTAAACAATTGATATCTCACGATAATTAAATAAACAAACGTAATACCTGTAATACTGATACATTATGCAAGAATGCATGCTGATTACCACTGAATTATCATCGCTAGTTAAATTATCATTCCGTTAATGAATTCGAAGCAACGTATTCTGCACTGCTTCATGCAAAATCATCGCCAAACAATTCCCCTGTGGTTTATTTGTTCTCCCGTCACAAATGTAATCCGATTTGCATTATTTCCTGCGTTCAAACAAAAAACACCGAGTCTGTCTTTAAAATCAAAATCAAAATCCTCTACAAAATCGAGTACACTTTCCTCAAGTGCACGTTTCTCATGCAACCCACCAAATCACTCCATAGTACAATTAATTCAATACTTCTAAAGATGTATTAACCCTTTGAGGACGGTCAACACATATATGTGGTCTGAGAAAAAATTTAATTATGATTTATCGCCGCATGTATACACGGTTAAAGTTTCAAAATTGAAATACAAACGTTCAAATATGATTACATATATAGTAATTTATAATTTGTATACATTAACAGTCTAACTTTCTGATAAAGGGGTGGTTTTGGATCGCCAAATAAATGACTATCTCTCAATATTCAAAAATGTCTCCGTCCGCAAAGGGTTAAAAAAAATTGTAACTGTAACAACTTGCACAATAATAATAATAATAATAATAACTTCTAATTCGATATGCATCTCCTCTAAATTTCAAGAAGCAACTTCCGTCGTTCTACGAAAGTTTTAACGTACCGTCTTTCATAATCCCTTATTCCTTTCAGTGCCACTGGGACATATAAAACCCAAAGAAAGTTTAACAGCTACTTAAATGTGAGACTAATGTTTATATAAAATTATATAAATTGCATTCGACATCCCGCTTTTCGCCAATTTCATAAGAACTTTCAAAAAACACATGTCGATCGAAATGAAGTCTCCGATAAGAACGTCCTATTTAAAAGCTGTTTCTAATTTCCTGCAAAAGTGCTACCGAAAGGGTTGAAGGATACCCCGAACAATACAATAATCTCGGGTTCGTAATTTTCGAAGAATACCATCGGTACATCGGCTCGTTATCTCACTTATACAACGGAATCCCGTGGAGCACGTCGTACCCTCGTTCCTGCGCTATTTTTCGCTACGTGTCTCCCATTGTTCAGACATATTTTTTCCCCGATAAACGGTTCGTTTGCATCGATTTCGAGGGTTGGAAGGCAAGTATTGGAAAGTGTATGGCGCCGTGGTTTCGATATTAAGCGCTGCCTGTGGTATACTGAAAAATCGAGGATCGAGAACAGCCGACTTTCCGCCGGGATTTTTATTGTAGCCGGAGTAAGAACGTGCTTCGTGTTTTTTTTTCTCCCCTCTACTTTTACCATGCGTCTTACTCTCCTACTGTCTTTTATTCCTCGCTACTCTTCCCTTTTTTTCCTCCTTATATTTTCGGCTATCCCCGTAGGAATACCGTACCGTCTACCGCGTGGCGTTTAATCTTTTATGGGGTCAGTCGGAAGAGGATGAAACATTCAGGAACGGTTAGGAGAAGTTCGAGTAGCTTTTCTTGTATTACATTTTTGGGAGGCGATACATGGGTATTATTTATCATACGGGGTGCAAAGGGAACGATGGTACAATTGGAGAACAGGTGGTTCCACGCGAAGAAATAAGTCCGCGTGATGGAGCCGAATTTGCTCGGGACGTCTGGTGGTTTTGGTGAAAAATGACTTCGGGAAGATATCCGAAAATCTCTCTTTAACGAGGGATAGAGTCGCCTCGATAATCTTCTGGGAAGATGAGAAAATTGTGAGGTTCGAGGGATGCGTTGAGTGTTTTCGCAATCTCTTAGAATTCAATGGATGCAAAGAAATGGAATTTGAATTTTTGGCAACGTTTGATACACTTTGTTAATTCTACGATTTTAACATAATATTAGTTGGATTTTTAATGACACTGTAATTCATGATTGGATTATCTTTCGATTATCAGAAAATAATTACGCCCTTGCAATTTGAACGGTAACTGTTCCGATACTTTATGGATGCTTGTCCTTATCGTAGCAGATCCTGTGACCGGTTATAAAATAACGATAATACTTTTCCGAAAGAAATGCAGGGGACTGTCAACTTAATATGGGAAACAACGTAGAAAACAGTCTTTATTTAATAGCAAAAAAAATTAAGTATTTTCATTTCTTTGAATCGGGCACTTTCCTATGGTACAGTTACTGTTAATAGACACAAATGCAAATTTTCAATCAAATTAATAATTTCGAACGATCTGAAAATCCCGAAATGCTGAGCATCAAGAATAAAGAGGCAAGAATCAATTGATTTCGTCTATCGCTGATTTTCTAACTGACATTCGAACAATTATAGACACTGGTAATTATTGCACAATTAATCTGACTTATTTAACACTAGATTTACGGAAGCCGTCAAATTGACGGGTTCTTACTTGTCTTATAAATATTTCTCAAATTTGTAGAGACTCTGTACAGTAGATATTTCAAGTGTATTTTATAATACAATAACGACTTTACGAATTACCACCTTTGTCGCTTGATCCTTCTTTTTTCAAAGTCTTTATTTAATATATTGCAATTTAAGAGATTTCACGCCCGTAAATCTAGTGTTAAGCGCCCGTTTATAGCTCCCATTGATTATTTCACGACTCAGCATAGATTATTCCAACTTCAAGCCAATACGATAATCATGTTAATAGTCGATGAATTTTTGTTCGCCTTCATTTCGAGCATAATCGCAGGGTATAAAATTCTAAACTATCTCGGAGTTCATTAAATGCCACGCAGTCTGAGGAGATTCGTGTGACTTATTGCAGGAGAACGTTGCAGCGATAAGAAAAGCGGGGAAAAAGGCATGGAAGTATTATCTTCCGTAACGGAATAACGATGAAAAAGTACGAAGGGTGAAATTAACCCAATAACTGTGACGTTTCCCACCTTAATTCAACGCTTTTCTTCTTTCTCTTCTATTTCTCCTTTCACTTCCGTTTTAACTTCTCTTTCTTCTTCGTCGTCGTATTCTTCTTCTACGGCGAATCTTTCATTTTCTTTTCAACATCGAAAACATTGCCCTGCATTTCCTTTATTTCCCTACTGCTGATGTTTAATCGCGTCGAGGAAAGGGTTCGTTGTTTTACGGTCGTTTTAAACGATACGGCAAAATAAGGATCGGCCTTAAAGCTGAGAGTAGCCGTTGTAATTGCCGCAGCTAATTTGTCGTCCGATATTTCCAGATATTTCCTCGCAAACGAACCCCTCGTATTATCGTCAAAGGGTTTGAAAAATCTCCGAGGGGAGAGGATTTTCAGTGTTCTTGACTTAATTGCGGATAGAGATTTAATTAAATAACGAATCTAACGAACGATGAGGGATAATGGTCGCACGCACAAATTAAGGGGTTAAATCACTGCCATTATGTTACGGTCACCGTCGTTTCGTAGAAATTACAAGTCGGAAGGATGGTCTAAACCTTGGAATAATTGCGAGATAACCAGGAAGCTTCCAATTAGAATTTTCGTTTATCCCTGGACACGGGGATGAAGTTTAGCCCGGTATTACGAGGAACGTTTGCTGCGGTATCTGGAATTTTATGTTCCTTTAAGCACGATCCACTTCGGCTCCGTGTAATCGAACGCTTTTCCTAATTTAATTCGTTGACGTGAGATCTTCGTTTGTCATTTAGGACTTGTAAAACTGGCTTTACTGAGACCCATAAACTTAGATCGGATTTTACGGGACGAATGTTATATTCAATGGGCATTGCTAGAAATTGTGAATCACGTATTAAATACAAGAAGAAATTAAAATACAACGTTGTTTCGAACGAAAGTATCATACAAATATTAACACTAGAACTACCGGCGTTAAATCTATCATATTTAAAAATATTAAATAAATATTTTGAAAAAAGAGGAATTAAGAGGTGGAAATGATGATCGATTCGGTAATTTATGTTTTATGAGATGGACGTAGAATATCTATTCTATGACTCTCCTATAATCTTGGAGAATTTTTGAAAAAAATTGTGTACCAGTCATTTTGACTGGTTTGGTAGTTCTAGTGTTAAAAATTAATGACTATTTACTCAGACACTTAGCTTCTTGATGGAATATAATGCTATGCTAACTATATTAATACGTATTATATGACGTAACGGAAAAATCTAGCCCTATAGTTTAAGATTCCAAAAATAAGAAAGCAACTATATCATCTTTCTCTATTCAAAATTATTTATAAAATTAATTTATCACTGTCATACAACTCCCTGAGGTATATTGCTATCAAAAGTTCATTTCTCAAGTGGTGCAATTCATCAAAAAGTAATTACTCAATTAGTATTAATAATATATATTATACAATTGAGCTACCAATGATTAAACTCAGTGCAAACAAAACCTCCTTCAACAGCTACCCCCATAGACGCAAAAGAATCGTCGACGCACGACGTCGAGACGATTAAGATCGGCAAATCCCCGGTAATTCTTCACAAGTCAACGCAATCGTGATTGCCATGCTTTTAGCCTTAAGTAGAGCTCAAAAACTTCTTTTTTATTCTCAAGTCCAGCGCCGAAGGTTTCCCTTTTGACCGATAGCATCGACATCAACCCCCGACGCGGCCTTCGAAAAATAAATATCACTCCCAGCAGGCAGGGAGGAGAGGAGAGATTTGTAACGAGACGAAAATCCTCGAGAGGGAAGTTACAATAAGACGGAAGTCGCGGAAGAATTGTTTGACGATGAATCAAAGCACAGCGGTGAAATTTCTTCCCTTCGGTCGGCCATAAGTCATCGTCTTCCTTTCTTCCGCTTTCCCTCGACGACCCACGCGTCTATTAATTTTCTGGGCTGTTTATGTACGAAAAGTTTGATGAATCGCGGCTCAATCGTGCAGATTTACTTCTTCTCTTTCCACGATATTGCTTCGGATTCTCGTTAACATTCCGCTCTCCTCGAACGTCTCGCCGTTTTCCTTTTTGTTTGCGCTCAGGACTTCCTCGCGAGGGCATAAAAGAATTTAAAGCTTCTTTATCAGCGGGGGTATTAATTTTTTGTTAAATCTTCCCGACATGCTCCGACCGTTTTCACAAACTGATTCGAAAATCCGCTCGTAAATGGCCGAGGGAAAATGCAGTATCCCTATTTTACGGAATATTAAACACGCGGGTGTTTATCATTATACTTTAAACGTTATGTAATCAAGGGAGTCGAATTCGTTTGATCGAGAAAACATACGTTTCAGATGGACTGGAAGCGAAGTTTTCAAAGGGAATGGGCTAATATTGGGTGGGAGTTTTTTGAAACAAATAATGTGTATTATGTCACACGATTTTTGAAACAATTACACCTGTTACACTGTTATGCATGAAGTAAATTTAATTGAATGGCCTTTCTTTTCTGTAATATCCGAATATTTTTCCGACGGGGATACGTTAATTAGGAAGTTATACAATTTTATTCATCCGCCATTACAATACCATGTACCAAACACCAGATACGCATTATATTGTTAACACTAGAACTACCAAACTAGTCAAAATGACTGGTACACAATTTTTTTCAAAAATTCTCAAAGTTTATATGAGAGTCATATGAGAAATATTCTACGGCCAACTCAAAAAACATAAATGACCGAATTGATCATCTTTTCCGCCTCTTGATTCCTCTTTTCTCAAAGTACTTATTTAATATATTAAAAGATAATAGATTTACCGCCGGTAGTTCTAGCGTTAATTACACGCACAATTAACAGCGGGAAAGTTAATAAATTACGTTCTTTAATGACCAACTGAAGTACAGAATGGCAAAGTAATATTTATTTTCAAATATTTTCCGCACCAACTACTAAAATTAAAGAGAAAAACCCTGGAACGATCGATCAAAAGGAAAAGCTATTTCGCGATATAACTGCAAAGAGATATAAAATATTCCATAAAAAAACGAAGTAAAATAACAATTTTATAACGGACTATCAGTACTTTGCTTGAAAAAGAAGAGTCATCTCGTAAAATCACAAAGACTCTCAGCTTTAAAAATCAGGTTTTGTCAGCTAAAGTCATTTCACCGGCGTGGAAGAATATCGCGAACAAGTTTACCTTCGATACCGTGTTGCTTTAACATCCTTTCCTATTTTCCAAGACCCGTCTACAAATTCGTATACCCGGGAACTTACGATGCCCTTTTCGAGCTCATTCCCTCGCCAAGTAATACGGAAGAAAGCTTTGTCATTGATGTAATAAACAAACAATAAAAGTACGGAAGAGATGGGGCGCACAAATCCGACCTGAATATTCTACTGTCGGTGGACTGTTTACGTTAGGATTGACGGTCGAAAGTGTTCGGTCACGATGTCCTTTCGGTTCTTAACCAACGTCTATTTACCTACGCACTGATCGTCCTTCAATGAAACTCGTAGATATTACTGTACAGAGGAACATTTCATCGTTCCAATACGACGTGAATTTTTAACACTAGAACTACCAAACCAGTCAAAATGACTGGTACACAATTTTTTCCAAAAATTCTCCAAGATTATAGGAGAGTCATAGAATAGATATTCTACGTCCATCTCATAAAACATGAATTACGGAATCGATCATCTTTTCCACCTCTGAATTCCCCTTTTTTCAAAGTACTTATTTAATATATTTAAATATAACAGATTTAACGCCGGCAGTTCTAGTGTTAAAAAGGAATTTTAACACTAGATTTACGAGCGTTAAATCGGTCACACTTAAATATATTAAATAAGTGCTTTGAAAAAAGAGGGATCAACGGATAAAAACGAAGATTGGTTAAGTAATTTGTATATTATAAGATACAAGTGAAATATTGACTGTACCACATCTCTATACATTTGGAAACCGTTTTTAAAAAAGTACGAATTCGTCAATTTGACGGCTTCCGTAAATCTAGTGTTAAGGAACTACCGTTTCGCCGTTTCGTAATTTTCCAGAAGGAAATGTTGAATTACTGCATTCAGGGGGAAATTAACGGAATAAAGTTCATTAAGCTGGTCTTCGTTTGTTCAATTGTGGAATGATATTGTAGTTAAGCTTTGGATTTAATATTCTGATTTAATGATTGAATTTTGATTATTTCATTCATTCGATTTACATCGTGCAATTGAAATAATACGAAGTACGGTGTTGGATTTACAATGACAAGTTTTGGGAGTACGTTAACGATATGAATTTTGGAAATTGTTCATTAACGTGCGGAGCGTTTGAAAGCAACGGGAACGAAGTGTATACGGGCAAGAATATCAAGTCGAAATCGTGGTGCATTATGCATGAATAGGTCGGGCAACTAAGATGCACGGGTATGACGTAGGTATTTGCTTTAACAGCATGTCATTGAATAATACCCGTCCGACGCTTATTGTTCGGACATCCAGACAGGATTAATATAGATTCTAATAAGCATTGATGTCGTAAATAAGATATTTCTTATCCTAGATATATCTCAATTAATTTATAGTAACCCTACTTGAGTTTTGCTACCAGTATCACCTTAGAATTGCACTTACACGTAACAACATACGTCAATTTGGCGATTAACGTAGATTAAAAACATATAATTAATCTTACAGTAATACAATTATATTAAGAGTCGTAGGACAAGAGTCCTACGACTCTTAATCAAGGATTCGCAAAAACATTAAAAATTTGTTGATACCTTCCAAAAATTAGCTTATATAAATATATAAATTAAAAAAGACATAATGAACGAATTCATTGATTTCAACGATAATATGTCACATGCAAAATTCAAAACATGAGATTTAAAATGAACTCGACCAAACGGTCGTAGTCCCGTCAATGACACGTCAATGATTCCAGGAAGTTACGCGTCCATTCAAGTAGAATGAGTCGAAGAAAACAGCGCCAAAGACACGTTTCGAGTGCAGCAAGTACGCTGACCCTCGTTACTCACCCTATCCGACGCTCTGGCGTTGCTTGATCCCGTTCGAGCGCAGGACTCCTGGTCCCCGATGATCTCAGCTGGTCCGAAAAATCCGCTGATTCGTGTCCGGTGTAAAGTGCACGATAAACAAGAAAGAGACGCGCAGTTAGACAAGAGGAACGATCGCTCCGAGGCGAGAACGAGCGCGTCTTCGAGTCGCAGCGGAATAGCCACTTGTAGAGTCGGCGGATGACCGGGCGCGTAAACTAGACTGGCGGGTTGGCAAACAGGTGAGATGCCGTCGCGTGCCCGTCTCTCTCATTCCCCCCACCACTGCTCTCTCTCTCACTCCCACTCCTCCGCCCTACTCCAATACCCGGCTGGCCTCTCTTCCCCCACTCCTCTACCAACTCGAGCTTTCTCCGTTCTCCTATCTTTCTCGTTTTCTCCTCTCTTCCCCTTTCACTCAATCCTCTCCCTCCCCTTACTCGCTCTCCTCTCCCAACCCTTACTCTCTCCTCTCTCTGTCTCATCCTCTCTCGCAATGTTGGCGCTCCTCCCACTTCCAGCTTCTAACCGATGTCCTCTCCTTCAACTTCCACCATTTCACCCTCTCTTTTCGTGCTTTCCGTGTCCTTCCGTTTAACAATCCCTCGTATTTACCCTTTCTGTTTCACCCCAATCCTCTCCGCCCTTCATCCTTCTCCATCAGCATCCTCTCAGTTTCCGTGTTCCGCACCCATCATCATCGTCCTTTCGCGCCTCTAGCCTTTCCACCCTCCTCCGTGTCATTTCGTCCTTTAATCTCTCCCCCACCACCTATCCTTCGTTCCAGTAACTTTCTCTTCGTCTTCGTGCCTCCTTTCCACCTTCGAGGATTCTCCCTCTGCTATCCCTCTACGTTTCATCGCATCTCCTTCCCTCTCGTTCTTACCATTCTCTCCCTCCAGCGGGAGAATTCCCCTCGTTTCCTTCACCTCGCCCCTGGCAACCAAACCTACCATCATAGGGGCTCTCCCTACCCCCTGCAGGGGTTACAACCGGAGGTACTTGCGTGCGCAGCACGTCCATCGATCTATTTCAGCTCACCTACGCTCCTGGCAAGCCTGGCCTCTACCCTGCTACTAGGTACCTGCTGCTACCCTGCCTGCGCCTCTCTGTGGGTGCGTTCACACCGGAAGATAAGGTGTGGATGAGAAGAAAGGTAGAGCTGTTTTATTATGATCTGGAACGATGTTCTACCTCGTCCACGGGACGCCGATAAATGCGTGTAAATATAATATCGAAGGATTCCGACGGATCGAACCTAGGGATTAGAGATCGATGAAAGCGCGACGGCTGAAAGAATGCGGGAACAGTGAATTCGGTGAATCGTGCTGGATTATGTGAATATATGTATATTTATTGCCGGAATTGGTCGTAATTTTCGATGGAATTATGTTAATGTTGTTATTGTGGAGTTGTTTGCTTGGAATGAGGTATTTTGTGATGTTTGGTTGAGGTGATTTTGGAAATTAATTCATTGTTGCTCCCCTCGGTTGGGAGGATTAATATTGTTTTTCTGTTCATGCTCCCAATTATGTGTCTTTGAAAGTTCGTTCCGAGGTAGTTTAAGTATAATACTTCCATCGTCCGCATTTGCTATTTTCTATTGTTGGAGTTGTTGATGTGGTCGCTGTAGAAACTCGTGTAATCGACTGGTCGCTTTATGAACTTAAAATTGAAAGTATTGTTGCAGCGGCGAATATTGAAATGATATGACATCAATGGAAACATCTTAGACACATAGGAGCCGGAGTCTTTGGAAAATGGTAATTGATCATGATCGATCAATGAATCGTCGAATATCAACTCCTTGCCGTACGAGGTCTTCTGTGACTGCCTCCGCAGTAATTCCGAAATAAATTGATAGAATAAAAATAGACCAGTGATTCTTCATATATCGTATAATTTAACGTAATAATAATATTATAGAAATAATTTGATCGTGTCGCGATAGAAATCATCGATATTCCCAATGTGATAGGTTTTGCAAAATTTGAAAATTTTCTAATTTACCGCATCACGAGTGTCACTTGTTATTGTACGGCAAGGGATTAAAAATGAAAAACTACTTTTAACGGTTGACATAGAAATTCAAAATTTAATTTCAATTGCAAAGTGAACGTCGAGTTCAGAAGTAACTGAAAACTGGTTATTAAAAACGACATTATTTACAAAACAACGCAACGTTAAACAATGCATCGACTGAAGTCTTTCACCGTTGCATTGTAACAAAAGCAACACGAGAACTGTTGGCACTTGAAACGTTCGCTTTTGCAAAAACTATGGGAAGTTCTGAGAAATCTTTCTATTATATTTCGCGGGAGCAGTCGCATGGTACGTTTCTTAATCAACAAACTTATCGCGAAGACTGACAATATTGGCAAAAAACAAAGCCCCTCTAGAACAATACCGGGGGGAAGAAGTTTCAGTAACTTTCCATTCGCTTTCGTTTCTTCGAGAATACTAATAAATAATTTCGAGCAGCAACTCTATTATTGAAAAATAAATATCAAAAGTTAAATTCAACTCGATGCTGAAATAACTAATTTTACTGACGAGAAAATACTTCAACAAAAAATATACGAAAAAAGAAAATCTTCAGCTAGAATTCGGACGGTATTAGTTGTCAGAGATGAAAAGAGAAATCGAAAATAAGAAGAGCAGAACTGAAAGTTAGATAATACGTATTTGGTGAAGCTGTTAGGGAAAATCGTTTACCTATTACCTCACTGTTCGTTGCGCCAGGTGCTATCGATGCTTGCCGATAGATTCCGAGGTTAAAGAAAACTTTGCCAGAGATTTCATTTTCTAAAGAGTCTTCGTTTTCGTTCCCTCGAGCTTCGAAGGAGAAGGAGTTTCAGTCGATGTTCTCGGTAACATCGAGACCTTTAAATACATTTTCTTCCCTCATATAGAGACTCTTTAAAAAATTGGGGAAACATCGTTGCAACGTTGAGTATCATTCGATCAAGAAGTTGCACAAATGAAAAGATATTTTTAACGCTTTGCGATGGCGCTCTTGGGGATAAAACATTTATATGGAAAGAACATTGGATATCTATTAAAAAAAAAGGGGGCGATTGAATTATGCGTATCGACTTAGGAAATTCAAGCACGTTCTTTTATCAAATTCTTCCTTTATTAACGTTCGAATTTCAACTCGACAGAGGAGTATGACGTGGCTTAGTTAGGATCATATTCAGAGGACCCCACTGAAGATATCAAATCACGTTGCATCATGGAATATCAGGGTTCGCCGTAATTCGTTGATTTTCCTGTCACGAAATAGGAAATATTCGATCTCTCTGATCGATCTCATATTCCGCGGTGATAAGGAAAATTGTGGCGTTTTTATTTTTAACCGCGGCCAAACATTGAATTTGCGATACGTGGATGTTTCGTGGATCAATAGCTATATTGTTTTTTTTTACATTTTTGTCCTCTTTTACGCAGTTTTCAATATTTCATGCTGTTTTTTTTATCATTTTGTAGCAATACGATTTTAAATACTAGTATATTTGCAACAGAATTTGCAGCAGTACAAATGTACGAATATTATTCACGATAAAATTTTCGATATTTTTTTATTACTTTTAATTACATTTTTAATCATTTTTAATAACTTTCAATATATCAGAATATAATTCGGTTTTACACGAAGAAATTAATTTGATCTATCGACCGCAAAATATGATTTAGTATCGAAAAGCAACCCTGATGATGAGCATGTTGAATGCAACAAGTATTCGTATTGAATGCAACAACTACAATCGCATCGATTCAAACAGGATGGAAAGATTGATGCATGTAAAACAAAAAATAAAATACAAAGTTTCTAACCAAATCTGTAGATCTACGTTGATCATTCCAGTCACCATGAAAAAAACAAAGGATATTTAAATGTTTCACCATATTTTAAATATGATTTTTATCAATGAAGCCAATTTCTTTTAATGGCATAATCTTCGTTAAACAATTAATTCTTTGTCTATTTAAAAGAAAATTACATTTTACTGAGGCGAAAATCGATGGAAAGCAAAGTGAACCGTAAATTAAATTCTCTTCGAATTTTCCAATGAAATAGAATTATAGACGTCAAAATTATCAAGATACTAAAAATGACTGTTGCCATTTCTGGAAACCTTTACTTCAATTCATTTCGGTTAAGTTTCTCCGAATTTCTGCGACTATCATCTAAAATCATCATATTATTCTGTACAGTGAGTCTCATCGGACTACGTATGGCAAATTTAACTGCACAAATAGAATAATCATGTATTCGAACCAATTTTGTAAACATATGGACTTTATAACCTCCGAATTATCGTTTAAGAAAAATATTCCTAAAGTTGTATCTGCTTCATTTAACTATTAATATCTACTGTATTATACTTCTGCTATTACCTATGTGATTATGTGTTCTAAAGGGTTATTATCCGGTAAACAACAAGTAAATGAAAATATAGATGATCGAATCGATCAAGTTTTGCTCCAGATCTGTTTGCATCGACATATTTGTTTCCCATTTTGAAATTCAGCAAATAAATCGTCGGCAGTTCTAGTGTTAAATCCACCAACAAAACTGCCGTCGATGCTGCATTTATAACGAAACATGAAATTTCCCGCAATCGTCGCAGCACGATAAAACCTACCCTATTCGTAGCTCGAAGATTAACCGTCACCGATTGTTTTGTGGCTCTCGTTGCAATTCATTTGCGTGCAACTGCAGAGACGTCGTTATAAAAGAAGAGCGTAATAAATCTAAGAGAAACAAAACGATA
This sequence comes from Cerceris ruficornis, assembly GCA_963989415.1. NCBI lineage: Eukaryota > Metazoa > Arthropoda > Insecta > Hymenoptera > Crabronidae > Cerceris > Cerceris ruficornis. The sequence goes on along the minus strand of OZ022518.1, from coordinate 10,495,651 downwards.
TCGTTAGCCTAGATTCACGGGCTCCCGTATTTACCCGCAACATTGTACATTCGTTAAATCAATGCCCCTGTTTAATGGAACTGCGGCGAGTCTATGATGCGTTAATGAAAACGTATTATCGATTTCGCAGTGGCAGAAAACGGTTTTACTGGCACAGATACCGATCGCTCGATCGCTTCAATCTATCTGGCAAACAGTCGCTTCAAAAATGATCTTTAACGATCGGCTAGCTAGAAATTGATTTATTGTTGTTTCTGGCCAACATTTTGACTTCGTATATTGTGGTCATTTTGCCTGGGACGTCCAGATTTGAGTGGATTTTAAACCACCGAGGCTATGGTGTATTGATTATCAAATTGAAAATATTAATGAGGCGCGACACGATCAAATTGTTTCTATAATATTAATATTACGTTCAACTATACGATATATCAAGAATCACTGATCAATTTTTGTTTTATCAATTTTATTCGGAATTACTGCGGAGACAGACACAAAAGAGTTTTTAGGTGCAGTGCAATCTCCGGAAAGATGACTGAATATTAAATTTCTGGAAAGTTTAAAGACAGAAAGTATAACTCGAATGATTTATCACGGTGGAGCACGCCGACAGCGGTACTTATAAATGTTTTTATGGAATTTTCAAGCGTCAACACGATTAACCTGAGTTGCAATCTCTTTCAAACGACGCGGAGAACACTTCATGCAAGATGCTGCAAAAACGTTAGCTTGAGATTCTGGCATACGTCGTTCTTTTTTTTTACCAAAGATTACATTACGTCAGAGTGCACTAATAAGAAAAAAGAACATTGTATTGCATTCAGCACGCGTCTTTAATGATTTGAATAGTCGAAGAATAAAGTAAGAAATGTTCAACGACGAAGAAACTTGCAATCGTTTCGCCAAATATATTTTCGACAGTTATGTAAATCCTCGAGCTGAAAGATTCGAAGCAATTTTCATTCATTCCCTGAAAGTTTTCTTCGGCCGATTGAAAGCCTTCATTGTGCTCCGGAATTGTAAAGAATTTAAAAGCGCACTTCCGACGTTCATTTACCGCGAGAGAACCTCCTCGACGACTGTTCGACCGAGCATTTGTTACGAATCGTATAACCGTGAAACGGTAATAACACCTGTGGATGATTTATACGTAGAAAAGTTCAGAATACACGATACACTTATTCGCAAGGATAGATCATTTCTTCCTTCTTAATGAAACTTTATCGTATCTCACCGACAGACTTGCGCAACAGTTCGTTTATAAAAAGCGTGCGAAAAGTTTCTCTAATAATATTAAAATTGATTATTATTGCAATTCTAGAAATTCCTGCAATAATCGCACTTTAACCCTTTGCAGTCCTATGTCGAGCTGTACTCGATATAGCTTCACACTTCATCTGATTTTCTAATAATTTAACATTGACTTTCCATATTCATAATGATTTCGCAATATCACCGAAATATCCGTCAGTACCTATAGTTATTGCTATTATTAAAAAAAAATGAATAACCGGCGATGGAAAATATTGTGAAATTAATTTGACTTAGCTCACTGACAAATTGACAAAATAATTCGGACCGCAAAGGGTTAACACGTTGACTGCCATGGGGGTCACCGGTGACCGGCGCTATTAAATTCAACAGAATTTCATATGACTTTTAAATCGCAATATTACGAATTTTGTAATATATTCAGTATTTAAATATTGGCGTTGAAAAGATAAAGTTCTGCTGAATATATATCGATCTGTGTCTTTGAAGTTTCTGATTTATAAAGACGTGATTTTAATAGAAAAATTTTCTCTTCAGTAGAAATGATGAAACTAGCGAAATAGCGGTGGCGTTCAAGGTGTTAAAAATAAATTCTTAGATACAAAATATGCCAAAAATGTGCAATCTTGCAGTTCTCGAGGAATATTGGCTGCTTTAGGTTATTGTAAATGCAGTTATAGCGTATTTAGTGCCTTATACCAGTGCATTAAACCACTGCATCTTTGGAAATTCCTCTAATCTACACACTCAGAAAATGAAAAAAGTTTCTTTAATATGAAACTCGCTTAAATCTGCAATCTTGCAATTCTCAAAACATATTGATAGCTTCAGTTCATTGCAAATGCACTTCTAGAATATTTAGCGCTTTAAACTATAGCTTTAAACTAATAAATAAGAAAAATATAGAGCTCTTCAACGTGCTAAATATTCCCACACGTTTTGTCAAGGTTTTATCAATCTTCTTCAAGCATTCGATTAAACGTACAATTACTTTTCTTCCATTTACCTCGATACTATTACATCGAATGCAAAATAAGGAATTCCTAGAACTTTAGGCACGAATCAGCGAAGCAGAAACCAAAGTGGCATCTTTATCCGTATATAGAGTCCCTAAACCGGTAGAAGACAGCTAAGTCATCGATAGGGGGTTGGCCTTTATTTAGAATCGTTTAAATCGGCCCGTCATTTGCATCGGAGGCAAATTTGGGGAAAGGTACGCAACATTGGGGCGTAAATTTAAATCCGACTCGATACGAATTTACCGATGGCCTCCTTTGGGAACAGCAGGTCGATGTCTCCGTGGAATCGAGTTTTGCACGAAACAACTTTCGGAATGAGGGTTGGACAAAAATTCGAATTGTTTATGCTTGTTGTTGTTTCCTTCATCTGGCGTAGCTTTAGTTATTTGGGGATTTGAAGATAAATAAAATATTATCCGAGTGCGAGTTTTGCTTGTTTTTAATTTAAATTTGGAAGTATTGGCTAAAAATAATTTAAATTTATTATTTGATCCTTTGAGGCTTTATACTGAACTATAGTCCATATAACTTTCCGCCTAAGCTAATCTCTGTCGACACTTCATCTACCGGAAGCCTATTAATAGGCTTTTTGTTTATCAATACTCATTGGCCGACAGTTTATTAATTTGTTATTACAGATGATAATAAAATAAAGCTACGTTGCCTCGGAACAACTGAAATTAAAACGACATAATGAGTCTTTCTTCACATTTTCATTTTAATGTTATAGATCTTTGCAAGTAGGTACATACACTCGTGCATAATGTTCAGAAGAATGAGCGGTAGATAAAGTGTTAAAGTAATTTCGATTTAACGATTTAATCTTTTTTCCAGGATTTAACAACTTACGTAATTACGATCACTGCCAAGGAAGGGACATGTTTCACGGTAAAAATGATTATCAAATTAATTTCAACCAAGTGACAACAACCTTAGTCATTATTCAGTCTTGAACTCTTACACCCTCTGCTCCACCTCCTAGCGATTACGTTCGAGCAACTACCAAGTTAGCAGAATGTCGCAAATGTCTGTGCGACCGTTTTCCGACAGAAGGTCAAGTTAGCTACGACCTCCAGGGTGCACTAAGGTCCTCCTGAATATCGCACCCGCGGAGAACCAGCGCGGAAGTCTGACCCGGTACAACCGCGAAGGTATTCACTTGCTTTTTGACTCTTTTGACCTTCGAGACCGTCAGTTAGCGGCTGCCAATTGGCAGAATGTGAGGAAGCACGCGTATTGATAGGCCACCTTGAAATTGCAAAGCCTCATCCTGCCAGAAGCTAACAGGGCCTGAGGAGCTTTCTTACTCGGGGCTCTGGGGTCGTAAGGCCCATACCCGGTGGAATCAGCCACTCTCTGAGTCCACCAGGTCCCCTGGAGACTCACAACAACCTGAACAAATTATCCGTACTGGAAACAATTATATCTAAGAAAGTCATTTTTATCATATTGATTGCAAATTTTATCAAAATAAAGAGATGCCGTGAAACTGTAATTGATATTATCATTAACTCGATTGTTCAGAAAAAGGGACTTATGGCACGTTTAAAATAAACGACTGATATGTTCGCGTCGGCTATCTCGAAAACTAAGTCTTCAATTAACAAGCTTTATTCTATACACTCCATTCTGTATATACGCGGTCTTTTTTTACACGGTTTTGATTTAACACGATCAAGAAAAAAATTGATTCCGTTTTTACATTATTTCATTCGATTTAGCACGATTAAAAAATCTAAAATATTCTTAAAATAAATTTTTTAATCAATTTATTTTAACTATTTTTTACAGGATTGAAGGATATGGAACTAATCCCCTTTTTTCTATGTATGTACCTCATGTCTTTTTTTACACGGTTTTGTCGGAAACGTATCTACCGTGTAAAAACAGAATTAGGTGTACTTTGTTCTTATTTTTCCATAAGGAATCACCTGCCGGCTTGTCCATGTTATTCCATCGCACCCTGAATTTGTCGCGTTACAGGAACTCATCGAGAGTCTACTGTACCCTCTTTTGATCTTTCATAACGCACTTGCTTAGTTTTTGAGTATTCGAACACGTTCCATCTTTCCTCAGTTTCTTCTTTCAATCTCTTTCTTCCTTCATTTCTCCTTCTCCCTGACGAATTTTTCTTCCGTGTAATATCTCGGCGTTTTCACCCTCGAATATCCAGGTCGAGAGATGCTCGAGCATTAACGACGATTGTAGATTCGCGAAGTTGGATAAAGGTGTATCCGGCACTCGACGATCAGACGGAATCCGCGCAATCTTCCTCGTCGACAATCCGTTTCGCCTCGGCTCATTGATCTTGATACTCAAGACGGGAAATCGTTGCCGTAAGATCCATACATTACGATTAGATGTAGTGAAAGATTAAAAGTTTAAACGAGCCCTCGCGGCATACGCCGAAAATTGGCATGGCGAATTTATAAACGGGGATCGGCGGGATTTTTTGTCGTGGCTGTTCCTCTTCTTTGCTTTTTTATCGAGATTGGTTGGAACTTTGTTGGCGATATTTTTCAAATACGCTGTGTTATTGATTGATTTCGAGGAGGGGAAGCTTAATTTGTTGATATCGTTGGAAATTAAATGGAATTTGTGACTACTTCTGAATTTTCAGGGTCGTTGAGATATTGGCAGAAATTTTGAAATATTCTTAATTAATGATAGATTTTGTGGAGCGAATAATTAATTTGTTGACATCGTTGAATATTGAAGCCGTAGTAAATATTTTCTCTTTTGTATCCAGTGATAATTCGTTGAAGCATCGTCAGCAGATGTTTTCAAATATTCTAAATTACTAATTGATTACGAGCAGTGAAAAGTGAATTTGTTGACATCGTTAAATATTCAAAGCGTAGTAAATTTGTTGTCAGTTGTTACCAGTGATAATTCGTTGAAGCATCGTTAGCAGATGCTTTCAAATATTCTAAATTACTAATGCCTTTCGAGAAGTTGAAATTAATTTCTCGATGTCGTTAAATGTTATAATTAAAGTAAATATTTCTCTTCTATGTTCTCAGTCCAAATTGATAGAAATGTTGTTACGAATATTTTTACGCCCACTGCCGATTATTAATTATGTTTTTAAAAAAATGAAAATTACCGTATTGACTTTGTCGCACATTAAAATTGAAAGTTTTCAGTACGCTCTGAATTTTTCATCGTTCTCCCGTCAGTTTTCCTCTCGAAAGTGTTCCGCCGAACTTATCGCGCAGTTTTCGTTGATTACTTTAAACTTGGTGAACGCTTTTTATCATAATGTATTCACTTTGTGCGGCAGATGGCTCGATAAAGCAAGTTGATCATAGATTGTACGAAGCGAAGCCGTTGCGCAGAAAAGATTTTCGAGAACTTTACGAGTACTCAGAAATGTGTTACAATATTTAACGAATTTTTCCACTTGATTGAAAATCCAATCACTCTGATTGCACTCGATAACATCGAATCCTCAAAGTCCGGTAAAAATCTCCGATAAATGTCGATCGTTTTTCCGATAAGATGAAATATTCGGAAATTTGTTTTTCTTCATTCAGGCCCGTTATTTTGTTTCCTTATTTTCCCATTTGGCTTCAGCTTGTCTTTCAAATCATTTCAAATCATGGCTTTTGCATTCTCCCTTTCGAAGACTTGTCAAACGATGGAGATTCGAACCGTAGAGAAAATGTACGATCGAATAGAAAATATGGAAGTCTCCTTTGAGTTTGTATGACGCATGATCGAAATAACAGAAAAAACTGAAGGCAACAATTGTGGAGAATTTTCCGCCAGACATATTTCAAGATTTCTTAAGTCCTCCGTAGGAAAAATTGAATAGAATTTTTTTCATGGTTACTCTTCTGATTAAAAAAAAGTATATTATTGCTACCTGATTGAAATATGCAAGAGATTCAGTTTAGATTGTACAGATCGCTGATCACGTCGGCTCTAAATAAAAGGTAAATACATTACTCTAGCGGATATCGATGCTAAAATTGGATCAGACTCCCAGAATGGCGCACTGTTGATTCAGCGACGCAGATTGATTTCGGGGAAACTTAAATTGCATGTTTCACTCCACAGATGAGACCAAAACAAGATATAGGGGATTTAGAAAGACTTTTTCTTTTCGGACAATTTTTTGGGAAGGTCCCCCCTATAAAAAATCGCCATTTTTCCGAAGGCAAATTTTTTTCGAGCTCCGTCTGCTACGGGTGCTAATACCATTTCTTGTCATAATTTCAGGATGTACATGTTATCAAGTGACATTTTTGAGGAAATATACTCAGAAACATTCAGAAAATTGCGATTTCTACGATTACCATTAATATCACAGTGAACGGAGGCCTTTATCTCGTCCACAAAAATTAAAAGGAACAGCAGGGCAAAATTATCCCTGGCATTTGAATTTCATCTTTGAAATTGAGTAGAATCGAGGTTTAATTAATAAAATCGAGAACGAAGGTAGAAAAGTCCACGCATTGAACGAGTTATTAGTTCGAACCCAACGAATTGGGAACGAAAGTTTCACCGCAATATTAATGATCCATCAAATATCGCTGCATCGCCGTGGCCGATAATACACAGCAATAACTATCCCTACGAAGAATATCCTTCCATGTCCTAATTAATTCCAAATTTCATGGCATAAATCACACTGCAAACGAAAACTATGAAGACGCTACCGAGCCATGAGATGCAGGCAAAAAAAGGAAAGAAAGATTTTTAAAAAAAAGGTTATCCCTATGGTGAGTAAGGAAGTACAGTGACCTCTGGAAAATTACAATTTTTCCCATATGAATTAAATTTTCCCATATAAATTTTCCCACACTAACAAGTTAAAACCCCTAAAACAGTAAATCCAAGCCGGAATAACCGTAGCAATTAAATCCGAACGAATATAGACACAAAATAAATATATCTGCACAACGAACATTCCTCGATGTCCCAATTATCTCTAAATTTCTCAGCGACAGTCGCATTCAAATCAATCCTCAAATACCCACAATTATCCGCATTCCTCCGCAAACGCGCAAACAGAGAATGCGGCAAGAAAACTATGAAGACGTTTACGGTGCACGAAGCGCGAATAAAAAGGAGAAAGCGAGGCATGAATTATAAAGTTAACGGAAGCACCGAAAGGCGAGCACCTTTAAATCATGATGCACCGAGACTCGGGAATTCGCAAACGGCTCCATTTAAAGGTAGTACACGCGATCATGCAGACACGCGGATAAACACACCCGGTGAACTTATCCCGCGCACGTAGCCGCGAAAAATTTGCATACTGAACCGCATAGGCTCCGCCATTGCGGTTCCACCTTTCCGCGGGAATATTTTATGCATACACGCACACACCGAGTCACATATTACGACGATGGTACCCGACGGGGGAATTCGTGCAATTTGTTTTTTCCTCCGGTGATTCGATGAGGGAATTTTTATAAGTTGCTTTTTCTGCCTGCCACTCGTTGCGGGAATTTTTCCGATTCCCCCCGCACTGCCGTTTCGTTGCGGAAATTTTCTCAATTTACTTTTTGCCCTGTCGCAGACGACACTTCTGCAAATCAAAGACTCCCATTTTCCTTTCGTGTAACCGATCCTCTCTGCGATGGTTTGCGAAGTATCTGATGCTATGGTATATTTATTATTGCTTGTTAATCCCGGAACCATGAATTATTAGGTATATCAAGTAAGATATAATATGTTTAGATGTAACAAAGAAATTTGTTAGATCAGCGTTTCACAAACTGTGGTCCACGGCTCAGTAATATTTCGCAGAAAAAATGATTTATATTGAAATGTGTAGTTTATTGAGTTTAATAAAGTCCATTTAAAATAAATAACCAGATATTTTATTAACCCTTTTATCAAACATTTAAATTGGCACTTTAAATAATATGATATATGATTTTTACATAAAAGAGGGACGCGTCAAAATTTAACGCAAAATTCTGGTCCGCCGTCGAAGTTTGGGATATGCTGTGTTGGAAGAAAAGGAACAAAGGCGGAAAGAACTCTTTTTTTCCCTTCATTTTGTACTGTACTGTCACGATCACTTCGCCTAGGACTTAATTAGTTTTAATTAGGCTTCTAAGTACCAAGCTGCGATACACTCAATGATAGTTTAGGGAAAATCTCTGAGATAACGGAGATTTTAACTCGCACTCACTAATTGGCAGACCAACCCTTTAACTCTAATACCATCGTAGCCGTCTTAAAGGAGAACCATTAACATCTGAAGAAATGATAAAAAAATAAACAAATTTAAAAAACAGTCATTTGAATTACCTCAGAAAACCAAACAATTAACCTAACTTTCAAAAAATCTCTCACAGACGACAGAGATTTGAACTCGCACTCACTAATTGGCAGACCAACCCTTTAACTCTAAACCCATCGTAGCCGTCTTAAAGGAGAACCATTAACATCTGAAGAAATGATAGAAAAATAAACAAATTTGAAAACAGTCATTTGAATTACCTCAGAAAACCAAACAATTAACCTAACTTTCAAAAAATCTCTCACAGGCGACAGAGATTTGAACTCGCACTCACTAATTGGCAGACCAACCCTTTAACTCTAAACCCATCGTAGCCGTCTTAAAGGAGAACCATTAACATCTGAAGAAATGATAGAAAAATAAACAAATTTGAAAACAGTCATTTGAATTACCTCAGAAAACCAAACAATTAACCTAACTTTCAAAAAATCTCTCACAGGCGACAGAGATTTGAACTCGCACTCACTAATTGGCAGACCAACCCTTTAACTCTAAACCCATCGTAGCCGTCTTAAAGGAGAACCGTTGTTTAAGATGTAAAGAAATTTCAGAAAAATTGCCAAATTTAAAACCAGTCATATAAACAATCTCAGCAAACCCAACAATTAACTCAACTTTCAAAGTTCGTACCTCAATTTCGGGAAAACCAGCGAGTACAGCTTGTCACAGAACAAACTCATATTTCCATTACTCCGTTAAATGAACAGCCAACAAGCCAGAGGTGGAAACTTTATCAACCAGAATCGTGTGTTCATTTTCACCTGTACTTCCATGACACGCGACACACGGAAACTCGCACGCTCGTGTAAAAGCATCTCCGCGAAATTACCATAGACTTTTGGAGCGCACGTATGGGGGTAAGTCGAAGACATAAGCCGAATAGAGGGCGGAAGATGGTCGGTCGAGGGCATGAATACGAAAAAGGGTTGCTCTTGTGCCACGAACCGCCGAAGAGGACCGTAATCCCTTCGACCGACATTTCCACGTACTCGACTTGGAGCAGTCAAGGAGAGATTCTGAGATCTTTTAAGGGACATCCCCGGCGGTTTAATCGTGCCATCGAGAACCCCGTTTCAACCCCTCGTACGTCCGTTCACCCTTCGCCTTTTTTTCGATACAGGTAATCTCCTTTCTAGGAGAGAGAAAAAACTGCCCGGTCACGTTGATCCGATTCCGATCGGTTTCGATAAATTCTTATCGTCCAGGTGGGGTCGTTTACGAATTTCAAATTTCGAGATAGCTCCGAGGGTTCACGGCGAGACGGAGGAAACGATGGGGCCCTTTGGAACGAATATGCCGCGTGTGTCGATCGTTATTTAGTGGGTGAGCGAGTGATATTAAATTTTCGAATTTCTTCGTACGGCTTACGCGAATGGAATTCTATTTTAAGATTGGCGTTTACGAGGGTATTTGTTTTTGTTGATAAGTTTAAGATGGGATGTCAGTGCCAGTGGTGACGGATGCAGAGGTTGCACGAACAATGCGGTTCGCAGACTTAGGAGAGGCAAGGGATGTGCTTCAGGTGAAAAACACAAAGATGTTAATAGTAATTACTCTTAAATTAATGTAATATTACTTAATGCATGAGCTTTTTAATTTACTTTCGACATGAAAAATTAATTCCGGAGTAAAATGTGCTGCGAAGCCAAAGAAATAAGGGTAGTTACGTACTCCCAAGGACATAACTCCGTTCATAATAGTTCATATAGTCAGAAAATCAATAATTGTGGAAATTTGAAAAATGAAATGTATCTCGAACCCAGAAATAGATTTCATCTTTAAATAAGTAGCTTCCTCTTATTATTGAACCTCCTTGCGTTCGGTATTATTAATATTAGATGGAGATTAGGACAATTGAAACCATTATTAGCAAGTAGCTGAACTATTAATAAACTGATGGCATCCATTAACGAATGGAATTCATTTTCGGAAATGAGGAAAAAAAAGACCGAGCAAATTCGTCCAACTAAACGCTAGTGGCGGCTGACAGTGTATTATTAAATGCCGTCCTTGTATCCGCCAATAGATTTCTCCGTTAATCGATAAACACTAACAACGCGTCAGCCCTAGTGCAATATTTACGCCGCTGTCTGTTCTAATTATGGAAATGAACAGCTATAATTAGTTCCGACTGTGCGTGTACCGCAGCACACGCATTACGTGTGCACGTGCACCTACCCATTGTTCTAGCTACTGACTACCTGTAAATATTTTCCTGCGATGCAGTTCCCGGAGAAATTGCAGAAACTTCTAACGATAAACGCGCAATTTCGTGAAATATGGGAATTATTTACGAAACCCAATTTACACTGTGATACAAGCGGCAATAATCATCACCTTAATTAAAGTGTACGGAAATATTTATCAACGACTTTAAAGATTTCTAAGATTATTGATCGATATTTTTGCTGACTCTTAAAAAATATTTCATAAGTTACTTAGACTAATTAAATATATAAAATATCGTAGAAATTCGAAAGAGAAATTTCGTCTAAAAATAAGCAAAAATTGACGAGTTTATTAAAAAACTTTTTGCCAATTTTGAAAGATATAAAGTCGTGTAAAATTATTCACGAAACTCAGATTACACTGTGATGCAAGCGGTAATTTAATCGTCGATTTAATTAGAGTGTACGGAAATATTTATCAACGACTTGAAAGATTTCTAAGATTATTGATCGATATTTTTGCTGAATCTTAAAAAATATTTCATAGGTTACTTAGTCTGATTAAATATATAATATAAAATATCGTAGAAATTCGAAAGAGAAATTTCATCTGAAAATAAGCTAAAATTGACGAGTTTATTAAACAACTTTTTGTCAATTTTGAAAGATATAAAATCGTGTAAAATTATTCACGAAACTCAGATTACACTGTGATGCAAGCGGTAATTTAATCATCGATTTAATTAGAGTTTACGGAAATATTTATCAACGACTTGAAAGATTTCTAAGGTTACTGATCGACATTTCTGCTTGATACTAAAAAATATTTCATAGGTTATTCATCCTAATTAAAAATATTAAATTCTTGAGAAATTAGGAAGAGAAATTTTAACTGGGAATAAATTAAATTTTTTTAGTCCTTTTTTTAAGAACTTTTTATCAGTTTCTAACGATGTAAACCCGTGTAAAATGGAGCCTTTCGACATCTTAATTCGGTGAGAAAAGAAAGAAGTATTTTAATCACAGAATTTAAGCGAAAGCTATTACTTAAGAAATTGCCAAGCATCGACGTAGCGAGAGAGATAGAGAGCAGACTGGATAGAATTTCTTGGGATGTAATACTGAAATCGGCAGGGAAAGAGCTTCAACTATTCAAATAATGAAGTCGAAGAAACGTCGTTCAAGAAACTCCTTACGAGTCGCCCTTTCGGCTACGCTTTCGAGCTCGACGTTCTGTTGACGTCAAAGTGTTATTAATTTCGATTCAACGATCGAGGTGCTCATATAAATAACATTATCCAAGACGGATTTAACGATCTATTTTTGCATCCTCGTCAGTTCAAAAGAACGTCAATTTCGTAGTATTTATTTATATATTACAACCTTTCCCTACGTCCTCGTCATTGCTTCCTTGTCTTCTTTGTTTTTCCTTCCACGCGTCAAATGGATTACATGATCTCGATGTAAAAAGTTGTCGCAAACTTTTCAGTCGAATAAATCACTGTCGATTCTGACGATACCCGCAGGACAGAAGTAACTGGCAGAATATTTGACCGCAAGCTCGAAGTCGTCTGATTATCGAAAATCTGTTCAACCTTCAAGTTCGCTGACCGGAAGAAACGTGTATCGCTGTCTCCTTTTTCTCGTCTCTCCTTCGGAAACTCTGACATCCGAGAAGCAACGAGGATCGCGATGATAAAAAAAAAATAATACAAATATTTTCCACGACAGAAAGGAATTTCTGTCTTTCGAAGCTGAGCATCCCGTCCTCCGAGTTTTCCCTTTGCACTTTGAATTTCTCTCAATCGCAATGTTCTCCATTCGTACGAATCGACTCTCTATGCATTCTCCGGATGTATTCCTTTAAATATCTACTACTTCCTTTAAACTTCGAAAGTACAGTGACTTCGTTACTCAGATAATTAATATTTAGCCAAGGAGCGAGTTTGTTTATCTTTTCAACCGGTACGAATAAAAATGCGCCATTAAATAACGTAGAGCGATGTGTGTGTTTCTAGGAGAATAATATTTTGAAAAGTACCACAGTTCGCGTGCTTTCATCCGGCTTGTTTCTCTAACAAACTCGGGCTGCGAAAATCGAGGGAAATAACGACTCGACACGAGTGTCCATATATTTGGAAAAGTCCCTTCATTCGTCACGCTATTCTGGAGAACACGGCGCGCATAATATACGGCACCGGCTTTGTTTTAAACGCTCGTTGAAGAGAAATCGCTGAGGAAGTTTGAGATCATTTTCGAATTCGCGTCGAAATTCGAGCGGGAAATCGTGAAAATGGTTCGAAATTTTTGGACAATCATCGTGGAATTTCCTGCGCGTTTGAAGAGCTTAATGAAATTCGTTTTTCACGAGGTATTTGCGCATTAATTAGCGTTAAAAGCGGGACATCGGGAAGTCGTTGGATTTTTAAATGGGCGGAGAGGTTCTTAGCTGCGATAGCGAGGACAAATAAGTAAGAAGTTAAGAAAAAAAAAGATGGCGAGGGGAGAGGAAAGTGGAGAGAGGCACCGTGAGTTTCTCGTTTGGTCGGAAAACCGGCGGAACGGAGTTCCTTCTTGCAATTTGATTCGGCGAAATTAAGTAGCCCCTTTGACGAAATGCAAGGAATAAAAAACGAGAAGACAGAGGGGATGAAAATGAAATTCAAGGGGACACGAGTGCACCGACGTACCTTTTGTCCTGTAAGATGTAATTCTTTTTTATTATTTTGAGGAAAGTACAACTACCGCGTGTATTCTAATGCGTTTTACTCTCCTTCTCTCCCTTTGCCGAATTAAATATTCAGCCGTTTGGGAAATTTCACGGAGATCCCCTCTTACGGAACTTTCCTGCCGTTCTTTTCCGTTTCTTTCTTTATGAATGCGAAGTACAAATTTCAACGACTATGACACAGCACAGCGTAGAAGAGCATATTTAATAAGATTTCATGAGAAATTCCAATTAAAAATGAAATATTCTATGAAATAATTTAACGAAAAGCAATGTGTCATGCTCCTGATTCCACGTTGATTAAGATGGACTTCGTCACGGACGGAATGCCATAAAATCAGTGGAAACGGCAAGTGCAAACAGAATTGCACGTTAAAATTCCCTAACAGTGTTCTACATGTGACCCAAAGGCATGCTAGATATTTTTTTACAAAGCATCAAAAGATAGCCATGGTCAAAATTCAATTTATTTTAAAATAAAATAACTACGGTGTAAAGAACATAAGAATTACTTTACCGAAGGCTGTTCTGAAGCTAGACAGCAGCAGACGTAGCCAAACTCACAGTACGTTCCTTCCAACTAGTATCTGATGAAGGTACTTCTGCTTAACCGGGATTCCATTGCCTTTGATACCTGAAATGGAATTGAAACAATAGTTATTTCATTTCACGGAACGCCGAGTATCCATAGTATCAAGGATTACGCCATAATTCTTGGTACATCGACAATCGCATCAGGATCACTCGTAGCGTTGCAATGGTATATAAAATTCTTCTTATTTTTATTTTCTGTTTTCGATTTAATACTTTCTATGGTCATTTCGCGCAAAATTCAATTTAAGCGGATTCTACATTACTGTGGGTACGATATATTAACCTCTTGCCCTACGACTTATTTTCTAACTGCACCTACAGTAATTCAGCTTTAAATTTCTAAAATAAATATTGATCAGTAATTCTTGATATATCGTATAACTTAACGTAGTATTAGTATTATAGAAATAATTTAATCGCGTTGCGTCCTATTAACATTTTCAATTTCATAGGTTTTGCAAAACTTGAAAATTTCCTATCCTATTTATCGCATCACGAGTGCCACTCGTTATTGTAGGGTAAGGGGTTAAATAAAAATGTAGAAATAATTGCCAGACACGGAGGGGATTTAGACCAGCACCCACTCATTAGAAGTAGGAGCCTTCATGTCGCTCAAAATTCTAACTTCGTCTACGCAGAACTCCATCTTCCGCTCCAACTAAACATTCGACTATCTCACCACCCATTACATTAAATCAGAATAATAATTGCAGACGTTACCCATGTCGGTTTCGACTGCTAGTCATTTCACCTCAAACCTACATTTTTAGGAGGTTTCCAAACTATCGAGCTACGATACAAAAATCTCCCAAAGCTGACAGAGATTTAGACTCAACCTGCTACTACTGCAAGTCCTTAACTCAACACCTGCCACATTCTTCAAGATTCTGATTTCGTCTTAGCAGAAGTTCATCTTTCGCTCCAACTAAACATTCGACTATCTCACCACCCATCGTAATAAATCAGAATAATAATTGCACACGTTACTTATATCGATTTGCACTGCTAGTCAGTTCACCTCAAACCTAAATTTTTAGGAGGTTTCCAAACTATCGAGCTACGATGCTAAAATCTCCCAAAGCTGACAGAGATTTAGGCTCAACCCGCTACTATTCCACTCAACATCTACCACAACCCTCAAGACTCTAACTTCGTCTCCGCAGAACTTCACCTTCCACTCCAATTAAACATTCGACTCTCTCACCACCCATCGCAATAAATCAGAATAATAATTGCACACGTTACCCATGTCGGCTTTCACTGCTACAGTCATTTCACGTCAGACCTACATTTTTAGAAGGTTTCCATACTATCGAAGCTCCAATACAAAAATCTCCCAAAGCTGACAGAGATTTAGACTCAACCTGCTACTATTCCACTCAACATCTACCACAACCTTCAAGATTCTAACTTCGTCTACGCAGAACTTCATCTTCCGCTCCAACTAAACATTCGACTATCTCACCACCCAGCACATTAAATCAGAATAATAACTGCACACGTTACCCATGTCGGTTTCGACTGCTAGTCATTTCACCTCAAACCTACATTTTTAGGAGGTTTCCAAACTATTGTAGCATCGCGTAAATGTGATGGCTGCCTGATTTTGCATGGATGTGTATGCATGTGTGAGTGTGAGCTTCGATTGTTTTCTGCGAGCTTCGAGCGGCTGCAGAAACCACGAAAACGCAGTTCGTCTCGATCCGTTACCGTGCGAAGACTATTATATCAGCATTACCATTTTTCTTTTTAATCAATAAATAATCTAATTTTCGTTGTTCATTCATGTAACTCACATCTCTTTTATTTTCTCACCATATCCTACACTATCGAAGCTCAAATACAAAAATCTCCCAAAGCTGATACAGATTTAGACTCAACCCGCTACTATTCCACTCAACATCTACCACAACCCTCAAGATTCTAACTTCGTCTCCGCGCAACTTCATCTTCCGCTCCAACTAAACATTCGACTCTCTGAACACGCGTCGCGGTAAATACGAATAATAAGTGCAGATGTTTATTCTCTCTCCTGTGTCTGCATCCATGACAGGGGCAGACAGAAGAGGAAACGCGAGGACGAGAGGAACGAGCAGTGAAACAGGGTCGCTATGGGTGCGAGAGGGTGACCGCGAGGGAAGGTAGGACGTGTATCGAGTACCGGCTATCGGAAATCGATGTTTGCCCGCCTGTTGCCACAATGCATACACATTTGTTTGATTTCACGAAAGTATGTATCACGTACGTACGTATATGCGTATATGAACGCTCGCAATGCTCGAAGCCTCGGACGTGTCCGCGTTTAGGGGCTACGGTGCACGCATGTGCGTGAAATCGACAAATTATGAACTATTTCCTTGCAATTGATTGAGCAAATGTCGGCGCCATTAAACGCACATCAATGTAACGCGTAATGGCTCCATGGAATGCGTGGGTTTGCGAGATTGAAACGTTTTGCGAACAATCGAACGGCCTTTCTGTAAAGTTTTCTTCGTCGTTGGGATTAAGTGGAAGATAAATAAAGTAAGGGGATTGGAATTGTCAATATCGACTGGTATTGTGGTTGAAAATTTGAAAAGGGTGAAAAGAGATATTAATGTTACTTGTAATAACCTCGTGGGATCCATTAGGAAATTATATTGGTATTACATGTTTATTTTCAGAAGTGTGTACAGTTTGAGGGTTGAAAAGAGCCGTGGAAAGAACGAAATAATGAAAATGGAATTGTTGATATTGGTAACGCAGCTTAGAGATTCGATACTTCAGATGGAATTTAAAAGGAAGAAATATCGCTAACAATAAGGCATGCAATAGCACCGCGGAGAGTATAATTCTAAAGACGAAAGTTCTTTTCAAGAATTTCAAGTTGAAAAGCATAGCAAATTGAAGAAAACGATGAAACTCGAAGTTATTAATTCAATGTGTATTTTAGGTAGAAATTTGATAAACAGAACGAAATATATTAAAGAAATATAAGGAAATGCTTGAAGCTCGTAGACGTTCGACGTTTCTAAGGACACCGGACAAAGTGATCCTTGGAGGCATCTCGAAAACAGGAGAATACCGAGTGTCGATCTCAAAGAAAAGGAGGTCCTCGACGACTTCCAAAGTAATCAAAAGTCCCAGGGTACTCGAGGTCCCTGTTTCATGCAACTTTTGGCTATTTTGGAAAGTAAAAAAAATCACTTGCGGTCAACTTCTTCCTGCGAGACTGTCCCTCGGTTTTCCGGTGTCCTTAAAACATCTTCCGAAGAACTACTTGTACGAAACATTGATACTTTCAAGCTCGGAACCTCTTTGATGTATAATATAATCGATGAATTCTTTTATATAGTAAAAAAACAGCATTTTACGTTACATTAAACGTTGTATTACAATTAGCCGTCAAGTTTTCAGTCCACTGGCCATGAAATATTCTTCCCGGTGCAACTATCGCCAGCACTCTTTGTATAAAGTTTCCCGCTCTTTTTCGCGATATTTTATAATCATCGGTTTGACAAGTATTTCCAACTAAATCGACCCGGCATTGGACAGGCAGACCGAATAGACGAAACAATGCTAATCGATGTTGGTGCAGTGAATTATTACGGTTGAAAGGAACCACAAACCGCTGCCATCAACCGGCGCGAATTTATTGTAACGAACGATTTAATGACGTCGTAACAATGAACGTTTCACGGTAGAAAACAAACGCATATCACAAATGCGAAACGAATATCCCCTGATTATGGTGATAGGACGTATCGTATTTTCTTCTTATATATAACAAATACGGTAAATAAACTCTGTATAACCATATCGTTAAATATATACTACAAGTATATCTCAGTTAATGAATCTGCAATATAACTACAATTATACGATGAAAATAAATGCTATAAATTAAGTAACATTATCCTTCTATTTGGTTGAAATAACCCCAACTAAAGTCTAATTGTAAGTGTTACGTGTAGGAAAAAAAATCCTTTCAATTTTTCGGTAATGACAATTTTATTTCAAATAAGGTGCAAATGCTTAATCATTAAAATAATAGCCCTTGTTAATTATAATCTTTATCCGCTATTCTGACAGCATACGGATCCCATCACGATAGAAATTGAGAGGATTTGATGAAATTAATTCATCTAGCCATCTTTAGATTTCATTTATCTCCCGTAATTTCGCGCCGGCCAAATAATATTGCAGGAAGCGAAATGAAAGGCAAAAATTTTCCATCCTAATGAAAAAATCATTTCCTCTGTCCCGTGAGCTACATATAGGCTGCAGTGATGCCATTGTTTACGATGTAAATTAAAGAGATCATGTTGTAAAGTTTACCCAATCTCGGAGCATTTTGTTGCTCCGAATATCTATACTTCAGATTTATAAAAAAAAAACTTATCGGAAAAAACTTTTTACTACACTTAACGAAAAAAATATTTAATAATACCTAACAATAATAATTCTTATTTAATAAGAATATTTAATAATATTTAATAAGAATATTTAATAAATTCGTGCTGGGCGCCATTAACGCTAGAACTATCACCGTCATATCTATTATATTTAAATACACTGCATAAGTACCTTCGAAAAGAAGAAATCAAGAAGTGAAAAAGACGATTAATTAAGTAATTTAAGTTTTACAAAATGGAAGTGGAATATTTACTTCATGGCTCCTCTATCAGTTTGGAGAATTTAAAAAAAACTGGGTACCGGTCATTTTGACCGGCTGGTAACTTTAATGTTCATCCTCCCAGACACTTCGGGTTTGTACAGTCGGACAAAAACATTCGGGTAATGGTATTTCGATCGCAGTTAGGGCAGTTGTCTTGGAATATCGTGGAGTTAGCCGGCAATGTGACTCTTTCGGACATTCGTATTCCGAGGTGCTCCCAGGATAGCCTTCTTGGGCAGTTTGAATCGCCGAAGAAGCGCTATTGACCGTTTAGATTGAACAGAGATGTCCCTGCTACGAGATAAGATGGGTCCTTCAGATTCCGAAAGGACGAATCAAATTTTCATTTTGTTTGCAAGCTTCACCGCATTATCGTTTGTATTGACTTCACTCGTTTGAAGGACGCTATGATTTGAATCGTGAATAAACTTACGAAGTCGATAGTCACATTCAACTGTGCTTTTAAAGCTGAAACTACCAAACCAGTCAAAATGACCGTTTCGCAATTTTTCCGAAAAATCCTTAACTGTTAGAGCAGCAGTACAGTGATTACTGCACGTCTATTTTATAAAACAAAAATTACTTAACACGTTGAACGCCATGGTATTATGCTAGTTACATCGTTCCTACTGAAGTGAAAGTTTTTCTATTAAAATCAGATATTTTAAAGACACAAATAGATATATAGTCAACAGGACATTAACTTTTGAAAGCCAATATTTAAATACTTAACGCATTAGAAAATTTAGAAATATTACAATTTAAAAGTCATATGAAATTTCATTAAATTCAATAGCGCCGGTCACCGGTGACCCCCATGGCATTCAACATGTTAACTGATTATATCGGGAAGTTTTGGAATTTCGAGAATTTAATTGTAATGGTTGGCAAAGTTAAACAAATGATTCTGAAAGATAGAAAAACCGCTGGACCTTGCGCTACCTTAATCCTTGCATCGCAAAGCCTCATGGGAGATTAATTGTTGCATTGCCAATAGATTTCTATATTTGTTGAATTACATTTTATCTCATATTTAGATATGAAAAATAATAATAGGAATTTACTTCTACTTTTTATGAAAATATGATTCTATAAGTAAGAGATTTCAGGAAAGTGAAAGCAAAGCAGACAGAGATGATACTAATAAATCAATCTACTTTCTTCTGCTTTCGTTTATCTAAAAAAAACATGCAGGATTGTTAGTAAGATTTTTAAGATCAATACCTTTTTCCTTCTCTCCTTTGGAAGGAAACTAACTAACTTACGAAGTAACTCGAGTGCTTCGTTCTACAAACGTTCGTTCCATTTAAGTTTACCGGTGCAATCACGAAAGCCGGTTTTTGTTCGCGTTACTCTTAATTAGACTACAATGGCTTATCGATCAATTACTAGACGGTCGTGTATACTTTAAGTGTACATTCATCGAATCTTCTTACAACGTTGGATATCTTTAAGTGTCGCGAAAATTCTTGAAACAATTTTATTGAATGTACGATGGATGTGTCTCACAAAACCTTCATCTTTAACGAAACGTTAAGCTAATCCTCCGAACTGTCTGTTAAATTTAACCCTTTGCAGTCCTATGTCGAGCTATACTCGACATAGCTTTTCACTTCATTCTATTTTTTGACGTTTTAATATCAACTTTCCAATTTTCTAATGATTTTGTAATATCACATAAATATCCGTCAGGATTTATAGTTATTGCTATCATTGCAGAAAAAATGAATAACCAACGATAGAAAATGTTGTGAAATTAACTTCATTTGGCTCACTACAATGTTGACAAAATAATTCGGACCACAAAGGGTTAATGGAAAAATAAAATGACTCCCTTTGATGAAAAACGAAGTTCTTAAAATCGTTAAGGAAGAATGAATTTTCTTCCTGAAGTTAAATTTCTCGTGCAGCAGGTGCTTTAATTGAGGAACACAAAGTCGTTATATAATTTCTCACCTTGACCCTCTTAGTTTCATGCGAGTTAATCGGCTTAATTGCAAAACTTTTAATTTTCTCGAGTCGCATGTGCCGATGGAGAAGAAAATGGAAGCTTGAAACGACTGATAAAATGAAATCTCAAAAGTGCTTTAGAAATGTCAAGGAAGGAATGAACAATGAGACTACGCTCTTTGTGGAAATGTGTCGTACGTGCAACATGTATTATTAATTCTACATTGTAACATTTAATACATTCGCCCATTCTCTTTATTAAAGAACTCCAAAGCATTTCTCCAATCCCTTGTAGTCCTCTTAAAAAGTTACGACCGAGAACAAAGCGTTGCACGAAATAATTACTTTTCAATTTGTAACATTTCCTAACGCTGTGTCAATTTATTTAATATTAATACGTCACTCCTAAGCTTATAGACATTACGTTGAACCTGGCAGTGCATAAACCAAAATCTGCATAAAAAATTAATCCTTTAATGGAAGAGAAACTTCAGATAACAATAGAGATGAAATATTAATTCCCAGGTGAAATCTCCTTACAATAATTTTCATAAAACTCTTACTCTACGACACACGAATCCTGAAACCCCCCGTTTCAAAACTCACGCAAAACTCCAAATTCTCATAAATACAATTCAATAGAACGAAAAATAACGGAACAAAGGACGTTAATCGGTTAGCCACCCCCTGATCGAACCACCGCTTCATTGAAATATCGTCCCGCGAGTTTAATCTTCACAAAGAGAAACTACAGAATGACCCATTGAAATGTTTCCACCAAACAATACAGCTGCATCCCGATAACAGGAAAAAAAATCTCTTAATATCTCCAACAATTCGATGCAACACCCGTAATTCCATCAAACCATCGAGCAGTTTTTATTCAAAAATGATCTGGGAATCACAGAGAATCAAATCAAACATCACGATATTGAATCGAATATCTGTTCCCAGTTCCATCTAAGGAACGAATTTCCGCGTGAATCGATACAGCAGCTAATCACTGCCATCTAATGCAAGGGCCGCATAGCTCTGCTATCTTGACCGCTGCAATCGTGGAGGGTGACAGCGACCCTTTGAAATTATGGCGAACGTCAGGGTAGCAGAAATAGATCGGCGTAGGCCGATGGTTAACTGAAAGTGAAAACGCACCGTGAGGCCGTGGCGATCGCGCCGGAGATAGCCAGATATACCGAGGCCACGGCGTTATACTATTGTCAAATATAACGCGACACGCCATCGTATATTTTAGCTTGTAACGCCGGGTATAAAAGCGTCCCCGAGTATTTTGGATAAATGCTTCGAATGCTTTAAGACTTGGCTCGGAATTAAGCCGTTTTCCGATAGCGTCTGAGAGAGAGAGAGAGAAAGAGAGAGAGAAGTTTGGATTTTGCTTAAGTAACGTTACTACTTCCTTCCTCTTGCGTACTTTCGCGACCTAATTTCACTGTTATGGTGAAATTTTCATTCTGACTGTAAGATCGATGGGACTAATTAAATGGGATAATGGGAATGGTATGAATATTATCCTTTTGCATTTTGTGTTTGTACGGCTTTAGGGGATTTAGGGAGATAATTTAGGGAGATCAGGTATATTGAATGGTAATTTGAGAAAAATTATCAAGGGATACGGTGATTTGAAAACTGGCCAATTAACCGCGAATGCAAACCTGTAATCCTGTGTGGGCTCCTGTGACTTTCACGTAACATAAGCTAAATATATCAGTAACTTCACCCTTTCAAATCATTTATCATTGCAAATTATTATATTTAAATTCCCAAGAGTCAAAAACTGCAATTAAATGCTTGCGACAAAAAAATCGAAGTTCTATAAGATGCAGTCTAAAGTGTTACGCTTAATTTTTCAATTTATATATTTACTTATATATTATAAATATATCTATAGCTTCACTCTTCCAAATCATTTGACATTGCAAATTATTATATTTAAATTCCCAAGAGTCAAAAACTGTAATTAAATGCTTGCGACAAAAACATCGAAGTTCTATAAGATGCAGTCTAAATTGTTGTGCTTAATTTTTCAACTTGGGATTGTTCTAAAATTCTCGGCCACAAAATATAAAACTGGTATATTAGGCTACAATATTAATGACTTATATTAATGATAATATATATTATTACTGGACTGCGGATTTTCATGCATTTATGACAAATTTAATACTGCTAAAATATTGAAAAACCATGTGATATAAAAAAATGTCTAAAATATCCAAAATACGGCATTTGTTGTAACAGCGATTGAGAAAGTCGTCTATTTAGATTCTTCTTTATTAGCTGCGTTTAACAAACTTTAAGTTTGCACAAACACCCGCCATGTAATTATGACTATTATAAGATTTTCCGTGAAGATATGATGTGCATGTCTGAAATTTTGTTTTTAAATTATTAATTAATGTACCGTAGCCTCGGTGATTCTGCACTTTCTTAAAATAATAGGTCCTAGATCAAATGACCACTGTAATTAAAGCCCAAAAAATACGAGAGAAAGAAAGGAAAAATCTTCTCTATATTTAAAGACGAAGTAAGTCCTATCTCATGCCCGTCCCTTCAACGTTTCGTGTTTGTACAGAGCAGGAAATCTATGCGTTTAAAGTCTGTTAGAAAGAGCAGAAATAATGGAGGACATTTCTCCTGAAATGACGTTAAACTGTAAAGAATTGTACTTCGCGTTATCTCGACAATTTGTATCGTCAATGACGGGTTGTAAAACAGGCGTACCGGTGTCAATTTGTAACACGAAGCCTGGCTTTGAAGCATCTGACAAACCTACACTTCCCATGCGATGCATGAGTGATCGAAGTTGACCTAAAAACGTATTAAACTTATGCTTTTTTTCAAACTTCATCCCTATTGAATTTTGCGCGGAAAAAAAATGTTGGGTAATTTTCTAAATGTATCTC
Organism: Cerceris ruficornis; assembly: GCA_963989415.1. Taxonomy (NCBI): domain Eukaryota; kingdom Metazoa; phylum Arthropoda; class Insecta; order Hymenoptera; family Crabronidae; genus Cerceris; species Cerceris ruficornis. Next base: position 10,472,080 of record OZ022518.1, on the reverse strand, counting down.
ATTATGTTCCAGAGATCACATTTTTTGATGACAACGAGGTAATTCATTTGAATTCGAAACATTTTAGATAATAGATTTTCCCGCGTTGAGGAAAACTCGATCTAAACTTTGTTTGAGGTCAGTTAAGGTCATCTAGGCTGGTGGTGAAAAAGTCATAATGATGACGTGGCTCGGTTGACTGCTCTGTTTTAAAAGTAGTTCTAACTTCGACTTATTACTAGTTACTTTTGTTACCATTCTATAATTTGCATTCGTAATTTTGCATAATGAAAATTGTATTACCTCGGCGACGGTCTGATCCGCGATTCATAATGCTAATTAATACAGTACTGCAAATTTGTATATGCAATTAATGCGCATTACGCTCTAATTACTGCTTTGTTGCTTGGAAACTTTTGACTCGATAGTCACTTCTCCTAAGCTGCAGTTTTAATATGAGTTTCGCACAGCCAAAGGTATAATTGCACATAAGGGAAACTGTATTAATTTACAGTTATTAGTTTCCTATCAGAACACTGCAATACAACCGAATTTTTCTTATTGCCAATGATCCTTTAAGTAATTTAATTCGCATCTACAAATTCGACTTCAATTAATACCGCAATTTCACTTAAAATTCACGAGTTACAATTATTGCAATTATCGAAATTATAAAATATATATCGGGCAAAAAAAGCCTTAAAAAATGATGTCCAGAGAATTATAACTCCAACTTATTATTTAAAGCTAAATACTTTACCTTCATCACCTCTTTAAAAAATTGATGCCGAGGGAACTACAATTCAAACTTATTATTTAAAGTTTAATATACATCTTCGTATCCTTCGTTATCTTCTTAAAAAAATTACGCTAAAGTCCATAGGGTCTTCTCCGACCCGTAGTCTATTCCTTTTAAAAATAAATATTTCTTTATTTTTTGTTTATCATAACGTTATTGAAAATAATACGTATCCACTGTGTACAATTTGTCTCGATTTCGGTCAAATTAAATCTCATTTTGGGTAAAAATAACTACAGCCACGGATGAAGGTTAACAACATAGCCGTATTCAAATTTAATAAATTAATAGCAGCTACAAATGTAAGCCAGAAGTGAAATTCAATATTACTAAGAATAAAAGCAATTTTTACTAAGCTGTTGCATTTTGAGCAAACGTCTAATTAACCCGAGGTTTAATGGCAAACTCGACAATTTCGTGACTTAAAAATCATATGCGTGCACTACACAAAGATTATAAACTGCTTTGTGCGAGTTCCCATTGCGGACATACATATTTATCGGTAAGTGCATCGTTGTAACATGTGGAAACTATAAGTAGAAGTTCTGAAAAACATGTAACTTTCGTGTAATTGTATTAAATTGACGTTGGAAAGGACAACGCGAACTTTGTGTTCTGCATATTGTTAAGTTAAAACTGCAAGATATCTCCATTATTCGTAATAGCTGTAATTTTTGGTCAGTCAAATGCAAAAATGTTTGGGCGTGTTTGTATAAGCTTTATCTTGCAATTTGTTGCACGTAACGACGGTTACGTTCGAAGGAAAAGTTTCTCGTTGCGTCAATAATCGACAAGCTCTTAATATTATTATTCCTTGGTAATTATTTCTTTTGGTTTGCAACTTCCTTTAAGACATCGTTGTATAATAAAATGCAAACAAACTGTTGACTGTTATACGAACGTATCACTAAAAGCCTGTTAATTCGTTTGTCAAATATTACGTCTCGAAATTGATGGTTAAGTGAGCGTCACGAGGCCGTCATTCGCGCCTGTTTTTCGTGTTTGTTCGTTCGTAAAAATGAAATGAACAGTTTGAAGGATAATAAGTTTTTCAAACAGATCAAACGTACCATAACAGAAGAGTAGCCCGTACTGCATTGATTCGCGTCAGTTATTCTTCAAACACTCACTTATAACCATCACAAATTTACAAAATGAAAATGTTAAACCTTCCGCGACTAAAGCGCACTTCGAAGTGATCCAAGATGGAGGAGAACGGAACAGCAGCGTGCCGTCACCTTACGAGCGAATTTCATATTAACCGTTTCCTCATTATATCCATCGAGTTGCAGCCACTGACTTTCTACAGTATCATTCGAGTGTGTGTTTAAGCGATTGTTGACAGTTCTCCTCGAGCGAAAGCTTCCTGCAGCTGTGCACGAAACAAACGCTCCGTTGCTTTACTCGGTTCGACTTCTCAACTTGCTTAAAATATTAGTAAGTTTGTCTGCAAAACCCGTGTGAGAATTCAATCGCAAAGCTGCATCCGCGACGGAGAATCGTTCCCGAAGGAGTTCAAAGGAGGGCGGAGAAAATGAGGTATTTAACGTGAAAGTCATTCTTTTCGCTTTCGCGTCTTCGCGTTTATTTTACTGTCCCATTTCTCGCGCTCGGCGAAATTATCTTACGCCCAGGCAGTTTCGCACACCTTTCGGGCATAGTGCCAATTGTTCGACGTTGCCTGAATCCGAGAAGCGACAAAAGGAGAGAAAGAAATAGAGGGAGAAACAGGCGGGAACAGAAAGCATTAGTTGTCATGCCAAACCGCCATCTTCTCTACCAACATTTTCTTTGCAAAGTGGGTCCCGTATTATTGTTCGTTTCGCCTTTTTTCTGACTCATCGTCCACCTTGAAGCTCGATATTTCGTTCGAGCCTTTATCTGAGAATGTCGTGGCATTTCGTTTCGCTTTAATGTCGGAACAGATAGCACAGTTCTTGGAACGAAGTGTATGAAGCGGATTTTAGATAGAAGCATACGTACGTGGCTTCTGACATGACTCTGTTATAGAGTCCCTTGCTTGGTTCGAGCTATTAAATTGCCGTTAATTCCTTTCTATTTCCAACGTCTTTTATTTAAAGACAATCTTACAAGATCTTACCTATGATTAAGCATGTTGTAAATAAAATTAATGAATAATATTTATCGAGCGATATTGTCTATTGAATATAATAATATTACATGAAATAAAAGCTTATATTTTTATGTATTCTTTAAAATGGCGTTCCCATTCCCTGTATTAAATGGTCTCTAGAAACTCAAATGACGCATATCGATATGCAATGCTAATTTTAACGTTTATTTGCGTTTGAATTTCATGTGCGTTCTGCACGTGCTTTGTACGAAATGATTTGAGACTTATCAGCCTTTGTTTTCGGATACTATTTCACGCATATTTTTATGGTTATGTTTATCGTTACTGTCACGAGATAGTTAAATCTTAAAATAGATTTGGTATGCTACACCGTGATTGTGCTAATGTAAAGTCAACGGATTTAAGACGTCGAGCATACATAGAATTTAAACGGTACGCATTTTCAATTATATTTATTTATCACTTTCGTTCGTATTACACAGATGTTTGTTGTTTACTCAAGTGTTTTACTCCTATAAATCGTGATATGTATTGTCCATAGTGGTAGATCACAAATGACGGCGATGAATGGGAAAAGACCATCCTCGATACCATTGAGACATCAACCTGAAACTGTGGCTCAGCATTTTGATTTAATTAAATATATTTATGATTGTGAGTATCGCTTCTCTTGAACAAAGACTTCGCAATGGTTTTCCAAGAGTGATATATGGTTCATATCGTAATGTTTTTATTACAGCATGGAATACGGTATCTAGAGAATTAGATATGTGTCACAATCAGCCACATAGTAATTCTTCTAATTATAGAAACGGAGCTTCGGTTACTTATTATCAAGAACGGGAACCAAATCCACAACTCAAAGGTATATATTTGTAATTTCAATTCTTTAAGTGGTATATTTTTTATGGCAATTTCACGATATTTGAATTGAAAGTTATTGTTCTTCAACTTTTTTTTTAATATTCTAATTATTGTTACAGATTTCGAGCCTTTCAATCTTGAGGCTTGGTGGGGACAACGTGTCGTTCAAAGTATTACCAGAAATACAAATTCCTAGTGCCAGGCTCAACCTGTTGACTACCATCGGACATTCTCAAATAGACACAAGAAACAGAAGAGATAAATTCAGGGCGGTTGAAGTTAAGTTTTCCTTTCTTAAGAACGATCGTTCTATATTCAGACGTAAAAGGTGAGAAAGCGGAAGCGTGATAGTATAGATATAAATATGTATCTAAAGAAAAAATTTTGAATTTTTTGATAATAAAGTTAGGCAGTAGTAGTCAAAGGAAGAGATGTGGGTAAAACAAAGGGAAGGGATGAAGCGGGGGCACGGAAACGTTTTGCACCAATATGTAATGACATTCCTCCGATTATAACATGATATTGCCTTTTTCTTCACCTTTTTACTCGTAATGTTTTTAAATGTATTTTTTACACAAAGATTAAGTCTAAGCTTTTGCCTGTTTCTGATATTGTCTTTATAAGATTTGAGAATCGACTCGTTAATAATTAAGGATATAGTGCATGCTGAACTATTTATTTTATTTGCCAATAAGAGTAATTATAATTTTAAGAGATAGCTTGTCATAAAATCAAGATAACGTCGTTACTTAACGAAAAGGTTAAGATAGTTACTCGCCCCCCTTTTTTTTTTATTTCCTCGTGATTGACTTTTAATACGAAAATATGCACGATCGTAAGCACGTAAATGATACAAGTAATAAAACCTTTGATCAAACAAACTATCGAAAGACATATTCAATGTTGAAATTAGAACTTACACATACATGTATTTTTTCACAGATCGTATTTCACATTTTTAATAAACTTTCCACTTTCGCATTCGTAAAACTGATCGCACTTCAATCTAAGATAATAAGATAATAACGTTTTAAGGTTATCCGAAAAAGAGATTATGCACGTACGAAAACGTAGTACTATATTGCACCTATCTTTATACAAAAACGATTGATTATTAATACGTGAAATAGCGTGATAAACTATTGCAATTTTAAATACGATTAAATATATGACTATGTACACTTATTATACGTATATACGTATCTATGTAACATGTACATTTATGCGTGTATAGCTACTCTGTAAGATTCATCCGATAATGTTTCTATTGATAAATGATAATGAGTAATACCTTTCTAAATGAGTGATGCTTCTTATCAGTCTTCCTCGTATCGATCTTCTTCTGTTCAAACGTAATCTAATTCCAACCTAACACCAAAAACGGCAATCTACTTACGTCACCTACAGTGGAACACCGTTACGTGTTTACAAGCATCGATGTAATGTCAGTTATCTGAAATTCTCGAAGCACGATAGGCATGGCCCAGGTTACGTGAACAGTTATTGTGTCAGTCCTCTGACGCATTCGAAGAATTCATCGTTTCCAACAAACCTTGAACCCTTGCCGATCATGTTTCGAGCTTGATCCAACGTGTTGAATTTTAATGTGGCGACAGTTCGTTCCAAATTGTACAGACTTCTTTCTATCGCTCGTTTTTCGCTGTTCAGCACCTGTTTGAAAGAAAGAGTTTTTTTTCGATCTTTCATAAATTCATAAATATGTGGAACTTAGCATACAAACAAATTGTTGCTTATGGCACTGTATGAACCATCCGACGACGTCACACTAACTGAATTAAAAACTAATTAATTTTAGCAATTAGAAATTTTAAGAATTAGAAACTAATAATTATTACTTAGAAGTTTTATGAATTAGAAACTAAGTGTCACACTAATCGTGAGGGAAATTATTCTTGCCTTATCGCGTCTATGACCGAAATATTGATTAATTCCGTAACAGCGATAATTAATAGTAGTGAATTAGCTATTCTTTACTATCGTTCCAAAGATAATTAGAATTTGCAGATATAAGCATAACCGTCTATCCGAAATGGTGATAATTTCTGTTTACATAATCAAACGCACATGAGAGTTCAACGACCGAGACGATGCCTTTCACCGAACCCGTATATAACTCCATCGTCCCCGAAGGATGAACGTGTTGACTTTATCATCGAGCGAATTTTGTCAACAAATCTTACGTTATCAGCGAGAACTTTTAAATAGGATTTCTGTGATATACCAAGCGTTTGTTTACTGACCGTGACACCGACGTTCAAACGGGAAAACATATTTACTCCGGTCAATAATGTTTGCGAGAAGCTGCTGGAAGTTTTGGTTTTTTTAGTCTGCGTGCTACATGGAACACCTGTTTGTTTTATCTTCACTGAGGCGTATATGTTTTTCAAAAATATCGCCATTCCGTCTAACGGTACTTGTTCGTATTCGTTCTCATCGTCCACGAATTCCATCTTGATCATGGATCCATCGGCTTTAATCGCGGAAGGATATTTTATTTTGATCTCCCGATCGGTCGAAAATCGAAAGACGTATTCTTCGTAAAACACGCCGTTGGAATGCGATTCGATGCAAAATACCTTCGAATCTTTATCGAAATCGCGTATCATACTTTCATTACGGAGATTTCTTATTTGATTTGCGTTATCGCTCGTCATACTTCCTTTGTTTTCGTTTTGCTCATTCGCGTCACAATTGGCGTAATTCTCGCGCGTTGACGAGATATCTACGATCGAACGATCCATTGAGCTTGACGTTAATTTGTTTGTTGGATTGTTATTAAAATTCTGAGGATTTATTTCTGTCCTGCATCGAGAACTGTCCGGTTCTTCTTGGCTTCGTCCCGCGGAAGTTTCCTTTTGCGTTTCGAGTTCTTGGATCTGAAAGTTTTTAACGAGTTCTGATAAAATACCGGGACGAAGATACGCGAGAAAACGAAACGATGCTGGAAAAGTTTGCATGCGCGAAATTGAAATGAAGAAATTGTTTCCTGGCAAACGATTCGCTGCATATGTATTCGTCTACTTCCAAGTGGCGCAAAGTGATATCAATATTTATTAATAAAAAGTACGTCATAAAATGTATGGGTCGCTTTTTCAAAAATTCCTCGTAGAAATTATACCTCGCAAATTGCAGCTTTCAATAGCAATATTTTACTTTTACTTTTGCAATTTTTATTTGAAAGCAAAGAAATTCCCTTCACCATTCTTTTAATGTTATCTATAATTATCTCATGTGTTCAATATTCTTCTAAATTATTCGTGCGTTCCTAGCATACTGTGTTTTCTTCTCTTTTCAAGTTTTATTAAAAATGAAAGGAATTTTGTTGTTTTTGTTTAAGTGAAATATAATTATCTCAGGTTTTGAATGTTCTTATAAATTGCTCGAGCATTCCAAACATGGTATATTTTATTCACTCTTCAATTTTCATCATTAATCAATTATCCTCACTTTTCTCTAAATTATATATAATTATCTGACTTTCGTTGAACTTCATTTTCGATTTTATCGCCGCCGAATTTTTCACAGTGCGACTGAAAAATTTTAAACAATGACGAAGTTTCTTTCGAAGATTTTCCCCCAGAAATTTACCGCCGAACGACATCAACTGGAAAATGTTACAGCGCGTTGCATAAGGACGGAAATAATTCATACCGGAAATGGAATTGCATTGTCCTCCCGGAAGAGAATGCCGCAAACATCGGTTGGATCAAATTTTAAAAAGTCATCCATGTGCGATCGCGTATCACGTTCTCCGTGTAAAAATGCATCAACCGTCGCTTCGAAATTGAAAAACTTTCGCAAATGCAATTTATCGGCGAAACTACGTTCCTATTGTTTGCTGTAAATTATCTATGATCATTCGTCGAAGTTATTCAACGTGCTACATTGAAAAAAATGATGTCAAGGATTAAGTTTACACGAAGAATGAAGTGAATAATATTTCGAATAAAAAGCGGAATTAATACATAAATTCATCGTATTGATTAAAAATGTATGCATTGAATGTCGTACAAATATTCCGTAAAATTTGTTTAAAATTCAAAAATATTTATTTTCTCGGTAAATATTATTTATCAGTGACAGGATCATTGCAACTGATTGTAATTCTGTTTTATATAAATCAACGATTGTTCGAACAACAGCGATATCACGACGTGCTGCATATGTAATTTCTAATACTTAAATATTTTAACGAAGTACATTATTCCCAAAGAGATTAGCGACGCTGCTTCGCGATATTCCGCGTATTTTACATTACTCCGGTGACAACCATCCTCGTAAATTCTCGTTACTTTATTCTAATTAATTAACGACCTGCCAGTGAGATCGGAATATTTGGGGCTTTTCACACGAACAATCAAAGTAATGTAAGTTATAGCCCCTGGCACGAATAATTTGATTCACCGGAGTATCAGCTTCTGGAACTTTGCTAAAATTTGACATCTCCAACAATGTTCGGTCAAATGTGCCGAGAAGTTAATTAAACATCATCGAATAACGCATATACTTGACTCTGTTACAATCCCTTTTAAATAAACTGTAATTCACTGAAATTCAACGGTCGTGTTAGCTAATTTCGTTCGAGCATTATTCTCTAAACATGCCAATCAAATCGCGCGGTTTGTACCAGCGATTAGTAACTACACCTCTGGCAAGGAATTTCGTAATTAACATTAAATTATTTATATCTGTTATATTTAGATATAATAAGTAAGTACTTTGGAAAAAGAGTCGTTCAATTATCAAGCACACGTAATGAAGATGTTACGCGTGCACGATAACGGCTGCACGAGCAAAGAAGAATGATAAAGAAGAATGTAAGAATGGAAAAATAAAAAGTGCATAGTTCTTACATGATAGCTCGAACACAAATTGGTTGAAAATATGTGTCGTCTACTTAACGAATATCTATCCTGTGTAATATTAAATTCATTTACATTATTAAGTAATTCCAACACCTGAATCGATGATTTCTTACCGATTTATTCTTCCGTTATCGTACTTTCAAAATTAAAAACGCCGACGGCATAATGTACCACGGAGTTTGATGCATACGATTGAAATTATATGCATTTCACGGATGATCATGCACCGTGGATTATCGTGTACGTATTCTCTTCGTAATTAATTGATAATTTTTACTTTGTGCACATAGAAGCTATCCGGAGGCTTTCCGTGCTTTTCATTAATTGAAGTACTTCAAGATAGTTTCAACTAATTCTTTCTTTAACCGTTTGAGTGCTGAAGAATTTTCTTGTATATATGCTAAAAGTGCGGAATGAAATACGTAGTTATTTTTTTTGGAAAATAATAGAAACGGTTATAATTAACTCTAATTATTACATAAAAAGTAATTTTTACCAGCAATAATATTTTTTATTTTCACTTATTACAAGAGCGTTTTGCTGCACAAATTCCATGAATTCCTTTTTCATATATAGCGCAAATTAAGTTGGATCATTTAATTCCATTACCATTTTTTTACTGCATACCTCACACTGTCGCAAGTCGCCTTATTCTGCTCTCAATGAATGCGAAAATTATATCGTAGTAACATGCAGCAGCGTGATCGCGCTTCTACGCATTTTTGGCACAATACAAGAGAAGCGCGATAGCGCTTCGCCGCACTCAAACGGTTAATATAAATTTCACATCCGACTGTGCAAAGTTTGCAATCAGAAACATTCGAAATATTCTCTGGACGCAAGATATCATCACCCTCGTCGTAATTTAAAATGGACCACGGAGGCTCATGCTTCGACGAGGCCCAACAAGATTTTATTTCAGTAGACTGCTTCTGCAGCACAATTTTCAAAAGAGAATTGAAATTTCCTCTGGGAAATCCTTGAAGACAGATGTCTTTCAGTGGGTTTTGAGAAAGCAGCATTGTAGTACATTTGAAAAAAAGGCGGGATTGTCCACCGAAATAACATATTCTGATAAATAAAAGGCTTCAATGTCAGAAGAAGAAACGAACAGCAAGGTTTTAGCCTCTGTTATTGTACTTTTGCCAAGAAAACCTACAAATGATTCGATAAAATAATATCTACCTTTCGTTTGAGAGTCTTCACGACTTCCCTCAACACGAGATTCTGCTCTTTCAGTACATCCATTCCCGTGTCATCCTTTGTTTCTTGGACCGTCCAAGCAAGATGTCGCAAGTCCTTTAGGGTGTTCTCGAAGGAGCCTTCCTGGCTGCACAAGTTTTTCAGGGCTACACCACCGATATTCGACTTATCCGATGGATTTCTCGAGGTAAGGGATAATGCTTACCCTCTGCCACGAGCTGACACACCGATTTGACATTTACGTCGAAGCTTTTTAAAGTCTCGAGTAGATTTGCCAGCTCGAAACTTCGATCCTCGCATCTTCGGTGAGAGACTCGGCTCATTTCTTCCTCCTCCTCGAATCGATGCGCCTGCAAAAAGAAGCTTGCGCTTTTTACGGAGTCGCATCTTCCGGGAGTTCTGGAAGTTTGCGAATTTTCTGACGTTCGGAATTCACATTAGCGGAAAGGGTGAATTTTTCTCACCATTTCTTGCACTTTGGAATACTTTGTTTGATTAAAAATTCATAATCTGATCGTGCAAATAATGTCATTAATTAATTTGTGCAGAATAAATTACTTTTGAGACGAAGATTTTTGTAGGGTCGGTTGACGGGGTTTTTTATAGGGAGAGAAAGGAAAAGAACGCTGTCAGGTTGAGTTTACATTTCTGTGATATTACAGAATACGCGTGGCGAAGCTGCTCAAGGTTGGAAAGAAAATTCGACCTGAAATTTCCCGAATTTCTCGCCGAGTTGCCCTCGCGAAACACGTTGTAGCTGCACTTTAACGGCTCACGCGATAAACTAAAAGCGGCGGAGAACTTGAGAGGTCCTTACTTCCTCTAAATATGACACTTTCCAGATCGTCGGGATTCCTTAAAATTTGACGTAACATGCCGCAAAATGATTGACGATTTTCCAGACGGAATTACGATGTCTAAACTGCCAAGTAACTCTCCTGAATATAATTTACTGAAATCTTAAATTGATTTTTAAGAGCGCGACATCTTCGCGAGGAGACAAAAGCAAAGAGCGAAATTGTGAAAGAAAATCGAAGCTGTCAAGAATATAAAAATGTTGGCGTCAAAATTAAAGCACCGTAGAAAACTATACAATATTATTGAAATACCTTTTTCAGACCGTTAGCAATTAACTAATTAAAATTAATTTGACAATATTTACACCGTTCAATATTTATTTCCTTTCGCCACCAGCAATGTCTACAAATATTATAAAATATTACGAATACTACTATATTTAAATATATAAAACACTCGTTAATAATTGCCACCTCGCAAAATCAAAATTAACAGAAAATAAATTCGACTGAAAAGTTACGCCGACCAAAACTCAACGTCAAACCAGAATGCACCGAATTCCCACATTACGTTGTAAAACAATTCCAAACTCCTCAAATAGCAACGCAATTCATTTCAATACAACGAAGCAAATTCAAATTACCCGCCGTACATTTTGCAAAGCATAAAATCAATTTCCAAATGAACATCCCTAAACGACAAAGACACCGAGGCAACAGAATCGGCGGGAAACAAAGGTTTGCAAGAGGAAAGCCATCGGAATCGCGATTAAGAGGCAGAGAAAGCTGCACTCTGGAAAACTCCGTGAAACTGCAAGCCCCGCTTGACCGTGCATATTCAAAAGGTGACGAAAGCTCGGCAACTTTGATTTGGCGTTTGAAAAAGGGGCAGTTTCAAAGGCTACCGGTATACGGACCGTATGGAAAACGTGGTAACGACAGCGAACCGAATGCATATCAGCCAGAGGACAGCTTTGATGTTGTCTTCCGATGCATGCATCGTCGCTGTTGCACCGAAAAGTTTGAATGCAGTTGTTCACCCTACTAAGGAAATTTCGAATATCCAACTGCCCTTTGTCAAAACGAAAACAACGGGCGTACACAAAGAACAGGTTACACTGTGTGATTGCCTGTATTGTAAAAACTAAGGTTCTCTTTTTATGCAGAGTGCATATGGATGGAATGAGCTTTCAATGATAATTACATTTATTGCGAATAGCCTGTCTGATTAATGAGTTCATCCGGGTGGAGTGTATCGCAGATGAATATTAAAGTTTGCCTTTTAACCTTAGATCTACCGGCTTTGTATCTATTTTTGTATGTAAGTACTTTGGAAATTGAGGAATCAAGAGGTAAAAGAGACGATCAGTTAAGTCATTTTTGTTTCGTAAGGTAGACGTGGAATATTTACTGTATGGCTATCCTATTAATTTGGGGGATTCTTCGAGAAAATTTCGAATTGATCATTTAGACGCATTGGTACTTTTAGTGGTAACACTGGAAGTACCAGTTTTATGTCTGTTATATTTAAATATGCTATGTAAGTACTTGAGAAACTGAGGAGTTAAGAGCTGAAAAAGGTGATCATTTAAGTCATTTTTATTGTATAAGGTAGGTGTGGAATATTTATTGTATGGCTGTGCTGTCAATTTAGGGAATTTTTCGGGAAAATTTCAAATCGATTATTTGGCCGCATTGGCAGTTTTGGTGGTGATACTGGCAGTACCAATTTTATATCTGTTATATTTAAATATACTATACAAGTACTTGAGAATCTGAGGAGTTAAGAGCCGAAAAAGGTGATCATTTAAGTCACTTTTATTGTATAAGGTAGGTGTGGAATATTTATTGTATCGCTGCGCTGTCAATTTGGGGAATTTTTCGAGAAAGTTTCAAATCGATTATTTGACCGCATTGGTAGTTTTGGAGGTGACACTGGCAGTACCAGTTCTATATCTATTATATTTAAATATACTATATAAGTACTTGAGAAACTGAGGAGTTAAGAGCTGAAAAATGTGATCATTTAAGTCATTTTTATTGTATAAGGTATATGTGGAATATTTATTGTATGGCTATCCTATCAATTTGGGGGATTCTTCGAGACAATTTCGAATCGGTCATTTTGACCGTCTTGGTAGTTTTAGTGCTAAAACCAGGGAAATTGAGAGTTATTTCGGTGCAGCTTTGAGTTCTGTTTGGTTGAAGTATACGGCATGGGTATGATACCCTCCGTTTGTATTCTTTCCATTCCATTCTCTTCGGTTTTATTCTTTCGGGGGAAATAAAAAGGAATGTTATAATAAAAACCTCGATGTATAATACCTTCTCTCTTGCACGGTTGTACAGCTCGATTAGCTCCCGGAAATGTTTCTCCGTGGTTTCGCGAGTCATTCGCAAAATGCCCTCGCATTCTCGTTTTACCGAATCTACTGCATCTTCGTTGTCTGTTTTATACCTGCAAAAAAGTAGTTCAAAATGCCAGAGTTATCAGAAATATCGACGATGAAGAAATTGCTTATTTATTTATTTGTTATATGCTGTCTCATGTGCTGTTAAGAATAGCGAAGATTTGGAGGAAATGTACGATTTTCTTCAATTTGTAACCACGAAATCGTTCGGAGTTTCATAGATTTCGAACAAAAGCAGAAATTTTCAATCTATTCTCTGCCCGATAGAAGATTTCCGCGAACGCAATAAGATAGATCAAAAGAAATAGATCCTACGCGAACACTTGCCACATTCTCAGAGATTTCGCGATAACCCATCGGATTATTGAATTTATTTACCATCTTTTCTTTCACTTCCTCCGAATTGAAAATATCCTGCCACCTTCTCGATCCTCTAGCCTTTCTTATTTGTAATCGTTTAAATCTTATTCTTCTAGAATAACTCTCAAAACGATACTCTCAAAGTTATCTTTTTAAAGCGACTATTATTTTTCCAACTTTTCGTCCGCCAACTTCTCGTGGAAATTATTTTATATTTTGATGTTCGACCGTTAAAAAAGTTGCATTTAAAATACCATTATACCCTGTCCTGAATTTCCCAGCCCTTTAACACTAGACCTACCAGCGTTAAATCTATTATATTTCAAAATATTAAATAAGTACTTTGAAAAAGAAGGGACCAAGAGGCGGAAAAGCTAATCGATTCGATGATTTATGTGTTTTAAGATTGCCACAGAATATTTATTCTAAAACTCTTCTATAAACTTGGAGAATTTTTGGAAAAAATTGTGTACCAGTCATTTTGACTGGTTTGGTAGTTCTAGTGTTAAAGTGTCTCACGTTGCTTTAACGTTCTTGAAAATTTGCGATTTTCCACCCAACAACGTGCTTGCCATTTACGCACGGCTGTCGCGTTTCTGGCGAAAGATCAAAGTGAATTATCAAGTTCGAAGTCTTGCATACGAGAGAGGTACGAAGGCTGCTGCAATAATTTACCGTCGGGAATTTAGTTAAAGTGACCTTCGATTTTCTCGACGGGAATCAATTCAATCTTCCGAAACTTTCTGACGGCTTACATGTTTCTCCGTAATTAATGAAAGAACAAGCTTGGAATATTGGTGGTTTAATTAATTCCACATCCTTAAATCGAACCGACCGAATTTCGTTGTAAAATGCACTTTCACCCTTTGCCGACGTTTTATCGTCGGATTACGAGTCATAAATATAAATACTGAGAAAGATTTACGCGACGTTTTAGCATACAATCGTGTTGATCAGTTTTATGGCCTTTTGTTTCACGTTATTTTCTAGTTCACGTGTCTTCCTCTGTTTGCCATATTTTACTTTGCAGAGCTTTGTTTTCATTTTCGTTTTATGCTGCTTTAATAAAATTGCATGTTAATAATTAAATTCATTGCCAGCCATTCGAAGTATTAAGATTTCAATTTTCTACTTCCCTTTTTTCATGACAAATGAAAGACAAATATAAAAAATTTCCGTAGACGATACTTCAAGAATTGTAGCTCCATGTCAAGAATATTTTATTATTATTATCAGTCAAATTCAGGTCGTTAATTTCAAGAACATTTGCAAAATCAGCTTTCGTACAAAAAAACGCAAAGCTTTCTAAATCCTTAACTAATTAGCTCCTTAAATTAAGTACTTCACTCTCATGCACTGTTTACCATCTGCGCACAATTAACTCCCTTTTTCCGTCATACAAAAAATCGCCAATTATTCAAATTTAAAAACCAATATACTAAAATTTATTATAATTAAACTGTAATTTATGTCAAACTTCCGTGGAATTTTTTTGATATCAATTACGAAGTCACGTTTTATACCACGTAATTATGTCATATTTTTTAAACGACCACGATGAAACAGTAATGTTGGCGTGCTCATTATTATCAATCTTCCACTCTCCGTTTCACGAGCGAGCCCGTCAAAAACCTCTCGCTGTTGGGCCGAATATTAAGCGTCTGGTAAGCGCAAGATGCAAATTTCACGTGCAATTGATGCGAGAAGCGTCGCACCGTAACTTTACGGCCGCAAAACGATGTAATGGCGATGTAACTAACGCCAAAAGGAAACTGAACGTCCGAATCGAATCAATTTCCGCCCCGGAAATCCAGTTAATTTGCCTGCCTCGAACGCGAGGAGGACCTTCTTTCCACGGAGCTCGTTGAAATTCGAAGTAAAAGAGGATTTCAATAGAAACACGAGCACTCTGGGATGTCTTTGAATCTTCCTCCTTCACGTCTTGTAAATGGAGACGATTTCTCGGGCAGTTGAAACCAAAACGGAAATCATATCTTCGAGAATTGCCGTGCCGGTACTTCTAAGGGACATATTATTCCATGGGATGAGAATTTGTGGACAGAATGAATGGTTGATTTATCCTTTTTTGAAGTTTCTCCATGGAGTTTCCTGCAACCGGATTGGAAAAGTGCATGATAAGGTGCACTTGCAAATTGAATTTTCAGGGGAAGACAATCGTGTCTGGAGATATTCCTTGGTGATATTAAATTTTATTAGTAGACCATCAACTTTTTGTGTTTTAATAGTACATGGCGGTGAAGATCGGATTTATTTTATAAGTTTTGCGGGATATTGCGATAAATAAAATTCAAGAGGAGATTAACAGTGTATATACAACATTTTTAATGAACATTACCGCTTAAAAACTGTTTGAAGAAATACTTACGTAAAATTAATTTTGGAATTCTCTTCCTCATAACGAGCTTTTTTAATAATTAAAAAAATGTAGAGCACGGCATAAATGTTGACGTGCGGCGTATATTCGTGTTTTTAACTGTACGCTCATATTTCTTTTTATTCGCCAAATATCGTAACAGGTGAGATTCATCGTCGGAGCCATAGCGACACGAATGATTCACCGTTAAAGACAAGAGATCCCTTTCGAACCTAATTTAAAGGCCAATAAATTTTTCTCCCAATGGTCTACGATCCGATCGTAAACTAATATAAGAGCCGGATCGGAAACGTTTTAAGCGGAAACGAGATTTGTCGTAGTGATTTTACTCGGCTGTCAAATATCTCTGGTACCCGAGAATTCCTTGCTCAGGATAGAAACAGTCATAACGTTCCACCCTTTCGATATTTTCGACCAAAACGACTGGCATATTCATTTTATCGATGCTCCTGTCAATGTTAAGAAATTTTATATTTTGTCATTAGTGCTCCAATAAAACAATCCTCACAAAAATAGAGCGATGCCATTCTGCTGTCAAATATCTCTGTTACCTGAAAATTTCTTGCTGAGGATAGAAATAATTATAACTTCACCCTTTCAGTATTTCCAACCGAAACTAGCATATTCATTTTATCGATGCTTCTGACAATAATTAAGAAATTTTACATTTTGTCATTAGAGCTCCAATAAAGCAGTTGTCGCACAAATAGAGCGATGTCATTCTGCTGTCAAATAATCTTTTGCCCGACAATTTCTTGCTCAGGATAGAAATAATTATAAATTCACCCTTTCAGTATTTCCAACCGAAACTAGCATATTCATTTTATCGATGCTTCTGACAGTAATTAAGAAATTTTACATTTTGTCATTACAGCTCCAATAAAACAATCCTCACAAAAATAGAGCGATGTCATTCTGCTGTCACATAATCTTTTGCCCGACAATTTCTTGTTCAGGATAGAAATAATTATAAATTCACCCTTTCAGTATTTCCAACCGAATCTAGCATATTCATTTTATCGATGCTTCTGACAATAATTAAGAAATTTTACATTTTGTCATTAGAGCTCCAATAAAGCAATCCTCGCAAAAACAGAGCTATTTTATTCTGCTGTCAAATATCTCTGCTGCCTCAGAATTCCTTGTTCAGGGTAGAAACAATTATAATGTTTCACGCTTTCAGTATTTTCAACCGAAACATCTGGTATATTCATTTTATTCGTGGTCCTGATAATAATTAACAAGTTTTACATTTTGTCGTTAGGGCTCCGATAAAACACTCCTCGCAAAAACACAACGGTTTTATCTGCACTCGTCAGACATCAATACCAGAATTCCACTCGTTATCGCAAACACGATTTCCAATTGTGCCTCAGATTAATAAAAATGTTATCGAGAAACATTTATAAATTTCACCAGCCCGACTACCGCATCCCGTTTTTCCCCTACGGTTAATCCGCGCATGAAAATAAAATGAAGGTTTGCAAGGTAACGAGAAAGCAATTATTCAACTACGAATTTCGTGGCTTAACGATTGAACGTTTCAATAATTACCAGTGAACATCGTTGTCGTCCAATACTTTTTTGCTCAAATATTGCACAAACTTTTTGTCTCTTTCAGGAAACTGGAAATAAACAATATCAAATATTCCATGAAATGCCAAAATGAAACTCACAGTTGCTCGGAATTTTTAGCAATAATTTGTAGTTTCGCACACTTGCCGAAATACACGTTTAAAGTGTTCGACGCCTATGAATCTTGCAGATAGTAGCTTTCGCGACGGGAAAAACGTAAATTTTCTAATCGATCCCATTCCGACAGACGGAATCGCGTCCACTCGTCGATGATTGGCAATGATTTCGCAAATCCGGCGTCCACGGTGTCGCCGTTCTCGATTCGAGGGAGCATTTCATGGTAATGACAGTAAATTTATCGTTACTCGATCACCATAATGCGATGCATATCGTACCAATGGATATTACGTCCTTTGTTTAACCCGGCCGAATTTCTGCGCTAATTGGCGAACTTTCGTTCCGCTTGTCGAATGTGACAAATATATCGTGCAAAGCTATCGATATCTCGCTTCGAATTCACCTTCATTGTTATTAGTTTAACCTGTTTCTTCGGAAATTAAACATTTTTCATCCGCAGCGGTTCGATCGAGCGCGTCATTTTTTCCTTTTTGCGAAATTCAGTGACAGTGGCGTCAGCTAAAAAGGAAGTTTAAACAAACGCTTTTTCGATTTACAGAGCACAATAGAGTTAACGGGCGACGGTGAATCCGTCGGTATGGTGTTTTAACATTTTAAAATAACAGTCGAAATTGACACGAGCGTCGGGCGATTGTTTGCTCTAACTCTTTGCCAACGAGAGCGTATCGCAGCGTTGTGTCGACTCTCGTTAGTCGAGCCACGTTCAATAAATGAAATTTCACGTTTAATTGATACAGATGCCAATTAGACGGTTTTGCATGCATTTCGGGAGCCCACGGTTTCGTTTCGGGCCGAAATACATTTCTGAGAAAATGCTGATTTCGTTTACAACGTTGAATTTTCTTGGACCAATTAAGATAGCAATCCAGGGACGCTGAAGTTCCGAGCAAAAATGGCAGGAGGAATAAGATTGTATTTATCGAAAATTTAACGATTGCACGTTTTAATTAAAACGAAAAGGATAGCATTGGCAATTTGTTAATATTTGCGTCGTATCGATGATTGCAAATATTTGAATTTCCATGGCGTAGACCGAAAATTGGAATCATTGTGGCAAAGATAAATGATAATCGTTTCACGTCAATCGTGGCAGAGTTAATCAGGTTGAGCATGTAATTAGAACGCCCTGGTGCATAGCTAGTTAACTTGATGAACCTCAATGCGACGCAGCCTGCCTCTATGAAATATCGTGAAACTAGAAATCAATCCACGATGATCCTCTCTCCTAGATCTTTCGATCAAAAAAAAGAAATTAGAAAGAAAAGAAGAAGCTGAAACTTCACTGCAAAATATAAACTACATTTCCAATCCACGCTTCTGTATCATTCCAAAATCAAATGAGCCGCGTCTCTTTTACTTCTAATTACAACAAACTTCAGCCTGAAATCCCTAACGAAATTCTCCCCGAAATGAATTTCACCGAACAATTAGTCGTTGCTCCGTGTTTCCCTAAATAGATTTGCCCTCGTCGTCGTGCACGAATGAGCCGGCGATGCAGAAATTGCGAAATGTTGCACGAATTTCGAATCCGTGGCTTTCCTTGCCCCGTAACGGACATCACGAACTTCAGGAGCACGCCAGATTTACCCGCTCGTCACAACGGCGATGGAATCGCATTAATTTATCACGAGCGAGATAAATGCTGCTGCTGCTACGCGACGTAAACGTTATCTCTTCGATTAGGAGAGTTTCCCCGATAGCTTCTACGTGAACGTTTGCCAAGGTGCACCACGAACGTGCAACCAACCTCTCCGCAATACTCTCCGAATACTATTTCGGACCACATGGAGCAGGATTTTTCCACTTCTGCACTTTTTATGAACATCGGTTTTTGCAACTTCAAATTTTCCTGCTTTCGTCGAGATTTTTTATTTGTGCTGTTTCGAGTCACGTAGTTTCAACGTTCTTTTTTGTTTGCCGAATGGTAACTAGAAAATATTGTAGGAACGGAATTTTTCTACACGTAAATAATATTAATTTTGGAATAAGGGAGTGTGGATGGTTTGTATATAAGTGAGACTGGATGTTTAGAGTACAGGTAACCCTCCTATAACACGGTAGATAGGTTCCTAGAAAATGCCGTGTTGTATGAGACCCAGAACCAGTACAAAAAGGGGGGTTACGTTCCAAAAACTTATTAAAAACAAATATTTTTTTTACTTCTACATAAACAACTTAATTTTTATTAAAAATATATATGTATGTACAACACAAAACAAAAAAAACAAAAAATATTATTTTAATTTAACGCAACTTTAATTTAATAAATTTCTTCGTCGTCACTGCTAAGTATAATCAACCGAGAACGTTTTTTCGGTGGAATGATATCGCCTTCACTTTCAGAACTTTTTTCTTCATTTAAAGTTCTTGCACCTTCTTCCCTCTTAAAAAAATTTGTAATTTTACTTTGCTTGCTGATTCTTACCAGGTCATTGCAAATTTCTCGGTATGGAGCTAGACAGTTTTGCAGCTCCTCGATTTCCTTATCGTGTTAGAGCGAAACAGTGTTATAGGACGGCGTGTTGTAGGAGGGTTCCCGCAATTTATGAATCGTGTTATAACATACCGTGTTGTAGGAGGGCTACCTGTACGTGATTTGGAAGGCGACGGATGTCAGGTCTAGCATGAATGTTTAGTCTATGGATAAGGAGAAAATGAGTGAGTGCAACAGAGAACGCATGCTGTGAGAAAGACGAAGAATGCATGCTGTGAGAAAGAGTATCGAGGGTGGATGCGAGCGTGGATTTTTGGGAAGAGTCATTTAGTGGAGTCGAGTTGAGTGGAGAGTTTTACAGAGTGAGAATCGTAGCGTGAGTGGAGAGAGCATTAGAGATAAATAGAGAGTTGGAGTAATTTTGGTATTATTAAGAGTATTGTATTTTTATCTATTTAATAAAGTTAATCATTTGTTTTAATTACGCGCGTTCAGTTAAGTTTCTAGGCTACGGTTTTGTTAATTAGTTCTAAGGGAATCTGTTCCGTTTATTCGAAGACGAGTACCGATAATCTTTGGTTGCTCGTCTAAGATTAAATCAGAATAGGACCCTATAATATTGTCCTTTTTTGGGTAAATATTGCAACGAGAATACGGAGAAAATGAATACGGTTGAGGTAATTTAGCTTTGGTGGTGCCGTAACGAATCGAATGCTTCGGGGGTTACTGGTGATTGGTAGCACTTCTGATGGAATTTCTGATAATTTGAAATGATGGCATCGACGAGTCTCTGTAATTTCATATTTAAATACTGACGATAATGAATACCAGATTACCTTCAGTTTTTATATTTCTATTCTCAAACAATGAATATCTAACAGTCAAATTTACCTTGTTAAATGATAGCTAAAGTTCTCCAGGAACTTTGCTCGAGTCTCTCTCGAAATTCTCTCAGCTCACGGTATTGAATTTCAGTTAATGATTTTAACATTTCTCAGTAACCCAGTGGCATTCTTAATTCTCTACGTGGAATCTCCTCTCTGTGCAATAACGTTCAATGCTTCAAACTCAACGCTAATCGCTTTAACTTCGTGTTACACTGACATTTCTCCTTTCTCGTTCGGTTCCCCTTAATCTCCTTTGATGCAACTGAATATGCCACTATAATTGATATTCTCCTTTCGAGGATACGTCTCATCTTCACTCTCTCGCTTGTTATCGTGCAGACTTTTCAGCATCACGGGAGAAGAATTATTCTTGCGATAACGGTGATCGTATTTATGTAGGACTGACGGGAGGTCCTCGTAAGATTAACGAGGTTGTATCGCGGTTTTCACCAGACTTACAATTAGTATAATACTGTTGTAAACGGCTTAGACGTGATTCTGATAACGCAAACAATAATTCATCAGGTTGTGATAACTCTAACAAAGGCTTTTCGCTGATCGGAGAAATCCAGAGAAGTTGCAAGTGTATATAAGCCGTTTGCGTTGAAAATGACGTAAGTCTCTTTCTTTTTATACCGAGATATTTAGGGCTTCCGTTTTAACGTATTTGAAAATATTAATTTTCGGGCAGATTTACTTGGACCTATTATTATTTATTTTACACTTATATCAAAAAATCATTGTTTGACACTTATATTTTTGTCAGAATAAATAATTTCGTAGTCATTAAAAATCACCACTTTTCATTACGGTTCTGAAGACTTATACCACTTTAAAAATAAACGGCTGATGTATAATTTACATAATGTATGTACTCACTATCCAGGCGAGTATACCCTTACATCAAAGGGATGAAAGTACCCTTAGATTCTCAGTAATGAGTCAATATTCATTTTACCCTCATTATGTAATTTCCAAACCTATCAATCTCCTCGAGAGCTGTCTCACTTCTTAGATTTTTCAACAACCGATCCTCGTGCACGAACTTCTTTTATTTCACCCCCCGATAATTGCTCCCTTCGACAATGGAATCGGAAGTCAAGAAGGTCCATTTTGCAACTCCGCAAAGT
This sequence comes from Cerceris ruficornis, assembly GCA_963989415.1. NCBI lineage: Eukaryota > Metazoa > Arthropoda > Insecta > Hymenoptera > Crabronidae > Cerceris > Cerceris ruficornis. The sequence continues at coordinate 10,450,127 of OZ022518.1, read as the reverse complement.
CTGTCTCGTTCCGGCAATTAAAGTGTTCGCCTCGGACCGGGAACTTTGCTGTTAGGTGGCCTAATGGGCCTTGTGAATTAATAAGAGAACGAGGACGAGAGGAGTCAAGGCGACGAGACTCGATTACCGTTGGACGTTGTACAAGATATTTGCATTCTCGCTCGCGGAACTTAAGTACTTCCACGCGAGGAGGAAAGGAAAGATGGATGAAACTCGTTTATCCTTCCGACGATTTATTTCCTCCTAGGAAAGATTATAGCAATTATTTTCCAATGAAAAATGCAACCCTTAGTGGGAGTAATTCAAGCGATACGCGAAGTCCTCGTTATTTGGTTAACGTAAACCGCGAATTAATCTTTCGTTCAGACAATGCAACTTTCACTTTTTTTTAAGGATTTTAATATTGTTACATTGTTATGTTGTAATATTCTTAGTACAATTATTCCACGTAATTATCTCTTCCCCATAGTCTTTACCCACGTTGTTTGTTTTGCTTTGTTCATCCAATCCCACCACACTCTCTCTTATTTTATTTTATCATATATATATATTTATTTTACTTATTTTATTTTTTATATTCTCCAGCTATAGTTATATTTGTTGTTATATGTGCATCATTTTCATGCATACCGTAACTATTGTTGCTCTCAATGTATACTAAAGAGCAATTTGCCCGTCAATAAAGAATAATAATAACAATAATATTGTACGTTGAACACCATGGGGGTCACCGGTGACCGGCGCTATGAACTCAATGAAATTTCTAATAACTTTTGAATGCTCTCGAATTCACTAATATATTCAATATTTAAAAATTAACGACAAAAAGTACTGTGGAACATAGAACCATCTTTACCTTCAACATTATTGCTCATAAAGATGTGATTTTAACACTAGATCTACGGGTAGCCGTCAAATTGACGGGTCCCCATTTTTTTTAAATATTTCCCTTTGTAGTGAAGCAGTAGAGTAGATGTTTAACGTACATCTCATAAGACACAAATTACTTAACTGATCGTATTTTTTGCCACCAGATTACCAGCTGTAGATATAGTGTTAACCGAAAAAGGTTTCCTTCGGCTGAAATTAACACGTTGAATGCCACCCGTATTTGGCTAGTTTCACTGTTTCTACTGAAATGAGACTTTTCTTATTAAAATTGTTTCGTTATAGAGCAAAAATGTGAAAGGTAACAATAGTTTTATATTAGTCAGTACTTTACTTTTTTAATAGCAGCAGTTAAATATTGAATATAGTGGCGAATTCGTGAATTCCATCGTTTTAAAGTCATAAGAAATTTCATTGAATTTGTAGAAATGGAATTTTTAGATTTACTAAATAATTTGAATTTTTAGAATTCGTGAGTGTGGGTGGATTGTATGCAAGCGAGAGTGGATGTTTTGAGTGCATGATTTGGAATGCGGCGAATACTAGGGTTAGCGTGAATGATAAGTCTACGGATGAGGAGAAAAGTGAGTGCAACAGAGAATGCATGCTGTGAGAAAGACGAAGAATGCACGCTGTAAGAAAGAGTATCAAGGGTGGATGCCAGTGTGAATTTTGAAACAGAGTCAGTTGAGTTGAGAGTCCAGAGAGTGAAATACAATATATATAATTTAGTTTTCGCCAAAATTACAATTTAAATATCAAATTGTAATAAAATTTTACGCATGGCGGATATAGTCGTCAAACACACTTAACTGGTTAAAAAATAAGCGTATCCCACATTATCCGAAATGAGCGGCATTAAAAGGACTAATAAACTCTTTACTTTATTTCTCGCACGATATTAAATATCGTCGGATTGAAACAGAAATATCATAAATTTCAAGTATACACGTTATTCTGTAAACGTGTAACGGTTAAGTATCACGAGAAACTCCGAACGAAGAAGAGGGTGAGAATAGAAGTAACTCGACTCGATCCGGTTTCTTTTACCGAGCGCCCCAGCGTTTTCTTTTCAGAAGAAGTGGAAATTATCAGGAGTAATGTAGAAACTTTATCGTACGCGTTTTATAAAAATGTATGATTTCTTTTTGCCGGGAATAGAGTTCGCCGACTGTCGAGGAAAGACGAAGGTGTCGTAAACAATGGCGGAGAGGCAGTAAGAACCATCGAGCTTGTGCGCGGAAAGTTTTGCTGTCGCGGCGTTTTCATAAATCTCCCGCCTCGCCCGCCAAAATTTCGCGGCAGTTCTGACCTTTATGCTAATGTCAAGCGTGGGATAAATGAATTTAAATCTCCCGGCCGTCGGTCGAGAGGATTTAATAATGACGCTTTCCCACGGATCGAAAATGATAATGCCCGATTCTGATAAAACTTTCGGAGGATTAATTGCCTCCGAGTGCTCCGAGCAAAACCAAAGTATGAATACGTAATTAGAATCTGATTACTGGATATTCTAGCATTCAGACTCGCTAATAATATAACTCCCTGGCTTTCCCAAGGATTCGATCTATCGCGGGGAATGAAATATTCATCTTTCGTTGTCGCGATGACGAATTCGCGTTGTCTGAATATTTTCCCGACGTTGATTTCATTTTCAAAGGACGGGATTGTAACTCGTCAATTGTTCTACGGGAATGCAAAAACATTGGACGTAAAGGGAATTATAATTTACGGTTCTTGGAGGTTTGCGATCGATCCATATCATAACGATCTTTCGCAAGGGAATTCTGAGAAGTGAAACTGCTGAGAAGGCAGCCAGACAAGTGTTTAAATACTCCTGCGGGAACTATAATAATATCATATGAGAACTTCAAAGTGTTATGACAGAATCCATTGAACAAATATGGAATTCTAACGTAATTCGGTGAAGCCAATTAGGTCACTGCTGTGAAAAGGAATTTTAACAGTAAAACTATCAAGGTGGTCAAGATGACCGGTTCCCAATTTTTTTGAAAAATTCCGCAGATTAGTAGAGGAACCATAAAGTAAATATTCCACGTCTAGCATATAAAACAAAAATTCCTTAACCGACCATCTTTTTCACCTCTTCTTTACACTTTTCCTAACATTCATATTTAGCATATTTAAATGTAATAGATATAAAGCCCGTAGTACTAGTATTAAATTGGATATTATTAAATGTTAGACCTAATTTTTTCTTAAAAAAAGCTGTTTTATTCTAAGACACGTAAACATACCTCAACTATCAAGTATTCTATTACGCTACAAGGAAACAAACTTAGGAAAGCGAGAACTTTCAACGTCGCTGAAGGAATTCTTAAAGAATAAAAAGAATGCCATTCATCGGAAAAATTCAAAGTATATGGAAACGCAAAACGCAACGGCACAAATCGCCAATGATTTAAACGTCAACGCAACGTTAAACTTCCCAAAAAAATGCTGCCTTTGCGTTCAAGAGCTGCCGAGGAAGTTTAGAAATCATATTTTCATGAGGGTGCTCCATCTCACCGTAACAACTCGGAAGAACTTCCGCACGGAAATTCCCTTTGATCCATTTTTCACTCGCACGGAATTCTTTCTCGGGACTCACGGAAATTCTGCTTGCTTAACGATTCGAATCGGCCGATTCGCAACATCAGCGAGGACAAGTTGTCGTGACAAATCGCTCGTAACTCCCAGTAAATTCGACGTCGATGCGCCCTCGCATCGTCGCCATTTATTTCTCACCCATATCACAAACGTGTACGCCGATAGTTTCGTGCTATTTATTCGCGTATCTTCTAATACGTTTTATCGTAGAATCGCACAAAAGGCGGGAAAGGTTATTCTTCAATAGCGAAAGAACGTAACGTTATGGTCGTCTTCCAGCATGTGAGATTTGCAACTTATTCTCACAGACGTCATAACTTACCGCGTTACATTCTCCGCTCTTTTCCGCTTTCCTTTGCGTATTATGCTTTTCAACCATCGTGCATGTTTCATGCCATCTGCGCAGTACTTTGAATAACATTTCTGTCGACATTAGTGTTACTCTTTCGAGACGACGAACAAGAATGAGAAAGAAGATTGAAAGGGAAGAGGAGATATAAAACGTTTCAGGTAAAAGGTGCACGTTCATGGTTTTTAATGCTGCTCCCCGTGTAAACTGTACTGTAGTTAGCGTTTAAATATTGAAATGATAAACTTGATAAAGTTTCAGCGTTTATCATGAGAATGCATCGCAATTCAAACATTTCGCAGGATCAGAAACAGGAAGGGACAAGTTTCCCGCTAATCGGATTACGAAACGCGTTACACCACGTACGACGGTCACCATGCATCGGTGCACTTTCGATGCAGTTTCTCTGCAGTTTATTAATACTTCCGCAAAGAGAATCGTAGGCGTAGTAGGCAACAATGTTCTTAGGTTTATTTATTCATCGATACGTTCGCCTATGAAAAATCTTTCACCGATATAATCTCCATGAAATCCCATAAAAATTCATGGAATCCCTGCGTCCAACTGCATCTTTCCTTTTCGAGTTTCGAGATCAATGCCCTCGTAAATTCGGTATTGCCGTATTGCCATAATGCGTGCCCTTTTTCTTTTTCTATTTATATGAAATAATCTTCCCTTTTTATTCTTTCTATTATTTGAAATACTTAGCTGTTCCTTTCTTGCTGAGAAAAAAAAACGATGTTTACTGTAGGATTGCGAGAGTTTAAAGGGATGAACGTAAGAGCGTTGTGGAGAAAAGTATTAGGACACCTGCTACGTATGCGCGAAATCGGAAATTGATTGTGGAGTGAACATTTTCACTGTTCCTGTTTTCAGGTTTTGATTAAAACGTATTCTCAACTATAAGTCTTTACGACGTCCTTGGTTAATTTATAAATTTATTACTGGTTTTTTGATAACAGTCTGTATTATATTTTTACCAAGCAACTTTTAGGTTCTGCTGCGTGTGGTTTCTCGCATCAGATCCTCTGTAAATATATACAAATGTTCATAAAAATGTTAAAAGAAACTGTTCGGAATGGAGTTTCAACGGACACCGTTAAAAAATTGACGTCCAGAATGCCAAAACTCGTGAAAGCCGTCATGAAGAAAAGACGTGGTTATATCGATGAAAACAAAATATGTTATTTTATTTTTTGCACTATAAACCTGTTATAGCACTTGATGCACGTTTGCCTTGAAATATATAATACTAAATAAGCCAAAATTAGTTAAAATCATACAAAAATGTGCTTAGTTTTATGTTCACATTTATTCCATTCGAAGTAGGTGTCCTAATACTTATGGCCGGCTGTGTAAGTGAGAGAGTGTGAAAAGAAGTTTGATTTTCGTAGCAGCGAACAGAGATTGTGATTTTAGAAAGAGAGAACAGCGTATTGAGTGATTCTGCGAGCAGCGATAGCATATTTTCTTAGAGTAGCATTTTGCGTGATTTTTTATGAGATTTACTTGTGTTTAGTGTATTTTCTATTATACATTTTATGTCTAGTTTAATAAACATTTTATTATAATTCTACATTACGATAGGAATAAATAAAGACGTTGAAAAGTCAAACGTTCATTTTCTCATTTGCCTTTCAATGCAAAAATTATTTGAGGCGTTGCTCATTGCTCGACGAAACGGATACCTTTCGATTTTCCACGTATGGAAAGTTTCATTGCAATAGAAAATCGCCCCAATTCCTCGTATCGGATTCCTGTCAGGTATAACCGAGTAATGCGTTGCATTCAAAGTAACTGGCGCATTAATTGACACTAAGTCATGCCGTGGATAGGTGAAGAATAATTTCATTTTGAAATCCACGATCGTCGGAGATGCGGGAAGAGAAAGACGCGGACGGAATGGAGACAGTCGGGAGGAATTGAAACGAGGACTATTCTGATGCTGGGAACACTCGAAGATGGAGATCAATTTTATATTCAATTTTAAAGAATGAATTTTGAAGGTCATAATGAGATATTTTACCTGAAAGTGATTACAAGTGAAATATAGGAAGCTTCTTGGAAAATTTGTAAGAATTTAAGGAGCCTTATCGTTTTAATGTACTTCTATTGAATGGAAATTAGTGTAATTATTATAAAATTGTCATTTTACAGTCGCGATAGCTTTTCTAATCTGCTGTCGGTCAACTGGAATGAATTTTTGCAATCATAAATATTGTGTCGATTATTTCTTGGCGTGAGAGTGAAAAGAATTCCAATCAAATCACAAAATCAAAATTACATTCATGAATAATTAGACAAATTTGACAAATCAAAATTGATAGTGAAATTAAATAACTAATATCAATTAATCTCAGTAATTTAGATATAAATGAAATTCCATGCTAATTCCGTTGTCTTTCATCTCGTACAGTCGCCGTAAAAAACATCGCGTCGTCTCGCAAAATTCTCGTCAATCTATTTAGGGTATTAAATGACCCGGAATCATAAAAAATGTCAGTTTCAAAAAAGGACGCGAATGACACGTACGTTTTATGAATGAAAACGTGGAAATTGGATTTCACCGGAGCGAAATTGGACCCTTCAACATTGCTGTTCTTCCTTACAATCTAGGAATTCCGATAAGCTGTCAAATGATCGAACGGAAACAAAAAGAATATTCGATGGAATATTGCTAATTGAACGGCATTGCTATTAATTCGTTTGTAGGAAAATTCGTGAAATCGAAATTATCGACTATCCACCAAAATTAGGAATTTCAAAGTGCACAATGGGAATGAAAAATCGAAGGCGCAGGTTGAAACATTATTTAAAGAAGAATGCGCAATTGGAATATAAAATGAAAGAAGATATTTAATATTTGAAGGGCAAGTAAAAAGCTCAAGACTGAAAAATGTACCGGCAAATTTAAACTCCAGAGAGATAAAGACGGAGGAACGTTGAAAGTTCTAATATGTCCTCCAACTTTCGTAATCGCAATGTAGAAAATTTCACGAAGTTAATTAATCGCCATTCCAATTTTTGAAATTATAGAAATTCCGAGGGAAGTATTTTCCAACAATCTCAATTTTAAATTTCCCGTTGGTTCACGCAACCGTTAGATACCGTGAATCGGCATTTCTCTCAATGATTACACCCATATTTGGGAACGAATTAATCGCTGGATATTACCGCTATTCTCCGACATAAATAAACCATTAAATTCGTGCAGTTTTGCCCATAAACAGTAACCGATTCGCAACTAATACCAACATTCAATTAGCAGCAATTGTAAGTGATTACCCCAGTTAAATATTTCATCATCATTAACGTTTGAAAAGTGAGAATCTCCGGTTAAATATCCAATTTTCAATTTACTATTTTACGCTAAACACATCAAACATTTACCACCCATCGATGTTTCAACTTATCAAAATAAATCTCTCCTATCGCAACGAAAATTAAAATAAAACGTGCGCGCCAACACGAAACGTCAATTCGAAGATTCCACGGTGATTTACCACGATCGCAAAAATTCTGGAACACACGCTCGGCGATCGTGATGAAAACGATGAACGGAGAACCTTATTTGAGAACGTAGATTTTTCCCGGCGCCGATCCGCAATCGGATTTCTCACGGATTCTCGGGAAATCGAATGGCGTGTATACTCAGTTTCGCTCTTGCACGATTGTCACTTTTTCTTCGACGACGAGAAACGAACGATGCTCGATCCTTCGACTAATCGAGATTAATGAAAATCACGTGCCGTTGGGTTTTCATAACGCGAAACGTGCCGCGCGCCTGTGTAATTGCATCGAATGTCTAATTAATTTTATTCTCGTAGGCTTAGGCAATCGGTCCGAGTTTCATTGGTCCGTGTTGATTCAGCAGATCGAGGCGAGTCGATCTCCTCGCTTTTTCAATTTGTCACTTCGTTGACCTTCCCGAAATTAAAGTGTGCCCTGGTTTGCCTGAGAAAATTACTTTCTCCGAGAATCACTTCGATACGTTACCATTCGTTTCTCTCGGCCGGAGTATAATTTTCGTTCGACGAAACAGCCCGAAAAAACAGTGAAAGTTTATCGAAAAATTGAGAGAAAAATATTCTCGTACGATCTTATGTTACTGGGATTAATTTGATCCCAAAGTTGAATCGCATTCCGTGCGATTTCAATCGAGAAATCTCACGCTATTCGTCCGCATTTTCCATGGATTAATTTTCCTCCTCTAATTCCGCGCATTTTAGCAAGTCTTCTGGAAATTCGTCAGTTAAGTTTTCACCTTTGGGATATCCGAAGAAAATCGAATTCCCCTCTGGAGAGATTCTTCTCGGGATACCGATTGAAATCGAGTGAAGCACTAGTCGATTTCCGTCCTGGAAATACGTGGGAATCGATAAAAATTGATTGAATCGATCCCTGATCGAGATTTCATCGTTTCCCATAGATTTCAACGTGGATCCATTCCAGGGGGGTTAATCGTCGAAAAATTTGAAATTCTTCCATTTTTTTTCAGGAAAATGTTCACGGTCGTTGAGAGTTTAATCGGTTCAGTTAAGTTTCCATCACGTCGAGTTTACCAGCGACAAACAGCGCTTCGTTGCGGATAAAATTGCACTTGGAATTCGATGTTTCCGCAGGATTATACGGTTTAAGACGATTCAATTTATTCGCGGGCACGCGCATGCGCATTGCAACGAACCGTTTCCAACAAATGTAACGTACGAGCGTATATAAAAGGCTCTCGTTGCTTTCGCAATTCATTCGGGCGTGGAGGAAAGCCGGGGGAGGAACGATGTGTATTCAGTCTTTGCTAGTATTCGACGTACCTCTTTGTAAGTTCCCTTTGTCGGAGGAAAGCGTTTTTCCAATGATCCTTCTCGTTTATTGCGTTCATCAGTCTCGAGCTTATTTCTGCTCTCGCTCCCACAGTTTCCTCCGTGAGTCTTCGAAGCTCTGGAAAAATGATTCTCGCATCATTTATGACCGAGGAATTTTTAGGGAATAATGAGAGGATTCACGGTGGAGAATCGTTCTCATGGGAGGATGATACGGATGGATTTAGGGCTTTCTTCTAACAAGCGAAGTTCGGGAACTGATGCACTCCGATTTTGATAAAAACTTCGTATAAATATTAACCCTTTGCGGCCCGAATTATTTTGTCAAGTTTGTAATGAACTAAGTAAAATTAATTACACAACATTTTCTGTCGTTAGTTATTCATTTCGTTTAACGATAGCAATAACTATAGGTACTGACGGATTTTTATGTGATATTACAAAATCACTACGAATTTGAAAAGTCAAATTAGAAAATAGAACTTAGAATAGAAATTTCCTTAGAAAATAGAACGAAGTGAAAAGCTATGTCGAGTTTAGCTCGGCATAGGACTGCAAAGGGTTAATTAGACATATCTAAGAAGATAGATGTAAGTCGTTCGTGTCCGTTTTCAACTTTGTGAGACATATAAAACCCTTTTCCGAACCGTCCTTTCTAAAATAAAACTCTTATTTAATTATTTTCTTTATAACTTTTGTTGCTTACGACTTACAAGCACGTATATAGAAAGGGTGGTTGAGACAAAGGGGTTGATATCTCCCTCAAAGTTGAAAACAGGTGCAAAGGAATTACAGCTACCTGCTTACATAAGTTTCATAAATATTTATGCAAAGTTTCATAAAAATCCAAGTGTAGCAGTTCCCGGACTTCCCTTGTAAAAGTACCTCATTTGAAGGTGCTTCCTGTGGACGTTGAAGTATTGAACGACTTTTAGGTATTCGCGCGAGAACTAATTTGTTGGAAATTGTAACAGGGTGTTTGGAAGTTTCATGATGTTTTTGTGATTAGATCGGTAAATTTCTATGTTAGTACTTCGTGAAACTCGATGAATCGGGTGGGACATCATTAACTACCCTCACGTTCGGAGGACGGAAATGCGAAAGTTTGTTTATTCTGAGTTCAGCTCGGTGAGAGTATTCGAACGTTTCTCCCAAGTAGTGGATAATGTTCAACGTATCGAAAGTGTCGATTCTCTCGTTTTTCAGAAACCAGCGGAGTTGAAAGTTTTCGCAACGGAGCCAAAGTTATTCTAAGTTTCTTTTCCCGTCTCTTAGGTTTTCCTTTTTCAACTTTAACTGCTATGATAATTTTGCTTAGGACCTACAATTTGATATTGGGATGAGTTCAAGGTGAATTCCAAAACATCAAATCTACGATATTACGTGCGCAGAGTGGAAAACGAATAGGGGACTCTCGGGCGGATCAGCTAAATAAACTTTATACAGGGTGTCCCAGGTTTTAATGTTCAAACTTTGTCGGTATATTTTACGGCACTAAATAAGAAAAAAATGTTATGTAAACATAGGTCACATAGAGTATTATTAAAAAGTTATAACAAAAATACAGAATAGAAGTAATATAGGAATAGTAATCGACTTGCTGTTACTGCAAGCATTACTTCTATTCTGTATTTTTGTTATAACTTTTTAATAATACTCTACGTGACCTATGTTTACATAACATTTTTACATAACAAAAATACAGAATAGAAGTAATGCTTGCAGTAACAGCAAGTCGGTTACTATTCCTATATTACTTCTATTCTGTATTTTTGTTATAAATTTTTAACAAAGCTCTATGTGACACATGTTTACGTAATATTTTTTTCTTATTTAGTGCCATAGAATACACTGACATAGTTTGAACATTAAAACCTGCGACACCCTGTATAAGTAGCAAATAACAAGAGCAGAGTACAGAGTAAGCAAGTCCGCTGAATTTGGGGTTGCCTTTTTCTATCCTAAAATACAATACCACTTCCCCCGCTTCTCCGACGCCTCAAGGATATTTTTCCAGGACCATGCTATTCTTAATCACACGTGTTACCAAACATATCCTTATTTTCTAAGTCTATGCTCGAATCAAGCATCGTTCGAAGAGCAAAACGACTACTTGTAACAAACTCTGCGGTTAAAACTCGCCTGCAAAGTGATAACTTTAAAAAAATCTAACAGGACCAAAGAAATTTGAAACGGTCACATTAATTAACCCCTTGCCCTACAATAACGAGTGATACTCGTGATAAGATAAATGGGATAGGAAATTTTCAAGTTTTGCAAGCTTATGAAATTGAAAATGTTAACACTAGAACTACCAAACCAGTCAAAATGACTGGTATACAATTTTTTCAAAAAATTCTCAAAGTTTATATGAGAGTCATAGGAGAAATGTTCTACGTCCAACTGGAAAAACATAAATGACCGAATTGATCATCTTTTCCGCCTCTTGATTCCTCTTTTCTCAAAGTACTTATTTAATATATTCAAATATAATAGATTTAACGCCGGTAGTTCTAGTGTTAATAAGACGCAACGCGATATAATTATTTCTATAATACTAATACTACGTTAAATTCTACGATATATGAAGAATTACTGATCAATTTTTATTGCAGCAATTTAAAGCCGAATTATTGCAGATGCAGTTACAAAATAAGTCGTATGGCAAGGGGTTAAAAATCTCAACCTTTTGTCTCCTCGCCCACTTCTAGCTCTTATATGTTTCGCACATCCAAGTAAAAGTAACGCAAGGTGAAAGAATTCCTTCGAAATACCCATTAGATAATCCATTTAACTAAATTGACATAATTCAAGTGGAGTACTGCAAGTGACTACTTGTTTTGCATCGGCAAATAGAGTGAAACATCTCTTCGGCTCTTTCTCCCAGAGGTACTACCCCTTCTGTTCGAATAATTTGATTTGATGCAAATTCCTTGGAGTTCCCTATTATTTGCTTCATACTAACGAGGAAAGCGAGTCTAAGGAGATCGGCTAAGTATTCCGTCCAGTAGAACCATCCAGGATCTCTGCTGGCATATTAACAAGAGCCCTTCGACGATGTTACGTCCGTAGATCCAGGATAAACATAAATTCCATGTTTACGTAAACATTTAATCATTCCTGAAATTCCTACGAGTTGTCCTTTTCTTTTAACTTTCACACGTGCGTGATTTGTACATTGCTGTTTTAACATAAAATTGCAGGACATTCCAGAAATCATGGTAGGAAAGTTTGAAAAAAAAAACATATCTTATGTTTGCATAATAAAATTTCAGTTATGAATGCAAGAGAAAATTCTATTTGCGTGTAGGAAAAGCATAACCAGTATGTAAAGAATGTTTTGTAAACGAAGGTATATTTGTTCACCTTTCTCACACTTTCCGTACGTATAGAGGTACTTCATGCACTCTGTATTTTCTTGCAGTACGATCGATGTATAACCCTGATTCTCATGAGAAATATTTGGTTAAATATGTTTATCTTTACTGCAAGAATCAATTAAAATCAATTATTCAGGTTATTGTATATGTGCTTCGTTTTGCAGAGAAATATCAATTACGATATACGCCACCAATTTTCCCTGGGGTTGTGTATTATCGTTATCGCGTTGTTATTGTTCTTCCTTAACAATATTACTCCAGCCATGACTGCTTCTAATGCTGCTAATACTGTTATTATCATCATCATTATTATAATATAATAAGGCAGACACGGGAGCAGAGCTTAAGATTCTGAGCGCTCAGCTTCTCTCTCCCCTTCTATCTACCTGCCTATCTATCTTCTATCTATCTATGTATGTATCTATTATCTATGTATCTATCTATTTATCTATCTACCTATCTTTACAGTTGAGGTTTTTCGTTTCTAATTTTTCCGCTAAGATTAATTCTAGATTAGTTTACCAGCCCTTAAGTGCTCGCAAATGTTTAGAATGTCAAACAAACCAATTGATATTAAAACATGTCAATAGTTTTTCTATGTCTCAACTATATTCTTTTCGCAATAAAGGATTATTATTATTATCTATCTATCTACTTATCTATCATTTTCTTTCCCTCTTTCGTTCTATCTATCTATTTCTCTTCCTCGCCTTCTCTTTTTCTCATGGCATCCACAAATCTCGCTAATCCGAAGACCTACTTCCGCCGCGGATACCCCACAATTTACCAGTGTTTTTAAAAAAACTAATGCCATATTTTCATGTACGTTTCAAGAATTTTTACGACAAAAAATTCGCGTTTATTCGCATATGCAGAACGGAATAACAGTCCTCGAAGGTGCAATAACCGGGTTTCCGGACAGCCGATATAAATTACAAGCGGGCACGCGTAATTACGAAAAACAGTTACGCATTTCCGTGTTTCCGTGCCGTGCGTTTTTAATGTAAAATAATGGAAATCTTTATTATTATTGTTAATATAATATTAATTAAAGCGGCTAATAATATTCATGCTCCGTTGTTGCTGCTCTTGTCTGAAAATATTAAACTCCCCCGTAAACTCTCGTTCTGTAATTTCCGTATTACGGTGTCCCTTAATTTCTCTTTTAAACGGTATATCGTTAAACTCTTCTTAAATGTCACGGGAGGTTGTTTATCAAACGATAATCTCCAAGATGTTGTCGGCGAGGATGCTTTTCGGTTCGTTGAACGTTTCACAACTTTTGAAACTCGCCGAGTTTGCAGACACTTTCGCGATTGTTACGCGAGCATTGATGACACTTGAAAGTATTGGAAAATGTTGTATTTCTGTTAAATTTTGAAGCGATAGCAGCGAAAACATGAATATTTGTTAATACGGCAAATAATTTGAGAATATAAATCAATGAATATGCGTGTAAAAAATTTTGTAATCAGTGATAAATGGTTTGCAACAATGGAAGTAATTTTTATAAATCCGAGGTTTCAATGAGAATATTCGAAATTTTCTCTGTAGGTAGAATATTTTTATTAATTTCCACATTAATGTCGTGGGACATTATCTTTTGTTACACACCTATTTTTCTGCGTCTCCCTTGATCGATCATTTTTTCCTTTCCTTCATTTATTTTCGTTCAAATTGCTAATTTCTCACATCTAAATATATCTGGTCAATCGTCACTAATTCGAGCATCAAAGAAGATTAACCCCTTGCCCTATGATTACATTTGTGATTGTCCCCGCAATAATTGAAAATTAAATTGCTAAAATAAAAATATGTTAGCGATTCCTGATATATTTTAGAATTCAACGCAATATTAACACTAGAACTACCAAACCAGTCAAAATGACTGATAAAGAATTTTTTCCAAAAATTCTCCAAGATTATAGGAGAGTTCTAAAACAGATATTCTACGTCCATCTTATAAAACATAAATTACCGAAACGATCATCTTTTCCACCTCTTAATTCCCCTTTTTTCAAGACACTTATTTATTATTTTTAAATATGATAGATTTAACGCCGGTAGTTCTAGTGTTAATAACATAGAAATAATATTATCGTCTCGTGTTCCACTGATATTTTTAATTTGATAATTTTTAAGAAACTTCAAAATTTCCTGCTCCATCAACCGCATCACGCATATCACTCGCTGTTGTAGGGCAAAGGATTAAAAAGATCGAAAAATAATTCTCGGCTAATCCTCCAACAGCTCGGTCTCCAAAGACGACGGAAATCAATTCTCAATTAAAGATAACTGAAATTCTCCCCATCAATTCGTTACAGTGACCGTTTCAAGGAAATTCTCACCTTGACTTTCATGCCTGACACGATTAATCTCGTTTTCCCGTCTCCTCTGGCACTCCAAGTTGATTCCGAAAGCTCTCTCGAGCTGGACGAACTTCGTTTTCAGCTGATGGAGATCTCCACGCAATTTCGAATTCTCAGTTTCCCTCCATCGCATTTGCTCCTCGAGACGCCTGCGATGGGTGTCCATCCTTTCTCTGCAATTACTTTAATTAACTCTACAACCCCGTGGTACCGAGTTTGATCATTAACTCGCGAAAGTGCGACCTATCGGGTTTAAAAGACGGGGACTTCCGTTACTTCTTTCTCATCGGAAGTGAAATGACGATCGAGGCGTTAAATCTACCTGCGAGGGTAAATCTTCTCTTCCCGCCACGTTCTTTCGTCCTGGAATGCTTCTTGCACTTTACAGTCAACGCGTTTCTCTTCTCTTTTCGCGAAGAAAAGTTCCTTCCTTTAAGTCGCCCTAGCGAAAACAAGTTTTCGCAGGAAAACTCGTGGAAAAGGGACGACGAAGCCGGATGCCGAGATGTTTGCAATTTTTAATCACTGGATATTCTTAAATCGCGTCGATTCCCCTCGTTGCTTTCGAGTCCACTCGATGCTCGGGGAAGTCGAGGGGGTGTCGTTATTTTTCGTCGATTTTGTGCGTTCGAGAGATATCGATTGATTGGAATCGATCCAGGGTGGTGGAGAGTGCTTGTTTGCGCGCTGGCGTTCAAATTCTTGATTGAATTTATTGAGCAATTTCCGTTTTAACTCTGTTTATCGGTGGCCGTTGCTTTTAGCATTTCAAGCATCCCAGTTTATCGGCACTCGGGCTGAAAGTTTCAAATGCGATACGCTTGAAAATGATAAAAAATAAAGCCTCATTTTTCGCGGCATTTAAGAGATAATGAAGTATTATAGTCTTTTGGAATAATCGTAGCTATTTATTATTTCAATAGAAATTCATGAAGCGAGATAAACGCAACTGACCGTACAGTCGTTAAATGAAGCTTCAAAGTCGCTTTTTTAAAAGTAAAAAGCTTTGGACAAAATTAAATTATCCCTCATACACTCCTCAAAAATAATCACACAGAAAATCCTCGAGAGAATATTTCACACACTTTTTCTTTACGCTTTAATTAACGATATTTCAGCGGTTCATAGGCCAGATCGATTAACTCCACTTATTGAATTTTTACAAAATTTAAATGTCACAACACGTGATTGAATCCTAACTTTATCGATTTAACCGATTCTGCAAATACGTGGCTTTAAAAAAGAGAAATTAAAACAAGCTGCAACATATTAATAAGAAGTCAAACATTATATAATATCTGGGAACGGAAATTGAATGAGATTTCAATCGGCGGTGGGTTAAAAACACTACGTGAAAGGAAAATTTGCAAATATATCAGCAATAAATACGTCACATTATCTCACCGTTCCATTAACACTAGATTGCCGGAGAGAGTCAATTTGACTCATTAGCATTTTATTGCTTTATATATATAGAAAAACTTAAATAATTTTTTGAAAACATATGTTGGTTTTTAATAAAATTATGAAATGTATGCAAATACTAATTCCTTCCCCTTCCCTCTCCTTAGTTCCAAAAATGCATATGTACTATTCCTATTTTGACGGATGTGAGTCAAATTGTCTCATTAAATATTGTTAAAGCTGGTCGTTTTACACACATGTAACTTTTTTATTGTGCATAATTGAAATTTTTGGTAAACAATCTGATGCGAGAGATTTCATGTTCAAACTTGTCAATTTTGTAGTTAGAAATCTGTTGCAAACTTGCACATTCAATATTGTGAAGTTATTACTTCACTTTTACTCTTCTATCTAACGTACAGAATAATGAAAATTTGTTGAATTGCCAAGTTCAAGTATCAATCAAAAGAAATAGAAGTAAGGGCGTGTGTGCTAAGCGGAATAAAAAAATCTGCGGAAAATGTACTTTAAAAACAAAATATATATGTAAAAAATGGTTTGAAAAAAGTTTCTTTAAAATAATTTTTTTTTTTTAAATTACAATTTTGATGTTTGAGTCAAATTGACTCATTTCAGGTAAAATAGGTATATAACCAACATCCGGCAATCTAGTGTTAAACGAACCACACGAAACATACAATCTCCACGTTTTTCCGAAATCACCAAAGCGCGTTTTATCTTCTTTTAAGGTTCTTGTTTCCGTGGACAGGAGATTCGGTGTACCGCAAATACACTCCCGCATTTTCCAGAGAAATTAATTTTACGGAACATCGATCTGTATTTTCCTCCGGTTCTCAATATCTCCTAACCCCGACAAATACCGTTCTTGCATAAATGGAGAAACAAGAAACCGCAAACGTTTGCCGGACCAGCGGCGAGTACAAACCGATGGCTCTTGATTTTCCAATCGAGTTGATATCGTGGCTTTACGTTCGGATATATGCACCAACAGACAAGCGGTTTCATCTCGAAGTTGGCTACGAGAACGCGAGTAATCGATGTGGTTAATCGATTAGAAAGGAGCACATGTAATCCTCGGCAGTCAATGTTTAACTTGTAAAAAGAACACGCCACGGAGAACTTCGAAATTTCGATATTTCGGAGCTGCCTGATCCCAGTGAAATATCAGAGCCATTGTTTCCCGTGGTGAAATAAATTTTCATTTAAAAATACATCGTTTCACGGGCATGTGAATTTTTGACATTCGGCTACAAATGATTCATTATTTATCGTTACATTTCGCTGAATTAAATTTTGATCAGAGCAGGCTTAATGTCATTTTATGCTCTACCGAAATTCTTTTTAACGATTTTTTTTTTAAGTTGCCATTTCGCCAAAGTCTTTTTCTTGTTAATTAATTATTAATGTAATGCAGTGGAGGAACTAAATGATACCTTTTAAAACGGGTCGTGCGCATTCATCGTCATCGTTCGTATTATTTTACTGATTAATATGTATCGATCTGGTATATCGTTGCTAAGGTTGCAACGAGCTTTAGCAGTGCAAAATTGACAGGGTAATATATAATATACTAAACTGATATCGGTGAAACTGTCAGTGTAACGTTATTCCTGCTGTTAACGGAGTACTAGCATGAAATTCTGATAATTTTACAGAAATTCTTGTTAGCAATATGTCCGGAAATTTGAGTATTCTCGTTGAAATTAAATGGCGAAACAATATGATAACGAATATTTGAGGAAGATTCATTTTGATGTATTTTAAAAATAGATAGTATCTCTTTGTAATCCATTGAACCGTCGATTTATGGTTGCTCTCGCATGCTTAATCGACGATCTGTCCAGACCAATGTGATTATAAAATGCATGAATAATGCATTTTGAAGTCAAATAATTTACTTCCACAGAAAAGGTAATTATATGCACTACCATTCAATGGGAATATGTCGAATTAAAATCGTATTAACAATTCTGTAGAAAACCCATTTCCAATAAAAGCTCCAAAGTAAAAATAACATTTTACCCCTAACACTTCCGATTTCTCAATTTATTTTAATCAAATTGATCAAATAACTCTCAACGGAGATATATCTGCTTTCATATTCCCCTTGCAATTTTCCCCACAAATCCAAATCTCCTGCCATCCGAGCAAACCTCTAATAACACTCGCTAATTCACGAATAACAATTGAAAACGTGTTTACACAAATTGGAACGTGTCTCTTAATTTTCCTCGAGTTACACGCGAATCCAGTAATCAAAGGTCTATTAAAGTACACACGACAGTGTCGCCTATGATTACCAGACCGTGTTACTATCCTAGCCGTGTTACAGGAAACAACATAATAATGACAGCTCCATATCCATCCCTTTTCCGGTAAAGATACTGCACGAAAGAAAAAAGAAAAGAATTGAATCCAAGCGTCTGGCGAGATGAAAAAAAATCCGAAGGATCGGCGCGTTCGCACGCGAATACTCATTATCATGATATCCCGCGCGAAAGAGACAAAGCACCGAGGAAAATGATCCTCTCTGTTTCGCGCTAATGACTCTTCCATTCTCATTTTTCTGCGTCGCGACGCTCGGCGTCGTTCTCCGCGTTGTCCGCGTTATGAAATATGCGGCCGCGTATCGCGCGCGAGTTACCGTCGAGGAGGAAAGAAAAAAGGACGAGAAGAAACGCGACACAATACCGGCTCACGGTTGCATTCTAATCCTTTTTTTCCCGATTTTTATGTTTTTCTCCAACCATCAGGTATTTCGGGATTGGTCTGTTGATTTCTCCGTTTATCTTCTTCCATTGCTAGTTTCACGTTCTGATAAGTAAGATCGGCTGTTTGTTGCGTCGTTGCCTCGCAGAATGGACCTCGATAAACGTGACGTCTGCTTTTAGAGCGATGGAAACGCTCGTATTTCAGAGACTTTTATGGAATTCGGTTGGTATGCTTCTGAGTGATAAATGTGGGATTAGTTTTTATGAATTGGCTTTACGATATCACTGTGTATACGTAGGAAGTATGTAGGATAAAGTACTGTAAAGTTGTGAGTCTACTATGAAGGAGATTAAACCCTGATATTTCGGTGATAACGGAACTTAACGATTTTATTTGATTATAAAGGCGGAAGAACTGTGAGAGACAGGAATTGGTTGCAGTGAGAAGATTTTTTCTTTGTTTTTCGATTTTAACACTGGAACTACCGGCGTTAAGTCTACCATATTTCCAAATATTAAATAAGTACTTTCAAAAAGGAGCAATCAAGAGGCGGAAAAGACAATCGATTCGGTGATTTATGTTTTTTAAGATGTACATAGAATATTTATTCTAAGACTCTTCTATAAACCTAGAGAATTTGTGGAAAAACTTGTGTATCAGTCATTTTTACTGGTTTGGTAGTTCTAGTGTTAATTGTGCGGTGATTTCGGCTGGGATGTACTGTTTTAAGTGGGTTACAAATCACCGATGGAAACTTTTAACTAAACCAGGAAAGGTGTAAATAAATTACTCTATCTTGTAAAGAACAGGGTGGAATAGAAAATATCGTGAAAAATATATATGACGAAGCTCAATTTCGAAATTCACCGACTTAAGTTCACCGTTTGCGACAGACGTGAGAAATTACATTTTCACGTTGAAGACGTTTTTTTGCACCGTCTGAGGGGATAGAAAATTTCATTTCACAGCTTTAACAATTTTTCAGTTATTCTGTAAACGTTGACAAATTTTCAAACCTGCATTCGGTGCAGATTTTCAGTTCCGGGAATGTCATCGCGTTTTAGCAAAAAACAACAATAGAAATTTTTAGCTTTGATAGAATTTCAACGAAATTCTCTACGATGAATTATTTTTATGCTTAAAAGAATAAATAATGGAACAAAAATCGTGCGGATTGATATTTTCACTCCATATCTTAATAGCATTCTCGTTATGGCTTCGTTAATTGCACCACTTGTCAGCGATTCGCAGAAATTTCTGCAAATCTCGCTTGATCGTCAATGGAGCGACAACGATAATTGGACAAATATTTATCCGCAAACCTATCGATTTTGCTCTCATAGCAGAAAACAAGTCGATTGTTAGTGTGCACTCTTTACATGCCATGAAAAGTTATATAATTATATGAGCTGTTCAGTACACAAATTGATTAACTCCACTTTTTGAATTTTTTTAAATTTAAGTCCCAAAGAACTTGATTGAATCCTAACTTTTTATGTTTAGAATAAATTTTCGTAAAAATAACGATTAACACCTTTAAATGGCGAAGTTTGTTTGGCCATCGAATAATAAATAAGTGAATTAAGAAATCAATCTAATTAATTCCAAGGCTATTCCACCTTATTCATTTTGTACTTCGTTGGAGGAAAGCTAAATGCGATTATATATTCTACAATACTTATTTGTATTTATATTTTGAAGGGAATTTTGAAAAGGAGTGTATACTATTTCATCACGTTTCTCCTCTTTAGATTTTATGGAGTTAATCGATTTGCGCACTGAACGGCTCATATGTTTCTCTAATAAAACGTGGTGCAGAGAGTCAGTAATCGCATGCTGCAAAATTCATCAAATAATACTTGTCAAAATGACAATTATTCCTGAAATAACTTCATTTATTAATTGAGAAAAATTCAAAGGGATAAACAATCATGCCTTTGAATATAATTTACAGAGTGCAATTATGGCTTGTAACGAGGTTAATGTACTAAGGACTATTATATAATAAAGATTAATTAATGTTCAGAGTAACATTTAATAAAATTTTCCTAAATTATTATGTAAAATATTACAACCTTGATATTTCGAACCCACCTAAAACAGAAGGTTCTAAGCGAAATGGCCATAGAAGTTAAAACCAAATTGTACAAAGTAAAAGGAGGCTTCTGAACTTCAACTCCACATTCTACTTTCCCTTAACCCTTTTGTTCCAAGTGGTTTTACCATAAAACCATATTTTAAAGAATTTGTTACGTTACAATAGTGATCCTGTGAAACGCGGACAAAGACGTTTGTCTTATGTCCCACTGATCAACTGATGGAAGCAGCACATTGTTTTTTCTATTTTACAAAAAATATGTAGCAATGGCTGCATTAACGTTGATTTTATAGTGTTATAACTAACTTCTTGTTGAAAACATTTCATTTGGGTCTTAAAGTGTTACCGCGTTCGCGGACGTGAATGCTATAACATCCATTTTCATCGTGATGTAGAATGACATGAATGTTATAGCATTTATGCAATGCCAAATGATAAAGCCAATCATAACTCATTTAATTCTATATAACCTTAATTTATTGTAAATATTATGCAGCTTAAAATGATGGCCAAGTGATTCACTGAGTATTTCCATCCTCTTTTATTTTTTCTCTGTCTAGTTAGAAGTGTAAGTTAGAAGTGTTAATACTTGACTGACTATTTTTGCAGCTCACTGAAATTTTTACTGTCCCCGAACGTGCTAAGCTAAAAGAGGATTCCACAAACTCAGAAGTATTTTATGTCCATCACAATACAGTATACGTCATAATGTGAAACGAAATCAGATTGAAAAAGAGCCGACGAAAATAGCAGCTGCAAGAAGGAAACGAAATTCAACGATTGAATTTTTCCCGCCCTCAAACGTCATCCGGGTTACTCGAAACACCAGCAAATTTTCATCTCGAATGGCACGGCTTTTCAAGCTTTTAAAAGACACGACGAGAATTTCCGGAAATTCCGTCGATGCCGTTCGCGAAGGAGAGAAAGAAGATCAACCGACGCATTTGAATAATGCTTTTGTGCTGGCGCCAGTAAGCAGGACTCAAAGGGGAAACTATTTCGTTACGACATTGCCAGCGGATTCTTCCAAGTCTCTTTACTTCGCCTCAATTTGATAGTGCATTCTTTGACGCAGAGAAAGTGACTTGCACAATTAGCGAATTTACTTGTCGACGTTTAGCTTGAGCCTTTGACTTTGATTTACCCCTTCGATCCACGAAGAGTACATCAGTTTTCGATAATAAATTTATACTGCAGAGAATCCAGCTAATTTCATTTATTTGCTCGCAAGAATTAACCACTTTCCGTACAATAAAGAGTGACAGTCGTGACGCGATAAATGGAATAGGATATTTTGAAGTTTTCCAAAAACTATTAAATTAAAAGTATCAATTGGTCAAGACACGATTAAATTATTTCTACGCTATTAATATTGCGTTAAGTTTTGCGCTATATCAGAAATCAAGGATACATTGTAATTTCAGCAATTAATACTGAGTTACTGTGCGTTCAGTCAGGAAAGTAATCATACGGCAAAGGGTTAACCCTTTTTTAAGGCAGAGTTTGATCGAATAGCGTTGCAGCTACGAAGACAAGGAGAGAATAACATTTTTGATACTTTCTACAGTGATAATTCGATGGAAATGAATACTTCAAAGTTCTATGGTGTCTCTCTTGAAAATTATTTCTGTTATTTTCTGTATCGTAACCTTGATGGTTCGAAAACCACCTAAAGCAGCAAATCCTAGGCGAAATGATCACAGCAGTTAAAACCGAAAAGGTTGAAAAGAAAAGAGGAAAAAAATACTCCAAAATTTAATTGCAGAGAATAAATAAGTTTCCAGTGTCACGATCGTTTTTACGACTTTCTGAATTGTAATAGAGGCACGCTAAAATAAATTGTGTCCCAGTAGCGACAGGTTAGTTTGCATCCCTATTAAAATGACCACAAATATTTCCTTCATTTTATCGTCGTGAAACGACTGCATCCGACATATTAATACGGCTGCGGGCAAATAAATTTCACGAAGTAAAATTCAAGAGTCTTGTTTACCCGGTAACCTCGCTGCTCGATCCTTTTATACCTCGGTTCGTTTAAATCGCTCCGTTGATTGGTTCGTCGAAGCATTACCCTTTGAAAAAAAGTAACGTACTCGTACCCGTCAGTTCGTTTCGGTCTTTCGGCATTATTTCGAACAAGAGAAAACTGCCGTTTCCGTTTCACCTCTTTTCCCCATTTCCATCGACGCGAACGTCCATAGATCGAAAGGCTATATTGGTTCACAGATATATTGCATTGGTCACCGTTCTTCTGGAATATAACGATTCACGTCCTACCGCGAACTATTACTCCGCTTAATCGACGAGAAACAAATCGAGGATACCGTCTCTCGATTCATTGCCGTATTTCGATTTTTTCCCCGGCGAAACGAGAGAAACGTCACATTTCTCAATAACTCTCGGCGACCGTTAATTACACTTCCCGATTCTACAATTTCATCTTCCATCTGGATAGCGAGTGCAGAGATTTTACATTCTTCCCGGTTTCAATCTCGTCTCTCTTTTTTTTAATCCAACACGAACGGAACACCCCGAAATATTTTAGCTAATTCGTCGTCGTGCAATCAGTCTCGGTGCTTATTAAAATTAAAATTTCCCCGAGACTGACACCGTCTGCCTCTTCCAGAGCTCGAGAATGTTCCTTGGCGCGAGACTAAAGCGATTGCTCTTAACGGATCGTTACATCAAATGTTAACGTTGAGTAACGTAGGTACAGGAAGGTGAATAGTCCTTCCTTTTCGAGTACGGTTGTACCACTTAACCGTGTGCAGATCAATAGGTGCCTCCTACCAATCAGATGACAGGACGATTGTTGTAGGGCGTTTAATGAAAATTACAGGTACAAGGCGTTAAATGTTGCGGCCGGTATTAACGAGCGACAGGGATCAATTATCGTAGACGAGATAACGTTATCGTTTCCCCCAGAAGCTTCTTCGACGGGGTCGCACCTCGTAATCGCCTTTTACTCGTCAGCCTGCCTATTATTATTACGCACCGGTGTGCGTATTTTATGCGAGCCTACTAATGAGTTATTTTGTCGTCGATGCTTGCGGATTTAATACGCCGGTAATGATTATTGAGGGAAGTTGTTGCATTATTGCCACTGTTTGTCTGTCTCCTCGTTATATTTTCTGAACTTTTGAAGTTTCTTAACTTGTAGTTTTTTTTATGTAGAATTTGTCCCGTTAGTTTCGGGTCTTTAACACTAGAACTACCAAGGCAGTCAGAATGACTGGTGCCGCATTTTTTCTAGTTCTCCAAATTTATAGTGGTGCTACGTTTAAAGTAGATATTCTATGTTCATTATATAAAACATAAATTACTGAATTAATCCTCCTTTCCACCTTGAGATTTCTCTTTTTCTAAAGTGTT
The DNA here is from genome assembly GCA_963989415.1 of Cerceris ruficornis. Lineage (NCBI taxonomy): Eukaryota > Metazoa > Arthropoda > Insecta > Hymenoptera > Crabronidae > Cerceris > Cerceris ruficornis. The sequence goes on along the minus strand of OZ022518.1, from coordinate 10,426,104 downwards.
TATTTCATATATTCAAATTTGATAGATTTCCCGCCGGTAGTTCTAGTGTTAACGAATTTGTATATTGTGGTTGATTACACTGTCCTATACTATTTTTGTTTTCCAATAGCCACCGAGTGTTTATAGATCCCAGTGCGCCTGCGCTCTAACCGCTGGGCTGCACCCTCGTGAATTGAGGGCGCTGACAGCCACGCGCACTTTTCGTTATTTATCGTTTTCCCTCAAGACAATCGCAAGACAATTGCAATCGCGTCTTCAGAAAAACGGATCCTTCCAAAGACGGTCCCACACTATCTTCTTTCTGCCACCGTGTTAGTAAAGGGGTTGAGAATGCCACCTCAATGGGGTCCATGGACGTTCAGAACCCGTGAAACTATTATGCGTAGCTACGGCACTGACGTGTCCGGTTCAACGAGCGATGGCGTCGTAGCGGGAAAACGGTTGACACACGTTGTTGACGGATATTTTCCTAAATTGTGCCAAAACGAAAACAGCTGTGATATTTTTCGCCAATAGTTTTTTCTTCAGAAATGTCCGCAGAATCCAATGATGTTAGTAAATTTATGCTAGCAATAGTGCTCTACGTGAAAGTGCAAAGTTAATGCGTGGAAAATTCGCGCATCCGCTCGTTTTTAAACTTTGACAGTTATTTACTACCATTAAAAAGTATGAAATATAATAACTGCTCACACCTTATAATCAGAAAACACTCCTCTATTTTTTGAGACTAAGAAGAACTTTGTACCGTTTTTAGTTTTCACGTAATACTAGCTTCTTTGTCGAAATCCACCGTTTTTACAAAAACTGATGCTTTTCGAAAACAGAGGGTGGTAGAGAAATTTCGTGGACGGATTCGTGTTCAGGACGACAATTCCTATAAGAATCATCCAGTGGCTATTGGAAAACAGAAAAAAGTTTTAAATTTGTTGGGCAGTGTTATATGCACGTTGGTGATTACTTAAAATTACGTGGTTATCGTAGGAGCTATTTAACACTAGCGACACCACGTTAAATTTATATTAAATAAGTATTTTAGAAAAAGAGAAATTGTGAGGTGTATGGCTCTTTTATATGCTTGGAAATTTTTTGTAAACAATTGAAAACCAGTCATTTCGACTGGCTTGGCAATTCTAGCATTAATTAAAACTTTAAAAAATTCGAGAAAAAAGTTTGAAAAGTCCAGTCAATTCATTGCACGCATTTTTCGTTATGCATTTTCTCAAAGTCATCTTACAATTTGAAGATTTAACATTTACGATCGCTAAATGACTAGATAAACCGTGAAAATTCAAAATGTCAATCCTCGTCCAAAGTTTCGTTGTAACGTAAGAACGGCCACTGGCTAGCAAATTTTCATTTTACGATGCTGCAAATTAGGACAATTAATTCAGCCATCCTCGAGCCTCTACCCCCAATTCACTCTCTTACTTTGCCCTCGATCGAGCACTCGGTCTTTAATATCGAGCGGCCATAATTTCATTTCGCCGAGTGTCGCTTCGTCTTCGAAGAGCGAAGACCTCGCCGCAGATATTTCATCGGTGCAATTTGCCAACGTGAGATTATTAGCAACCCGGAAGAACAGGAGCCCTTCGAAATTACGAGGTCGTACGGGATATCTGACGGTGGTTCGTTTGTCTTTCGTTATACTGGATATTTTAGTTACTGGATCGTTCGTCCAGAAAGTTGGAATAAGATTCAGTGATCGTTAGCTGTTGGATTAGTCGAACTATGGTGTGCATAAGCGAGAAGAAACTATCTGCACAGTGTGTTTACATTTTTAATACTTAGAGAATTATTTAATTCTCGATCAGCTTTTATATCAAGGCCTTGCATTGCGATATATTCTGTGACTATGCGTTTTTGTAAGTTGGTGGTTTTTGGAGAATCACAATGTTTTCTACAAACTTATGACACAGAGGATTCGTAAACTCTTCAGTAAAACTTCATTTCTCTTCAGAGCTCTCGAAGATGAGGGGCTACGCCCTTTCCTCTCGAATTTCAGGATCCTTAACATATTGAATGCCACCGGTATTTTGCTGGTTTCATCATTTATAGTGAAGTGAAACTTTTTCTATTAAAATGACACGTTTACGAAGCAGAAACCTTAAAAATAAAAATAGGTATGTAGTTAGCAAGACTTTCCTTTTTAATGCCGATATTTAAATATTGAATGGCGTTCAACGTGTTAACCCCTCGCAATATAATAATAGCGGGTGACACTCGTAATGAGGTAAATGGGATAGGAAATTTGCAAGTTTTGCGAAACCTATAGAATTGAAGATATTGATGAGACGCGACGCGATAATATTATTCCTGCAAGATTAATATTGCGTTAAATTATACGGTATATCAAGAATCACTGATCAATTTTTATTTTGGCAATTAAAGTCTGAATTATTGCGAAGCCAGTCACAAAAGAAATCGTAGGGCATGGGGTTAAGAAACGTTCGAGCACAGGGCCGAACCACTCTGACGCACGTGAAAGAGAAAAGAAGTACTTATTTGTGCCACCATGGAAAATCATAAAATAGAGTTTTTCAAGTTAACATAGTCAAGTTACAACTGCAAAACCGTAACAAAGCAGACACTTTAACCCTATCTATAGACATAAATTTTATTTAAACATTATTCTTCAACCCTTTAAACACTGAATATTATTTCTTCAGAAAATGACTAATTTTTAGCAGTGTATATTTTGTGACACAGGAAATGGAATAAAAATATGACTGAGAATGAAATATATTTTTTTTTATTTCAGGAGTTTTCAGAATTTCAGCTGGGATGGCATAGCTCCCAGTAGTATGTTACTGCTCGGATATTTTTATCCTAGCAGTAAATATTGTCATATAAACAAAATAATATATGGAAATAAATCGTACAATAATAACATGAAAATTATATGATAATATTTGGGCTATAAAATATCCCAGTATTGTTGTAAGGGTTAACTCGCAGCTAGCACTGTGGGACTAATACCATCTTAATACCGATATGGCTAATTCCACCAGTGCAAGGTAAAGGCTTACTTAATTTTCGATATAAACAGAAACAAGTTAAATTAAACTGAATTAACGGCATTAACTTTTATCTTGCACTATGCAGATAATATTTACATAATTGATTCGCACAGCGCCAGCTAATAATTAATCGTAGACTTTTAATAACGTTAAAAGTTTAGATGCAACAAGCTATGCGCTAAAGTACGAAAACTAAGCGTCAAATAATTAAAACAACTCTGCATTTGGGCGCGAAAATTATAATGGCTGACCGTAGCCTCTGTTGATATGCAAGTAGCACTCAACGTGGGATGAGTACAACCACCATTGGTGCCGAAAGGGTTAACGGGATCACAAGTTGTAATCGCGTGCTCGAGTCTTGCGGAACACGTGAAATTTTCGAGGGCGGCGTTTGTGTATCTAGGGCTGTGCAGCTTATGAAGTCACGTCGAGACTTTCGCAGGAGAAAATATACCGGGTGTTCAAAGAAAAAACATTCAATACTTATATTGTATATAGTAACGGTCGGCAAACTCATTAGTCAAAAGAGTCAAAAATCAGAAGCAGGACGGTTAACATTTTTTTGAGAGCCAAATTTCTTTTCAAGAACCTGTCAAGAACCATGTTTTTCTGACTCGGCTTAATCTAGCTACTAAACATTAAATACAACCAGATATAATAATATCATTATTTATTGAATTTTTTTTGTAGCCGACTGGACGAGCCGCGCTCAGGCCGCTAAAGAGCCGCATGCGGCTCGCGAGCCGCAATTTCCCGACCACTGGTATCTGCGATATACTGTATTGAGTAAAAAAGCTTTATTAAACATAGCTCGAAAGGTATTATAAATTAAAAATTAAATTATAAATTATAAATTAAACTCAACGTACTCTTTCGATCTATTGGATAGAGAAGAGATCGCTAGTGAGAACCTTGTTCTCATTTTTATTTAGTAAATAGTTGTAATTTTTAGAATTAGTGAGCGTGGATGGATGGTATACAGGGTGTTCAAAAAAGAAATTCAATATTCATATGGTATATAGGATTCACTGTACTGAGTAAAAAAGCTTTAGTAAACATAGGTCGAAAGGTCAACCGTTTCTGAGATATAAACATTTTTGTTTCTTATTATCATAATTGACTTACTACTGAAGTTGGTGAAGTTTTTGAAACAGCATGTGAGAGGGAACCCTTCGATTGGGAAATTTTTCTGCGTAAGACGTCGTGCAGCTAAAGCACTTCCATTAGCACGGCCATACATAAAATGCATATCTGCCGTTTCTTCATTCGAATAATACGCTGACATTTTCACGATGCTTTGTAACTGTGCAATATCTACAATCGCCGATCCACAACTGACTGATTCTCAAGGAAATCTACTGTCGGCACTTGAATTAGAACATTCAGAACGCGGTTTATAAACACTAAAGTAAACATCGCATGCGATGGAAGCAAGTAAGTCAATCATGATACTAGCAAACAAAAATGTTAATATCTCAGAAACGGTTGACCTTTCGACCTATGTTTACAAAAGTTTTTTACTCATTACAGTGTATCCTATATACCATATAAATATTGAATTTTTTTTAACACCCTGTATAGCACAGACCCTTGCATCTTCGACTTTGACCTCTAAACCTTTCGTCTTATTTTCCGCAAGTTTGCAAACTCAGAAGCAATTACCACTAAGAATTGGAACGATGGTTGGAGAGTTTTAGAAAAATTGGTTATAGTTTTTTGTAAGTCAGTAAAATGGAGGAGTTTTTTAAGTTTGCTTAGCAATTCAGGAGAAGAGGTTCGACATTTATTTTATGTGCTACAAGTACAAATTCGTTTGTCAAGTTTCTTCCAAGTTTATAAACTTAGAAACAATTAATAACGAGAATTGGAAAGATGATTGGAGAGTTTTTGAAAAATTAGTTTAGTTTCTCGTAAGCCAATTAAATCAAGGGATATGGAGATCGGATGAAGTGGAGAATTTGATCGAAAAAGAAATTCATCAAGTTTGGCTAACAATTCAGAAGACTTTTGTTTCGGTATTCACCTTTTGTGAATGCAAGTACCAATTTAGTTTGCTCCAAGTATCGTGCTTTTATTCCGAAGCATCGAATCGTTTCTCTTTGTCATTTAATTTCATAGCGATGAACTTTGTATATTTCTTCTCATTGTTAAAAGGCTATTGTCTTTTTACACGTAAGTACCAACGAAACGCAAACTTTCAATCGTCATTCGAGAGCGTTAATTCGTTTTGTCGGACGTCACGGTAAAAGAAGTTGTACAACAATAATTCCACTTCTTTTCACTAGGAGAAGGTCGATCTCACGGGCGTTAGTTTTAATGTAATTTTCAAAGTTAAGAGTTTTCAAATTACTCTCGACGCTGAGCACGGAACTTTCGCTGCTCTCAAATTAAGAATTATAATTCTCCTCGGTCTATATTTTTAATATTCCAGTTTCGTTCTTCCCGCGGAATATTCAGGAGAGTGTGTTTCTGGTAAATATATGTATTCTGCGCTTGTCATCCATATTTTCGCTGCTGCTCTACGAGTTTTCCAGCAAGTAATAAATGCTTCTCTGAATTGTCGCTTCTTTTATCTCGTGAGTGTGCTCGGTTCGCCATATAATTTTCCAAATTGTCAAAATATCCCGGACGAAGATACACAAGCGCCATTAGAGGTCTCTTTTAACCCTTTGCTGTCCGAATTACTTTGTCAAGTTTGTAGCGAGCTAAGTGAAATTAATTGCACAACATTTTCTGTCGTTGGTGATTCATTTTTTGTAATTCGAAAAATAACTATAGGTACTGACGAACATTTATGTGATATTATAAAATCATTATGAATTTGAAAAGTCGATATTAACACTTATCGGTAGCTAGCTTTTCATACGTGATTCTCACTAGGTTGTAGCTCGTTTCGGTAAATATGCAAAAAATCTTCATTATTGTAAGAACAACATTTTCATTAGAAATTATTTATTTTTTGAAGGAGTATTACAAATGTATGAGCTTCAAATAATTCATCATCGATAAATCATCATCGTCACTGTCCATTTCAATCCGATCATTATCTCAATCACCAACATTTTCTCCCTCCATATCATTTTCTTCTTCATTTCAATTTTGTACAGGTATAACAATTTTTCTTTTCTTAGAATGTAATAAGTAGTCACTGCTAGCGTCATTACTAGAATCAAAATCACTTTCAGAATTCTTTTCAAAGAATTCACTGCCACTATCACTATCCAAAACTCATTAAATTTTCTTTGTTCATTTTTTGGCGCTAAAATATTAAAATCTGATTAAAAAAGGCGCTGTTATATCACTGAACCTGTTAATCACTTCGTTGGCAATGTTCAATTGATAAGGCAATTGTCCACACATTCTACAGACAGCGAGTTTAGACTCGATTCATTTTTTCATCTCACACGTGCCATACGACCGCAACGACAAAGTACTGTTGTCACGTCAGACGTGATCTACGACCGTTAACACGTTGCCGCAAATGACGGCTATATCCGTCGTGCACATTTTAATTAATAAAAAAAAGAACAGCGTTAGTACGAAGTGTACTAACGCATACACTTATTAATTATTGAGTAATACATCGAAAAAAAGGTATAGCATGCCAGACAGCATATTAATTGTTCTTTTATGCGTTTTCTCATGCTTTACCGCTTCGGACAAAAGAATATGTGTTTCTGAGCACGATCGTCAAATTAAAAGTGTGCGGCAACGTGTTAAGGGTTAATTCGTTAGAAAATCAAATGAAATGAAAAGCTATGTCGAGTATAGCTCGACATAGGACTGCAAAAGGTTAAAGTGGCGAAAGCATCACCGTCGACCATTTTCGCAGCAAACCCCAACCAAAGCCTCCCTTACTGTGGCGAAAACACTGTCGTCGAACTTTCCTCGCATAAACCACACGCGATTAAAACTTCTATTCTCTAAATGTCGTATTCGCGTTCGATCTTCGATCGTTGTGCTCGCAGACCTTCGATTTTGTACTTTGTCGAGGAATTTCCTCCTCTTCTGTGGACGAACTTCGACGACTTCTGTTTCTCTTTCGAGTATTCTGTTGTTTCGTTCGGATACCGAGGAACGTATTTATCTTAAGCGAACGGAAAAAGAGAGAAGTAATGGTGTCTCGTAGAAAGTTGAACGACGGGTTCAATAAAAACGAGAGTGTTAGAGGACGGAATGATAATACAAATCAGATCCGTGGCGGGAAGTTACGTTTGTTTGTAATTTCGTTTGCATCTGATGAGAAAGCTCTAAATTAGTCGAAGAATCTTTATTTGAAGTTAGAAATGATTGTGCTATTCAATCTTTAATTAAGTGTCTTACAGTCTATTTATTTTTTAGTATAATAATATTATTCTTGATTGAAATATTGTAAATTTCTCATAAATTATCAAACGTTATTTCTGTAACATCTCTATCCGACGACTGGAAGAAAACTGAACAAACAACTATATAATTTTTATGATTTTTCGAAAGCAGATAGAACTTCATTTAATATTCTATTTACAATTGGAATGAGAGCATCAATTTATGAGGGAACAATTTATCGAAGCTATCATATCGATCTTTCTGTTTATCCATGTACTTTTAGTGTTTAATGCACCGCAATATTAATGTCCTCGCTAAACGATAAAGTTTGTCACATAATTCAACCATGGCGAAAATCGCTCCGGATTAATTGGTCCGTTACTCCGAAACAATGGTTCCCTGCAACTGCAAATACAGTATGCTTCGGAAGATCGATCGCAGTGAAACTGTAATTTGTAAGATGTTTAGATATGACCTGAACATCTGTAACGCCAAGTTTTAACTTATCCATGTCAGTTGTATTAGATCAAAGTGAATAAACAACCCGGTCAATCTGTCGCGACGACCACGGTTGTTGCTTAAAGTTCCTTCTGCAATTTGTATTGTGATGCGATGCCATAATAATTGTCACAAAGCTCTACTGCTACTATTTAAATTGGAATGTAAATTACGAGAACAACAATATTCCTAAGAATTTGCTAAAATTGTTTAGCTTTAACTAACATTTGCACAGACGAATTTATAAGAACCCTTTGTTCCTTATCTTCCACCAACTTTTATCGCCACATCAGCAAGGTCTGATCACAGACAAGAAAAGACAATAGAAACAGCACGAGAACATTTTCTGTCTCTTCTCTGAATTTGTCGAATTTCGAGAAACTCCAGCAACAAATACGGTCATCTACCGTATAATCATCGGCTTCAGACCTTAACACATTGTTGACCGGCAATTTTCCGTAGAAGTTTTTTTCCGTAATTGAGTATGAAATTGAAAGAGTCGAAATAAACTTCAGTATACTTTATTTATACGCAATGAATTTAAATGAAACTTTGTATATATCTGCTATATGTTATAGTTTATACATATTATATATTTTAGTAATTCCTTGCTGTGATAAAATTGAAATAGTTAATGGCAGTGCGAACACGAGTTATCTCGTGACCGGTCAACAACGTTTGGGCATGAAAACACGAGTTAACTCGTGAGCGGTCAGCAATGTGTTAATTAGAAAATGAATTTTACGCCATTGTACTATCGAACAGAATTTTGAAAATGAACCTGTACAATCTGAGCGACATTGTTTAATTCCAGATTAATACCAATTTTATTCCACCTTCCACGGATATCAGTTCACCCCGATTACTTGCACTCCACGTATTTCTATGCAACTCGACGCATAATTTATTACAAACATACGATATCCGAGAAATCTTGCACTTGCCGCATCTGCACATCCACCTGGTATCCAAAACGGACACGAAGATACGGCTGTCCATTTGGCGAGATATTCGCGAGCTTTTCCTGAGATATCAGCTTTACCCAACGCCTCGTAAGTATTACCATATCGTAGGTATGCTTCACCGAGATATTCGCGTCTTCTCCCTTTTCATACTTTCCCGCCCACGTGCTTTGGAATGGTCTCGAATCGGAAAGTAGCGGAAAACTTACGACCGTGTGATTTTCAGGGGATGATGGCGAAGGGAGCAACCCTTTCGTGCTTTCTAACTCCACAACATCAAACTTTAACGAAGTCCTTGCTGTCCGGTCACGTGCGATTTACGACCTGTCTGGTAGGAAGTAGTATCGGGGCAGGTTGTGTTCTTCTGTTTACTTCTCTTTCGAATTTTTTCAACTTTAACTACTGTGGTCATTTCATCTGGGACCTACTGTTTTAGGTGGGTTCCGACCCACCGAGGTTGATATATTAATTAATAATTTAGAAACGATACCCCAGAGGTGACCAGGGCTTTGAATTTGGACCCAATGATTGAGAGTCCAACCGAGTCTTTACTTTCTTATTCACCGTAGCTTCCTTTTGTGTTTTTCTGATTTTAATTACTACGGTCATTTCGCCTGCGATCCATTGTTTTAAGTGGGTTCTGAACCACCAAGGCTACGATTTATTAATTAATAACTTAGACACGATTTCCCGGAGGTAACCAGAGATTTGAATTCGGACCCAATGACTGAAAGCCCAACCGAGTTTTTACTTTCTTATTCACCGTGGCTTCCTTTTGTGTTTTTCAGATTTAAATTACTACGGCCATTTCGCCTGCGCTCTATTGTTTTAAGTGGGTTCCAAACCATCAAGGCTGCGATATATTAATTAATAACTTAGACACAATTCGCCAGAGGTGACTAGGGATTTGAATTCGGATCCAATGACTGAGAGTCTAACCGAGTCTTTACCTTCTTATTCACTATAACTCCCTTTTGTATGTTTCCGGTTTTAATTACTACGGTCATTTCGCCTGCGATCTATTGTTTTAAGTGGGTTCCAAACCAGCGAGTCTAGGATATATTAATTAATAATTTAGGAAGAATTTCCCAGAGGTAACGTAGGTGAATTTGTACTCGTGCACAGTGATAACGATCTCCTTCCTCACCGTAGCCTCCTTATTTTGTGTTCTTCTGTTACCTCAATTATCTTCATTGGAATGTTTAATTGCAAAAATACACACTTTTTTGCAGTTTGTCAGACGTTTTTATGATGGTTTCTTCTATGTGGTATGATGGTAGCTATAATATCACCGCGAGGAAAACTACGCGGAGGTTGTACGAAGTCGTTGGTACTTGTGGCATGTCGGCGAACAGGTGACTTTTCTAGTTGTGCTTTTCCAGAGTTATGAAATGGAATTTCGTAAATTTGAAAAGAAGTATCTATCGCCCGTTGCTTTGCGTTTTCGTAGAATTCTGATGGAGTTACGTGACTTGGGAGATAAGCTTCAAGACTTCCTTGAAAAGTTTTCTTTACTTTGAAACACGTCGTGGTGCAATTTTTCGCAGGACTTTAAATTATTTTGGAATCTATTATCAATTAAGATTACATTTTTAAATTGAATATCTTGAAAGTCAAAGAAAATTGAAAATCTTTCCTTTCTTGGAATCATGCAACTATAATTTCTCTTAGGAATTTCCGATTATTCTTGCGCTCTCTATTTATTGCTAAATAACAGTAAATTTTTAAGATTCCCTTAAAAATCTTCCACACTTTCGAATCTTCAGGTTGCTTTCTGGAGAAATTCTTAATAATCTTTAGACTAAAAATGCATTATTAAATATTAACAGTATCTTTCCGCCGGTAACGTTGTGCGTTTTGTTGAATGTTTTAAAGGCTCGTGGTACTTTTAAGGCCAGAATACCACGGAGTTTCAATTCCGACGACTGTTTTATTTCAGTTTGCATTTTAACGAGATATTCCTGCGGTAGATGCTCGCATTATGAGGTACTCTCTTAAATGAAGTAATCGTTCCGGTCGTTGCGCCAAAGACGAAGATTATGCTGAATCTGGGATTGTATTACAATTTCTAAAGCACTTCTTCTTATAATGCAAATATTCTCCGGATCGTATTAATAGTATGGATTATTTTGAAATTAAATCACCAGCCACTTTCGTGGTTTATACGCACCGTGCACGAGCTATTACGTAATTTCTTCCTTTCGTCGCGTACAATAATTCCTTAATCCGTTTACCTTTAATTACCAAGCCTCGAAGTGAGCCATTAAGACGAATTTCGAGCACGTTATGCGAGACAAAATATATCGATGAGTTTTCCTTTTTATTTTTTAATTACTAGACGGCACATTCTACGAACTTTTGAACTTTCAATGCGTGCCGTGAATTTCAATGATCCAATCGCTTTTGAGTATCGCGGAATTTTTTTTAAATTTTGCGAATTCTTAATTCTCAGGTTTTGCGCAATTAAAGGACCATTGAATTTTCATTGAACAATGCAAACACTCCGGATATTATTCGCAATGCAAACTTCCGCGAAATTTCATTTTGCCGTTCGCACGATCCCTTTCTTTGAGCGATAAAACCTTTCGCGATAGCAGCTTTACATAAGATCGGCGATACGAATACTCGATTTATTAAATCGTATCAAGGATTTCCAAGGATTACTCAGTTTGCAATTTAACGCTTTCGCGTTCTTTTATGTCGGATTGCCAGTTGCTTAGAATTCTCTGAAAAGACTGGTGAAGTCTTGAAGACAAAGGGATGTCGATACTACAGATATTGTAAATTGCATCGATAAAAATGGGAATTTCTCCAATTCTTTGATCATTTGAGTTCAAACAACGCAAAAATAAAGGAGGAAAAATACGCTCCCTTTCTCAATTTTACTTTTCCAAATTGAAGATTAATATTTTATATCCATAAAATGTCAGTGAAACTAATTAATACAGAAAACGAAGCAAAGTGTAAAAAAGCGATCATCACATTTATCATGTACTGTTAAATATTGAAAGACCGGTCAAATATTGAAATAAAAGAGGAGCCCGTAATGTTGTAGCGTGGAATTTTCCGCTCGTATTTTAACGATCGCTACCGTTAATTGGATAATTAAACAGAATACAAAATACGTATTCTCTACATATTTATTTCCAATTTAAATTCTATTTTCCATAAGTAAAGTCATTAACACTAGATCTACCAAGACAGTCAAACTAATTGGTTCTCAATTCCTTTGAAAAATTCCCAGAATTCCTAAAGCTCCAACTACTTCATTTTTCTAAGCCAATTTTGCTGAATGAGAGCAACTCAATCGCTCAATAATTTTTTCCCCTGTATTCCTTTCTATATTTTTATTAATTATCTCTAAATACAGTGTATAAATCGTCGGTAGTTTCGGTGTTAAAAATCGACCGATATAAGTCCTCGTACTTTCTTCCACAAAAATACGAGAGGATTACGAAACACGATCACGTTTACAACAACCAGCCTGTTTACCGAGCGATAAATGGCTGCGACACGGAATAAAATATATGCCGTTTCGCCGAATCGACTAAATGGAATCGACTGCATATTTCAATTGGCCTAACAGCTTCGATGGAACTCTTTGCGTCACATTCGAAGCATACCTCTGACGAATCGTGTTATTCCGAAATCTGACAGAACACCATTCCCATTGTAACCTGTCAGAAGCAAAAGACACTTTCGACGTTTTCTTCGCGATAAGAAAATTGCACGGGGCGGCAAAAATGACCCCGCGTTTATATCAGTCTCTTGCAGGACGCGTCAGATAGGAAGCGAGATGGCAGACCCCGTCGTTTCGTTCTTTTACATCGTAATGCCAGATCGATCCGTTTCTCATACGAATTTCTTCGACGTCCAATGAAATTTTTCATACATTTTTATCACCATGACGACGCAGTTTGGAATTCGTTCCATGTCTGTTTTCAATTTTTCATTAGCTGATTGAAGTTTAATAAAATTCTCCGCCGGTACGTTCATCTGCGGACGATAATAATTGGAGAAAATGGAGAACGTTTCCATGAAAAGCGCAATAAAAGGATCGGATTTGATTTGAATTCGACGGCAAATTCTCGGGGAACAATGAGAAGCTTCTGGTTTTACACGAAGACAGAAAATACGTCGTTCGAGACTTCGAACAAATTCGTGCATCGTGTAGAATAATTTTGCCAATTATTTCCAGACGGCAAGAAGGTTAAAATGTCGGAGATGAGAGGTATTTTCGGTGACGACAATCGTAACGAGGAAAAGATGGAGTTGATGGGGTAAGTTAGGGGAGACCGTCGGAGGGTGGACGCGCCCCGAGTCATTCCCTTTGACGACGTCGGATTTCGTCACGAAATGGGAATGAAAGTTGCACGAAGAATCTTACGATGGGAACTTGACCTTGACAGATGCAACAGGTAACATTTTAGAGAAACCGCGAAACTTCTGAACGATCGTCAGAATGTCAGGGGATGGACGGAGGAGGCGAAGGAGGAGGGCTAGGGGTGAAAGCCGAAGGAGAGATTTATTCGACCGAGTTTCGGCGTGACGTCAGTGACTACTGGAAGCTACATAAACTTAGAAAATTTGAGAATGCTTACTAAGTCTTTTTCGAAATTTTGTTAAAATTACGACAGTGATTTTTGTTCCGATGGGAGCAGAACTGGGATTGCGAACGGTATGGCGCAAGGCAGGGGTGAGCAACTTTTAAACGATCAATTATTTTTTAACACTTTATGTACCGCTCATTCTTCTGAACATTATGCACGAGTGCATGTACATACTTGCAAAGCTCTATAACATTAAAATTAAAATGTGAAGAAGTACTCATTATGTCGTTTTAATTTCAGTTGTTCCGAGGCAGCGTAACTTTATTTTATTATCATCTGTAATAATAGATTAACACGTTGAATGCCACCGGTATTTCGCTTGTTTCATCATTTCTTCTGAACTGAAATTTTTTCTATTAAAATCACATCTTTACAAAGCAGAAACTTCAAAAACACAGATAGATAGATATTCAGCAGAACTTTATCTTTTTAACGCCAATATTTAAACAATGAATATATTACAAAATTCGTGAACATTGCAATTTGAAATTCATATGAAATTTCATTGAATTCAATATCGCCGGTCACCAATGACCCCCATGGCAGTCAACGTGTTAATAGACTGTCGGCCAATTAGTATTGATAAACAGAAAGTCTATTAATAGGCTTCCGGTAGATGAAGTGTTAAAAATGTCTCTCGATCTATCTATGAAAATTCTAACATTTAATGCATTCAAAGTTGTCTATATACTAATAAGTGACAATGTAGGAGGGTGTTTTCGCGTTGAAGTTATCTTCTGTCGGCTGTGATCGATTAAAAATCTTTAAAAAAGTTACCAGAAACTCTTTTTTTGTACGATTGTTGTTGACGAATAACAATTATTACGATTGTTATACGTGAAATTCAAACGTGAAACTGAAGTCCACGTTATACGGTCTACTGCAAAGGCAAAGAACTAGCATGGGGATCGTTTCTGTCTCTCTCGTGATGTAATAGAAGAACGCAAAAGCGAGGCAATATCATTGTGAAACTCGATAGAAATGCATTGCTTCCACGTGCAAGAGGGGCATGCAGAAAGGTTCTTAAAGGGGAGGACAGGAAGTGCATCGATTTCAAGAAGACAATACAAACGAAATTAGGTTCAGAAAGGATCCTCCTTAGTCTCATCGGGAAACCAAATACTTTGCTTCCTCGGAACTTATTTATTCCATGTCAGAAGAGGCTGCAAGACGGTCGTCGAATGTCAATGGGCAAATTGAGAATCCTCGTCAATATTTGCTCGTGAAGTCACGGAGAACGAGAATAAATATTTGAAAAATAATTAACGTCGTTCCTCGGCAAATAATTCATACCTCTGCCCGACGCAATAACACGGCCAATTTTTCTCCTTCGTGTCCTTTAATTAACTGTCCTGCCAGCGCGCACCACGTAAGACGAAACGGAATTTGAGATTAAACCGCTAAATTATCCTCCGGCCGTTCCTTCTTGTAAATTGTTTCCAAAGTAAAATATAACGCACTCAGGATGTCCGACATAATGCACCCTGCATGAAGATTTAATTATCGTACACATTTTCTTCTTATCATTATTCACTCCACACCTTGTCCAACTGTTTCACCATCTCTCCACGATAATTACATTCACCACAACGTTTATACGGGGATCGCATTAGCGCGAAAATATAAATTAAAAATTGTACACAATTTCCCTCTCATTATAAACTTCGCGTATCGTGCGTCCCTCTGTTATCCGTTTAACTCGTTAAAACTTTGCCGAGCGTGACCATCGTTATCAAAAAAAAAAAAACAAAAAACGAAAAAATTCGCATTCCTGGATTTATCTATTCTGTATTGCTTTACGTGTGGTATCGCATGAAGCTGCTTCACCACAAGGCCCCTCATTTGACCGAGGTATTGCGACACGCCCAATCAGCGCATATACGCAAACGAACGCATGCTATACCTCGCAAAAATAGAGAAGTCTCGCGGTATTAGGTACGTGGTAAGGGTAGAGTGTGGCTCGCACCGCCTATCCCCATCATATCGCCCTGGAATCCTCAAGATCGGCCAATAACGACCGAGAACGTGCAGCTCTTTCGGCCAATCACGCGTTAGAATCGACAATGACGTGAGAACGAGGGATGTCGCTATCCGTCAGGCGAATCAGAATAAACCAGAGGCCAGAGGACTTCTCGTATCTTGCCGGGCATTACTATACCTCGCAAAAATAGAGAAGTCTCGCTTTATAGGGCACGGGGTAAGGGGAGAGTGTCGCACGCACCGCCTATCCGTACCATGCCGTCGTTCTCATGACAACGCAACGAATGTGCAGCTCTTTCATCCAATCAGGCGTTGAGAATCGAAAATGACGTGAGAACGAGGGATGTCGCTATCCGTCAGGCGAATCAGAACAAGTCACAGGCCACAGGACTTCTCTATTTTTGCGAGGTATACCAATATGCTTTGGTCGGCACGCGGACTAGGGAGGCCCCGGGTACGTCAGACCCGTACCTATCCTCCGAGTACGGACAGGCCCCGCATTCGCATTCGCATTCATGGAGAATCGAAAAATTTGTAAATATTCGGTGGTAGCTTGGAACGCTCGTTAGCTATTAACAGAACAAACAGAGAAAGAAAGAACGAAAGAGAGAAAATTGGTAGAATGTCGAGGAAACTCGAACCGTCCGCTGAATGGAACGAAGGACGAAGAAGATGACGAACGTTTACGAGGGTCGGCCGGTGGTAATTTTACACCTACTTTGAGCCATATTTTCCTGATAGGGTTCCCTTCGTGAGACGAATAGACGGAATGATAGAGAAAAAGGGAGAGAAAAGAGCCTTCTCTTGTCCATCGAGTCGATTTCCGTGCACGACGGTCACCGTTTTCATTTCAAATACAAAGCAAATTCAGAAGGTCCGAAAGGATTCCGACAATCGGCAGGAAACTCCTGCGTGCCGAGAATCGAAACGTGAATCGTTCCAATGACAGACTTGCCATCGTGCTTTTGTGCTATTTTTTTCTATTCCTCTCTTGTATTTCTTTGTCGTTAACGTTGCTTTTGTCACAGCCTTTCGTGTCGTTCTTTTCGACTCGTTTCTACAGTTTTGTGTGGATTGCCTCCGTCGTTGTACTTCCAATCGAACATAGTTTTCTTTAGTTTCAGTGGTTTCTTTAGCTGCACGTTTGAGGGCGTATTTGCAGTTTCTTAAAGCGTATGTGGCATAAGAATAAAATGTCTTGTAAATATCAAGAAATTTCATCGATAAACGTTATATCGAAGGAGATTATTTGTGTAGTTATAGGACATGATTATACTTAGCGAAGATCTTGCAAGTGGTAGATGACGCAGGTGCATTAGAACAGTTGATTAATGTTGGTACCAAATTGAATGCAAAAGTTAACTTGCAGCAAGATCGTCTGGAAATTAAATTACTTTCTTCCGGATCTGATTCGTTCGGGATATTTGTCGCGCTTGAGTTTTAATTAAAAATATTGCCTACACGATGAAAAAGTAACAAGAAGCACGATAATCTTCAATTACTCAAACTTCGTTATGCACGCTGCACCGTGTCAAATGAAAGCTAATTTTTCCTCTA
Source organism: Cerceris ruficornis (assembly GCA_963989415.1). NCBI lineage: Eukaryota > Metazoa > Arthropoda > Insecta > Hymenoptera > Crabronidae > Cerceris > Cerceris ruficornis. The sequence goes on along the minus strand of OZ022518.1, from coordinate 10,409,172 downwards.
TTTTACCAAATAATCGAACAAAGGGGAGAATATCACCTGAGGCCGCGGTATTTCGACGTGGCTCTAGGCGGCTGCGACGGCTTTTAAATTTTTCATTCAAATAACGAAATCTCCATGAAAAAGGACTCATAAATCCATCTAAATTTGACGGTTTACACCTTCCACTGCACAACTTATCGGCATGTACTCTAATCGTTAAAAGCCAAACATCCGCGCGAAATCGCCCACGCCACGTTGCTAAATAGGATTTCTCCCCTTTTATTTCCCCTGCATGCATCAGCTGCTGTAATCAACGTTCGCCGTTTTTCTTCCCTCAGAAAAATGCACTCTGACGTCAATGATATCACGGCGGGTCGTGCACCAGCGTCGATTTCTGAAGCGACGAATAATTACGTCCATGTTAAAGCGTTCGGCTTATCAGCCGAGAAAGTCGTTTCATGTCTGCAAAATCATAAAGGAAGGAAACACCGATAAATCTGCAAATATTACCGTGTAGAGGAGAGAGAGGGGGGTTGGTGCAACGGGGTAGTTAATCGAGGCGTAGTTGCATTAATATCGTTATTATAATATCGCTTTTGAATATGAAAATTCGACGTTAATTACCGCGGCAAGCGACGAACGGTAGAAGAAGCTGATAAAACTCGATGACCCGATTGCATGGGGATATGTTTTAACGTTTCTTTGAATTTTAGTCGTTACGTTGGATAATTGCAACGTGCCAAAGGTGGCAAAAGTTTCCTCTAATTAGTTTTGTTTAATATTTTTAAGCGAGGACATTTCATTTCGAGGACATTTGCGAGGTTGAGTTTAGGCGGGCAGAATGACTTCTTTCTGTTTGAAGTTTGAAATTCGTAGATTGCAGGAGAATGAAGATAATTGAAAAATGATAATTGGCTTGGTTTATGCGCGGTTGAACTTATCGCAGGCAGTGACTCGACATTTGTAGATCTGAGGGTTTGCGAAACTTTGGAGCGGGTCACGTCGATTCTTTTCTCATTTGCGTCATTAAACTTCGGAATTTTCTTAAGTTCGCGACGGAGCTCGGATTCTCGAAGTTACTTTGCAAAATCTGGAAAGTCATCACGGTGAAATTTTCCCTTAATGCGCGTTTCATTGTTCTCTCGAAATGAGCTCGTTTTCAAAATCAATCGTACGAGCTTTTATATCGACGGGCAAACGCGGTTTGGAAAGAAAATAATGGTATTTCAACTTTTATTCATCCCGAGGAAATATTTTATTCGATGAAACGGTTGAAATAATTTATTGGCCACGTTTAAATGAATTTTCAGCCGGGAGAAAAAGAGGTAAAAAAATGCTTTTCGTTTCTATAAATTCACGATTTACTCGGCCAGTCGATCGACGTCGTGTTATCCAATTTTGGAGTTTATCAAAAATGAAAGAGCAAAAGATATAAACTCCTTTCGCGTACGCATTTTCTCATCGATATCCACGGTCCATTGGAACCAATCGACTTGAGTTTACAGCAAATGTAAACACATATACCGCAAAAGTGTTTCAACTGCAAACATTTGTTCACGATTTTTACCTCCTTCGATTTCCCATCGTCTTTGCGGATTTCATTGATGCGCCATCGATCGTAACTTTGTTAAATATATTCTTTAAAACTACATTGCCTGTTACAAAGTGATAGCTCACCATAAATCGAGTAACACCGCATTAAACCCATATACAAAGGTATGGCGGACATATCCATTATTTAATAGTCTACCAAACCTACAAACGTTGCTTTCAAAAAAATTCTATTTGCCGTATCTATGAAAAAAATAAATCTCACAATGCAAACTTTTACAATTTAACAACTGCAAAGAGCACGGATGCACTTAGAATCCCTCTTCTTCTCTACGACTTCAACATTTACACGTTCCGCAACCGTCTCTTCTCTCTTTCAAGACCAAAATAGATTTCCATCATACTTCTGTTCCTTTCCAAAATGACCGGCATTATTTTCATCCGTTTGCCTCGGGATATGAGCGTAAAAAGTCCAGATCGAATTTTGAGGTATCGCGATGTAGGTCAAACTCGAAACATCGTATTTCTGTATCAGCTATTTGTCCACGTAACCCGCGACGTGCAGCTTCTACGCAATTACGATATCTCTCTCTCTCTCTCTCTCTCTCTTTCCGTAGAAACGAAATGTTTCATTCTCCCGATATCTTTCACTTCTTCTTTTCCCTCTTCCTTCGTCCGAGAGGAAGGAGGAGAAAAAGTGGAAATTATATACGGCCATCCGGTTACACGGTTCGCAAAAACGGAAGAGAGAAGAGAAACTGTTTTGCCGGTGTAACAAATGCCGGCGATAATCGCGAAGAACCGGCCCTTCGGCGGGTGCGATTAAGTAATAAACAAACTGTCACATAAACTGCATTGTTACTGCAGGAAATTTGAAGAGATATTCCGGGCGGATACGATAAATAAAACTTTAATAACGGCAATAATAAGGAGGTAGTAGAAAATCCTGATGGCAATTTCGCGCCACAATACACAAGTGTCTTTTGACACGGTAACTTCTTTTAGCTCATTTTCTCTATCCTCGAGATATTAGGTAAAGCGAAAAAATGCAGTTCTTTTTTATAAAGCGAAAACGTTTAAAAAGAAATGCGTAATTTTTATTTATTGTAACTGTGCACAGTAAACCCCGGGCTGTGAGAAACTGACAAAGTTTTAACCCATTTGCATCTGTAGGCGGAATACTCCGCGGATGACGATCACCTCTTATCACCAACCGCGGAATTTTCCGCCCTGTAAAATGTTAAACTGCTGCACGCGGAAATGCGGGTCTTCTGCCGTATTTAGAGCTTTGATGCAAATAGGTTAATAATTCATAATGAGTCAAACCCAAAATACCCTAGCAGACATATTAAAAAAGGGCATTTCTTTTCGCTTTACCTAATACAATAAAGTCCTCGGTTTTTCGAAGATCCAAGGATATTTTGCCTGACCCATGAACCTTCGTTTTCCACTTTATTTTTAAAACTCTCCTCCAACCAGGCATTGCTCGAAAAGCAAAACAACTAGCTGGTATAAGGATCGTAGTCAAAATCGCCTACATTTCCATAATTTTCAAAATATTTGAAAATTCTCCTATCCGTGCGCCAGTTCTTATTTTTCTATTCTTTCAAAACTGTTCCTATTCTAGGTGAATTTAAACGAATGCAATCGCTGAAGTACACACGGTTACAGCTAAAGCAAACATCTACACTTTTCACCCAGCAATAACAAAGTGATATTGAAATTCTCTCCATTCCCTTCGTCCACGGTGTTTGGAGAAAGTTCGCGAATTTTCCCAGTCAGAAGACGTGTTAAATAAAATGAAATCCTGCTTATTCCACAGTCGAAATTCCGTCGTACTTTTGTTTCCTTATTAAACGGGGTAAGATCTTCTTCGAAGTACTCGCGTTTACAAGCCAAATGCAGCAGACGAGTGCGTAAGACTGCGCGGAATATCGAACCTTGCGAAATATTCGCGAGCAAGTTAAGCGGCCCGCAGGGAAATTAATGTACGCCCCGGAAAACCGCCGCGCTTCTGCAGGTTCGCAGGGATGAAAATAAAATATCGCGTATCGGAACTGCTGTCCTGCGTGCAACTACGATCACTTTTATTTTGATAAAGTTTTCGAGTTCCTCGACGTTGTGGTTCTTCGGGAAAATTAATGTCTCGTCGGAAGAGCTGGCTCGTGGGAGACAAATTAGGGATACGATTAATTTCCTGAGGGTATCGAGAGATTGAATATATTTTGAAACATTTTAGAAATAATTAATCTTCTGTACTGTGCATATTAACCCTTTGCACTCCTATGTCGAGCTACAGTCGACACAGCTTTCTATGGCTCTTAACGTTTCATCTACTAATTATCGACTTTTCGAAAACAACAATAATTTTGGATCTTAACATAAATATCCTGCGGTACCAACAATTGTTCCTGGTATCAAGTAAAAATGACTAATCAACGGTAGACAATTTTCTGATACTGTATTTGCTTATCTGACAAACACTTAGTAAAATAATTCGGAGCGCAAAGGGTTAACACTAGAAGGAGGCAATCAAAATTATTGGTCCTTAAATTTTTATAAAAATTCTGGAGATTCATGGAGGAGCCTGTTAGTAGTTATTTTACATTGATTTTGTCAAACATAAATTACTGAATCGATCATGTCTTTCACCGTGTGATTTCACCTTGTCTAAAGTACTTCTTTAATATATTTAACACGTTGAATGCCATGGGGGTCACCGGTGACCGGCGCTATTGAATTCAATTTTCATATGACTTTCAAATTCTAATATTTGCCAATTTGTTAATTCAGGCAATATTTACTTATTGGTCTCTAAAAGGTAAAGTCCAGCTGTCTATAAATCGCCTTGTGTCTTTAAAGTTTCTACTCTGTAAAGATGTGATTTTAATAGAAAAAGTTTCACTTCAGTAGAAATGTAGAAATCAGAAAAATACCGGTGGCATTAATATATTAAATGTAATAGATTTAACGCTGGTAGTTCGAGTGCTATAATATGTTGTTCTATTTAGCTCGAACGAAATAATCGAAACAACAATTTAGAGATTTAATGAGGCTGAAGTTTCCCCAAGAAAACCGTACGTCCGTCTGCGTCAAAGTGGCGACACTCGTTTCCGGTGGACGCCAGCTTAAAGTCTCGCGAATGACGGTAGACTGAGTACAATAGCAAGAAAGAGAAGTTTTCTTTAAACAAAAAAAAAGAAAAATGCATACAGAACGCGAGATGTATTAACATAACATTTTGAGGACGCACGGATTCGAGTTTCAAGCCTGGCCTTGCTTCCGTCGTCTTTGTGCTTTTTCCTCGGTCCTAGTTTTCAACGCCGAGGGTGAAATATGAATTAATTCACTCTCACACGAATCTATTCCAAAGAGATATCTACAAATATTAATGTCTCGCCATTGTCAGAGAAATCTTGCGCCGTGAAGCGAACAAAGAATTGTTTTTCACTGTGCCACTTTCTCGCTGAAACGAATATTTTTCGCGTTATTTCGGTGCTTCGAGCACGTACACGCAGTTTGTAAAAAATTGCGATTTTTCTGAGCAACAGCACCTGCCGGGGTCGTATTAAAGTTATATCGTAAATTAATGACGTCGTGTGACGTTAAAATATGCGCTAACAAGCTCGCCGTTTCGTCGATCGAGAAAGTGACACACTCCGTCATTTGTTTCCTTGCTAATCTAACAGCCACAGACCAGAGATAATTATATCCGCGTCTCGCGAATCTCGAGCTGCAAAATAGCCGAAGAAGATATCGCTCGGAATTTATATTACAATTTACCCAGCCTTCAGCGAGAAGCACGAGACGCCAGAATTTCCATCGAGAGTGTAGCACAAAGCGAGAACAAATGTGGAAATTGCAATTTGCAATTTTGAAGATGCAGGGACAAACAGCATCCGATCGCGATTGATCTCTGTAAGAAATTCTATGCGACAAGTGTCCCGACGTTTATCTCCCTCGGAGGACTCCGTTTGAAGTATTTACTTTCTTTCAACCCCCTACAATTTAATTTTCTATTCCATCTAAAAATTACCTATGCACTGGTACATTCAGAATAATTAAAACTGTGTTTTAAACATCAGATAAATTCCATTTAGGAATATTTTATTACAGAGAAAGTTTGCGAGTTTCAGGAATGGAGTTATAATAGCTGACAACGTTAAAAAGGTTATATGAGTGAAGAGAAACACGGGTATACGGTTGCGTTACATTACCAGGGTTTGCGAAGGGTGAAAGTGCAGCTGCGATAACTATTTTATTATTCATCAAACCCTTTCACCGCTGGATCCTTACAAATTCGAACTGATAATCAGACGACTCGGCCCTTCGACACGTCCGCTAATTAAAACTTCACCCAGGAGAATTACTTCCGAGATTTCATTAAAGACGTTACAGTACCTTGGTTGCCGACGAGGAGCAACGTTACGAGTCTCCCGGTGAATATTTCTCATTGTCGCAGACATTGTATGCCACGGGAAACGTGATCGTACATTCTCCGAGCAATCTCTGCCATGGTTTGTCGACGACAAATTCACGTATTCGCTCTCGTCGATTATCATTCCTTGAAATCGAGCAATCGTTGAAGCTAAGCTAAGTAGCGTGTTAAAGACTTGGATTTTCAATTAACGGGCTCGAGGTGAAATTATCGTCAGTCTTGGAAGATCTTTCTTAACCCTTTGCCCTGCAACAACGAGTGACACTCGTGATGCAGTTGATGGAACAGGAACTTTGAAGCTTCTCAAAAATTAACAAATTGAAAATATCAGTGGAACATGATACTGTGATATTATTTCTATGTTATTAATGTTGCGTTAAATTCTAAAATATATCAGGAATCACTAACATATTTTTATTTTAGCAATTGAATTTTCAATTATTGCGGAGGCAGTTAAAAGAAAAATTGTAGGGCAAGGGGTTAATACAGGCGGCTCCGACTTTCGCACAATTCGCTATTTCGCACATTTTTAACACATTGCAGGCGGGAAAAGTACTTTTACGGTTTTTGCAGTCTGTCATCGGAGCGCGGGTCTCGGAAAAGTGCGTATTTATTAGATTTATGCTGGAGAGCGGATATCGATTAAATACGATGGAGGTTACCTATTCAAAATAATGTATTTTTTTTAAAATGATGATAGAGCATATATTTAAGCGTAATATAAAAGAGGTTTCGTTGAGAAGAAGGAAGTAGTTTTCGAGTTATTCTGATTTTACTGAATGTCCAAACTCCCGCGAAATTCACGATAAAACGCCCGCTACACGCGTAATCCACGACGAAATATACACGCATGCAATGTGTTAAAAATTCAATTTTTTAAAGATTATTGTCGCTATTGCAAAACTGTCTTGAAAAACATCAATTCTAACAATTGATATTGTTATTAAAGGTTCTCTAATATTATAGTATTGTCTACTAGAGGTTACAGAATATCAGCTATACAAAAAAACACATGAAAGCGCTTGAACACTCTTCATTACCTTATTTATACTGACAAATCAATATTTTAACCAGTTAACTGTGTTCGACGTGTATACACGTCAATTCAAAGTTCTGTTGCGGTAACCTTTTTAACATTGAATTGTAAATTTTTTATCGAATGAATATGTAATGCTTCCACGTTTTGCTTTTCGTTTTTCGTAAAATTTATAATAGGAGCATTTCCCCTGCGTTCGACGTGTATACAAGTCATTGCTTGATGTTAATTCCGCATCCCGTGAAGGATTTTTAAAACTAAACTCCACAGTTAACTGGTTCAAATACAATTTTTAATGTCTTTTCTGTATCTGTCTACTTTCGAACATTCAACATTCGCACACATTTTCAGGAACCAATTATGTGCGAAAGTCGAGGGTCGCCTGTGCATCATAGCCTCGATGGTTCGGAAGTCACTTAAAATAAATTAATAGTATATTTGTGGGATCGGGCGGAAACGCTCCTAAAAAGAACTTAGGTGAAACTGACGTGGAAAGGAAATGTCATCAGAGAGAGGACGCAGGCGCAGTGGAACCGCGCCGACCCAGATTTCCGTGTTAAGCAACGCAGGGCGAGTACCGCTGCTTGGATGGGTTACCTCGTGCCTCTCTTTCTTTTTCACGACCCTACATATTGTATACCTATATTAATTTATAATTATCATTAATTATTATTATTATTATATGTTACTATTAATTATTTATTAATAAAGGTAATTCTTTCAAAGTGGCTATCTCTTCCGCCACTGTACGATCGCTCTACGGATCCTGGAGTCGGGAGACCGTAATATTTGATACTTTGCAACTCAATCTAAATATCAGATAGAACTCAGAATAATTATGTGAGAAGAGATATCGAAAGCCATAGAAATTAGAATATTGTGCTATTCTCAACTGAAATTGCAAACAACATAAAAGTTTGATGGATGACTACAGCCATCGGCGGGACAGCGATCCTACACCTATAATCACCGATAGAATGGTGCTATTATTCGATAGTGAGTGACCATAACAATTGACAGCACTGAAAGAGTTAAAACTAAAAACTGAAGAAAAAGCAAAAATTGCTGAAGATTCTTTATAAGGCTGAAGGATGTTCTCGGCCTTCTTTTTCTTCTATTTTATTGGACAAGGAAAATACTGTTTAATATCAAATTAAAATCACATGGCTTTACTATGATCTTCGGGGAAAATATCTCAAAGACACGAAACGGGTTTAACACTAGATTTACGGGCGCGAAATTTGTTAAATTGCAATATATTAAATAAGGACTTTGGAAAAAGAAAGATGAAGCTGCAAAAATGGTAATTCGTTAAGTCATTATTGTATTATAAAATACACGTGAAATATCTACTGTACAGGGTCTCTGTAAATTTAAGAAATGTTTATAAGACAAGTAGGGACCCGTCAATTTGACGGCTTCCGTAAATCTAGTGTTAAGAGAGAACCATAAGTTCTCGTCGCGAACTATAGGAATGCGGAGATTCCTGCGACCCGAGATGTCGACGGAGCGGTGCTTTTTGCTGGTTTCTCGTGTGAAATTCTTTATATCCACGACATATCGAGCTTGTACACTGTGCTTCTCTCGGAGATACTTGAAACGCGGTAACTCTTAGCGGAATTATTTGTGTCGCGTGTATTTTCAGACATTCGTTCGGTATCAAGACAATTGTGGTTGTTTCAATCGATGGTTTCGCTTTGTTCGCGATCTCCGAGGAAGTTCTTTGTTGAATTCTGTAAAACGTGATTTTATCGCTCTCTGAATTTTCTACGAACGTGGATTGCGAAGGTGGAACATTGTATATTTGTTTTACGAAAAATTCTGGTAGTTTTATTTTAGTAAATTGATTGCTACTGTTATACGTTGATCTAGAATTCGATTGATTTCCGTTAAATAAGAATTTAGTAATTTACGTAAAGCCAGGGGACGATATTTTATTGATACACTATTTTCCATTTAATATCTATTCAATTTTTATTTAATATCGTCCATGTAATTTTCAATTATTGCTCGCAAATTGTCGCATACTTCGATGCCATAATCGCCCTCGAAAACATTGGCCATTCCGTGCCAAATTTTCAATCGACATTTCCTCCTGATTGGTTTTTATCCTAGCATCGGTTGCACAGATTATTTTATCGAACGTTGATTCTCTTTTAAAACGTGATTCGCCAATATGCAACCAATTTTTTTTTAAAAGCCCTAGCAAAATTCGGTATTCTAATAGCGATAAAGCCTGGAACAGATATTGGAACTACGAAAATTTCTCATCTCCGCTCAAACGAAACTTTACAATGAAACAGCAAAGTTTAAAAATCGCGCCCATTTTTCAATGCGTTCCCTCTTCGACCACGCTGCATCATTTTGCACATTTTTCCAACCTTTTCGGCCTTCCTTCCGCGAAAGCTTTCATCTTACCGCGAAACAATGGTTACCGTGACTTCTTTCCCCCGAAAATGTAGGAGCAAGTTAAATTTACGAACGACAAACCTTAATTTGCAGAAAATCCATCGATCGCAATGTAAACTCCCCCCTCTGGTATAATCATCTTTAACGAATCCGCCGTTATCGAAGAACCGTGTCGATGTTACCTTGAAAACAAAAGTTTCGGAGAAAAGTTCCCTCGTAGTCGGATAAGGCTGTCCTATCGCGAAAGTGGGCCTTAATCTGCCACAAATCGAACTCAAAATTGCCGTCGTAAAGGCGCCACGCGCGTTCGGCCATCGAAGAGACATCGTCAACTGGAAACTCTTAGCCATCTTCAAGTTTAACATTGTCCTGAAGTTTTTTCCATCGCTGATAAACTTTCGTAAATACCGGGCATTTTTTTTGTTACTTTGTATTTCGTACAGAGAACGAACGTAAAGATAGCCCGAGGGTGGAAAAATTGGAATGCTCAACATGATTTTTTGAAGTCCTTGGAAGAAGACGAAAGTGGGAGTCAGGATCGATCGGAAAGTAGATAACAATGTTACTTGCAAGATTACGGCAGGGATGTAGAAAAATCGAGGAACTTTCGATAAGGCTGATAAAGTGTATAAGATACATTATAAATATTAATAATGCCATTACAGTTGGCACAACAATTGAAAAACTTCATTCCAAAGGACATACATTTTTATTCTCCTTTCTGGCTTTCAATCGGGACCGTTCGATAGTATCTCTTTAACATTACATTTACGTAAATTTCACTGCTTAACATTTGTGAAAACGGAATAATTTCCATTGTTATCGACGTAAAAGAAAATCTTTCACTGACAATCTCCTTTAATCGAATGTAAAAAAGTCATTTCAATGAATACCGAAAAAAAGCGATACGCTGAATTTATAATTAACGATGTCACGCTGAAAAAATTTCGAAATTGTTTAATCACGAAACACTGTACTACAAGAAAATTGGTGCAATTTTCGCCGAATCTCAACCTTTCGCGGAATTCCCATCGAATTGCATTCTCGGCGTCGGTTTTTCTCCCACCGAAAATGTTCGCGCGTCCTCCAACTTTTTCGGACAAATTCCAAATTCTACCAAGAAATTGATTTAAAATGTCGCACTTATCCGTTGTCTGGCATCATTTAATGCATTGCCACTAATGCATTATGGATAAATGTTGCAATGTCGTTTTTCCAAGTTACGAGTCGACGGTGGATAGAATGTAAAATTTTACGCTTGACATAAAGTACCACGGTTAACGTTAAAATACAACGCGGCTCATTCGACGCCAAAAACGGCACAGCTATCGCCGTTTTGCGTGGTAAAGTACGAAAATATTTGAACTACATTTTGCTGTTACTTGCCTTCGCCTTCAGCGTTGCGATCGTGACTCAACATTGCAAACGTTTAATGCGGCCGGGGGATGCACTTTCGTGGAACAAAAATTTTACAACCCTCTGAGAATATCGAAGTTGTTGAAACCGTTCGGTTATGTGTGAAATTAACATAATTCATTAGCTTCATCGCTTCTACTAACGTTACGTGATTCTATTGACGAAAAATATTAACACTAAACCTACCGGCTTTATATCTGTTATATTAAAGTATACGAAATAAGTACTTTGGAAAAAGAGATTTGACGAGGTGAAAAAGATGATCAGTTAAGTAATTTTTGTTTTATACGATAGACCTATAAAATATTTACTGAATGGCTGCCCAATCAATTTGGGGAGTTTTTAGAAAAAATCAGAAAGCGGTCATTTGACCGCCCATGGTAGGTTTAGTGTTAATAGAATCGGAAATTTTGTATTCTTCCACAAACTATTAAATCGAAAATACCAGTGGATCACGAGACGGTCAAATTATTTCTATATTATTAATGTTGCCTTAAATGATACGGTATATCAGAAATCAGAAAGAGATGAGAAAAGAGTGAGAAATTTTTCTTTTAGGAATTAATTCTTAGTTAATTAATTCTCTAGTTAATTCTCTAGTTAGTTAATTCTCTAATTCTTAGAGTTATTATGCACTCAGTTACAAGAGAAATCGCAAGGTAAGGGGTTAAAGGCGAAAGTAGATGTGCATTGAATGTAATATAATAGTAAATTCGTTAATATCATTATTTAAAAATCATAAGAAATTTCATTGAATAGTGCCGGTCACCGGTGATTTATGTAAGATTAACACCAATTCAAACAGACTTTATACCGTTATTATTTAATCCCTACACATCTTAAAATCCTTCTGGAATTGCAATCCACACCAATTCAAACGGGCTTTATACCGTTATTATTTAAATCCAATACAACTTAAAATCCTTCTGGAATTAACATTAAGAAACAACGTCGAAAGGACAGACACGGTTGACGCGCAATGTGTACACTTTTGGCACAGTCTTCTTCAGCAATTGCGTCCTAACGCAAAAGACCAAAGGTTCGAAAGGAGGAAGAAATTGTCAGCCATCGAATTCCGAATTTGGTTCGATGACAGGACTTCCAATCTGGTCCAACATGTCGGTAAGACGAAGTTGGACGTGGGTAAAATCGAAATTCAAAATCGTTAACGACGTCCCAGCGTGTAAGTTGGCAGGACGTGCATAGACAAATCTGCAATATCGTTGCTCCTGCGAACTTTGAAGCTTCTACTTGCATATGGAATGTTCTACGGCGTGAGCTGAGAAGTTTCTGCTGAAATTATCGAAATCCCCCAAGGAAATAGCAATATTTGAAGTATATACGGGCCTTTTACAGGCGTGATTAAGAGGCAGCCTTGCAATGCTGCTCTCCTACGACGATGTTAATTTACGCGACGTGCAAACAACGTTTGATTATTTGCAATAAGTTCAAGGGGCGCTCCAACTGCGAATTCACGCTTTTTGAAACTTCCCCGACTTGGATGCAGCGTTACATATAGTTGGAAATAATGACAGAAATTACAATTGAGAAGGAAGAAAGAAGGCACGTCCGTTTGTTTGATCAAAAATGGGCAATTTTTGCGCGTCAAATGGCAAGAATTTGCTAGAATGGAGAAATATAGAGGGGCTGTATAAACCCCATAGCGTACAATAAGGTGTAACATTAGCGTTGCAGTAAATGGAATTGGAAATTTTGAAGTTTTCCAAAAGCTATTTCATTGAAAATATCAGTCGGTTACGAGGTGATTAAATTAATGCTGCAGTATTAATATCGCGTTCAAATATACGAAATATCAAATTAAATGAAATTTCAGGAATTAATTCTGAGTTATTGTACACACAATCAAAATGGAAATTTTGGGACAAAGGGTTAACGGTAGATCTATGAAAACCGTCAAATTGACGGATTACTACTTTTTTTATAAACGTTTCTCAAAATATGCAAACAATGCAGCAGATATTTCACGTATATCTTGTAATATTATAATCAAATTACTTTGACTGATCATCTACTTTGCCGTCTGCTCTCCCTTTTTTCAATGTACTTATTTAATACTATTTAATTGTATTCATATTATTTAATTATTCCCGATTCAACGTTTGTAGATTTATCGTCGAAAGTGTTGGTATTCGGAAGGGAAAGGGAAGTTATGAATTATAAACTTCGATATCGATTCTCGCGTTTGGTTTTGACTTTATCCCATTGCAATGGTGTTTTGAAGAGAGTTAGGCAATCGACTGCCATAGAATCGAAATAGGAGATCGGTAAATTTCAAGTTTCCAAGGTAAAGGTGCTAATCTTAATGGTTGACTTTAACTTTCTTTCGGTTAACGGTTCCCAGTTGTTCCAAAGACGGCAGCTCGACACTTCGATCGAAGTTGATATTGATTAAAAGTTTCGCAAAGCTTTAATAATGCAAAGAACCGTGCGTTTTTACCGAAATCCCCGGCAGAGTTGCCGGCAATTTTATACCCACTAATGGATCGAAAATATATCAGAAGTAACATTTCTTTTATCCTCGATTTAATTCAGACTGATACCTTTGAAGAGGTACGCGTCGGTCAATAATCTGGAAATATTTTGTTAGGAAATATTTCGAATTAATGAATTGTGTAAAACGTTTCGCTCACTAAAGTCTCGCCTTTATGAAAAACCAGAATTTCTTTCACTTGGACTACGAGTTGGAAAATCTAATTCCGATCCATGATTTAAAAATATTTCAAAGCTACAACCCCCAGATGTGTTTACTTCGAATAAAAATCCTTCCCTTTGGTTTCAATCACAGCTCCCATTTTCCAACATCTAATTCCGCACGATCATCCGGAGTACCTTCAAAAGCCGAATCTTCTTTCATTTCGTCTCCTCTCGGATCTACAACTTTCCAAAATGAAATTTCAACCCATCGCCCGTAAAATTTCAAACCGGCACCCTCTGTCCCCCAACTCCATTCAAGACTCCCGCAACATCTCAAACCCACCAACAATTTCAAACTCAAAACTCCCACCCCTCCGATCTCTATTTTTCAAAACTCAATTTCCCTCCAACAAAGAAAAAATCCTCAACCCCAAAAACCCCATTAACCCTTTGAGGACTACTGGCGCATATATGCGGCCTGAGAGAAAATCTGATTATAGTTTATCGAGGCATGTGTACACGATTAGAGTTGAAAAATTGAAAAATAACCGTTGAAATATGATTCTGCAAATAGTAATGTATAATTCGGTTACATTAACATTCGAACTTTCTGATAAAAAAATAGTTTTTGATCGCCAAATAAATAATTATCTCTTAACACTAAAAAAAGTCTCCGCCCGCAAAGGGTTAATCCACCCTCCATCCCACTCAACAACCACCACAAAAATTCCAACCCCAAAACGCCTCAACCCACGCTCTTAACACCGGTCCAAAGGGCGAAAAGAAACCTCGAGGAAAAAACAACCCTTACGAAAATCTCGAAATCGTCAAAAGAAAAGTAGTCTACCGAAGAAGTATCAGGAAGCAGAAGGCACGGTGGCCGAGTTCCTGGACGAAACGCGTGCGCGGGTGGTTTTAATCGTAGGAGGGGTCGCGAGTAGTCGGGGGTGAGGGCGAGGACGAGGGTAAGTCCGGGGGTGGGGGCGCGGCCGCGGGGACGGTAACGTCGCACTTCAGTTGGGTTTGGTTCGCGTTCCGCGACTGGCCTCCCACGCATTGAGAGGCTTCGCTTTTTCCGTTTCTCCGTTCGGCCAACGAGGAACTTTACTTTCGCGCTCCTCTCGTTACGTATGTAGTTTGTTCTTGGAAATTTCCTTGGAGTTCCCGGTGCACGGAGGACGGAAGCAAGGATCGACGGGACGTTCGCCGGAGGACTTCGAATGGAACGTACGTGTTCGAAAAAGTTTTTCCACTTAAGTATCAACGAGCCGACAATCGCGATCGGCGAGGGTAGTTTCGCTCGGTCGCGCTTCTACCGGTGAAGAGTGAAATCCCGAGGTTGCCGAGGATCTTGGAGGTTCGTAGATCGGTTAGATCGATGGGTTAATTCGACAACTCGTGTTTCGTAAGTTTGAAACGGTACTTCAACGTGACAGGGACTTTTCCGTTTAATAATACCCGTAGATTAAACGTGTCGATTCTATTCTCTCATCGTCAATGTGCTCCAGCAGCGTTGTTCAATATTTCAATGGAACGACCTGGACGAACGTAGATCTTCCATCATGGTTGATCGAAACGCGAAGAAAGTCGCGCGAGAGTGTGATAAAACGTCGAATGACGAGAGTATCGAGAAGGAACTGGTGTACGATCGGTAGGGTTGTGACGCAGGACAAAAGCCGAGCGTACGCAAACGTTGCTTCCGCGTTTGCGTAGGTTTCTTCGCACACTGTGACGACCAAGAGCGGTATTTTCTGCTGATGCTATGTCAGCCGCTTAGACTCGTCTGAACGCTTATTCTCAACTATCTGGGTGTCTGTCAGTGAAACAGATACGACGCCAGTATAATGCAACTCGATGCAGCTGATCGTCGTGATAAACTTGAGGGTTGTTTTCGAATGCAGCCGAGAATATCTTGAGGCGGGAATAAAAATGATGACTTCGCGTTTCGAGTGGCCGATCTTGAAGATTTTTTTTAAACATCGTCCGCGTGACGGTCGGGGATTAACACTAGAACTACCAAACCAGTCAAAATGACTGGTATACAATTTTTTCCAAAAATTCTCCAAGTTTATAGGAGAGTCATAGAGCAGATATTCTACGTCCATTTCATAAATTATAAACTATAGAATCGATCATCTTTTCCACCTCTCAATTCCACTTTTTCAAACTACTTATTTAGTATATTTAAATATAATAGATTTAACGCCGGTAGTTCTAGTGTTAAGGTAAAACGTGTGAAACATTGTTATCCGTGCTGAATGATAAGAAGTGATTGGAAGAATTTTCCGTTTGTTTCGTTGTAATTTAATGTACTATTTTTTCAGGGTAATTGGATATTTTTGAAATGGATGTGGAAGCGATTGAGGGAAAGTACAAGGCGATTTTTCCGATGATTCTTGCGACTGAAAAATTCGAAAGTACGATATTATCTGAATTGCCACTTTACATGAATAATAGTGCTGGTAATTGTGCGAAGTATCGATTCGTCCTAGAGAAACATTCCTCGGTTGGCAGAATTCTTATTCGCGTACTTCCTCGTCTTTGTGCGTGACGAATGTTAGAAGGAAAGACGAATCGGGTCGTCATTCGGTCGTGATCGTGACGAATATATCGTTCGCTCTTGGAAGTGAAAATGTAGTTTTTAAATTTCCTCCTTCCGTAGATAAGGGTTAAAGTATCCCTTTAAACGAACTTTTTAGCGTTACTGTCCGAAGTTAAGGAAAATTGAATTGTCGCAGAAAAACCTACCTTCCACGGCGTAACTTTGCATTTTTACTATCGACACTTTTTTTCTGCATTTCCGTCGTCGAAAAGACAAATTTAGTCGTCGATGCTTCTTGCAGATGCCATAGTATCATCGCTGTTTGAAGGAATGGCGAAGTTTTGAATTTTTGCCAAAAATTCGGCCAGAAGGTTAATGAGGCGCGTTTTTCATGGCCGTTAAACGTGTTAATTACCGCGAATATCTGTACTAGTGTTTTAACAGACAATACGAGCAAAATAGTCGAAAATTATGTCACCGTTCTATTTGTGTTCTATTTGACGATCTGTAATTCCTTAATTTTATGGCCGCTTAACGTTATCGTATGACAATGTGTTTTATGTTATTATGAATATTCATTGTGCCTGTGAAAATCATCGAATCGTTTTCATTAGAGGTGACGTTTCGTCGATTAAACTTTGAATAATTTGCTTTGACCCTTGAGCCATTCCGAAGACGCTGAAGTTTGTAAATTTCAGCCGCAGTGACGATGAGAATGTCGGTGGAAATTTTACAGCGACGATTATATCGACTTCTGATGCAAATTCTACTCTTACAGTCGGAGAAACCACTCGGAATCTTGCCTCGAAAGTTGAATATTTCTTACTGTTGCAAGAAAATTACGAATCGCGCGAAGAATAAGAATTACGAGTCCCGTTGAATTTAGGGAAAGGTCGGAAAACACATTTCACCCGTTTTACCCGTTGCTTACACAATGTACTCTCTAACTGTCTGCTTTGAATATCAAATAACGTTTAATTATGGAATTTTTAAAGATGAATGCATAAACTTTCAAAGAAACCTACTGTTCTGGTTAGCTCGCTAGAATAAAAACTTCTTATTTCCGTTTGCTGTAAAATCGTGTTGCTGGAGATTCAAGTTTTCTTCCCTTACAATATCAGAAATTAGAAGTTTCGTTAAAAGAAACGTGACATTCCTGTGAAATATTCTACAGTAATTATGCAACGTTATTCACTATGCAATATTGTGAATAAATTATAACGTAATTACCGAAATGTTTGAAATCATCATCGAATATTCTAATGGCGAACACCCACCGTAGTTAATCGCCCTTTATATTTTGAGAATTAAAGTTCATTTGCAAAAATCGGTGTGATAAATCATTGTCAATGAAATCGGGCAAGTTTTGCACGATTGAAATCAAGTTGGAGAGATCGGATCTCAAGGGTGTCATTTCTCGTGCTGCTACATCTTGAGTTTCAACTCGGAAGTAGACAGGAAATAAAAAAGTTCGGTCATTAAGTGCAATTTGAAGAATTAAACGAGTGTAACGTCCTCGTAATCCGACGAAGTACTTCCATGAATATTCTTAAAAGGTCTTATTAATACTTCGGAATTATTTTACTTTTATTTGCACGGGAAATTTCAATCACGAAAATACGTTTGCATCAACGAAATGAAAATATAATTTATCATATTGTCGCAAAACATTGTATTTTTCGTACACGGACGCTACTGAAAAGTTTATTAAAAAAATTGCTATTCGTGAAAGTACTTTCGTTACCGAAAAATCTTTCCGTTGTATTTGCATGGAAATTGCAAAGCAGAAATCCGCCAAAATACAAAAAGGTTCTATGGCTACGTTCGATGCTCCAATTAGAGGAGACCGCGAAAAAGTCGATTCTCTCTATTTTCTCTCGCGATGCAGAATAAAGTAGCACAGAAAAATGCTCCGTCGCCAGAGAAGAATCGTAGAATACTCGGAAACTTTCGGCGAAAATTGGTATACCTTGGATTAACGTTAATGTTCCTCCTGAAATCGAATTCCGTGATTTCGTTGTAACAGCCGCGAAAAGCTGCAGCAATCGTTTTTGCTTTTAACGCGAGAATTTTGGGACGTGATCCTCTATGAAGACGAAACGACGATATCCAACTTTCACGTTTAGAAGTTTGCGCGGCAAAAACTACTGAAAAACTCGACAAACTCGAGAAGTTCAGAGTAATTCCTGAGTGGAACATTTTTATCTCTTTGACGTTGTATTCTTTATAAGTCCACATTCATAGTGTTCGTTGCGAAAAATATGATATTCCTAATAAGAAGTAATAAAAATTTCAATCTTATAAGAAGTAATAACAATTTCAATCTCGATTGTATCTGTAATCATTTCTTAATCCCTTGCCGTATAATAACGAGTGATACTCGTGACGCGATAAATGGAATACACAATTTTGAAGTTTTCCAAATATTATTAAATTAAAAATATCAGTGGGTAACGATACGATCAAATGATTTCTATGCTATTTAATATTGCGTTCAGTTATACGCTATATCAGAAATCAGGGATAAATTGTTATTTCGATAATTAATTCTGAAGTATTGCGTATCCAGTCACAAAAGAAATGGTACGGCAAGGGGTTAATTATTTATTTTACGGTAAGTAATTAAGCTCTGCTGCATAAAGAATAGAGTGAACATTGGTCAGATATAACTAGATAGGATATTGTGCCGAGTTTACAAAACGAATGAAACAATGCCTGTAACGAGTATAAGTCTAAAGAAATGTAGACTCTTAACACTAATGCTACCAAGACAATCACAATGTCTACCTCCGAATTTTTTCTAAAATTTGTCTTGTGGTCTTACGTTTAATTTTGTCAATTTTAGAAACCTGAAATTGACAGGGGAGCAATGAGGTAAATATTCCACCCCTACCTTAGAAAACCTAAATTATTTAATCGATCATCTTTATCACCCCTTAATTTCTTCTTTTCTAAAATACTTGTGCAGTGTATTTAAATATAATAAGTGTAACGTCGGTGACTCTAGTATTAAATGAGGCATTAACGCTATTTACTACGTTTAAAACTAGAACTACCGGCGTTAAATCTGTTATATTTAAATATATTAACTAAGTACTTTGAAAAAAGGGGAATTCAGAGGTGGAAAAGATGATCGATTCGGTAATTTATGTTTTATGAGATGGGCGTAGAATATCTATTCTATGGCCCTCCTATAATCTTGGAGAATTTTTGGAAAAAATTGTGTACCAGTCATTTTCGGTGGTTTGGTAGTTCTAGTGTTAATACAACTATTATATCTATAAAGAATCTGACGCGGCTGAGGCGTAAGAAGCAAATGCTGAATTGAACCAGACCTAAATACGTGAAATCTAAGCAAATGTAAATAGAGACATACTAGAACTACTTCAAAATCCAACTTCTTCGCCACAATCACAGTCCTCATTATCCTACTTCTATCTCTTTCATTATCCTAAACTTCCTACTACCCCTTAAATTGATCCGCGAGACTTCTCAGACTTTTACCTCAAACTCCCCACGAAACACCGTATGGATGGAGATCAAAATATTAATTAATTGCTTCATCCTGTAAAGTAAATTACTGAACGAGGAAACTTCTAAGAATTAATTATTAATGCAAAAACACCGAGTCGTAATTGCAAGTAGGATGGACCGAAGGAAACAGTTTTCAACGTGTTTAATATTACTACGAATTGAGCATCCAGTAGAATCAATATTACTTTAAGTAAGCAGGCACGTCAATTGTTATAAATAACAAAAAGAGAGATTCTTCGATTACGTCCTGTAAATTGTCATCGCTTAACCCCTTGCCCAACGACTTCTTTTGTGACTCTCCCCACAATGAATTAAATTGTTAAAATAAAAATCGATCAGCGATTCTTGATACATCGTATAATTTAACGTAACATTAATATTATAGAAATAATTCCATCGGGTCGCGTCTCATTGATATTTTCAATTTTATAGGTTTTACGATACTTGGAAATTTCCTATTCCATGTACCGCACCACAAGTGCCACACGTACACTGCCGGCCATAAGTATTAGAACAGCTACTTCGAATGGAATAAATGTGAACATAAATCTAAGCACATTTTTGTATGATTTTAACTAATTTTGGCTTATTTAGTATTATATATTTCAAGGCAAACATACCTCAAGTGCTATAACAGGTTTATAATGCAAAAAATAAAATAACGTTATATTTTGTTTTCATCGATATAACTACGTCTTTTCGTCATGACGGCTTTCACAGTTTTTTTTAACATTTTTATGAACATTTGTATACATTTACAGAGGATCTGATACGAGAAGCCAAATGCGGCAGAACCTGAAAGTTGCTCGGTAAAAATATAATGCAGACTAATATAAAAAAAACCAGTAATAAATTTATAAATTAACCAAGGATGTCGTAAAGACTTATAGTTGAGAATATGTTTTAATCAAAACCTGAAAGTAGGAACAGTGAAAATGTGCACTCCACAATCAATTTCCAATTTCGTGCATACGTAGCAGGTGTCCTAATACTTATGGCCGGCAGTGTAATTGCATGCTCAGGAGTTAACCCTTTGCGGACGGAGACTTTTTTGAATATTGAGAAGCAATCATTTATTTGTCGATCAAAAACCACCTTTTTATCAGAAAGCCAGAGTGTTGTTGTAAAGAAGTTATAAATTACTATTTGTGTAATCATATTTCAACGGTTATATGTCAATTTTTTAACTCTCACCGTGTATACATCCACCGAAAAACTATAATCAGATTTTTTCTCAGGCCACATATATACGCCCGTCGTCCTCAAAGGGTTAATAACCATTACATATTTCCTTTCTAAAAGATCGTTACTTTCTTCACTACGTCAAACAGAAACCCGCAAACATGCGACACCCGTAACAATATTAATACTAATCGTCTCAAACGATCCCTTAAACGATCCGGTCGTTAAATCGATTCCAGATAAACGATTTCGCTGGAAATCACGATAGAAAGGAGCCCACATCGGAGAGAGGAAGCGCCGTTAAACAACCTAGGACAGAATGGCTTCCGGAAAGAATCGCTGGCTAGCCGACGAGAGTTTACGCTCTTAGCATCCTATTTACGTGGGAACGGAGCCGCTTAATTAACGTCCGACTAACGTGGACCACGGTGGACGATGTCGAAGCAGCCAGACCCCAAAATAAACAGCCACGTCAGTGTTCAAGGATTAATTGCTTTTCGCCGACGATACTACCAGCTCTGCGACATTTCGCGGATAATTGCAACGATAATAACTACCCTCTTAAAGCGTTCTTCCTCCATGTCTCTCCCTGTGTAGTCTACCCCTTGAAAAAACCGACGTTCGCTTAGCTACTCTCCGGTAACTGATAAAACGCGGTTCAACTTAAAATGCCAAATCGCCCGTTTCCACCTCTTCAACCGCAGATATTTCGTCGGCGCTGCCTTCGTCGGGCAGGTCCTTAATTAATGCGATTCATTTGCGACGTCCGGCAACGGAGGACAAAAGCAAAAAAACAAATTAGTCGACCTGTCGTTGGAAGATTAATTGCTTTCTTTGTAAACCCGTACAATGGTCAACAGTACCAACGGATCGTGACTCGGTGGCTGGATCGTGCGCGGTTTTCAGGAGGAGCCAGTTTATGCTAATTAATCTCCCCCTGGTAACGATGTTTTACCATCGTTCCGTTTGTACTTTCGTCACGATACAAGGGGGATAAAAATTCTTACACCCTCCCAGAGAACGGCCAAGATGGACGGGTCGAAGAAAGGGGTAGGAAAAGGGTGGAAGCGTTCGAGACTCCGAGGATCGCCGGTGGGGTTAATTGCACAGGCTACGCGAGAACGTGTTTTTTTATGGCTCATAAATGGCTTGCGAAAGATTCTTTTTTCTAGTTTCACCCCGTTCACTACGGTTTTCGATAAATGCATTAAAACAGCTGGCCTCTTAACGAGCATCGAAGGAAGAAACGATCATTCTTCCGGCAACGAAATATAATATTCGGTATTCGTGAAAGTTAATTAACGCCGTCCGAGTAATCTCGAATGAACGGAGTGTTTTGTTCGACGTTGTTAACACTAGAACTGCCAAACCAGTCAAAATGATTGGTACACAATTTTTTCCAAAAATTCTCCATGCTTATAGGACAGTCATGGAATAGATATTCTACGTCCATCTTATAAAACATAAATTACCGAATCGATCATATTTTCCACCCCTTAATTCCCCTTTTTTCAAAATACTTATTTAATATTTTTAAATATGATACATTTAACGCCGGTAGTTCTAGTGTTAATATGAAGGGTAGAAATTTCGAATTTGCTATGTATAACTGCAGCATTTTTCACGCAATTCTTTATTACGAGAAAGTCATTTTTCCGTCACAGCTCGAGTTCTTCCAGTAAATCCTCATTCATATAATGCGACGCTCTCTAGTAATTATCGGGTAAGGGCGCATCCCCATGAATGCTCGTTTCGATATCTTTTATCGGCTATTTCTAACGCGTCGCCCTACGTATTTTATTGTTGCTTCGTCGCGCCGAGAAAAATTGTTAATTAGAAGCCGCCACCCGGACGATATATCACAATTACCGCGGATAAGCATCCCCGAACGATGTTCAATTATCTGCCTTTCGTTTTTATTTCGGTCATTATCTCGAATACGCATAGAATCAAAGTGCGATGAGATTATAGGAATTGCTCGGCATACAGTTTTCAGGATTTAATTTCGCGTCGATCGAGGACTTTCGCCAAATGCTTCTGCGTACTATTGTCAATTAATTAACGTATGTGTACTTTAATTAATTCGCTGTACAACGAGGTGCCTGGACTTGGATAGCATCGACGAAAATGAGCGCACTTGATAACGCAGAACACTTGATTCATATTGCAGCAATGACGAAGCTGTACGTGGATTAAGCAATTGTATTAATTATTATATAAATTGCCGGATAAATCGAGTGCGTTCGATCTTCCTTTTTAATTACATAATTTTTAAAGTGGACGGCTTAGTTGATTTTGTGCAATAAATCCTCTGGGCTCCTATTGGTTCTTCTTGCTGTAATGTAAGAGAACAGTGATGTAAAGGGTGTATAAAATTTCTATAAAAAATTAACTTTCAATGCGAGATCTACCAAGAGGATTGAATTAACTAAACCTTAATTTTGTCAGTAACTTAAGGTACAATACCTCCCCTCTAATTCCCCAGAATTTCAACATATTTAATAAACCCCTCGCAGTTGAATTTATTTTTCCAAATTTTTTGCCAGCAAAGAAACATTAATTTCGTGAAATTTTCTCCAAAAAGTTACTAATTATCATCAAGGTATGTTCGGATAAAGCTACAAAATCGCTCTGAAATTTTAAACTTTAAATTGAGTCGATAAAAGAACACATTACAACAACGTCGAACCGTGACCGCGAAAAATTAAATCGATCGATTATATCTTCAACATAGTTTCCCTTTTTAAACATTATTTATATATGTTTAAAAACACCGAGTCCATCCTCCCTAGTTCCAACGTCAAAGAAAATTTAAACAAAACCAAAAGCTCCCTTCTCAGAGAAGTCAATGGCGAATGGCGCGCTTAGTATTCCGTTTGAAAAAGTCGTATTCCCGCCTCGGAGGATAAAGTAAACGGAGATAAAACGAGCCGGAGGAAATTCCTTCCGTTTCTACGCCCTTCATTGTATTACTTATACCATCGGTGTAAATGCACCGTTCTCCGCTCTCTTTTCACGTGCCACCATGACGCCCGCACTCCAGGAGTGCAAACGACGTTTGCATCGTCGATACCGAATTTCTCTCGAGATGCGCCGCATAAAAGAGAGCGACGTTATGAAACACTTCGATTAAAAGTCTCTTTACGTGTTGCGAATTAATTAGAACCGAATTAGCTCGAAAATCGATGCAACCCTTTTCCTCGACCCGTATCGTTCGGTCTCGAGTGGCGAATTAAAAATTAGGTTACTTCATGGAAGCGCTGCAACGTTCTTGATTAAATTACAGCGTTTGAGGCAACACCCTCGATTAGACGTGTTTTACCGAAGGTTTACAGGAGTTTTTGATCTGATTACCAGTGATTTTTATATTTCGTGTGGTCTTATGTTGATACATAATTGAAGTAATTTTGTATCGTTTCTTATTTGAAAGTAATAGTATTAGCAATTAGTAAGAAAAATTAGTAGAATTAATTTAGATTAAAATTCTATTAATTAAAAATTAATAGAAAGTAGTTTTTGTTTTGAGATTTTTGAATTGTTTTGTATGTTCAATTGGGGTGTTTTATGATGCCTGTTGTTGCTGTTATTTTCGATGGAAAATAAATATGTAGCGATAGAAATTATTATCAAATTAATTTCTGTCCATTAAGAGGAGTATGAAAAAATTATTTGGACTAAGGGAAGTTAATTGTTCGTAAAACTTATGGTTTCAAACGTGTAGCATGTTTATCGGGAAAAGTTGACCGTTTGAAGTATCACCATTGTGAACCATACACGGCTTTTGATAATGGCAGTAGTTAGGGAACAAAGTGCCCATGGTGAATCATAATAAATAATTGTATGCGTTACAGAATTCTCTCATTAATTGCATATCAAAATTATGCTGACGACAAATAGCACTTGATATTTAATTAACATTTTTTGCTTAAAAAATGTCCAGCAAAAGACGAACGACCGTGCAAATGGGTACCATCCTTTTTCACCTTTCTTTTCGTTCCATTTTTCCAATTAAACTCTCACTGCACGTATCTTTAATCCCTATGGTGTCGTTCCGCGTATCTGGAATTCCGTTAACGGCCGTGAGAAACCGAGAATCAAGCGGTAATTGCAAATTTCCCATTAACAATGTTAGTACACGCGACCTTAGTTCGCGCAAGTCGAACAGCTGATCGGAAACTTTTTCTCGAGGTAAAGATTAAAAGTTTTATGACTGAAATGTAATTAATGTTTTTCCCTCTCTGTTTTCGCTTTTAAGGAAACTTTCTCGTTAAATCGGTTTTCTCCCACGCGCGACCTTCAAAGGTATAATTCCTGTGGGTAAAAAATATGAAATGAAACTTTTTAGCTTGAATTTCAATTAAACACAATACAATTGCAGATCGAGTGAAAAGCCTGGAATTGCAAATAAGAATGACAGAGAAGTGGATGCAACGAATTGCATGGCACGAATGATATAATTTAAATCAACCTGTTTCGCGCAGGATATAATTAATCCAATTACGCGGAATAGCTGATACGTAATTGTTGTTGATAAACGTATGTTACCAACAAAATGTATTTAAACAGTTATTGAAAATTACATTTCCAATAACAAACCGACATATAATTACGCGGTCCAACATATATAAATGTGTCCTCGGATTAACGAGCTTGAAAAACCAATGTTTGTTCCTTTTGCCGTTGAAACAAATGTGTTCACCCAAGTTTTCTGCTTATAATTACAGCCTTAATGTATCAAGGTGCATTACACGGATCGAGAAGCAGTTATTCTGAAAAAGTAATCGATTTTCCGGCACGGTGAAGTTCATCTTTGGACATTCAGCGAGCCTAATCCGATGATCAGTCCTTATCGACGAGTTTGATTTTATGTGCAACTTCGTAAACTGTCTCTCCATTACAATAACCCCGCTTTCATCCCCCTGAGCTAAAATGTCCCAAAGAAAATACAATTTGTCTAAATTTCACTTCTTAACGCTTCATTTCCCTCGCAGAACAAACAATCTGCGACGAAAAGTATTCATTTAATCGAATCCAAAATAAAAGCTTCGCCAATCTTCCAGAAACTCTATCGAAGCGTTTTAATAGCAAAGAGTCACCCCAGCGATCGGTCGAACGTGAAAGTAAAGCGCCAACAAGATTTTGCAATAAATACCCCGTCCTTCGTGTAGCCTTCAAACAAATATTCATTAAAAAAGATAATAATAAGGACATCTTAGGCTTCGCTTATCCCAGATACATTTTTCTCCGTCGAAACAAATACGTCTACCGCGAGAAGACTTCATCTAATCCAATCCAAAAGAAAAATATTTTTGCCGGTCTTCCAGAAACTCTATCGAAGCGTTTTGATAGGAAAGACTCACTGCAGCGATCGGTCGAGCATAAAACTGAACAGTCTGCAATATTTTGCAAGAAATAACCCGTCCTTCGTGTAACCATTAAGCAAATTTTCATTAAAAAAAAACAATAATGGCTACTTTCATTTTGCTAATCCGAGATACATTTTTCTCCGTCGAAGAAAATACGAGTACCGCGAGAAGACTTTATCTAATCGAATCCAAAAGAAAAATATTTTTGCCGGTCTTCCAGAAACTCTATCGAAGCATTTTGATCGCAAAGACTCGCTGCAGCGATCGGTCGAGCATAAAAGTGAACCATTAAGCAAATTTTCATTAAAAAAAAACAATAATGGCTACTTTCATTTCACTTATTCGAGATACATTTTTCGCCGTCGAAACAAATACGTCTGCCGCGAGAAGACTTCATCTACTCGAATCTAAGAGAAAAATATTTTCGCCGCATCTTTCGGAAAGTCTATCGGAGCGTTTTGCCGGTAAAAGCTCATCCCTAGCGATCGGTCGAACGTATTGCATGGTGATCGACGATCGTGAAAGTGAAGCGCGAACGAGATCTCGCAAACGGATACCCCGTCCTTCGGGTTTTAGGATGGGAAAGGTCCAGAGGGCGATTCGGTGTTAATCAACAGAAATAGGTTGGCGCGTGCTTAGAATGTGAAGGCGGCCTCGCGAGCCATTTTTTTTTCTTGCCGATAAAACGGCTCAAAGGCAGAGGATGCTCGGAACTCTTTCAAATAGAATTTCAGCCGCGGCAGCAACTGGCCCGGCTCTCTGCCGATTGCCACCGATACGATTCCATTCGATTGCGGCATTGTGAGCGGACCTACGCGAAATAAATGGCAGAATCAATCGTAAAAGTGATTTTTTTTAACCGCCTACTTTTCCCCCTTGGCTTTGATTCCAAGTTTCAACCGCTTTTTTCCCGGCTCGTTCGTTCGTCGATGGAAAATAATATCAAATTAGACAACGTCGAAAAGATTTTCGAGAATTCCTGTTCTCCGGGCTTCGTCCCTACGGCGAGGGTGATTTGCATACTGTACAGACTTTGGAATTTTTTTCTTCGGCAATTGCATAATGATGCTTGCAATTTTGCATTTTTTTGAAGATATTAAATTCCGCTGACGATCGGGGGAACGATAAAATGTAGAAATATTTAATGTTGTTAGGGTTATGGAAAGATATCTCACATACCGAGATAGACACGTACCGAGGCTGACGTTGATAGGTCAATAAATCCTTAACCGTAGAATGACTTCTACCGAATTACACTCACGGAGTCATTTAAGACCCTCGTAAATTCTCGTTTTATCGGATTTGAATTACATCTCCCCTTGTAAGGAAATATCAATTTGAAAATCTACTTTTATCCGAAAGCTACGTAAGACATTTAGAAACGTCCAGGTTTCACTGCAGTTATAGATAACACTCAGCCGTTAATTTTTCAAATACCGCTTTGAAATCGTACTATAACAACACTCGAGCTTAATCTCCAACGAACAGCACGCAAGACTATCTATCTTTTTTATTCCCGCAATTTGTCGAAAAGCACTAACACGAGCTTCGATTTCGCATTTGCCTAAATCGTCGGCGCCATTGGCATTGCCTCGAACGATTATGATTTAACGCAACGGTGTGCTAGAACGACATGGAAATACGCAAAATCGGTTTCCATGATTTACGGCATTACTCATTAACGATTGCACGAAAGTGGAAACGAATTATGGTAACATTCCGCGCGAATGTCGAAGGTACCTCAGTTAAATTGCCGGAATGACTTTTTGCCCGGTTTCGAGAGCGAATCGGCGAAAGCACTGTGTCACGAACCGTGCATTTTCATGTTTGTAATTTCAACGGTCCCATTTTTTTTCGAGTAGCGCGAGAAAATGGCAGGTTTTTTTTCGCGGCACAATGCCGAGAGAGCCGCGGTAGAACGACATTAATCATATCCTTAATGCACGGTTATCAGGTACATTAATAAATCAGCGTCTGCCGGGCAAACAGAGGCGTATCGTATTATAATAAGTTTGAGAAAGTGGCGGTTATCCGGTGAATACTAATTTCCCACGGATTCGTATTAACCGTATCGTTCGTGGCGTGCTTCCGTGTGTCAAGTTTGCGCATAACCATGCGAGATTTAATTTGTATACCTTCGTACTTTCGTGTATTTTCATAAAATATCCTCCGAAGCTCACGGTATGTAAATTTATTATCGCGGCGCCCGTTACGAGGCACTATTTTGAGTAAAATATAACCAGGTATGCGGACTACATTTTTTCGCCGAGACTTTACCAGCGTTTAGCACGCTCCATCGTCCGATGAAATTCCAACAATTTTTTCCGCAATGAGGAATAACAGATTTGGAGAAATTTTATGTTAATTGTGATCGTGAAACGAAACAGCGAAGGAGTGAGGTTGTGACGATTGTTCTAAAAAGTTATGCATCTTTTATGGACGATATTCCGTTGTATAGCGATGTTAATAAATTATTGTAATCTGCACGGTATGCTGAAATTGTCATAATTTATAATGTAGGCAATTAAATATTCTTTAGTTGTGTATCAAATATTCCGCAATTATTTGCTAACGTTTCGTTGATAACGATACAACAATTATTAATGAGAGTGACCAGAGATCGTGTCTGTATATCAAGAATATCGAAAATTCTACACATTGTAACTGATAAAGCAATTAGAAATTTCTATACTAAATTAAAATCAAATATAAACTTATCGATATAATTGATTGGGAAATTATCTGCGAACGACCATAACAATTTTTTCTTACACAGCCAACTTTTAAAAACAATTACCTGCACCCATCAATTACTTGCCTATCCTAAGAATTTCAAAAAAATTAATGTCCAGCTCAGAGATAACGGAAATACAACATAACAATTATTTCTTCCAGAGCCAACTTTTAAAAACAATTACCTACCCCTATTAATTACACGCCTATCCTAAGAATTTTGAAAAAATTAATATCCAGCTCAGAGATAACGTAAATACGACGTAACAATTATTCCTTCCAGAGCCAACTTTTAAAAACAATTACCTCCACCAACCAATTAGTCGCCTATCCTAAGAATTTCGAAAAAATTAATATCCAGGTCAGAGATAACGGAAATACGACATAACAATTATTTCTTCCAGAAGCAACTTTTAAAAACGATTACCTTCACCCATCAATTACACGCCTATGCTAAGAATTTCGAAAAAATTAATATCCAGCTCAGAGATAACGGAAATACGACGTAACAATTATTTCTTCCAGAGCCAGCTTTTAAAAACAATTATCAGCACCTATCAATTACTCGCCTATCCTAAGAATTTCGAAAAGATCAATAACCCGCCCAGAGATAACGGAAATGCGAGATGAAGATGCAAAGTGTAAAAAGCAGAGGCCGCAAACTTTCCCCGCATGAGGATGTACTTTCATTCAACCGCGTCGAATTCAAAAGCACATTCAAAGCTCTTTCGCGACGACAGGACTCCGCGTGCAGTCTTCGATGAAATACTGCGAACCATTAATCTTTTTCGTCCTAGGATCAATCAATTAACGTCGATAACGCGCGTACGATAATTCCAAGTTACCGAGGCGCCACGTCATCGTTTCGTAGCCCGCCTTTCTTTCTCCCGCTTCCGGTTCTCCTTCGAAGACAGGAAGAAAAAACGAGAGAGAGAAAGCTACCTACGCGTTACAAGGTACAACGATATAAAGAGCAACTCCGCAGGGAGTGCACGGTAGACTGGTTTTTTCTCTTTTCATTTCTTTCCACCCTCCTTCCTCTTTTATTTTCCTACTTTCACCCTTCGAGCTCGTAACAAAGATTTTCCGCGCCCGAAGAAAGGCTACTCGGCGACACCCAGGCATTGTCTCGTCTCTTCGAAGAATAATTTTCAAATTATGCATTTTCTTTGAATTCTTACGAAATTCCTGTTTTTTCGTTTAATAAACACGTACTAAAATTCCATGGAAAAGAGTGTACTTTAAATTTTTGTGTTTTTAATGTTTATATTACCCCGGGCGTATTTTGAATTTATATATTTATTATTATTTATGTTTGATATATTTAGGTGTATCATTCATTTGTACGACAGTGATAGAGACTAATGGCAACCATTGAAATCTCATCGACTTCCTGTTTCGAATTGAAATTACGGTCAATGATGAAATTTTCAATTTTACAGTTGTTTTTTTTTAGTATTGGCGATGTTTATTTGCCTCTGCTCGCATAGATACGGTTGTCCGTTGAGATGAGTTTATCATTCGTAGCTCGGTAAATACTTTCGTAAATTTTGCGTCGTAATTAGTTTTCTAGAAGGTCATTATATATGTGCAATCGGTAATTAATAACATCGCGGTTAATTGTAATATATAGTGGCGACGTATTGATACGGCAATAATAAGTACAAATAAATAAATGTGCTGGATATCGTTACAGTTAAAAGCACAAATTTAATTACAATTTACAATGTATATATTATAACATTACATGCGTTAACATCAAAGCTGAACATCGGCGTTTCATTATAAAGTTTTTAAAAATACAGGACAACCCCGTATAACATCGGATACATTCTGCGTTATTTTTCACTTCTATAATTGTCTGTCAAACTCTCTTTAATTGTAAAATACAGATGTGAACAATATTGCAATTTGCTTTTATATTTGCTTGACCAACTGTCGATCGCACAACGGCGCAAAATTAATTTAATCTAATTAACGTCACGTTACAGAAGAACCGCGTTAAACGGGATTCTACTTTATCTCAAACTTTAAAAAGAAACAGATAAATAAATGTAAAATTTATTTTGCCGGAATATCACAATCCTAAACGTAATCTTTCTATCCAATTGTTACCAGTATCGACTGCATGAGTTGCATTGGTACGCGATCGACCACGAACTTTGCGATTTATCCGAGAAATTCCATTGAATTTTAAGCTCTTAAAATTTCTCATGTCAATCTTTCATTGCTGCTCTCTTAAGAAACCGTCGGATTATTACCGCTACAGGCATGGAAGTTTAACAAGGACCGCCAACTTTCAATGAAATACGTAAAATAAAAATCGAACCGCCTCGCACTGCCGCGTCGATATATCGGTTCGAAGTTTTCAGAAATTTTTATGACATCGACTTTGCATGGGAAGTATTGAAAAACTTGGCCGTATCTCGCCTAACTTCCGGCCATAAAAATCCAAGAGCCGTCGACGCGTGCGAGTCATAGTATCGGTATCAATTCGTAAAGGCGCAAGATTTCACGTGTGCGCCGTAAAAAGGACGTAAAACAACCGTAACTTCGATTTCAAGCCGTGAGAAAGTAACACCGGAAGTACGATTCGTGGATTCGTTTCGATGGTTCGTCATCGACGGCGGAAGATTCGAAAGAAAATAACCGGCGGAAGGAGGAAGACGAGGCGGACGAACGTGGAAATCTAATAAACCGTCTTCGCGCGTTGCGGATAACGCGAGACTTCCGGCGGAAGATCGAACGTTCGGAGGATACGCTGAATTAAATCAAGCCAATATTTAATGCTTCGAAACGCCGAGGTTTCAAATAAATTCGTGAAAATTCATCGGTACGTGGGGGTATGAAAATATCGACGTTTATACAATATCGTTGGGAAATTGCGTTTATTTTCGCGATTATACGTTCACGCTACCAGCGTTCCATCTATCATACTCGATCAAGGTGTCGCTGTAGAATGTACTTTTTATCTCTGGAATTTTTCTTACCGAATAGTAACACAACTTTATTGTACGCGTAATATGTTGCAGAATATCAGGTAGATGAGACGACGTAGGATAACATGGTCCTAGAGGGAACTTAAAGTGATAAAAGTTGCAAGATAAAAAATGCAGACTCAAATGATAGACTGAAATGGATAATTTGTAACTGGCTCAAGGAACACTTGATCAAACGATGTTTTAGGAAGTTTAGATCAACTTTGTAATTTTCGCAACGAAGATGCTTGATTTCTGTTTTTCATTTTTATGTCTTGTGTTATTCCATGAAAGACAGTAATTAAACAATAGTTAGAGATAGTTATTTATCAGGCAAGCGATGTGAAAAAAGAGTAGGATTGAATTTCGGAAGACGAGATCTATTATCTTCTTCTGTAAAGAAATTGCAGCACTGCAAAGGATCGGATTGCATGCGCAAAAGCAATTACAGTTTTAAAAGCGTTTCTCATAGTTCGCGAAACCGCGCAAATGCTTTCTCTGCTTCTATTTTTCGTTTAAACTGTTTCGAAGCCTCTGAAAAGCTCAAGTTACACGAATTAATGTTGTAATTATCTTATTACCTCGAATATTTTAGTAATACGAGAAATTCCGCGAAGTTTTAATACGTAAAATACCACTTCCCAAGAAACTATTTGAACGGACGTATTAATAACACTGAAGTCCATATTTCCTGTAAAACTAGAAATTGACAAGTACAGTGAATGCAGACAGAGATTCCCATAAAAGTTATTATCTCTGAAAAAATATGGATATTGGATAGAGGTAAATGTAAAATCAGCAGAATTTCAGGCACTCTATTCCGTTCATTATGGCGATTTTGTTGAAAAATTCGCCGATAGTTCGATACGTGGATACTCCCTGTGGTTTCCCACGAAAATTTCGATAACATATTCCAAGCATAAATTTCACCCTTCCACGTAATATCGAACCTAGACGCAATGCGGGGTGTACCCGTACGTTTTTAAACTCCTTCGAATTCCCGGACTTCCTCGACACGTTCCGCAAAAAGACTGTTAAACTTTTATCTTGCACCTGAGAGATTTATGGCTTCTATCGTATCTTTACATTCTTTTTAAATGTATCGTTAACTCTATGTCGATTCTCGAGTCTTTCTTTGCAGTTCGAAAAAATCCGATAGGAAGATTGCCGTTGAGTTACGGGAAAGAACGAAAGTACCTCGTTCGGCATTCTGTGCAATGATTTTTCTCCATTTCGCCAAATCTTTGAATTTATCGTCCAAGAGCAAAAATGACGCTCGTGACGAAGCGGATGCGCTGCAATCTTGCCATTATAATTACTTAGTAACTTTGTTCGTTTGGTTGTAACACACGAAAGTTCGGCAACTCGGCAAAATGCGGACTTATGTACGCGATATTTCGTTCAACTTTGCTGCAGGGTGGTTTCACCACCGTGGAAACGGGGACGCAATATCCAATTGTGTTCGATTAGCTTTTAATTTCAAATATTGGCTGTTGAGTCGTTCAGGTAATCGAAGATTTTACATAGTGGGGGAAGAAATTGTTAGAAACAAGAAGAATGTATCGGACGGTAGATTAAAATTCAAATTTTTACTTGATTTCAGGAATCGACGGATAGCCATAACACGCATGAAGATGAAGTTAGATCTTTCTTTACTTTGCCCTGTTTGCACAATGTTTTAAATCTTCTCGAACTACGTTCAACGTTTTTCTTATACTTAACGACGTCTTTTTTACTTTAAACGTAATTGGCTCGAAGCAAGAAAGTGGTACTTAAGACGTTGTTTTCGGAAATTTAAACCTTCTCCTTCCACTTTTCTTGCTCGTTCCACTTCTTTTTCATCACCTTTGAAACACACTTCCACACCTGGCCACTTCTTTCACTCTCAGAGATGTTTCATCTCGTGTCGAAAAAATGTTTAAATTTTTCAGTCACTTTTAACGCCCCGGAAATCATTTAATAGCCACTTTAATCAAAAGAATCCACCAGCAATGCAATTTATAACTATTATTTACTCTTAACTAATAGAAAGTCTTCCTTGGAACTTTAGAAATTTCACCATCGGATCTTCTCGTTAAGGTATCCCTGTTAATTATAAAGTCGAAATGAATATTCAGAGCTCAGTGCGAAATCGAAACCCATATAAAAATGTTACGTTTACGTTTATATAGAAATAAACCAGAACGTTGGTAAAATTGGTCGTATTGACAAAAATAACAGTATGGACAGTCGTATAAACGCATAGTTAGAATTTTATTGTTCCATGAGCTACATTTATAGCGTAGTGAGGCTCAGAATGTCGTTCGAAAGGGTTGCGTTTCGTAGAAACAATCAATGTTACCCCTTGCCCTACAATTTCTTTTGCGGCCGAACGCGTAATAATTCAGAATTAATTGTTGGAATAATAATTTATCACTGATTTCAAATATACCGTGCAACATAACGCAATTTAACCCTTTCGCTACGCAGTGCTTTTCCGCGAGTCTGCTAACACGGTACGAAGCAATTCCGGCCCGGACGAATAACTCTTAATGGCTAGTGGCGTAATATAAATAATTACATCTTTATTGAATTTGTATTGCATATACTACATGAAAAATAAAATATGGTATTTTAAAAATATCCAATTACAAAATATGATCTAACAATTGATTCTTTCTGTGAAATTTTGACGGGTGACTATAGTCACCGATAGTATCGAAAGGGTTAATAGCATACAGCTAATTTCAACGTATTCTGACCTACTGATATTTTCAAATGAATAGTTTTTGGAAAACTTAAAAATTTCTCGTTTCATTTATCGCGTCACGAGTGCCACACGTCATTGTAGGGCAAGGGGTTAAATAATTGGCAACAGTGTAATTAAACGTCGATAAGTTATTCAGCTGGTTTCACCTCTGTTCGTAATTTATAGTGAATTAAACTACTTACAGAGAGGAACGATGACTTGCTGTCACTTTAAGCTACTCTGCTGTTTCCTGACTGAAAGGAAAGTTCGACAAAGTGCCCATCGACTATAGCCTGTCATTTACCGGTTAAAAATTGAATTTGACTAGAACTGCAAACGAAAATCGATGAGAAAATTCTTTAAAAGCGTATCTGTTGTTTCTCTTGGAAAAATTCGCAACATCGTTCCTCCACGTTCATCGACAATTGCCAGGAAGAATATCGTAGAAAATTCCAGCAGCAATTCATCATATTTTCAGCTCGGAATGAGAAAAAAATGAAAGCAGATTTGCAAATCTCGCTTGAGAAAATTGACCAAATTTCAAGTCTTCGAACGTTGGAATCGCTTATCTTACGAGTCTCAATTAACTCGGCCAGATTTCGTGACGTCATTAGAGCTACTCGTGTAAAAAACAAACGAGATAATTTTCTTGGTGCACGTCCTCCCGGAAATGGAGTACGTCGTTGCATAATTCTTAGTGTCGACTCTCAGACGTGCCGTGGAATTCAGGCAGAGTGAAAATTCGGTCGTAGGGCTTCTCGAAGGAATTCGCTAGGGTAATGCGCGATCACCGAGGGGTAATAATGAAAGAGAGAAAGAAGCAACGAGGGATGAACTAGAATTTTTTAAACGATGCAAAAATTGCACTGTAGGAATTCTCGAAATTGGCTGCAAGCTGTTATGCCGTATTTACGATTACTAGTAATATAATACACTATAATATTAACGTTTTAGCTACGGTCGCGGACCATGCGGTGGATTCTTTTAATTAATTCAGCCGTTGGCGCATTTCTGGATACGCTGTTATTGTAGGAAATTTGATAATCTTCATGTAATATTCAGCGCATGTTGTTGCATCGCAATTAGCTTATATACTTAAGGACAGGACTATTTGTGGATGCATGTTTCTCTTAAATATGAAGTGTCACCTGGATAAATGTTTCTCGTACCTGAAAGATCAAGGAGCTTACAACAGATCGCTAAATGTGATATAAATTCTGTCCTTTAACACTAAACCTACCGGCTTTATATCTGTTGCATTGAAATATACGAAAGAAGTACTTTGGAAAAAGAGATTTGAAGAGGTGAAAAAGATGATCAGTTAAGTAATTTTTGTTTTATACGACAGACCTAAAATATTTACTGAATGACTGCCCAATCAATTTGGGGAATTTTTAGAAAAAATCAGAAAGTAGTCATTTGACCGCCATGGTAGGTTTAGTGTTAACACTAGAACCACCGGTGTTAAATCTACTATATTTAAATATATTAAATAAGCACTTTGGCGAAAGAGGAATCTGGTGATGAAAAAGGAGATCGATTAAGTACTTTATCTTTTACAAGATAAATGTGGAATATCCACTATATGTCGCCCCTGTGAATTTGGAAAATTTTTTTAAAAAACAAGGAACCAGTCATTTTGACTGCCTTGGTAGATCTAGTGTTAATATCCTTTGAGAAGAAAGAGATAAATGTCTCGGTCTCATTTTCATTTTAATAAACCTCAGCTAATTACTTATAATTGCATCTCTCACTTCGTATCGTACTTTCAAACTGTCACGAGAAAAGAAGCCCGTTGACACGTGTTTCTTAAGTTAATTGATTTAATTAGCTTTCGTTGTATTACAGGTCAATGATCGCGCCAAAGTATGAAGCGACTTTCCGCGTTAATACACCGATGGAATCAAGGGGAAAAAGGGGGGAAAAACTATAGGGAAACGACAGAAACAACCGATAATCAATAACATCGAGCTGCCTCGAGGCGAGTAAGACGATGCCGATGGTATTTATTACGTTCTCTGGAAATCGTTGGGAATCGAAAGAAGGGAAGATTGATAAGAAGGTGGAACGACATTTTGCTTTATGTTGATAAAACAAAACACGATGTCGCAATTATTTCAGGCGGCTTTAATATCCGTGTATTGTAGGTGGACAGAAGGGAAATAATTAATGTTTCTCGCTTAATGCGATTTAGAAGCGAACGTGTTTCCAGTAGTTACGCTTTTATCCGAGATTTTCTCGATTTAAATGTTCCGCGCGTTTTATTGCCGAGTTTCAAGGCATTTGAAAAGGGGCTTTTTATCTCTTAATTTCGCTCCTGCCCGCCGTGGTAATGACTTTTTTTTCTCCCTTATATTTTAAGCCGGCGGATACAAACGCGTAATTTCACCGAGGTCGGCTCAACTTACCGGGAATAATCTGGATAGTTTCGTTACCACCTCCTTACTGTTCCGAACTTGGAAAGGATATTAAACGAAATCGTACTGCTCGGGAATAAATCTCTCAACAATATACTTTCCTACGAATTCAACATTTTTACTACTATTTTTTTACCAATTTTAAGCCGACATGAAAAAAGGTAAACTAACAACCGCTCATTTCTCGTGCTTCGGCAATAAATTCGATGAGATTGCGATAGAAATTCTTCGAGCAACATTTGTAACAGTATGAATAAGGGTTAGCATTTTAACGCAACAAAAGGAATCCGCAAAAAATGTATGGAATACTTATAAATATAGGATGAAAGAGAGAAGATATTAAAATAAAACGATGAAGGAGCAATGCAGCTTGAAATTCCACGATAAATGGGCAACGAAGAGTCCACAAAATTATATCTACAATTTCTATTCACCTCCGTCGACAATTTCCATCTCATAATTCCTGCAAAATGTTCAACCTTCATAAAATTCCGTTGATTATCGTGTTTGCTAATTAATCAGAGCCGACGCGCTTTAAACCGGCGCTGGAAAATCGGCAGGAACGTTAACAACACGCAAGACCTTGCGAAAATGCAAGAAAATGCAAGAAGGACGGTGCTGTTTTTACGGGATAACTTAAATTGCGATTACTGATGGTTTTCGTCGAAAGTGCAGACGATACCCGTTGCTCCTGGAGATACAACGAGTAGGATCATAAAACGGGAGAGACGTGACTAGGTTCTTGATGGTGGAATCTAATTATCGGGCCGTGCGAAACAGAAAATCGAGGTGTCTTATTATTCGCGACGTCTACGGAGTTGTTCGAATTAAATTATCAGACAGTTTTCTTTCGCACGCTTATCTTATTCCCGTGCTTAGACTTTACGCTATTGGAATTTTTACTTTTACAGCAAAATACCCTTGACTTTTATTTGAAAGAATTATGGGTAGTCTTTGGATATCGCCTTTTCTTGGAGATCACCGTCAAAGTGTCTTTTAGAGTTAATACGATTCAACGCGAATTCGAAGATGTCCTGAAGTATTTATGAATCCCTGTTCTTTCTTCGACGGTTTTACCTCGAAGAGACGATTAATCAATTATATTGAGACGTAACAAATAAATGTAGTAAAGAAAACACTTGAACAGTACAATTGCTTTAACAAGATGGACGTAGAACAATGAAGGAATAGAAGCTTGTGAAGCTTCAGGGTTTCTTAAACAAATTAATGAATCAGTCACATTGACTGTCTTCGTAGATCTAGTGCTAATTATATTTCATCGTGGAAATATAATCCAATCCAAACTTTTCAAACTTACAGTTCCCTTCGAAGAAAGCACAAATTGCTTACATTTCAATTTCTAAATAAAACACAGCAAAAATTAGCGAATTCATGTCAATCGCAACGCAAAGTGCCAACAATTAGTTTGAATTCTGGAAATTGTTGTCTAAAATTTTAAAGAAAACTCGGAAAATACAAATTCGCCCAATCAGAGTCTCAATCGTGTCGTGACTACGAATCGCGATAAACCCACAAAAAAGGGAAGTATAATTTTCAATGGAACTTACAGTTCCCTCCGAAGAAGGCACAAATTGCTTACATTTCAATTTCTAAATACAACACAGCAAAAATTAACGAATTCATGTCAATAACAACGCAAAGTGCCAACAATTAGTTTCAATTCTGGAAATTGTTATCTAAGAATTCAAAGAAAACTCGGAAAATACAAATTCGTCCAATCAGAGTCTCAATCGTGTCGTGACTACGAATCGCGATAAACCCACAAAAAAAGGGGAAGTATAATTTTCAATGATCCCTCGAAGCTCGCTACAATAAGCCTCGTTACATCGGCGTACCTCCCTTTGTGGATATCCGCGTGCATTGCAGGTTATGAAAATTAGAAATCGATTTTCCATCGCAATACCATCTGCTCTCGCTAATACCAGGGTTTCACGCGTCTCTGGCGCAATTAACCAGGTGAAAACGAGATTATAGAGAATTTCGCTGGCGGCCCTTCGTGCCTGACTGTTTGTCGGTACCGCTATCGTTGCGCCCTTTTCCCGATGCGTGTGAATACGTTTAACCGCGATTCATCCTCCTACGTTCCTCGCAATTGTCGTTATACGGGTCCAAAGGACAATTATACTTGATTCTAAACAGAACGGAGTATCGTGGCTAATTGCTCGGGCTTCTCTTGTCGAGTTTTAACGGGGTGATTTAACCCTCGGAAGAACAATTTTGCAGGGACTCGACGTTCAGTCGTTTGCAGGTTGCAGTTAAAGCCTTCGTTTATGTGGCTCAAAGATTATATCTATGTTGAATGTTGAGCTTGGGGGTTTACGTGATTTTTCTGGG
Organism: Cerceris ruficornis; assembly: GCA_963989415.1. Taxonomy (NCBI): domain Eukaryota; kingdom Metazoa; phylum Arthropoda; class Insecta; order Hymenoptera; family Crabronidae; genus Cerceris; species Cerceris ruficornis. The sequence goes on along the minus strand of OZ022518.1, from coordinate 10,369,853 downwards.
GTCTTTGTAAGTAGTGGTTTAAGGAACGGAGAATTTGCAAGGTGTAAATTACTACGACTTATCCCTTTGCGGTCCGAATTATTTTGTCAATTTCATAGTGAGCTAAATGAAATTAATTTCATATTTTCGATCGCTGATTATTCATTTTTTTCATGATAGCAATAAGTGTAGGTATTGATGGATATTTATGAAATTGGAAAGTCGATATTGAATCGTTAGAAAATAAAATGGAGTGAAAAGCTATGTCAAGTATACCTCGACATAGGATTGCAAAGGGTTAATACTAGAATTATCGGTGTTAAATTTATTATAGTTAAATATATTAAATAAGTGCTTTAGAGAAAGAGGAATCTAAATATGGGAAAAATGATTAATTCAGTGATTTATGTTTTATAAGATGGATGTAGAATATGAACTCTATGGGGGCAGTATTAATTTGGAGAATTTGTAGAAAAAATGAGGGACCACTCATTTTTACTGGCTTCGGAGTTCTGGTGTTAACCCTTTGCAGTCCTACGTCGAGCTATACTCGACATAGCTTTTCACTTCATTTTATTCTGTAACAACTTAATATTGACTTTCTAATTGCATAATGATTTTGTAATATCACCCGTCAGTTCCTATACTTATTGCTATTATTAAAAAAATGAATAAATTGCATTCATTATTAAGGAATAATAAACCAACGATAGAAAATGTTGGGGAATTGTTTTCATTTACCTCAGTACAAAACTGATAAGATAATTGGGACAGCATAGGATTAAACTTTGATTATTATGCGATGAAAGTATCTAGATGTAACACAGACATTAATTATGCAGTATTTTAGAATGAAATTGTGATATCTGAATTGACAAAACCCGATGGCGTTCTAAATTACTGCTTTCCAAGTAAAAAAGTCGCATAATATTATCGCTGACAACAATGTAAATTGTTTAGACTGCCTTAGAAACAGAGTAGCAGAAAAAACATTAACCCTTAACGGTCGTAAGTCACCCCTGACGTGACGCTGTCTGTGGAATGCGTGGACAATTGCCTTATCAATTGAACATTACCAACGGAGTGATTAACATGTTCAGTGACATAACAGCGCCTTTTTTTAATCAAATTTTAATATTTCGGCCCCTAAAAATGAACAAAGAAAATTTAATGAGTTTTTGATAGTGATAGTGACAGTGAATTCTTTGAAAAGAATTCTGAAAGTGTTTTTGATTCTAGTAATGAGACTAGCAGTGACTCCTTATTACATTCTAAGAAAAGAAAAATTGTTATACCTATACAAAATTTAAATGAAGAATAAAATGACATGGAGGAAGAAAATGTTGGTGATTGAGATAATGACTGGATTGAAATGGACAGTGACGATGATGACTTATCGATGATGAATTATTTGAAACTCATACATTTGTAATACCCCTTCAAAAAATAAATAATTTCTAATTACAAACGGAGTGATTAACATGTTCAGTGATACAACAGCGCCTTTTTTTAATAAAATTTTAATATTTCGGCCCCAAAAAATGAACAAAGAAAATGTAATGAGTTTTTGATAGTGATAGTGGCAGTGAATTCTTCGAAAAGAAGTCTGAAAGTGTTTCTGATTCTAGTAATGAGACTAGCAGTGACTCCTTATTACATTCTAAGAAAAGAAAAATTGTTAAACCTATATAAAATTTAAATGAAGAAGAAAATGATATGGAAGGAGAAAATGCTGGTGATTGAGATAACGATTGGATTGAAATGGACAGTGACGATGATGATTTATCGATGATGAATTATTTGAAACTCATACATTTGTAATACCCCTTCAAAAAAGAAATAATTTCTAACGAAAATGTTCTTGCAATACTGAAGATTTTTCTCATATTTACTGAAAATAACTTCAACCTAGTGAGAATCACATATGAAAAGCTAGCGACCGATAAGGGTTAATTTGAAGAGGAGCTGCGGGGTTAAACTTTGCAGGAAGGAAAGCACAGCCATGAAAATCTGTGACCATGATCAGAATAACCACTGAACTGCGGTGGTTAGTCTAATGCAGACCACGTTGAGGTAAAGCGCGTTGGACCAAATATAATAGTTCATCTTGAGTCGCACCACTGCGTCTAATTCATCGTTCTAACTCGCTCTTCGGGGCTCCTCATAGTTCGCAATGCCTGCGGGTGACAGTGCACCGAAGAGAATCGTCGTTCGATCGCGAAAATTCCTACCAAATAATTTCGACCAAAAGCAAACCTCGACATTTCACCCCAAAACATTGTTAAAACCATACGATATAGATTTATCAGCGTCCCGCGAATTTGTCGTATCATAAATTCCAAAAACGATTGCAGTCGCAATACGAAGAAAACGAGGAGGCTAATTGCACGGATTTTTATCGTACTATTTCAGCGAGGCGCGTGCATCCGTCACGAAGACACTCTAGAACGGGACTAATTGAAAAATTCGTTAAAACTGATTCAAAGAGATCATCGCGTATCGATAGAACGAAGAGGTTTGATTTCACCGTTGAAATCGCAAATCGAATCGTATCGAGCTCGCGTCGTCGGCGGTGCAATTAAGTCGTAGGAAATGAGATAACCGCGAATTCAATGCCCTCTCGGATGAAGATATTCCTTTGAAAATATCTGCGTGAGAATGGGGGCTAATTTGCGAGCGATTTTCCCATATCTCTCGTTTACACGCTCGATTTATGTCGATGAGACACGAATGGCAGAGAAGACGACGATACACGATGGAGAAAACGGAAGTCGCCTTGCAGAGGAACGCTTGTAACGTAACGATTTTCCACGAGTCGTAAAGATATCCTGAAAAATTCTCGGTTTATCCGCGTTTCCAAAACAGTGCTTTCAATTTTGTGATCGTCTCTTTCTATCTTTGTTTCAACGATGCGATGAAATATTTCGTTCATCGCGTTACCATACCGCGCATGGAAATGTAACGCAGAATAAAAGCGGGCTCCATGAAATCCTCTTTGTCAGTTTCCCTTGTACGCGAGCAGAGTTTAGCTTGATTTCGACCGGAGGTTTTCAATTAAAAAAATTGTATGTAACATAAAGAAGTATATACAACAGATCCGAATTAATCACTTTAACGTAAAACCATAATATTTGCTTCTCAAAAAACTGTTTTTTCTTTGCAAATATCTGGAAATGATAAATATGCTCTTTCTGTTTTTCTTTCTCTGCCAATATTACAGAATATATCTATCCTATACTTCTGATATTTAACAAATGCTACGAGTCACGTACTTCTGTTAGCTCCGCTCTGAACAAATATTAAGAAGCAACGTATCCCTTCGCCGATATGTTTGTCGATGAAGATGCCGGTCAGCCTTAAGCTATTTTCGCGTGACGCTTAAGGCAATTTCCACTGGCCCGCCGCACGTTTTCTTCGTCGTCCAATTTCCGGCCGGACTTGAAATGGAAATCTTGTTTTCGAGCCTTTGATATCCGGCACCCTTCGGGGGCGTATTACACGTCATGCGAACATCTGTCGCGTAAAAATGCAATTTCAAGTACCGCTCTTTATTGCCAGTCAAAGTGTGCCCTTCGAAGCTTCGAATTACACAGCCGCCTTCTTTCATTTCTTTCTCGACTTTAGAACAGTCGCGAATGTTCGTGTATCCCTTTTCTTGCAATACCTGACGCAAATACTACGAATATTTATTTTTCGTCTCAAAGCATTCCTCTTACTTCTGCAAGAAACTCTGTTAACTTCCTGCCCTACAATGAACTCGTGATGAGGTAAATGGGATAGGGAATTTTCAAGTTTTGCAAAACGTATCAAATTTAAAGTATTAATGAGATGCGACGCAATAATATTATTCCTGTAATATTAACACTTTACCGATCGGTAGCGATTCAGCATCCTATGCACTTGTGACCGGCCACTCAGCCGCAGAACTTCCCTGCCACCGGCTCTTTTTCGGCATAACCAAATTTAATAAAATCTTTTATTTTCATGATATCAGTGCTAAGCAATATTCATTTTATCTATTACAATCGTTTTCATTTTAATATTTATATAATATACCATAATCCATATTACAATATTTTTCAAATAAGAAAACGTTTAATATTTTTTAAAATCATGATACCGCTCAAAACAGTCACCTTTGTGTAGTGGAACATTACAACGTTTACAGATAAAACTTGTTCTACTTCTTGTTTTTTTAAATTGTACAAACTCTGCATTGTCTTCGGGGTTTCGCACTTCGACCGCCGGTCACTATATTTATAAGTTTATGCTCTCCGAAATTTGACAGTCTTCCGGGATTCAAAATGGTTAACTCGGAGTTTTCAAAATGGTAAGGTTAAGTTTTCAAAATGGTATAAAAATATGGGAGCTCACAGAAAAAATCAACTGGTATTTATCTCAATATCAAATAACAAATGCTTGTTGATTGCCAGCGCAACCGATTAATCGGCTACCGGTTGGTGAGCGTTAAGGACAAAAAGTCGATTAATCGGCTACCGGTCGATAAAATGTTAATATTATGTTAAATTATAGGATATATCAAGGATCACTGATCAATTTTTATTTCAGCAATTAGCTTCTGAATTATTGCGAAGGTAGTCAGAAAACAAATCGTAGGGCAAGGGGTTAAAAATTCTCCCAAGTATCCTCGAAGTTTATTGACTTCATTCACCGATGACATTTCAAATTTTTCACAATTTCCCGGCGGAAAGAAGTGTCCTGAAATTTTCAAACTATTCTTCAAATCCGTTCCTTCGATAATTCGTCGGGGCATTGTCACCTCAAAACTGATTTTCAGCGAACGGTGACTCTTCGCTCGTTGATAGAACGATTCCGGTGCTTCGTAATCGGGTCAATGGTCGTACTAATTATGAAACGAGAATAAAACAGCCGCTCGCTCGGAATATTCATGCGAATATAATCCCCGAGGATCCGGTGCACCGTTCGTCCAGCTTGGAAAACCGAGTCCGCAAAAAAAGAGACTCTTCGAGGAGTCCTTTCATTCGTCCCTTATACACTCCGTCGTAATTGTTGCTCCGCTCTTTTCTCGCCGACGGTTTACCTCGGCGACGGTATTTCGAGGGAGTTTCTTTATCGCTATTTGCTTTCAGCGGATTTCGGCTTTTCGATACTCGTTTCATCGGCGAAAGAACGTCGCTGCGAGGCCGACGCTTTCGGAAAGGCAACTAAACGCGCTCATAAATAACCTACCGACTGAAAATGAAGAGTTACATCGAGCCGGTGGATTTCCAAAAGGAAAAGCACTCAATGTTCGATGGAAAGCTGGAAACTAATTCCGCTCAATTCCCGATATCTCAGCGATCGCAAAATATTGCATTCGTTCGGATTCAGTGAACTTTGTTTTTTCCTTGCAATTCTGTTGATGTATTTACATTGAACGTTCTTCGGTGTATCTCTATGGGGCGGTTTTTGATGGGGTTTAAACCCTTGAATATCAGATATGCAAAAGAAATTAATAATTAAGAACTAAATTTAGCATTTTCTTGCTAAAGAATTAATTACGAAAATAGACCGTCTTAGCCGTTACTCAGCAAAATACTAACATCACAGTAAAAAATAGTAAACAACAGATATTATTAGCGACGAAAATTCTAAGTATTTGTCTTCGGTTCGACTCACTTTCCCGTTTCGTTTAATAAATTAATTGCAAATAGGCCGTTCCACTAGTTGCACAATAAAATATTAATGGAATCATAATTTTAGCTAAATGCCAAGTTATCGAGCTTAAATATACACGCGAGAGACATTTTACGCCATTGATAACGATGCGATTCGAGCTCGCGGCACAAATTAAGGCTCCGATCCCCGATATCAGGGATGCCGGTATGGCCGCTGTTGTCGTTTTTATATTTTCCACCTCAACTGCCGTAGTCGTATTGCCAAGGACCTACAGTTTTAGATCGGTTCTGTAACACCGAGACTATCGTGTACATATCGCGTGGGAGAAATTTCCCAGAGGCAATGGCGAGGGCGTTTCAAACTCGACTCCATTGGGAGTCCGAGACGCTATCTCCGTCCCCATCATAGCTCCTAATTCAACAATGCATGATTTCGAAGTGCTTATTTTCACGTTAAATGCCACCTCAGAAGTCAGACATTTGGTCAGTGTAATTTAATTAAAGTGCAATAAAATTAACAGCAAATGGCGATACTATAGTTTACAAGGTTTTAGAGGAGATGAATCTATGATGGGTATAGAGGTCGAACTTTTACTAATAATGTTTTAATAAATTATTAAAACCATTTTTAATAATTTATCATTTAATGTTGGAGCCGTAGAAAACTCTGGCTCTCAATAAAATGGTGGTAGCAATTAAGGGGGGTGGTAGTAATCGGGAGAATTTCATATCTGATAAGGAAATGGTGAAAAATATATTTGCAAGGTACAGCCTGAGTTTTAGTTAACTCTTCTGTCCCAAAGCTTTTACCATAAAACCACATTTCAAAGAATTTTAAAAACGTGATAGCCAGTGGTGATGCTGTGTAACAACGACAAATAAAAACGTTTGTCTTATGTCCCAGTGGTAATCTGATGGAACCATCACTGTTTTTCTATTTAACAAACAGTACGCAGCAATAAATGATACTTTTTTCTAGGTGAGAAAATTTAATTTGGGACTTAAAGGGTTAAATTGTAAAGGAGGGATTAAAAAGCTCGGACTTCCAATTAGCGGGACTGAATTGAAATTCGCGTTAGCCCTAGGAGATTTTCTCCAAATTATCACATATCACAGCTTCTATGGTTTCGAATCCATTTAAAGCTATGGGTCCCAGTCAAAAATACGATAGTAGCTCGGAAAGAAGAAACAATACATTTTTAGAAGAATGAAGTACGTTTGAAGTACACAACTAACGTTTATATTCCGTAAAAAATATTCCAATACTGGAAGCACAATTTTCTTTCTTTTGAACGCGATTGAAAGCTACGGAGTATGATAAAAGCACGTAAAATCGTGCTTCACCGAAAGAACGAGTCGTTTTTAGATATAGAAGGCCAGTTTAATCACAGCTGCGGCGAAACGACGATACGTGGGTTTCAATGGCCGCTCGGAAAATTCGGTCAGTTATCGTTTGCTGTTATTCCATTTTTTTACCACAGTGACCAGCCTCCTGGACCGGCTTGCATTTATCTACGAAAGTATCGCGTTTCGGTTGACAATATCGGTTTGATTTAGAGCTAGGAATGCGTCGTTGTATCTTATCCTGCACCTTGAGTGTCAAACTTTCGAATACGTTTCACGTGTGCCGATAAATATTGCGAATTTTTATATCTTCGCTGCAAGACATAAAACAGCCGAGTATAATGTTGCAGATAAAACATGCAAAACTTTTAGGATCCCGGAAATGACGATGTTCTTCCCCACTTTCTGATCTTCGTCGAAGCAATTAATTTCACCTGGACGAATACACTCTACGATCGATAATGTTTAGTACACTTTATTCGTGACGATAGAACGTCGAAAGACAATGCAAGATTTCACACGAGTCAATTTAAACAATTAAAGCTTCGCTGGGACCAAACGAAACCTGCAACGACTGCGAGTAATTGAAGGTGCTTAATGAGTCTATAATTGCAGACGCACTATCTCCTCTTGCTCGCCGCCAGGTCGTATTTCTCACCTCTCTGTATTTTCAATCGACCAGAGTGTGATTTGAAGGAGACTACCTCATGGTTCCTCGTATTCACCATAGAAATTCACCCGATTTATTTACCTCTGCCAACAAACGAGCGTCGGAAGTGCTGCACAAACCTTCAGGATGACGTTGTTCCAATAAAATCACGAAAGGGAAAAGAAAAGAAATTCTAGAAGCTAGAAAATAAGCAACGAAATGTTTCGGCGCACAGAAGTTAATCTATCTTAATTGACACGAGCTACGTCGAATTTTGCAGCTTTACATTTCTCTTTTAATCTCGAAGTACCGTACTTCGTTATTCACCACGTAGGAGCATGCGGGACGTTTCTGCAATTACGTTTTTATCCAACTTACATGGCGTTCGGTTTAAAAGCAAATAAAAGGCAACTTCTATAATTTGCTTTTATAATTGCATGGAAAGAAAAACGTGTAGGTTGTCGCGTACGCGAGCTTTCCCGGGCTCGTGAGAAACGAAGAAAGAGGATGATTAACGAGAGTCCTGAAAACGACGTAATAAGGACCCTCCGGTAAATTGAATTAAGGTCGTAATGGATCCTTTGTATCACCGAGTTGCAACATTTCCGTACGTGTCCTCTGTAAGAGCCGGTCTTTGTGACTGAATTTACGAAGAGGTCGAATAACTATGCATTTTTCAGACTTCGTGATGTCCGGTATTCTAACTCGAAATTAGCTGGCTCCGCGAATTGGTCGGATCTTTCTTTCTCTGCTTTTGTAGCTTAGAATTTAAGCGTAATGGGCTTTTATTATTTTTTTTTTTGGTTTAAGCTGTAAATTTAACGAGGGATTTTTACATCCAAGTTATGGCTTCTTTGAAAATTTTTAAGGATTTTTAAGGGGTTGTGATAGGTGTGGAGTTTAGAGGAACGAACAATTAGTGGGCCTGTGTATTCTCGCCCTTATTATATCTAGGATGTTCCAAGTTATGTAGGAACGAAATTTCTACACTCATAAATATTGGGTTGGCAACTAACTGATTGCGGATTTTGTATGAGAAGGAATTTCCTTAACCGTTTTAGTGCCAGGGTTTTATAAGAATCCGTGTCGGATTGTGCCATGCAGCGCGATAGCGCTTCGTTCATTTATTTGCAAGAAATGCCGATCGACGCGGTCACGCTGCTCTTTTTTTTCGTATAGAAGTAAATTCAATAAAGACAGCTTATTTATGCAGGTGGTTTACGATTATTTGAAAAAAAATAGTAATTACGAACCAAGAGCATTGCGAATTGACGATCGTGACCAAACATCGCGACACAATTCACCACAGTACGCGTACAGCGCGATCGCGCTGCGTGGCACTAAAACGGTTACGTTGATGGGGGACCCATAAATCGAGTTTTTTAACATAGCGAAGCTGTTTTAATTTTTGTTGAATGCATGTATGCGATACATTGAGCTGAATCGATAATAGCCTTGATATGACTCTCGTCAACTGCAACTGGACGGCCAGATCGTAGCGCATTTTAGAGTGAAAAATCACCCGAAAAAAAATTGGCACATAAATTTTGACACTGCCTATCTTTCGAGGCTTCATTCCCAAATACGGCACATAACTTCTTGCATGCTTGGGATGCGTTCCCTTTTCGGAAATAATGCAACAAAATATGTCTGAAATGCGCGTTTCGTTCTTCCAGTTTCAAATTGGGATAAAAACGAAACTAAATAACTCATCGATACGATTTTTTTTTACTAATGAAAGGTGGAAGTCCAAATAACAAGCTAAGCTATAGACTAGGTACTTTGAACATTTTGACGAAACAAAAAAAATGCTGAAACCATCTATCGACACAATCCGCAAGCACTTAGTTGCCAACCTAATAGTATTAATTTTTGGAATTAGTTAGTGTAGATGGTTTTTATACAAGCGAGAGTAGATGTTTAGAGTGCGTGATTTGGGAGGTATGAATGTGTAGTCTATGGATAAGGAGAAAATAAGTGAGTGCAACAGAGAACGCATGCTGTGAGAAAGACGAAGAATTCATGCTGTGAGAAAGAGTATCGAGGGTGGATGCGAGCGTGAATTTGGGAAGAGTCAGTTGAGAATATGCAGTTGAACTGAGAGTCGAGAGAGCGAAATACATAGCGTGAGTGGAGACAGTTTTTGTGAGACCTAGAGTTATTTCAGAGTTAGAGAAATTTTAGTGTTATTAAGTGCTTTGTATTTTTATAGTTATATATAGTTAAGAAAGTTAAACACTTATTTTTAAATTACACGCGTTCAGTTAAGTTTCTAGGCTACGATATTATTAGTTAAACTTCAAGGGAATCTATTCGGTTTCTTCAAGGACGAGTACCGATATTCTTTGGATGCTGGTCCGAGATTAAATTAGAGTAGGCCCCTATAGTTACTATTTAACAATAAAATTGTCCAAGGTGGTCAAAATGACTGGTTCTCAATTTTTTTAAATTCCGCAAATTGATAGGGAAGCCATGCAGTAAATACTCCACTTTTATCTTATAAAACCTATATTAATTAATTGAATATCATTTTACCTCTTGATTTTTCTTTTTCCGAGGTATTCATTTAGTATATCTAAATATAACAGACATAAAGCCGGTGGTTTTACTGGTACTATGCCATAATCACTTCTACGTACCACCATCATTTAATATACCATAATCAAATTCACCTAAAATTCTAGATCCTAGGCGAAAATGACCGCAGCAGCTGAAGCTAAAATACAGGAATACAACTTATATTTATATCTTTATCACCGATGGAATTTCAATTACCTAAGTTTGCTCTCTGCATGGAAAGAAAATATCTACTTTCATCGTAATAACGCAAATACGGTGGGATTTAGTCTTAACTAGTAGAATATAATAGGCTGAGTTACTATAGTTCGTTAGTTAAGTTTCGAGGAAGGAAAGCGGTTCTTATCGTTTCGCACGTGTAGCCTCCGGTATTTGCGAGGAAGCTCCTTGAACTGTGAACAAACGGAATTAGTTTTCCAAAAGTAATCAATGATAAATGCCATTACGTAGAGATATTTAAATTTTGTATTCTGAGTATTATCACAGTAAATATCTCCCAAGGGAGAAATGCCATGTATTTTCATTATCTTCCAAAGAACTTCTATTATTTTTATTTGAAACAAGTTTCATAAGCGCTTCTCCGATTTAAACGTGAAACTGGTTAAACAAGGTGAAGCACATTTTCAGAATGCCATAACTGCACCAAAGGATAGGAAGGCAAGAAGACACGTATCTAATTCGACGGTAATTTAGAGATAATTAGTAGTCATTAATTTGTACAAATATTACTGCACGGGACTCAAATAAACCACCCTACATCCGAATAATCGGAGATTATATCTCTTACTACATTACGTTCCATGTTTATCCAATTAAAATAATTGTGTACGTATATTTAACTTGTTATTTTTACTCTTATAACTTTTCTTTTTTTCTTTCTCATCCTTTTTAATGATTTGCAGGCGTTGTTATTGTTTCACGTTTTTAGGTCCTTCGACAATTTTCATTTCAACGATACTTTCAGTCTCTCGCAGAGCAGTTTTCCTGCACCGTGTCACAAATACATTGTGCGCAACTAAAGCGCATGCATTTAAAACAAGACAAATCTTTCGTCGTAAATTTCGAGGCTTTACGGCAACATTACGACGGCAATGCTGCTCTCGAGGCTCCATTTATTTTTCAAAACGCACCTCGGAACCAAGCCAGTAATACCGCTTCAAAACTATACGTGGAAAATAAAAACTCTTTCCAATTCTTACAACGTTAATTGTGCACAATTTAACGTATTTCATTGTTCGGAATTATATATTAATCCCGAACAAATAACACGTTTAATTAATATCACACATCGTCAAATTCATATTATAATAATTGGAAATAATCCTTCATAATTCAACAGCCGCATTTCAACGATAATTAATCGTATATTTCTCTCATTCTTCTTCTTGTTTCAACAAATACATGATACTTTTAAAAAGCAAACAAGCATCTCGAAAGTAAATGTTTTCTATCAAATAGAAATATCGAAATTTTATTCGACAGAAAATAATTCAATTATCCCGAGCAAATGGCGATGAGAAAATATCGCTGAAGAAAGGTAGATAATGATGAATGAAAAACTGGCAATGGCATTTCCATCAACGGTGAAAATGTTCCATTTACAGTGACCCTGCGAGAATACTGGTAGTCGTTAAGTGTATTACATCGAAGCAGATGTGCAGGGGATTAAATGCAATCGTAATCCTGTAAGTTACTTCTGCTGTTCGGAACTTCGATCTCGGAATCCGACCAAAATTGCCACCGAGACCGATTAGAGTACATAACTAACCGTGTCGAGGGATGTCATATTGCAGATATTGGCACGATATTGAACGCCCATATCGAACAGAGTGCACTTATCCACTGCTGTTCCATAATGACTCGACAGGTGACATGTTTGTCCGTTTACGAGGATGTTCGATGCTAGCTCGATCTTAACGTTGAGTAATTTATTTCATTGTTTTTTCTTCCAGCTACGCGTCACTCGGTGGTATTCGTTTTCCATTGTGCGCCATTCTTGTAATTCAAATACCCCTACGTTCTCTTTTTGGTATTCCGTTTTAAAAATTGACTTTGATGGATTATTTTATTGACAGATATTTTGTTCATTTATGGTAGTAACGTTGTCCATTAAAGTTATTGATTTCCTTTCTTCTTTGAAAAATATTATTTTTTACTCAGGTAGCGATGAAATTTTATATCTATGTTTACTAATTTTATTTTTGTCCATTGAGTGTGCATTGTGCTGTGTTTGAAATTATTTTCGTTACATTGGAGTTTATATTGGGTTGTTCGGAAAGCAATTTCGTTTTTTCTCAACGGAGGACATAATTTTATTTATTCACAGTCAACTTCGCACTTAAGCAGCATTGTCATTATATACTTTGTCAGCTGATATGGCAAGGCTTCTTTGTGAAAAAATTTCTTTGATTCTGCACAATAGTTTTTGTTTGGTGCCCTATCAAATATGGAAACTCGAAAGCAGCATTTTCCGCATATTTTACTTTTTTACTATCGAAAAGGTGTAAATTCTGCTTAAGCAAGAAAAAAATTATTCGGTGCGTATGGAGAAGATGTATTGACAGAACGCCATTGACAGAAAGGCATTGATTGATGCAAACCGCCGAATAACAGCTCGTGAGATCGCTGAGAGATTAAATTTATCGAATTCGACCGTTCATGATCACGTGAAACGCCTTGGTTCAATTTCAAAACTCAACATATGGGTTCCACATGTCCTTACAGAAAGAAATTTGCTCCGCCGCATTGACGTTTGTGATTTCCTTCTCAAATTGCAAGAAAATGATCCATTTTTGAAGCGAATCATCACCAGGGACGAGAAATGGGTTGCATTACTACTTGTTCCGGTCTCTACAAGAATTTTTAGACGGCAAAACCTTTTCTTCAAATGATGACATCAAAAATGTCTTAGATCAGTTTTTTGCCAGCAAATATCAAAAGTTTTATGAGCGTGGAATGATGCTCCTGCCAGAAAGATGGCAAAAGGTATTCAATCAAAATGGAGAATATATAATTCAATAAAATATTTATACACTATAAGAAAATCTTCTTTCGTTTTCACCAAAAAAAAACGAAATTACTTTCCGAACAACCCAATAGTTTTTGGAAGCTTTATTGGCAAGCTGCAAGTAACACTTTTTATTTTATTTAATTTTATCTAATATTTGTTTTGCATATAACTATTGTTGCTGTTAATGTATACTAAAGGGCAATTTGCCCGTCAATGAAATAATAATAATACTAATAATGATAACACTGAATTTTGTCTTCGTTGGAGGAGAGGTTTAGAAGAGCATCGTAAAATTTCGTTGATTCCAAATACGTTACACTTTCACGTTGCATTTCTGGGTTTCCAGAAACGGCAAAGAGCAACGCCGTAAGTCAGATTTAGTCCGGTGTTTAGTTGTAATTTGCACAGCTACCAGCTAGATATTTGCATCATAACTTGGACCGCTAACTGTGTGTTTACTTTCAAACTCCGTCGCAGCACCAACATCCGCTTCCTCTTCGTGCCGTTAGCAATGTCCGCTCGAATTTTGATCGTCGTATTTTTACCTCCCACTTCATTCTCGTTTCTCCAGAGAATTTCTGTTTTGAAAACATCCATTCCCGAGAGCGAAAATTCCTTCGAAGATCGACAACATCCTCCAACCTTCACCATAAACGAATATAAAAATTCTAACATAAATATCTAACATAGTTTCTATCATAGAAACTATGATAATAGCTGAGTCAACATTTAATATATCATAATCTTTGAGTTTCAAAATCCACTTAAAATTGTAGTTCTCAAGGGAAATGACCGTAGGATTTCGAGCCAGAAAATGCAGAAAAGGAAGAAGAGACCAGAAAAAATTCCATCTTTCAAAACAACGAACTGAAAAGTACTAAAAATCATTGCAAATATTGCTGAAAGGTTAATGGAGTCAATCAGATTTCATGGTTAGGAAAGTTCTCCGTCTCGTATTTTCGCATTCGAGTCTTCGGATTTATGAGAAGCGGAAAGTCCTCGGTTAAGAACTAACAACGTCCTCAAATCCTAAGGATAAACGTCATTTCAAAGCTCGGTGGTAGGTAGCACGATTCCATATTGTTGGCGACTTTTCGGAGTTAAACTGTAGAAAATCTACCATGCTCCTTCCACTTATATGCTCAATTGAACTTACACACGGGTTTTTGGGGTAAGTTCGTATTAGCTGCGGTAGACTGGTTTTAGAGTAACATTCTAGAGTAACACACCGATGCTCCTTTGAATTGCCCCCTCTGGCTCTTCCACACAACTGACTTATCGATGCCACCGTAACTAACTCGCAATCTCCGAGTTAATAGTCAATTTGAGATAATACGGGTGTCCTTGGTGCAAAGAATAACTCTCGATTTTTTCGCCCCACTCGCATCGAAACTCGCCACCCGATCTCTTTCGTTTATCATTTCATTTCAAAGCGCACTTACCGATTTACTTTAACGCTACATCTACCAACGATTAATTCAATATATTTCAAAATGCGAGATAAATACGGTAGAAGAAAATAAATGAAGGAAGCAAAGAACTTGATCGATTAAATTGTTTAAAATATACACGATAGATGTAGAAAATTAAAAAAGAAGCAGCGTTAAAAATTTTAGGATTATTTACAACAAATTCGGAACAAGTCATTTCGGACACCGTGGTTAACCTCCATCTACTAATACAGAAATTCGACTCGTAGAATATAATGTATATTCTAAAGTACGTTAAATTGGACTAATTTTATGTAACTTGTTCGTCGAAGTCAAATTTTAGTTACGATTTACAATTCGCCGACCCTATTGTCTTACTCGGGAAATTTTAGCTACATTGTGGAAGTTACAGGCTTCGCTCGAGTTAAATTATTTTACCGAAATTGCGATTAATCCGTACTTTTGCACCAGCAGACACATATTCGTCCAACGTATTTTTTTATCTCTCAGTTTTCACGCTCGCATACGTCGTGTCATGAAATTCGGTTAACATCATTCTTCCACGCGGTTGCAATGATTTTCCCTATTTTTATCTTTCTATTTACACCGCAGTTATGTGTACAGTTAAAGCTTTTATTGCAAAGAGTGTTATCCGACGTTCTCTCGTTTATTTTTTTTTTGGGAATGTCGAATGAGAGCAACAAAGTGACACTCAAAGTCCAAACACAGATAAAATAAATGTACAAGCACGCCGTGCAACGCCATTATTTGACATTACTTTTCTGAGTGAAAAGTCACGCGACAAAAAATATCGCCAAAGACATTTGTTATTTTGAACATCGAAAAAATGATTTCAATAGATTTCTCGCCGAGTCTCCTTGTCGGCGACATCGAACCATTAAAATTTCATTTTCTCTTACCTCTACGAAGTAGTATGTACTTTTCTTTTCTTATTGTTAAAATGAATGTATTAAGCATGCACCGAAATACAGCAAATAACTTTCGAAAGCGGCTGTTAGAGCAATACTTCTATCGTTGTTCGCTTAATTGTTTGTCCATTTTCAACAAAAAGGAGTTAAAGAGACGAAACGCTTTCCATTCAAACGACACGGACAATAGTTAAATACTTCTCTACCGTTCAAACAATACGCCGCACGAGGTAAACCAGTTAAAACCCCGTATTCCATTATATATCACGAGTACTGTCATACAAAGCAGCTACCGTACATTTTGATTTCGTTTTCCGGTACACATAGACCGACTACGTAAATGTTATGCATGAAACACTCGTCGACTGAAAAATATAAACCTTTTTTACATTGCTACGTGTGCAGAGTTTATACGTAGAATTGTGGAAAAGGTAATAAATACGTGTTCCAACAGGAGGAAACGTTCGCCGGCACTTTTTTTCATATGGTAAAAATGATTCTCAATTTTCGAGAAATTTTTTAAGTGCACAAATATCCACTGGAATCTGGAATATTTTGGAAATTATTTTTTTCATATGGTAAACATGATTCTCAATTTTTGATAAATTTTTTAAGTGCACAAATTTCCCCGGGATTCGGGAATATTTTGGAAATTATTTTTTTTTCATCGTCGAACGTTAACAATTATCGGTTTAATAGAAAGCGGAAATTCTCGAGCATCGTATCATAATGCGTAATTGCTGCTTTTACGTTACATTTATGTTTATTTCGAATCGAACGTTTGTAACAAGCTTGTGCGTGTAATCTGCAATTAAAGTTGCGGGATATCGTGAATTTAACGAACATCCCGGATCGAAGGCTTATCGCATCGTATCAAAATGGCTCCGTGAAAATTCACGTGGAAAATTCTCCTCGTTTGCCCGTCGAATCGAACGAGCAAATGTTTCGCGGGGATTTCGCGAATACAATCAACGTTTTATCCTCCGATAATTCTTCATTTTCATTATCGAAAGTTCGTGATCGTTCTTAATTTTATTTC
The DNA here is from genome assembly GCA_963989415.1 of Cerceris ruficornis. Taxonomy (NCBI): domain Eukaryota; kingdom Metazoa; phylum Arthropoda; class Insecta; order Hymenoptera; family Crabronidae; genus Cerceris; species Cerceris ruficornis. Next base: position 10,353,257 of record OZ022518.1, on the reverse strand, counting down.
GAAATACTCCATCAATACTTTCCACCGTTCAGGAAGAACATTTATTTAACGCTGGTATCTTTCAGCATTTCGCAAATATTTCGCAAATAAAATCGTCGCTGTATCATCCGATAATTCTTCATTTTTATCATCGAAAGCACGCGATTGTTCTTAATATTGTATGGAAATATTCCGGCTTTGTTTTGCACCATTTGGCAAGAAAATTTAACGGCACTATCTATCAGAATTTCGCGCGTACGTATATGTGTTCGCCAAATTTGCTAATGGCGTTTGCTAATCCCCGTAAGCGAAATAAACTTGCTCGTAGTATTTATGTGCTTCCTATGCGGGAAAGTACAATTTGTTGTTCGCGTGAGTTTCGGCCGAATAGATTCAATTACTCGACGCTTTTATATTAATTTTTTCAGGGAAAATTGTTTGAGCGGCTCTTAAAACGGAGGTATTATTTATTTTTTAAAAAGCTTTTTATCATCTTTTTTCTAGCAGGCGATCTATGGCAATTGCATGACAATATGTTTGCCATTAAGCGGCAAATTCAACTTGTAAATTCGCAAATCCGATTGTGAGCACGATGCTTACAAATTGCGTGGTATTCAACATGTTGAAAGAAACTCGTAAGCTGCACGAACTTTTTTTAACTATTGTATTCTGCGATTTACAGCAAAATATCGTAAGCCCGCACACAATACGAAAATTTCATTGAAATTTCACCCCAAAAGCTTCGACGAGAGGGGTATTTTTTCCACAGTCATGAGGTTTATTTAAATACATTAAACGTTTTGTATCCTCTTTAAAACTTCTCAAAGCAGATTTGTAAGATATTCATCGTGAATTTTAATAAACTCTCGCCTAAATCAATTCTCAAAACGGAAAGAAAAATACGTTCGCAATTACCGTCGAAAGTTCATAGCTTTTTACCACAATTACATCTTCCGCGAATGCAGTGTTCAACGTTTTATCGTAGAAACGAACCACTTTTTGACGCGAACCGTTATCTTTGACTTAACAAACATCTATTTCCGTCAGCCGAATGAAATACTCCTGCAAACAGCCCCATTAATCATACTTTCCATCGAAAGGCCGTTTAATTTCACGCAGCTCTAAGATCGATCGTGGCGTGCGAAGAATTCCTCATCGGCGAGTTGCCGCTTCATTTGGCAAAGTGAAACTCCGAAGAATCTTCCTCGCTGCTTGTTACACTTTTTCTCGTTTTCTGCTCGTTCGCTTCGTCCGTTCCCATTTTCCATCTAACTTGAGCAGTCGTTGCTAGACGCGTAGGTGTATTTCCATCGAGGTCGAAAGATATTCCCCGACGCACTTGGAATCACGCTTCTCCGGCGAACGGACAAAGAAAAACGACTTACGTCGACCTCGAAGTTTTCCGTGGAATTTTTCCTTTCCACTTCGTAAGGTTAATGTTTGCAAGAATCTCTTTGACTGGCTGCATCTTTTCATAACACAATAACGCCACACTTATCCGCTATTAATCGAATACACAAAGATATGCTAAATGGATACGTTAAAAGAGAAAAAATGAAAGGGGCAAGAAAACTGATTGATTTGATCGATTACACTCTGCAACAGACACGTAAAGAACTGGAGAATAGCATTAAATATTTCTAATTATATTTTCAGATTACAAATTCAATATTGGAAGGACACTAGAAAAAGGAATGTATTTTTTACTATTGTTAAAAGAACTTTTTAGCCATCGGTTTTCAAAGAGATCGAAAACTGTGCGAGTTGCCTGAACAGCTAGATCGACGTTCTGGACCACTGTGCATCGGTTTGCTTAAACCATTCGACGATCAATCGAATATACAAAGATATGCTAAATGAATATGTTAAAAGGGGAAAAATTAAAGGAGCAAGAAAATTGATTGATTTGCTCGATTACACTCTGCAGGAGATACATAGCGAATTAAGGAGCAGTTTTAGAAGGTTTTAATTGCAGTTTTAGTTTACAAATTCAACATTAGAAGAAGGATATTGGAAAAAGAAATATCTTTTTGACGATTTTGGCAATTCTTCTGATAAAAGACCTTTTTTTCATCGGGTTGTTTAACACTATTCCTACCACGATCGGTCAAATGACCGTTTTTAAAATTTCGATTAGAATTTCCTACATACAACGTAATTGAATCGCCTTTAAACTTCACGACTTTTCCTCAAATATACGTATAGTACATTCACATTATGATACATTTTTCAATTTCACTTCTTTTTTTACTGTTCATTTTCTGGGAAAAAATTATCATTTGACAAATTCACCGGTTGCGGTAGGAAAAGGTATACGTGAAGTGTCGGTATGAATAGTGTTAAACCTGTCGACGACGTATCTCGACGAAAGTCGTCTTTCCTTCTTCCGTTTTCGACCGGAAGTCGTCCGGCAGGCGTTGCACTTTTGGCCGACGGGGATGAAGTACGGCGCGTGTAAAGAGCAACGCTAGGTACAGGTACACACGTGCACACCCACACCGGCAAGTGTTTCCGGCCTCGTAAAATAATTTCCGGTCGAGTTATTTCGGGAATTTACGATAGAAATTTGGTAACACGAAGTGGATTTAAATTCGAATGCGCAGGAATTTTCATAGGTGGAACAAACGAGAGTGTTAATAAAGAGCTTATCGACGCAGCATATAAGCGAAATGGTGCGCCTTGGAATTAAACCGGCTTTGTTCCAGAAAATGATCTTCGTGCATCCGTTTCTCTTTGTTTGCAGCTCCTTTGAATTGGGAACTCGGAATTATACGGTACATTTTTTTTATCTTTCATCTCGTTCTTTTTTATGCTCGTACACTTTGTTATTTATATTCACTGCATAATTCCAAGAGTATTCAATGTAAGAGCAGGTAAGAATCGACGAGCTTAAAACAAATTGTCCTCTTTACGTCAATCGCTACGTCGACCTTTATGGTTACAATATCTTTCCCCGTCGTAAAAGTTCTACATAGGAATTCCGGTAAAAGTATTTGCATTGGCGTTTCGAGCGTATTTCGAAATGCATCGACATCAAACGGCATCTGGGTCGGGCGTTAAAATTTCCCTCGTAATTTCCGCATCGGAGGATGCTGTCTCGTCAGCCACTTCGTACAATTACTCCAAACTCCATTCTAAATATCACTTCATTCTCACCGAATTCCTCCATCGCGACAACTTCGACGACCGTTCTCCAATGTTTTCCATATGTTTCCGAGCGCAACGACGTCGAACCGCGTCTGCGACAGACGTTGGAAATTTTCCGCAGCCACGAAACCCACGACGTTTATCCGTTTACGTCAAACGTCCCTGGAATTTCTTATACCATCTGCCGATTTCGTTTAGATTATTCCGCGTGTATCCTTCGAGCGTCCGTCCCATGGAATATTCGATTCTCGAAAACGGAGAATTTCCTAGACAATACCCGGCTCTTTGCATTCGTGAAACTGAAACAACGTTACCGCGGGAAATTCGGGCTGAAACGCGCACTATGACCTTACCGTCGATTTGCTCATAATCTTCGGTAGACTAATCGGCTTTGATGGCACGAATTATACCGAACTTCCCTCCGCGGTTACGTAACAGCGTGCAATTAAAAGTCGAGCGTCATTTGTGCACGATAAAAGGTCGATAATTATCATTAACGAGAATTACAATCGTATTTGCCCGTAATTATTATTACCGTAATATTTCCCCCCAACGGGCGATAAATGTTTACGAATCCTGTCCGCGATATTGCACGGTGAAAGGTTGATAGTTTCCCCGGCCGCTCGTTCGCGGGAAATTCTCAATTTTCCACGTCGTGTATCCTCGTCGTCCTTGCCGTGATTTACGATATCAATTATCGCGAGAAATATCTTTTCTCCGTCTTTTGTGATATTAGAATGGCTCAGCACAGAGTAGAAATTGTCTGTAACGTTTTCCCTGCGGAAAGCTTCGAACCACTTACGGCTTACGCGTACTGCTGAAATCACGTTTCGCTTTTCCCTTCGAAAATCTCAGACGTTGCGAATACGTTGCGAGTACGCATACGAATGCACTCGGAGAGTTCTCTTCTAAAATAGAAGCTTCTCACGGTGCTCCGAATAAATTCACGGGACGCGCAATGGTTTAAGTGCATTTAAGGGCACTTTTAAAGCACAAGCCGCCGCGCGAAGTGTTCTCTCGCTCTTTCGTTGCACCGTTACGATGGAAACTGTTCTCGGTCTCATAAGTCGCGCTTTTTTTTCGCGATGAGAGCAAAAGCACTCGAAGAATCTCGATAATCATTGTTCCGAGCGTTTCGTACCCAAGGACGTGCGAAAATTGGGAAAAATTCTGGTTACCTTGGATGATCGTTAAAGTATGTTACCGAACTCTTTAGAGTCCCGTTAAAAAAAGGTATCGGCGTTCCGCAAAGTTGCTCCGGCGAAATACTTTTTCAAGGCTCCTCTACGGCAGATTTAACGGCAGATTTACACCCTGGATAAATCATTACCACCCTTTTCTATGGCCTTCTCTCAATGTTCTGGAAAGTTTTCGACGTTCTAACGACGAAATCGTGATTCTTTGTCACCGATAATCTATCGTTTCTCTTCCATTTACTTTTTCAAGGTTGACGGAATCTTTGTTACGAGATAATTGCACAATTTGTAAAAAAAATCCTCGATCAGGGCTACTGAATGGTAGAATTTCCTGTTTCACTTTAAATCTCGATATCGATGATGTACAGATGGATAAAATCCAGAAGGGATTTCAATGTAAACGGAGAAAACCTCGTATCCGAAGTTTCATCCGTTTCGCCACCATAGTCCTCCCATAATATCGAAACTATCCGGAAAACGAGAAAGTATCGTCCATTACGTTTTGCTACTTACAGAGAGAGAAACTTTGAGAACGTCATAAATCCTCTGTAAATTGAGAAGAAATTGCAATACCCTTTTTTTCACCAACGTTAAATTCCATTCTTGCGCGAAATATTTCTACCGAAGTTATTGCACGGTCTCTCAATTATTATAAATTACGAGACGGTGGTCGTTCTTTCATCTTTAAATCGCGACTATTATTCGCGGATTTTCGCGTCTCGGTACATTTGCTGAAACGTTGAAAGATGATAAATCGGCGAGACGATATAGAAGAAAGGTTTCAAAGTGCGCCAACAAAGTGACCGGAGTCAGATGATTTAAAGTTCCACGAGAAATAAAATTTCCAGCGTGGAACCGCACGACAGAACGTCTACTTCCTACCCTTTTTACCCAGTTTCATCGTACTTTTAATATCGTCAATTTTACCACCCTTTTGAGTGCATATTATTCTCTCCCCGTCTCTCTCTCCCTCTCTTTTCCTTTCAAATATCTACTTTCGTACTTAGTCGCCGGGCAGCATAATGCACACGCTGCTAATGGGGCTTTCCACAACCTAATTTTTCCTAAAGATTCATGTAAATGCAGTAATGGAGAAAATACATTTAAAAACAGGTTTCATTGAAAAAGAACGGGCTGCTGAAATGTTCGTGATACAGAGAAACGCAGGACGTTTGCACGTACGAATCTTAAGTGTTGTTCAAAGAAATGGCTTACCGAAAATTACTTAACTTGTTAACCGGGAAATTAACTTTTGTTCAACTCGTTTCACAATGGGCACTTTTTCTTCGCAGGGAGAAGTAATATTATCACTGCTAAAGTACCACGCTAAGATTTAATGGATAAGAGCCATTTACAATAAATGGCAGATCTTTTGGATCAATTTTTTTTATAGGAACTGGATTCCATGGACGTCATGTAATTATTGGACCAATTTTCTTTATATTATTTCGGATAAATTTTAATCATTTTTCAAATTATAGACACTTAGGATTTGAATGTTCTATTTGATATTGACATTTTGTTGATGTAATTGGACTATTTTTATATATTTCAATTTATTGGTGATTAAATAATTGAACATTTATTTAATATATTTATAGTATAAAAATTACATTTAATTTCCAATTATTCATCAACATATTACGTTTACAAGATTCCATGACGAAAGAAATCGTTATGCTCGTTGGACTTGTCATTCTGTTATGGCGAAATTTTCGTCATACCCGGTTAGTAAGTTAATTTGTCTTTGTAAGAGACATCGGACTGTGTTCTCTTAAATAATTTATTTATCTCCGTTAGTAGCGGGATACTTTGTTTCACTATGAAAGTAAAATTCATTTCCTGCTGTATTTTATTTAAATATTTTTCTCTCTACTCTCAAATTACTAAAAAAATGCCCGAAGCACATAATGGAAGTTCAAATTTTGTCGACAACTTTCTGAATATTTTACGTGTAACGTGAAACGAGCTTGGGACGAATATATCCTCGCTGAAATTACAGTATTTCGTACTTTATTTCGTCGTTCATCGACGGAATTCATCCTGGCAATTTCTCCGTTCGAACGACGTCCTATTAACCGCAAACGTCCAGGTTTCAATTTCCATGGAAAAGGAGGGAATTCGACATCCGCCGACAAAGAAAAGTAATGCATGCCAATTCCATGATTCGTTCTGACCCTGAAAGGGAAGGGGCAAAATAGCGAGTTCGCAAAACGCATCTTCCCTTCGAGCAGATTAACGAGCAATTTTCAAAGCGTTCCCTTTGTTCGCGTCGGGCGTATTAACATTCCCGAATGAAAATTAAATTCGCTTCCAAACATTGCGAACCGTGGAATTCGATTTCCTCTACAAGCCTCGAAACCCTTTTCCATGGTGCGAAACGACGGGACACGCCTTTAGGTAAATAAGTCGCGAAATTGAAATCGAGACGCTGAATTTACCGAACTGGCAGACCGTGTTTACACGAATGAAAGTTATTCCACGGAGAAATAAGAAATCCAACGATCGAGGACACTTGCATGAATTCGTGAATATATTAGCCGGCTACTTGGGTGAAATTATTTCTCCGATATTGCCGACTTCCTTTGACCCTGCAATAACGAGTGACACTCGTGACACGGTAAACGGAACAGGAAAATTTGAAATTTTCCCAAAACTATTAAATTGAAAATATCAGCGTGTCACGATATGAAAAATTAATTCTATACTATTAAACCTTAGCGTTCCGTTTGCTCCGGTACGGAGACATCGCTAATTTGTTCAGTAATTCCGATGGATCCGCTGCGGAGCCAAATGTTTTTAACCCCTTGTCCTACAACGAGTGACACTCGTGATGCGGTTGCGGTAACAGGAAATTTTGAAGCTTTTCAGAAATTGTCGAAGTGAAAATATCAGTGGAACACGACACGATAATATTATTCGTATGTTGTTAACCCTTTCGATACTACTGGTGACTGTAGTCACCCGCCGACTGACACTAGCTGGATACTATCGGTGACTATAGTCACCCGTCAAAATTTCACGCGAAGAATTAATTATTAGATCATATTTTGTAGTTGGACATTTTTTGAATACCATAAGTTTTTATTTTTCATGTATTATATGCATTGTAACTTCAATAAAGAACTAATTATTTATATTGCGCCATTAGTCATAAAACGTTCTTCGTCCGCGCCGGGAATGCTCCGTACCGTGTTAGCATACTCGCGGAAAAGCACTCCGTAGCGAAAGGGTTAATATTGGTTTAAATTCTAAGATATATCAGGAATCACTGCCATATTTTTATTTCAGCAATTTAATTCTGAATTATTGCGGAGGCAGTCACAAAAGAACTCGTCGGGCAAGGGGTTAACATGATTACGTTTAAGATGCTGTGTCATTATCGGCGTTGGCATATTTATAAAATAAATAAACCCAAAAACATTCACAAGCAGGTGTTATTCTTTCTACACCAAATAAGGCTTCTTCTTCTGAGATTCTCCGCTGCAAAAATGTGCCGGAGTTGTTGGTAGGCATTGGTATAAAAACGCGCAGAGTGTTAAGGGTTAATATTGCTTTAGACATTACGATATATTAGAAATTAGTGGGGAATTTTTATTTCTGGAATTGAATCTGAGTTACTGACCGTGTAGTCACAAAAGAGTTCGTAGGGCAAAGGGTTAAGTACTCTCTGAAGACACGTAAACGTTCTCAATGTTAAGCGGTAGCTTTTTTTCTCTCCCTCTTTCTCTTTGTAAAAGCTACAATATATCAATCATCCCTCGTACGCGAAGAATTTAAACGAAGCTAAAATATCAATTTTGACTCAAATCAAATTCATTCGACGCTCGATTTATTTTCCCGCCATTTTTCCACGCCGAGCGTTAATTCTATATCTGTATTTTACGTGGAAGTTTTTAACGACAGTTTAGACATTTTAATACAGTTCCTTTAGATTTATCGGCTTGAAAATTGTCCCCGCTTTTACCGAGAGATACGTACAGATGGGTATACATACAATTTGTTATTTTTATCGGCACTTGCTTTTCCGGCGAGATTTATTTCCCTCGCTCGATTTTGTTCCCGGTCTCGCTCGATTTCCTCGGCCAGGAATTTTTATTCGTGAATGAATAAATTTTGAAAGCCGGTAATCCAAAAGTTTCGTCGTCGAGCGATCAGCCGCGCGTTCTATCCCTTCCGTTTTCAACGTACGGAACGACGTTCCCCCGTTGTTGCCTCGTTCGGTCGAACGAGAATCTTTTTTCCTTCGTTATTTTCCCGCTTTTCAAATCCATCCTGAAAGTTTCGCCGTCGAAAGAAATCGCTCCGTTTCCCGTCGGCCCTTCTTCTCCGATTGTGCTCGTTCTTTTGAGAATCATCCGACCGTGTCTTCGCGATGTCGTTAAATTCCATATGCGTCTCAACGAGTTTTCTTTGTCTTCGTCATTTCTGTTGCTTTGAGGCGGACATTTCTATATCTTTCCGAATTGGCGCGAAAAGCTTCTAGTTTTGCTTAGATCTCACACTCGGTGTACAGTAAAAGCTGGATAAATGCGACACAGTTTGGAGCTCAAGCGCTTTTCTTATGAAGTAGCGGTGACGAATCCTTGTTTACATCATGGCTCCAGCCAAGCGCAAACAAAGAAAAGGACAGACAGTAGAAGAGACAGAGAGGTCCAAGCTATAGGGGGAGCGGCCCGATCGTATCAGTGAGGAAATACTGATTGGAGGATCGGCCGTTTTCATTTTCGATTTTTTTTAAACCTTTGCTAACGTACTTGTGAGATTTTTCTGATTAAAATGATACCAAACACGATATGTTTCAGTTATGTCAAAATAGCAAGTAAATATATATTAAATAGTAAGCAAATATATTAAATGTTAAGTAAATATATATTATATAGTAAAAAAATATTTTAAATGTTAAGTAAATATAATTCAAACTATGTCGTGTTTGGTATCATTTTAATCAGAAAAACCTCACAAATACATTAGCAAAGGTTTCAAAAGAAGAAAGATAAAAATGACGAAGTTTTATTCCTGAATTGGATGAATCAGTCTTTTGTTCCAAGCAGGAACATTAGATTAATTTTGTTTCGTGGTTCGCGAAGGGGGATGCATTTATCCAGCCAAACTTTTGTCGCAATTATCCAGCTTCTACTATGATGCGTTTACATTGGGGAGAGATTTCATTAAGTGTTCCTATTTGCCGGAGTTAATTTCGATATTGTCGCATGCTCTGTACATGCCTTTATGGCATACAATTAAATTAATTCAGCAATTAAAAGCGGTATTCGTTTAGTATGTAGATGAAGGATATGTTGTATTTGCGTAGAGGACGCCGGGTAGTTTTTGATGGTAGGAATTTTTCAAAAGTAACGGAAAAATATATTATGAAGTGGAAGGACATTGAATAGCATTCGTAATACACTAGAAAAAGCGTAAATCGAAATAATTAATTATATACGGCTGTTCCTTAGTTTACGCAGATGACAGGAGCCTGTTTTACACGATTCCTCTTTTTATACGGCAAAAAGGACTTCTCTTTTCGTAAAAACTGTAGCTGTAATTATTTTCATAGAAATACATAAAATATAAGTACGTACACATTTTGCAACACAATTGGGACATTTCTGCTCCGCTATTTTTTGCGTTATTAGACGTACTTAAACCAATTCTTAATCGTGCAACAAGAAATACCGTGAAATGAATAATTCACGTAAATTGAGAGACAAATTCTAATTTTTGTCCGCGTTAATTGCATTCAATTATGCAGAGACAGTGTTTACAGCCGGTAGAAAATTACTCGACTTGAGAATCTGCTTGAGAGAGTGCTTGAACGTGAAATTTTTACAAGAATCCCTTCGGGTACGTGGATTTTAATTGAACGATCGGGAAAATGCAATCTAATAAGCGGTAAACGGAATTCCTGCAGCATGCTTTATCCGATTGGAAATCTTGTTTAGAGACTTAACGCTGTTAAATGTGTTCAACGCGGGGAGCAAACAGAAATGAATTATTATGCTGACCTACTGCCGTGTGATTTTTGTTCACAATAAATGCAATTTACTCGTTCCATTCCTACAAAGCAGAGATATTTGCGTTTCAACGTTTTTGTTTAATGTTCTTTTTGAAAAGCTAGAGAATATTTATCTTCGATGTTTTCTATGTGTTCGTGACGCCAGGTATTTAAAAGTTTCGCGATGAAAATGCAATGTTATTGGGAAAACTATCAAAACAAGAGTTCTATATGTTACAGACACGGTTAAGAATTATTTACGGTTTTCTTAAGTACAGGTCTTCTTCTTTTCATACTCTTTCCAAATCCGCTTTCCCGGCGTTAATACCGCAGTTACATTTTCTGTCATCTCTTCTTTGATAGCACCCTTATAAATCCCTCAGCACGCAACGCCAGAGTGGCCTAAGAGGGTGCAAAGTTTAAAGTTCGCCGTAAAAGCCATGCAGCCGCAAATTATCCCCTCACATTAAAGATAAAAAATAACATACTAATTTTCCATCGCCAAATATTTGTTATTAACAATTTCCAGTATCCCTTTCACCGGTATTACCCTTGAAATCCATTCGACCCACAACGTCAGGGTGGTTTAACAGGGTGCAGCGTTTAAAGTTCGCAGTGAAAGCCATGCAGCCGCAAATTATCCCCTCACATTAAATATAAAAAATAACATACCAATTTTCCATCGCCAAATATTTGCTATTAACAATTTCCAGTATCCCTTTCACCGGTATTACCCTTGAAATACATTTGATCCGCAACGTCACGGTGGTTTAACAGGGTGCAACGTTTAAAGTTCGCCGTAAAAGTCATGCAGCCGCAAATTATCCCCTCACATTGAAGATAAAAAATAACATAATGATTTTCCATTACCAAATATTGCTATTAACAATTTCCAGTATCCCTTCCACCGGTATTACCCTTGAAATCTATTCGATCCGTAACGTTAGGGTGGTTTAACAGGGTGCAACGTTTAAAGTTCACCGTAAAAGCCATGCAGCCGCAAGTTAGCCCCTCACACTGCGGATCAAAAGTAATATACTGACGTTCTGTTACCAAAAATTTCTACTACAGCTATAAACAATTTCCAGCATCCCTTTCCCCGGATCCTCGTTCAAATTCGACCCGCAACGTTAGATGGTTTAACAGGGTGCAACGTTTAAACTTCACCGTAAGAGCCATCCAGCTCCGGTTGCACAGAATTCGGTAAGAAAGGTGTTCGCGAAAATTGCGAGAAACGCCGGCCATTATTCTAGCATCAAATTATTAGCGTTCTGACATGGTTGTGCAATATCTCGCGTGAAGTATGTCGTCTACGGTAACACCGCTATTGACGTCGATGCGAGCCGAACGAACAAAAGACACGATGACAGAAACAAGACGCATAGGGTGCAAGTACAAACGCGACACCGGGAAAATCGATTGTACGGGAGGAAACATGCTTAATGCGTAATTCGAGGATCGTCGCATCGAGTGGTTAATCGTTCGAGCACCGAGGAACGACGTATCGCTTCGAAAATTGCAGATGCTTTGGTCGACGTTCTTAATTTGAAACGATGATCGCGCGCCATTACTCACGACGTACGAAATTATCGGGAAATGGCAATCACATTTTTCACTGTCCCCTCTAATTATTTTCACGATTATCTTGATGATATCGCTTGGTACTACGTATCATAATCGTTATCGATTTAGCGCTTCTACAGTTCGAAAAATTATAAAGGGACTAACCTACTTTTCCGTTTAATTTCAAACAATGAACGAGTGGTATTCGTTGCAATCCGGAAAATTACCGGAAAATCGTGACCCAAGCTTTTTTATCGTCTCTTTCTATATTCCTATAACGATCCTCCCATTCGATTCGACGGCCCTACGATTTTAATAACCACCGAAAATCTACGCACGAACGCGCGATTAATATCTTCTCGGTTATTTTAATTACGATTCAATAATTGCGAATTCCACGGAATAATCGCTTCCCCGTTAAAATGTTCGAGGAAAATTCAATCATCTCCAACGGCGTACGCGCTGTTCGACGGAATAAAACAGAAAGGACGGAGGAACAGCCGGGAAAAACGAGGAGCGCCTAATCCGACGTCGATTTCGGCAAATCCCCGGTGAACTTTGCACCGAACCGGTACGAAAAATGGAAGCGTGATGGTTAAAAGCGGGGACGTCTGCGATCGGAAGGAACAAAATTTTCCGTTGTCAGCCGACACTCTCGAGGCCAGGACGTATTTATACGTGTTGCCGGGCAAACGAATGCCCAAGGGAGAGAAGCCCGTTCGAATTTCCCGCGGCGGCTGCAGCGCGGAAGTTTGTTCGCCAACTTTTCCTCTGCCGCCAATCGAACTTCAATGGACCGCTCCCGGCGGCGTTCGATTTTGTTCCGCATTTTGCTCATACTGTCGCGTCGAATCAGCATTTTCACCCCTGTAACGACTGCCTCTGCTTTCGACCTTGCATTTACGACGTTCTTTTCCACCTCGCTGCGGTACTTTTATACTTTTTAAAGTATTTTCTCTCTGCGGCACGAAAATATGAATATTTCACGCCACGCGTGTTTTGAATGGGTGGAAACAATGATTGAATACGTTAACGAGGTCAAGCCAGAGTGAAAAAACGTCGCAGGTTTGCTCATTCTTCCTCGATTGTCGATCGAATTTTTATGAGTTGTCCCGCGTGGCTTGCGATTTTGTCGAACAATTTGCTTTTCCGTCTCTTCGCTTCCTTCGGTCGTTGCTTTTTATTGGCGAGGGTGGAATTTTGTTTTCTTTGGGAATGTTTTATACCAATTGTAACTCAAGGGCGACAATGTTAACACATTCGCGACCGCTGACGTGAATTCACGTCATTTTAAATCCTATTCCTGATTGCCGCTGACGTGAATTCACGTCCTGCAATTTTTGTTTCTGAATGCGGCAACATTAGGCGCTTTCGATAATAACCGCTATCTCAATGAGACAAGTGAGAATGTCCCAACTGTAAGCCGGCAAGTATACAAATTATAAAAATCTTTTTATTTTGATCAACAGATAATTGCAACATTGATATTCCAACATAAATTTTATAATTTTTATCCTTGCTGTGACGATGCAAGTGTTGCGGCAACCTGCTTCAGAATTTCATTACTTTCGGCGGTACTTATTGTTAGTATTAGAAACGGACAAAATTTACCGGTTGCGAATGTGTTAACATGTTCGCGGTTTAAATTCACATATGAGCACCCTCGGTAAATGCAATTTCAATGTTTGATTTAGCGCGAAAAGTAATCCATTTCTGTCAATATTAACAATAGAAAAGGAGGCAGTTGGATTCTTGCATGCACAATTAACGTAGATCAGATAAATAATTTTATTTATAAGTTTCTAATCGTACTCATTATGAAAGTTATAGAAAACTAATATACTGCGTATGCAGTAGCCGTCCGCGAATGTGTTAATGAGAGCTTGGCGATGGAAAGGATTTTTTAAAGTTCAAGGTTCACGCGATTCTAAGGGACATGCAAGAGTTTTTGTTCAAACGTTGCTTTTTTTTTGGTGATTACTTCTGTGAACCGATTCGAAACATACTTACAGAATTTAGATGGTTTTCGGTCTACTTTTTGAAGATTATATCACTGTTTCGGCAGAATATTCAAAACAGCAATACTGTAAAAATTCTTTTACGGAAAAAAAGAATTCACACATACAATTAAATTCGCTTAATTAAGGTCGATCGCGAGGACAGGCGTATTTGACTTTTAGCAAGGAATTTCCAGAGTCCCGAGAGCGTTTGTGCCATTCCGACGACATTAGAATACGAAATTTCAGAGCAGGTTAAAAAGAAAACTGCGAAACTTCCCGTTCGACGCTCGTTATTTGCGTAAGGCAACTTTTAATCGTTGTTTCGTTTAATTTCACCTGGACTAACGTCTACTAACTTTCAAACAGAACGACTTGCCAAACTGGATAATTTGAATGTCCGAAGAAAAAGAACGAGTCTAATCGTGGCAACAAACTTTCGCTCCGGTTAATTACATAACAATTAAAAGTTCACCGGCAAACGCGTCAATTATTAAAGGAGGGTTTCAGCAGCTCGTGGAAGCAGTTCAATTTCCATTGTAAAATCGTTGATTAAAAAACAACGGAAAACTCTGAAGGCGTATGAATAATATAGAAAAATTTGCCTCTTTTTTCCCCTTACTCTGCGCTACGTTCCAATTCTTTTTCCAAATTCCTTTTTTTTCATTGTTACACGAAAGTCATACGTTCGTGCAAACGGCCGAATCCCGGTTGATTAAACTGTACGTCGTACCTGTTGCATAATCGCAGCAATGAATGACAGAAAGTAAAATCTGTGGAAAATCCTCGTGCAAGGTGTAAAGCGATTATCGCGCTCGACGACGAAACGGCGACCGTCGAACACAAAAGACAAAGCTCAAAATAATTTACACCTTCCCACGGTAATATTCCAAGAAACTTCTCAATCTCGTTTCGAAATCTCTGTAATTCCAATCTTCGTACACTTTCACTCCGATCCTCGTTAATTACATTGAACTTTTCTCATTGAAATCAACATGATCATCGAAGAGACAACTTTTAATTGTGCAATTCTAACGGAAGTGTTTCGAAAGAGGAATGCAAAACTGAATGCGCACTGCATTGCGAATAACAGTGGTGTCTTTTAATTCGTTAAAAAGTATTCCAAAATCCGTCGAAATCTGAATTACAAACCGAATGCCCGAAGGATCGACCCGGCGATTCTCGGTGATCCTGGGAAAGATAAAAGAAAATCAGGGGGTGGTAGGGTGGCCGGCAGTAATCGTATTTTTGCTTATCCACAAAAACCAGCCTCGATATTGCCATTTCGAGAGTATTGCCCCGAGTTACTTCTCCTCCGATTATTTTCTTCCCGTCGACGATGGGGAGCCATGCATGTATCGAATTGGCTTGTATTTCGCCAAATAACCGGCCACCGGAGTTCAACGTCCACCGTGAGCTTGGAATCTTAAACTTGCATTTCTGAATTTCTACGAGAGCATTTATCCGCCTGGGTTATTCGTACGTTATTCCGCTAGGTCTTTAACTCTGCTTGAATCGTATCTTTGATATTATAAATCTTTTATGAAAGGTTCCATTGCTATTATAATTCTTGTACGATTGACATGTTGCGAGGTGTGTTTATCGTATGAATTGAAAATTTTATTCTTTTATTTTATGTTGAGGTTTTAGTTCGTCATACTGGTTATTAGAGAGTATAAATTGTTTTATGATATTTTGTTCACGATTGGCACACTTTGAAAATCAAATTAAGTCATGCTTTTGTTAAAAGAATCCTTTGGTAGAGTTTTAATCATAAAATTGTGGGGATACTATTAATTACTTATTTATCCTAATTGCTATCGTGGTCGAAAGGAAATAAGTATGTAATGGCAGTGTATATTACTGAATTAATTTCACTTAAGGGACGAAAAACTAAATAAATAATTGAAACCCCGAAAATTTATTACCGAACTCAATTAATATAATCGTAATAATTTTTTGGCATCGCGTGTATATTATTGAGAGAATTCTGTAGGTTATTCTGCCCACTGTAGGTTATTCCGAAGGGCTGTAATCTACGCGATACTCCTTCTGCTATGCAAAAAAAGACAACGTATCTAAAATAACAATCTTGAATGTGCTTTGCGAACGCAGCACAAGTACATTTTATTCGCAATCTTGCTGTATATTGTACTATTTTTATGAAAGTCTATTACCGTTTATTCTCTCTTGCTCTGGAAAACACGAAAACCGTGTTTAATATTGAAATTTTGAAACGGTACACTTGAAAATTTGCACGCATCGAATTTCTTCTGCGAGTTATCCGATTAAATTATTTCCATTTTATTTGAAGATAATATTTGCAATAATAAGTGCCTCCTCTTAAAGGTGGGAAAAAACGGTGTACAATTTAAAAGGGATACTTCTCGAAGACAATTCTGAATTCCTATAGATGGAATTTTAAAGACAGTTCCTTTATCCCGTGGAGCAACGATGGGATGCTAAAAGTTGGAATTTTAAGCAGGAAATTTCGAAATTTTCGCCAGAAGAATGTCCTCTTCCACGATGGTAGAAATATATTATAAACAGCTCCGCGTGATCTTTGTTTTTTAATTCTTTCTCAAGACATCCGAATTCTTCCGTTTTTCCGCGCAGCTTTTTTTTAGCAGGAAAAAGAATTTCGTCGTGAAAAATCTCCTGCACCTTTTGATAAAACAAGGATCTTCTTCCTTTTTGAAGAAACTTATTATACTTATCACCAAAAGGGCTCACGACTTCCAGCGTTTTGGATCATCTTATTAAAGAAAATAGGGCTTCCTAACGAGGCAGCTTGCGATTGTATATCCGAGAATAAATTACCATTAGTGCCCATAATAGGGGCTAAATATTTCAAGAAACCCATATTAATATGTAAACTATGTAATTACAAGTTTCTCCACCGTTCTGAGTTAATATTTAAAATACAAACATACATGCCGTACATAAAAGATGGAGAAATAATTATCGACAGGACTTTTTTCTCCGTCAAGTAAATTTAAAGGGTATAGCAGGATAAGGGGGTCAAAAGTGCCCTTCAACCGATTTCAATGGGGACGGTCTCATTCGATAGATAATGCTCGGCGATTGATGTCTACAAATTTTTAACCCTGAATTTTGACCGGAAGGGTAGTTATGGGGAAAATTAAAAAAACAGGTTTTTGGCCCTTTTTCCCCATTTATTGAGGCGTAAAAAATCCAAATAAATTCTGACATATTCTACACGGTACCGGACATATTGAAGAATTTTTTCAGATTTTTCCGTCGAAGTAGCTAAGCGTGACAAATCGGCAAAGTCAAAAAAAACGGAAAAAAGAAGATTTCGTATCGAAATCTTCGAGGTACAACTTTTTGGTTTATATAGTAAGAATCTAACACCTACGATTGTTATCCCCAATTTTTTTCAGATTTTTAAACCACCTGCGTCATTGTGAAAAAAATCGAAAACCGATTTCCGGGACGTATTTTGATCTGAAATGCAAGAAGTAATTGTTATTTTTCCATTATTTTGATAGAGTATGTTCATTTTGTGCTTTTCAATGTTTCTGCATACAAAGCAATTGCGAGTGAATGCAAAGGATTGAATTGATTCAATTATTCGTAAGCTACACACTTCCTTATCGGCTAAAAATACGAACGTCTTTTCAATAGCAGCGATGGCGCAGTCGGTAGAGTTCTTGGCTGCGGAACCTCTCGAAACTTTTTGTCGCTGGTTCGAGTCCCAATGAGGTAAAATAATTTTTTTTTTTTTTTTTTAATCATTCACTGCATAACAACAAATAATAATCATTTTTCAATTTTTCAATGTTTTTTAAACATTTTTAAATACTTATTCAATATGAAATATATGTAAAAATAATTATGGAGCATATTGTTTTTTTCATTGATTCGTCCTAGCCACATCTCGTTATTCTTTTGTACATTGAACGAATATTAGTTTACTTTAACGAATGCAAATATGTATTCAATATTAAAAGGATCCAATTGTATATTCTGATGAATTGTAATGAAGGTGATGTCTAACGGAAAGAAGGGTCTATTTCTTTTTAAACATTCTTATTTTTGTATTTACCGCTTCTTCATTTATGCAGAGATCACCCAAAATGGACAATGAATTGAAAGAAAGAAGGTATATTGGGATTTCGTCCGTTATAATTCCTTTACTGTTTTATGCAAATCAACTCCTCAATATTCTTAAATGCCTCGTCCGATCACGCCACATTAATCAAAGAAGTTATCGTTGCTTCATTGACTATACCCCTAATATAATTGGAATTTCGGGCATCAAATGTTATTGCTGTGAATGTGCGAGTGGTAACCGTACCATAGGTTGTTGTTCGCACATTGCTGCAATAATATACTACCTGTCGCACGCACGGTATCTATCGACAATTGTTAGGTCTTCAGAGATATTGACAAAAATATTTAATAAAAATGAAGTGGTGCCCATCATTAATGAACATAGTGACGGGGATTAAAGCCACACGAAACGTGTTTCAACTTTTAATTATCAAAAGGTAATCTATCGCATGCCATTTATATTTTCACACTAATATTAATTTCCGTATTAACAATTGTTATCCAGTTAATACTTAAAAACATTTGTTTTCTAATTATATTTCATGGGAGGTGAATTGGCGAGAGAAAAGTTTGAAGTATTCCGCAGCTAGATACTGTAGCCTAATCATCAAATGGTAATCTATCATTCGTATTTTTACATTAATATTCATTTACGTATTAATAACATTCCAGTCAATAATTTAAAAAAAATGATCATCAGTTCTAAAGGTACAACTCGGTACCTGCCCGCTACCTACACGCTGCGCAGGTAATTGCGGACTAGATAACTGAAGGGAGTACATAATACCGGAGTAAGTGTAATGAAACAATAAAGCCTTCTGAACTGAATTTAATGTTTTCGTGTACTTAAAGTGGTTGGAAAACACGATTGCAATAGGGCACAAAACCTAAAGCTGAAGAAGTTGATTTGCATAAAACAGTAAAGGAATTATAACGGATGAAATCCCAATATACCTTCATTCTTTCAATTCATTGCCCATTTTGGATGATCTCTGCATAAATGGAGAAGCGGTAAATACAAAAATAAGAATGTTTAAAAAGAAATAGACCCTTCTTTCCGTTAGACATCACCTTCATTACAATTCATCAGAATATACAATTGGATCCTTTTAATATTGAATACATATTTGCATTCGTTACAGTAAACTAATATTCGTTCAATGTACAAAAGAATAACGAGATGTGGCTAGGACGAATCAATGAAAAAAACAATATGCTCCATAATTATTTTTACATATATTTCATATTGAATAAGTATTTAAAAATGTTTAAAAAACATTGAAAAATTGAAAAATGATTATTATTTGTTGTTATGCAGTGAATGACTAAAAAAAAAAAAAAAAAATTATTTTACCTCATTGGGACTCGAACCGGCGACAAAAAGTTTCGAGAGGTTCCGCAGCCAAGAACTCTACCGACTGCGCCATCGCTGCTATTGAAAGGACGTTCGTATTTTTAGCTGATAAGGAAGTGTTTAGCTTACGAATAATTGAATCAATTCAATCCTTTGCATTCACTCGCAATTGCTTTGTATGCAGAAACATTGAAAAGCACAAAATGAACATACTCTATCAAAATAATGGAAAAATAACAATTACTTCTTGCGTTTTAGATCAAAATACGTCCCGAATATCGGTTTTCGATTTTTTTCACAATGACGCAGGTGGTTTAAAAATCTGAAAAAAATTGGGGATAACAATCGTAGGTGTTAGATTCTTACTATATAAACCAAAAAGTTGTACCTCGAAGATTTCGATACGAAATCTTCTTTTTTCCGTTTTTTTTGACTTTGCCGATTTGTCACGCTTAGCTACTTCGACGGAAAAATCTGAAAAAATTCTTCAATATGTCCGGTACCGTGTAGAATATGTCAGAATTTATTTGGATTTTTTACGCCTCAATAAATGGGGAAAAAGGGCCAAAAACCTGTTTTTTTAATTTTCCCCATAACTACCCTTCCGGTCAAAATTCAGGGTTAAAAATTTGTAGACATCAATCGCCGAGCATTATCTATCGAATGAGACCGTCCCCATTGAAATCGGTTGAAGGGCACTTTTGACCCCCTTATCCTGCTATACCCTTTCTCTCATCCTTTCCTCATTACTTCCATTTCAATTCGAAGCCACTGCTTCTGCGCTGTGCAGCACAAAACGTACGATTTAGTGAAAAAGAACCTTCTTAAAAAAAGTTTTGTCAGTCGCAATTATTCCAGTAAAAAAAATGTTAACTTTTCAGCACAATAGGCAAAATTATTCCCTTTCTCCAAGCAGAATTTCTCCAAGCCTACATCGAAATTTCTGTTTATACTTTCGTATACCTCGAACATCCAACAAGAAAATAACGATGTACGTGATATTTTGCAAAAACTTCGTACGTCTAAACATCCGGAGGAAAGTTACATAACACGAAATGCAACGTTCAATTTTAGCCCGCGACTCTTCCCGCCGGGAATTTCAAACAGGGGTGAACGCGATATACATTATGTCCGTCTGCGAAACTAAATGTTCCGGCCCCATAATATGAGAGGTCCTTGGGGACTATAAAATAGCTTCTTTTCGGAGTCCATAGAAAACTTAGAAAATGAGAGAGAGAGAAAAAAAGTTAAGGATCCGCAGAAAGTTTTGTTCGCAAATCTTTCGATGGTCGTTCGCCCAGAACGACGACAAATCGCAGTGAAATAGAACTGGGAATACTTGGGAATTCTTGCTTTTTTTATTTTATTTTAATTGCAGAAGAGAAGTCACGGTTGGATTCGGTTCTACAGATTTTCGATTCTTCGGAAGCCGAGCCCTGCAGGTTGCGCAATTAAGGGTGCTTAGTCGTCCGATGAGAAATTCGTGAAATTTTCTTCCCCGAGAGAAATGAAAATTTACAGACGAACGAATTAAGAATTTCTCGTCCATTTCCGTAAGATTTGTTTAACGAAACGCTCAGGGAAATAGACGAAATCGCAGTAATGAACGGCTACGTTGGCTCGAGATAATTAATGCTGATACGAAGTATTAGGTTGCGGAAAATGAAGTACGGTCAGAACGATGAAAAAATGGATGGGAAATTAGTCCGACGTTTAAAACGGTGGGTAATTTTCCTCGTGGTTTACGTCAATAATAAATTTTTTTGTGATTCATGAGCCTGCAATTTAGAGTTTACCTACATGCATGGAAAATAAGAAGAAAAATTAACCTACAATTTTGCAAGGTACGTAATTATCTCCCTAAGCGACCATTTATCATGCATTTAGTACTGCCTATCGATTCTCGCAAACGGTAGGTGCGCAATTAAAATTTTTCATTACAGTTATATAACGATATGGGGAAAAAGAAACGAATTCAAATAAAATTATCGTCGTGTTTCAGTCCACGATTTGTGATTAATTTTATATTGCCAATTTTATGCGAAAATGCGGAACTCTTGATGGAAAATTTTACGTTAACTGTTCGAAATCATAATATTTCCTTTGCGTCCACTTCAGATTGCTGAACTGAAAATAGCTTCGATATTTGCATTGCAATAACGAACGATGAAAATGCTGCACGATGTAATAACTTAATTCCAATGCAACGTGAACGTTACATCGTTAAACGAATATTTAAACAATTTGCCAACTGTCAAATTATACGGGACAAATTTCAGAACGTTTGACTTCAATGATTCGTTATTACCGTCACATCGCTATTTAATAAAGCGCGCGTACATTTCGCGATATATGTTCGAATAATTCGACGATAAATAAATTATTTTCCGACGATTTAACTGATGCCATTAAATTGAAGATTAAATTCATTTCACCGTGTTGCACTGTATTAAACAACGATCGATACAGCAATTACTTTTTAATACGTTAATCCCTATATCCAACGCAATCCAATTATTTTCGAAGGTTGTGTTTGTTCGATTCCTCCGGATCTTCGAACGGCTTCGTTCTTGATCCTTCTACTTATTCCGTCGGTCCTCTTATCATTAGCAGCGACCCTCAGAGTGGTCGATAACCTTAGAACAAAGAAGGCGAGAACGACAACTGAAGGGAGACTTTGTCTACCAATACTTTTTTATTCATCAGAGTTGATTGAATTCGCTGTTCCCGTGGTTATTGAATACTGTACGTGCTACAATTAATTCCATTTGGTAATCCTACCCTGCAGAACTAACTGAATCCATGCTTGTGCCCGGTGGAGTCAAATAACAGCGGTGATTAAGTTCGTGGGATGCGAAATATAACCAAATAATGTAGTGGCGGAAAAATATCGATAGTTCCGATTTAAGGATGAAGAAGGGCTGTTTGGGCTAGCAGGCCGACCGTTTACTCCCTCAAGGCCCGAATATTCTGGAGTTAGTGAGTGCGAGTGCGAGAGAGTAAATAATTGTGTTAGGAGAATGAACGGTTAGAATATAAGAAAATTTAGTTTAAGGGACAAGGCAGAGTGGGTCGAGTAGTGTGTCGAGCTGTGTGTCGAGTTGTAGTAAAAGGTGGGAAGAAAGGTGTATAATTTAAAAGGGATGCTTCTCGAAGACAATTCTGAATTCCTATAGATGGAATTTTAGAGACAGTTCCTTTATACCGAGGAACAACGATGGGATGCTAAAAGTTGGAATTTTAAGCAGGAAATTTCGAAATTTTCGCCAGAAGAATGTCCTCTTCCATGATGGTAGAAATATATTATATAATAAGTATGCAGCTGCGCGGGATCTTTGTTTTTTAATTCTTTCTCAGGATATCCAAATTCTTCCGTTTATTCGCGCAGATATTATTTAGAGGAAAAGAAAATTCGCCGTGAAAAATGTCCTGCACCTTTGTTGTAGCAAAGAGTTGTAGTGTCGAGTCGTAGAGTCGAGTTGTAGAGTCGAGTTGTAGAGTCGAGTTTTAGAGTCGAGTTGTAGTATTGAGTTGTGTTGCGTTTTAGTTGAGAGTTGTCCCGTTGAAGTTATTGTTTTGTTAATTTAGTAATACATCGTTATTTGTTTAAACTGAAGCTTCTGGCTATTTTCTATCGAGTGAAACCCGAAGATTCGCATTTCTTCTTTTAAAAATCCCGCGCCCTACAATAATAGAAAGTATGAAAACGTACGATGTCTGAAGACACTTCCGCGGCATCTAAGTAAAAGGTGACGAAAGTCTTCAATGACCCTGAGCAGACCGAACGAATGCTATCTTCGTACCAGCGTACTTTCTTCTTCTTTGACGTCTCATCGCGCATGAATTCTGTTCTGATTTTGCTTTTCTCACTAATTGTCAATCCGAATGTTGAACTTCATTTCCACCATAGCTTTCGATTCTGTTCTCATTCACCGTGAGAATGAAGAATGACCAGAATGAGTCCGATGAGAGGCTGTTCAAACATCGAATCTTATCCGCGATTATTTAAAAATCAGCTCACCGTAACTGTATCTCCGACGAACTTTAAGCAATTTCACCCGTAACTTCGAAGAAAAATGCATCAACATGAAATCTATACAAAACCGTGCCTGAAAAAGTAACATAAATCGAAAAAGTTCTTCTAAAACTCCGGGAAAACGATCCAGAAAAATTCCGTTGCGACCCAATTTCGTCGAAACAAATTTCTTTCTTGGCATTACAACGAAAGTCTCCGGAAAGGCCGGGGCATTGAAAGTGACACGTAGGACGATCCTTCCATTCGAATCCGCTGAAATCCTGAACGGGCAATTTTTCACGAATCGAGAACATCCTATTTCCCTTCCAACCTTCCTTATCCGCGGCGTCATTTTATTCACGATTTATCTCATTTCGGCCGATTCCCTCTTCGTCTCCCGTTTCACGTGGTGCCACGGTTTTTTTTCCCTCTCGGATACGTCGTCGGTTCCTCTTTCTACGCTCGCGACTTCTCCAGAGTTTCCAAACGGATGACGAAACGTCCAAAGAAAAGGGAGGACCGACCGCCTAGAGTTATCGGGTACCAAGGAAATTATTGATTTCACGAGAGTGCTTCTTCCTTTCCCGTGCCCTGACGAGAATGCCGAGGGCTTTCTGCCGGACACGAGTAGGACACTTGGAAAATCTCCGCTTTTCGTGATTTACAACGCCACTTACGATCCTCTGCTCCTCCGGGGTACACTTCTCGACGAACTGGCTCTCGGTTCGGTAAATAAATATCGAGCAAATACGAGACATATCCTCGGCGGGATATTTTTCTATCGAACGAAAGGAGTACTCCTTTCCATTACCAACCGGAAGTAACGACGGACACGGCGATTCGTACGATTTATGGTGGTTGTGTCCGAAGATGATGCGAGTCGATGATTTTAAAATGCAGGTATAAATGGTAGTTGTGATGGCTTTCGGTTTTATCTGATAATAATATATTAGGGGGGCCGAAAAGTACCTATTATTGTTTCTCCAGATATTTTGCTCAAAAATCAATTCATTTTTATCGATCCTGCATTGAACATTTTCACATTAGATGAGAAAAGGTTGTTGATAACGAGGGTGATTACATCATTTATTAAAAATAAAAACTTGTTATAAATTTATTTGTTTGAATTTAATGTAAAAAAATAACATTACTTTCTGGTCCCCCTAATATATTATCAGTGAAATAATATAATAGCAATTTCACGTATAGTTTTAGAGTTTAAGAA
Source organism: Cerceris ruficornis (assembly GCA_963989415.1). Classification (NCBI taxonomy): domain Eukaryota; kingdom Metazoa; phylum Arthropoda; class Insecta; order Hymenoptera; family Crabronidae; genus Cerceris; species Cerceris ruficornis. The sequence continues at coordinate 10,328,706 of OZ022518.1, read as the reverse complement.
TTAACACTAAACGTACCAAGCAGGGCAAATTGACCCCTTTCTAAATTTACTTTAAAATCAGATATTCATTGTTATTTCTTTCGCTCATCTGACTTTCTGTAAATTCTTATATAATCTGATTATTTAATTTCTAGTTTTCCATTTCTCTCTTAGCTTATTTTTTACGGAGAAAAATTTTACTTATAAAAATAAAAATATATGTTTGATTATTTTATTAGAAGTCAGAAGTTATGTTGCGAATTATTTACTTTAATAAATTAAGAATTTCTTTCTGAAAAAAAAAATGTTTGTTTCATAAGGAGTGAAATGACCCCTTGTGGTAAGAATAGGCATATGTTCAAGTTAGGATTTATTAAATGATAATTTAATTCCATGGTCATTATTACGAATTTTCTTTGTAAATTAAAGTCTTTGGAAAGAATAGAACAGTCAAGTAGGAGAATTATTGTCTCTTAAAGATAAATCTCGCTGTTTATGTCTTAAAAGGTTTCTCGTGGGTTTCGATTCGTACTTCGTGGGAATTTTAAATTTGGGAGAAAAAACTCTTTGGCGACTGTCGTATCTGAACTCCTATTCAATTTTTTTTTATCGAGGCATTTTCCTGCGATCGTGAAAACGATTCTTACTGAGAATCGAGTCGAGGGAGAGTTCTAGGTTGCTTGAAATTTTGGGGAACTGTTGCTGAATTCTTTATGAATTGGTTCCTATGGGAATTACCATTTTTTTCATCGCTATTAACCGTACACTGTAGTTTTAGATAAACTTTGAAATGACTAGTGTCACGAAACGAGAGTTCTACAGTTTTTAGATAGCATGAGACTCTTTTTTAATTCACTTAAAAACGCTTTCTTTAAATCACTTAAGTGTAGTGCAAAAATATTTTGCACTCATTTCAACATTAATTCATTTCTACAAAATACTCTTCAACCTCGAAGCAAATACCAGATTATATCCAAAAATCTTTTTACAACCGCAAAACGGAACGCATCGCTGTCTTAATCACAAAAGCGGAAACGATGAGGTTCGCATTTGCTTTTTCAGCGAAAGAGCGATGATTGCATTAGATGCAGCACGTTGTCACGAGGGAAATTACTTTCCGTAATGGCTATTTTCCATTTATATCCCGAGTTTATTTGCGTGCAAGATAATCCTAACTTCTGTCCAGCGTGCCTATTTTCTCCGATACGGTTCAAAGCCTTCGTCACGGAGACAACGGAAAGTTCTTTCAATTCCGGGCGACAGAGAGGAAAAAAGTGGCTCACCTATAAATATCATCGTGTGATCGATCACACGGGGATATCGAATAATTTATTAGACTGCATTCACATTTGGATTGTTCTGCGAATGCGGTGAAATGGCTGGCGTTGGAAGTATTTTAAATTCCGAATATAGGTCGAGTAGAAAAGACTGCTACCTAGGAGTCAGCGAGGGAAAAAAAAGATCGTGAGATTAAAACGGAAAGTAAAGGTTCGGATAAAACTGCGGAATTTTAAGCAGATCTTCCGAAACTTTCTGCCCGTTCCAATAAAAAAGAGTTATGCTAAACGGCCCCACCAATCTGTTTCGGGCTAATTACGATGCTACGTGCAATTTGTACGCTAAGTCAGCCAGTGGAAAAAATCAAACGTGCTCGAAATATCGCCAAGTCCATGCCAACAGATTTTATTCACCTTTTTCCATTAAAATAATTTTGAAATTCTCGCGCTTCGTCGAACCGCCTCGACGAAGCGTGAAACTAACTTTTTCAAAAGTTTCTCAACGTTTCTTTCCTATCGTTATAACATACGCTTTTCACTAACATTTCGTTAAAAAAAAAACGTTTAGGGCAGCACTTGACTTACTTCCGTAAATTTAAACATTACTTGGAGGAACGTCGATTTCGTTCGAACCGAGATCTCTATCCATTGTGGACTTTGATTAACGCAACGTCGAATGAAAAATGTAATAGCCAGGAGACGAAGTGAACTCCAGAGGAGAATAATTCGAAGGACAAGAAGGAGTCGTCGGGTACAATGGAAACGGTGCCGGAAGCTTTCCACTGTACGATTGTAATTGTGTGATATTCCGAGTCTTTTGGGTAGCCGGAGAATAAGGACGTCGCTCTGCGTTATGAAGGAGCCGGATGTATACGTGTCTCCTGAAAGGACGGAAGATTCAAGACGGCATCGTAGAATTTAGACGAGCGACGAAATAGACGAGGAACAACGCGAGAAAGGGACGAGACAACAATAAGACCTGTAAACGTGGTCGAAGATAAGGAAAGAAGAAAACTGACCTGATTCAAATTTTCAATAGATGAGATCTAAAGTAATATTAAAAATCGCGGATAATATGAAGGTTCGTCTATGAGGTATTTAACTTTGATTACTTTTAAATGGGTCTGTATAAGAAAAAATTTATGTAATTCGAAGGTAATTAGTCCTAGATATTCTTAGAAGTCAAACATTTTTAAGAAGTAAAGTTTCTGATAGACAAGGTCGAAGGTAATATTAAAAGTTGCCGACAATAGAAGGGACTGGCTGTAAAGTATTTACATTCCATTATTTTCATACAGTTCTTTATAAGCAAAAAGTTAAATAATTTCAAAGTAAATAGTCGTACAAGTTTCTAAAACATTTTTAAGGTGTCAAATTTCTGATAGATGAGATGGAAATTAATATTAAAAATTGCGAACAATATAAAGCTTTGCCTACGAAGTATCTGAATTTGATTATTTTTACATTCTTCTGTGCAAGCAAAAAGCTATCAAATTTAAAGATAAATCAAGCATTTTTGGGAAGTCAAATTTCTGATAGATGAGATCGAATATAATGTTAAAAATTGCGAACAATGTAAAGCTTTGCCTATGAAGTATTTGAATTTGATTATTTTTACATTCTTCTGTATAAGCAAAAAGCTATAAAATTTGAAGGTAAATCAAGCATTTTTGGAAAGTCAGATTTTTGATAGATGAGATCGAAAATAATATAAAAAATTGCAAACAATATAAAGCTTTGCGTATGAAGTATTTGAATTTGATTATTTTTACATTCTTCTGTACAAGCAAAAAGCTCTAAAATTTGAAGGTCAATCAAGCATTTTTAGAAAGTCAAATTTCTGATAGATGACATCGAAAATAATATAAAAAATTGCGAAGAATATAAAGCTTTGCCTGTGAAGTATCTGCATTTGATTATTTTTACATTGTTCCATATATGCAAAAATTAGTATAATTTGAAAGTGAATAGTCGTAGAAGTTTCTCAAACATTCTTAAGAAGTATAGTTAAAAGGATGGAAGATCCCATTCATCATTCCAGCAAGCTGAACAAATTCACCATTCCACAAGTAGCAAGGACAATGATCCTAATTACTCCCCTGAAATGAGGTACACGAACAGTGCTACTGATTGTGAGAATCCGGCGATTTTGATATTCACCGAACGTCACTTTCTCCTATCCACTCCGAAATTTTTCCCTTGGCATTCTTCCATCGTGCTGCATTTTTCATGGAGCAACAGATAGTGCGAGAATCCGGTCGGAGCGTGAGAAGCATTTCGATGTCGGCAAGAACTCCGCAAGAAAAATTCCCATACCAATTATTCAGCCGTGAACGCTGAAACCGATACACGGTTCAGCCGGTTAAGTCATGGAAAAACGCGTGCACCATCGCGTCAAATAATCCCGTTGAGTCGTAACATTCGAGGAAGGATGTTTCGTATTCGCTAACCGCGACGAAGAGTAATCGTCTTTCGTTGAGTGACGAACGGAAGTGTCATTATTCTTCGAAAATCTCTCAATTTTCCCACCATACGAAAACACGAGTAACAGGGTATTCGCTTCATTTCTGTCTGAGCTCGAGGGATTTTCGCGCCAGGGTTGCTCGGATGTTCATCCATGCGGATTTCGGTCAGATTGGTAGAACGATGCTCACGACAAAGTGTACCGAACGTTTTGTTTCGATAAGACTGTCTTAATGGGTAGTGCGGATTTTCCTGCAATCTTTACGATCAATTATACCAGAGTTTTACCGAGAAATGTTTCTTTCAAGGGGTAATATGAATCAGCGATGACACGTGGCATGGTTCCCTCCTCCAAAGAGCTGAATATGTAAAAGAAAAGTACACCTATCCACCGATTTACACGGAAGATAGGTTCCTTAGAAAACCGTGTAAATCGAAATCGTGAATTTTGATACGTAAAGCTGCGTAAATCGAAAACAAACTAAAATGTGTATAATTCAGTCATCTATTTCAACGGTAACCCTTTGCGGACGGAGACATTTTCGGATATTGAGAGATAATCATTTATTTTGCGATCCAAAACCACCTTTTTATCAGCAGGTCAGGCTGTTAATGTATATACATTATAAATTACTATTTGCTTAATCATATTTCAACGGTTGTATTTCAATTTATCAACTGTGTGTATACAAGCAGCGTTAAACTATAATTAAATTTCTTCTCAGACCACACACATGCGTCGCTAGTCCTCAAAGGGTTGAATAGAGATAACTGAAACCATTTTTTTTTAAAAATTCCAAATTTTAAAAACCATGCGAAATCGTGTAAATGGAGAGATAGGTGTATAGGAAAAGTGCGAAAACAGCGATGAATACAATCGATGACAGAAATTTTAATAATTTAATGCCGGATCTTTGTCAGGGATTAAAATAATTGAGATAAAAGAGATACAAGGTGTCAAACATAAAAGAAAGGATAAATCTATCTCCAAGCTACGTCTAACTCCAAATTCTCACGTCCAAGATCGCGATAGTTTTTTAACCCCTTGCGCTGCAATTACTTTTGCGACTGTGCGTGCAATAATTCAGAATTAAATTTCTAAAACGAAAATTAATCACTGATTCCAGATATATCTTACAATTCAACGCAATATTAATAGCATAGAAATAATTTCACTGTGTTGTGTTCCACTGATATTTTCAATTTCATCATTTTCGAAAATCTTCAAAATTTTCTATTCCATCTACCGCATCACGAGTACCACTCGTTATTATAAGCCAAGGGGTTAATTTTCTTCAATGCATACCCATCTAATTCATCTTTCTTGCCACCACAGCCCCTTGGTGTCTTCGACGCGTCGCAAAATCTAACCCATAATTACAAACAACCATTAACTTCCATCCATCGAAGACTATTTTATTCAATTCATCATCGAATACAAAATAACACCGCAACTGCGCCATTTTCGACGCATTAGCATACGAAGGTTGCATCTATCATGATGCATATTCTCCAACGTGCGGATGCGCTTACAGGGAACTTAGTTATGCCTGCATGCACAATACGGAAGCTAACGGCGAATACATGAGCATACAAACATGCTCGTTACCGATATTCGTATGCGTTTCTGGATGCGTGAATGGTGGATTCATGAGGCTCGAATCTCGAGAAGTGAATACGGGTGTATATAAGCGAAGCAACGTTTCAGACGTTTCGCGAATGCAGGATTCTATAAGGCGGAAACGTTTGTCTAAGGAGAGAGCGCTTGCCTGTTACGGCGGATTAACGTTAATATTGCAACTTGGAATGGGAATTCTTGCAATGTATACGTGGCATGCCGAAGGAACGATACACGTCTTACGATCAGACCCGCTTCAAAATTCTCCTGAGGGTGTTTCGTTGATTTTAATATAAGATATAATACGGCGCTGGAAAGAAGTCACGCGGATGGAATTCGAAAGGAATGTTTCGAACTCATTTTGAACTTTAATTAACACACTTTGAACTTTTCATCCGTGCGTCCTTTCGTTGCTCGATAGTAAGATGAGACACTAGGTTTCTCTGATATCAGATTAGTGACAACGATGATTTAAAACTTAACTTACCAAGCTGGTCAAAATGAGCGGTTCTAAATTTTTTCCAAAGTTACCTAAATTGATAGGAGAGCCATGAAGTAAATATTCCACTTGTAAAACCTAAATTAGTTAATTGATAATCCCTTTCCCTTCTTGATTTCTCTCTTTCCAAAGTACTTATTCAATATATCTATGTTTGAGTAGACACAACGTCCGTAGGTTTACTGTTAATGTTTAAACACTTTGAATATCGGGTGATGGAAATACGAACGAACTTCGAAAAAGTGACTGTATTTGGCCCTCCATTGTGCGAAGTTATTTTTACTAAAATCAAATGCAAAGTAGGAACACTGAAGGCGAAGGTAATCTATTTTACCGTTTTCATTGTATTAATAAAACGACAATTGTTAGCCATTCAAAAATACGCAATACTATATATGAAATATTCCTTTAATACTATCTTATCAGATTTCGAGCAGATCTCTTAAAATATCCAAACTCTCCATCCTGCCATCTCGAGCTCACATTAACCGAATGATCGGATAATTTTGAAATCCTATTTAAAATAACAATGTGTACATCAGACAACGGTCCAGCTGCGTCATTCGTGTGTCCACAATTTCTTGCAACTGCATCTGCAGACGGTACCTTTCACGAGGAGGACGTTAAGGGAGCCCTAAGCCCTTTAAAGCCAACAGGATTGACCCGATATTTCGAGGTGAAATATAGCTAAGAGGGAGGAAGACTCAGTGCCATCAAACCCTTAAGACCTTTGGCGTTTGCTATCTTGCTTTAGAAGCGATTTTCCACTCCCCTCGTTCTATTTATCTTTTTCATCTCCGACCTTCTCGGTTTCCTTAACGGTCAACGAAACGGCGATGCTTATTTCCAAGTATCGGCCTTGATAGAGAGGGAGAAAGAGAGGAAACGAGATTAATTCTGCCAATTGGAACAATTTCCACGGTGAAGAATTGAATGTGATACAACGAAACGAAATCTAGCAAGCATTATGCAACTCGAGAGGGAAAAAGAGCGCCGGGGGAGGAGTTTAAATAAAATTGCGCGATAATTTCCGGCTAATATTTTCAACCGAAGGGTTCTGATACGCGAGAATAAAACAGAGGGTAGAAAATAAAAGAAGAGTAAAACGGACGATGCGAGTGTAGGTTAGGATGCTCGCGCTATTTTTGTTCATTATCGTGAACTAATTAACGATGGCGGACGAATCCTGTATTTCCAATGTTAATTAAATTTTTCGCTCGTCGAGCATAGCTGCTGCTTGCTTGATAATATTGTTTTCCGCTATCTAACTTCGTTCGTTTAATTAATGGAACTGTTTGCCCTTGCCAAGGAAGTTTATGAGAGTTACAGCTCGCATCGTTTTCTGATAAATTGAAAATAAACGATTACCCGCACGACTTCACGCTTTCATTCTCCGTAACTGCTACAATAGATGCCATTCAATTACAAATGTTATTATATAAAATCACAAAAACAAGAAATTCCAACAAAAATCATATTCTAAAGAAACAACGTCCTGTTTTTCAAACGTTACTGTATTTTTTTATCAAAGTTACTCCCTTGAACTGCCACAAATTAAATCCGTTAAAAGTCACAAAGGATTTCTCTCCGGTTAAAATTTCAGTGGCAATTCCAATACAATTAACAAGTACACGGGATTTTCGTGGAACTTTTTATCGCGCCGCCTGGAAACCTGATTGGCTGTCCGTTAACGCTCGAGGGGTGAAAACAATATGTTCTCGCGTGAAGGAGACGGCAGGGGGAAAGAGGAAGAAAGAAAACGGCAGCAAACGGAAATCGGAAATCGCAACGGATCGGAAAACAACGACACGCTTCGCCGCCGTTCAAAGTCGTATGCAACCAGTCGAATGAACGCGTTACCTTGTGTAAAAGGCAACGTGAAACCGAAAGAGACAGGGGGAGAGAGAGAGAGAGAGAGAGGGAGGGAGAGGTAGAGGGTGAAACAAGGCGGAGTGCTGTGGGGGATGGAAAAACGTGATACAAGAGAGACGAGCGTCGAAAGTCAGTAAAGGGAGAAAGAAACTAAAACGACATTGCCATAAAATTCTGAACGCAAAATGTTTACCGCCATTCTTCCAGCAACATATACGCAGGGATAAAAAGTGTCGGAATTTTCAATTTAATTCCTGCTATCCCATTGATTCTTTTCGTTGCATTAAAACTACAATTCGCAAAGAATCCGAAAAGTATTTCATTTCTCTTCGTAATCCGCCGGAATTGGCAAGAACAGGGCGTATCGATCGGACGAAGAAGAATCGAAAAACCGAGAGTGATTAAAAAATTCCACCGTGCGGCGGAAACGATTCCAACGAACTCGTAACTATTTTAAACGACTTTTCCTCCACTCTTACCTCCAGCCGACTCTTTCTCTCCTTCCTCAGATTTCAATGGCCTTCGCAATAATTTGATCGGAACATCGATTCTTTTGTTCGACTCTAACGCGATTGATTTTTCTTCCCTCTTGTTAACGAACTTTCTCGCCTGTTTCTTTCGCCTTTCATTTATCTTACGCCGAAACGGGCCACCGAGGAAGTCAACGACATTTCGAACTCCGTGGTATTCGTTCGCTGCTCTCATGGTATTTGAGATCTCGAAGAAGAAAAGGGGTAGCAAAGTTTCCGACGATGATCCTTGGGTAGAAGGATTCGAACAGGGGAGGAGTATGGTCAGATAGGTCGACGATTCGATACATACTGTTGGTAGATCGCCAAGAGACCATTCTCCATCATTCGACGCTTCTTGAGTTCTGCTCCCATCGGGGAAGAAACTTTTTTTTATTCTTCTTTCGAACAAGGCTGCTTCGTTACTTGGTATTTTAGTTTCTTGAATATTTCGTTTGGGAAGTTCTTTCGTGTTTTTCTTCGACACGGCTTAACCCTTTGCGTACGGAGACATTCTTGAATATTGAGAGATAACCATTTATTTCGCGATTCAAAACCACCTTTTTATCAGTGAGTTATGCTGTTAATGTGCATACATTATAAATTACTATTTCTTTAATTATATTTTAACGGTTGTTTCTCAATTTTTCAACTCTAACTGTGTATACAAGCAGCGATGTACTGTAATTACATTTTGACTCAAACCACATATGAGCCGTTCAATGCACAAATCGATTAACTCCACTTTTTGAATTTTTTTAAATTTAAGTCTCAAATCACTTGATTGAATCCTAACCTTTTATGTTTAGAATAAATTTTCGTAATAATAACGATTAACACCATTAAATGACGAAGTTTGTTTGGCCGTCGAATAATAAATAATTGAATTCAGAAGCAAATCTAATTAATTCCAAGGCTATTCCGCCTTATTCCTTTTTGTACTTCGTTAGAGGAAAGCTAAATGCGATTATATATTCTACAATACTTGTTTATATTTACATTATGAAGGGAAGTTTGAAAAGGAGTGTATACTATTTCATCACGTTTCTCCACTTTAGGTTTTATGGAGTTAATCGATTTGTGCACTGAACGGCTCATATATGCGTCGCTAGTCCTCAAAGTGTTAATATTTGAAGATTTTATATTTCTTTTATTTGTCCTTCGTTTGTCTTTCAGCTTTGGCGGTTATTAGTCACTTCAATTGGAATCTACAGTTTTAGGTTGATTCTGAATCACATAGGCTGTCGTATATTCGATGATATTTTGGGAAAAATGTCTCACCGATGAGGAGAATTTGAAATTGATGTAACTACTGTATCTGGGAGTTCGTGCTTTTAATTTTATTTATACTGCTGCCCTTTCTTTTATTTCTCCTCGACGTCAGTTGCGAACGTAAAACAGGTAGAAAGAAAGGCGGGGGCGAAGGATCTGCAGGATGATTTGTGCTAATTTATACGGAATGGATATTACTGGCGGGAAGAAAACGATTCGTCTTGAAAAAGTATGTTGGAATTGTAAGATCATCCTTTTTATGCGGAATCTTATTTAAAGAAAATTGACTTACTAAATTCTTGAGATTCTTTTTAATTGTGTTCCCCGGAGAGGATCTCACCGATTGCCGATTATTCCCGTCATAGATTTCCATTTGTAATTTTTAAAATGTCGTTATCCGCTTGTACGAAATTTTTCATTCGCTTTTTCATAAGAAATTATTACCTTCGATATTCTGCCGCTAATAAAGAATCTATGTATTTCAAAGTTTTATCATAACAAATTGGAAATATCAATGAGGCGCGATACGATAAAATTATTTCTATGATATTGGTATTCCGTTAAATTATACGATTTTAGCAATTTGATTCTTAATTATAGCGGAGGCTGTTACAAAAAAATAAATAAATCGCATCTATGCATTGCAAAGTTTTCAATGAAAGAATATTCTTTTAACCCCTTGCCCTTTCTTTTGTGACTGTCTCCGCAATAATTGAAAATTAAATGGCCAAAATGAACATATGTTAGTGATTCCTGATATACTTTTGAATTTAACGTAATATTAATAACATAGAAATAATATTATCGTGTTGTGTTCCATTGATATTTTCGATTTGATCATTTTTGAGAAGCTTCAAAATTTTCTGTTCCATCAACCGCATCAGGAGTGTCACTCGTTGTAGAGCAAAGGGTTAATACTTCTTCTATTAATATTCAGTTTACATTCTACTAAAGTTTCTACGTTGAAACGTAGTAATAATTACCGTTTCCTGCTTCTTCCAATTAAAACAGAAGGGTAGTATTGTTAAGAAAGTAGAGAACAAGATTTAGCTGACTATTTTCTAATTACCCACCCGGTAAAATAGCTAGCCATTGTCGTTGACATTTTTCTTATTAAATTCTCGGCCCTCACAAATCGTACGATGCTAAAAGAACGACTATGAGAAACGGTACAGCAGATAATTTTTTGAAACGATCCTATCGCCAGGAATAAGGCTTCGCTTTCATCTCGCAGAAGATAAAGCAGGTTGGTTTTGAAGGATTACTCGAGAAAAAAAGGATAGCCGAGAAGCGGAAAGAATGGATTCTTAATCAGATCTCGCTCGACTTAACCGAAGAAACGGCACTGACACCTCGTTGACCGACTTCTGTGTCAACATTTTCAAACTTCTTCCCATCAACGTTATACGAACTTTCTCTCATAGCTAGTTCCTCGAAGAATGAAATTTTTTTCCTCCCTATTTTCGCCGACCTAACGGCTCGCCAAACTTTCTCACTTTTATCATTCGCGCAGCTTCCCTCCGCCACTTTCTGCAGCTCTATATCCCTTAAGCATTTACCTCGAAAATGGGTTAATAATTTTCGAGTGAAACAACGAAAGAACGAGAAGGTGTAAAAGCAAAGACGTCGAGATTCATTCGCAATCTGACTTTTTACGGATCGGAGAATTTACAAGGTCGTTTCTTGGTCGGCAATGAGACGGCTGTATCTCAGGAATTCTCAATCGCTGGCTTTCCTCGTCATCTGCACAACGAAGCGAGTGACTCTTGACTGAAAATTTTGTCATCCCTCGAAGACAAAAGAGACTCTTTCAACGGCGAAAGGAGGGTCTTGTTAACGACCACGATGATCCTCGTCGTAATTTCCGCTTTGTGGCTTTATGAAAGACAACTTTTCTTCGGCGATAGCTTCGTCGAAACTTCCCGCGATGTAATGACGTTCGGAAAGTTTCTTGTCCCATTAGAATTCCATGATGTAACTATAGCATGTTCGGTTATTGTTGCCTAATTGCATTCCCATCGTCGAGATCTTTCAGTCTCACGATCGGAGAATTAACCAAACTAGGTTTTGCCGTTAAATTCCTTCGTAATTTCGGGTCGACGTAGATAAATTCTTAAAGGTCCTTTGACGCAGCGCAATGCACATTGTGCAAACATCAAAGTGTTATTACGATTCTAGTGAGGATTTGCAGGCGTCGCGTGGCACGCACGAACAGACGATTTTAATCAGTCAGATACGCCGCAAAGGTAACCGATAAACCGCTTCGATCGGTAGTCGAAGCATCCAGAAATTCGTGTCGCAGCGGATACGGTCTCCTCGATGCGGCTAAGGGGTGTCTCACATGTATCTTCGTCGATGACTATCTACAGGGTGCTCCAAAGACACCGAGAAAGGTCTTAGACCATTTTTTTTCGCAAGAATATTTAACAATAAATATTGTTACGGGTCGACCGCGCACGCAAAGTCCTTTTGGACATAGTAAATGATTTACACACTTTTTATAGAAAAACGACCACGTTTTATTTCAAACACACGTCCGTCAACGAGGAGCTCTGACCATAGAATCCCTTATTTATTTATAAACAACTGACATGTTCCGTAACCCAGAAACATTCATACTACTGGGTGTTGCGTAACAATATTATATTAGGGGGACCGGAAAGTAATGTCGTTTCTCCAGATATTTTCCTCAAAAACCAATTGATTTTTATCGATTCGGCATTGGAAATTTGTACACTAGATGACAAAAGGTTGTTGATAAAAAGGGTGATTGCATCATTCGTTAAAAATAAAACCTTGTTAGAAATTTATTCGTTTAAGTTTAATGTAAAAAACGACATTACTTTCCGGTCCCCCTAATATTTTTCAATTTTCAGCATCCCAGTTGAATGTAAATTCACAAAAAATTCAATCTAAAAACCTGATCTAAATACTGTAGACCGGCTTAACCCTTTGCCCTACAATAACTACAATAACGATATCAAATTGAAAACATCAATGAGATGCGACACGACAAAATTATTTCTATGATATTAGTATTCCGTTAAATTGTACGATTTTAGTAATTTAATCCATAATTACAGCGGAGGCTGTTACAAAATAAATCGCAGGCCAAGGTGTTAACACTAGAACTACCGGCGTTAAATCTATCATATTTAAAAATATTAAATAAGTATTTTGAAAAAAGGGGAATTAAGAGGTGGAAAAGATGATCGATTCGGTAATTTATGTTTTATAAGATGGACGTAGAATATCTTTTCTATGACTCTCCTGTAAAGTAGGAGAATTTTTGGAAAAAATTGTGTACCAGTCATTTTGACTGGTTTGGTAGTTCTAGTGTTAAAGACGTTTCAACGTTAATGTCACCAAGACGGTCGAAGTCTTCTCAAGACGGTTCTCAATTTATTCGAAAAATTCCCAATATTGATAGCAAAGCCATTCGATAACTATTGCCCTTCCATCTTATAAAACAAAAAGTACTCATCTGACCATCTTCTTCACCCCTTAATTCCTCCAAAGTACTTATTATTACATTTAAATATAATAGATAAAAAGCTGGAAGTTCTAGCGTTAAACAGGACCAAAATGTAAGTCCAATCCTCTCCGTACGGAGACATCAAGCGAATTCATCTTTGCTACTTTTAACGTAGAATCGTTTCTATCCGGACAAAAGCATTTCGCGCCACCCTGTAGATGTGTATACACGTCGATATCTGCGACAGGAGGCGAGTAGTGCGGCGGTCGCCTCGCCGATTCGAGCCAAGAGGCCAAGGTTGCCTTTATTTCGAAGACGAGAGCATCGTCTCCAGGTTGGTATCGTGCCCACATCGATAGTCCGACACCCAGGGCTTTCCGCCTACGTCGCGTCGTCGCATCTCCCGTTGGAAAAATGCAAACCGAGCTAGCACTCGAGGATCGTTAACCCCTTAATCGCCTCGAGGTAACCGCTTGGAAGTTAGTCTTTATACAGTGAGTTTATATGCACGACGGGAAGGGACCTTTTCTCGCCGAGACAGCTGAACGACGCGAATTTTGGAGAAGTGTACCACCAGCTCACTCGTCCGCTCGGTGTCCCTTGTGCATCGTGTGTCGAGGGAGGTGAAATTGAAGGGAACGTTTGCCTCTTAATGCAACGGTAATGAGGGAGAGTGGATTCTGAATTTTCGGAATTTTTCCGTTGTCCTTTATCCATGAAGTATATTGTATTCGTGTCACTTAACAGTAACCGTACCGATACTTTAGGGATACTTATTCTTACCGTGGCAGATCTTGTGTCCGGTTATGAAATAATAATAATATCTTTCTGAAAGAAATGCAGGCAACTGTCAAATTTAATATAGGAAGCAACGTAGAAAATAGTGGTTAGTTAATGATACAGAAAGTTGCATATTTTCATTTCATTGGACCGGTCATTTAACCGCGCATGGTACGGTTATTGTTAAATTCTCACTTTTTCCAAATTAGACTTCCATGCCGTGCAGCATTCCCAGGGAATTAAAACCCTCCAAAAGCATACCTCCTTCACGAAATTTTATTGATAAGACAAATCGAATTCAGATTCTCAGTTTCTCCAAATCAAACGTTATAGTTTCACGCCTTACAGCATTTTCATAAAATTAAAACCCTCCAAAAGGACCTCTTTCTCACGAAATTTTGTCGATAAAATAAATCGAATTCAAATTCTCAGTTTCTCCAAATCAAACTTTACAGTTTCATCCCGCACAGCATTTCAAAAGAATTAAAACCCCTAAGAAGGACCTCTTTTTCACGAAATTTTATCGATAAGACAAATTGAATTCAGATTCTCAGTTTCTCAAAATCAAACTTACAGTTTCATCCCGCACAGCATTTTCATAAAATAGAAACCCTCCAGAAGAACTCCTTTTTCACGAAATTTTGTCGATAAGATAATTTGAACTCAAATTCACAGTTTCTCCAAATCAAACTTACAGTTTCACCCCGCACACCACTCCAAAAGAACTAAACCACTCCAGAAGGACCCCTTTTTCACGGAATTTTGTCGATAAGACAAATCGAATTCAAATCGTCATTGTACCGATGTTCGAACTACAGTTTTATGCTGCGCAGGATTTCCGTAAAGAATTAAAATTCCGTGGAAACACAGCCATTTCAGGACTGCGTCTTCGCGGAGGAAGAAGCAATCGAGTTGTCACAGATATTGCTCGGTTATTTTTCTACGAGCTGTATACCAGTCGCGTACGTCGTGACTTCCATTTCCTGTTTCGATTCAACGGACAGCAAGAGCTTACTTTCGGTATGACGTAGGACGGATCGCTGAAATGCCAATGACCCGTATGTTTCCTCGTAAATATCGTGTACGTTCGCTATTCCACCCATTGCCATTGTCATGATAAATTTATTTTATCGAAACAACGTGTTTCGTACGGCACGTAAAAAAAATGGCGAAGGAAGAAACAAAAAAGGGGAGAAGGATGTGACCCGCATCCTTCCGATACAGGTTCGACGAATAAATCGGTTGCAGAGACTCAGCCGGTTGGCGATTAATTGTGAAAATAGGATTTTCCGCTTCATTAACGTTTCGCGACAGCCGAAAGCTTCATTTAAATTGTAAATTCGATAGACAGCGTCGAAATCCGGCCGTTTAATTAGCGTAAAATAATTAATTTCACGCGAACGTCGAGCAAGTGGAAAAAAGTAGACACGACAGTAGTCGCGTAGGGGATGCCGGAAAAATTCTCCAAGAATTCCTTTCGTCTCGTTGCCGGAGGAATTTCGAACATTGTAATATGTAATTAACGAAGCGTTAACTTCGCTTCGATTAACGATCGGAATATTCACCTGCTGGATTTGAATTGATTCGATTGGACGCAGAGTTTGGTGGTCCTAGATATTGACGGGCCTGTCGACGTAGGATCATTCGATTATTATAATAATATTGCGAGGTCTAAATAATAATGACGAATAATTAATCGATATCTCTCTTTTCGAAGATGTTTTTAAATATTTCAACTCGCGGACGTAATTTTAAAAATTGCTGATTTTATTTACAGACATTTTTGTGCAAAGAAAGTTTATGAGTTTCGAAAATAAAGTTACATTAATTTAAAAAATTAATAAGAACGTTACATCAGTGAATAAATGTATTAAATGTAATATGTAAAAGGCACCAGGCATTATAAAGGGCCGATTAATGTCGAAATTAAATCCAAAAGACTTTATCGGATAAATAGGTGAGCAGAGGAATCTTAACCCTCTATAGCCCGAATTTTCTGTGGCATTTGCAGATCAGTTGCATGATAGCACACTAGAAAATGATAAAAATACTATTATAAATAATACATTTACCTTGGTTTTGAAACATTAAATTGTAGAGAATTTAATGATCTTTAAGAACTAAATTGTAATAATTGGCAAAGTTAAAAAATTGACTTTGAAGCATAAAATCTTAGATTTGTCTTGTGTTACGTCAAAGTTACACGGGCCCATAGAGGGTTAATGTGCCATACATTTTGCATTACCGATACATTTACATGATTTCCTGCGATTTTTTCCTCTTCCACTTTTCGAGCTAATGGTCCGCCATTATTTTAATGCTATTTAATTATGCATTTTATGACCCTCTTAATTTTGCATCTCGTAACAAGGAGGAAGGATATTTTTCAACGGAAACTTCACGGTCAGCCACACGCAGCACAGGCTGCAGAGATAATTTAAAGATACGTTAAATGCAACGCCTGCAGTTTTACTTTATTTTAACGTAAAACAAAACCCGCTTCTCTGTAGTCCGTTTAAAACTATCAGATGAAACTCGGAGGAAATATGGAACTTTTACTTTGTCACGTGATATGCGGGCTACCTGGCGAGTTACCCTATAAAAACAAAAGTAACATTTGTACGTAACTCTTTGCAGCGTAGTTACTGGAAAACTTACTGCAAAAACCAACTTTCAGCCATTTTATTCCTATCTCGTTTACAATACCGCGAACTCTCCTTGACGAAGGAACAAAAAGTACGGATAAACACTTGTCTCGTATTAATGCGATGTTTTTTTTAACGATTGCCTATTATTACATCGAATGTTAATAGAATCCGAAATTAGTTTAGCTCGATGCGAGAAAAGTGTAATTTTAATGTTATACGTTACACAAAATTACATATTACTTCAAACATTGATTTAATAATAATTTTGTCGTCGCGTGATTTAGATATTTGAAAAGTGAAGTCAGAATTATGGAAGAAGCTTCATCATTGAACGTGTCAAATTCAAAATGCAAATAGGAAAATATTCATCCTGCAGAATTGGCAATATCTTTGGGATTCTCCGGCGTGCAGTCTGCTCGTTTTTAAAGCTATATCTCTTGAAATTCCAGGGTGTGAACAGTTTCCGTTTAATTAAATGCTCAATCCGAATAGATGGAAACAGGGAACAAAGCCGATCGTGGAGATTTCTGAATGGTTTTTGGCTTTGCACCAAGTGCCTTGCGATGTAGAGGAAAGCAGTATCTTCTCGTTCATTTCCACCGATATTTACGGATGATTTAACAGGCAACCCTTAATGAAATAATTACTTTAGGACAGCCACCGTCAAACAAACCGTCTGCCTTGGTTGCTGAGATTTCTACCGTTTTAACATTCATGAGAACAGAACTTCATATAATTCCATCTTCTTTTAAACAGAGATTTAAATTTCAGTAACACGTATAACATTTAACATTTTCCGCTAATTTACTCGCAACAACAAAGATAATCATTTTAAGTTCATAGCCGTACGTTTATCCTTTAACCCTTTGCAGTCCTATGTCGAGCTACACTCGACATAGCTTCTCACTCCATTTTATTTTCTAACGATTTAACGTCGACTTTCCAGTTTCATAATGATTTTATAATATCACCCAAATATTCGTCAGTACCTACAGTTATCGCTATCATTAAAAAAAGATGAAAAACCAACGGAAGAAAATGATGTGAAATTAATTTCATTTAGCTTACTACAAATCTGACAAAATAATTCGGACCGCAAAGGGTTAAAATTCTTCCCTTATTAAAGTCAAATAAACAATGAAAATTGTACCAGTAAGCGATAAATATATTCGCAGCGTCTCTGAAATACACGACGGTCCATTATCGCGAAGTACGTCGGAAAATATCGGCAAGTTGCACATAGTGTAGAGAATGTTTTCTGGTGGTTTAATAAAGACCACGAAGTACAAGGAAAAGCTCATTGTCCTATTGTGTCAGGGGTTAAACTTTGAGTTGCTGGCATCCCGTTTCACCCTTGTTTCGGTTGCGCCCCGTGCACGAGGACCTTTTCAACCGATCCTCGTACAGACGTACGTTTTCTGCTTCGGAAGAAAAAAATACGGCCGGGCTTTTCCTTGCAATAAAGCACGTGCTGCGGTATTCTATAGAGATTCCACCCATTCACACGAACAACGGGGTGTTTTTGCAGGTACAAGGTTCTGCGTTGACAGTTTATCGACGTATCTGTCTTGTAGACGCGCCTCATTTGTAGAGGTTGATTCAGAAACGGTGGAAATGATATTTTTCCTTTCTGTTGCAATGTAATCGATCGTATTTTTGTGTCGTCGTTTCGAGACTTTCTGCATAGTGTTATCCTGTTGATAGTGAAAATGGGGCTGGATAATTCTAAGTAAAAATTCTTACGGTAATGCAATTTTGAATGTCTTGCTATCGAAATGATCTCAGAGGGTATGTTTATACTTTGATGGATATACAGGACACGTATAAACACAGTGTCACTCTTCATTTCGTTCACTTCCTGCCACCGTCATTCTTCATCCATTATTGAACGATATTAAAGAATATATCAGTCTCTGTATTATTCCGTCCCCTTAAACACCCCGTGATCTTCAATCTCCGAAGATAAGCTTGATAAAATTATTGCAGTCCATCCGCATCCTGAAACTTTTTGTCCGTTTGGATAAAGAAATTTTTCATAGGATTTTTTCATCTTTTGAAAGTTGCTGCGTCAAAGACATGATCACAACGCGTAGTACCAATCCATTCACAAAATTTCATCAACATTTTCTTCGTGAAATTTCTATTCGCCGAATCGTTTGGCATTGTATAGTAATACCATTCATCGCCATTTTCGGATTTCCCGGTGACATTAGCGTCCAATTCACTTCGTCGAAGCACGAACGTATTATCGGTTTAGTTACACGACCTTTGCAGCTTCAAATGACCAGCTTTATTGGACCGTCGACCATTACGAGTTACTCTCAACATGGATATGCAAAGAGTACAGGGCGAATTCGATGTATTACATTTTCGAAGGACGAGTTTTTCCCTGCAGCGGGTGAATCAGCTAAAATTCCAATTTCCCTTTGTTCGCCAGCCGCGGATTTCAACTTTTTGTTGCGCGTACGCGCTATTACGCTTATCACGGATTATCGCGATATGACGTTTGGAAAATTTCGATTATTTTCCGTGCAAACGTTCGCTATTGTCACGTACAGACGAGTTTAACAAATGCGGGTAATCAGTGTGCAGCTCGTTCGAGCAATCAGCAAGTATGAATAAAAGAATGGACACTTTGACGTAAAAATATGTAAAATATAAACAAAAACAAAACATCCAGCGAGTAGTTTAACGTACCGGGAAATATTCCAAAGCCAGTTGAAAACGAATTTCCAGACGTCGATTGATAAATCGAGAAGAATTGAAACATTTTTTATTAACCCTTTGCACTATAATTGTTTTCCTAGTTTGTTCTCGGCCAACTCTGATTTAATTTTTGGTTGTTTTCATATCATATGTTAGGTATGAAGTAATTGCTTGCAATTATTTCAAGATTAATGTTATATTAACAAAATGATTGTTCAGAAAAAATCACGACAGGGGTGACTTCAGAGTTTCAGGGAAAAATAGTTTTGTCACGTCAGAGGTGACTCCATAGTGCAAAGGGTTAAAAATAAAAACAAGCTTTTGCTCGGTACCATTGGCAAACAGGGGAAAAAGAAAATTCGAAAGTCATTCGTGGATGATGAAAACATCACTGAATTAAAAATGTATCGTTGGAGATGTTAAATACACTACGACTTTTTCCCGCGTGATATTATTTTCCGCAAGGTGTTATTATAACATCCATTTCATATATATTCAACTGCGAAAGATCAAAACAACACGGACAACAATACGTCGTCCATTCACTGAACATTCGCAAACGCCCCTGCATTGTGCAGTTTGCAGTCGGAGAATGCAATCGATACTCCGCATTACGTAGATCCTGGTAGGGTATGTCGTTTGTTTAGAACAAAATACCCCGTCGAGTAAAGCCGCGACGAAGCGGTTTCAAGAGCGGTTTACGATTGTGACAGGTGAAATATTTCAAACGCGCAGACATCTTTTGAGCTTTAAACCTTTTCATTTTTAATATTCCACCATTGTAGGCTCTTCGATTGTTTCTCCTAGCGACGTTTAACGCCTCTTTTTTTGTTTCCGATGGCAAGCGGAAGGATGCGCAACAGCGGCGAAAAGGATAGACGGAGAAACGTTCGAAGAAGGATTGGTTTTTGCGTCTTTCACTGGTCAGGTATTAAAAGATTCCTCTCTTCTTCGCATTTCTCTTGCTCTTCCGTTATGCAGTTCGTATGGGGAAGGAATTCTAAAGTGAGATTCGAGCTCGAATTTCCCACGTAGATGTTCGTGTTCTTATCTCGTCGACTATCGTTGCATATAAATTGGATCGCTGAGTTCTACGTTGGTAGGAAAAATACTGCGGGCTGTCAGAGAGGAAGTTGGCATAGCCGTTCATTAATAAAACCTGTGAATTTTGATAATCTAACATGCGATGAAATTAAGAGAGTGAAAATCTCCATGGGGATTGCACGTGGAGAAGGGGATATCGTAGCTTTCGCTATTCCTTTCCAGCGAAATAATGTGACCTTCTGTAATTCCTCGACTTTAATGTAATGTAAGATAAATCAGCTCTTTTATTCCTTCGTACAATCTTTTAAACTTTCTCCACTATCATAAACTTTATCACCAAAGGTTCCAAACTTCCTTTGGAGTAAAATTTCTTTCAAATAAAATTCATTCGTTCCTCAAACTGCCACGATCACAATTGTAGGAACGGTATTTCTTTCACTCGTAAATAGTATTAATTTTTAGAATTAGTGTGGATGGTTTTTGTATACAAGCGAGTGTGAATGTTTAGAGTGCGTGATTTGGAAGGTGACAGATGTCAGGGCTAGCATGAATGTTTAGTCTGTGGATAAGGAGAAAATGAGTGAATGCAACAAGAGAATGCACGCTGTGAGAAAGACGAAGAATGCATGCTGTGAGAAAGAGTATCGTGGGTGGTTGCGTGCGTGAATTTGGGAAGAGTGGCAGTTGAGAATATGCAGTTGTTAAGTTGAGAGTTCCGAGAGCGAGAGACATAGCGTGAGTGGAGAGAGTTTTAGCGAAAAATTCAGAGTTAGAGTAATTTTAGAGTTTGAAGGAACCAGCGGTGCCTGAGGCCGTCGGATGTTCCTAGGAAAGGGTTAAGGTGTAAATTAGCGCGCTGCGTTTTCGTCCTGGGCCTGTTCTCGTGGACTCGTCAATAGGGCTGACCGAACAGGCCCTGCCCTAGACGCTGTGCCCCGAATGAAACGATGGTATCTGTTGATCGGTCGTATATATAGATACCGATCGTAGTTGAACAACTCGCGAGAGCGATCCATCAATGGACACGAGTCTAGCGGACGATCCCTGAACTAGGGGCATAGACGTAACGGCGACCGGCAGATCGGTGACAAGTTATTAAAAGTTTTGTGGTTTTTGATAGTTGTACATATTTAATAAAGTTAATCACTTATTTTTAAATTACACGTGTTCAGTTTAGTTTCTAGGCTACGATATTATTAATTAATTTAAGGGACCTTATTCCGTTTCTACAAGGTCGAGTACCTATATTCTTTGGGGGCTCGTCCGGGACGAAATAAGAGTAGGACCCTATACAATTTTCTTTACGTACCACCGCCAAAAGATTCTCCAAAGTGACAGGAAAATCCAATTACACAAAACGAACCTGTAGCAACTCTTCCATTATCCTTCCGTTGTACGTCAGAAACAAACTTTTCCCCCGTCACAGTATTCTTAACAAAACAAGAATCATCGAGTTACAATCAACGCATCGCTCGCGATTAAGACGCAACAGGGTAAAAAGATAAGCGCAACAATGCCTCCGTAACAGTGACGTATCACCACGATTACAGAGAATTCGAAGAGAAAGATTTACACGTAAACTAATCCTACCTAAACCCAGCCAAATTCCTTCCGTCTCTATTAATCATTCCTTGGACATTGCACAATCCATTAATCTCCGTGAAAAAAAAAACCTACGCGGGAGACGACGCAAAAACATGAAACTCCCCCGTATTCGCATCATTGTCGGAGCACAGGACCCCCCGGGTAACGTGTCCTTCGGCCATATCCTTGCAGCTATGCCGAAAGGATGCCGCATACGAATAGCGGACTCTCGAACCGACGGAAATTTTTTTCCCGCCGTTATCTCGACGTGTAACGAGAAAGGAGAGATCGTGTAACGTGACGTATCGTTACGAGGCCATTGCCAAAAACGAGCACCGTCGGAAGACAGTGGACAAACGTTTCTTCTTCGTTCGCCCTTCGTGGCTAGGGGTGAAGAAGGGAATTGTGAAAAGATGTTGAGATAAAGTTGACGATAAAACGTCGGAGAGAAAAAAAGGAAGAAAGAGCGGAGAAAAGGTAAAGACGTAGGGGCAAGAGAGAAAGAGTGCGGAAGGGTGAATAAACGAGCCGTTCCTTTTGCAAGAGTATCTTTCGTTCGAACGAACCGACCGAACCTTTCGTGATTTCCCGACTGGAAGGAGATCGAAAAACGCCGGGGGAGTTTGCAGTTGCCTTTGACGAGAAGCTAAGTAACGAATCACCCGGTCGATGGAGAAATCGTGAACGATGCCCCTCTTAGTTTACGGGAATGTTAAGTACGAGAGTGATTTTTGCATCGGGCGCCCCGTTTCTCTCGTGATCTCTTAAACGTGGTATTCGTAGAATTGCATTTTAATTGCACTTTTAATCCGATCGGAAGAGCGCACGTTTATATTAGTCGATTTCATTTTCTTTTATCCTCGTCGAACGACTTGTACTTTTTGAAATGCTTTACTCTCGATGATCATCGAATTCCAGGATGTTCTATTCTTCTCGCAGGAAACGAAGAACGATCGATCGTGTTTGTGCTTCATAGACTGGCCGAAACTGTTGTGCACGAACGTCAAAAGCGACGCGACAATGCTTTTTACGTTGCTAAATATCCAACGAGCTTTTTAGAGACTTTACAGCAGCCGCGAGACTCCTTACGGCTCGTCTGACCATAAACAGCCACTACTACTGTCATATATCTCGAGCATCGCTTGCATCAATTTTTAAAAACATCTGCTTAAGGTCTTCAATTTTATGACACTGCAAATTCACAAATTGACTTGCACGTGTCCTTTAGTTGACTCAGATACAACGTTACTAAATAAACAAATGGAAAAAGGCATCTTACGATTTAACGAGCACAAATATTTCAAGCACACTCATCATGCTCCAAAGCGTACATACACGTAGATGTTGCGTATTTGCGTAACCAAATTACGTAAACAAAACATTTACTTCCTCGTTCCGTGGATCGTTCAATAGCGACTTGGCATTCGTGTAAGAAACTCCAGCGATTTGAAATCCGAATATTTCTTGAATATTTGAGAGCTGAACGTCCCGCAGGAACATGCGAATAGCATTAACCGAATCTACCAGCTCATAAAACTGCTACGCTCGGCTTAAATGGAAATTCCTTTTTCAAGCTCTTAGGCGAAATCTCGCACACATCTTTCTTTACAGGAGGAGCGTGAGATTCTCTTTCTTCTCTTTCTTGCATCGTTTGCTCCCTGTGTATTCCTCGTAGCGTGAATTTCGTGCGGGTCGTCGGAGTGTTTCGCGCGGAATCTCGTCGTAACTGGCCCGAGTTATGCGAGGAATTCGATTATCTCGATTCGAGAGGCCAGAGAACTAAGAAGAAGCGCTACAGGGGCAAGGGAAGTC
Organism: Cerceris ruficornis; assembly: GCA_963989415.1. Lineage (NCBI taxonomy): Eukaryota > Metazoa > Arthropoda > Insecta > Hymenoptera > Crabronidae > Cerceris > Cerceris ruficornis. The sequence continues at coordinate 10,305,168 of OZ022518.1, read as the reverse complement.
AAAGAAACGGAAACCCATGCATTTCGTGCTGCCAGATCGTCGGACGCTGACTGTTTGAGGATATTTCTCTTACGATCGAAACGGTAATCGATAATAATGTTCCGATAAGAAAGAAATTAATATACAGTGAAACCTCGATAAAGGCATCAGAAGATTCCCTCGATAAATGCATCATGACTATCTCCACACTTGTCGAGGGAGGCAATACTAATTAGAGGGTCGGCTGTTTTTATTTTCGACCTTTTTTTTGAAACCTTTGCTAACGTATTTGTGAGATTTTTCTGATTAAAATGATTCCAAACACGATATAGTTTGAATTATAGTTAATTAATATTTAATAAATTTACTTACTATTTATATAATTTAAACTGTAGCGTGTTTGGTATCATTTTAATCAGAAGAATCTCAAAAATATATTCGGAAAAGTTACATTTAGAAGAATTAATAAATAAAAACGTTTGTTGTTGCATTAGCCGATATCTTCGAGCAACTCACTTTGTTTGCTTACTCTCTCTGTCTCTTCTACTGTCTGCATCTTTCTAAGTTCGCGCTCGAGTCCTAATGTAAACACAGATTCGTCACCGATACTCGATAAGAGCACTGCTTTGCCCCCGAAATCTCTGCATTTATCGAGGTTTTACTGTAGCTGGGATTTATAAACGATAATAGGGGAATTAGGTGGAAGTTGGAAATTTCATTTTAAAAAACACCTATTTGTAGTTCGTAAGTGGAGGAATATATTAGGTTTATGGTCCGTGTGAAATACATGGAAGGCAGGGAATTATATTATATTTAATAACTGGGACGTTTAATGACACTTTAAAACTCTCTCCTTCTTCTTCGAGAAGAACTTCGCGTTCCCTTGGATATTTGTCTTTGAATAAATTATAATCTGACTGCCGTCTTTTTAATTATGCGATGCTGTCGCTTCCTCTGTAATGAGAAACGGAGAAGGGTCGGAGAAGCGCGCGAAATCATCATGCAACGTTGACAACGTTATTACGGAACGTACGGATGAGATTAATGCTAAAACTAAATCAAACAACGAAACGGTTACATGTCCGGATGTAATCAGGAAGAAACACGAATCCCTGATGCGAACTATTCAAACTAGTTTCGCGCAATGTACGGGGGCCTTTGAACGATTTACGTTGTTCGAATTCGTCTCGTTCAATGTACTGCTTACCAGAATGTCGGACTTGGAGTTTCCACAATGCCAGCGTGCATGAAACAGTCGAGGAATATTCAACATTTTACGAGAACGTCATATGCATCTCTGCTTGTCGTGACAGACATTCTTAATGCCGAAAATTCCCCGATACTTCGATGCCTGTTTCGACACTTGAGCTAGGAAGGACATAGCTCTGCGGACCCAGGGAAAAATAATACTCTTTTGCAACGGCGAAGCGTTTTAAAGTGAAAAAAAGCGGGCTACTTTGCCGAACAATTACGGAGTGTTGTGAGAGCTTAATTTGGACAAGGTTAATTCTTGCAACCCTATTACATCCGGCGACTACATTTCTCTTGGGTTCTTCGTCTCAATTTCAAGAGGTTAGTAGTTAAATTTTTCACCCGATTCATCCGAGAGAGACACCGGACGAAGGTATATCCGATTACTCCGACAAATCCAATCTACCCTTCTTTTTCTTTTTTTTTTTTAATTCTAAAACCCGACGCATCTCAGGTTTTATCTCTAATTGACTTTTTATCATACGCTGAGAATATCCCCTCTTTTACGTTACTTCTCTGGTCCGTAATCGTTTCTGCTCAAGATTCAACGATTGCGCTTAATTCTACGAGTTTTCCGTGGATAATCAGGGATGGAGAGTTTAATTAAAGGTAAAAGTCCGTTTGAAAATTAAGCAATAAGAAAAGTGTTGCTATAGTGACTACCCAGTGTGTCCAATTCCAAACTCCGTTGGTTTTTCTAATATTTTTCTTAAATAATCACTTAACATATGAACCGTTTCTCTTGAAAGTGGCATAAATTATTTTCTTTTGAATTGAGATATTTAAAAGTTACGTTTTAACGTGGTTTAAAAATATTGGTGCTAATTTTCGAGAATATTTAGTAACCCCTTATCCTACAATAACGTGTGAGCCTCGTAACGCGGTAAATGGAATAGGAAATTTTCAAGTTTTCCAAAAGCTATTAAATTGAAAATATCAGTCGGTCCGTAAACGATCAAATTATTTCTATACTATCAATATTGCATTCAATTGCACGAAATATCAGAAATCAGAGAGAAACTTTGAGTTCAGGAATTAATTCTGAATTATTTTTAAGAGTTTAAAAATCGACATTTTTCATTAGAGTGAAATGGCTTATGCAACTTTCAAAATAAACGGCTCATATTGTAATCCCGATAATTCTGAATTATACGCAATAACAATCAGTAACAAGTTATTAAATGTAATCTCTCCAATTGTAATCCGTCGAAATGTAACTGTGAAAGTCATAGGCAAAATAATTGCAGAACTTAAAATCAAAATGACAGAACAGGAAATAAAGAAAAATGCCACGGAACGTCGTAAAACGAGATTCTGCAATTTTCTACCTTGCTGTATCGTTACATGTTAGATTTATTATGTTTCACGATCGAAATCGAGATCGTGCAGAGTCTCAGCGCGTTTGGTCACGTCGTACGACATAATTTACGCTTGTCATCGTTTTCACGTGCAATCTGTCGGATTGACAAGCAGCCGACATCCGACAAATGTAAAGTGTAGTGGAGCAGAAAATTAAGATTCCTCGACGTTTTCGTATGACGTAAATGATCTTCCAATATCCCACACTTCCGCGAAAGGATATATTTATTTCATAATTCACGTCGGCAACGTGACGCGGAAAAATTCGCGCCAATGGGCCGATACTTCTCGAATCGTCGACGGAGTGAAATGTAGGAGAAATGGTTTTCCTCTCTTGTTCACATTGTAATTAGATCAAGACCTTTCGGTCGGAATTATTTTTCCAATTATTCTTTAACGAGCAGATACTAATTACGTGAAATTTCATGCAATTTGTTATTCGTTATTATCCGATGACAGCAGCAATAATTGAAGGGTATTTAAGCGGAGATACAAAATTATTCTCAACTTTTGAAGTCCAAATGTAATCGAAAACAAATTAATTTCGATGGAGAAAAGAGATTTGCATCTTTCAGGATCTGAAATTAACGTTAACCCTTTGCGGTCCGAATTATTTTGTCAATTTTGTAACGAGCTAAACGAAATTAATTCCACAACATTTTCTATCGTTGATTACTCATTTCTTTTAACGATAGGAATAACTATAGGTACTGACGGATATTTGGGTGATATAACAAAATCATTGTGAAATTGAAAAGTCGATATTAAATTGTTAGAAAATAAACTGAAGTGAAAAGTTATGTCGAGTGTAGCTCGACATAGGAGTGCAAAGGGTTAATGTAATTCCTTCTAATTTGGAATAGCTTTAAAATCATTTGCACAATTTTCATTCAGTTTGTTACATCGAATAATCTATTAATGTTTTCCAATCATTCTAGTGCTACAGTTATCGCATTTTCTCGAATTTTCGTTAGCGATTGAAGGAAGTCAATAACTTGGAATACGATCACTTCTCCCTATTTGCAGTATTTGTTTTTCACCGATGACCTCAAGCGCCATAAATATCTTTAATTCCTTATTTAAATTGGATGGAAACTGTGGGTCGCCAGTTTCACCGTCAAATTTCAAAGCTTAAATTGTCCAGTGGAACCGATCCGATGTAAATGTAATTAACTTCTTCGCGAAAGCGGCTTCGATGTCGGTGGTTAACGAGACGAACCGATGTAAATGGAGTCGCAGAGACTTTAGTTTGTATTCGCGAGAAATCCACGGCGTTCACGTCCGCGAATGTTGCGAACGAGATAATGAAATGGAATTGCGATTGTGCCGATGAAAACAATACCCCCGTGTTCTTTGGGACACGATGTTATCTCCTTTGCAACACGATTCAATTTCTATTAACAGTTAGCAATTCGACGACGACAACGAGACTCATCTAGCTGGGTGAAAAGAAGATAGTCGCACCGTTTTCACATCATTTTCCGTTCGACCGACGTTCAACTCGATTCTCAGGATCGTCGTTTTGATTTTTAGAATCGTAATTCTCTCAAAGAGACTTCACTTCGACGGGATATTCGAGAGGAACGAAAGGAGAAAGGCCGATAAAATACAAAATTTCTATCGAGACTGCTCCGTTGGGATTATCGGCAATCTATAAATCCACGATGAACGGGACGATTCAATTGTGTCGCGAAAGAAACGGTAAAGTATATTTTGAATTATAGCCGACACTGAGATTTCTAATTTCCTGTTGCACGGCTATTTATGGGCCGGACGGTGGCAGAATAGCATCCGTATAAAAAGAGCCGTCATACTCATAAACGTTGCACCAAGATCTATAGCATCGCGACGGATTAAAGCTCGTCGCGGCCAGCAAAAATAGACGGTAAAAGTTGATCGGCGTTTGCCGACGAAATCGTGCAAAAAAAAAATGCAAAGCTCCGCGTTCCGTTAAAGATATTAAACGATCGTGCGAATAATACCGTTGAAAACTTTGCGAATCGCCGATAAACCATCAATGACGAATAGTCTCTTTGAAAAATATACGAGGTGAAGGATCGACCCGACTTCAAAGGAGAAATTACCGAGATAAGGGATTTCGGGACGGCATAAAATGAAGTAAACAGCGCGGATGAATAGCAGGAGTTAAGGGAAAGGGAAGTAAAAGTCTATCGACTCGGGAGAAATTTATCCACGCCGTAGATTGAGGAACACCATCCGACAATGGATGGCTGACGATACATTTTCCGATAAGTTACCTTAACGATCCCCCGAACGAAAGGACGAGAAAGAAGGAGAAGCTTACAAGACGGAAATTTACCGTAGCCGGAAATTCGACGTTCTCCGCGGTTAGAAAACAGCCATCGATTGACGGCCACGAAAATTTACCGGAAACCTCGAAGAATCGACCTTTCAAGTTGAAAGTATCCAGCTACGGTGGAACCAACGGAAGATGAGATTCTTGAGTCGCAAAATCGAGAATCTCGTTCGTAGAACGATCACGTATGCCGAGTTATCCACCGGGTGACCTACGAGCTAGATTTATGTAGGGCGTGCACGTCACGCGAAATGCGTCATCGTCGTGCGAGATTGTCCTTTTGGAGACAATAGAGATTCGCGCGGAAAATTCTCGGAGATTTGCAACGGTAATCCACGGCGAGAATGTACTTGAAAGGTGCTGGTAAATTTAAGAGTGCGATGAATTTTAATTTCGTGTCCTCGACACGTCGCTGACGGCGTTATTTGCTGATTTCTGCGGTTTTGAGATGAGGTTTGTCCTTTGTTGGGTCGTTCTTGATGTTTTATACTTTGCGAGCTGAACTGCTGTGGTCATTTTACGTAGACCCTATTGTTTTCGGTGGGTGTAGAACCACCGAGGCTATATCTTAATAAATTAAGAAAAATTTCTAATAGGTGACGAAGAAAGATCTGTACTCTGTCCCACTGATTGCGAGTCCCAGCCTTTACCTTCTTATCCACCATAGACCGATTTATTTTGGTATCTTTTCAGCTTTAACTAATGAGTCTCTTTCGTCCAAACCATACAGTTTTAGGTGGAATCTGAACCACGGAGACTATAATATCTTAATTGGTAAATTAGGAAAAATTTCTAATAGGTGACGAAGAAAGATCTGTACTCTGTCCCACTGATTGGGAGTCCGGGCCTTTACCTTCTTATCGACCAGAGACCGATTTATTTTTGTATCTTTTCAGCTTTAACTGATATGAGCATTTGTCGTCCAGCTCATACTGTTTTTGGTGGATTCCGAACCAGGGAGACCATAACATTTTAATTAATAATTTAGGAAAAATTTCACCGAGGTGGAAACCTTACCCGCCACAACCCACTTTATCAGGTCGTTCGTAGAATGAATGATACGCATGATAAATGAATAAACGTGACAATGGCTATAACTTGCAATTGATGGGGCCCTGTTCGAATCTTTGTCACGTCTGGGACATTTTACAAGATGCTGTAAATCGTTATCATATTTTCTAAAAACGGTTTCGACGAACGAGGAAGAGATCCGCGAAAATGCGACACACATAATGACATCACGCCTTCGATAGTTCAGGACTGACCTAAAACCTGGTAACAGGTCCTACCCGAAATTACCATATGAAACAAAGGCGCAAAATACAAAAGGAAAACTAGAACCTAAGAACGCCAGAGCACAATACGAAGTTCCGCGTCAGCCAGATTGAAATAAAGATCAGCTTTAAATGAAACGAGTTATTTATTACCAGGCAATCCGACATTTTGACACCCGCGACCCAGATATCCGATTTTGAAAACGTAGAAAAAATTCCCACTGTCTTTGGTAGCGATAAATTCGACGATTTTTTTCATTTGAATCAGAGGGACACTTTTTCGATGCGAGGTATACAGATACAGGGCGTTTCCGAGATATATGACACCGGACAGAAGAGCGTACATGGATTTCGCGTTTCGTAAAAGTGGAAGCGGCCATGAGTCTGGATTTATCTTCAGAGTAGTCCAACAATAACAAGCTTACACTGAAGTTATATAACGAAGGATATCTTAGTTTCTACTTGGGTCAGTTTCACCTGTAACAGGATTCACCCTATCGCCCGCAAAATCCTTCCACCTCTATTTAGTGTCTCGGTTTTCCCGATGATCCCTTTTTTCATAGTGGATTTCACGGAAGATTGCTCTTCGAATCCCGTAATCATAATTGCGTTATATCGTATTTACGGAGGGAACGAGAACGAATTCCCGAAGAAATAGAATTCATTTCTCTTCCTTCCCCGACGGCCGTAACGATACTCGAGGAAATAAAATTCCAAGATAAATTAACGCCACGGTATCTGCACTTCCTTCTTCTCCAAGAGATCGTATTTCATCGTTAATCCTTTTTGCATAACAAAGAACGTTGCCACGAAAGAACTCGTGGTGAAATTCAAAAATTCAATTTCACTCGGAATCTCCCGACATTTGTCATGTAACAGAATCCTGTCTCTCGTTCCTAAGGAACTCTAATTTCTTCCTGTCCTTTAAAAGGAACGAAATATGAAATCTCTTCCGTGCATATACGATTTCCGCAAGCGTACAGCCTCCGGCAAACCAGACATGCCATCTTTGAATCGCCCAGAATTCCTACCGCGGCGAGGAAAACGCGGGCAAACAAAGTCACCTCTCCGACAGACCGGAAGCGCATTCCGGCGGACCGTTTACGTTGGTCCCGATGTCATCCGGTGAATTCGGGCTTAATATACGGGCTGCTCGGGCCGTAATGGAGGCATGGACGAACTCCGGTAACACTGTTTGCCACTTTTGCCGGTGGCAAAGATTACCCGATTTGTCTTCCTTATTTCATGGCATCGCGATTCCTGCAGCGGATGTCTCACCGTGGGCGTCGAGACCGAATTTCAGGTGGCGGGAACGCAGACGGTCGACTGCTTGACCCCCGCGGATTTTCCCATCGGGGGTTGCTTTTGTCTTATTGAATTTATCGTCTCGACGGATCTAACTTCGTCGAGGTCCGCGCGACAAATGGCGAGACTACCTTCCATCGAGTTACTTATTTCCCAATGGAAGCATGACTTCGTCGAGCAAAACGAATGGTAGATGATAAAACAGAAAATATCGAAATATTCGGGCGCTGCGCGGCTCCTAACTAAGTAAATTGCTAATTAATGACAGATTTTATGGTTCATTCAAAATGAATACTTGGTGTAAGATTTCCAGTTAGTCTTTAGAGCAAACGAAGAGTGCTAGTTGCATACTAATTTTTCAACGGGACCAACAATTTTTTCGATTCACGTGTGCGCTACTTTGTGTTTTGAAATTTTTAGTTTAGATTCGTAGTCAGCGACCCTAATTGCCCTAAAATGCCAATTATCGGATAAATTGAAGTACCTCCTGAGATTTTGGCCGGGATTTCGGTGAACCTGACCATTGGACGGAGAGTACGATTGTTCTACGATTATTCGGTTGTACTTTGATTTAATTTCTGCGTTTATGGTATCGGAAACGTTGAATAGTGTCCTTTTCTAATATTCTAGGACGTTTAGAATCTGTCCAGACGGAAATGTTTGGTAAATTGGTATGTCAGGAATATGGAATTTGGAGACCTTTGAGGATTGGGACGGTATTTGTGTAATAATGAACTTGCATAGAGTTATTGCTAAAAGCTCCTTACTTATGTGGCTGGCTGCCAGAGTGTTTGGCAAGTACTGGACGTTCGAATATTGATGAAAATTGCAATACCATTATCACGTGTCACTGTTGAATTGTTCGACATTAAAACGAAGTCGAATTTAAGATTAAAATAATCCAGGTAACAAGTTTTATTTTTTGGAAAATCTGTCAAACTAATGATGCAATCGCCTTTGCTGTTTTGCATCTACTTTGCAATTAAATTAAATTAATTGATCACTTTTTTCCCCATCGCTTTTTTTTGACAATGTATTTATTTACAATATATACAGGGTGTCCCAGGTTTTAATGTTCAAACTTTGTCAGTATATTCTACGGCACTAAATAAGAAAAAATGTTATGTAAACATAGGTCACATAGAGCTTTATTAAAAAGTTATAACAAAAATACAGAATAGAAGTAATATAGGAATAGTAACCGACTTGCTGTTACTGCAAGCATTAGCTCACATAGATCAATGTATTTACTACTTGACATCGTCACTTCCACAATTAATTAATACTCCATTTCAAAATGTCTGCCGTTTTTGGCAATACATGACTGTCAGCGATCAAAGATCGAATTTATAAGTATGCGAATTTCGTTTCTATTCTGTATTATTTCATTGAATGCAATCTTAAGTGACCTCAGATAGCAAACACAGCTTACATAAACACACTGAATGTAAATATTGCTGATCTATTTGAGCCAATGCTTGCAGTAACAGCAAGTCGGTTACTATTCCTATATTACTTCTATTCTGTATTTTTGACCTATATTTACATAACATTTTTTTCTTATTTAGTGCCATAGAATATATTGACAAAGTTTGAACATTAAAACCTGGGACACCCTGTATATGAGCCGTTCAGTGTACAAATCGATTAACAGTTTTTGAATTTTTTTAAATTTAAGTCTCAAAGCACTTGATTGAATCCTAACTTTTTATGTTTAGAATAAATTTTCGTAACAATAACGATTAAAACCATTAAATGACGAAGTTTGTTCGGCCATCGAATAATAAATAATTGAATTCAGAAATCAATCTAATTAATTCCAAGGCTATTCTACCTTATTCATTTTGTACTTCGTTAGAGGGAAGCTAAATGTGATTATATATTCTACAATACTTTTTTGTATTTATATTTTGAAGGGAATTTTGAAAAGGAGTGTATACTATTTCATCGCGTTTCTCTACTTTAGGTTTTATGGAGTTAATCGATTGGTGCACTGATCGGCTCATATAAAGATTGCCTTGGTTGTCACTGGTTTTACAGTTAAGAAATTCAAAATAACGCGACATTTTAATTGCAAAGGCAAACGATCCATGGAAACACGATATTCGGGTAAACGGATGGAAGGTTGTTGCTGAAAGTTTGTTATTTATAAGCTACAGGTTAGACAGGATTTCGAATCTCGTTTCACGATATTACTTAGTTTTCTCTGGGGAGAGCAGGTTGAAAAAACGACGACAAGAATGGAATCGTGGGACGAGGGAGAGAACGGAAATTTTGGGGCTGGCCAATTTATCGGAAACATGGCGCGTGCAGGTTTTCTTTTAAGATGAAATTGTTCCTGCGGGTGATGCTTTAAGTCCTTAGGCAGGAAATTTTAAGACGGACTTTGTCTTTGGAAAGTTTGAACCGATAGAAAAAAATCACAGAGTTCATATTTTTTCTGCCGTAGAGATTATAATCATAAAATTATGGTAATTTAATATTTGAAAAATAAAATAGTATGACAATAATTATTATAAAACGTATAACGACACAATGGAATATATTTTAACATTACTGTGTTTCAAGGTCTCCTAAAGTCGATTTCTAAAACTCAACGTACTCACATCATGATGAAGATATTAGAGAAAACAGAAAGTTTAAAGCCAATTCCATAGGAATAGCGCCGAATTCCGGATCAGAACCAAACAACATGAAAGTTAAATGAGGATATTAACCGTACTTGAAAATCTCTCTTGCAAGGTTCTAAGGCTTTCGCGAACTTCTTTCATTAAGTAACTTGCAATAAATAAACCCCATTATTCTTCCAGCAAAGACTAAGCGATACAGAAAACTTGCAGAGGGCATTAACTGCGGAATCCCCGCGATTGACTAACTTTCAACAATTTTTACCATTAAACAACAGTTCTATCTTTCCGTGAAGACGATTCTCTTCATCTCCATTTTAACCTTCCGGTTTTGGGATAATTAGAATAATGTCGAAAATGCGGTCTAAAACGTCACGATCCTTCCTTCGATCAAATCAGCAAGAAAACCGGCGTGTAATAGCTTGAGAAAATTCATCGTGCAATAATTTTACATATTCTTCACAAAATCGACTGACTTTTAACTCTTCCACTGCTGAATACTCCTACTCGACGAAGTCTACAGTTCAAAGTTGAGATTTGTGCCATGAACGAAATACTTTTTCGCTCATCGTGAACATGCGACTTCATCTAACTTTTTTCTTAATTTACTACTCTGAAATTACAAAAGATTGACAAATCCATAAATGCATCCAAAAATTCACACCGGTAGAATTTACCAAGTACATCTATTATTCACTTCACTGGGAAACACACAGCTTTTTATTTTCCCTACCTATTAAATTATTCGCAAATAACTCTTGTTGACAACATTCATGATCTTGGTATTACTTTCGCTAGTGACCTTTTTTTTAGATCTCACTGCGAAAAGGTTATTAGCTCTGCCTTAGAAATCCTCAGTCTTACATAAAGTGTAGGACCGGAAAGAAGGCAGCTGGGACGGAAGGGGAGATTGCTCTCGCACCGCCTATCCCCGCCATGTCGATCCTGGAAACCTGAGATCGACGAATGACAACCGAAAATAAAACACTACTTTCGTCGTTCACATGTGCGGGTCTCTCTTGCCAATAGCACGTCAAAATCGAAAATGCGTGAGGGAGAGGGATGTCCCTATCCATCGGGCGAATCAGAGCAAATTACCCCTCAACTGCCTTCATTCCGATCCAACACGATACCGTGTTTCAAAACACTTCACAAACATCAACACACTTCGAGCGCTCTATACATCACTGGTCCGTCCTAATTTCGAATATGGTTCAATCATCTGGTCTCCAAATTGCAAATTACTTATAGAAAAAATCTCAACACTGATATCCTTCACCGGACGTATATATGCGCTCACAGTAGTTAAGAGGTCAATGAAATCAGGCTGACAGCGACGGTACACGACGCTAGAATTATTGCCAGCGATCGAACGACCCTTTCGTCTTCATCTTCGTCTTCTATCTCAGTGGCTTTTATTAGCCAAGCTACAAAGTGCTCGGAATCCTTCGGTTCCGAGAAACGAATCAAAGGTAATCCTTAGGGAAATGAGATTCGGTCGATGTCTTTGCCGTGTGACGAGAAAACGAAGCTACCCTAACGAACATTAGTCTCGCAGGGAAGACTCCTGGTTACCCATGCTATGGCAGTACCTTTTTAAGACTGCAATCCCTTCTTTTTTGAAGGAACGAAAACCGATACGTGGCACGGGAAAGAACGTTTTCGCGAATGGGGAAGCGAAGGGGCGGGAAAATAAAACTCTTGGAGTATCGAGGGCTGCAGCGGTGCTTATTACGCGATTTAATCCCCTTTAACGCACAACCGGCGTCGATTTTATTGCTCGGCTTGTCTCTTATTTCGTATCGATACGACGAGGGGTAAACGGAAGAAAGAAAAAGGAAATTATACGAATCGACGAATGCTCTTTACCGGGATTTTTCTTAAAGCCTTCCCCGTAACATCTGCCAAGCTGGATCGTTTCGATGAAACGTTCTAGAATGATATCAAAATACGGATTATATTTATACCTCTTGTATTGCATCTATTAAATTTCGATGAATTGTTCCATTCGACACGCGATATCTTTAATATTGCGTATCATTCATTTTATGGTCTATCGGGTTTCCTGTGCAGAGAGAGAAAAGAGTCAGGATAAAAATATTTATTACGTATGGAACGTGATAGAGTACAGTGATTTTGAAACGTCTACTGTTCAGCTCACCGATAAAGTAATTAAATATTTCTCTGTAATTTTTCACAGACAACTTTTATTTACCAGGAATTTTCACGATGGTTGAAAGGGTATGTTTGTATATCCAAAGACTTTTTTGCGTTCGCCGATGTATCGAGAATTCGACGAAAACAAGGACTCGACGAAGGATGCTTTCCCGCGACGGAAAGGAACGATGTAGAGATGCGCGAATACACTCGAGGTTGTGTTATCATACATCGTAGATAATGTAAGCATACATTACCGAGAGGCAAATTCTACGCACGATTGTGTCACGAGTACGCGCATCTATGCAGATTTCCGTAGAATACATTTGCACTTTGCAAAGCATAGTCGTTAAAGCGTCCCATTACTATACAGAAATTTTACTTTCCACTTCGACTTCGCTGCATTCGAATGGTAATAGGTCTCATTTGTGTGCAAACATTATTAAAAGTTCCCCCTTTGCGGTCACGTTTGCATTGATCTTCATCCGTCTCACAAAAAATATACTAAAATTTCTATGCCCTTACCCCTGACCCCACAAATAAAAATCTAACGTTGAAATCAATTGTGTATCGTGATGACACAACGAGCATCGAACAATTACAAAACAAAATTGTGATAGCGTTTGAACACTTAAAGCAACATAATAATTGTACATTACAAAGAGGTTTGAAAGAATTTAATACGAAGAGCACAATTATATCTACAACAACGTGGGCGGCACTTCCAGCAATTTATGAATTAAACGAATTCCTCAAAGGTAATTCGAACATTGTAATCTCGACCTTCGATTTATTCGATGTATACAAACCACGAAAACCTTTGCGAACAAAGGTTGAGGTAACTCAGAGTAAAGTCTGTTGAGCCGCAAGTAAGCCGAGTGCACGCACACTAGACAAATTTTCAAACTCATTTTTCTCGAAAACAAAGCCTTGTATCAAAAAATGTTATTCTATATTTTCGACTCAGTTTTTCATGTAGAATCATCCCCTGCTCGGTTGTACTACCAGTTACGGGACACCCTGTATATTCACGGTGTACAATGTGTCTCGATTTGAGTCGAATTAAATCTCGGGTCAAAGAAAGATTGCAGATAAAAATCAAATCAGTTAATCATCAGATAAAAATCAAAGGGAAGCATCCGAATTTTAATTTATTTTTAAAGTATATGAAAGTATTTCTATGATTCGTTTTGCAATTTGACAGGAGTTTCCGTGACATTAATGCAACTCATAATTTTCACGATTTTACAGACAGACGTTTATCCTTCACGCTTGACTGTATTGTGTCTGTCGAACTTTGTTGCAAGAGTTGCCGTCTGAAAATCCTCTTAGAAGTCTTATCTTTGTAGTCACAAAGAACATCGACGATGCTTATGTTGTCAGGAAGCTGACATTTGTTTGGGAGAATCTGTTGTCGACACTGAACGTCAGATTCCTCGTTATTCTTCGAGGTACTTCAAAGTTTCTATCGTCTTACGCGCGGTACAACTTAAGTTAATTATTTTCCGAGACTAAAATTTTTTTTTAAATATATAATAATTATATTTCTTCGAGTATCATATTGAAGCCAATGTGGTTAAGTCCATTTCCTGATATTCTCTGATTTTTGTTAATTTTAATGGAATAAAATTCATTCTATTAAAATTTACAAAAATTAGAAAGTATCGAAAAATGGATTTAACCGCATTGGTTTCTGAGCAACTCGATACATCTTTCTGTGTGTAAAACTTGTTTTTCTGTATGCTAAATGGGAAAATTCGGTTTTATGTTTGACGAAGTTAATATATGTATTAATTATTTGCTGGCTTCTCGAAGACTTTCAATATTGGCGACGTTGAGAACGCGGCGATGCTGTTTTTCTTTTAGCGAGATGAGAATGCAGAGATTTGTGGTAAATTCTTTTCCAAATCCCCGCGCATCTTTGCATTTTCATTTTCCCCTGAACTCTGATATTACCTAATTTCCGGGTCTTTCTATTCCCCGAACGCAAAGTCTTTAAGCAGTTTTTAATTTCTTTCTCGGTTCCCGCGTTAATGTATAAATGAGGAAATTGCAGGATGGTATCGTAACTTTTTATTAAATTTTAATGCTGCAAGTAACCGTTCTAATCCTTTCTCTGCAAAACTTATTTATGTATTTCTTGAAAAAGTTCTTTACCAGCTGAATACATATTTCAAAGAGAAGAAATTGTCTGGTAAAAACATCATTTTCTTTAACCATATTTCAACGATACTTCTTGTTTCTCGGGTTTACTGTTCTCTAACAATGAACGTAAAAAACACCGCAGAATCTTATCTTGGTTTCTATCCAATAACAAAGGTTCTGTAAATTAAAAGCATTCGAACTTTTCTGCAAAATTATTGTTCTTAAGTAGCTCGAAAACATTTTCTAATTTTTCCTCCTACTTCTTCAAAATTCTACCTACGCATTATCTCAAATTTCTCTCTCCTTCTTTTCGTCGTACATCGCCGACATCGACGGTAATTCATTAACGTCATATCGACACAAGAAAAAGACGAATCTCGATCAATCACAAAATACAGTTACCTTTTAACAATAGAACCACGACAGACGCATCCTGATAATCCATAGAAGTAACTTCTTGCAACTTTTCGCTATCGAGCCAGTCTTTTTAGACGTGTCTTTAAATGGAAGCACTAAATCGCAGTGATTCATTGCACTTTTCCTGTTGACTCAGAATAATTCAAAGACTAGGATGAACTTACGTTAATTGAATTATACATTGATATTATTATACTACGAAATATTAGCTCGTTACGTTAATCGGGTCATCTGACTTAATCAAGCTTGGAGCAGCTAACATTTCGTAATCGAGTAATATATGAGTCGCTCAGAAGCCAACGCGGTCAAGTCCATTTTTTGGATGTTTTCTGATTTTTGTAAATTTTAATAGAAGAAAGTTTATTCTATCAAAATTTACAAAAATCAGAAAATATCAAAAAAATTGAAAAATTTTATTAGAATGAAGTTTATTCTATTAAAATTAACAGAAATCAGAAAATTTCAGAAAAATGGAAGAATTTTACTAGAATGAAGTTTATTCTATTAAAATTTAGAAAAACCAGAAAGTATAAAAGAAATGGACTTAACTGCATTGGCGTCTGAGCGACTCGTATGAGCCGTCTTCTTTGAAAGTGGTGTAAGTCCATTTTATATTATATGGAGATATTTAAGGGTTTGTATTTGAATAGTTTAAAACATATTAGCATATGTAATACGATCATTTTATGTTTTTTAAATGTTAAATTGATTTAAGCTTATAATGTGATCGTTTTTAAAGTATTAGTTAAAAGTGAAAGAGAGAAATTATGTAGCATAATTATTGAACTAAATATTATGCCTTTGTGGAAAGTGTACTTACACCACTTTAAAAGTAATTATATTTGTAATTTCATCAACTACGTAAATTTATATTGACAAAATGATGAAAGTTTTGAAGGATTTTTTTTGGGTCCTGTTTATAGATAAAAAGCTCATGGCAGATTGAATTCATTGTTATCATTAACTAACTTTTTGTCAAAAATGAACTTACACCACTTTCAAAGAAAACGGCTCATATAAAACCCAATTAACGTCGAAGGTAAAGCTTTAGATTTATATTGACACAAAGTAATTTAAAAATAGAGCATTGAGGAATGTTAATTAACCCATACGTATTACTGGGACAAGTTAATTCACTGGGAAGTAAAATAAATTTCATTCAACATAAACTCAGAATTTTGTAGAGAGGATTGTAGTAGCGACTCATTGCAGTGCACAGATAGAGTGCCAATATCTCGCAGTCCATCACCCGCGAACAATTCAATATCGATTCTTTTCAATGGCCTCATCTCGGATTACTTCATTTGGTGCATCTTTCGCATAGATTAAACTAGATTCGTGGTTTGCTCTTTATCGGGCCGGCATCGAATGAGAAAGAGACCGAAATAAGCCGCTATCGAAACAGTTTGAGCAAACGGTCCAACGATCGTGTTTTACCGAACACCGAGAGGATTTACCCCCGATCGTGTCGCAAGGACGACGAGGATATCCTTTCGCACGAAGGACGAAAGAGACGAACGTGGCTTGGATGAAGTAAATTTACACTCGCTTTAAGCTCTACTATCGCTTTTTTTGTTTACGTTTGCAGCTATGGTTTCGATTCGCTGGAATTTGAGGAATTAATTGCAATCTTCCGGTTCGAGTTGTTTGTTTCCGTCGAAGAGTTTGCCAGACTACTGAACCTGGTAATCTCTATTATCCTTCGCGTAAAGTTTCTTAGTAAAATCTACTTATGATTTACTTGCAAGTAGACATCTGTAGAAGTAATATTATCTATTAAACTATTAGTAGTATAGTAATATAATCTACTTGTAATTCAAGTTTATAATCTCCTTGCAGAATTTCAAATCTGTAATATCGACGACTGACTTCGGAGACTAAAATTACTTAAGTTTTATAAATTATTGTATCGCGTTTTCCACAAAATCATTCAAACATTTTATTAAATTCGAGCATACGTCGATAAGTTTAAGCAAACGGTACAAAGTTTGGAGAGATCTGTAGTAGGTGGAAGGCAATTTAATAAGACCGTTAAGATGAGAGTATCGGAAATGTTGACGCACGGAGCAATAATATACCGGAAGTGCTGTACATTCAAAGCCCATCGTAGGAATTAGCAACCCTCGGACGAGTGTACCAAACATTTAACTTTGTATGTCAAATATTTGCATGAACATTTGATTGAAACGATAATATTTGCCGAAACCGTGGAATTCTCGATAAACACGATTACCCTTCGGCGAGATAAACCGAAGCAATTGTTGGCGGATTAATAACCACCGAATGGTACGCCTCTTGTAATTCTTCCAATTATAACACCGTTTCTCTCCAACGTATTATCGTGAATCGAATGGAAAAGTTGTTTCGCAGAAATCCGACAATTCATGTGGCAAATTATCGTTAAATTGTATGCACTTTATAAAAGTGTTCTATAAGAGTTAAAGTGTAGGAGTTTGAAACTTTGAATTTAAAGGATGTAACGGACAATGTGGATGAAAAATTCATCATTTTTCCAGACTGTCATAGTTACTATATTATTACTAAAGTTTTCCATGGATATATATATATGTATATTCTAAGTCGATATCATACTTTGGCGAATAATAGGGTAAGTCGAAGAGATTACCTTCCGCGTCGAGGTATCGATTACAATGACGTTGCTTAATCGGGGCAACGATTATCGGAATGCCATTTATCTCGAATATCGTTTATCTAGAAAGACGAATGCACACCATAAACCTGCATCGAGTCAATCGATACGTGAAACGTCTGAAAAGCCTCCAGGTTTGTGGTTGTCTTTGATCGCGAAAGAAAATAACGCAAGAATTCCATATTTTCTGCATATTTCCATAAAAAGTTGTAGTTCGTAAGTGTACTTCATTATATTATTATCACTGAGTCGACGATCTAAGAAGTAGGTATTATATCGTTTTCTTCTCATCGATGTTAACACTAGAACTACCGGCGTTAAATCTACTATATTTAAATATATTAAATAAGCACTTTGGCGAAAGAGGAATCAGGTGGTGAAAAAGATGATCGATTAAGTAATTTATGTTTTACAAGATAGACGTGGAATATCCACTGTATGTCACCCCTGTGAATTTGGAGAAATTTTTTAAAAAACCAGGAACCAGTCATTTTGACTGCCTTGGTAGTTATATTGTTAATAAAATTTGTCACCTCTGATAATAGCGATTCCTCAATGTATCCGGTGTAATAAAGGTTCTGAAATTTAATGAAAGAAATGCACGACGCCATGGCCAGTTTGCCGAGCTACATATCGAAGAAAGAATTTAATCAAGCAGTCTTTTGATCAAACTAAAAATTGCGCGACATTGGAAGTATACTCGAATCGAGTAGATGGTCGTTGCATCGAAAACATTCATTCGCCCTTAGTCGTTGGCGTTCCTGTTTCAGGAAGTATTTCAGACATTCCATTCCTGAAATGCCATCGAATTCTCCTGGCTGCAGTCAGTGCGTCCTTATCTATCGAGACACTCTTGGAAACTACGCGGATAAATTACAGGATCCGTGACGTTTAGGCGCTTCGAAAGGAGTGTTCTATTTAATCGTAGCTCTAAGGACTTTCGTGCATTACGGAAATAGCTTCTGATCGAATTTGTGCACATTTAACAAAAATGATAATTACTCCAGTATAGTGCGTATCAGGTAGAGCGACAAGAAACGTTGTTTTTCTTTACAAAGCGAAAAAATTCTTTTACAAAATATCATGCCAGTGGCTACAGTTGGATACTGACTCATTTTAAATACTTTCATAAAATATACGTCGAAGTGACTCTGATCCCAAACAGGATGCACTAATTATTTTCCTGTCAAACACTTTCATAAATCATACTTTCTAAACATTATAGCTTATCATAGAAATTGAATTGAACCTTAAGAATCCGAGTCACAAGGGCCAGAATTTCCTAACTTCCCACCACACTAATTTTGAGTCCTTAAAATGACGGTCTAAGGCTCTTAGACAGATTTTAGTTTGTAATTCTGCTACGAGGTCGTGCCGGCGGCCTGCGTCTCTTATTTCGTTTGTAACCGAAAAGTCTCCATTTTTATTTCTTATAATAAAATTGTTGGCCACATATCACGGAAACACCATAATAAATTTGGTGTCAGAAGCGGGACACCAACATAAAATTGGTGTCAGAAGTGGGATTCCAACACTACCTAACCCAACATCTGTGAATCCTTTCCTATCTATCTTAAAAAGTAGACGCCCAGGAGGAATTCTAATACAAGGAGGCGATAGGTGAGACATTTTTCTTGAGGAAACCATAATTGAAAGTTGCAATACAAGTTTTGTTTTCGGCTGAGAAATTAAAATATTTCCGCAAGACCGTTGGAAATTTCAGTTATGGTTTTTTCGAGAAAAATATCTGCCTATCTCCTACTGCTATTAGAATTCCTTTTGGGCGTCTAGTATTTAAGATAGATAGGAAAATATCCACAAAACTTGAGGCATTTTGGGCGTCGTTTTCTCTTTGAGCATTGTTTAAACATGTTCAAATGTTTATAACATTACAGTAATACGCATCGTTCTATTCGGGAGGGTTTGCAGAATCATTTCGTGCAAAAAAACATAACTTTCATGGTTAAAACGCAAAAAATTCTGAAAGTAGAAAATTTAAACTATTTTTCAAACGTTTTTTCACTTCTTGCAAACGTCAGTGTGTGACGAAACTAAGATAGCACGAGGACTAAAAACGGTGCACTCTTTTCGGTAATAAATCCTTCGCGTAATCAGCGACAAGCTTGCACGTTGGCGGTAAAGGAATATATACGGTGTCTTAAATTATTATAACAACGAATTTACGGCGTCGATTTATCGGAAGAAAGCCACGGACCCAGCCATTAATCGTGGCTTGCAGTAACAGGCTTAATTAACGTCAGTGCTATGTAAGCGGCTTAATCAAGGGAGAAACTAGTAATCGGATATCATATCCACTTTCAATGCTGGTTCCCTTATAAATATCGTTCTAACGAACGCAAAGGACATCGTTATGCATTTATCCTCCTAAAAAAAGAATAGAAAAAGAAACATAAAAAACGCTATCACGAAGACACCTTGCCACGGAGTAATGTAATTATCGAGAACACTTTTACAAATTCCCGAATAAAATTGAAAATTTTCTCTTCCAATTACGATGAGAGCTTCGGTATCGTATTATCCGTTATTAACAAAGAGCCGATCGTGCTAAGTAAAAATGTAAAAAATTCCAATGTTCCATCGTGCCGAGCGATAACGGAGGGCGCGAATTGAAAATGCTTGGATATTTAATCAAGACCTTTATCCTCGTTCTACCGATGGAGTTCAAGTATCCAACGTTAAATACTGATCGTCTAATTTGATATTAGGTGAGCAGATAGGAGACTAGGGTATGCTTTGAGTGGAGTATCTCTTACACGGTGGTCAGTTCTCCTTAATGGAGGCTTCGGGGTCTATGAGATTGAGACGAGCCGCAGGAATCCGCGATAGGGGATGGTTCGGCTTACCGAGATCATCCGAACTGGTTACTGCCACTCTCTCGAAACACGATGCACCGGGAGGTCACGGAAATACGAGGCACACACGACGAGGTGAAGGGAAAAACCACTGGACCGCGGAATTAATCGACGATAATTCACTGATTCTCTCTAATCGAGTGTAACGACCTACGGGTCGTATTTCGGGACACTGACAAATCGTAGGGGAGAATTCTGATAGTTAAGTCGTGAAAGTTCGGGCTTTCATTGATGAATTTTTCAGGTGGGGCTGACGAACAACTTTGTTCTGCAATTGTTTTCATTAAAGTAGGAATAGTATTTTAAACATTAAGGGGGAAATTTTACTTTGTTTCTGCGAGGATTTTGTAATTGGGTTGGATGCCGAACTAACTTTATAAAATAAAAACACCAAATGTTTCCAAACGTGATTCAGGGTTCAAACGGGAATTCTTACACATTTTATATTTTGTCATCGCTTTCCCTTCAAAGCGTATTTTGAAGATCTTTAGTCTTGACAAGTCACAGGGAAAGCGGCCGCCCTTTGGAACCTTAACACCAGATTTACGGAAGCCGTCAAATTGACGGGTTCCTATTTGCCTTATAAACATTTCTCAAATTTACTTCAAGGTTCTCCCTTGTTTTATAAATATTTCTCAAATTTACAGAGAAGCTGTACAGTAGATATTTCACGTGTATTTTATAGTGCGATAATAACTTAATGTATTACCATATTTGCCGCTTGTGCCCTCTTTTTCCAAAGTCCTTATTTAATATCTTGCAATGTAATAGATTTCATCGATAAAACATCGGTCTCATTTTCAAAATCATAAATTGTCTAGAATCGCTGACAGTCGGTATCTTGCGACGACGTTAGCCTTAAGTTTTAAAAACTCCAAACGCGAAAGTACTTCTTCAAAAATAAAGTGTTGTAAAACTCCTCACGAAATACAACAATTGTTGCGGGATATGAATTTCTTCTGGAAATTGAAGAACTGAATCGAAAGCACTTACAATTAGAGGTAACATTCTAAGGTACTTCTTCAAAATACTCGACGATTAAATTGGCTATTTTGACGTTAATATCCTACAAATTACTAGAAAATTCAATGACACTATTTTGTCAAAAACAATTTACAACAGCTTTTGCAAGTTAAATTTGAGAAAGTCACGAATATAATCCTTTTAGTCTGATACTTCACAGACATAATTATTAACTATCGAATACCAAAAAAGCACATGAAAATTTCACCCATTATAAACAAAGTCTCTTTTACAATTCATTCAGAAATGGCAACGTGTTATAAACAAACGAAGAAAACAAACGATCCAAGATAAATGTATTGTTTAAAGTGCGGCACGTTACAACATCATGAAATATCGTCGGATACTCGATGATTAAATTGGCCATTTTGACGTTAATATCCTACAAATTACTAGAAAATTCAATGTAACTATTTTGTCAAAAACAATTTACAACAGCTTTTGCAAGTTAAATTTGAGAAAGTCACGAATGTAATCCTTTTAGTCTGATACTTCACAGACATAATTATTAACTATCGAATACCAAAAAAGCACATGAAAATATCACCCATTATAAACAAAGTCTCTTTTACAATTCATTCAGAAATGGCAACGTGTTATGAACAAATGAAGAAGACAAACGATCCAAGATAAATGTATCGTTTAAAGTGCGGCACGTTACAACATCATGAAATATCGTCGGAGTATTTCCGAGATCGGAATACACGATAGACGATAAAGGGTTCACGAGCGATCATTAGTGACCTCATCGCGAGGGACAATGAGTAAATATTTGATCTCTCGGGGTAGGATGTTTTTTCCGCAAAGCATCCGCGAAGAAAGGATCGAAGTAGCGGGAACTTTGGCAATAAAGTCAGATCGAACAAGATAAACGTATCCTCTAAGCGAAATTCACCGTTTTGGGTCACCGAGTTTCCTGACGAGCTGTTCTTTTCGTGTCGATGTAAAAGGAAAAATATTAAAAAGCATCGCACAATGTTTTGCGTGACCGTCCGAAGTAATGGCAATAACAATGGCTACGTCGCGGGTTGTTAGTTGTACAAAAAATAGATGTATTCGATGGCCACACTGACTCACTTCAAATGAGAATAACACTGCCCTACACCATTTTTGTTTTCCGACAGCCACTGAGTGATTCTTATAGGGATCGTCGTCCAGAACGCTAATCCGCCAACGGAATTTCTCTATCAGCCTCTGTTTTGGGAAAACATGAGTTTTTGTAAAAACGGTAGATTTCGGCAGAGAAGCCGATATTACGTGAAAACTTCACAGTTGTTCTTCGTCTGAAAAAATAGAGGAGTGTCTGCCAACACAAATCAACGGAAATATATTTGAATCATCGCAAAGTAGACACTGCCGATTATATTGCAACTCTACCTGCCTGACATTAAATGCATTCTAAGGATTGTAACATTTTGAAATATAATTTAAAAAGTGGGAGATGATGGAAAGCTAACTACAGGTTTCCAGAATTTTAGGGATTCGCAGCCAATTAGCCCGTTATTGCTTTCAATGTGAGAAAAATAAAATGAAATAGAAATTTTCGAGTCATTGCGAGCAATAACGGCCCAGGTCCCACCACGTGGAGGTTACTGCGACTGGGGACCCAAAAAAATTATCATCCGTCATCCATCACATTGTTTTTCGCGTGAAGCATTTTTCCAGTTATTTTTGCAGGTTTACGCGATAGGATGAACAGGAGAATGTGACAGACGAAATTCCTTGCTCTACTTTACTTCTATTATTTATCTCGTACTGATTGTGAGAGTTTTAGACATTGTGAGACATTTTAAGACTTAATTTTAAACTTTAAAGTTTGATAGTAATAATAAAGCATGCAGAATCTCGAAAGGCGGGAAAATTGTAGCGAAAGTGTGTCATTTCTTATTATATATATATATCTTATCTTATCTAACGTGCGCTCCAGTTGAGTGAGAATGGTCCAACATCCCAAGTCTTCTATAGGTGATACTGTAAGTAGAAATAACAATGGGACTTGAAAAAAGAAAGCTATTTTTGTGAAAATTAATTAAGTACTGACATTACGGAGGAAATGGAGGCGGCAGTATTATGTTACGATGACTGGGACTTTCGAAGAAAGGAAAATGAATTAATAAAATTAATTAATGATAATATTTGCGCAGTATTTTAACGATTAATTGAGAATTTCGTGTTATAGTAAGCGCTTGTACATACGCAGACGATATTTATACAATTTTTAACAATTATTTACAAACACTCATCGGAAACTATCACTTTATGTCACTGACACTTCCACAAAACGTTGTATTTAATCATCGAAATTATTTAAAAACATGTGCAGGTAACTGTCACTTGAGGTCACTGAGGGTTCCACAAAACATTGTATTTAACTGTCGAAATTATTTGAAAACACTGGCAGGCAACTGTCACTTGAGGTCACTGACACTTCCACAGAACGTTGTATTTAATTATCCAAATTATTTGAAATCACTTGCACAAAACTGTCACTTGAGGGCACTGATACTTCCACAAAACATTGTATTTAATTATTAAAATTATTTAAAATCACTTTTAATTTATTGTTTAAGTAGTTTAATATTATAGCACACATGCACTAATAGCCGTTATCCAAGGTCAAGAGTGACTAGGTACCGATAGGCAAGTCACAAAAAAACACTTGCAGGTAACTGTCACTTGAGGTCACTGTCAGATCCACAAAACATTGTATTTAATTGACAAAAGGATTTAAAAACACTTGCGGGCAACTGTCACTTGAGGTTACTAACATCGCCACAAAACGTTGTATTTAATTGTCGAAATGATTTAAAAACACTTGCAGGTCACTGTCACTTCAGGTCACTGACACATCCACAAAATATTGTATTTAAATGTTAAAATAATTTAAAACCACTTGCAGGCAACTGTCACTTGAGGTCACTGACACCGCCACAAAACATTCTATTTAATTGTCGAATTGATTTAAAAACACTTGCAGGTAACTGTCTCTTAAGGTCACTGACACTTGCACAAAACATTCTATTTAATTGTCGAAATGATTTAAAAACACTTGCAGGTAACTGCCACATGAGGTCACTGACACACTCACAAAACGTTGTATTTAATTATCTCAAATTATTTATAATCTCTTTTAATTTATTGTTTAAGTAGTTTAATATCATAACACACATGCATTAACAGTCGTTATCCAAGGTCAAGAGTGACTAGGTACCGATGGGCAAGTCCAATAGTACATCTGGGGACCGTGTTGTCAAAACGCGCGACCCATTCGGCCGCTGAAGCTATTCTGTGCTATGCTGACTCACCGAGGCGGCCCGCTGAACGCGGAGCATGCGCAGTACACCTCGACGTCGCGATTCAGTGACTACGCTCTGAGATCACGGTTCTCCGTGGATCATTTTGCAAATTTCGATTATTACAACAATCTCTGCCAATAATTGTTTATTACAAATGAAATTATTATTTCATAACGTGTTTCTGTTTAATCTTAATAAATTTTATGGTGAATAGAAATTATAGGAGTGAAGTTACATCTATTTATAATTGACGACTTACTTCCCAAAGCTTATATATATTTGATTTTTAATGTAGTACTTTCATTTGATTACTGAACGATATATTTTCAACTAGTTTGGATGAATTTTAAAAGGTCTGGATTAGTTCTGGGTTAGGTTATTCAAATATTTATAAACTTTTTAAATGTTTATAATCGTCACTTATACACCGACATAACTGCACTCCTATAATTTCTATTCACCATAAAATTCAAAACAAGATTCGTTTCAAACAATGAATAAGAAATATTTTATACGGGGTGTTCGCCATTAATCTTACCACCGTTTTTTTTTCGTAAATGGTAAAAAAACGGGTTCACTGGCAATGCCTTGTATCTTGCGGAGCTATTTTACTTGCTCAGCCGAAAATCTTTTGTTTCGAATATAATTATCATTTTAATGAATGACAGCGAATACTATTGATTGTATATATGACTGAAATATGAACATCGCGTAATATAAAATCATGTTTCATACAAATTTTGCACAAAGAAAAAAGAAAGATATATCTTCGAAATGAAAAATCGTTTCTACTAAATAACGAGCAGTAACGCGAGATGTTATTTTCACCGTAGAAATATTTTCACGGTATTTCTCGTTACACCACGCACTCGGGATCTATTTTATTTCCGAAGGAATAAAAAAGTCAAGAGAAAGGGAAAGAGGCAGAGAGGAAGAGGGACAGAGAGATAGATATATATTCCTCGATGCGAAAATATACTACCGGAAGGCATCCCCTAAGTCGCGACACGAAAATGTACTATCCGAAACCGTGGCTGTGATAGAATTAAATATATTGAAAGACCGAGGTCATATATAACGGAAAAATATTTTTGCTATGCGAAATCGGGCATTATCATTTTACGGTAGAATTTTCTGCGTCCGTTGCCTGTGAAGTATGTAGACTTTAATTGCAATTATTAGAAGATCTTAGGGAAGCTTTGAGCGCGAAATTATTACAAGGATCGAAGCGAGATTAATTTCGGATTTTTGACATGGTACTTTGTGCTTCGTCGGTTAACCGCTTTGGGTAATAATTGAAATATTGAATTAATAATTTGAAAAATATACAGAGAAAAATGAATATGTCGACGCTATTGTTTCTGCAAATTAAAATTTTGCTTAAAAAAATATTACGATATATTTTTCGACATTCAAAGATTGAAAACGAGTGCCGTTGATTTTCAAAATATAAATGAACTTTATTCTTTCCGCATATTGTTTAATTTTTAAATCTCATTCCTGCTTGAGCTTTAGACGTATTTTGACAACGAATTACAATTACTTTCGTAAATTTTTCTGCGTTGATTCTTGGGCGAAGGAAGAAATTGCAAGCATGAAAGTTTGCGCAAGAAACTTACCTCTTCCGGGATGCAAAGGAGAATTTACAATTTCGAAACAGAGACTAATCGCGCAAACTTTGTTACAACGAACGTAGAAATAATTTTGCAAACGGAATCGCGGAATATCTTGAGGCTAGGAACTCGTTGCAACGATTTTGACATCGCTAATGTGGAGCGGAGTTCCTTGTACGCGAATATTGCTGCCACGTTGTTAATTCAACGCTGGCAACTTCAAAAGGTAGCTGAAAAAAACTGCGTTACCCAAAAAAAACATTCTACCCCGTGAAAAACGCACGAGCGTAGAACACTTTCGTAAAAGGAGAACGATAATCCACGAAATAAGTTCTAATTTGCCGCCTCGGTACGCTAAAATAAAAGGTTCCGTCTTTCACAAAATCTTCTTTCATTTTCCCACAGAATATTTAACACTCAGTGAACGTCATTTTGTCTCGATGAACGTCGTGTTGTTATGAACTTCGCAAAACACCGAAGGACATTGCACGTAAGCCGAAGATTAGCAGCGTAATAGACAAGCGGAAATGATGTTTGACACGGGAGAACAAGATGGCGTCGTTAATCCCGGAGCTTTAACGCATATGGAAATTCCACGTGTCTGCGTGTCGTGCTCGGAATATCAATAACAAGCCTCAGACTTGCTTCTCCATGCAGACGACTGAAAAATGTTGCAAATATAACGAGCACGATCGCTCGAACGTCGATATTCCTGACACCCTTCCAACTGGTTTCCGGTTCACGGCGAAAAATCACCTCGGAAATGCGGTCCCCCGAAACCGATCGTTTGTAACCTCGATGGACGATGCGCGATATGCTTGTGGCGTGAAATTCAAATTGGGAATTACATGGGGGAAAAAAGAAATACAAAAATGAAAGAACGACACTCAAAGGCTCCACTCGACGCATCCACGGAAATTTGCATGGCCTTCGTGGCAAATTTGACAATTAGGAACTCGACTGACCCCGTTCGCAAAACTTTCGAGAGAAAAGCACGGACTAGTTTCTAACGACCTATAACTACGAACAACTACAATCGAGAAATACATTTGCATCGTGAACGTTGAGAAATTATAACCGCCATCAACATTTTTACAACGTTGATTGCTTCTGCTCGAAATTCCGATATTCTTTCCCTGTCTTTTTCCTTTTTATGGCAGCTCGTTCCAACTGTCTCGTCTCCCTTGATAGTGCTCCGAAGGAAATGAGAAGATTTCCATACGTATCCCGAGTTATCGACGTCGGTAAATTTAAACGAACACGAGATCATCGTATTCCAGGTGTTGCGATGTAATAACGTGCAAATATTCTCCGACACTTTATCACCGGTTTCCATAGAATTTACGGGAAATTTTATTCAAAGTTTTCCAACGTGGGAGTGTCATCCGATAACTTACGCAGAACTCGCGCATATAATGTAATTAGCACATTGAATGCCATGGGGGTCACCGGTGACCGGCGCTCTTGAATTCAATGAAATTTCACATGACTTTTAAATTGTGATATTTACGAATTTTCTAATACATTTAATATTTAAATATTGACATTAAAAAGGTAAAATCCTGCTGGCTATATATCTATTTGTGTCCTTAACACATCGAATACCACGGGGGTCCCCGGTGACCGGCGCCACTGAATTCAATGAAATTTCATATGACTTTTAAATTGTGATATTTACGAATTTTCTAATACATTCAATATTTAAATATCGACATTAAAAAGGTAAAATCCAGCTGGCTATATATCTATTTGTGTCCTTAACACATCGAATGCCATGGGGGTCACCCGTGACCGGCGCTATTAAATTCAACGAAATTTCACATGACTTTTAAATTGTGATATTTACGAATTTGTTCTATATAGTATATATGTATATACTATACGTATATAGTTCTTTGTGTCTTCACAGTTTCTGCTTTGTAAAGATGTGATTTTTATAGACAAAGTTTCACTTCAGTAGAAATGAAGAAACTAGCGAAATACCAGTGGCATTTAACGTGTTAAAAATGGAATTTGGGAACTAGTGTCAATCGTTTGACGAAGCGTTAGTTGAAATCGGGTTACGTGGGAGTGCATTAAAACGATATGGGTGATGTATAATGATTATCGTAAATATAAAACGATTATAACTCCGGTATCTTCGTACCGTTAAGTTGATTCCGCCGACTGCTTAGTAATTCTAGTCTCAGAGGAGGTACGCGCCAGGGAGATAAGGTAATAGGACTAAAATGGTAACGCGATCTTGCTAATTAACCGTCCTCAAACGGACCTACTCGTATTTGCCAACACTTCAAATTACGGACGTCTTAGCGGGACTACTTCGAATTAGGGTCGCTCTTAATTAAGGATACCAGCTCGAAGAGAAGTATCAAGGATTATTCGCGACACCTTATACATATTTCATTGGCAACTCGATCTCTCGTCGCGGAAATGTATCGTTAATCGTTATCGTATCATCAATCCATAACTAACAACCGTTTCCAGTTTCTCATTATTGCCGGAATAATGACGGATGGTCGTCAATTAAACGTGTCATCGATTTGTACGCATCGTTACGGGTCCAATTTATTTTCCATTGAGTTAGCGCGATTTATTTGCGTTGACACGATTTAAATCGTACGTTCGTTAATTCGGAAATTGACGGTGGCTCAAGAATTTCACGCTGGTAATTATATTCGGGTTTGATGCCAGACTGCGTTTCATTGTGACGGTTGTTTCGGTGAACTGTTGGAATTTGTACTTTAGAATGGCTGAAACAGAATATTTCATCAATTGATGCAAAAAAATACGTCGTTTGTTTGTCACGAGGCTCGTTGTTCAAAGACTACGACGAGCTTGGGGTTCGATATATTCGATACGTTTGCAGTCCATACTCCGTGCGATATTCCCATTTCGTTGGGCTCATTAATTTCTTCGAAACTTCGCCAAAAATTCTCCTCACGTCCCAAACAAACTACGTCACGTTCGGCGGCGAGAGAAAGGTTCTGAAATCTCTCGCAAAACTATGTACCGCAATCGTCGTTCTGCTAGACAATAGCCACTCTTTGGAAAAAAGAATACTCAGATCGAATGGAGGAGGAGGTGCTAAGATGGCTGGCGCGCTTTCGATTTTAATTTTTCTAATTCTTTACGTATCGTTATTCGCTTAACAATAAGAGTAACTTGCGCCATTATTGAAGGGTAATCTTTCAGAGTAAGAGCAAAAATGGAGTTGCTGGTGTCAAAGAAATGATAAAGTATTATTTAACCCTTTGAGTACTACGGATACTTATATGTGGCGACAGAAATAAATCTGATCACAGTTTATCGGCGCATGTTTACACGATTAGAGTTGAAAAATTCAAATAAAACTGTTAAAATATAATAACGCAAATAACAATTTATAATTTTTATACATTAACACTCTGGATTTCTGATAAAAAGGTAGCTTCCGATTGCCAAATAAATGATTATTTCTGAATTCTCGTAAAAGCTTCCCTCCGCAAAGGGCGAAAAGTTCATCCAAAATATATCTCCCTTCTACCAGATTCACCAGAAAAGCACCTCCTTCCTCCTTGATAGAAGGGACGACATAAAGGGCTCACCTTTCAACCACTAAAATAAATATAGAAAACGCCTCAACCCGAACAAAACTCGAGCAAACCGTTCCTTTGTTCCAGGATCGTCGACGCGCGATGAAGGGTCGCCAGATCGAGAGAAATGCGCAACGAGATCCGCATCCGGCGTCGCGACGCCGTTGAGATCCACTCGATCCCCCTGAATGGAAACACGCGTCAGGAAGCGTGTCATCGGGAAAAGTGCGAGGAGTACGAACGATACTCGTTTCGCGAGGATTGCTCTCGTCTCTTGTAAGCGTTTCGTCGAAGACCGACGAAGAGGGCAAGGATGAGGAGCGCGTGGATTCTATCCATGGTGGTGTCACCTTTCCTGGTGTTAACCAGCTTCCAAGGCGACACCGTAACGAGAGGAAACAGCGGAATACAAATCGGCACGAGCGACAGAGGAACGTCTACGAGAAAAATCGGCACGAGGCGGGGCAACGGCGTGAAACTCGGCGAGGGGAAATTTCTCAATTCTACGAGGCAGAGGCACTTTCCGACGACCACAACCACCAGCACCGAACCACCCTCGAGATACACTCATGCTCCGCAATATTCCAGCGAGGATAAGTACAACAGTTCCTACCTCAAGGTGAGGGAACCGAGTAATTTCTTTGCTTTTAACACTAGATCTACGGGCGTTAAATGTGTTATATTCGACACGTTGAATAACACCGGTATTTCTCTGGCCTCATGATTTTTACTAAGGTGGAAGTTTTTCTATTAACACACTGACAGCCGGCGACCTAAGAGACATTTAACACTAGAACTACCGGCGTTAAATCTGTTATATTTAAATATATTAAATAAGTCCTTTGAAAAAAGGAAAATTCAGTGGTGGAAAAAATGATCGATTCGGTAATTTATGTTTTATAGGATGGACGTAGAATATCTACTCTCTGGCTCTCCTATAATCTTGGAGAATTTTTGGAAAAAATTGTGTACCAGTCATTTTGACTGGTTTGATAGATCTAGTGTTAAAGTCTGAGCGCCGGCAACGTAACGGCCACTTAAATCCCAAACGCCAGCCTTGTTTGATTGTTCCTGATCACTGAATAGCCAAAAAAATATTTAAAACATTATATATTTTCGTAAAATAGAACATTTTATTTGCATATTCGTCATATACAATTTAACGGTAATTAAAAATAGAAACAAAATCGAAATTTTTAATTTATAATTAAAGAAAAAAATACAGTGTCTCATTTCATGGTGGATTAGAAATCCGCGTTTTCGCGGGGCCGGCTGTCTATGTATCGACTGAATCAACAAATTCATAAGTATTACAATTTAAAAGTCAAATAAAATTTCATTGAATTCAATAGTGCCGGTCACCGGTGACCCCCATGGTATTCAACGTGTTAAATAAATACTTTGAAAAAAGAGGGATCAAGCGGCAACGGAGATGATCAGTTTAGTAATTTGTGTATTATAAGGTACACGTGAAATATCTACTGAACTGCTTCCCTATTTTGAGAAACGTTTATAAAAATGGCAGGAAGTCATCAATTTGACGACTTCCGTAGATCTAGTGTTGAAGGATCTCGATAGGAAGGGCGTGGAACCCGGAGTTGCGCGCCGGGTCACTGGGTCGCCGCTTGGGGAATTTCTTGGCAATGCGTTCGTGTTACCCTTGCTTTGCTTTTCGTACTCTAACTATGCTGATGCAACTTTGCACTTTTCACCCTGGCTTTTTTTTCTCCTATATTTTTTTTAATGCTAATTTCGCATAGGTACTACCGTTCTAGGTGAATATAGAACCATTGAGACTCCGACATATTATGAACTAATGTAGAAAACCTCCCCTAAAGCAGATTTGAATTTCGATGTACCGACTAAGGGCCATAACCTTTAACTCCACACCCAGCATAGCCTCGAGCTAGATATTTTTTATTTATATTAGCATAATGACGTTTGAGTGTCTCGAATCGAAGTCTCCAATTTTCATCCTTTCAATTCGCTGATTCTAAGAGCGGAACGCCCCGAGAAACGTTCGCCAACATTTTTTAGTTGAGAACAATTGGGACATGATTTTTCGTCGCTAATCCTTCCAGATTTTTATAGACGCTGTCGAAGCGTTTCTCGATTAGCGGGCCTTTTTCCCGTCTGTGCATTTTCCTGAATTCCCCGAACGACGACGACGTCGAGTCGTCTTTTCGTAAGGACGATGAGCCTGACGGGGCACGATAAAAAATTCACCGGTCTCCGGAGCTAGAAAACGACCTGTCAGCGTCTTTGGGATATAGCTTCTTGCTGTTCAAAGGGAATCCAATGTGCTCCGCAAGTAATAAGGTCTTCCATAGTGGCATTTACCTTGCCTTTTTTCTACACGGGGTAATGACTTCACATGTTACCCTCTCTCTGATCGTAAATTGTTGTGATATCAATAAGAATGATTCTTAAGTCTGAGACGAGCATGTTACATTTTTTATCGAAGTATTTACTTTGATCTTTTACTCCGAAGAACTTCAAGGCTATTCGTTGTACGATTGCAACCCTCTCGGCTTCCGGATTCATTATTTTTCAGTGATAATTTTAATTGCATCTCGAGAAAGTTTGCTGTATATCCGAGAGTAATTACTTCTTCCTTCGCTGTGATTACCATTACGTTAGATCGTACTAAGAGACATATAACTTTCGATAAATCCAGGAAGACTCTGTTTTAATCTCCTTAATGTTCTCCTCGGTGGCATCTTACGAATAATAGATTTGTAAGTCAATGCCCCGATTATCTCTCTTTCTCTCTTTCCAGAAGATAAACAGGCGCAATTAAAAGTATCTCGTTACAATTTCCAGCTACCGGTAAGTTCCTCCGCGACGACTGAACAACGTCGGAGGAAAAACGGTGTATTCCACTTCCCCTTCAAATTTATCAAGTCTCAGGGAGAAAGACGCGTCGTTTTTATACAGAATTAAATCGATGTACGGTCAAATCGACCGTAAATGCTTCGTTTCATTTAAAGACAAACCAAGGGGGAGTTTCCAATTGGACAAACTTCAACTTACGTCTCTAATCGTCGATAAATCTTCTCATCAAGGAAACAGAGAAGCGCGTCTTTCGCAGTAGAAAATTATAAATCTTTGGAATCTTCTTTGGTTAATTAAGTTCGTCGGAATTAGTCGATTAATTAAACGTTTGTTCTCAGTATGTGAATTTTCCAGCTTCGAACCTTCTTCGAGGGTGGATAGGCAGAAACGTAAGTTGCTGTCCATTCTCAGCCTACATACCATTCATTCGCTACGATCGATTTGTGCAACAGGTGCTCGCTGGTCCATTCTTGCAGTAATAAAGTGAACGCCCTGGATGCACTTTTCCGAAAGCTTTGAATACATAATACATACGATTGCAATGAAACAGAGTAACCTCGCTTCCAATACTTCGGATCGATTATGCTTTAACAACCATAATGTGATTCGCACGATTTTCGAGAGAATCCTATCTGTTCGAGGCGCTGCAGGAAATATCCATTTTACGACTTCGAATT
This sequence comes from Cerceris ruficornis, assembly GCA_963989415.1. Classification (NCBI taxonomy): domain Eukaryota; kingdom Metazoa; phylum Arthropoda; class Insecta; order Hymenoptera; family Crabronidae; genus Cerceris; species Cerceris ruficornis. The sequence goes on along the minus strand of OZ022518.1, from coordinate 10,271,798 downwards.
TAAATCTACCGTGTAAAGATTTCGTAGAATTTTCTTCCTTTCCTTGCTTCATTGCGAATTTTTTTATTCTTTCGATTTAGGTACTCACTATTTTGCCCCACAATAATATTCCATTTTTATCGCATAGATTACTTTGTCAGTGTATTATCTTACAGTCGTAATATGCGCCGGTGGTTATAAAAGTGATCAAAATCAAAAAATTGTAATACTGATTAATAATATAATTCTTAAATATAATAATATATATAATTAAATATAATTTGTAATATTTATTTTAAAGGATACGGTAATTGACTCGTTGCACAGAACTCAACGTATAGTAAAAAAGAAATCGAAATATCTCGAGACGTAGAATAAAGTGACTTGGTCCACTATCATGATTGCCGGCACATGTATTTTCCATATAAACTATCCCCAACTAGAACTTCTTTTCAATATTGGTGCAATTAATACGTTGAAACCGATACCAAACTTTCGTAGTTTCGGAAATTTGGTAAATTTGTCAAGCAAGTACATAGTTTCCCAAGCAATTTCGTAGAAGAGCTAGCAACCTAACGATTTCTATTCCAAGCCACTCTTCCGCCTCCTTCGTCACAGTGATTTGATTGCGTAACAGGTGGGCATGATGGTGCCGCAAAAGGCTTTCGGTGTGAGGAACTACTCGAAGGCAGTAACAACCGCCATTAACGGACTTCAGAGGAGTACAAGGGGCCCCAGATTAGGTCTTTTCCAACACTACAACATTCATGTGAAGATAGTGATGAAGGAGCTTACACCGAGTCCTACCAGTAAGTTTGAATTTTCTTTCGTAATAACATTCCTCCATCGTGGAAAATTCAACCCGCCATGGTGAATATCGTGAGCGTCAAATTTCCAAACATATCTTAAGGATACTGAGATATACAGGGTGTTAAAAAAACATTCAACATTTATATGGTATATAGGATACACTGTACTAAGTAAAGAAGCTTTAGTAAACATAGGCCGAAAGGTCACCCGTTTCTGAGATAAACATTTTTGTTTGTTATTATCATAATTGACTTACTACTGAAGTTTGTGAACTCGGTGAAGTTTTTGAAACAGCATGCGAGAGGGAGCCCTTCGATTGGGACATTTTTCCGCGTAAAGACGTCCTGCAGCTAAAGCACTTCCATACGTAAAATGCATATCTGCCATTTCTTTTTTCGAATAATACGCTGACATTTTCACCATGCTTTGTAACTGTGCAATATCTACAATCGCCGATCCAAACTGACTGATTCGCAATGAAATCTACTGTCGGCGCTTGAATAAGAACATTCAGAACGCGGTTTATAAACACTAAAGTAAACATCGCACGCGATGGAAGCAAGTAAGTCAATCATGATACTAGCAAACAAAAATGTTTATATCTCAGAAACGGTTGACCTTTCGACCTACGTTTACTAAAGCTTTTTTGCTCAGTACAGTGTATCCTATATATGATATAAATATTGAATGGTTTTTTTGAACACTCGGTATAATTGAATAACTGAATAACGAACGAGACACTTTCCGAGGCAGATCGTTAATTTCATAATTTGTACTTTCGACAGATGGTCGATGAAAAATCGAGCTTGAAATAATTACACACTTTAACGCCTTGAGCTTCACCGCGCTTAAAAGTTACTGGACTCTGGAGCATCTCTGTTCGCGGCAATTAAACTCCGTGAGACAAAATTAAAGGAGATTCTCCGGGGCGAAGAAAAATCGTCTCGTAATAAGATTTTAACGCGTGGCAATTTAGCGGTACGTTGTACTCGCCGCGGTCATTTTGGCGATCATTAGGCCGAGGCTCGAAGGTCCTATCTCCTTCTCAGCGTCGTTCCCCTTTATTCTCTATGTTATTGTTCTCACAATAGTCTGGCTAACGAGCGCAAAACAAAACGCTCCTGGACCCGAGATACTTCGTTTGTTTTAACCGTTAGATTGGATAGAAACGAACGATTTCCATCGCTGGCAAGATGGATTTATTCCATTTATAACGAAGGGCAAGAAATACCATAAATCACGATGTTTCGTATTTGCGACGATTTTACTTCGCTCAAAATATTATTACTCGACCCATTTAATTTTTCAGAAATTCGTATAATTATTCCATACTGATGTCAAAAAATAGGCGGTCGACTATTTCCAACTATCACGTCGTAGGCAAACATCCTATATAATACCTATATATCATTAGTATTAAAATTAAACAGGCAAAATCGAGAATGTTCATTTCAATTAACAACGAGCGGTATATTAATATAACACAAGACAAAACAACACAAATAATATAATAAATAACGACACAAAAACAACTCGGACTACACAAACAACTCAATTACTAATCTATCTCGCACAGTTCTCTCTCGGATCTCATAGAAGTCTGCCTCAAATCTCAATCGCGGATATATTTAAAACATTCACATGGCATACTCGCTCAACCGTCGCACTCTCGTCATCAACTGTTTGCCATAGTGATTACCGGATCGATAGCTCCGGGGTCATCGGCCTTTAAGGGCAAATGAAGATCCTGTTTTCGGAAGCTTCTCTATGGTTCTACACATTCATGGCAAAGAACTGATGTGCTACATTCATAACTAAAAATCCATTCATACCACAGTATCATAGGTATATATATATATATATAGGTGTATATCATATAAATCATAGGTACCGGTACCTATATAATACAAATATGTAAATCGTTGCAAAGAATATGGCGGAGACAAAATTCCACCCCTACAGCAAACAAATCTGCCGTCTCCTCCCGTGTACGACTCGCTGTTGCGACAGCACGCTATCAAAATTCTTTCAACTCTTCTCATTCAACGTCACAAAAAGATTCTGCAAACATTAATCTCAACCTGGCGTCAACGAGAGTACCACGTATTTAAATTTCCCGCCAAACACATCACCGCCCATCCGCTCCAAATGAAACGCAACGTCGTTCGCAAAGTAGCGAGAAGTTAAATTAACATCGTTGATACTATCGGTAAGCGAGGCGGATGCATCGATCGCAACGAAGAAACCGAGTCTTAAGAAAGCACTCTCGAAAATAACACGATCGGAAAGAGAGCGAGAGAGAGAGAAAGAGAGGAATGATAACGTATCCGCGGGGAGGCGAATATGACTTGTTTACGAGGCAATCGTAGCGGACACCGCACCGACATTTTCGCCAAAATTCCCAGAACACCTGCGAACATTCCGTTTCGGTCGAAAGCTTCTCCAGGGTGAAATAAAAGGGCGAGAGAAAGGGTGGGGGTGTAGGGGATAAAAAATGAAGTTTCAGGTCCCAGCAGCGCGCGATTCACGACCTTAGTTCGCTCGGTTGCGAACCCTCCAGGATGTAATTAGAGTCGAAAAAGGACGGGTCTACGGAACCGAAAAATAAGAAGGCGACGAATAGCTACTGTGCTCAGCGAGCGCGTAATTCTCGCTGTTCTTTTCCCAATACCTTTTTTACACGACACCATTTCCACGACGTTTCTTCCTACGTCATTCGATGCTTCTGATGTTTTTATGCTAATTCCAATCTTTGGTTTTTGAGGAATTCACGTGTCAATCGACTTCGCGATTGCTAAGTATTGTAATTGATTTTTTACGCGATAGGGCGGTGGGTTTGAATTAATTAATTAGGCGCGTTTTTTGAGATACAACTGATTACTGATGTGAAATATGAGAAAATTTGTTGCACGGGTTTGCCGTGTGCAGAACTAGAGGAACTATTTGGAAATCTATAAATATAATAATTTATAAGTTACGAAATAAATTGCGTAGGAACGATCGATTTAAAATATTTATCGTGCAATTTATCAGGGGCATTATCGAATCCAATCATTTACGGAAGAAGTGAACGATGGTTGGATAAACGCTTCGCACCTTTTCTCGTTCTTTTACTTCCGTAATTACCGGCTTCAGCGGTTTTGGTTATCGACGAGGTTATCGGTGAGAATGTTTGAAAAGTAGGACTGAACTCGATTCAAAAGTCAAGATCCGCCGATTGGCAGTTCCACTTTGCCAGATCGCCCGTTAAAGCTACGTCTCTGTTTAAACGTTCACTTTCTTCCCCTCGTACCTTTACTTGCAAATGTTTGTCGTTTGCCCAAGCTCGTGTACAAATTGCCCAAAGTTCAACGAAACGAACGTACCGAAGGGGTCGAGGGTCAGTCGGAAACTTTGATTACCTTTAAAGTAGAAACTTCGAGTTTCCGACGGACGAAGGCAAAGTGAAAATTTCTATGAACGAGTACCCTTTTTTCACAACTGTCCCCATAAATCTTCATCGGATTTCTAGTGACTGTAGAAAATCCGGGGTAGGAAGACGGGGAGAAAGTCGTAGATCGGTTCGAGGCCATTTCGCGGGACATTGGAGCCTTTTATGGAAGGGTAAGGTCCGACCTTTATCGCAAAAAATCCTAATGTCGAATATACGGTCATTTGGAGGGAAACGACAGGAAGGTTTTCGCTCGTTTTTTGCCTTTATCCATCAATACAAATCAGGATTTCGAGATCGATCCAAGTCCCGAAGTTTCTCTCTCTATTCGGCCAATAAACTCCGCTTTAACCCCACTGACATTATCGTTTCTTAACCTGTCCTCAAATTCAGCTGCAAACGACCCTCGCGAAAGCACCGGAGGAAACTTTCGACCGACGTTCCATCCGAGGAATAAAGAAATTCGAGTTTCTTCGAGTCATTGTCAGATTAAAGTGACACTGTTAACCTTTAATACTCGGTATTTTTATGGGAATGCATATCAGCAGTTCGAAGCGATATTAACACTAGAGCTAACGACGTTAAATCTATTATAGTCTGATATATTAAATAAGTACTTTGAAAAAAGAGGAATCGAGAGGAGGATAAGATGACCGATTCGGTGATTTATGTTCTTTGACATGGACGTAGAATATTTATTCTATGAATTTTCTATAGACTTGGAGAATTTTTTGAAAAAATGTTGCACTAGTCATTTTGACTGGTTTGGTAGTTTTAGTGTTGACCATCATCCGTCCTTGAAGTCTTTTTTTGACCCAAATCGAACTTCAATTTGACCTAAATCGAGCCAAACTATAGACAGTGAGTACATATTATTCTAAATAAAGTTATTACAAATAAAACGTGAAAAAGATCTTGTTTTTTTTTAAATAGAAAATAAACTACGGGTCAGGAGTGACTTTAGTGTAATTTTTTAAGGGACGAATGCAGATTTGAACAATTACGAATCAGAATCAGTTGAAGAATTCTTAAAAGAAAATAATTACAGTACAAATAGAAAAATTGAAAAGGGAATTGTTTCGCAAGACATGTTACTTTAAAGATAAGAAGATCCTTTAGTACCTCAGTGTTCCCCTATGGGACCTGTCGAGGTACGACAACCACAGAATGTGTCCGCCGAGTATCAAAGGTCAGAATATGTGCACCCGAAAATGAGAAACATAATCGATTATTCCAGTGATTATTTATATCAAAATCGTGCTCGAAATATCTCGTACTTAGGGGAATGGCCAGTTTTGCGAGATTCTCAATCCAATCACGTATCCGTCGACTTTCGAAGCCTCCTGTATACTCTTCTCCACGACCTTGGAGGAAAAGTCAGCGAATATAAGCCTCGGCTGTGACCCATCTTGGGATTCGACGGATGAAAGGTGATAGTGAGAATAAAAACGTTAATATACGATTCCGTCCCTTCGTGTTGAACACATTTCGAGGGCTAGCCTTGTATTTCACATCATAATACCAAACACGAATCCCTTTTTCATCGTTCCATTCGCGCGGAATTGCAACGGAGGATCGATGAATTTAAAAGGATGTTCCGGGAAGTTTTCAGTTTCTATCAAATTCTGATTACCGGGCGCAACTTTCTTACAATCTCGGCATCGCATTCTTCTCGTTCGTTCGTTAGATCGTTCATTAATCTTTCTCTTGTTGCATCTCGAGCCTGCTCTTTGTTCCAAGCAAATGAGAGAATGCAGTGATGCAAGAACCTCTTCCTTTTCTTTCAAACCTGTCAATTCTATCCTTTTTGTCCCATGTTTCGTTACACAGTATGCCGATACAATTTTTAACAAGCTTGCCCGGAAAAGATTTTGAAAGGAAGCAAACAATTCAACCGTTCTCCGATATCCATCATCTGTGAAGCTCTTTTAATTGCATGATATATTCCTCTCTCGACGAAACAGAGCTTCAATCCTCCCCGAACTTTCCATTCTACCTGCAATGACTTTCGAAGTCGTCGTAGTGTTAAAATAATGATCGCTGGTTTATCTCCGGCTGAAAATAGCATCGCGAAACTCTCGAGCACAGAGTGTCTCGTGTTAATTTAATTGGCAGTAACGAAGCCTTCCTCACATGCGTTCCCGTCTCTCGCGTGCGCAGCGTCAGATAATTCTCAGGCCATGTAACAAACACCACCATGAATTAACCATTTTGCAAAGAGTCGATAGCTCGCCACCGATAACGGGTTATCAGAGGCTAACAATGGGTCAGCTCGCCCGTTTGTCCTTTTATGCCGCGCGACGACATCTGCACGGTGCATGCAGTTATTTTGTATCCTTTTATGCAAGGATATGAGCATGTTGCATCACGATCGCAACGATCTACATTTAGCCGGCGTGTTTTAATGTATTCGTAGCAGCTTTGTAAATTTATGCACGGAATATACGGCGAATATTGTTCGCGATAAAGATAACGACGGATGGGAGGAATATTTAGGTGTGAAATATTCTACGTTATCGTTAGTATTTGTTTTTTCGTTTGTTCAGATACATACCTCGTTATATTGTCGGTAGTTTTATATTGTTGGATACCGACCTAACACTATAAGATAGAACACCAAATACAGTAAAACCTCGACAAATGCAGAGATTTCGGAGACAAAGCAGTGCTCTTATCCAGTACCGGTGTCGCATCTGTGTTTACATTAGGGCTCGAGACGAGTGTGAACTTAGAAACGGACAGACAGTAGAAGAGACAGAGAGAGCAAGCAAACAAAGCGACGCATTGCTAATGCAACAATAAACTTTCTTATTTAGTAACTTTTCTAAATTTAACTTTTCCGAATACATTTTTGAGATTCTTCCGATAAAAATGATACCAAACACGATATAGTTTGAATTATGTAAATAGTAAGTCAATTTATTAAATATTCAGTAAATATAATTCAAACTATATCGTGTTTGGTATCATTTTAATCAGAAAAATCTCACAAATACGTTTGCAAAGGTTTCAAAAAAGAAAAATCGGAAATGAAAACGGCCGACCCCAAAATTAGTATGGTAGCATGTTACACTGCTCCCTCGTCGAGCGTCGATGTTCGCCAAAGGCGATCCCCCTATGTGGAGGGGATAGTCATGATGCATTTATCGAGGGAAATTAATGATGCCTTTATCGAGGTTTTACTGTATTTCCAAACGTGATTCAGGGTCCAAACGGAAAATCCTATTTATTTGTCATTTTTGTCATCGCTTGACCTGCAAAACATATTTTGAAGACCTTTAGTCTTGACAAGAGTCACAGGGAAAGCGGCCGCCCTTTGGAACCTTAACCTGTTAACCGGGTAGGACGTAATATTTCGTCATACCAGGAAGACAACTCTAATGCGTATGACGATGTTTTTCGTCGTGGTAATTTTTAAATATGGTATGTTGAACGCATTACGTTTTACGTTATTCTTTTCCATTAAATTCTAGCGTGGTACTTTAGGTGTGATAATATTATTTCTCACTGCGAAGAAACAAGTCTCCAGTTTGAAACGAGTTGAACAAAAGTTAATTCCCCGGTTAACAGGTTAATCACGAGAAGTCGAGGTCATCCGAACCTCCCACCACGCTGTCTCAGAGACCATAAAACCTCGGTCTCATTTCCAAATTTGTGAATTTCTAGAATCGCTGACAGTCGGTATCCTGCGACGACGTTATTCTTGAGTTGTAAAAACTCCAAACGCGAAAGTACTTCTTCTAAAATAAAGTCTTGTAAAACTTCTCACGGAATACAACACTAAATTTGGTGTCAGAAGTGGGATTACAACAATTTTATAGGCACGGGGCGAAATTCTGAGGAAGTTGTATTATAAATCGATTGTTCGGTGAAAAGAGGATGAAAGCTTAAAAGATACTTTTACGTTCCGTGATTCGCAGCTTTGCCTTTGTGGTAAATGTAATCTCTTACCCGATGCATTTCCATATATCAGGCTGGACTCGTCTGAAATCACTCTCTAGAATAGATTTTCCCTGTCATCGCGATGAATCATAGTTCCCATGTGTTGAATTAAATATGAGACATATTCTTCGATTTTTGTCGGTGAGACGTCGATAAGAAGGTTCTCCATAATCCTTCTTTTCGAATTTTCGGTTAATTCGCGCGGAAACCTGTAGGATTTTAATCGGGAACTCTCAGCGATGTAAGTTTATCACGATTTATTTGGATCTTTTGGGATTTGAAAGTTTGAAAAGGACAATTTACATTTTAACGTAACGTCGTGCAACTTCCACCTTAAAACCCCCAATTTCGCCCGCAGTTGACCGTAGGTAATCAAGACTGATTCCGTAGAAACTTAGCTACCACGGTGAACAACGTTGAACATGGCACGATATGGGATCGCGAATAGCGAGAATGTTGAATATTATATAAAGCTAATTTAAACTATGCAAATTTCATTCGCCGCCTAATGGTTACTATCTACTTTCTCTGATTACAAGCGCGGTACGTTATACATCTTGCTTCTCCAAATTTCGCTTCTCCAATTTCGTATAATTAATCAAATTTATCCAAAGTCAATTTCCCCCATCTTTCAAAGGTTAATATTTAATTTTTCCGACCTTAAGTATCGAATATTGTATACCTCATTTTAACCAATTTCCATTTTTTAAAATTTTACTTGATCGACCAAATTTACGCCAAGGAAATTTCACCCGCTGTTCTACGAGTAATATTTTTCTGACTGTCACAACGATTGATAATAATATTGAATCCTAAGATTGATAATGATATTAAAACGATAACTCGCAGATTATTGGTTCGGATTCGAATGTTTTCATGTTAGTTACGCCACAGGGAAGAAAAAGGGGCGCAGTTACTTCGGATAAATCGCATTAGTAACCTGGACGGCAGCCAGGCGCCATTCAGGCCGTGTCACGCATATCGCTTTGCATATACTTTCCTTCGAGAGTGCCTATACTTCTCGCTAACTTAAGTGCCGAGACGCATCTTACTTGCATCGTCGTTGCTTCCTCTTTCGATCCATTAAGCTGCGATGCTTCGTGAAAGTCATAGACGTTGATTTTCTCGCAATTCGATGGAGACTGACAATGAGAAGCAAGGAAGCTTTGGAAAAATCGCCAATACGGTATTTTATACGTTACTTTGACCGTTAGTGGATCTATCGTTCTTCTTTAATGATGCAAGAGTATATAGAATTTGTTTACTTACATTTTAGTAATTTTTATTATTTTTTATATGCCATGCGATGCCCCCACTTTGCAGACTTTCTATTTCTCATGTTCGGAGAAAGTTTCTTTTGATTTCGACAACAATGAAATAAATATCATATATTATGGCCAACAACGTAAGACTAAAATTACAAAGACAGTCAAAATGATCGGTTCCCAATGTTGTTTAAAAATTTTCCTAATTGACAGGGCAGCCAAACAGTAAATATTCCACGTGTATCTTATTAAACAAAACTTACTTGGCTGATCGCTCGACTGCGGATTTGTATGTATTTATGACAAATTTGACACTGATAAAATATACAAAAAGCTCGCAGTATAAAAAAATGTCTGAAATATCCAAGATATGACATTCGTTGTAACATTTAATGAATGAAAGAGTCGCCCATTCGATTTTTCTTTATCAGCTTATCAGACTTGCAATTTGCATGAACATCTGCAGTGCACTGGTCACCTTTTTCACCTTCCAATTCCTCTTTTTCTAATCTATTTATATATTATATTTAAAAGTAACGGACATAAAGTCGATAATTCTAGTGTTAAATACTGCCCCGATTCTGATCCTACGCTTATTTATAATCAGCCCCGAATTTCTCTCATTTCACTCACTAGCTCGAACTCACACTAGCATTCACTATTTTCTAGAATATTCCGTCCCATGGGAAAATAAAGCGAATGACATACTCGCCAAATCCGACGCAACCCTCATTTTCACCTTCGCAGCCTTTTGCCCTCCTTAAAACTACAGTCCCACCATTTTTGCGACACTACGATATTCACCAAAGTACATCTGAAGTCGCTCTCTTTGGAATTTACTCTTCCCGAGTATCAATTATTGACGTTGCACTCATCTATCCTTGCCCTTTTCGTTTAAAATATAAATAGTACTTTGTCCGATACGTTCATCCATCTCTCAGTACTTTGAGAAAGTACCTCTCGAAACCACCTAAACTAAAAGTCAGAGAACACAGGTATCAGTTTGAAAAGCAAAGAACCATCGAACCTTTGACGGAACTATAAACCACAACGATTACCTTCTCTCGGACGATATACAGTGAAACCTCGATAAAGGCATCAGAAGTTTCTCTCGATAAATGCATCATGACTATCTCCTCCACATAGGGGTATCCCCCTTGGCGAACATCGACGCTCGACGAGGGAGCAGTGTAACATGCTACCATACTAATTTTGGGGTCGGCCGTTTTCATTTTCGATTTTTCTTTTTTGAAACCTTTGCTAACGTATTTGTGCGATTTGTCTGATTAAAATGATACCAAACACGATATGGTTTGAATTATATTTACTTAATATTTAATAAATTTATTTACTATTTACATAATTCAAACTATATCGTGTTTGGTATCATTTTAATCAGAAGAATCTCAGAAATGTATTCGGAAAAATTACATTTAGAAAAATGAACAAATAAACAAGTGTATTGTTGCATTTGCAATGCCTAGCTGATACTTTCGAGCAGCTCACTTTGTTTGCTTGCTCTCTCTGTCTCTGCTACTGTCTGTCTTTTTCTAAGTTCACGCTCGGCTCGAGCCCTGATGTAAACACAGATTCGACACCGGTACTCGATAAGAGCACTGCTTTGTCCCCAAAATCTCTGCATTTATCGAGGTTTTACTGTAAAATGTACGATATATCGAATTTACGTACGCGCAGTTATTACTTTGAACTACCGGACATGCGGGACACTTCCGCACCGAAACAAGGGAAGGACCGTCGAAATACCTTTCGGATTCGTGGCGAGCATAAAGCAGGAAATGGCAGAACCGCAAGGCAAATTGAACATCGCGGTTAAACGAGGTCTCCGCGGCGGCTGACATGTGTAAAGTAAATCGAACACTCGGTTAGCCGGTAAGTCGACCGATCGATGTCGGGGAGGAAATTTTCAAGCGACAACGATAAATCGCCGATCTCGATATTCATTTATCACAAACAGATGTCACCGGGGTAATTCCTGTCCCGGACAGAAAGTCAACCCCCCGAAAAGAACGGCACATCCTGTTTTTGACGCGCCTCTGCGAACTTCGACTCGATCCGTGTGCTTTAGCCGTCGTGAATGTAATTTTATTCGTGCAAAGATAATGCAATTTGTTCGTTTGCAATGGTAATCTATGCGATCGTCTAAGAAAAAGTGTATTCAGTCTCGGTCTTGCATGCGCGGGTTAAAGCAATCGGGCAAAAGGGAGCTCGACGATTAACGCGATCCACGGATGAGCTTCTTTCTTTCCGGAGTTCGGAAAGCATTCTTGACTCGAAAATGGTCGCTAATGGATTGAAAAGAAGGGATAATTACGGACGAACAATAGCTCTGCGGAGACGTAATGGAGGCGTGGAACGATCGATGATATTATACTGTAATTTATCCTCGATAATTTGCGGCTGAATCGTTACATTATTCTGGTATGATTTATTTGAAGAACCATTCATTTGTGTTTCCAAATTTATATTTTCATGGGTTACATAATCGATAGTACTGTAATTATTATTGTAAAATAGATGCATTTTTGTGAAGCTATCCTGCTCTCGAGTTCCTACAATTTATTTTTCACCGTAATTTCCGCGAACCACGTTCTATTCGCCGAGGACAATAAATTTTTTGCGGCAAAGGGCGACGTACAATTAAACTACTTTTTGTAAAAATAAGTACGTGCCTCATTTTTGCAAATTGCACGTTTGCTTTTAGAGACAAAGTTCTACATCGACGGTATTAGAAAAAAACTTTGCTGGAATGGGTTGCATACGTGCTCATGATCCTCCGGCTTTAAACAGTTGTCACCCTATCTACCCTCTTACCGGGGGAGATAGAAGACATTTCACCCCCGCAATAACTAAGCGGCTTCTTCTTGATCGGCTAAAGAGATTCGGTCAATTTCCCTTCCGACTGAATAATGCAGCAACAGTGGCGCTTCGACGTTCCCGCAGGGGGTGCATTGATTATTTAAAACTCGGTTAATCATCCGCTCGACTCGGAGATAAGGGTAGTTTCCATAAACCGGCGGTGCTCTTGTAAGCTGCCGCCACCTGGCGAAAAGTCCTCGAACGTTTTTACACGCTTTGCCACGAAGGCGGGATTTTATAAAGATTCTCTCGACGGTAGTTCGATCAAAGGGTATCATTTTTATCGGTAACGATTAAGCTAGACTACTGTAATTTTTTGTATACAACATATAAACCTTCGTTTCTCAAAAGGTCCATTATCCAAGTGTTCTTAACAATTGTGTTCTGCTTCTTTTTTCACGAAACTTTTCATCGACGTACTAAAATAATATAAAATTCAAAGAATTCATTCCGAACGAGATATTTACGTGAAATGGGCGAATACCACCCACTCGGAATTAATATACTATGAAGTATACACGAAAATAACTTTTCCCAACGTAAAGAGTTGCGAATAACCGGCATTAAGTTAGCCGGCAACCCTCCATGAGAAAGATATCCCATTTTTTACGGGGTTTAAAAGTACCCAGGATCCTAAAGAATACAGTTTCCAGAGGGTACTTCGACAAGCCGTCACGGTTTTGAAGAAACTTTGATAGAGGCAAACTCTTCGCCGAGAGCCACGTCGGAGGCGTTGAAAAAAAATACGGGAAACACGGATATTTTTAACTTTCAGGCGTTCGTTCCACGGGGATGAAAAATTTACTCGACGGCGAGGCGTTTCTTCGTGGAAGTTTCCATCGCGAGACTCGCGGTCGTTTCGTGAAAAGTTGTGGTACTTGTCGGGAATATTCTTAACCCGGAGAAAAGTAGACGCCTCTTGTCAGCTGTTGGAGAAGGGACTAAAGGGGTCGCTCCCTCGATTCTGTCCCCTTCATCGACTCTTCCTTTGAACCGTTATAACGCCATTAAAGCCGGAGTCTGATTACATCGTTAATTACGTTGATAGGCAATTAATCGCGGAGAAGAGAAACATTTCCCACTGTCCTGCGAATCATACGAATGAAAATGAACTTTAAACGATTCCCGTGAAATTAAGGGATTTCACGTTCCTTTTGTAACATAGAAACTGAAATAAATATCATGTGCCATAGGTCTACAATGCTAATTCTCTTCTCCATTTATCTCCCTCTATTGTTCTCCATCTTTCCATCTTATCAAAACATGGAGAGCGTCAGAATTTCATTGCAACCTCGCAACATGTAATTCGCTTCCGGCTTTCACGTAATTGAGTATACAGTGCTGCACAAAATTGATTTGTGTCGCCAAAAACATCAAAGGCCGGCTGGTGTAACAATACGAAAAAGGGACAGCAGGGAATGGCTGCCAGGGGCGAAACAAAGTTTCCGTTCTATGTCAGCCATAAATTCGAGTACGCGTAAACGAATATACGGTGCTCCCGGAAGAGGAAACGCTGCTTCTGAAGCGAAACCCGAGAGCGAGAACGGCTCGACGTAGCTATCGCACTCGCGTTTAGGCGTGCATACGAACAGCGGAACTTTTCACGAAGCTTTTCCCCGGCATCGGCTCTCACCGCGAGATATAAAATCAAAGTACATCCGAGAAGTTACGAAGGACTCGCGCAAAGGGCCGGAAGAGAACTCTGCTCGAGAATTTTCCGCGTCTACGACGCCATGAGCCTCCGGCTTCTTCTCTTTTTCCTCTCTTTTTCTTCCCCCTTTTTTTTCCTCTCGGCTGTTGTACCGGGCCGCGACATTGCCTTGATTTATGTGTCTCTCGCGACCCTTTTGTTTCGACCAAGACTAATTTTGATTTAGAACGTGCCCATGTTCCTGGTGGACCGTCGTTTCGCTTCACCTTGCCGACGACAAACCAGCAGTTAAGCCTTCGAACGGAAGTATTTCGAGGGTAAACACTCGCATAATTCTTCATTTCGTTCCTGGGGAACGGTCCGGGCGATTGAATTAGAACAATCGTACGTCTTTCCGGGTTCTTCAATTTCTGGATCTCGTACAACTGCGCGAACGTAGCAGGAGAATCGAGCTACAGATATTTCTGGGGCTTACGTGTAATGTACTTACTTCGACCGTCGTAGAAATGGGGTAAATAAAAGAAGAAATTTTCATTTATATGAAAAACTTGGCCTATGCAGAAAAAGGAGCAGCATTAAGGAGATAACCAGTTAAATGTTTCGACGTTGTTGGAAAATGTGTCCCTACGTGCGTCGTACAAATTAAGCGATGACAAATATATTCGTCAAACCAAGATGATGTTTGATATGAAATTAGGTTACAATGAAATGACTTTACTATTTTTATTTCGTTATTTATTTCATGTAAATTTATTCATTTATTTAAATTTGTTCATGGCGAATATCTTCGTCATAAACAGTTAACTGGATAAATGAATTTTTTAAGACGCCGAAATTGAATATTTCTGTATTATTATTTTCAAATCTGAGGCGAGATGGATAGAATCATTAACCCTTTGCCCTACAACAACGAGTGACACCCGTGATGCGGTTGATGGAACAGGAAATTTTGAAGCTTCTCAAAAATTACAAATTGAAAATATCTATGGAGCACGACACGATAATATTATTTCTATGTTATTAATATTGCGTTAAATTATAAAATATATCAGCAACCACTAACATATTTTTATTTTAGCAATTTAATTTTCAATTATTGCTGAGGAATTCACAAAAGAAATCGTAGGGCAAGTGGTTAAACGGGTCGTAGTTCGCTCATTATTGCTTGAGTATTTGGAGCTTTGGAAGAAAGAACGGATGGTTTGCTGGCTGAATTTCAACTAAACCTTGTTTTCACCCTTACAGGCTTTCGTCGACCTTGAAATTAAAGTCTGCACATTTTCCCGCCACTGTATATCTTTGAGTGTTTCGAATGCCAAAGACTTTTGAACATCAGAAACATTGTGTTTTAATATTTGTGCAAGCAGAGATATTACTTCTGATCCTCTAACTCCTATGTAGAAATATTCCCGGGTGTAATTTTCCATAGATTTATCAGTAACGATACCAGCACTTTCCGTATAGCTGCTTTTACCGAGGTCACTCATTTTCCCGGTTATAAATCAACGATAATATTTTTTCGAAAGATATACAGGAGACTGTTAATTTAATATTAAAAAGAACGCAGAAAACAACCTTAATTTAATAATACAAGAAATTATGAATTTTAAACCGATCATTTAACAGCGCGTGGTACAGTTAGTGTTAATTTCCACTCTGGAATTGGACAATGATTTTGCATCATCATCTACATATCCCGCGGTACCTGCACTTACTATCATTATTAATGAAATGTGAATAATCAATACAGAACGTCGCTAAATTAATTTTACTTAGGACAAAAAACTTGCTAAATAATTCAAACCGCAAAACTATCGGCATCGTTACTTTTCTAATTACGTGACAGATATTATATTACCGATACGATGTCGCAATGACAATTTATCGTAATTTCATAAATATATTTAGGAACTCATTAATAATGCGTCATAAATCGTACGCTTCGCATCGCGTCCAGTTCTTGCTCGTTACTGCGTTCGACACTTCCAAATTGTTAATTGGAAGTTAACAACGGAAAATTGAGTCCACGTTATTCGTTGCTTTTGTCAAAAGCACATCCTATCGGAATCAACAACGTGCGTGTTTAATCTCTCGACACGCGGATTTCTTGTTTATCGGGCATACGCGTACCTGTGTTCTCAATTTCGCGGAATTTCTGTGAAATTTTACGTGAATTTTCAATAATGGTGCTGCAATTTGACACGAACTTAAAAGAGTTGGCTCATGTTCCTGGATTTACTGGATGGATTGTAATCGGAATCACATTCCACGTGGTCTCGCATCGCATGGTCGTAGTCAAATTCGATGCTTAACCCTCCATGACCCCATTCTTTGCACTAATTTCGGTGAAAATTAGTTACGCGGTAGATTATTGGCGAACGCAAACATCAGAATTTTTAACAAGTCCGGAATCACGAGAAGTCATAGAAAATTTGCAAAGAAGGTAAAGAGAATTAAACTTCCTGAGCAAACGATTCAGATTCGCTCCGATTTTCACGTGTTCTACCAATTTGCGAGTTATATCAATGGAACGTGGAAATTGTAGAAATTAATAATTTGTACATTTAGGAAAAATAAAGAGCACAAAAGATTTATTAATTCAGGACGGCGAGAGACGGATCGTATAGAAAGTTCAAAACTCAAGTTTCCCGCGCACGCGCCTTTGTCGCGTTTCTTATTAAACAAAGGATGTCGAAAATCGATTTCTTGTGTGCGACGAATTTGTAAACTCTTTATGGAAGACCCTCGTTTTACGAACCTTTTACCTAACCGCGGTATTATACGCGTTTCCGTGACAGAGGAACAACATCGACGAGAGAAGACCGATAGAGGGAAGCTGCTTCAACGAGCTTCGATCCCGCGAGCTTTCCTTTTGAATAAATTTCACTTTATCTCGTAAATACATCGTGATCGATTTCCTCCGTACTCGGGCGTGCCCGGTTAAAGACCTCAGAGAACTTAACTCATTCAACAAGATACCTGTTCATCAGCGGTTACTCGAAACGTGCGTTTATTAACAAACTAACTTCTCCCATCCATATATCCAAAGTTTGCAAAAAAGAAGTTAAATTAACTGCCAGAAGTCAGACTTCACAAATATTTCTACCTTAACCCTTTGCGGTCCGAATTATTTTGTCGATTTTGTAGCGAGCTAAATGAAATTAATTTGACAATATTTCCCAAAGCTGGTTATTCATTTTTTTTGGCTAACTGCAATAACTATAGATATTGAAGGATATTTAGATGACATTGCAAAATCATTATGAATTTGGAAAGACTATATTAAATTGTTAGAAAATGAAAGGAAGTGTAAAGCTATGTCGAGTGTAGCTCGACATAGGACTGCAAAGGGTTAACACTATGCCGTCCGGTGACACCACGTTGGTGTCGTGCGAAAATATGCGGACAAATGCCGGTGACACGACGTTGGTGTCACGCTAAAATTTTAAGACAGTTGCCTATTATATCGCAAAAGCGTGGCGGCTATCTCGCAATCACAAATTGTTGCAAAGTATCGCTTGTATCCTGTACAGGCTGCAATACGCTACATATCCTCGAAATGTCGTAAAAATTGCGGGACAGAATTATAACTTACTGTGATTAGTAAAACGCGACGTTTTATGATTTCTCGACAAATTCGAAAAGCGCCGGCGCCAAACCAAAGAATCTTGATCTATCGCGCGGACGGCATAGTACATTATTAAGATCATCTAGAAATCCATACTTGCCAAAAAAGAAGTTTAATTGATATGCTTCTACCGTAAGATCGTCTAGAAACCCATGATTGTCAAGAAAGGAGTTGAATTAACTCTCAGAGTACAAGTTTTAGAAATACTTCTACGTTAAGTCTTTTTTAATTATCTCACTTAACAGTTGCATTATCAATCAGAGGTTGCAATAAATCCGTATCGATAAATTTCACCTGATAAGGGTCGCAAGCTTTTCCGAGCAATATTTGCTACTGATTTACCAGGGATGTTACGGACCTGGTGATAAAACCCGGCTAAATATCAATTTCCTACGTTTATTCCGCCCGTCGTTTTTCTTCGTACATAAAATACATTAAATCTCGGCGTAATAACGCGCGTTAAAGTACCACTGACCACTTCCGGGGCAAAGAAGCTATATCCTGTCCGTGTGCTACATCATTTCCTCCATAATTCGGTCCATTAAATTCCAAATTTACTTACAGCCATACCGTGCACTCGTGTGTAACGTTATTTGCGTGCACAGAAATATCTCGATCGAGCTATTCGTCGAGTCAGTTCCCAAATCAAAACACTTTTAACCACGTCTCGATTTTAGGCGTTAAAATCAGTCTGGAAATTTCAGAGTGTTTGTAAATGTACCCCATATAAATCACTCGTGCGTAGAAAATTTTAATGCTATATTATCCACGCGGAGTAAATTCAAGAAGTTTCGAACTCAGGCCACCAACTTTTCGCTTCGTCGCGGCAAATAAGTAAATAAGTAGATTAACCCCGTCGCTGTCGGCCGAAACTTCCACCCCAGATCCAACGTTGGAGCGTCTTCCATCAGGTCGAAGTCCCACAAACAAATTTTCTCGATTAATTCTCACCGAAACACGCCAGTGTTTTCATCGGTTCTTCTCCGATCGCATTTCGCGGTTTATAACCTTTTCGATCCAGTAAACGAACGATGGAGTTAATTTCTTTCGCAAATGTCCATACTCGCTGGATGGAAATCTCTAAGGTTGGATGGCCACCGCAACTTCTGTCCTGGATCCAACGTAGGAGCGTCTTCCATCGGACAAAGACCCACAAACAATTTTCTTGATTAATCGTCACCGAAACGCGCCGGTGTTTTCAAAGTTTCTTCTCCGATCGAATTCCGCGACACTATAATCTTTCCGATCCACCGGTCCGTAGACGAACGATCGAGTTAATTTCTTTCGCAAAGGTCCATACCGGCTGAATGGAAAGCTGTAAGGCTGGACGGCGGGAAAATCAATCAGGCCGGCAGTGATCCACATCGAAGTTTCAATCGTGTCCGCGAGTAGCGTGGAAGGAAATCCTCTATCCTGCGACAATGGGGGGGTTGATGGGGGTGAGTTGCACGACGATATATCGGCGTCCATCGGTGTTTCCACGGGCGGCCGAGGCGTCAGGAAATATGCTCGAAAGGTTCTCTCGATCAATCTTGTCGGTCGTTGGGCTTTGTATGTCGTAGGAGGGGGAAGTTACTTATGAGCCACCCGATATGCGAGTCCCCGGTGGTCGTCTCTTGTCACCCAATAAAAGAGAGGAAAATCAGGCCATGACGTTAATGGCGCTTTTCAACGGGCAAAACCACCCTCCAATTTCTCTCCCTCCTTCTCTCTTTCCTTTCTCTCTTGTCTATCACTTTGGATATCTCTTCTCTCTCACTTATCCCGCTTCCCTGGTCCGTGGCACTCGATTTCTGATAATCGATTCCCATCTATCGCGCCGATGAAATCGACTGCGTACTTAAACCACCTTTTCTCTTCGCCGTCATAAAATCTGCTGATCGCGATGTTTTTACCCTTACATGATCGCTTCGTCGAGCCTGCTGGTATCAGCTCTTTCGCCCGAGCCATCGACCGTGAAAGTAACGTCTCGTTGTGACCGAGAATCGACGGAGATCGAAAGCACGCGGTGACATTGCAACGCTGGTGTTTCTCCTTCTTCCGGGTCCAATCGAAGCCGCTTTTGTCGGACCGTCGAGCAGAACTATCGACGTAACATTTCGTTACGTAAAATTATATATGAAGTTTCATTCGAATGCACGACGCTGGAGAAAGTTGGCTCGCGGGGTGACCGTTACGTCATTATAGCTTTGCGAGCTAGTTTGAAATTACCGCAAAACGTACTGCTATTTCCCTCGTGAAAATGAACTCGCACGGCGAGAAAACTCGCACTTTGCCGAACGATGACCGAAAACGATTAAAGTAACGTGCGAACGTGTAGAATTTTCGATGTAAAACGAGTTTGGCATCGGTCGGGCGAAATTTTCATGCGCCATAGAAACCTACTCTCTCATAAATTCCACGCGATTGACGTAATTCTGAGGGATCGATACGGCCGCGATAAATTAACATCCGGCTTGTCGATGTACCGCGTAAACCCGATTTTTTTTTCAACCGTTGTCGAGTGTCGGATGCGATTGATTAATTAATTCCCCAAATGGAACTCGATCGCAAACCAGTTTCAGCGATCGCGCGAGGCCTCGAGCCGTGGAGATTTCATAGGAATGTGTGTCAAGAGGAAAGATGAAAAGACGTTTTAGCGGTCGGGAAAGTGTGAAAATTCTACTGCGTCGATTAATCGAGATGGAAAATCGGGAGACACGATTCCGTGGCCCTTTGTGGGATAATGAAAATTGAAAGGGGGAGCACTGGGGCGAGTTTTCTCGAATACAAAGAAGAAAGTAGAGGTACACGGGAGAGACAAGTAGTCGGGGAAAATTGAATCGATTGTTCCTCGCGTTGCTCTCGAGGGTGCAACACGCAAGGACTCGGGATGTTGAAAAATTTATTTTTATTTCTCTCCAAGTAGATCGTAAAAAGTGGGAAATGAGTCGCGTTTAAGCGTAATTCGATGTCTATTTGCAAATTGAAATAGCAACGGCGAACGTAAATGTTAAATGTTACTGCCACCCCTAAAATAAACATTCCCATATACGTAATGCAAACGAACACGTATCCTTTCAGAGCTCGACCTCCATCGCGACCATAAACGTACAAAAAGATTTGCAAATTTGTCGATCTTGGAAAAAGTCAATCAAAGGCAATTAAAACTTCCCGGTTTCGCAATGAAACGAACTTCTGTAATACATTTCTAACGAATCCGATCTTCCTCGAACTTCCTCGAAGGAGTAGACGTCATAACAAACTCAGGCTGACGGAAGTTCAGCAACTTTTCTAGCAACTTCGTTGAAACTTCGAGAAACGTCTCGCACGTAGAAATATTTATTAACCGTACCACAGTCAAGGAATGACAATTAAAATCGAGACATTTACGGGAGAATACCCATCGAAATTCACAATGAAATCGTAACCGTTCAATTCGAGCTCAACACCGTCGTTTAACGTGAGATAAAATGGTTGTATAAATTCAGCATTCGAAGAGACTCACCGAAGGATATTGTAAGAGGAGTGCAACGTGCAAAAGCATTTCGTACCATTGGTTCCCAAGATGAAAGGGGATCGTGGAACGTTAGAAATATCCACATTACCGATTTCCTTTCTCACTCGTCACAAAGGGTTTCCCTCGTTGCAGTTTCGCGGGAAAGCCTCCTGTGAAATACGAGAGATAGGATACGGAGTAACGTAATAAATCGTTGCCATACGTTACAGGACGTGCAAAAGACAACTAGAAAAAAAATGGGGAAACAGGTACAAAGGCACCCAGCGTCGGTAGCTTGGCAACAATAAAGCTCGAGCGATAAAGTGGATTTACATAAAATCTCATAAGCTGGAATCTCACCGGTGGATGTGCCAAGAATTCCACTGGTTCGCCGGAGACCAGGAATCTTCTTGCATTATTATAAATATTACGTGGACGTGCGACATATAGTGCCTGCGTAATTCTCTCACTTTTGAGAGAGAGAAAGGAAGGGAAAGCAACCCTGTACGTTCGGTCGTTCCGAGTTATCATATTTATACGTTGTGATAAAACTTTCTACGTCGACACTTTCGAGGAAGCTGCACGGAGAAGACGGGAGATACCGCAATTGTGAAACATCCGAAATGTTGCATTTCCTCGAAGATAAAGTACTTCGTTTAATTCTCGAATCTTTCGCTGCATTTACTGTGAAAATGGAGAAGCAGGATTTGAAATTGGGTAAAAAAGTGTCGGAGTGAAATTTTTGAAGATTAACTGCAACGGTAGGTGGTGTTTGTAAGTGGAATAGATACTATCGGTTTACACGACAATGTTTAAACAGTGCAGAGGACAAACAGAACTTTGCAATGGATGTAACTACGGAATATCGTTGCCTCTATATTTGCTGAAACCTTTTTTCCACGGTTTGCACTCCGAGCACAGTGTCGACTTTTACCAGGAACGCGATTAACCAATCACGATATTAAAAATCTAGCTTTTATTCTCTCGAAACTAGTCAAACATGAATTACAATAGCTCTCACCATCGAAATTTTATTCATCAAATAACGATATTAATTATTATTTCAATCTTAAATCGTATCCTCATCAGTTACAGTTCTTCTTCGACTGATATTTTCCTTCGATAAAAACAGCAGGCTTGTATATGTGAATTAATTATTTAAAAAGATAGTTTCTACTATTTATAACAGTCAAATCGCAGGAACGATTCGACTATCCTCGAAAAGGATGCAGTAATCATGCAATGGCAGATATTTGCAATACCCAAGAGATTAGCAATTATTCGGGCGACATATAACGCGGTCAACGGTCTCTGCGGTTGACCGCAAGCGGTCAGCTTTGAACCGCGATCGCTCAATCTCGTATTTACCCGCTTTTCACAGGAGACCCTTGCACATACCTATCACTGAAAAGGGCGCGACTGCTTTGTAGAATTTTCGAGGTGCGAAACACGTAGCCGATAATGTAATAAAGTCTCCAGCTCGTATCCTCCGTCCGTCTCTTTATTCGTTTTCAGCAATATCCACCTTTTTTCTCCCTCAACCTACACCGATCCATTTATCAGTAGGTTTATTTCGAACTTCGTGAAAGAAATTACAGTAGCCGTTCACATTTTGCTCTGTGTAATGTACCGACCCTTCGACTAGTATTAGTAGATAAATAGATAGTTTATTTTTAGTCTCTCGGCCATAAAAAGGTACAACAGTTTACATTTCCTTAGACCTAATAACTTACATACATTTCACATTCGTCCATTTATTCCAGTCTTCTTCCATCCACATCTATACTATTATATCTTTGACTTTCCTTATAAATCCCTATTGCACCTTATGCTTTTTCTAACCCTAACTTCCACTGGCACAGCCTGGAATCCTTTTTCCATTCTTCTTTTTCATCTTTATCACCTTTCTCACCAATTCTACTGCCCCTTCGTTTCCTTCCTCCCTCACTACCTCGCTTATATTAATATCTCTCTCCAATTCCTTGCATTCTCTTACTAAATGTTCTATATTCCCGAAATTGTCCCCACACTGATTAGTATTAGTAATATCTTTACAAATATTTTGTGCCACGACGACACCATGACCGACCATCACTCACCGCTATCGTTACTCATCCCCGAATCACAGTTTCAAGTTCAAAATCCTTATTTTCCCATTTTGACCTTCCGACTCCCAAACTCCGACATTCGTTTCCCACTCCTTTTTCTAAAGAGTCTTTAAAAACCCTTCGTCCCTTTCTGCCGTCTCTCATAATAATTCATACAAGTGTAATTCGATCAAGATTCAACATAATTTCTATTCAAGATTCACTCTTACACGAAACTCCACTCTCGATACCACCGTGCTGTACGTGACTCCATCTAAATAAACGATATATTGAAAACCATAGTTCTGAAGGAACCTCGGTGCCTGGGGCCGGTGGATTTCGAGGATTGAAAGAAGATTTCATAAACAAATAGCGGCTTAGCTCTTTGCTGTACGATAATGAGTGATACTTGGGAGGCGATAAATGGAATAGGAAAATTGGAAGTTTTGCAGAAGCTATTAAATTAAAAATATCAGTGGGTGGCGATACGATCAAATTATTTCTATGCTGTTAATATTGTGTTAAGTTATAGGCTATATCAGAAGTCTGAGATAGACTGTTATTTCAGCAATTAATTCTGAATTGTTGCGGAGGCAGTCACATAAGAAATCGTATGACAAGGGGTTAACGTGAAACTTGATCAAGTAAAAAAAAACTATCTCACGAAGCGCAGATAATATTTCATCGTATGATGTATTTTGTGCAAGACGGACAACTTGTGTAATACGTTTGGAAATTTGTAAGAAACGGGTTGCAATAGAGGAGTAGGATTGCACAGAAATTATGAATTATATTTCATGGTAAAATGCAGAGATATCTCGCAGGATTACATTTTTTTTCGAGACGTACGTTTGGTAGATCCACCTGAGTTATAATATCTCACGTTTCTCCATCGAGAAATGTTGCTTTTCAAACTACCCTTCGGTTTGAGCCGCACGGTGCTTATATATTCTCAACTGCGTAAAGGCAGAACTGTAAAAGTCCTGTAACGTAGTTTTGAAGATTACAGAGAGACTTTCTACGTCTCAATATTTCATCGGTAGCGTATCTGATTATAGCTGAGATTTATTCCACCCCCGTCTCCACTGCTTTTTGAACTGAAGATCTAGAAATCTTTCATCGACACAAGGAAATTGCATATTTTTTATCTTTCAAATAGCAATTTTTACAGAATTCTCTCTACTATGTACAAATTGGCAAAAACACCATTAACTACGTTAACGCTGAACTAAAGAGAAGCACGTCACAAAGGCTGTGAATAAAATACTAAAATTTGTTTAACCACCGTGCCGTAACCGTATCCTGCCAGCCGTTGATTTTCATGAACCATCGCGAGCCTCCAACTTCTTTACGAGCCTAAAAACTCACTCGATCTACTCCCTCTCAAGAGGAAATACTTTATCACAGTTGTTTACGACACATTTGAAACATCTCGTCCCGACGTCGTTCGAAGAACACCGTTTCACCGCGCGTTCAACCCAACCCAAAGTCGGCGCGAAGATGTCGGAAGAGAAATACAAGACAGCTTTGTCCTGGTCTCCATCGACGACACATCGGTTCACCTACAACGTATTTCGACGGATATCCGATTCAATTCTCGATCTCTTTATCGGAATCCAACGTAATCTCCGAACGTTCGGAACGAACATATTGTATACATACGTCGTTCAACGGCGGAAAACGCGTAAAATCCTGGCAGACGTTCGTACGAAGCATTAAAAGGGATCGGAATCTACCTCTCGGGAAATCACTCGGGAAGAATAACGAAGAAATTTCACGGTCGAACGTACAGGGAAAGGTCGAGACGTCGATCGGAATTTCTCATCTATCCGAAACCACGGCACGTTTCTTTAAGCGGCGTTCCTTAAATGTCTCCACATTGAAATTATTCGAAAATCGCGCTTCCGCTCGTCGTATTAACTCTTCGTCGTGCGAGGGAATCGTGCAGAATATTAAAGTGAAATTTTTCCACGAGGTTACAGGGGCCTCGTGCGGCGACGTCAGTTAACGGAACGTACGTGGAACGCGGAGAATATCCGGGCAAATAGGGGAAGGAAGAGGAGGAAATAGCGACGGGACGGTTGGGTATTTGTAATTTGTACAAAGGCGCGAATGCAATTTGTTTCGTCAAATAGAATCACTTGGAAATGCGTCGCGAGAGAACGGCCAACGAGCTGAGAGCACAAAGAACAAAGTATAAAGCCAACGGCTCGGCTACGTCTGTCGGAGGAGAGCGTAGTTAGAGGAATGATACGGTAGGTTCAAACGGGATTAAGTTCTATCGTTTCTCTCTCTGCACGGGGAATCACAGCCACTGGGATCACGTTCCACTTGGTTTCATTATAGCCTCGAACGGCGTTGATTTTAAACAATACATCGTGTTTACTTTGCGCTGATTTACCGGACGATCCTGCCGTTGCACGATGACCATCGATTGGATGGATCGAACGCGATCTCGTTGGTTTTGCTAGCATGCAGTTTTCTTGGTGCAGCGACACTGTTGTGAAAGGACAGCTGAGATTTGTTATGGATCGAGTGGTAAATAAAATACAGTAGGCTGTCGTGTAATGCGGTTAATGTGCACCGCAATATAGGAATTCACGTTGTAGGAAATGGTGTTGTATTTTAACACGTTCGCGGACAGTGAAAATTTCAGTGAGCTGCAAAAATAGACAGTCAAGTATTACACTTCTAACTACACAGAGAAAAAATAAAATAGTATCAAAATACTCAATGAATTACTTTGCCATCACTTTAAACTGCATAATAATTACAAAAAATTAAGGTTATATAAAATTAAATGAATTATAATCGGCTTTATCATTTGGCATGACATGAATGCTATAGCATTCGCGTCCGCGAACGTGGAAACTGGCAAACAAAACAATATTTACCACTTATAAGCAGAAAAACATCGAAATCTTACTTTGTTGCGTTCCTCGATGCAAGACGAAAGAAACGCGATTTCGTTACTTGGCACTTTTCAACAAGGTTTTCGCAAAGAGCTCTGGCATTAAAACGGTTAAAATAACACGTTTGAAATTGTTATTGCTATGTCGAATTTTCTTTCTTGTTTTATCAGATAAATCGATACTTCAAAAATAAATAGCATATTTACGAAGTTGATCAAACAACCGTGTTATTAACACATTGCATGTGGGAAACGTACTTTTACGGTTTTTGCAATGCGTCAAAGTACGTATTTAATAGATTTGTGCTGGAGAGCAGGTATCGTTTAAATATAATGGGCATTACCTATTAAAAAAAAGTGCGTTTTTTAAAACAATCAGAGAGCATATATGTAAGTGTAAAATAAAAAAAAATTCGTTGAGAAGACGGAAGTAGTTTTCGATTTAGTGTGATTATACTGAATGACCACACCCCGCGAAATTTACGAAAAAACACCCGGTACATGCGTAAGTTCGCGGCGAAATTTATCCGCAAGCAATGTGTTAATAAATGTAACAAATCTTTTATTTGATGAATGAAAAGCAGAACAACGGTGAAACACGAGAAGCCGGAACAATGAAGAAAGAAACCTAATCCTCAACCGAAGCAGATTTAATTCTTAAATCAGGCAATCTCTGTGTTTTATTATCGGCCGCGATGTAACCGCGTTAAACGAAAACAGTAATCGCAATATCTTTGTCGCGTTAAAGGAATTTTCTTTGAAGGAACTCGAGTTAAACGAGAGTCTACTGTATATAGATAAACGGCTGCGCACAGTGGCACGATTCGTGGTTCAGCAACGGCCGAAGAATAAATAAAATATTGATCCGAGGATCAAATAAATTTCATATCTTTCGTGCAACGAACAGCTCGCTAAAATTCCATTGGCGCACATCGCGCGAAATGCTAGAGTATCCTATTAATTTCCATCGTTTTATTCGCCAATATAGGGGTAAATTGAAAAAACTGCGAATACGTGCAAACCACCTGGAATGCAATACCGACACGGAGAAAGAGCATCGAATGCCGCTGCCGAAATTTCGCGCGCTTTATTCGAGTTATTAAAGTTCTCCACTTTATCGTTCCGCAACGGTGCAATTACGAGTATAGCTTGTCCATTTTTCAATGTCGAATACAGGCGCCGGGTATCGATAGTGCCTGATACTTCTTCCTCGTTATGGGGCCAATGAAGAACACGAGCTCGAAACATTTAATTCGAGCGGCGATATCGCCAATATCAGTACTCGACTGTAGGAAGTAACTTTTTCCATATCCTTCGGGATACCCATACAATCGTACGTGTCTTGATTCTTTTCAAACTTTTGCGCCTCGTTTGCTCCTCCCTGTTCGCCAATCCTCGACGTATCAATGACACTTTTAAGCGGACTCTTCCTCCTAAAGAGATTTACGACATCTCGTTCCGTTCGCAATTCGAAAAGCTTCTTTCTCTCGACCGCAATCTGCCGACGTTTCAAATTTTACCAAAAATAACTCTTAGAACCACCTACCCTTTTGTGCCATAAAAATAGAAAATATTCTTTCTCATCGATTTCTCCTGAAAACCTTGGTAATTCGGTAACTCTGTGTTCTTCGTTCACGATTTCAATTACATGCTTTCAACGACCTTCAAAGATAATTTTCTTTTTCTAAAATATAGAAAATTTACTTTTTTCCATGAACTTCCCGGTTAAAGAGCAGAAATTCCGTCGTTCAAAGACGACGGAATGGAGAAGGAAAAATTCGCGAAAATCAACTCGAAATAGTATCCTCGGAGAAGAAAAAAAAACTTCTTGCTATAGTCAGACGCTGAAACGCTCCGTGACAAGTATCTCAAATATGGAAAATGACTTGGCTCGGGGAATCGTCTTTCTGGATATTGAGTTTCAGGTGGAAGCCTCGGATAAACAGGCGTTGATCCCCTTTCCAGGGTCGTGTAAAAGCATCGATGTTGGCCGAAAGTACGTCCCTATTTTCTTACGCCACTACCAGCCTCCCCTGCGAGCCGTTTCGTCCTTTCGTCCTCTTTCAGCCCGAGGGGCGAGATTCGAAACGCGAGACGACGATAGACTCTCGGGAGAGATCCCAGAATACTTACAAGCTAAATTTTCTCGTAAGAGCCACTCTTTGCGGCCTCGAGTTCGCCGATTGGGAATATTGCTTACAGAGGGATTCCGATTCTTCGATATCGGGGCCACCCTTTGAGACGGCGATGCGTTTTAAACGAAGTTACACCCGACTCCGTTGCTCGAGACGCTCCGTTCCTGGATTATCCGTGGAAAATTGTGCTTTTAGAGAAATTCGTCGAACGACAGTTTATCGTTAAATGATATAAACTCTCTGGTACGCGCAGGATTTTACACTGCACTTACTGGCTTCACATCTGTTATATTTAAATATACTAAATAAGTACTTTGAAAAAAGGAGGATTCAGGAGGTGAAAAAGACGATCAGTTAACCCCTTGCCTTACAATGAGTGACACTCGTGGCGCAATAAACTGTGAAACTATGAAATTATGAAACTTGCAATTCTCTAAAAACAGTCAAGTGGGGAAAATCAATGCTATTAGTTTTGTTTTAAAGTGCATAATGTAGAAGAAATCACTGTTGAATTTTTACGTCAGCAATTTAATACTCAGCTAGGGCATATGGTGTTACAAGAGAAATTTTAGGGCAAGGGATTAAATAATTTGTATTTTATAAGATAGACGTGGAATATTTACTGCATGGCACCCCTATCAATCTGCAAAACATTTCGAAATAATTCAGAACCGGTCATTTTGACCGCCTTAGTTGCTTTAGCGTTAAATATCGTCGAGTTCAATGAAAACTTAATCCTCAACTGTTAAAACATTTCTTCGAGTTCCTTCCAGATTTCCATTTCCTCCCAGCTAAATTCAACCCACCGTCCAAGTTCCACCGCGAACAACCGAAAGAATTAAAAAAGAATTTATCACTCCACGCGGTACCAACCCCCCGAAAGTTGTCGCGTAGCATTATCATACGAATTACTCGTTAAAACCTCGTGACGGTTAATCGAAAGAGTAATTTATCACTTTGCCAGTCGGTCGAACAAATCCGCCGAACTTTCCAGAACAAATTCGTGCGGCGCGTGACATCCCGACGCCAGGAGGACTGCTTATTACATTAACATAAGAATGGTTTCGCATTCGCGAAGGAATTCGACAGCGAAGAGGGTGAGTTACGTTCTTTGGGGTTGGCAACGCTCGCTCTTACGAGCCCCTATGCGTGGACGAGGCGTTTCCACGAGGGTATAAAGCAGTAGTTCTCTATGATGGCCTTAAAACGCCGTCAGCCACGACGATCTAACCCCCGTCGAATATCAGGGGGTGCGCGTTACATCGTCGATTAATATTGATTCGCTGGCTCCTTTATTTATAACTTGATATAGCGACGACGCGTCGCATCGGATGGCGCGTCGTTCCGAGGAGGTCGTGAATTTTTCATGAAACTGAGAGAATCGTACGTTAAGAAGGACAGGGGATTCGACCGCACGCAGAATTCTTCCAGACGGCGCAGAATGCTGGAAATTCTGCTGCGGATGTAGGATACGTGGAAATGTGATTCGAGAATTTCTGATTTTTATGGAGACTATTTGACTTTTCATTTAAAACTGCTTAAGTTTTGGTCGAAGGAAATATCACGAAGAGGAGGTTTTTCATGTGAAAGAAACAGGAGAGAGTTGAAGTAGAGAGAGGCGCGAGTTTGGAAAGAGCTGTTGATCTAATTGATTCGGACTTCGGATTTAATTATTATGCGCATCTTGCCTGAAACTTAGAGTTTTAGGTAAGTTCAAAATTATCGAGGTTGATACACTAGGCGACAGTTTAGGAAGAATTGGTCGTGACTAATGGAAAGTTACGATGAGCTTGACTAAATAGAAGTTTGAACATTTAAGTTCATAACAAGGATAGCCTCGTTCCTGCAAGACCAACAAATTTTCAATTTTCCAGGGGAAATTGATTAATCTACATTTTCACGCGCATAAAATTCCATGCAACGGTATGTTCGATACTCGGGAAGATTTGTAATTAAACGATACCTGTTTCATTCCCTTAAAAATCGAATTCTCTTTTCCCCGATCATTTTGGACGATCAATTTACACGACGTCGATCGCCAAGCTCAAATTCACCTTTCATCGGCTTGCGGTTCAGCTGGTTATTCGGTTGGAATTTTTCCTGGATGAAACGCATGGATATAAATTCCTGCGATTTTGTATTCCGCGGCAGATATCTTTTTTCATTAGGATTCTAACGATACATGGAAACCATATAAGTATTTCATCCAAACGCGATTTCGCGGTGAGAAATTATAGCCAAGGATGATTTCGATACGCGACTCGAATGCACGAATGTTATTTTTATTCTCATCGAAAGCGTGATCGTCGAACGATACAAGAATGCTATCGGAGATTGTCGCTATTATATCTAGGACAAACTGTTGCAGCCATTGAAGAACTTGCGAATATAACTGAACGGTCTGCGGTTCAAATTATTTGCTGAAGTTATCGTTAAATGAACGGACTGTAATTTAATCCTTTCACCGAAAATACAATTTCAATCGGCGATATTCATAACTACGCGTTACAGCGTAAAATTCAGTCAAATACTCAAAATCATTATATAATCCCAAATAAATGTTAATACCAAAGATTATTATATAACTTTAGATCTACGGAAACCGTCAAATTGACGGATTCTTATTTTTTTAAAAAAAGTTCTTTTTATAGAGAAGCGGTACAGTAGATATTTCACGTGCATCTTATAATGCACAATTTATCTAACCGATCATCGTCTTTGCCGGTTGATCGCACTTTTTCCAAGCTACTTATTTAATATAATTACGTATAACAGATTGAACGCCCGTAAATCTAGCGTTAAAAGTTCGAGCTGCAAACAGCTAACACGTTGAATGCCATCGGTATTTTGATAATTTCTTCATTCCTACTGAAGTGAAGCTTTTTCTATTAAAATCACACCTTTACAAAGCAGAAACTGTAAAGATACAACGAGATATATAGACAGCAGGACTTTACCTTTTTGAGACCATCGCCTCAATATTAACCGAATTAACAAATTCGCAAATATCACAATTTAAAAGTCACATGAAATTTCAATGAATTCACTAGCGCCGGTCACCGGTGACCCCCATGGCATTCAACTATTCAACTAATTAAACTATCCCGTATTTGTCTATTCTACCAACACTATTTCTCCTCTAATTCCATAAAACTCCACAATTGCGCAAAGAAAGACGAAAGAGGGCATCGCGCGACGTGCACTTTCACCGAATTTGTCCACATCGAAATCTCGGATTTGCCGTGATCGAAAAAAAAAGTCTACTCATTACGGCGAGTACGAGGACGGAGGTACGTCGAATAAAGTAGAGTAATTCAATAAAGCGAAATTGCCCTCGCGCGTTTCCTTTCACAGAGAGCCATCCGGCTCGAACTAGCTTCTGGCCCATATAATAAATACTAGGCCGGAGCTCTTGATCCCTGCCTACCTCCGAGATCAACTGCGCACTGCATCAACATCAAAACGTTTCTGCACTTACGCGAGAAAGTAGGGTGAACCTCAACATTGAGGTTGCTCCATCACCCACATGGGTCACCCTCGTTACATCTACCGATGGAAGCGACGCGATGCATACGTAACGCTCCACGGGCTACTTTTTCCTGACTGTCTAACCGATAAACTTTCCGTGACTGTCGCTACCGATGCAACACCCTTATGCTCGGAATAAATCGTTCTACGTGCTCGTAGAATTTTTATGAAATTCGCTGCTCCACATCTCCTGCGGTGCTCTCTACTTCACTAATT
This sequence comes from Cerceris ruficornis, assembly GCA_963989415.1. NCBI lineage: Eukaryota > Metazoa > Arthropoda > Insecta > Hymenoptera > Crabronidae > Cerceris > Cerceris ruficornis. The sequence continues at coordinate 10,239,861 of OZ022518.1, read as the reverse complement.
TACAATCGCAAATCAAACTCTCGAGTGTCGACTCATTCGGAGATAACTACCTCTTCGCATCACCGTTGAAGCTTGCAAATGTGTATGAAATTGACAGCGCAGAAAAATTCTTGCTAATGTAGCGATGGTGTTTAGTGACTCATGGTGTTATCGTATGGTACTTGGTGTGTATGTATGGTGTCTGATACGATAAGGCTCTACGCGGCGTTGCGAGGCAGCCGAAAAAAAGACACAACAGTGAGAATCCTGTAACGACACGTGCTAGACGGTGCGCAGTTTTTTTCTGTTGTACATTCTACTATTTTTCCCTAATACAGGCGACCCTCGACATTCGCAGATTCTACTTTCGCACAATTCGCTATTTCGCACATTTTTAAAAATTCAATTGTTTGAAGATTTTTCATGGACTCACACATTGCCTATTATAGGTTCTCTAATATTGTAGCAATATTGCCTCTAGTATCGCCTACTAGAGGTTAAAGAATCTCGAGTTTACAAAGAAAAATTATACTGACAAATAAATATTTTAAAATACAATTTTTTATGTTTTTTCTATATCCTTCTACTTTCGAACATTCAACATTCGTACACATTTTGAAGAACCAATTACGTGCGAAAGTCGAGGACCGCCTGTATATATCTTTGTGATTCATTTGAGCCTTGATTTTTCCCTACCGTCCGAATCCTACACTAATATTTTCGTCATTTCGTAGCAACGAAAGTCAAACCTCTCCGCCTGTCTCATTATGGAAACAACCCACCATGTTCAATATAAATAAGTCTTATCATAAATTGCATCTACAAATTTCAGCTGGTTAATGTTTCCCTACGCTAAAAAGTGTACACTCTAAGTACGACTGAGTATCATTTTCATATGTACAATACCCAAAGGATGTGTAAGGTTACACAGAGGAACAGAGGTATATGACGACATAAAGGATGTACAGAGACACGTCGATCGGCGGTAAATTTCCCCGAACGACTGCAATTAAGACCCAAAGCCCACAGCAGATTGCTGTTTCTCGTATAGAGAGCCAGTCCTATTGAGGAGACAATTGTCTGTTGTCTCGGAGGAAGCGCACACGCCGGAGCATTCGTCCCATTGCTATCCGCGCGAAGGGTATCCGAGAGGCGCAGGCTAGGCGGTAGGGTGCGAAGGGCCAAGAAGGGTGGCGATAGTATCGCGAACCACCACCAGAGCTACAGCTGGCGTGCTTGGGCGCGGTAACCAAGGTTACGGTGCGCATGGGCACTGTCAGGATTCGGGGCATCCGCCGTGGAGCATACCACGGGGGTGGTTTTTCGCGTTGGCACACCCGGGCTGCTGGCTGGGCGGTGTCTGCAGCCTTCACTTTCCTCCCGAAAATCGAAGGCTACGGGGGTGGTGGCCGTTCTTTTTTTCCACTTTGTCACTGTCTCTTTCTCTTTCTCTCCTCTTCCTCTGACTCTCCTCCAGTTTCTCTCCTTCGTCGCCTCTCCTTCCGATTCAACGAGCCCCTCTCGCGCCGTTCACGATTCTCTCGGTGTTTCCTTCTCCTCTTCTTCCTATCTTCGAGAGCACGCTGTGACACGTGTCACGCGAGATACGGCGTGCCAAATGACACCCCTGCGGGAGGTAAGCATACGGTGTACGCGCCAAAACAACAAAAAAGTGAGAGTGCTACGAACATCGACGGTGCAACGTTTCCGCGTAAGTTCCGATAGTTTCTAGACAGCTTTTGCGAGAGTCTTCGTCGACGCGCCGCCGTGGCGAGAACGATCGACGCTTCCGAGTGATTCGTCTTGGAGGAAAAAAAGAGGGAAAGATCGAACGAAGGGACCGCGGCTCAAGCGGAAACTGGATTAGAAAAGGAAGTCCGTTGGTTCCGCTGCGCCAGTGAAACTTCCCGATCACGTGATCGCGAGGGGTTGCGGAAGAAGGGGAAGAACGGAGTGTACCGTAGTCGGTGATATTCCGTGGTGAACGGGGTAGCCTCGATCCTCGTGGCGGAGCCTGCAAACGCAGCGATTCCGGACCGGAACTTGCATTCTTCTCCCTCGGATTTCACCTACGGTGGATCGGAAGTCGAGTAGAATAGGGAGAGACTCGGCAGCCGCGCGTTTCCATTCTAAACCGTCGTACAGCGATGGTTGTTTACCAAGTGCATCCGGAGGATTTGTTTTCGATCGTCGGAACCGAGAGGGAAGGAGAGAGAGATCACGTCTCTCCGGTAGACGTTTCGGCGCCGAGGAAATAACAAAATGAACGTCACGATCCAGCAACGTGTAAGATCGGAGTTTTCAACGAATCGGTTCGTCAGTGATGCTCGCGGCATTTTCGATCGAAGGTTTCGATAATTTCGTCGGATATGTGCCTCTGATGGACTCTCGAGAAGATCTCAGCGGCAATGAGGCCTAGATGCAAAGCCAGACTGTGTTTACGTGGACTTAAACCATGATCCATTTGCGTCGATTGCCACGGTTCGATCGGCAATCGGGATGACCTGATTTCAACCTCGGAGGAAGGATCGATCCTGAGATTGTACGTGTACCCTTGCTCTCTCTCTAGGGTGAGAAACGTTCCGAGGAGCAGGAAGAGGATCGTGTTGCAACGTGACCGATAACCGCGTCTCCGCTTTTGACATCACTGCCAAATTAATCCCTGTCGCGAGTGTATCGTTAGATATTTACGCATCGCGTTCTTCTGTGGCTGATCGTCGTGCTCCGAGAAACAGGTATTTCTTGTTAATTCGACGAAACTTTGACGATCTTTTGACGAGAGTCGCACCAAACGAGATTCCTGATGGATGTTTTGGTCGACGGTAGGAGCCTCGAATAATACTCGCGGATAAAACGCGGGTATTTTAAATTTATCCTCGTTTGTATCAGCTGAATATAACCGTAGAAAAAACTAAAGTCCTCGAATGGTAGAATTTGTGGAATATACAAAAATTACGAATATTTCCGTCGCCTTTTGGAATTTCAAAGCGTAACCGAGACTTACTATTTTTCATGCTTTTGACTTGTCGTTTTTCAAAGTCGTAAAACTATACTCGCTTCGATTGAACGTCGCGTATCAGAGTACCGAGTGAAAAATATAAAAACAAAAAATACGTCGTATTTTACGAGACGCACTCCGACGATAAATTTGCAGTTGCAACGAGAACCTAAAAGCCGAGTTTTCGTTGGTAGCAGTAGAAACACAAGTGGCCGATAAACTTTGCTAAATTAATATCTTCGTGCATGTATACAAATGCGGCGGAAATTTGCAGACATTTATGAGCATCGGTTTAGCAATTACGAATGTCTAAGCAAACCGTGAAATCGTTAAATCGTTAAAACGTACTCCATCACCTCCGTATATCGCATTCGAATGAATCGAAGTAGCTACACGCCCAGTTAAGAGCACTTGACCCTTCATCATACCACGTACCGTTATATCTCGGCTACAAATCACACCGAAGAGCCTTTAACCTTCTCGGTTACGCTCCAAAAAACGTTACCGAATTTACATTAAAAAGCCCAGCTTCCATATCTGCGATTATAATTTCAAGCGTTTGCAAAAAAGAATGAAAAAAGCTCAAATCGATTGCGAGCGAGCAACAAACGAAAGAAAGAAGCAACAATTTTTACGTGATTCCAATCGAGTGCTATCGAGCACACTTAAATCTCGACGGTACGAGCTGCAAAATTTTAATGCCACTCGAGACCCTGTAATGAAATAATCGTGAAAATCTGCACGGTGTATTCCCGGCGAAATATCGCCAAACTCGCTCATGATTTTAACAATATCCCGTGTAAACTCGAACGGTGGAATTTTTTGTACGTTTTACAATTACATCTCATATTTATACCCGTCAGAAGCAGCGCAGAGTAATCTTTATTATCAACCGGATGAAAATGTCAAAACTCTCCAGAAGCATCTTCACAATTCCCATTCCACTCGGACGTTCAACGATGTTTTATGCATTACACTCGACTCGGTGCGTTACACAGTTTCAAAACAATTCACCATGCGGATGATACTGGCTTTGTATCGGAACCGGTAACAACGGCAGGAATATGCTACTGGTAAAGAACGAACTACAAGTTTCAACGTACCCTTTTCCCTCTATTGTTTTTCTTCTCTTCTTTTTTAACGAATAAATTGAAACGAGCGAGCCGAGCAAACATTCGGCTAATTACCCGCGTGTCTGCGATCGCATAATAAGAGATTGCATAATGTTTCGAAACGTATTCTTAGAGCACCACGGCGAACCTTTAAAATTCCTCTCCCAACACCGGTTCGAGTTAACGAGGGACTAATTACAAGGCGCATTGATTAAGCACGTTCCGTGTAGGAGTCGGTAAACATCTTTAATGGATCGTCTCTCACCCTCTATTTGTTCCTTCCTCCACTTCCCCTTTCCCTCGTCGTTATTATTTTTTCCCTGTCATTCGTCGACAACGTCGATATTCCTCGCTTATGAACGAACATCCTCCTCACGTGCGTCAATTTTTCTTCTTCATTCTCGCAACCACCTACGATTTCGCAGAAATACTTCTTTAATCGCTCTTACACCGGAGCTTCCCTCGAGATATTTATCATCGTTGACTCCTCAGGAATTATTATCCTTCGGAGTGCATCCCCGATGCAGTTGCATTCAAACGTAAAAGTCCACTCGACCGCGAGGAACAATAGGAAAAACGGTAATTACAGAAACAACGAAACACCTTTCGTCAAATGTTCGTTGTTTTCAAAATTCCCTTTTCCTATCCACGCGACAAAGGTACTCTTTGTCCACGACGAAATGACCGACAATACCGGCTATCCGACTTTTCCCGTTCTGCCGATTTTTCATGCCCCTTTCAACAACGAAAAAGGCTCTCATTGACCATTGAAAATCTTCTAGAAAAGTAAAAAGATCCACGGTCGAATATTACCGATCGTTGCGCATTGATCATCCTCAAACACGCAAATGATCGTTGTTGTTTCGCATACACGCGAGACTCTTTGTTCTTTCCCGCTTGTCCGCCCTTCGTGCTTCAACCCCCGCCCCTATCGGCGTCACTTTCCGTAATTCCAGGACCACGAAATCGCCCTTTGTTCGCCGCGGGGGAAAAAAAGGTGTTCCCATGCCTCGCAGCTCGAAAGCCAAATCCGCCTCAGCCGGCTCGGCTATGATTTATGAATTAATTTTCTCCGCTCTCGTTTCTCCGGATCCTCGGTCGCATCCGTAAGAGGGTGAAAATGCTTTCGGGGAACGGTTTAATCGTGATCCCGGGCAGCGCTCTAATCGTTAAATATGTCCCATCTTACGGTGTCACGTATCACCGAGGAAAATTAACCGCTGCGACGTGACGGGAAAAGTGATGCCGTGACCGCGGTAATTGGAAAACATCGCGCATAAAATAAGAATTCTAGAGACGACGCGATTACCCAGCAATGTCGTCGGGTCGCGGCTTGAGATTTGGAATATCGTCTTGAGCGGAATGACGATATTTCACTGAAATATCGTCGACGAGATTAACGGCGAGGAAGTTGTAGATCGTGAATGTTTAACACTAGAACTACCAAACCAGTCAAAATGACTGGTACACAATTTCTTCCAAAAATTCTCCAAGATTATAGGAGAGTCATAGAATAGATATTCTACGTCCATCTCATAAAACATAAATTACCGAATCGATCATCTTTTCCACCTCTGAATTCCCCCTTTTTTCCAAGTGCTTATTTAATATATTTAAATATAACAGATTTAACGCCGGTAGTTCTAGTGTTAATTGTTGGAAAAAATTTGATTATATCCCTGAAGTTTCGAAGCAAGTCGTACGATACTGTTTCGCACTGGGGACAATTATTAGGCGTACAAATAACTTTGGTGCCTTTTTATCATATATGTGGGAATGGTGAAAATTGGACAAAAATAATTAAAAGTCCCTAGGGCCTAACGGAGGAGGCCACGAGGTTCGGGGTCGTCGAGGAGTAGCCATTGATCAGTTAAAAGTGCGTGAGATCCGGACCGTTACACAGAATTAGCAATATCGTATGTTATATTTATCCCATCGTTTTCAATATTTTATTAATAAGCAGTATATTAAGAAGTGTCGCAAAAGTTACTTGAACCTAAGAACACTATTCCTACATAAATTCGATGTTTATTTATAAAAACAATAAATGCACTTTACGTTTCGAAGTAATCACTATTATTTTCTACGCACTACTTCCACTTTTCGGGTAGTTGGAGTATTTCGTTTCTATAAAAAGATGGTGGTTTCGATTGAATAAAGTCTTTAATGCTTTTTTGAATATCTTCGAGAGTTTTGAAGTGGGAATCAACTAAGTGATGTAGCAGCGACTGAAAAATATGGTAATCTGAGGAGGCTTGGTCTGGGGAATATGCCGCATAAAGGAGAATCTCTCAGCCCAAACAAGAAGTGACTTGCAATGTTGCTTTCGCCGTAGGTGGGCGTTTTCTGTTCAACTGCGTCGCTTAAACGTATCATTTGTTGCTGGTAACTTTCAGCAGTAATCGTTTATTCAGGTTTTGGCATTTTTTTTCATTTGAAACATAATTGCAGTTGAACGTATATAGAGGCACCGAACATATTTGTACACCTAATACAACGAATAATTTAGTTTTGCAGCGTTCACAGACTATTGTTGATCGAATGATTTTTTCGATTTACTCACAATCACGCGGCTCTTTCGCGGAAATAATTAATTCCGGCGTTGTTTGCACACAATAGATTCACTCGCACTTACGTACCGCTAGGTAGGAGAATTCGGCTGGCAAGCAACGCGAGAGTGAATTTGTAGAGCTCTTACGGCTTGAAGCGTTTAAGCACAGCATCGTTTAAAGAATTCACTTTTTCCTCGGTGCAAACACTCCGCTGTGAAATGCTTCGTTTCTACATAAGCAGCCAAAAGTGTTTACGTTTTATTTCGCGGGCAAAGCAATCGCGTTTGCCCCGCGATTGCCATTCTCCCGGGCGGACTCTCCTCATTTGTCACCTTTTTTCCCTCTTTTTTCCTCCGCACAATGGCAATTTTTTCGGCGCGATCGAACACAATTGCTTCTCCTCTCGTGGAAAAGGGAGCTAACTTAACCAACGGCACGAACGCCCGTGTAAATAATAGCCACGTACGTCGTTATTTGCTAAACGAACAAATGGAAACGGAACAATGAGATTCCCGGGAGATGCGCATTTCTGCTGAAACGTAGGGAAAAAACACGACCCTCGTCCTTATTGATGCTCTTTGTTAAAGTACGGCTAACTTTCGCCAAATATTCGCATTGACGCCTGACAACGCGAGACAAGAATTTCATATGTGCAACGTAAAACGGGTACGTTAAGTTGAGAAGGAATTCTTCATCGTATTCTTCGGTTTGCTATGAAAAAGTTCTAACGACGATGAACAGAGTAATCTGTTTACCAATTAAAGAGAAAACAAATAGATGGCAATTCGAGCGCCGATAATTGCCTCAGAAATTCGCCCCTTTCTATCGGATAATTGCAATATAAAATGGCGCGTTTAAATTTTAGCAGGCGCAGAGAGAAAAGGGACTAGCACTTTATTGGCAAAGAGCGCATTTAATTAACGCAGCCAATTACTAACGAACGAAACCGGGTTTGACGGGCGCGAACTCAATTTCATCCTAACGATCGTTCGACCGATAATTCCGTTTTAAGTTCGCGTTAAAGGTGCATCTGACGACGCTTGCACATCGGACTGCCCCGTATGTATATCCTGAAAAGTGAATTTACGATTTTGATCAAAGAGAATGCCAATATTTCCCGATATTTTCCAGATTGTACCCCCAAAAAAGACTTTCGGCGGCTGTTTGAAAATTTCAAACAATTATAAGTAATATTATTACACAGAATTCTATTGCAATGCAAGCAGCACCTGCTGAGAAACGTTATTTTCACGTCAGAATAAATTATTCTCGTGATAATTTCGCACAGACAACGGAGAAGACGCTCCGGCTGACTAAACTCTGACCTCGACTACTTACATCTCTTTCCGTAGTAACTTTCTCCCCAGGCGAAAATTAATGTTTTCATAGAATGTCATTGGATCAGTTAACGAGCAGACGAGAAGAGACGTAATAAATTTTTCTACAATAAACTCATCACGTTCCCCGACGTTCCGATAATTGCAACGAGCTCAGCTTGAATTCGCTCATCGTCGGGGAAACGAAAGAACGGCGATCCGTAAAAGGGGCGAGAACCGTGAGTAAATTAATCTTTGGCATTTCAACGTCGACCACACACGGACCCTTGACTATTAACGTTTCATCGCGGCTTTCCTCGTGGGCGCAGTAAAATTTTTAATTACACGTCGCGGGAAGTCTTGATGAATGTACCGTGCTTCCATTTCTCGTTGACTCAGGAAGACTGAGTTATCATTGGGAGAAGAGCCTCGAGTGCTCCTTGCGGTGGGAGTAAAATTAACCGCGAAAAAAAAGGAACGAGGGAAGATCGCGTTAAGATACGACCGTACACCCTCGCAAATTATTTGCACTAGTCTTCAGTCTATTTCTTTAATGGAGTATACGTGAACGCGACCGTGGAATATTAATCGCGCTTGAATTTACTTCCGGAGTGCGATAATGGTTTCTGTCGTCGTCGCTGAAATTTGAGGTTGTATATCTGCTGAAATAATTAGAGCCTAATTTCAAAAAAAATTGCTGGCTGATAGCAAACGTTGTATGTTACGGATGACGCCTCACGAATTATGCCCTTTCGTGTCTCTTAGGCGACACCTCTGGAGTGAGCGTGTAATTAAACAGACTCACCCGATTTGAGCCACGCACGGAGGTATTATGATTCCAAAACTCACAAAAAAGGCGAAGGTTGCCTTAATCTTTGTACTTTATTTACACTGTACAAGTAACAAACACTGACCGAAGGACCAATGTTACGGTTCTAAATGTGTATGTATTAAATTGGATTCAATAATTTGAATCTGGCTCGAAGGACCAATTCCCGAGCTTTGTAATGATGGATAAATATCCGGCTCGAAGGACCAATATACGGATGTCCCGAGCTTATAGATGTTAATATATTAAATTACGTCCGGATCTTAGTAGCGCAGACGGAGCTTCTATCGAGAACGCTTGATGTTATTCGGCTCGGATTTGTTAGAAGACTGAAGTTGCAAGCGCGTAAGGACGCGCTTCCGCCATTATTTGGCGGGGGCGATCACTGTTGCGAAGCGGGAACGTTGCTGATTGGGAGACTCTTAAGTTGACAAATATTAATTTTGCCATTGGTGGGCAAAGAAATCGTTCTTTGCCCATTGGCTAAGAGCCTCCCTTGCCGATCGGCGAAGCCGGAAAAACCCGGCTCGCGTGGGGGAAAAGTCCCCGGTCAATACTTCTTGCAGGACAAAACTTTTCCTGAAGAAGTACTGACGGCAATAGGCCCATAAAGCGCATTGATTTTCGAGTCATAAATAGACGACAATGCGCGGCTGCTAGTTTTTCTGCGAAATATGTAAATAATTGAGAAAGTCAAGATGCAAGGTTGGAAGCTACATCTGTGAGCTTCAGGGGCGTATTTTTGCTCCGCAACATTGTATTCTGATATTAAATTATGTTTTATTAAATATGTCGGCATTTGATTTTGTTTTTCATTGTCTCTTGGACAAAGAAACTGAAGGCGGTTTTAATGGTATCGAGAAAGTAAATTTTCCTGGGATTATGTATTCTAACGATCCTATTAGATACAGGGTGTCCCAGGTTTTAATGTTCAGACTTTTTCAGTATGGTGTATGGCACTAAATAAGAAAAAAATGTTATGCAAACATAGGTTACATAGAGCTACATGAGAAAGTTGTAACAAAAATACAGAATAGAAGTAATATAGGAATAGTAGCCGACTTGCTGTTACTGTAAGCATTGACTCAAATAGATCGGCAATATTTACATTCTGTGCGTTTACTATCTGTGGTCACTTAAGATTGCATTCAATGAAATAAAATAGAATAGAAACGAAATTCGCACAGTTATAAATTCGATCTTTGATCGCTGTCAATCATGTATTGCCAAGAACGGTAGACATTTTGAAATAGAGTATTAACTAACTGTGGAAGTGTCGGTTACTATTCCTATATTACTTCTATTCTGTATTTTTGTTATAAATTTTTAATAAAGCTCTATGTGACCCATGTTTACATAACATTTTTTGTTATTTAGTGCCATAGTATATACTGACAAAGTTTGAACATTAAAACCTAGGACACCCTGTATAGTTAAGGAAAAAGTTTCATAGAATTGTCTCTTTTAATTCCCTTTGTCGGTATATATTTATCTAGAATGAATGAAAATATCGGTTTCATGGTCGGTAGTTTTACTGTTAATAAAGGTCTGTTTTACGAGAACATCGCATTTATAGTATGTCCAACGATAAGTCCACTGAATTATTAATAAAAGTCTTATGGTAAAATGCGTATGTGGTCTCGTAAAGAGAAAGTTACGGCACGACTACTTAAATTCGGATATAACGAATAACGATAAAAGCCTCCGATCGATTCTGTTCGAAAGTATAACAGAGTATTTTTGCAAAGTCAGGGATGTCATTGGAGCATTTCATTACTTGTAATTTCATTAGAGTTTCATCTGCAACGTAAACGAATACACGATCGGAATACTTGAATATACAGACAAGGAGAAATCGATGAGAGGACGAACTTGCTCGGAAAATTTGGCAAAGTACGAGATGCAATCGAATAATTAAAGTCGCGCACATCGACGGTCTTTATGCAGATGAAAAAGAATTAATAAAACATCCTACCCGATCTTTATTGCAATTGCTCTCTCGTGTTCTCTTCCGGGTTTTTCGGAAAGGCAAAACATATTTTCGCACTTTCATTTCACGGTATTTGCAAAACCACCGCACGAAATTCCATCGTTTGCGTTTCAAACGATGCTGATAGCAGTACGATATTTTTTGAAGATAACACGCGGAAGGGTATGGACGGAAACAGCGATGGGAAAATTCAAATTCAAGGCGGTCAAAAACGTAAAATCCAACGACGAGCAAGGACGACTCACTGAAACGTAATACACGCTCCCAAAAATTCAACGTCAAAGTCGGAATTTTCGTTTAAACGGCAGACAGGAAAATTAGCAAGAGGACGAGAATTAAACCTCATTCTCGCGCGCACTTTATTTCGGTCGAATTTAATGCAGTTTCTTCGAGTTTCGCAAAAGTGCTACCTCGAAAGAAAGAATGATGCACCAGAAATTGAAACGAAAAACTGTTAAGGGATTGTTCAAAGAGCTTCGCAACTAAATGGAATTAAAAGCTTCACTTTTTTTTCCCAAGGAACACTCGGAAAATGTAGGAAATGCGCTTAAGCTGAAGCGCGAAGCTTAATGAGTCGGGACGGATGTGAAAGCCGTTCTCGTATCGGAGAACACAAAAGGCAAGTGATTTCAATTACAACTAAAAACTGATTCCAATTTCAACTGCAGGGAGTCTACTTTCCGTCCAGCTGTGCGATCAACGAGAAAGGGAAAATTTTCTCTCCTTCCCGACCCATTTGTACAATTTCCCTCCCAGTGTCTCGTATTCAATTTGGCTTCTCAAACTTCAAGAACAATGTTACGAATATTTTCACGCCATCTTCGATAAAAGAGTCCTGCGATAATCGTCGCAAAGGGGTCTCGATTTATAGTCACGACGGATAAAGGAAGCAAGAGGAAACGAACGTGAAAATGAGTAATACCAGTCACCGAATCTGGGCGACGCGAAATGAAAAATTCCGGAGGTGATAAAACAAAGTACGGAAGCGCTTAAAGTGGTCAGATTTAACGAAAGAGCGAAAGAAAAGGGTCGAAGGATGAAATTACCGTAAAGAGGAGTGAACGAACGTGACGGTACGATTGGAATTATTCGTTTCGTCGTTGGAACGGTCGAAAGTGAAATTTCACGGTACCGTTCGACATAAATCCATTGTGTCAATATTAACTTTCGATCGGATGTAATCCAATCGGCTATTAATTTGATAACTTCCACAAGATTAACGTAAAATCAACATCCACCGTAATAATCGAACGGGGAAATGATTTTCTAACGGGGCAACGGCCAAACAATTTTCTCTCCTGTATTCCGAGATCCCATTGAGTCTTTGTGCTTCGTTTTCTCCTTTCTTCTTGGCGCTAATAAAAATCTTGGCGTATTATTAGATTCCCGGGGAAACTTTAGCTTCCTCGGTGCACAAACATCTTAAAGTGGAACTGGTCTTATCGAAACATCGGCCGAATGTGCCTAGCAAAATTGACTTCGCCGGTCAAACAGCCTCGTCATAGTTCGTCAATTGTTTCCACGGGACGTGCCGTCGAAAAGGTTAATTTTTATCGAGTTCTAGCTAAACTTTCCGCCAATAAAGTCCGTGTTACGCGAAAATTGCCATTTATTACGTCGTTCTCCTTGGATTTTTGCATTTCACATCGTTAGGAATTATTGGTCCATTTATCATAGCGTATTTATTTATAATATATGTGTTCCTTCACGATTATCCGAAATAATATCTTCTGAATTGTAACATTTACGAATTTGGTAATTCAGTCAATATTTTCGCATTTGGTGTCAAAAAGGTAAAGTCTTGCTGTCCATATATCTTTTTGTGTCTTTAAAGTTTCTCCTTTGTAAAGATGTGATTTTAAGAGAAAAAGTTTCACTTCAGTAGAAATGAAGAAATCAGCGAAATACCGGTGGCATTCAACAGCCAAGAGTTTCAACCTTGCAATTTAATTTTGTAAACTCTTTCCAACAAATCAAGTACTTACAAAGCAAATCTTACGACTGATCAATCGAGTAATTGTTCTTACTCCGCCTCCTAGCCATTACGTTCTAGCAACTACCAAGTTAGCAGAACGGGCGATGAAAAAACCAGACATGTCTGTGCGACCGTTTTTCAACAGAAGGTCAAATTAGCTCGACCTCCAGGGTACACATAGGTCCCCCTAGAGACCGAACCCGCGGAGAACCAACGCGGAGGTCGAACCCGGTACAAACGCGAATGTATCCATTTGTTTTTCGACACGGTTCACTTTCGGGACCATCAATTCGCGACTGCCATTTGGCAGAACCTGACTGAGCACGCTTTTTGCTAGGCCACCTCTCGATTGCAAAGTCTCGTCCTGCCAGAAACTGCCAGGGCCTGAGGACCTCTCTTACTCGGGGCTCTGGGGTCGTAAGGCCCATACCCGATGGAATCAGCTACTCTTGGAGTCCACCGGGTCCCCTGGAGACTCATCGATCAAAGAAAGCAAACTCACACTAGTGTAATGTGAGGTAAAATCAGAGCGGCAATGAAATGATACACCGGGAGTTATAATAATAGGAGTTGTTATAATATATTAACACGTTGCCGCACACTTTTAATTTGACGATCGTGCTCAGAAACAAATTTTTTTCCCGAAACGGTAAAGCATGAGAAAACGCATAAAAGAACAATTAATATGCTGTCTGGCATGCTATACCTTTTTTTCTCGATGTCTTATTCAATAATTAAGAAGTGTGTGCGTTAGTGCACTTCGTACTAACGCTGTTCCTTTTTTTATTGATTAAAATGTGCACGACGGCTATAGCCGTCGTTTGCCTACATATCGCCAAAGATCGAACGGCTATAGCCGTCATTTGCGGCAACGTGTTAACCCTTTTACTACGGCGGACCTTGCCGCGGAGTCCCTCGTGTGGAACGGAGCGCTGCGCCAAAACTGGGAACATTAAACGCGCACAGACTTCAGCATTCGGGGCCCAAGATTCTGTCTTAAAAACGCCGTTGTGACACGGCTTTCAGAAGCAAAATGATTTGTGTTCGCAACAATGTGTTTATAATTTTTCCATGAACGTATTTGTCTGAACTTTACTTGTCCGTTCAACTTGTCTTAACTTCTGACTTCATTTTTGTGGCGGGTGACTATAGTCACCCGTAGTAGCGAAAGGGTTAAAAGAAAGAATATGTATATTTAACGTTTCGGACAATTCGCTACCGCTGCTGTATCGAGACTGTTCTCGTTCCGCGATCACTACGGCTTAGAAACTCAAAAAAAAAAAACGAACGGCGATGTCAGTCGACGATTTGACGGCGCTATCAGCAGTAATACATTGTATGTATTTATCTGCTTGCCCTTACAGGCTCTTACACTAGATTCTCTTCTATTTTTCACAAAAAAAAAGAAACTTAAATTAATTCCCATCGTACCGAAAGTACCGCCGTCCGTTTCCACGTTGGTGGTGAAACGTAAGGATACGTTGGACCAGGGTTGTCATAAAAACCGAAGACCATTCCGCGATTTATCCGTTCCAACGGGTCCGCTCGCCGTATCTCTCCGTCTCCGAGTAATCTCAACAGAATCGAAAATTCCCCCACGTCGACGCGAGCGAAGAAACATTACGAATCGTCGGAGAAAACAGAATCAAAACACGCGCCGTACCGAAGGGTGAAACCTCGTCTCTCCGACGAGACGTTTCCAGGGATCGTCGAGGGTTGGACGGAAGAAAGTACGGTTCTCCGGTAATTGAACCCTTCGAGTTGACCCGCGATCGTTATCCCGGCACAGCCACAGCCGAGATAACGAGGATGAACCGCCCTTACCCTTTGCTTTCCTGCTAAGTTACTCGGACAAACCGATAAAAGGGAAGTCGAAGATAAAGTAGAATCGGGAGGGCAAGGTACGACGAGGGGAGGGATTCTCGTCGAATGTTTCGATGCTATGGGTTCTATGGAGGAGCATAAGCGCGTAGCACGATATTGGTAAATACTTCTAGGAACGATACGATAGGTATTCTGGATTCAATAGAGATCCATTGCGAGCGATAAAATGTATTTGGTATAGTTGCGCTTGGGACGAAGGAAATTCTTATTCGTGAAAGAATAGGAATTCTGTGTGGATCGATAGTACCTACGTACTGAAACGAAATGAATTTTAGTATTAAAAATTACACAAGACTATGTCATTTATGGTAAATCGTTTCGATGTTCTCTGTACGTCGGATTCTGTTCTTTCTGTAGTTTCTATTTTCCGATCACAGTTATTTTATCGAAGATTTGATAATAGATCTAATTGATTAACTTATCATCTTCCTCGCTGCTCTTTCTTCAATGGACTTACTTAACATATTTAACCCTTTGTAATGACATTGTAATAGAAGCTGATAACTTCGTTGTCTGATAAATCCGGTGTAGTTTTATATTTTCTTATATTGTAAAACATAATTTTAAAATTTGATATGCTTTTGTTTTAGCACGTTGAATGCCATGGGGTCACCGGAGACTAGCGCTATTAAATTCAATGAAATTTCGTATGACTTTTAAATTGTAATATTTACGAATTTTCTAATGCATTCAATATTTAAATATTTGCATTAAAAGGATAAAGTCCTGCTGACCATATAACTACTGCGTCTTTAAGGTATCTGCTTTGTAAAGATTTGATTTTAATAGAAAAAGTTTCACTTCTGCAAAAATTATGAAACTAGCGAAATATCGATAGCAATAAGCGTGTTAATGACGAAGCAAGATTTTCAATTTTCTACAGCTCATAGTAAACATTACTCGAAGTGCAAAGAGTTGGCAATAGCAAATTTAATGCTCATAGATCTAGTGTCAAAGTTTTAACAACGATCAAAAAATGATGTGTACGATTCGCGAACTTTAAGTACCTTGCTCCTTAGAAATCCTATTTTCGCAATGAGATTTAAAAATTTGACTCGAAATGGCGACGATCTCTTATCGAGATAATAAGTCCCGATGGAGTACAAGTAAAATATCGATTTCTGATGTTTAATTTCACCCACTGGCAGATGGACGATTCGTCTGCCAATTATCGGAACGGACGTATCTCTCCTCGGCCGGGATTCTCGTGTTTACCATGGAAAATGCTGTTGCTCGAAGAATTGATTTCACGCATTATTAGCCCCGACGTGTTTTACAGCAGCTACAACACGCGGCTTACAGTTATAACGAGCAAAAGATTCAATCCTCCGATAGAACACTTCTTTCTCTTTGAAATTTGCTAAACTAAGAAATTGCGGGGAATTCAAAACAATAATTAGTAATATTGGATAAACAAAAAGACATTGTTTTACGGTATAAAATGGAAGGTGTTATTATTCGTTAAAAAATAAATGTTAATTCTTGAAAGCTCGTGATTGAAGCGCGATAAGATTGACAGGTATACGCGGAGAGTCTACGAAACACGGTTGAAATTTATGCAATCCGTTGCACTGGATTATTTCCATAATCCATGCGCTTCTATTTTCGCCCATTTCCAACTCCATTTCTATCAATAATTGCGTCGGAAAGCCGAAGCGTGAGATCGAACAAGCTGACGCTGTCAAGTCCCAAATAGATCCTAACACTCCAGCAAATACGTGTATTCCACCATCGAGAGATACATCGGTATTATCCATAAAAGCCCGTGAACCGCAATTATCGATAAGCGAATTAATCCCAAATGAAATATCGCGTGCAATTGACCCTGAACCTTGCAAGTTTCCACGGAAAAAAACACCGCGAATTCTGCGTTCCAGTAAAATCCATCAACGTCGATGAAAATTGATCAATTTTTAATCTTAATTTCGCGAGTTGCTTCAAACATTAACCTAAAGTTTCTTCAAACTCCCCGAAATACGGAAGTTAAAATAGCAATAAGTTTAAGGCTCGTTTTATCAGCATCTGCATAATTCAATTCGTAGCGGCCTACGCGTAAAATTAAACTCCGTCGATTATTTGGGGCGCTTGTCCCTATATTCGTGCCGAAGTGCCAATTTTACCAGATAATCTTGACGGAAAGTCGAAACGTCAGGTAATCGTCGGTCGACGAGTCCCTCCTGGGTATCAACGATATCGAGCTATTTCGACGAATCGTGTTATCGGCACTTTACACCCCAAATGGACATAGATCCGGTCCGTTCGATGCTAGGGAAATTACACTTTGCATACCTGCATGGAGGTACTTTCAACTGCAATTGTTAGGTTAGAAGCGAAGAATCACCGATTGTCATGGAAATTGTACGAAAAATATAAATTCCATCTTACTGCGAATCATTTAATTTCTCAGCATTCTACTGACGACTTCTCGAGGCTTGTGTTTGTAGATTGAAGCGTCGGAAATTGTCGAATGGATTTAAAAAAGGAAGAAATGAGAAGAGTAGAAATTGCGAAGTCCCGTGGAAAACTGTGAAGTTGCCGAAGAATGCTGAAAGAAAGGATTCGGAGCGAGGAGGGGCTCCGACCGGATTACTTTTTCTCCATTTACGCTGACTAAACATTTTTCACCCAATTTAGCTAGTGCTACACGTATGTCCTTGGTGTCTTCGACCCCTTTTTCCTATATCGAGCATACATGACGAGATAGAATGGAAGAGAACGACCATTAGAGATATTTCATTCCGGAGTCGATCGATTAATTTCTTAATGAACGAGGCTAATCGATCGAACGGTCACTTGCACGGGATAATCAATCGATTGGTTGTCAATCGTCGATTAAAAGCTTTTAATTGAACGGAGATTGAATTTGCAGTCAATGCGCGTTGCTTTTAAATTGCACACAGAGAAATTCCAATCGCTTTGTACGTCAGATCGACCGATTTTTAAGCGACTTTTGACGATAATGTGTGCGTGACCACAGTACATTTCACCTAGAAATGTTTATATAAAATCAGTTAACGCGTTTTGTCTTTGCGTCATGAAGAGTGTCATTCATCGACGTGATTAGCAGAGTAGATTATTATAGAATTAATTGCCACGTTATGTTAAAGTATCTCGCCGGACGAGGATAATATCTAAAACTGTCTCTTCGATAAAGCACGATACAAATCTTCCACGTTGCATCATAATGGATTTGCAATCGTCGCGGCCCATCTATCCAACGATTGCATAAACCCTCCGGCGCTCAGAAATAAATCTCAATTAAGGGAAGTCCTTTCGCATCCACGTTAATTAAGCGATGAAATTAAAACCGTATATTTTTCACGGCATCGTTACATTCCATATATTTCCTTCGGTTTACGAACCGCCCCGATTTACGCGACATAAGCTCGAAATAAAATTCCATTCCCCGCTGATCCTACAAGCTACTCGCCGGATTCGGCTTGCTCACCAAACTTTGCCATTCCTATCTCCTCTTCCCTTAACTTCAATCCCGCTTTCCACCGTTGATCTCCGGAAGATTGTGGTAAGAAAATCGCCGGAGTTTACAAACAACGGAGCTCCATGCACTCGATATCTCGAAACAGCACGTTCGCGTTAACGTAGCTCTCTCGTTGGGATTTACATTAGATTTTATGCATTCCGCGTGCAATCCCAAGGGCGAGGATTCAAATTTTCATCCGGGCTTCGGAATTCGTCGGAAAACATGCAGAACAATTTTCGCACGCGAAGTGTACAATGGTGTTCTCATATTTCCGTAATTATTTATGCCGCGATGTTGCACCGTAACTTGTTAAGCCGTGCCTCCATTTCCCGCGTCATTGTTTGGTGCGTTTGCAATTTCCACTGTAGCTGAAACACGTTTAATTACCCACGGTGGTGTACTTAATACCATTGGAATCGATATAAATTAATAATATCGGACTAACGAATACCGTCGTGACTACTATCGTTAATACGATTTGCCTATCAGTCTTCCATTATCAGGTTTATTGGAAATGGGTGTTCAAATAATTCAATATACTTTATATTAATATTATTATTTATTATAAGGCTTTGGAAGAAACGTCTCTATACTGTAGGAGTTTAAAACGAACTAACTGTGGATGCCCAAAAGACGAGCTCGGGCCCACCCAGTGATATAAACTGTTTATGTTATTCTCCTCTACACTGCAGAGAGTCTCCTGTTTAGCACTAAATCCACCGGCTTTATATCTGTTATATTGAAATATACGAAATAAATACTTTGGAAAAAGAGATTTGAAGAGGTGAAAAAGTTGATCAGTTAACACTATTCCTACCGACACTTCACGTATACCTTTTCCTACCGCAACCGGTAAATTTGAAAATGATACTTTTTTCCCAGAAAATGAACAGTAAAAAAAGAAGTGAATATTGAAAAATGTGTTATAATGTGAATGTATTATACGTGTATTTGAGGAAAAGTCGTGAAGTTTAAAGGCGATTCAATTACGTTGCATATAGGAAATTCTAATCGAAATTTTAAAAACGGTCATTTGACCGGTCGTGGTAGGAATAGTGTTAAGTAATTTTTGTTTTATACGATAGACCTAAAATATTTACTGAATGGCTGCCCAATCAATTTGGGGAATTTTTAGAAAAAATCAAAAAGCGGTCATTTGACCGCCATGGTAGGTTTAGTGTTAGAATAGGAATTCCTAGAACGCAGAGTCGTTTTTGAACTCATTTAAAATATGTAATATCACATTGTTAAGAATAATTCAACAAGGTTGCACAAGTACATCGAGGATCTGCACGTAGACGATGTAAACATTTTACGAGACATCGAGAAGCATATTTTTGAGGACGATTGATTCCGGTCTGTCGACATCGCCCGTGAATTTTCTACGTGACCGACTTTCCGACGTATTTGCACGACCGACGAAGCGAAACGAAATGAAGCTCTCGCGAAAATTACGGATAAAACGTTGGCCTGTTCGACGCTTAAAAATGTTCGCGGTGCTTTAAACAAAAACGAAGGTCGTATCTTCTATTGAGATTGAAATTAGAGAAAAGATTCGCGAGACGGGATAACGAGGGGACGGAACAATGCCGAGTGAATTGCAAACGATGCTGGAATGATACTTGGGAGGAATAAAACGCGACAGTAAGAGACAACGGGATAAAAAGTACTGCCAGTCGATAGGTTTCCGTAATTACCAATTAACGTGAAATTACACGCCACGGGGGTCCCTGTCAGCCGAGCCGACGAAAATCTCAATAATTGGCTTCCTTGTGATTCTGACGCTCCAGATCCTCGCACGAAATTATCGGGCGTTGGCTTAATTGAGAGCTTCGTAATTACTTCCGGGCGGACCTTATCGGCGTTTCGCGAGAGAGCTGTAATGAATTGCGTAACTCTCAATCGCACCCATCCCATTCAGGCCGTCTCATTTTCAACTTTCATTTCCGGCGACTTTAAAAAGCTGTCTTAATCAATTTCTAACGCGAGCCATCAATTTCATGTAACACGATTCAGCTGGGAATTATATTAGGGGGACCGGAAAGTAATGTCGTTTCTCCAGATATTTTCCTCAAAAACCAATTGATTTTTATCGATCTGGCATTGAAAAGTTGCACACTATATGACATAAGGTTGCTAATAACGAGAGTGATTAAACTATTCATTAAAAATAAAAAGTTCTTACAAATAAATCTGTTTGAATTTAATTTAAAAAACGACATTACTTTCGGTCCCCCTAATATTAGGGGGACCGGAAAGTAATGTCGTTTCTCCAGATATTTTCCTCAGAAACCAATTGATTTTTATCGATTCGGCATTGGAAATTTGTACACTAGATGCCAAAAGGTTGTTGATAACAAGGGTGATTGCATCATTCGTTAAAAATAAAACCTTGTTGGAAATTTATTCGTTTGAGTTTAATGTAAAAAAACGACCCTACTTGCCCGGTGTACTTGCGGAGAGTAAGTTTTATCGAAGAATCGTTTAACGTTTTATCGAACGATCAGTGAATATTCGAGGCTCCACCGATGTCGTCAATAATTTTCGAACGACTGCGGAAATGATGTTAAGACCTGTGTAATTTTTATCTTTCAGTGTCTTCCGAAATATTAGCGATTCTACGGGTACAAAAGGAGAGTACGTACAATCAAGAAGAACAACCGGACTTCTCGTGTATTTACGATAATATATAATAATATTGCATAATCCTCGAATCAAATTTTGTCTTCCTTCGTCGAAACATAAAGTCGTTGTTGCTTAAATAAATGTGATTACAATTCTATGTAGATATACACACGCACACAAGTTCAAAGTAAATGAGTCTCATCCTCTTGCAACGTAACTCGCAAGATGACCGAAGAATTTTACCGCAAAGTGTTTCGACAATCTCGAAAGTATCAGTGTTCAAACAATGGCGTGCAAGAAGCATCGTTCAAAAGCATCTCGCAAAACGATGGTCTAAAGGCTCAAGAAATTCTTCCGGACCTCTGCACCGGCACGTGCGAATCATCGCGATTTTAAATCGATATTACACTTAAATCCCCAAGGATGATCAGAGTACGGAAAAAATCAAGTTCGACCATCGAACTTCCGTAGTATCGTAGACTTTCGATGATCCTGCTTAATTCAAATCTCCCATCTCCCGTGTATCGGGACGATTAAAAAGTACAAAAATATCACTCGACAAATTATCGAGACGATTCTCGACAGTTTGGATACTTCGTAAAGAATCCAGGAATTCGTTGGACGTTGCGATAAGTCCAAGATAAATCTCACGTTCGATACCCGCGTCCTTGGAGACCAGCGAAAAAATGCCGCTCCGCCGGATGTCATCGTCCACTTACCTCCGGCAATCGTGAATCCGAGCGATTCATCGGGGTCTCTTCAAAGAACCAAATGGTACGAAGCTAAGAGGAAGAAGACGAGGAAGGAAAGATGCAAGTCGAGCTCCTTCTGATCCTCGCAACCTTCGTGATCTCCACCAATTGCGGGTGGATGTCGAGAAACGGTCACAGTGGCATTCAAGAGATATCCAGAAGCAGAAACGGCTCGCTACCCAAGTTGACCATCGGGCTGATATTGCCGCACACGAACTTCGGCGTGCGAGTCTATACAAAGACCATCAAGGAGGCTATCGAAGGCCTCCACAAAGATCATGCCAAGCAGAGAGGGCAAGGAAGGTTCTCCTTCCTCGATGAGTACAACTTCACCCATCATCAAGTCAGGCTCACCATGATGAGGCTTACTCCGAGTCCGACAGGTAAATAGCAGGGATCGATTTCGAATTATTTTGATTGAAGGGGCATTTAATAGAAATTCTTCCTCTTCGAGGAGATGGAAGAATATTTGATAGAATTTGTTCTCCTTGGAGGAGACGTCTCGATACGTTTTCAAGTATTGTACGAAGGTAATGGCTGGTATAGGGAAACCGATTTTTCGTGGTTAATGTTTTTCCATGGAAGAATTTCTTCCGGAGTTCGGGTATTCTCTGCGTTTCATTTCGACTGTATCAAAAAATGAACTGTGGTATGACAAGGCATTTCTTTTGTACTTTGAAAACGGTATATTACTTTCGCAGAGATTTATGGCGTATAAAGCAGACAATGGCGAAACTTTGCCGTCAACGCCTGTCACGGGCAGGATTCTCCTATTTTTAAATTCTTTTTATTGTCCGAGTTAATAGTCCAGTCCAAGTGGACGTTCCAGTCGTGCAGATTTGAACGTGGAAATGAGAGAATCTGTTTTTACGTAAGTCTAAATTAAATTCCAGTTCCATGGGTTTATTAAAGGGAGAGACGGAGGGAGGGAGAGAGGTGAAAATTAGTTTTACGCGGAATATTACTAATTTTTCTTTGAAATAAAGCAGCAGATGTCATTAATCTTGTTACGTAAAAAAAGAAATAAAATAAACCTTTAATTTCACATTCGTGGAGAGAAATCCGGCAATTTTTCCACAGAAACTCATAGAGTTCAGCGAAACTCATAACACAGTAATTTTTCTGTGACATTTCATAATATTTCTTTAATAAATGGAATATGTTTCTTTCAGCTTTTATATCGAAATAAATGTCCAAGATTGCGGTCTTTTGAAAAAGTATCCCAACTAACCGATATATAAGGCTTACCGTCTACGAAGAACAAAGACTTTGATAAATACATCTTTATACGTTTTCACTCTCGTGCAAACGATATCCCCGATGTATAATATTTTCAATATTAAATATAAACCATCGATGTTAAATTTCAACGCTGTATCGAGTGAAATTTTGGAATTTTATTAAATAGTCAAACACAGTCAATGACGAACGCCCGTTGTAATTTCTCGATGACACGATATTCAAGTTTGAAAATTCGTTTAAAATCCGATAAAATCGAGTCGTCCAACCGATTATTTTTAATGCTATCGAAGCATTGACAGAGGTCGTGGAGTTTTTGCAAGGTGAAGAGAGGGGGAGTATAATCGTCGGTAAATTGAATGAAATTTTCAAACAAAGAGGTGCACTCACGTGTTCGGCTTATTCTGCGGTAGTGAGGCGCAAAGGCGGTGCACCGCACAACGAATTAGCTCTATGTCGGTGAGAAAAAAGAACCCGGAATATCTACAGGTGGGCAGAATCCAAACCGAAATCCCAGATGCCCCAAAACAAAATGCCAAACAGTTTTGAACACACTTTTAGTTTCTGGAGCACTCACGCTAGCCCTGTGGCGTCGGACTTTCCTCGCAGCCAATTCCGAATGGAAAGCTCGACTTTCTACCTTTCATCTTCTACGCAAAATACTGGGATGGAGTGAGAAACTACTGAATATGATTGAGCCGTTTTAATTGGAACGAACTGTGTGAATTTTGCGAAAAATCGAATCCCCCAATGGATGGGGAAACTTTGTGGAATGGTTGAACAGAGTGATGTGTGTGTTTTTTTAAATAATTCTTGGTTTGTCTCTCTTTCTGACTTTGCAATTATTTTTAAAAATTATCCTCTTAGTTGTATCGAAAAACGTCCAATTTGGATGTGCAGATTGCCAAGATACCACGATGATTAATGTTAGTTTAATTAAATGGATTGTTCAATATTTTCAGGCTTTCTTTTATGATGCTGCAATGTACGAATTATTTTGCACATACCTTGAGCTAATTACTCGGAGTAATTTCTCTAACTATCTACTAATTATTAGCAGTGTAAAGATTATATAGAGAGGGAGAGATGTTGCTTCATTAATGTCTAAGCTTCATCTTATAGGAATTATCGGTATTTTCGTTGTTACTATAAAGTTCTGAGATTAACTTCAGTTTCACGAGATTTCTAAATGCGAAGATTCGAATCCTCGCGGACAATATTACCAGTAATTGAAATTCGATTACAATTTATCAATTTACCGCGGCGAGTTAATTACTATTACTATTCCGCGTCAATAATATTCCGATGGTGATTAAATTATCCTGATAGTACAATTACTTTTTGCTAATGACTATGTATTTGCATGCGGTCAAACTTTTGCGGAATTTCCGAGTTAACAAACGAAACCTGCTAGCTGTTAACGTCTCTGCAATTCTTTCCTAATGAGTTTTCCATGAAATGTGCAATTCTGCGTATAGTTATGCACCATGTAAATGTACATTCCTATTGTTAAATAGGAAAATGATGGGTACATTTGTAACTGCTATTACGGGAGATAAATATGGACAAGTAAAACATTGCTGATGTTCGCTTTAATCAGTGAAAAGTCATTTTAATTCCACAGCTACAATCGTGTATGGTGTCGCTTAACTAAATTACGCGCACTGTTCTAATTAAAAAAAAAAATCGTAGCAATTGTCTTGTCATGAAAATTCATTTCGGTCGGTCAATTATGAAAGTTTCACTCTCAAAAAGAATTAATATTCATAGTATACAGTAATTATGTAAAATCAAATTTCCGTCGGTTTTACACACCGTTTCTATCGCAAAATTCTGATGTTACTATAAAAAAACTCTTCGTCAAGTTTATTTTCTTTTTCTCCTTTAACTGTTTGCATTCCATTGTCGCCGCAGCGGCGACATTGTAATAGAATCTGATAACTCCGTTCTCAGATAAATCCGGTGTATTTTTATATTTTTTTATATTGTGAAACATAATGTTAAAATGAATGCGATTCCGTTTTAATGACAGAGCAAGATTTTCAATTTTCCATAGATGTGCACTCGCACAATTGTAAATATTCCTGGAGTAGCTGCTAGCTCATAGTAAAAATGATCGGAGTGCAAAGGTTTAATTAATCGAGAAGCCTTTCGTTTCCTTTCCTAATTAAACCGTACATGCCTTATTAAAGATAAATATCAATTTACAAAGCCAAACACCGATTTTTATTGTAAATCATCAATTTCAAATCCGACAGCGTGATAATTCAATATTCCCAAGTATCCATACGACAATAATTCCCCGTCCATCCCTTTTTGCAATCTTCCTCTCAATGACGATGGGAAATTTGACGGAGGGTTAATTATCTCAGGTCAATGAACCAAACGTCGCTCGACGGTTTGAGCGTTTTTCATTAAAATTCCATCGTTAATATACAAGATCATTAACAGTATTTTCCAATGAAATTTCCGAAAGATTAAAATACGCTGCGTTATACAATATTATATATCGTTTGTACATCCCGCGCCTGTGTGCGATCTCATGCTCGTGTAATTAATACGTTAAGGTCATACGATAAAAGCTTGGAAATGTGATACATTAAAATTTCGCTGCACTGAGTGCACAGTAGCTCGCAGGACTACAATTGTATTTATTAACACTAAAACTACCAAACCAGTCAAAATGACTGGTACAGAATTTTTTCCAAAAATTCTCCAAGATTATAGAAGAGTTCTAAAATAGATATTCTACGTCCATCTTATAAAACATAAATTACCGAATCGATAATCTTTTCCACCTCTTAATTCCCCTTTTTTCAAGACACTCATTTAATATTTTTAAATATGATAGATTTAACGCCGGTAGTTCTAGTGTTAACACTTAAAGTGTTAACACTTAGTGTTAACGCGTTAAATCTATCATATTTCAAAATATTAAATAAGTACTTTAAAAAAGGAGAGACCAAGAGGCGGAAAAGATAATCGATTCGATGATTTATGTTTTTTAAGATTGACGCAGAATATTTATTCTAAGACTCTTCTATAAACTTGGAGAATTTTTCGAAAAAATTGTGTACCAGTCATTTTGACTGGTTTGGTAGTTCTAGTGTTAATCATTACTTCGGCTAAAGCCGATTATTAGACGTTTATGGCTATTACGTTCAGCAATGGTTTTACCATTGAAAGATACGACGTCTTCGATGGAATAATTAATCATCTGCTTTAAATACCGATACAGAAGCGGCTGTTTGTACAGTAGAGGTCTATGTTCTCCACGTTTCTACACACGAACCACGATATAATCCTTATTAAGTAAACCCGTATGCCACTAAGTCGGTCCAAGAACCATCGGATCAATTAAGGTAAATGGTTTTGATCAAAGAGTACAGTGTCCCTTGTGTACGAGCGAGTGCCTCTTTGATCATGCGTCCCTAATTCACAGATACGAGCGACATTGTTTACGATACACCTATGCGGCTCCTCGGGACAAGTCGCTTCTCAGATAAACAATGGAAGAATCACGTTTATAGAGAGGACTCGTTACGGCACAGAGAGAATTGAAAAACAAAGGGCGTTAGGTGGAAAGATCGAAGAAAATTCAACAAAGGCGAGTCGTACATCGAACGGCATGGAGTTCCTTTAAATCGGATTTTATCCTACGTTTTTCAAACGAGACGAAATATATCACGGGAGGATATCTTAGATTTCGGAAGCGCCGACGAGGCTCTCTGTTTAAAACTAATAAAACGGCGCGAAATACAAACGGCGATGCTAATTTGTATTCTTTCGTGTCAGGGTGTAAATATCGAGTGGAAAAAAAACGGCGAAGGTTCATGCTTGAAATTTAATAGACAACTGCGAGAAGTGGGTCACGTTTGCTCTTTGACGGTACTTTCACGGGATATATATCCATCGAAACGTACACGTACGGCATATAAAATCGTATCGTCGCGATAACGATAATATTATTCTGGCAGAGGAAGAAAAAAATAACACGGAAAAATACAAGTTTTTCTTTTGCATCGCACAAATACGCTGCCAGGGTATTCGGAGATTGAGCGGATAAAGGGAAATTCTCGATTATAGACGAGCTAAAGGGATGTGGAAGATGATGCGGCCAGCCATTCTGCAATGTATCGCTATTACACACCGAAAACCCTATTAACCCCTTGTTCTACTATTTCCTTTGTGACTGCCTCTGCAATACTTGAAAATTAAATTGCTAGCATAAAAATATGTCAGTGATTCCTGATATATCTTAGAATTTAAAGCAATATTGACAACATAGCAATAATATTATCGTGTCGTGTTTCACTGATATCTTCAATTTGTAATTTTTGAGAAGCTTCAAAATTTCCTGTTGTTGCAGCCACATCACGACTGTCACTCGTTGTTGTAGGGCAAAGGGTTAACGATATTATTACTATATAAATTTAATATTTATACGTGGGAAGTACTAAAATGAAACAAGTTTCAAGTATAATATATTTTTTAACGGTGATTGTAAAATTCAGAATTTAAAGTATCTTTTAATCGTATTTGAATATTTTTCAAAACGACGCTTCATGTATAGAGAGCGCAGGGAATTTGACGTGTAAATTAAAGGTGCAATTAAGAAAACCACAAGGAAAAATGAGGTAAGGGAGGAAGGAGCAAGGACACGGAGAAACGGGGCCACGCGGTCAAAGCGGAGAAAGCGTTACGCTTTATGGGCCAGGTCAGGACACGTCCATGACTGGAATAACGAGTACGTTACAGCATTTTTATTTTTCCTTCGCGGTTCTGAAGATGATAATGGTGAAAAGGAAAGCAAAACCGATACGTGACCAAAAATAACGTCGATGAAATTTGGCGGTCGCGAAAAAATCGCACGATTGTTCGTGTGTTTGGCTGAGAAGTATGTGGTACGGTGGAATTGAAAGTCCTATATCCAGCTATACTCCACATAGCTTTTCACTTCATTTTATTTTCTAACAATTTAATATTCATTTTCTAATTTCATTATGATTTTGTAATATCACCTAAATACCTGTCAGAGTTCCTGTAGTTATTGCTATGATTAAAAAAATTAGTAACCAACGATAGAAGATGCTTTGGAATTAATTTCATTTAGCTCATTGCAGAATTGACAAAATACTTCGGATCGCAAAGGGTTAATCTTCATCTGCTACTTTTAAAAATCATGCTAAAGTCTCTATGGCTTTCTCTGCACCCATTGTTTATTTTCTATTAGGGGGACCGGAAATTAATATCATTTTTTACATTAAATTCAAACAAATAAATTTGTAATAAGTTTTTATTTTTAATGGATGATATAATCACCCTCGTTATTAACAATATTTTGTCATCTATTGTGCAAATATTCAATGTCGGATCGGTAAAAATTAATTGGTTTTTGAGGAAAATGTCTGGAGAAACATTACTTTCCGGTCCCCCTAATATTTTAAGAAAATCAGGATTTGTCGTAGTTTTTCTTTATAATGACTTTATCGAGAATAATATATATTCAATGTGTAAAATTTGTCCCTATCTGGATAGAATTAAATTTCGATTGGAGTAAAAAAAGACACCGAGGTCGAATGAAGGTTAAAATTAGAGATTCGAGGTTGTCGATGCCAGGAAAAAATCTGAAAATAGATTTAAACGAAAAGGACGAAAGGAGAATCGATATAAAAACGTCGTTCGTATTATTTCCCCGGCTTGCAAAACAGCGCTTCGTTCTCAGACGCAGACGATTCTTAATCTCTTTCGGCAAATTATCGAAGCATCTTACACTGAATTTCTTCAGTCATCGAACCAGCGAAAACTTCATTTCGGACGAAATTGCACTCGAGATAAGTTAAACTCGATATAGCTTACATTTTTTGTATCTTCATTTTGTTTCTTCTCAATTCCGCCCTCTTCCATACCTTTCTCGCTCGATTACCTTCCTCGGAAGATGCGGCGTCTATCGTTCCACGATTTCCTCTCGTAAAATCGATCACGCCCGATCCGATGAATTCAAATACGTAGCGTTTTTCCGTCCAACTTTTTTTCTTATTTCTTTTCAATCGCGCCGTCTGTCCCTATCCTTGAAATAATCGCGAACGAAATATTTCCCCCGCAAAAGAACACCGTTCTCCACACAATTCAGGCAGTGAGAGAGCTGCTTCCCGAAGCATAAAATTGTCTTTCAATCTCATTCGAAAAACTCGCGTTCTTTTCGATCAAAATGTTTACCTACGATTGAAATCACTCGAGAGATTCGAATGTAACTGGACAGTTTCGCCGAAGTACTTTTAACGATAATGAACACTGCACTTATTTATGTTCCAGCGATTTTAAAGTCGTTATGCGAGGAATTCCTCTCGTTGAACGTGTCCGCCATCTTGTACCTGATGAACTACGAACAATACGGACGTAGTACTGCCAGTGCTCAATATTTTCTGCAGTTGGCTGGCTACCTGGGGATTCCCGTGATTGCTTGGAATGCCGATAACTCGGGTTTAGAACAGGTGAGGCAATGCAGCACGTATCTAGGAGCCAATAACGCTGTCCTCTTAGCAGTGTAAGCTACCCTTAACGAACCTTCGAACCGTTAAGTAGATCGCGTTCTCTCGTGAAATTTTAAAAGCTATCGATTGCCTATTAACATTTCAGAGCCAATCGCAATCATTAAGTAGATATCTTCGCTCGTACTGTACCTACGTGTAAAGCTCTCTGTTCGTAAATTTTTATAGAATTTCAATCGGCCTTGTGTAACCGATAGCTGCAAAAATCAGCAACATGACGAAAGTACCTTTTAGAATTATACGATTAACTGATTGAATAATACGATAAACCAATTGAAACATATGAGCCCTTAAATGAATTCCATATAATGTTGAAATAACAACCACTATCTAATAGTTCATTTTTGACAATATCGTGAAAATTACATTGAATTAATTCACTTTAACACTAGAACTACCGGCGTTAAAACTATCATATTTCAAAATATTAAATAAGTACTTTGAAAAAGGAGGATTCAAGAGGCGGAAAAGATAATCGATTCGGTGATTTATGTTTTTGAGGTGGTCGTAGGATATTCATTCTAAGACTCTTCAATAAACTTGGAGAATTTTTGGAAAAAATTGTGTACCAGTCATTTTGACTGGTTGGGTAGTTCTAGTGTTAAAATAATGCAGTGTAAAATAGCTGATAAACTCATTTTTTTCAATTTTCACTGAGACCACTTTCAAAATTATGGGCACATATAACCGTGAATTTCAAAATCTGGAATAATTTCGCAGCGGACTCTGTTTCCAAATCTCTACCCGAAGTTACAGAATCCGTCCGAAAGCCGGGCAAAGTATTTTTGAAGCTTCCTGTACTCCGTAAAATGCAATAAAAACCCAACCATTGAAAGGTTGAAATCGACAAACACTACTTTTGTCCCTTTTCATCGGTACCTCGCAATAACTGTCGAATTTTAGAAGCAGAATCAAAAACCCTCCCACGTTTCCCTTGCCTCGAAGGTCGCGATCGAACGGGACTGTTGGTTTAATTGCCATTCGTCCGTCACACACGAACGAGACTACGAAACACCCTCGATCTCTCGTTGATTTTAGAGAGCCTCGCAAAGTAACCTTCAATTGCAACTGGCCCCGTCGTTGGAGCATCAAACAGCAGCGATGTTAAGCATCCTCGAGAGATACAAATGGCATCAGTTCAGCGTGGTCACCTCACAAATTGCCGGCCACGACGACTTCATACAGGCAGTCAGAGAGAGGATCTCAGATCGGCAGGACACTTTTAAGTTCACGATACTGAGTGCTATTCAAGTAACGAACAAATCTCACGATCTTCTCGAACTGGTAAACAGCGAATCGAGGGTCATACTTCTGTATTCGACGAGGGAAGAGGCTAAGGACATTCTCATGGCAGCTCGAGATTACAAGATCACCGGGGAGAATTACGTTTGGGTCGTGACACAGAGCGTCATGGAGAATTTGCAGATGCCTAATGAATTCCCGGTTGGCATGCTCGGTGAGTTGTTTCAAATTTTTGTGTATTTATTAAATTTTTGTAGAGGGCGGGATTTTCAGAAGAGGAGATTGGAAAACTTCGGGTTTCACTCAATAGAAAAATAACAGACTATCGACTTGACTTCAGCAAATAACAAGTAACGATGTATTACTAAAGTTACAACTAATTGACAAAACAAGACAACACGACAACTCAAACTCCTCTCAACTACAACGCAACACAACTACAACTCGACTACTACACTCGAACCGCTCTTCGACGTACTCTGCGACACTATCTTCGACGGACTCTGGGCACAACTCTTAACCCTTTGCTGACGGAGACATTTTTCAATATTGAGAGATAGCCATTCATTTTGCGATCCAAAAGCACCTTTTTATCAGCAAATTATGCTGTTAATCCATATACATTATAAATTACTACTTGCTTAGTCATACACTCAAACCTGTTTTTGTGCGATTTTTCATTTGTGCGATTTTTTTTGTGCGGTATATGAAAATTACATATTTCATATACCGCACAAAAACAGGTTTGAGTGTATTTCAACGGTTGTATTTCAATTTTTCAACTCTAACTGTATATACAAGCGGCTATAAACTATAATTAAATTTTTTCTCAGGCCGCATATATGCGTCGGTAGTCCTCAAAGGGTTAAACTACGCTTTCTTATATTCTAACCATTCATCCTTCTCACACAACTATTTACTCTCTCGTACTCGCACTCGCGTTCGGACTCATCAACTCCAGAATTTTCGGACCTTGAGGAAGAAAACGATTGGCCTGCTGACCTGAGCAGGACCCAACACCCGCTTTCGCCCCCGCAGTCCTTCGTCATCCTTAACACTATTCCTACCGACACTTCACGTATATCTTTTTCTACCGCAACCGGTGAATTTGTCAAATGACAATTTTTTCCCAGAAAATGAACAGTAAAAAAAGAAGTGAATTTTGAAAAATGTATTATAATGTAAATGTATTATACGTATATTTGAGGAAAAGTCGTGAAGTTTAAAGGCGATTCAATTACGTGGTATATAGGAAATTCTAATCGAAATTTTAAAAACGGTCATATGACCGGTCGTGGTAGGAATAGTGTTAACCCCTTAGCTTACAGTAACGTGTGACACACGTGAGGCGATAAATGGAATACGAAGTTTTGAAGTTTCCCAATAACTATTAAATTGAAAATATCAGTCGATCACGAGATGGTAAAATTATTTCTATAATATTAATATTGCAGTCAGTTGTGCCAAATGTTAAAGATCAGAGAGAAATTTTTATTTCTGGAATTAATACTGGAATATCACGCACGCTGTCAAAACAGAAATCGTACGGCAAATCGTTAAAGCGGAACTGCTCATATTTTCCTACACTACATATTTGTTATAAATGAAGAATTTTTTTTTAAACGTTGCCGCGTTCGTTTTTTTGGGGATATACCTATCCCCCGATTTCCATGGAAAATCGGTTCCTCGGAATATGGTGTATAACGAAACCGTGTGCTGTAAATATATCTGCCGTCAACATATTTGTTGACAAAAACGTATGTTTCTAATATTTCTTTTTCAAATCCGTTACTTTGAAAACTCTGTAAAAACGAAATCGTCTAAATAAAATGGTGTGTGAATCAGGGGATAGGTGTACTCGCGATATTGGCTTTGAGGGGAGGTTTTAAGAATGGATTAAAGTCTGAGAACTAGTTGTTAACAGTGTACTTGATATTTGAAAGTAAACTATTGGAGTTTACCCTTAAGTACTTCAACTGACTCTAAAAGTTTCTGAGTACAATTGTCTCGGAGTCATTGAACTGACTTTTACGACAAAACTGAGTGAAACCTCCTGAAACTGTTGACCAGCTGGCCAAATATTTTCTTGCCACTTAGAATTGCAATTTAGATTTGAGCAGTTACATTTGAAAGTGGTAGAAGTCCCTTTCGCCTTATGTTGGGATGTTTGAGAGTTCGTACAAATGTTTTCATGCTGTAACGTGTAACAGCTGAATATTTTTGCACGAAATCATACTTTGCCATCCGAAATGCGAAAAGAAG
This sequence comes from Cerceris ruficornis, assembly GCA_963989415.1. Lineage (NCBI taxonomy): Eukaryota > Metazoa > Arthropoda > Insecta > Hymenoptera > Crabronidae > Cerceris > Cerceris ruficornis. Next base: position 10,207,074 of record OZ022518.1, on the reverse strand, counting down.
ACACCTGTGTTTATCTAAAACTAACTTAAATACACTTTTCTCAAAAATGGATTTATACCCCTTTCAAAAATAACGGCTCAATTAAATCCTATCGGTTCGCGGTGTTTTCTAAGTCGCGAAAAAAGCATCTATTTTATTATACATAGATATAAAAGGTAAATAAATCTTGGAAATTGTATTTCGAAGGAATGAATTGCGATTACGAATAGTTTGGACCCCGGGAAATGGAAATTGGAGGGAAAAGTGATAAATGGACCGTTAATCGGAAGGACGTTTTCGGTATAACGTATTCAGGACAAAATTCTCCGTACGACGATATTTCCATTGTCTTTTTTTGGAATTTTCGGAATAAAAGATTCAGAAATGTATATGTTGCTCGATATATTCCGTCAAGAACAGAGCGGAACGAATTTATTCCTCCTCCGAGGCACTATCCTCGATGGAATCGGCAGGAAGGCATCAATTTCCGATTTCCGTGATTCTTACCCTTCGGTTGAACGTCCTTTTCAACACTCGGCTACTCGAGATATCGAATGGCACCCTTTCAGAGGGAAAGACTCAGAAAAAACGAAGAGTCCCCTTCCCTTTAACGATTGTATCAATATAATCGTTATTTACTTCCTCAAGAATAAAATTCTTATTACTTTAATTCTGTTTAGAAAATCATCAGACTGCCAGCAAGCTTTTAGGAAGAATTTTTCTTTCTTTAAAAATTGAAACCGAATAAAAAAAACAAATGAAGTAAATATGTCATAACTATCGGTTACGGTCATCTTTTCAAGTATGAAATATTGAAAACTTGAACCGTCGCTGAGAACTGAGGGTATCTAAATCTGCGAAAAGTTGACACCAGTAATTTTTCATTTTTCAAAAATCAGGATACGGCAGAAAATAGACGATAGAAATTCACTCTTCCTCTGTAATTACAGTCAACCCGAATCCTATGTTTGAGATCAAAAAGAAACCTGGTATTTCGGGTTTTTCAAGTCTCCTCGGAAATCTTCAATATATTTTATTCCCTCCGACCGAAAAATCTTCCGGTTTACGTGGATTTGAAGCCCATAGCGACGGAAAATCGGAGGACGTCAAAGTTTCCTCGTTCGAAATTCACAAACGGAGAAATTTTACGTAATGACGTGCCTCATTCTCCTTCCGTCGACGAATCGCGCGTCGATGCAATCGAAATCGTGTAAAACTTCGAATCCCATAGGATCGACCGACGGAATTGAAAAAATTCTGTAGTCTCCCGTTTCTTTTTTTGCTCCCTTTTTTTTAACGCGGCTCAGCCACTTCGAACGGAAATAACGACTTTCGAAAGCCCGACCTATTTGTGTCCGCGAACTCATCGATTTTCAAAGCCGTCTGCGTTATGCCGTCGACAAAATATCATGTGTCCGCAGTTTGAATCCTATAAATAAATGTTCCGAGAGAGGAATCCATCCGGGGAAAACGTGATCGAATAAAATGCACATAAATTAATGTTTGCGAAGGCCGATGAAACGGTGAGTTTCGAATTAATTATTTTCCGAGCTGGGGCTAAAGTTTCGGTGAAACGTTATTTCCGTACGTTATCCACGTGAAATTGTGTCTTTATTTTCTTCGCCGATTTTCATCTAAACCGTACTCAATCGAACGATAATCCTCGCTCGAAACGGTGAAAATCACGATCGTTGAATAATTTATAAGATAGGAGGGTCAATCGTCTTTCTCCATTTTCTCTTCCGTTCAATCGTTTGATATTTCTCAAAGATACAATACTCGCCCGAGGCCAATAATTCTGCTAAAAATTCAATTAGGCAAACTTCCATCGTCGAACATCATTCCATGTAGATTTGCGCTACCATTTTTTTTTATTATTCCGTATCATTCTCATTCCGTTGTAGCTCCTATCAGTATCGAATTCAGTGTTCCATTGGAGGGAAAGGAAGTTCATCGATTGAGACGAAATGTGAGAAAAGGGCGAGAGGGAGAAATAACAATAGGGGAACTGTTTCCGTCTTCTCTTGAACCCTTTGTGCGAAATAGCACGTTCCAAAGGATACCGACACTTGCGATTAAATGTGCTACTATGAATCGAGATTGGAAGAAAAGAAAAAATAAACGCGACAATATTTTGTAGAATATTGTTGTTTCAAGGCTTGTTTACAAACACTCCTCGCATGCTTCTCGTGAAAACAGTTCGACACGTTGAAAGAAATGTTCGACGCAGGGGCAGAAATCATGAAAAAATACATTTCTCTTCTGTAAACCCGTGTTTTGATGTGTTTTTGCGTTGTTGTATTTTCCAGGAGTACATTTCGACACGAGCAGCGACAGGCTGATAAACGAGATCACGACCGCCATAAAGGTTTACGCTTATGGAGTTGAGGATTTCATAAACGATCAAAAGAACGCGAATCTCAGTCTGAACACTCAGCTCAGCTGCGACAGAGCCGGTGAATCCCGATGGAACACAGGAGATCTTTTCTTCAAGTAATTTCTTTCTCTTTGCAAAAACCTTTTGTTTAGCTTTAGACGACATTTTACGATGTTAAGAGAGAACAGAGACGATAAAAGAATATCCCACTGTTACGTTGAGATATTGTAGCTAATTAAAAATCTCCTTGCTAATGTCTACGGATTACATTTCAATTCTGAGCCACAATAAAGCACTGTAAAAGCAAAGACTGAAAAGCGAAAATAAACGTGGGTCAAAGGATAACTGAATGGAAACTATAAAGTTCGGTGTGTCTTTTTTATTAGATACTTGAAGAACGTGTCCGTCGAGGGCGATCATGGCAAACCTAACGTCGAATTCACGCAAGATGGGGTGTTAAAGGCAACCGAACTCAAGATTATGAATCTTCGTCCTGGAGTTAGCAAACAGCTCGTCTGGGAGGAGGTAAGCATGAAGAAATTGCATGTCTTTGATGTTTTTCGTATCAAGCTCGATGTCACTGCTGATCACTTATTAGCAAGTTGATTCACCTTCTAAATATTAATATTTGAAACCTATTTATCCACTTCTAAAGCCATTTCATGTTTTATATTAAACGGAAATTCGAAATATACCCTAAAACTTGAGGTAATTGTAATTCTCCTACCTCTACATCCTTCGATACTTTCTCTATTAAACTCGGTATCTTTACTATACACTTATCAGAAAATTGCCCCACATTCTAAATATTGATATTTGAAACTTATTTAACCATTTCTAAAGCTATTTCATGTGTTCTATTAAACGGAAATCCAAAATATACCCCAAGAATTCGAGGTAATTGTAATTCTCCTACCTCTACATTCTTTGATACCTTCTCTATTAAACTCGATATCTTTGCTATACACCTATCAGGAAATTGCCCCACCTTCTAAGTATTAATATTTCAAACCTATTTAACCATTTCTAAAGCTATTTCATGTTTTATATTAAACGGAAATCCAAAATATACCCCAAGAATTCGAGGTAATTGTAATTCTCCTAACTCTACATCCTTTGATACTTTCTCTATGTAACTCGATATCTTTGCTATACACTTATCAGGAAATTGGCCCACCTTCTGAATATTAACATTTGAAACCTATTTAACCATTCCTAAAGCTATTTCATGTGTCCTATTAAACGGAAATCCAAAATATACCCCAAGAATTCGAGGTAATTGTAATTGTTCTACCTCTACATCCTTTGACACTTTCTCTATTAAACTCGATATCTTTACTATACACCTATCAGGAAATTGCCCCACCTTCTAAATATTAATATTTCAAACCTATTTAACCATTTTTAAAGCTATTTCATGTGTCCTATTAAACGGAAATCCAAAATATACCCCAAGAATTCGAGGTAATTGTAATTGTCCTACCTCTACATCCTTTGACACTTTCTCTATTAAACTCGATATCTTTGCTATACACCTATCAGAAAATTGGCCCACCTTCGAAATATTAATATTTCAAACCTATTTAATCATTTCTAAAGCTATTTCACGTGTCCTATTAAACGGAAATCCAAAATATACCCCAAGAATTCGAGGTAATTGTAATTCCCCTAACTCTACATCCTTTGATACTTTCTCTATGTAACTCGATATCTTTGCTATACACTTATCAGGAAATTGGCCCACCTTCCGAATATTAACATTTGAAACCTATTTAATCATTTCTAAAGCTATTTCATGTGTTCTACTATGCGAAAATCCAAAATATACGCTAATAATTCGAGATAATACTAAGTCTCCTACCTCTTCATCCTTTTTAATTGTATCAACGACGAATACTTCACTCGTTCGAGTCATAGCTCCCGAGCAAAATCTCGCATAACCAACGGTAAAAAGTCACGAGAAAAAAGCGAAAGCAGTAACAATGCAACACCCACGAGCAAAGAGTATCGCGCAAAGGACGATACTATACGCGCGGGACCGGCGGGCAAATAGCGAGTATAACTTGCAGCCTCGAAATTTCATCCGAGAGAGGCCGGATTGGCGAAAAGGTGGCGACGATAAATATCTCTCGTATCGTGAGACGAGAAGCCCCGATAAATAAGAGAGCGAAACAACAAGCGATGCAATAAACCGACGGTTAACGCCGAAAGAAGGAACAAATAAGAGTCCCGGAAGCGACGTTAGTCGGGCAAACAGAAGAAAATAATAAATCGCGGTGAAAACGCGGTCGCGCGAGCCCTCGATGATATCAGAAACACGGGGTGGGATTCTTCTGGGAAGGAGAACGAGAGGGTGTGCCGGGACAAAGAAAGCAATATAGAAAACACAACGGTATACTTGGAGGTTGAAGAACAATGGGAATGTAGTGGAGTCAGGAGTCGAAGGGAAAGGCGAAGAAAGATTTCTGCGGTCGGCAGGCCGCCTTCACGCCAGGATAATCTCCCGATTCTGGGCGTTTTTCCCGAAGGGCTACATTCGCTACCCTTGTTTCCTTACTTATCTCGGTTAATCGGACCACTTTAATCGTGTCTTGACCTAATTTCTCATCGCTGTTGCACGAAGAAGGAAAAATTGCTTGTTCGCGTTCGCAGACGTGCGAGGGTGCAAAGGGGATGACCGTTTTTATCTCGTGGAATCGTGCATTAACGTCGTGCGTTAATGGCTTGCATTAATATTAATAACACGGTAAATGGACGACACTTCAAACGAACAGTCGGAATTTTGCTCCTGCGAAATTAAAGACGAGACTTCCCCGGTGACTTCCTGCTCATGCAAAATTCATTTGCGAGAAGCTTTTCGAAAAGGGGTGACTCGAATCCTCTGCCAAGGACGCTACGTTTCATTACACAACTTTAAGTTACTTTATGGCGCTGTTAGCCGTAACACTTGGGCTGGAAAAAGAGCGTAATACAATCTTTTGAAGCGCTTAAAACGTGATACAAGCTACGGTGTCTTCGTGTACTAACACTTTTAAAGACAACCTTAAAACGCCCATTGCGTTTCAGGTTTATGTAATTCCTCTTTTCTCTCCCGAGAGCATCGGCCCACGGAAGGGTGTATTTTTTCTCGTGGTTCTCTGACTTTCCCGCTTTTCTTACAGTTTTATTAGGGCCCTTAAAGAAACGCGTTGGTATTATACTCCCGTTCACGCAATAGTTTGCCGTTTTTTTGCAACGCGCCGCCGAATGGTGGCTTGGATAATGTCGACAGGAGTTTCCCCATGGACTCTTAATCGTCGGTTCTCAACGTTGCCGTAAATAAGAACGGGTTGAGGACATTTGGAGGACGATGTGGACATTTTTGCGCAGTTCACGTTCCAGTCGTTAGTCGAGAAAGTCTTTTGGGCGCAATTCTTAACCATGGTCTATATAGACCCCGTGATATTTCAAGGGAACCGAAGATAAACATGGATTCACTAACAAAGCACTTAAATAAGAATTTTCCCAATAAAACAAAGTGTAGGAACGGAATTTCTGTACGCGTAAATATTAGGGGGACCGGAAAGTAATGTCGTTTTTTTTATATTAAATTCAAACGAATAAATTTGTACCAAACTTTTATTTTTCATGATTGATGTAATCACCCACGCTATCAACAACCTTTTGTTATCCAGTGTGCACATTTTCAATGCCGGGTCGATAAAAATCAATTGCTTTTTGAGCAAAATATCTGGAGAAACGACATCACTTTCCGGTCCCCCTAATAGTATTAACCCTATGCACTCCGTTGTCGCCGCAGCAGCGACATTGTAATAGAAGCTGATAACTCCATTGTCAGATAAATCCCGTGTATTTTTACATTTTTTTATATTGTAAAATATAATTTTAAAATATATGCGCTACTGTTTTAATGACAAAGCAAGATTTTCAGTTTTCTACAGATGTGTACTCGCAACGTGCAAATAGTTCTGGAGTAACTGGCAGCTCATAGTAAAAATAACTCGGAGTGCAAAGGGTTAATTTTTAGAATTAGTTAGTGTGGATGGTTTGTATATAAGCGAGAGTGGATGTTTAGAGTACGTGATTTGCAAGGTGACGGATGTCAGGTCTAGCATGAATGTTTAATCTATGGATAAGGAGAAACTGAGTGAGTGCAACAGAGAATGCATGCTGTGAGAAAGAGGAAGAATGCATGCAGTGAGAAAGAGTATCGAGGGTGGATGCAAGCGTGAATTTTGGAAGAGTCAGTTGAGAATATGCAGTTGAGTTGAGAGTTCAGAGAGTGAGAGACATAGCGTGAGTGGAGAAAGCTTTAGCGATAAATTCAGAGTTCGAGAAATTTTAGTGTTATTAAGAGTTTTGTATTTTTATAGTTAATAAAGTTAATTAATTATTTCTAAATTGCACGCGTTCAGTTAAGTTTCTAGGCTATGATATTGTTAATTAATTTTAAGGGAATCTATTCGGTTTCTTCTAAGACGAGCACAGATATTCTTTGGTGGCTCGTCTTGGATTATATTAGAGTAGGACCCTATAAAAGGGTAATAGTTCAATTAAGTTTCAAAAGTCTTTGGAGTGCAAAGGGTCAAAGAACATCCCATCTTTCCGCCATCCTGATATTCAAGCTAGTATCTTTTTTAATTCACGCGGAAAAATTGAACTCGTTGAGTGCCAACAGTATTTCCCTATTTCACCGTTTCTACTAAAGTGAAGGTTTTTCTACTAAAATGACATATTTACAAAGCAGATATTTTAAAGACAGAAATAGATATACAGTCAACAGGACATTAACTTTTGAACGCCAATATTTAAATACTTAATGCATTAGAAAATTTAGAAATACAATTTAAAAGTCATATGGAATTTCATTGAACTGAATAGCGCCGGTCACCGGTGACCCCCACAGCATTCAACGTGTTAAGTAGGACATGAAAAATTTTAATTTTTTTCATTTAATCGTAGCAGTCGAGTGTTCTGAATATTTCAACAATTTAATTCTACTCGTCCTATTTTCCCCGCAATGATTTCAACCAGGTCTCACACTCCGCACAAGAGAAGGATACTCCTGGCACCCAATTTCCACCTTAAGAACGAGTCGTCTCGTGCTTCGCCGTCGATTGACTTACTCGAAATCGAAAGTAGGGCAAGGTGCAGGCAAATTGGACGAGGATGCCCGCTATGCATTTGAGCGCGAATTTACGGCGACAAACCGCAGAACTGTGGCGAAATGCAGCCTCTTCTATAAAGCCGTCCGCAGGATTCCTTTTAGAAGGAGCCATAGAGAAGTAATGGATCTGGACCGCAAACGAGGAGCACGTTTGAACTCGACTTAATTCCTACTTGAATCAATTCCAGCGCTGTATTATAATTTTACCATTTCAATGACAATTGCGCGTATTTGCTCCATTAAAATTGACCATGCCGACTCATTCGGCAACCCACGTAGAACCATAGTCGGTGGAAATTTTCACGGCTCGAGGGCTACAGTGTGAAGCAAATTTTCGAAATTAATGCAGCACGAGACCATAATTACGTGGGCTATGGTGACTATGGAGTTAACGTGTTCAGTGTCCCGTGCATCGCTTTCGATGCATAGAACAATGAACGTGTTAAAATAGAATTTTAATTGAGGTATTGTGAAGTATAACTAATGTAATTTAGCGACGGACGATGAATATGCTAAGGGCTGACATTCTTAACTAGTGACTTTTCTTAGCTTGGAAACTCGTAAGAAGTAAATTATCTTTAAGCATGCAATAGGGTTCTCGTTGAAAAGAAAAATGATAAATGAAAAATAGGGTTTATGGCGGCTGACGAATTTAAAGCTCGAATTCCCAGATAACGGGCGCGAGTTCAAATTCCTGCCAGCTCTGGAAAATTTATTAAATTATCACTTGATATATCGTAGCCTATGTGGTTGGAATGTCACCTCAAATTTTAGGTCCTGGCCGAAATAACCAAGTGATTTAAAGCCGAAGTATGCAATAACGATCAAATTAATTACACCGCGAAAAAGGACAAAAGGTATAATCCAATTTTAGCTTCATCAATGTTCAATTCAAACTCGAATTTCGTATGATAAATGTTTTTTTTTTATATTCGTGGCTTTTGATATACCGGGTTCGTGATAATTTTCATTGAATTTTATTCGCGCGAATAAAAAAATTGTTGATTTTCAGCGACTCAATTACGATGCCTGTTAACTGCCGGTTGTTAATAGACTCTCGTTTCTGATATCCATTATTTACGTACATTCTTTCGGAACTTCGTAGCCTGAAGATTCTTCGAACCATTTTGTAAGTTTTAACGACGACATTAAGGCACATAACTTTGATGAGAATACCGCGGAAGATGCTCGGAAGTTGAAGTTTGTCGTTTGTCTCCTCTTGGCTGCCGTAGAACCATCGTTCTTTGGCCAACAAACTTCTTCCCGTTTTTTATTTATTATTAATCCTCGATCGATCCTCAATTTTTTCATTCTTCCCGTTGAAAAAACTACAGTTTCTGTATAAATGTTTTTTGTTTTCGATATTTTCGCTCGAACTTCGTAACATAACAAAAAGAAGGAGTCCTTTGAAATCCTTCAAACGTTTCAATTTTGATTTTTATCTCAAATAAATATTCAACCACCTTCGAAGACATCGCCCGCCGTTACAATTTCCCCGGTTTAATAAACGGCTCTTTAAAGTATTATTTTTACGCGTATTTAAAATCGCTGATTCAAATTGAAAGTTAAATGAATCGCGGCGAAGTCAACCATTCGATTTCAGTACGCAAAACGGCAGTATAATCGCCCCAAGAAATTCAACGTTTTCGAAGCGTCACTCAATCTCGGCGAACCAATGGAAGTCACGATTCTAATTATTTCCTTTCGTTTCGTCTACGCCGATCCATTAATATCACTGTCGCTCGCATCCCCCGCAGGTGCAAATGATCTTTAATTACATCCCTGTCCGTCCTCTGTCACGTAGGAATCACATTGCGAGAATTTATTCCAGCTTGCCAGCCACGTGTTTCCGCTTCGTTGCAAAAAATAATTAAACGGCCCGTGGAGCAACCCTCTACCCCATTGCGTCGAAGGCACCCCAGGGACCGGCGAAAACGGAAAAATATGAGAGAAAGAATTTCGGCGTTTCAGCCCGAGGGAGGCTGATACGCCAATTTCTTCTTCGTTACGCCCGAAAGGATAGTAATGGCGATTTTATCTTCGATAATGTAACCTTCCTGCTTTTCAAGTCATCTTAAATTCTCGCTGTACCGTACAGTTAGAAAAATTTCGAATAATCGTTATGTAATACCTTCCAAAATTTTTAATATTCACATTTACTATTATCGGGCTTTTAAGAGTTAATTAAAATTTCATTTTAATATCCATCACGAATGGAGATTCGTGGGAAGCGACGAATCACATTGGAATATTCCACAAATTCGATAATATTCTTCTTCGGTCGAATGACCGTAACAACTTGCAATCAGTAATTTCGAGTATTCATGGTTTTCAACATTCGACGCTGTGTATCCTATCTATCAGAGGAACCTTCGGATTTCAATACCACCGGAGGGCAATCTTCAATCAGCGGTTCTAGAAATCAACATTTTATTTTCTGAATCCACCCTCCTCGCGCCACCCCGTCGCAGATTGGACATGTATAGCCGGACGAATCGCGTTTAATCGGGGACATTGAAAATCGACGGACAAACGATATTTTCAATATCGCCGAGAGCGCGGCTAATTGGATCTGAAATGGGATTTTCTTCTGTTCAATCAGTAGGCTATTTATAGCCTGCCGATAACCGCATGAAATTGCGGAGGCAGCTCGTTCCTCCGAGTGAAATTTTCGTAGCCTGTGCGGGTTAATCGTTTTTGCGGTTTTGCACAGCTCGATTCCGCGGAGTGAGGTGGCTCGATTTGAAATATTCCAGCGGTTTTCACGGAGAATCGAGGGAGAAAACGAATCGCAATCAGGGGTATAACGAACTTTGCCTCTGACAAATATTGCCTGCCGAGTGTGACGTCGATGCATTAGAAAATCATCGGGAAGTCTCAAAGGGAATTGATTACGCTTGGGATATCAAACCTCGATAAATTCGGCCGATGTCTACTTGAGAGGGAAATTTTAATCAACGTCGATTCCTTGACCGAGGCTTCCTGATCTCCTACATTTATATAAAACTACTAAATTTTGGAAAATTTTTTACCTGGCTCTGTCCTTTTATCTTTAACACTAGAACTAGCGGCGTTAAATCTATCATATTTCAAAATATTAAATAAGTACTTTGAAAAAGGAGGGATCAAGAGGCGGAAAAGATAATCGATTCGGTGATTTCTGATTTTTAAGATGGACACAGAATATTTATTCTAAGACTCTTCTATAAACTTTGAGAATTTTTAGAAAAAATTGTGTACCAATCATTTTGACTGGTTTGGTAGTTCTAGTGTTAAATAAGTCATAGGAAATTATAAGCTCGTAGAATTTACAGTTCTAAGAAGATTCAAAATCTTTAGGTACTTGTGTCGTTTGAAAAACTTCCCTAAATGCAATGAAAAAAGGGTGCAAATCGTGGATAAGTGTCTCGCACTTTAGAATTTTATTCGTGTCGCCGTTATAGAACTTAATTTTGATTATTGATTAAATGAAAATTACCGATATTTTGTCAAGTTCCCAGTTTTTTTATTCAGCTTTGAAATAGCGAGAATATAACGTATGTACGGATGAAAACATTTTTCCATTGCCGACGGCGAAGGAATTCCAACTCGTATCTCCCATTTCGAAATTCGAATCCCAAAATTCCCCTTGCTATCCAATGCATTTTTACGTGTCCAGGTAATATCCACCGCTCGAGATGAAACTGTTTTGCGGAATATTCCACGTATAGGTAATTCGTAAAATTAAAAAATGAATTACCCCTCGGTAATTCACGCTCGCAGTGAATTCCAATGGCGGGCGTTACAAAGGCAGAAAGAACGTGCAAACACGCATTAAGTTAAAAGGGCCCCGGAGTAACAAGATTCATTTTAATTTCCTAACTTACGGCACACTTTCGGTTTCGAGTTTCGACTGCGAATGAGGCGACGAACTGTAACTTCGTCCAGTAAAGTGCTCGAGGTAATTCGCGAACGAGGAATTGGAATTTAGAGGGCGTACGTAAAGTGATTAACCGGTCGATGCATTCTCTCGAACTGTGCGCGAAATTTTCACCGTGGGCCGAGATTCGAAAACAATTGCCCGCGACGCTTTTCCAACGCAAGGTAATTCTATTTTCGTCTATCGGATAAAGGTGTTTCCTTATTTTTCTTTACATCCTGGAATTTATCCATAAATAAAATAATTCCCAAATAATAAATTCTTTGCTTCTGGAATTTATCAATAAAATTACAAAACTGAAGTTTTCATAATTCCGATTACACGTATCATCTGAAAATCCAGATTTTACCGTGAAACAACTGAAATCTGCGCTGAATCGAATTTTATTCGGGTATTGTTGAAAAATCCAACGACTGCAGCAGACTGGTAACATTGCTTTTTTCGAATTTATTTAACGTACTAATAGATGTACATTTATTTAAAAAATATACTACTTTGCTGGTACTTTATTTTGTAATCATAACAGTGAAAATAAGTTTAGGATGATATCTATGAAAGATTTTTAAAATTTGTGACATCTCGAGCCACGGAATATGAAGAGCACTTTAAAAATATAAGAATATCGATACGACAAGGATATACCGAAGAACAGAGTTACGCGGGGATACGAAATATGTGTATGCAAATTTGCTACGGTGCTATTCGCATACTACAGTCGCAGAAATTTACGAAAACAATCTTGTAGGCGTAGAGCGGAAATCCAATTACGAGGCAGGCCAAGGCTTGACAAACTTCCAGCTTCCGAGCTGGCAATACAAAGGAGCGTAAACAAGTACTGATAGGAAGAGGAATATTAATTAGTACCAAGGCAACAGTATTTAAGCGAGAATCGGAAGAAAACAAACGGAATTCGCAATGCTGTCGGATAGAATTTACACTCGTGCCGAGACTCAGCAAACACAAAATATCCACAATTATCCGTATCAAAATTTCCTTCCGATTTTCATCTAAAATGCAGACCGGGGTTTCTAAAGATACAATCAAATTTTTGCTAACAATGTATTCTAGACTTTAAAGTAAAGCGAAACAAAAACAGGAGAATATTAAAATTGATTTTGATAATGATATATTTAATTCATAAATAATGCTATTTCTATGGTGCGTGAACATTGTAGGACATTATCTCTTGAAGCTGAAAATATTTCCTCTATATAACACTCGCACGTGTGTTTTTTGTCATTGTGTACAATTCAATATAAAATTGGTATTATGTGTACTTTCTGGGCAATACAGGTAGAGTTTGGTATATGTGACTGTATTATTTAAAGACAATTATTTAGTTGTATTATTTAGCAGGAAGCCGGTGACATACACTAGTCCTCCTACTTTGATATTAACTTTAACATTTTTAATAATTGTACATTTATTACGATACTTGTCATTCTTGCACATGTAAAACGTTATTAAATTATCCCAAATTCTACATTTCTTAGTTGATATGCATTCACTTAACACTAAAACTATCAAGCCAGTCGAAATGAATGATTTCTCATTTTTTACAAAAATTCTCTAAATATACCGGGGAACCATAGAGTAGATATTCTACGCTCATCTCATAAAACATAAATTACTGTATCAATCATATTCTTCACCGTTTCATACCTCTTTTCCCAAAGTACTTATTTAATATATTTAAATATAACAGACTTAATGCCGGCAGTTCCAATATTAACCCTAGATCTACGACCGCTAAATCGGCCTAATTTAAATATATTAAATTAATACTTTGAAAAAAGATGGATCAAGCGGCAAAAAATACGATCAGTTAAGTAATTCGTGTATTACAAGATAAACAAGAAATTTTTACTGTACGGATTCTCTATCAAATTGAGAAAATTTTTTAAGAAAGTAGGAATCCGTCAATTTGACGGCAGCCGTAGATCTAGTGTTAAAGAAAGAAGCGGACTGAAAAAGTAAATTTTAATTTATCAAAAATTCTTAGTCCTTCCCAAAAGTTCTCCCCACCAGAAATTGTTATTTCAACCGTTCAATGAATTCACGGGAAATAAGTTAATTTGTAATGAAATTTGAGAATGTCAATTCACTGAATTATTTCCACTGCCGTCAGATCTGTTTTGAATTACAGCGCAAAATCCGATCGCAGGTAAAATTTTGGGCAAGCAATGCGGTATCGGTAATTAATCAATTATTGGAAATAGATAAGCGGCCTGTCCAGAGCTGTTATTAGCCGTTCGACCTGGTATTCTCGCAGGCATGCAAAGGGTCTCGATGCTATACGCGCTATGTACGCTTATTACCGATAGATAGACCAACACACGCCTGCGCCTCCACATATCGCAACTGCATCGCAGGTGTATATTCGACGGTGTATGAGAAACCTGCACGTGCATCGCCAGCTAATTAGCCAAATTGTTCGCATTACACTGTCTCGAGCAGATGCTGCTATTTCAGGATCGACCTTTCGCACTCTTCTTAATCGTCTCTGGGATTACGCCAGCACTGTTTTAATACCACCCCTTTGCACCCTGTTTCTCCCAGAGTTTCCCCTCTGTTTAAGAAAAATATAACCCCCAAACGATTTCGACTGGGTCCTCGTGGCTTTTGTCGGATGAACTTTAATGCCTGCTCTTAAACTTTAAATCGAATTCCTCGACAAGTTTAAGGAAACTGTAATACGTGCGATTTCATAACGGTTATCCAAGGAAAACCGCAAATCGAAACGTCTCGTTCGCAATAAACGGGGGCAGTTTTTCGGGCGTTTCAACGAGCGGAAGTTAACGGTGGTTTAAAGATCGCTAGTGTAGCTTCGAATTTTCAAGGGTTACGTAGTTTCGATTTGGGATTAAAGCTGGATGAATGTTACATTCAAAGGGGGTTGCCGGTTTGACGGCAGTTTGGATCCGGCGACCCTACGTGGAAAGATAGAGAGAGGATTATGGTGTCTTCCGCGTCATAGAGAGTTCGCCGAAGCACTTCCGGCAGCCACTGTACAACTTGCGACATTTGGCAGTATTCCAATCGTGGCAACGGCCCTCATAATCATTAGAAACGCCCCTAGTATACATTGCCCCTAAGCTGTGGAACTTCCGGTCGACATAGGCTGCCTCTGTACCGCGTTTCCGGTTATCTAACGACGTTCAGCTATATGGTGTTCGCGTGGAAACCAAAGTTCTCGTTGAACAATATACTTTAAAAGTTTAACTGTTTACGCAACTTTTTACTTCGCGATAAAAAATTCATATCGTTTTATATTAAAAATGAAAAACACTAAATCCTCTGCTATACGCTGGATTAAATGTCTCGCAAAGTCGTTCTACAAAAGTTTACAACAAGTTTCCTTCGTAAAGTGAAAAGTGTATGGCTCAAAGATTCGAATCAATAAGTAAATACCTTGAAATTTATGAGAATCCTTCGATCACGGCTAAATTCGCGAGGAAAAGATGCACTTCGACGAGAAAAAAACGGGTAAAAAAACGTTGGCAATGCTATCCAATATTTATAGCACGCGTCAGCGGAGAAGAACAACGGAAGTTGTAGCTATTGTCTTTTTTTGTGTATTTTACTTTTTGCACGGGACAAATACTGCAACTGGTGTGTCCACTCTATGAATCATCCACGCAAAAATCATTTTCTATCTGTCCATCGTTACAATCTGATTTAATAATGCAAAAAGGTCTATTGTGCGGCACAGTTGTCGAGACGAAAAATCGAAACAAAAGGAGACAAAGCGATACAGAATTTTATTGGAACCTCTACAAAAGGCTTAATCCCTTTGCCCATGCGCCCATTAATTTCCAGGGTTCCGAACTTTACAATCTCTGCGTGGAGCATACATTATTTGTTGTACATATAACCCTTTTAGTGCCGACCGGAAAAATGTATTAAATTAATCACAAATCTATTTCAATATTCGTTGAAAATCGTAGGACTAACATTTATCTAACATTGTTAGGAAAAATGAACGAGTTGGTTATTGATTGTAGACAGTAGTTAGACATAAAAAGGGTAATTATTTGGTGCTAGTTTAATACAGAATAATGTAATATGGAGCATAAATTGTGTATTCTTAATTATTTGCAATAAAATTACTAACCCTTTGCACTATGAAGTCACTTCTAGCGTGACAAAATTATTTTTCCCTAAAACTCTGAAGTTACCTCTGGCGTGATTTTTTCTGAACAATCGTTTTATTAATATAAAATTAAACTTGAAATAACTACAAGCAATTATTTCATACCTAACATGTGATATCAAAACCACAAAAATTAAATCAGCATTGGTCGAGAATAAACTAGGAAAACAATTATAGTGCAAAGGGCTAATATTATAAGGGCAAACTAAATAATAATCCCATGATGATGGGCGTTAGCAGTGTTACGAACGACGATATATCAGCATCCGGCACTAAAACGGTTAATAATACTTTCCAACCATATTCTATCAACTAGAATTTCAAGATTAATCGACAAAGCTCACCTTCAAATTTCATATACGATAAAAATACGATATAATAAATCTACAAAGAAACAAAACGAATCAGAATGACGATACAAACACAGCTCACCAAATGGCCCGTCTATGGGACCGGAAATACACTGGTGAGTTCGATCGCGGCGCAAGAGAAATTGCTTCGTGAGATTGGCTCCTTCCGGTAACTGAAAGTCAGTTTGTTATCATGCACATTCAACGTGTCGTGCATAAATGGAGCTCCCAAACAACTCCAACTAACGGTAGGGCCGTGAACAACTTTCTTACCGCGTATGGAACTGGGAATACGTCATCAGGGCGGAAGTCTACGACGGTAATAAACTGTCGAGCAAGATGTGTCATCGTCTTGCAATGGACACGTACGAAGTAAATGTCAGGTATAATTACCGATGAATTTCTAACGCGGGGATGCATTTACGACAGGTCCTTCGTGGAACACGTGTTAGAAGTGCTAAGATAGAAATAGTTATGTAGGGTCGTCGAAATGGCGACGGAGCAAGGCAGGAATGCTCAAGTAGTTTCAACTATTATCCGAGAAACGATGTAAATACGTACGAATAGCGTTCGAGGTACTATGCAAATAATAAATTAACATTCCGGCTGCACGAGGCAATCGTTGATGCTCCGTTCAATTTATATAACCGATATCTTCCGTGGAAGTTTCGTTTCGTTGAATATTGTTCGCATCGCCCTCGCAAACTCTATCGTTATTATTTTTCGCATAATCCCAGAGTGCAGCGAAGCGACGATAGTAATCGGAAGTATAAAACACGGCTCCACTTGGACCACGTTGTTCCTACGGAAGTAATGAATATCTACACCCTCCCGGGAGCTGCCTCGTTTACAGTTGCAATCACTTCCGTTGCCCTTTCAAATTCTCCCGTAACGTACAAGAGGGTGCTTCGATTACAATCAACGGCTATCGAACTTCCATTAACTTTCGGTGGCTTTATCTTATCCCATGAAAAGACACCGATGAAAGGACCGAGGAGCCAATCTCGCCGGTAACTTTCCTTTTCGCCTACCCCATAACGACGGCCGGGAATTAATAGGAATCATTATTCACCCTCGTGAGACTCGAGAAAGTTTCACGTGGCTCATGATAACCGTGCTAAGCTCGTATTTACATGCAGGACGGTTCGTTAACGTTGCTCTCGCGATAACGAAGATCATGATTAAGAGCCGGATCATTAATATTTCTTTCATGATACCTCCTAACGTAAGGACAATCCGCGAGGGGAGAAAACGCAAAGCGATGTATTCCATGTAATTCAAGAGTTCACCCCTGTAATGAAACTCGAACTGCGATGCGGTTAAATTATTTCCACTTCAAACATCCATCCGCCGCTGAAGCAATTCGAGAAGGTATTTCAACGATGCATACGTTCGTAACGAAAATAATGCGATACATCTCCACGCTGCGGAGAAACGTTCGGTTTAAATAATATCCCGAGATGAAATTCACCGACGAAAGAGGTCCGTCGTGCATCGATCGTCGGAGAATGGCACGTATCAGGGGTTCGCTCGCATTACATCCAACGATTTCCTCGGGCAGCTCTCGCTGTGCTACTCGACGGGAAACATTACTTACAAGTATTGCGTATTTCCCTCAACCCCTCGCCATTCCGTTCAACATTATTCCCATTAATCTCGTTCCTGGCGAGTCGCGGGCACGTTTCACCGTAAATCGCGGCCAGCACGTCTCGCGTACCGTAATCTCTATTTCAGCCAAGAATTTTCAATAACAGTGCCCACCAACTCGTGTGAATACAATTATACGAAACGTGCGTACGAACGTGCCGTAAAGAGAGGGGGTTTCTCGTTTCACCCGTGAATTCTACTAAATTCAATTGTACGTCGTACTTTTAATAACGAGCATTGTAAATCTCGACGCGAACGGACGATTAAGTATCATCGAAATCCTCACCGTTAAAAGTCAACGTCGTTTCTCTCACTTTGTCGTTCCTCCGTAGTTCAAAAGGGTGGATGAAAAATTGCGATTTGCCTTTAGGTGACGATATCACCGTCGATTGAGAGTAGCATGCATGAATTTTCATTGCGACACATTCGAGCGTGTATCGAATTCCAATATTCAAACGTCAGTCGATTGTACACAGGAGACACCTCCTTCTCGTCCCATTACATATACCAGGTTCGATCAACTTCCATGGGACCAGGACTGTCCTGGAGACTCTCGTAATTTTATTTGATTCGTGCGATGAAAGAAAATAATATTTCTTTCAATTATCGTCTATCAATATTGACGATACGCTGAATGAAATAATACGAGACCTCTGATAGAAATAATTCAACGATGGCCAGCCGTTATTTCCATGGGATCGTGTAATTTCGACGGGACAGTTATCACGAAACAAAAGCCGGAGAAATTTGGGTTATTGGGATCGTGGAAAAATGAGGCCAGTGGGATAATTTGTCTGCATTTAACCTATGTTAGCATCGTAAATTATAATTATTCGCACGGTACTTTCGTATAGCTGTAATTTCTATTATATACGTAACGCGTCCGTGCAGAAAATTTATTGCATTGAACATCAGAGGTAATTTTATGCTTCGATATTATCATCGATCGTTGTAATTTACTTTTTTTTACAGATAACAGTATTATTTTCGAAAATTCGATCGATGAAACGAATCGAAGAAGGTTCATTCTATGCCGCAGTGTCGAAAAGTACGAGAACTAGGTCGAATTGTCGAATTTAAGGTCGAGTTTTACGAACAACGATAAATCCCATGCAGTCTTGTTCATAACCAAAGTATATGAGTCGAAGATCAGTCGTATTTTACGAACGGGTGAATTAAAATGAGGTAGGAGATTGCGTTCGGTGTAATGAAGTAACTTTAAATGGAATTTCGTAATTAAATCGAAGGTAAATTCCAAACTCAGCCGTACTACAGTCGTTAATCGTACTCTGCCCTTATTTCCGTGCTGTAAAATATACGGTTCCTTTACACACACGAATTCTTTCTCGTGCGAGTGCATTTTTATGGTAACTTTGATCAAGGATATTGAAAAATGTAAATTATAATTAATTAGATATATCACTGAGCTCGCGGGTCTTCCATTAAAAATTTCCGGCTCCAGAGCCAAATCAATTTATGTGTTTGCTATCCCAAATTATCATTTTTATGTTATAATTACGGTGTAGTAGCAATACTTGTAACATAATATATAATGTAAAGAAACAAAATGCGAATTAATGGTGAAACTCCTTTGGTGAAAATTCACGTTCAAGGGGCTATAAACTTGGATTCTTCGTCAGTGAGCCCATAATTGGACTCCCAACGTCCTCCAGAAATTATATGGAAAATTATCCTTTAATAAATCATAATTTTCTTGGTTGAAAATTTACATAAAATTGTGCAGTGCATACAAAATGACCACGTTAATTAAACCAAAACACGTAAAACGAGAGGAACGACGGCTAACGAGTTTCCTAAAGCACGAACACAAGGAATATCGTATCGCGCAATTGCATGTTCAATTTCAAAAAATGTACTACATAAAGCAGAAACGGATCCATCTTATTTATTTCCAAATGAGATTTCCGCCATCTTTCCTCTCCGGATAATAAAACTTGATTAAAGCTCGCCAAGAGGTCGATGAAAAAAAAAGGCGAAAAAAACAAACTTACACGACAAGGGTAGTAAACTTCATGCGCTCTATCAAAAAATTCACCGAGTTAAGAGCAGGTACGTCGCGTCTGAAATGTAGCGAAGCAATATCCTCCGACTCTTCATCCCTTTTTCTGGTGTCTCTGTTAAAAGGTCGGAGTCTGGAAATCCTGGGAGAAGGAGGGTTTGAACATCAAGGACATCGTCTGGCCGGGAAACACCCATACGCCTCCTCAAGGCGTGCCGGAGAAGTTTTATCTAAAAATAACCTTCCTGGAGGAGCCACCCTATATCAATCTAGCACCGCCCGACCCCGTAAGCGGAAAATGTCTGATGGATCGAGGGGTTCACTGTCGAGTGGCTAAGGAGTCTGACATGGTCGAGTAAGTCAAAGAAATTTTTCTACCCTTTAGTCGATGAAAATTCTGACGGTCGATAAAATTCAAACATCCCATTCCCCTGTATGCGCTGTAAATACAATTCGTCCAGTGGAACTTTACAGACGCGAATTTTAAATGTTGCCTGCGTGTTTTTTCTCTTCAGCATTTTCTGACCTGAGGGCTGCTGAATTTTAATGTTAGATGTAGGAAAACCGTCGGACCGACGGGTTCATGTTTTTTTTAATAAAAGTCTTTCAAATTTATAGAGAAGCAGCAAAGTAGATATTTCACGTGTATCTTGTGATACGCAAATTACTAATGTGGTAATTTTCTTTGCTGCTTGATCCACCTTTTTATCAGGCACTTATTTAACACTAACTGTACCATGCGCAGTCAAATAACCGTTTAAACGGAAGGAAAATTTGCAATTTTTTGTATTATTAAATAAAGGTCGTTTTCTGCGTTCTTCTTAATATTGAACTGAGAATCTCCTGCATATCTTTCGCAAAAACATTATCGTTATTTTATAACCTGTCGAATGATTGGCAAGGGTAACATAGATACACCTTAAGTGCCGGTACAATTAGTGTTAATATATTTAAGTGTATGTAGATCTGGTGTTAAATATTTAAATTATAATATCCACTACTGTGTTTAGTTATTACAAATGGTGACTATAACGTGAAATTGTAGCCGTAGAGACAATTGCTATAACGTTGAGTGACTTTCATTCTTTTCGAGTATACGTCCGAAGCAAGAATAGCATGATCGATCTTAACCCTTAAATGCACGATTTTTTTCCATTTCGAAATGAATTTCTTTCGGTTTATATATAATCCCTGGAAATGGGAAAGAATAAGACAAAAAATCAAACCAACAAAATTTTCTTTACTTTCATTACTTTTCATAGTTGCAGGAATGCAATTATATATTCTTTTAAAAGAAATTATATAATCTTTATATATTACTCTTGAAGTTGAGCATTTTAGTTGTGGAAAGATAAACATGTTTGTAAGATTGCAACAGCATGCATTTAACGGTTAAGACTAGAACTACCGGTGTTAAATCTGTTGCATTTAAATGAATGAAATAAATATTTTAAAAGTAACGGAATCGAGTGGCAAAGAAGATGATCAGTTAAGTAATTCATTTTTATGAGATAGACACGGAATATCTACTATATGACTCCCCTAGAAATTTGAGAAATTTTCATAAGAAAATTAGTAACCAGTCATTTTAACTGTCTTGATAGTTCTTGGCCTAATTAAACTCTTGTATTGTGTCATACGAAGTTGCCCTTATACATTTAATGGTTAAAACTAGAACTACCGGTGTTAAGTCTGTTACATTTGAATATTATAAATAAATATTTTGAAAGTAGCGGAATCGAGTGGCAAAGAAGATCATCAGTAAAGTAATTCATTTTTTATAAGATAGACACGGAATATCTGCTATATGACTCCCCTAGAAATTTGAGAAATTTTCATAAGAAAATTAATAACCAGTCATTTTGACTGCCTTGATAGTTCTAGACCTAATTGAACTGTTATGTTGCGTCATACGAAGTTGCTCGAATATCTTGAAGTAATTATTACCGAAATTAATCCCAATTACCTCTATCCAAATCTATCTTAATTTATTCAACAGATAAGAACATACACGCACTCATTCCTTCTCTTTACAAGCTCCCTTTCATCCCCGGTATACAAAAACAGAAAAAAACCTTCCCACTTCATGAAACAGCTAAACCCAGCCAAAACACGACCCGCAATTAACAATCACCGCGGTTGTTTAAACGCCCATCAGATCATCGCACCTTATTAGATACCGAGGATAATCTCAAAACGGTATTATGCCCGCGCAACACCGGATATCCCCAATATTCCGTACAGCGGCAAATTTGCATCGCGGCGAGTAATCTTCATTAACGTTACCGTATTTGCCGAAAAGCATGAGAACCCGCGGAAATGTTCCAGTGCACCCTTTCCGGCAGGCGAGGAAATTAAAGGATGACTTTCGGAAGCAATACTTTACACGTGGTAGCAAAGAGCTTCCGAGTTTGCGCGCAATAACGTCGCCCTGAGAACTCGAAGCGCGTACAACGACCTAACGACGTTAAGCCGGCGGTAAACGAGCCCATCGGGAAGCACTTTCCAAACTAAAGGCTGTCCTTGGGGAAAGGCAGTTTCTGTGCGGACTAAATTCTCGTTTACCCTGGCGAAAAGCGTCCGCGAACGTTAACGTTCAGCAAACCTTCCGCGACGGACGGTGAGCGCGGGAAAAATGAAATTAAGTCACCTTGGATTCAACTTCTCGCACGTTGCGAAAATTTGCCGCGTTCTTAACTTATTTGCGATGGAATTACGTGCGATATACGTCTATATTTATCTGTTTCTGAAGTGTTTTTCATGGCTGCAGTAAGCAGAATGACTTCACTGTATCGCGAAAGTAAGTAGGGCAATCGGAAAGCGATATCTACTGTGTATTTAAAGAGAAACAGGGTTTTTATAAAATTATATTAGTTTGATGGAAGTAGATTGAATTATAGTCAAATAAACACAAGTAATAATCAAATTGATTTACTGATTTGGAATGGCATTTTTATTTAGATGAGCTTTTTTATTTCTTTGAATATGACTACGCTGCAGAAAAGCGTTGATGGAAAGTTTATATAAATAATTTAGAGGAATTATTTCAATTAGGAACTCTCTTCGGATTGCATCGGATGACTTGATTGCGCGCATATGAATATTAATTTCTATCGCAAAAACTTAAAAGAACCTCGCATAATTCTTGAGTTTTAAAAATGCACGACGTTCACTATAAAACGGTTGATGCGACGTCGAAAAAAAAAATGAAATAAAAATTGCCCGAAATCGTCCGCCGAGAAGCACAACGGGGAAGATTTACCGCGGCCTTTTTTTCGCGAGGCGAGGTTGAAGAACGACGCAAGAAATTTTTATGGGCGGTAAACTTCAGTTACAAACTGGGTTACGAAATTCACCGACACATAAATATAATTTTATAGCAATCCTTTGGCGCTACTTCAAGATTTCCAGACGTTCGATTCAAAGTAACGAGGCTGAATGGAAACTAGAAATTATTAAGTACCGGACTGCACCTTTCCCTATTAAACGCTTTGGAAACACTCTCACACATTTTTCCCTTTCAACGTGTAGCTTACAATTTCAATTTTCATTGTATTCCCGATGCATTCTCAAAAGAGTAAAGCGTGATTATACGTTGAACATCATCTAAAGAAGTAAAACACCGTCGGCACGAGTGTTCCGTATATTCGATAAGGTAATTAACAGCTGTTGAAGGCAACCGAGGCACATTCCACAACTCAACGCTCTTGCAACGTTAACCAACGCGTAAATATGATCTTGCGCGAAGGTGTTACTGCTAATCACAGTTTTCCGGGGGTCTTGTTTACGACAATGAAACCGAGGCACGTAAATGAAACTGCGCTTACAGCCTCGATCCACCGGGCGTGTATATCGCAACGCCGAGGAACATAATTTGCAAGACGTAACTTCATAGTTTCCGCCGTGGAATTTCACTGAGAAAATTCAATTTCGGGAGGTAACCGTGCGAGCCCTACCCAGTATCCCTCGTCCTTTTTCTCCCCTTTCATTTAAGCTACCCCTCTTGTTTCTCGCGAATGCCAACTGTTTCTTTCTCGAGTCTCATTCTTTCCAAGTCCGATGACGTTTTAAGAATAACCGCTTTAAACCGGGCGCTCGTTGTCTCGATGCACAATGCGATCGGAGATTTAACACTAGAACTACCGGCGTTAAATTTATTATATTTCAATATATTAAATAAGTACTTTGAGAAAAGAGGAATCAAGACGCGGAAAAGATGATCAATTCGATTATTTATGTTTGTTGAGTTGGTCGTAGAATATTTCTCCTATGACTCTCCTATAAACTTTGAAAAATTTTGTGAAAAATTGCGTACCAGTCATTTTGACTGGTTTGGTAGTTCCAGTGTTAAGCGAGACACGCTTTTTTCAGTCTCGTCGACCGAATAAATATCTGTGATAAAGAACAAAGTGCCGGGGAGAAGGTGGCTCGACAAAGCGCATCAATTCTCATTAGCGGGGCAGGTGGACGTTCTATACGTTTTAATCCCTTTAAAGGGACGATAACGGAGGTTGCGAGATGGTTAAAATGAAAATTGGCATTAAAGCTTCGGAAAGGGTGATGAAAAAGTTGCAATATAAAGGGCGCTGTGTTAGCAAGCCCATGAATAATAATGTCGCCGACCGTCAATGGACGTTCCACGTTGCAAAAGGAATCCGAAATTTCGAGTATCGCGAATCTCCATTGTACGGAATTCTGCTCGAGCACAACGGGATACGATGGAAGTGATGGAAATTTCGAATGAAGGGCACGACTTTTGCACGCGTGCATCAGAAATTACGCAGACTTCGCCCTGAAGCATGTAAATCAATTTTCCAGCCGGCTTAGTCGCGTTTGAACGCGACGAAAATGGAGAACGTGAGAAACCGTGCGCGAGATTTCTCATCAGGGATTTGAAACTAAGAACACCGTAGCCTCTCGCAATTTCGAGGATGCAGTGCCGGAAGTTCATTTATTATATTGCAATATTTGTCAAACTTGCATTATTCGATATTCGAGCGCTACCAAAGGCTGGTGCCGCTCCAATATCCTTCTCGAACGAATTTCCGACTAAAATCTCTTTAGCAAAATAACTTTAAGACTTTACCGACCGCTATTGTTTGAGTATTCTACCCACTTTAAAGGATTTGTTTCGGCTTAGATTGCCTAAAAAAAATTACAATCTCTTTGAAAATTACAAATGCTTCTCATCGACTCCTCAACACAGTTCCACTACAATAATAAATAACAAATTCGTGATTGCCGTGGGAACCGATTAATAAACTAAAAGTCTAAGCGTTGGTGACAAAAAGCCTATTAATAGGCTACCGGTCGGTAAAGTGTTAAGACTCTCTATGTAGTCAGAGTTTTCTCTACTTTGCTTCATTTGAAGTAAATACCGCTTTCTATCGCAAAGATATCGCCAATCTACTTTTGTACCGAAATAACTTACAAATGGAACACAAGAGATTTGTCCTAATCAACGCGCAACTTCATCCCCCTCGTGGAATTTACGAAACAGGTCGAGTCATCTCGCAAATCCGCCGAAGAAGGCGGATAATTAGCGAGCATAAAAAAAAAGTCCCGTGGCTGGGGGGCATTGTCTCAAGCATGGAGTAATTAAAAATTCCGGCTGCGGATCGTCAGGGAAGATTATTCCGCGAGAACTCGAAGGGTAGAGAGAAAAAGGGGGTGGCGGAGAAGGCGGTATTATTAAGCCACGGAAAATTGTGGATTTGTTCGAATGCGGATCGCCTCGTTGCGAGGATACGAAGAAATCGTGTATATATATACGGGAACACGAGTGTAATTGAAGAAATACGAACGAGGGAACGAAAAGTCTGGAAATTGCTCGACTAGAGGTTATGACTGCTGCTTTTGGCATACATTGAACGGAATTCCTGGCATTTATCGCTAAAACTCGACGGTATTCGCGCGCCTTTTACCGAGAGTACTTTATCGACCCATCGAAGATTTTAATTATATAAATTAATTTTGTAAAATATTCTGTCGTTATTTCGGAGTGCTTTAATTCAACGATCGATGTTGGCGATGCAATTAGGAGTTTACGAATTTTGAGTAGATACTTAACAAAGGGTCTAGCAGGATAAGGGGGTCAAAAGTGCCCTTGAAGGTATTTTATTCCACGATGCGTCATTCGATAGGTAACCATAAGAAACCATTGTACACAAATTTTTAATCCGATAGCTTGACCGGGAGGGTAGTTATGGGGTAAATTCGAAAAACCGGTTTTTGCCCCATTTTCGGCACTTATTGATGTGCAAAAATGACGAAAAAATTCTGAAACATTCTAAACATGATTGCACACTTTAGGAATGATTTTCAGATTCTTCCGATGCAAGTGTCACGCGCGAAAAATCAAAAACCGAAAAAAAATCGGAAAAATATAGATTTTGCACTGAAATCTTCAAGGTACAATTTTTAAATAATTCCAGTAAGTACCTGATGTTACCATTATTATGCTCAATTTTTTTCATATTTTTCTGATATGGTGCAACACTGTCGGAAAAATCAAAAACCGATTTGCGGGACGCATTTCGGGCTGAAACGCGATCAGTATTTGCTATCATTGCATTATTTTAATTCAGTATGTTCATTTTATTACCTTCAATGTCTCTGAATACGACAAGATACGTGTTAAGGAAGAGAATCAAGAAAATAAAGTAAATTGTTAATTGTATGCTCCTTATATGCTAGAACTTTGAACCTTCCTTCAAGAGATGAGATGGCGCAGTAGGTAGAGTGTCTACCTGTGGAACCGCTGGAAACTTTTTGTCGCGGGTTCGAATCCCCATGGGGGACTTAATTTTTTTTTCTGTAATTTTTTTTTTTTAAATTATTAAACACATAGCAATAATCAATAGTCGCTTTAAGGTGTTTCACAGATATTTTTATGTCTTCAAAAAATATAAAACCAGCATGAAAATAATCATACGGTATGATTTTCCTAGTTATGCCATATTTTGCAATTATGAGTATTTTCAAACATTTTGTATGCTTAATAGATATTGGTTTATTATAATGCATGAAAATATATGTTAAATAATGAAGGGACATAATATTATATCTTGGAAAGTTATAACAAAGAGGAGGAAAGCAGAGTTTCTTCCGTTCTATAGATTATAACTTTTCATGATCCTTTTACATTTAACATACATTTTCAAATGTCTTCATAAATCGATGTTTATTCAATATACGAAATGTTTAAAAATACTAGTAATCGCAAATCGTGGCATTATTAAAAACAATAGATATAATTATTTTTAAATATATTTGTGAAACACCTTAAAGCGACTATTGATTATTGCTATGTGTTTAATAATTTAAAAAAAAAAAAATTACAGAAAAAAAAATTAAGTCCCCCATGGGGATTCGAACCCGCGACAAAAAGTTTCCAGCGGTTCCACAGGCAGACACTCTACCCACTGCGCCATCTCATCTCTTGAAGGAAGGTTCAAAGTTCTAGCATATAAGGAGCATACAATTAACAATTTACTTTATTTTCTTGATTCTCTTCCTTAACACGTATCTTTTCGTATTCAGAGACATTGAAGGTAATAAAATGAACATACTGAATTAAAATAATGCAATGATAGCAAATACTGATCGCGTTTCAGCCCGAAATGCGTCCCGCAAATCGGTTTTTGATTTTTCCGACAGTGTTGCACCATATCAAAAAAATATGAAAAAAATTGAGCATAATAATGGTAACATCAGGTACTTACTGGAATTATTTAAAAATTGTACCTTGAAGATTTCAGTGCAAAATCTATATTTTTCCGATTTTTTTTCGGTTTTTGATTTTTCGCGCGTGACACTTGCATCGGAAGAATCTGAAAATCGTTCCTAAAGTGTGCAATCATGTTTAGAATGTTTCAGAATTTTTTCGTCATTTTTGCACATCAATAAGTGCCGAAAATGGGGCAAAAACCGGTTTTTCGAATTTACCCCATAACTACCCTCCCGGTCAAGCTATCGGATTAAAAATTTGTGTACAATGGTTTCATATGGTTACCTATCGAATGACGCATCGTGGAATAAAATACCTTCAAGGGCACTTTTGACCCCCTTATCCTGCTAGACCCTTTCCGCGGTAGTCCTATACGAAGATAGTTGAAATGCCTGATTACCGATTTTGTTGAAAAGTTCTTCCACTTTATAATACCACGATCCTTTTAATCTTTTATATTTACACTGTAAAATTTAAGTAAACGGAGCACTCAATTTCCTTTTCTCCTTTGTTCCTCTTTCTAGAATATTTGTGTAAACTCTCTATTTCGTCTTCATTATCAATACACGTTTTTTCAAACGTACATATACGAACAAAAATATTCCAAAAGAATGTACACAGTTTTCCACAGCGAACAAATAAAATTTCCGCTTTACCCGAAACCCGTAAAAACACTTTTACCATTTTCCGCGCAACCAAGAAGGAAAAAACCGTCGCCGACAAATTCTGACTTCGCCCTAAAGTTTCGTCTCCCTTAGAAAGTTCTCGAGGACGAGGTCCCATCCAAAAATCCATTTACAGAATGAATGGTACAGAATTAAAGTCACCCGCAACTCCGAAAGTATCTGGTCTCACTGTTCTTCCATTATCCTTATCTCTACTCTCCTGTTTTTCCGTATCTCCTGGTCTCCTTTTATAACCACCTACGCCATCCTTCTCTTACGCGAGACACTTCTGTAACATTTCGCCCTAAGGACACGTAAGATGAAGAAAAGTGGAAGGATCGATTTTCTCTTTATGGCATGGTTACGCGACGCAACGTTTGAAGAGAGAGGAAAGAACGTTTACGATTGCTTCAAATGAACTGTGGAAAAACCCAGTGCTTCTTTTCCTCTGGGAAGCGATCTTTGTTTGTTAACACACTCGCATCGGCCTTTTTGATAAAACTATTCTACAAAACGGAGTACAGCAATCCTCGATAAAGATATCATGAGTTTTCCTCGATAAATGCGTCATAACTACCCCCTCCACATAGGCGGATCCCCCTTGGCGAACGTCGGCGCTCGACGAGGGAGCAGTGTAACATGATACCACCTGAATGTATCGGTGAGGCAATACTAATTGGAAGGTCGGTCGGTTTCATTTTTAATTTTTCTTTTTTGAAACCTTTACTATCGTGTTTGTGAGATTTTTCTGATTAAAATGATACCAAACACGATATAGTTTGAATTATATTTACTTAATATTTAGTAAATTTTCTTACTATTTGCACAATTCAAACTATATCGTGTTTGGTATCATTTTAATCAGAAGAATCTCAAAAATATATTCGGAAAAGTTTCACTCAGAAGAATTAATAAATAAAAAAGTTTATTGTTGCATTAGCTATGCCTCGCCGATCCTTTCGAGCAGCTCACTTTGTTTGCTTGCTCTCTCTGTCTCTTCTACTGTCTGCCTTTTTCTAAGTTCACGCTCGGCTCGAGCCCTGATGTAAACAGATTCGACACTGGTACTCGATAAGTGCACTGCTTTGCCCCCAAAATTTCTGCATTTATCGATCTTTTACTGTATTTCGGTGATATAAAAACCTTTCGACGTATACGTATATATTTGAAATGTGGTAATTAACTACTGAAGCTAGGATGGGTAACGAGGTAAACCCTGGAACTCTCGATCAGTGGAGCCGAGTTTAAATTCCCCGTCACTTCTGTATTTCTTCTATATACATAATTATATCATAACCTGGGTGGTACGCAGCCACCTACTGTGCGCAAACGACTTGATGGCCTGTGGCAAGTGGTTTGTTCTGATTCGCCTAACGGGAGAGGCATACGTCGTTCGCATGTTATTTTCGATTCTAACGCGATATTGGCCGAAAAAACCGCACATTCGTTATGTCGTCATGTGAACGACGAAAGAAGTGTTTTGTTTTCGGTTGTTATTGGCAGAGTTTCAGGTTTATAAGAACGATATGGTGGGGATAGGCGGTGCGAACGACACCTTCCCCTTTCTCCTGTGTAATACCGCAGGCCATCAAGTCGTTTGCGCCCAGTAAAACAATAGGTTCTGGGGAAAATGACTATAGAGGTTAAAAAATAAGTTCTCATTTCCCGATGTGAATGTGTTAAGTTCTTCGGTAATTTCGTCCGATGAAAGATCACGGGTATTGCATTAATTAACGTCTCGTAATTTTAAATTATCGTACGTATAGATATAATTCGAATTATCGATGCGTAATCCAGAGTTGTTTTCATAAATAAATCCATTATTACAATAACGCGCTGTGTTATGCAAGATGAAAAACGCGATATTATCAGATATTCCGTTGTAAATTAATTAAACATATATTATCCTCGGGAATGAAACGTTGTTTTGCAACTCGATAATCCGGCTTCTTCGTCGTCGTTTATTCCGATAGCGTTATTAATTCCGCTGATTTCCATGGCATATTGAAATAATGCGAAAATCGAAGCAGCTTGAAATTTTGATAAACGAACGAAACCTCACGCGTATTAATTCGCGAACTTTCGTGCCGTATGTGGAAACGGTTATTCGTAAAAATGTCAGAACCAAAATCGCGCATGATTTCGAAACTATTTATTTCCCGCTTGCGCCTCGAGATTGCTGTTTATTTCTCGATAAAGCATAAATTATATCGTGAAATCTGCTAATGGATTGAAAATAATTTGTTAATTTTACCCGTGATTGCATTTGAAATTATAACGTGCGATTGCATCCAACATTTCAACGCGCGAAATTCTGCTAGAAGACGTACAAAGAAAATAAAATCTTTCCCGCGCAAGCATTAAACATTTCGCAGAGGAACAAAATCGATTCGGCATTCTTTTTGCTCGCTACTTCGAGCGAAAAAGAGAAATCTCTGGAAGGAAGAGCGTTCATTTTAGACGTCGCCCTCGGGGCTGTAGCGATATACCCTCGCATCAAAGAAACATCTTTCATTTGCTACCGTTCGCCTTAATAATTCCAAATAAATATTTCTCCCACTAATTTCGTTTGAACGTGAGCCCCGTAAAAGCACAAGATCGGAGGTACATCAAAGGCAAAAATGGCGAGCAATCACGAAGGAGAGCATTTCCTTCGACTCTCTTCGATCTTGATAAAGAAGAAGCTACGGCCATTTTGTACGTGGTGATTTTCTCGGAGGATCGTAAGCTTCGTTTAGATCGCATCGAACACTACAATTGTTTCTGTTTCTCCTTCTGTGGTATTTTTCACCATCAGTTAGAAAATATTGTGCAGAAACTGTCGTCTATAGAGGCGCGGAATTAAATTTTCGGGTAGGAGGTTCATTGTTTTCTTTAAGTTACTTTGCAATTTTTATACCGGATATGTAGGATAAATTTAATGTTTCTCAAATGAGAATTTGCCAGGTTTCACCCTGTCAAAGATTATCTTAAATGTTTGAGTGCCAAGCAATGAGATCGCGCTTCTTCTGTTCAGTTCTGAAAAGTGCCAACCTGATCGACGTATAGAATTAATGGGACTTTTTGTATGAACAAGAAAAATAGTTCATAAATATATTCAGATTACGACAGTATAGGTTTAATACAGACAATATCTTTAACTGAGAAACGAAACAATCTTTACCACTTATAAGTAGGAAAACGTCGAAATCTTACTTTGTTGCTTTGCTCCATGCAAAACGAAAAAAAAAACGATTTCACTGCTTGGCAATTTTCGAACTGGTTTTCGCAAAGACCTCTGGCACTCAAACGGTTAAGGATAGGTTAAGATAATTTAAGCTTAGCTCGCAATTTGCTAAAGTAGCACTGCTAAGGCTGTCGAACTAATCGAGTTAAGCTAATTTTCGAGAAAAGTTCCAAAGGCTACCAATTTTCTTATGACTTTTGCAAGGAGTAATATTCTAATGAACACATTTTGAAGAATTGGAAAGTCAAAGATGAAGAAGACCTAACATACAAATTCCGAATTTTCCCGTTTATAGGAATTAGCATTTAAAATGAAACACCAACCAACGTGCAGATAAACCACAGTCCATTCAATCGGTGATTCGGAACCCACATAAAACAGTTGCACTCAGACGAAATGATCATATCAGTTGAAAACGGAAGCACCATAAAAAAAATCCGACCATAGTCCAAATCCTCTCAAAAGCCACCTAACACTGCAAGTCCTGGACGAAACGATAACACCATTTACAGCCAAAATACACGACAGTCAAATATTCCAAAAATATCCTAAATTCGGAAAGTATCTCTCGTCAAAAACGGCGATCGAAAGAAGGAAATAAAACACTATCTATTCGAAGAAGAGCAATTGAATCGGAAAGAAGAGGCGAATCGAGCACGAAACCGCAACTCAATTAGGTAATACTGGCTAAGTACTTCTATGCGCGCTTCCGGTGCAAGCTCCAACATCCTCTCCATTTTGTGGATTAGCATGAGATAGAGAAATTGCGGTGGACTATCGGACGATACCGCGAATTCGAGGCACTTTTGTATGAACGATATACAATCCCCTCGGCGATGCTCTCGTGAATCGAGCTCAAGGATTATCCGATGGGAATGCCATTCCCAGGATTAAAGTCTTACTAAACCAAGTCGACGCTATGGAAATTAACGTAACACACCGGGAATGATATTAGCAGTTTGCACCTTTTTTTGTTGAGATTTCGACGGACTCGGCATGGATATAAGTGCCAGAAGCTAAAGCCAGTCGCGGATTAACGGTTCCCCTAGGTTCTGCATTACGCGAGGCGCAGGAAATTTCTGCACAAAAGAACGCTACTTGCAAATATATATTTGTAGATGAGAGAACAATAGGCTGAATTTACGCTTGAAACTAATTTTGCTCGTGCTCGAAATACTAAGTCGCATTTGGTAAAAAATATTCGCTCCTTTTTTTCTCATTTGTTGTAACTCCTAGTGAATGGGAATGCAGGGTGGTATTTGGTATTTCGAAAATGTCTGTGTGTTTTGGAGAGTTGACAAATGCATTAAATACGAAACTGGAGCATTAATGAGAATTATTTTAGAGATCGGGATGTATCAGAGTGACGTACATTTTATTTTATATTTGTATTAATGCAACGTCCTGTAATGAGATTTCTTTAACTCTTTGCAGTCCTACGTCGAGCTATACTCGACATAGCTTTTCTCTTCATTTTATTTTCTAACGATTTAATATCGACTCTCCAATTTCATAATGATTTTGTAATATCACCTAAATATCCGTCTGTATCTATAGTTATTGATATAATTTTAAAAAATGAATAACCAATGATGGAAAATGTTGCGAAATTAATTTCATTTAGCTCGCTACAAAATTGAGAAAATAATTCGGACCGCAAAGAGTTAATGAGTATTTTTACAAATCTTCGAAGCTGCGATTCATTAATAGCAAATCAAGATAAATTACTAAGAAGTATCCTTTCAAACGAAAGTAAATATTTTAGAAAAGCACCGTAAAAGTAATTATATCGCATTAAGCACCGCAGTTCCATGTAACATCTCTGCAATTATCGTACCGTAGCAAACTTCGGAAACTACAAAAAAGAAAACAGATTGAAAGCGGAAGAAGAAAACCGATAACGTCATCGCGGGCTTCACGGTATCGCTTGAAATTCATCTCAAATCCACGAAATAGAACGAGACTTTGAAGAAAAAGTAATCAGAAGCGCACGATTTTGTTCCACCCTGATTACGCTTTCGCGGAACTCGAGAAACGCCACCGAGACAAGAACTGACCAAAGTAGTTTACAATGATGACCAGAAGAAGACAGCGACAGCTTGGTCTCAGCTGCTGGAAATTGAAGCTTAAAAGATGAAATTCCTTCTCCCCCATCCACCATGCCGTCGACCATAATTTACGGATGGCAAGACGACGGGTCGTTGGATTCGAGCGAAAAAAAACGACAAAATAAAACGGGACGGATCTCTGGAGGAACACCTCTAGAATTTGAACTCGTCGTCGCCGGAAGTGCGGGTCTTCGTCCGAGTAACGTCGCGAAAGAAATTCATTGTGAAGTTTTCAGCGAGAAAACGTTCCGGTATCGATCGAGCGTAATCGTTAATGCATTCGTAAAGATTTTTGGCGGCGACGTGGCAAAATGAATAGGATAAATAATCGGAAGCGATAAATAAATAGAAACTCGAATCAATAGCCGTATACCGGAAATCAAACGTTCGCCGCACTGGCACGAATGACGAATGTTGTGTACGCACACGGCCTGTTACCGTATCGCAATTAGACGTCTGAAATCGAAGCGCAGATTTAGGTGTGACAAACATCATTAACAGAGAATTATTAGCGCATGCAGATGAGATATCGGAAAGTTTTCAATATTTACTCCATTATCATTGTTATCTCGCGAATGAAAATACTGCTGATACCGAATACCGAAAGGGAATTCTACGCGAGGGATTTTGCAAAGGATCTTCCCCCATTTTCCAATTTTTTGAAAAAATGCAAGTTTCATTACTTGAAACAAAGAGAAATATTCTCCGCGTAGCAACGACTGAATTTAAGTCCAGCGATAGGTACTATCCGATGAAATATTGCAAATACTTTCTTCAGGAAAAGAGCAGCAATGCTTCTCAACGACAATTTCGCATTTTGCGAATAGAAACGACCTTTTATGGAATTCCTCCTCTCTTTGTATTCCGCGTCATAGCCCAAGGTTTGTCCACGCGGACGTTGAGCGAACGAGTAACTTCCTTTTCCTGTTTCTGAATGCTTATCCATTCTTCCTTTCAATCCGACCCATCACGACTCCCCTTTTTATTTCGCGCAAAGTCATACAAAAATGACGAGGAGATTCAAGACGACCTTTCCGATCGATCGTCTTCGGCTACACCACTGAAATAAATGTTACGAACGGTGCATGGAATGCCATCGAAAACTGCGGGCATCTTTTGAATAAGTTCCACAAAAATATTAAACTAAAAAATGTATTTCTCTACGCCTTGATCCTTCGTGGTCATATTTATTTCATACAAGGTTACTGAAATTTAATTCCAAACTTTCTATAAAGATATAAAATAGGTTCACTTTTCGCATAAAGCATAATCAGAATTTTATGTCGTTAATTTAAAAAAAAATGATTAAATATCGTATCATAAAATATCGAGAAATTTTCGGGAACTATTGGGTTGGCAAGAAAGTAATTTCGGTTTTCGTCGATAGCTAACGTTACGTTTGTTTTGAAGGACTTCTGACAATGTTATCATTTTTTGCTTCTGAAAATTGAAAGTTACCACTTTTGGCAGGATTTAGAAACAAATTGTGCTTCATTTTGTTTGCAATTGTTAGTTTAGCGTGAATTTTAATCTGGAGTGCAAAAACGAACATTTTCGACATATTTTACTTTGTCATTACTTTTTTATACAAACCACATCGAAAGCTGAATTGTATCAGAAATAACTTATGCTGTCAATTTGGTGGAATTACAAAGGTGTTGTGTACTTCGAGCTGCTTCCGAGGAACCAAACGATTACTTCAAATGTTTAGCCTAAAATCGCACCTGGTTTCGTTTTTTGCTGTTCAAGACCAGAAATTCTATGAGAGCGGAATCATAAATTGGTCTAAAAGACAGCAAAACGTCATCGAACAAAACGGAAAATGTATAATTGACTAAAGTTCATTCTTTGTTAATAAAAATTGAGTTTCATTTCATATTACAAAACCGAAATTACTTTCTTGCCAACCCAACACATTCCAAAAGCGTTACATCGTTTCAACCCTTGCGCTATGAGTACAATGGAATGCATTTGATATGACGCTCTTGTATAACGTATCATCCTAGATTTCTCTACGTAAAACTCGAGTTCCCCAAGACATGTAAGAAAATTATTCCTTTCCTGCACGTTTCTTTTCACCTACTTTCCCGTACAGCCTTATCTTCTCTTCCTCCCATTTTCCGCCTCGCTCTCTCTCCCCTGCGACCCGGATTATTTTCCATTTCTATCTCAAAATCGTCCTCTACACTATCAACGGACTTTATTTCGTAAACTACACAAACGTAATGTCGTTTCGCCGTATCGTTTCTCGCTAAACATGCAAAACATTGTATCCATCGTCGCCTAGGGAATTTCCTTTAAAGCTCCTATCGGAAGATACTTCCTCCCCGTCTTCTGAGCAGGGTAAACTGATCACGAATTCACTCAGGAGAAGAGCCGCGGTAAAGGAACTTCGTTAAGTCGGAGATTTTACGAACTTCCGGCATCAAATTCACCCCTTGCGCCGTCGAAGACTTTCAAACATTGCGTCCCGATACTCGTACAATCCGTCGTGTACGGAAACCTAATGCAAATTTCCGTTTGCATTGGAATTTCGCAGCAGGACTCGGTGGATTTGAAGGTACACCGCCGAAAGTACGAACCGGCGAAATTTCCGAGTGCCTTTTACGTTCTTATCGGCGAAAGAGCACCGATAAACGTCGGCTAAAAGGCTTTTTACGGTACAGTCTTCGTTACAGTACTTTCCGGGGTACGTTGTCACAGTGACGCAAGAACGTGCAATTGTTTTATCATTCGCCTCGAGGTTTTCCTTTCAAAAGAGACGTCCTTGGGTTTCGTTGGAAAGTTATTGTTGGAATGTGCCCGTGGCGTTCACCTTCAGCGTTTTTTTGTTGTATTTTTTAGTTCTTTTTAGTCCTGTGGTCGTCGTGTTCTTAAATGAATTTCAGAAAATGGTAACGAAACGTTTGCGGAAGAAGTTGAATCGTTCTGTAAGGGGATGTTCTTCAGGAATTTCATTCTTCTTCGAGCGTGCTTACGGTGATTAATTCGCGTTACGAACTTTCTACGATATTCCTTTAAACTATTCAGGGCCTTCAAACGCCTCGTACAGTTCTCCGGGAGAATTCTGTTAAATTTATGTTCTTTAGGAGAATAAAAAGGCTTCGATAGAACAAACGATTCCGTGAAAAGAAAGTGAACAATGGGAGGTCTTTTTTGTTCTCGAGGCGGAGACGTAATGGCAGAACGCCAGGGGAAAGAGATATAATTGCTTCTTACGTTTGACGAAGAGATAAAACAAAAAAGAAAGTTTCAAGGTTCGCATAGAAAAGGTATCGAGAACTTTTTCTACGTCCATAAATAAGTTTTGGAATGGTGCAAATAGTTTTTTAATCCAAGAGAATAGTAGAAGTGTAATCGAAGGATACGCTTGTTGCAATATTGCATTGTTATAACGTTTCTTTTGCAATTATTAAACGTCTACCGTGTCGAAAGCGACAGATGGCAGAAAGGAATTTTGATGATTTCAAATTAAGTGAGCTTCGAGCTCCTTCCCCAATTCGTCCCTTAGGAATAGGACTTCGAAGGGAAGTCTCTCGCAGGAGGATCGGAATATCATATTTCTCGAATTTATGCCATGGGAAATTTCAATTTGGAAAGTACTTTCTCGCCTGCATCGTCCGGAAGCCGTTCTGCGTGAGGAGAATTTACGAAATTTAAGAAAACGCCTTTCACGCCAAAATATATCCAGAGCCCTGCCTTTATCCGTAATACGAGAATCTTGCGAAGAAGTAAACAATAATGCACGAAATTACATATATAGTTCCGAATATCGAATACTTATAAAATTTCATATTGTAATCATAAATTGAAAAAAAAATCCTATCCGATTATGAAAGTTAGAGATTGTTATGGATTTTCTATGTATATTTGATTTTTTACTTCATTAATTTGATAATTCCGATATAAAAATATGTTTTCGACATTCCAGCGTCTGTTCCTTAAACAATTGAGCTCTTAAAGTGCCGTGATTCACTTTAAACCGGAAACTGTAGTCGATGGGAGTTTAACAACCCTTACGAACGCTTTATACATTTTTATGACCCTGACTGGACACTGGCCGAAGAAGGAAGTTGAAGCACATACTCACTTTGCTGCTGTTTCAGCCTCCGTGGCTACTATATCTTTCGCAGTGCACATACATAGGTGTAAATCTTACAAAAGATTTTACGAGGACCAATTTCAAGCAGCTACAGAGACCCCTCAAGATTTCGGCAAATATTTCTAAAATAGAATCGATATCGAGCACTGTAAAATTGTGATTTTTACGAGGGAGCGTTCCTCCTACGAATTTTGTACTTTGGAATACTTCAAAATTCACTTTACACCTCAAATACCCTGGTATCTCGATAGTTTCGAAGCCATGTACGACTATAGGTTCTGAGCGAAAAGATGAAAGCAGTTAATAATTCAGCTATGGTGGTTATGGAGCTGAAGATTCTCTTAGAAGTTTTTTCTCTATGTTACTATTTAATAGTTACTATTTAATAGTTACTATTTAATAGTTTTGGTGGTTCGAAACTCATATAGCATTGTATATCTAGACAAAATGACTATAGTACTTAACAATAAAATTATCAAGCCGGTCAAAATGCCCAGCTCTCCATTTTTTCTAAATATTCTTAAACCAAATAAGAGAACCATGCAGTAAATATTCCATGCCCATCTTCTAAAACATAATTAGTTAATCCGTTGGCCTACAATAAAGAGTGACACTCGTGATGCGGTAAATGGGATAAGAAATTTTCGAATTTGTTAAACCTATCAAATTGAAAATATTAATGAGACACGACGTGATAAAATTATTTTTGTAATATTAATAATACATTAAATTACACGATATATTAATAATCACCGATCAATTTTCACTTTAGCAATTTAATTCTGAATTATTGCAGACGCAGTAACAAAACAAATCGTAGGGCAAGGGGTTAATTCATCATCCTTTCCACCTCTTGATTCCTCTTTTTTCCAAAGTACTTACTTAATATATTTAAATATTGTATAATAAAGACTTGCCTCGACGCGAAAACAATTTAATAATCACCTGCAACGTACCCTCACACGAAACGAATCTCAAAGCAAGTAGAGAAAACTACCCCTACATTTAAAGATTCAAGATGCAAATTTTCAAATACAAAGTATAACCTCGCAATTGCAACGCGCTGGAAAATTCCGTCGGAGTGCCGTACCTAGATTATCAATTATTGAAATATGCCATGCCACTAGCACAAATTTCATTGTCACATCAGCCGTCTAACCTTGCTCCACAAACGCGACATTCCCCACAAATGCGGCTCGCGAATCTCTGTCCATGTTGGTTGACACACAGCAGGACTACACCCGGTTAGCTGTTATTACAATGTCCTGCGAGCAGGATCCTTGTTCTGGGTTAAATTCCACGGTAATTGCGCCTGCGGTGAATGGCGCTTCTTTGTTTGTACAATGCATACATCATCAGGCACCATTTCCCCTGTGAATTTATTTGCCAATTACGTTCATTGTACTTGAGCAATTAAAATGCATTTCCATTCAAGGAAGATCTTGCAAATGGTCGACCACTTGACAGCGGGTAAAGTCAATTGGACAGCCTCGTTATTAAGTTTCCCAGACATCTGTCCCGTTAATTGCTAACTTCGTCCTATCTGCATTTAGAATTCGCGAGCTTTCATTATCATCGTGTCAATTATACGGTCGTAGAATAATTCTTATATTTAACAATACGACGATAATGGAAATGTATTCATTTCTTTGAATAATGCATTATAGACATTGTAGACTTTCTCGTAATTTGCACTCGATTCGATTTTTCTCTACCTCTGAAATAAAGCTGCTAATGACGACTAGGATTTGTGAATGCAAACTTCATTAGCATTAAATTGTAATTAAAACGAACACTCAAAGAGACATTAAGCTCGTATTTCCTTCACGTATCAGTATTTTATCCTGACTCCTTCCACGCTCTAATCCTCTCGACTTAAGTCCGTCTTGGGAATTTCACGATAACTCTACGGTTAACCGAAGCGTCCTTTGATATCTGTGGACGTTACGAGAATCAAGGAAAAATAAATGTCCAACGGTACAGAATGTTGGGAAATTACTTTCGCCCGATTACTTCCGCAAAATTAAAAAATAATTCGAGCTTCACAGGATGAAATTAACGTTCTTCCAATCCCCATGTCGGAGGGAGAGAAAACAAAGATACAACGCGGAGAGGTCGCATGGACTAACCACTGAACGCCAGCTGTAGTTACGCTAAATGCCTGGTAAATTTGTCATACGCAGATGCAACCAGGCTTAAGGGTCCTTGTGTTTCGGTTAGATTGCGTAATTGGTCGGATAATGTACCAAGATACTGTAGAATTTCCCAGATAAGAGCTGCACAATTCAGAAGAAATCTTAAACCTTCCTTATAGTTTTCCTGTCACAGAAAAATTCTCCTCGCAGTGACTTGAGAATTTCTGCAAGCTAACGAACGCTATGTCTTTTTAGAAAATTGAGGGCAGAAGATGCTCGAGACATTTCTCTATTCCAAGAGTACGTGAAACAATCTGAACGCTAAATCTACGAGCGTTACATCGGTTACACTTAAATATATTAACACTACTCTTATCGGCACTTTATGTGTATTTATTCTGACCGTAGCTTATCATTTAAACGGTTACGAAACAACGATAATATTTTTCCGAAACAAATGCAAGAGACTGTTAACACTAGAACTACCAAACCAGTCAAAATGACTGGTACACAATTTTTTCCAAAAATTCTCCAAATTTATAGAAGAGTCTTATAATAAATATTCTCTGTCCATCTTAAAAAACACAAATCACCGAATCTATTATCTTTCCCGCCTCTCGATTCCTCCTTTTTCAAACTACTTATTTAATATTTCAAAATATGATAGTTTTAACGCCGGTAGTTCTAGTGTTAATTTAATATAAGAAGCAAGACAGAAAACAGCTCCTAGTTTATAATAGAAAAACATTACATATTTTCAGTCCATTGAACCGGTCATTTGACCGCGTATGGTACGGTTAGTCATAAGTTAAGTAATTTGTGTATCATAAGATACACGTGAAATATCTACTGTATTGCTTCCCTAGAAATTTGAGTAAAGTTTATAAAAACAAATGGGAACTCGACAACTCTAAAAATAGGAGCTCGTTGGCTTTCACAAATCTAGAATTAAGAGAGGGACAGTCTAAGAAAGTCTTCCGACTTTAAAGTGACACGGTAAAACACATCTTCCGACAGACGCGTAGCAGGAAGTAACGGTATCTCTTGATTTGCCAGAATAGACATTCAATCGGCACAGAAGAACGAGAGCTTTTATCAGTGCTGCAGTGGATTCTGCATTGACCTGCTTCAGAAGTTCTCCGAAGAAATCGGATTCACTTACGAGCTCGTTAGGGTGGAAGACGGCAAATGGGGTACGCTGGAGGTAAGCTCAAAGAAATTTCACGAATAAAGTCATCTCAATGAAACGTCCGATTGTACAGAAACACTGCCTCCTTTCGATCGGCGAATTACGTCCTTTCAATGACAATGCTACAGTTAATCCTAAAACGATTTTGCAAGATCGTCATCTATTAAAAAATGTCTAAAAAAACATCACTGAACCTAGTCACAATTTGCCAACAAACGAATGATACACCTAAAATAAATAAAACTCTGAAGCAACAATGAATTGTATTGAAAATTATGAAAAAATAACAAAAACTTCAATTAGTACAGTCCACTGAAGGGTCTATTAAAAATGACTCAAATTCCAAAGTATTACCTCAAAGTACCATCAACTTCATCCTCGAGCTTCGAGCTGCGATATTATCCGCGGAATCCCGTCTAATCCATGCTTTTAAACTTTAACGCCACGACGCGGAATATCGATAGAGACGGTAGAAATTAATTTGCCGTATAATTGTCACAAGATCCATTAACGACTTCGTCCAATTATCGTTTTATCCCGCGATATACGACGAGCTCGCGCGATTTCGGCGCCAGATCGTAAATGTATTTATATCTCGAGCAGAGTATCGACGTTATTTCGAAAACGACGTATTCTCCTGTATACATGCATATATTGGGGTTGCTAATCGCCCCATCGAGTTCGGTATGGGGGTTTAACGGCCAGAATAGCGTGGACGTTACGCCCTGCACTGCCAAGTAAATAAGGAACCTCCCCTGGGCCGTTTGTTCGCAGAATGGAAAATGGAACGGTCTCATAGCTGACCTCGTGAATCGGAAGACCGACATGGTGATGACGTCTCTGATGATTAATTCGGAAAGAGAGGCCGTAGTTGACTTTACGGTGCCGTACATGGAAACCGGAATCGCCATTGTCGTTGCTAAGAGGACCGGCATAATATCTCCCACTGCGTTTCTCGGTAGGTTTGCGTGGTTAATCCGTTTGAGAATTTAATTAAATTTCAATATTGAATATAATTTGATATTATTACGGAAGAAATGCCTGCTACGGTTTAACCTTCGTCCGCTTCTTTTCAAGAAGCGGACTAAAGACCCTAGGAACTTTTCTGACCGTTAGTCTATTTTCTATTTAGAAAGACACAAGACTTTTTTACTTTTTCTTTATAATAACTACACTGACAATGAGTACAATATGTATGAGTTCACTGTGTACAATTTGTCCCGATTTGAGTCACATCAAATGAGCCGTTTTCTTCGTGAGTGGTGTAAGTCCATTTTATATTATATGGAGATATTTAAGCAGTTAAGTGTGTTTGACGACTATATCCGTCATGGAGATGTGGCAGAATTTTGTGTCATGACGGCTATATCCGTCATGCGTAAAATTTTGTTACAATTTGATATTTACATTGCAATTTTGGCGAAAATTAAATTATATTCGTAAATTTTAATATGTTTAAAATGTTTAGAGGTCAAGACGAAATGAAACAAACAAATAAAAATTATAAATAATTTGAGTTGGATTCATAACTTCCTGAGAGCTAACTCTTAAGCAGTGATTATCGCGACACACACTGGTGCGCGCTTTGCAAAGAGATCGCCACACTTAACTGGTTAAGGGTTTGTATTTGGATGGTTTGAAAAATATTGGTATATGTAATACGCTCATTTTATGTTTTTTTAAACATTAAATTCATTTAAGATTATAATGTGATCCTTTTTAAAATATTAGTTAAAATTGAAGTAGAGAAATTATGTAGTATAATTTTTCAACTAAATATTATGTCTTTGCGGAAAGTGGACTTAAATCACTTTCAAAGTAATTATACTTGTAATTTCATTAACTACCTAC
The DNA here is from genome assembly GCA_963989415.1 of Cerceris ruficornis. NCBI lineage: Eukaryota > Metazoa > Arthropoda > Insecta > Hymenoptera > Crabronidae > Cerceris > Cerceris ruficornis. Next base: position 10,164,457 of record OZ022518.1, on the reverse strand, counting down.
ATTTATATTGACAAAATGATGCAAATTTTGAAGGATTTTTTTTGAACTGTTTATAGATAAAACTTTTTGTCAAAAATGGATTTAAATCACTTTCAAAGAAAACGGCTCAAATCTCGATTTGGATCTGAAAAAATCCCGGGGACGAATGAAGGTCAACTTAACACTATTCCTACCGACACATCACGTATACATTTTCCTACCGCAACCGGTGAATTTGTCAAATGATAATTTTTTCCCAGAAAATGAACAGTAAAAAAAGAAGTGAATATTGAAAAATGTATTATAATGTGAATGTATTATACATATATTTGAGTAAAAGTCGTGAAGTTTAAAGGCGATTCAATTACGTTGTATATAGGAAATTCTAATCGAAGTTTTAAAAACGGTCATTTGACCGGTCGTGGTAGGAATAGTGTTAAATATCTGTGTAACTGTTAGATTATGGTATATTATCGCAGATATAGAGATAATAATATAATTCACTGGTTCGAATTCTATGACTTTTTTCAGAGCCATTCGACACCGCCTCATGGATGCTGGTTGGCATCGTTGCAATTCATGCGGCTACGATAATGATACTTCTTTTCGAGTGGCTGTCACCATCCGGTTTCAACATGAAGGTAAACCCTTCGGCAGCTGCGCGGAAACTGGTACTATTAATTTCGCTTCTTATTATACCCACGAATGTTTTCTCACCTCTTCGCACGATCCTCATCCACGGCACGAAGCTCGCGCCACGTTATCGTTAATCTTAATTATACCTCGGCTCGCGACTTTATTAAGTGAAAAGGAGATTAATCGTTCCATCGACATGCACGGTAAGCATGAAGCGCATCGTGGAAAAATTGCGCTTTTATTTCACCTTGTAAATTCACCGTTTTTCTAATTCTCCGAAAACAATGCAATCTCATGAGCTCGCGCTGCACGAAATAATATTTCCCTTTAATTTACAAAACCCATTTATGATTCATATTGTCGAAGACGTCGTTCCAGCTGTTAAATTCAACTTTGATTGCCGTACGTGTTTTAATTGGCACGTAATTAGTTGTTACTTTCCCTCGCTGACTGACGAACGCAACGAGTATCGTTTACTTTTATATTTGCACGAAAACGTACACACGAACACGTAGACATTTTTCTGTAAACGCTGCATTGTCGTTTGCCTACGCCAAATGGTAGTGTCCCTTAAACGGATGAGAATATACGGGTTTTACTACTTGCAGAAGAATCCATCGCCCAATCATCGGTTTTCTTTCTGCCGCACGTACTGGCTGGTTTGGGCGGTATTATTTCAGGCAGCCGTCCATATCGATTCTCCCCGAGGATTCACAGCCAGGTGGGTAAAATAATTCTTTTTTTTTTCGCCCTCCATTGTAATCAAAACCCGTTAATGGAAATCGCACGGAGAATGAACATTTTGATATACGATTGTTTCTTCGGATTCGGTCGATGTTGTCGAAACTTTTTAAAAACACCGAATAAACGTAAGAAGGTGTAAAGGCAACGATGAGCGTGGATTTAAAGAGTAGGACTTCTAATTATGGGGCTGAAATCATTGTTGCCTTTTGGGAATCATTTTTATATTATTATTTAACTTATAGTCGCGAGAGTGATACGACGATCTATTTAACACTAGATTTACGGGAGCCGTCAAATTGACGGGTTGCTACTTGTCTTATAAATATTTCTTAAATTTACAGAGACGCTGTACAGTAGATATTTCACGTGTATTTTATAATACAATAATCACTTAACGAATTACAATCTTTGCCGCTTGATCCCTCTTTTTTTAAAGTCCTTATTTAATATATTGCAATTTAACAGATTTCACGCCCGTAAATCTAGTGTTAAGAATGGACTGTCTATGATTACACCGTTGAATCGATGGGTAACCTACTTTTGTATAAACATTTATCGAATTTGTAGAGAACGAGTACGGTGGATATTTATTTCAAGTGTATCTTATAATACACAGATTACTTAATTGGCTATCTTCTTTCTCTCTCGGTCCCTCTTTCTCAAAATTCTTACTTAATATATTTAAATATAATTGATTTAACGCCCGTAGATCTAGTATTGAAAAGATATAGTGGATACGGAGTTAAAATCACCCACCCCTAATTACTGTTTAAATAATTTAAATCCCCGGTACCTCTTTGAGATATTTCCTAATATATTATTTAATATATCATATTCTCGGCGGTTCGATCGAAAAATCAAAGATTACAAGTCCCAGATTCAATTGTCAGCATTTCAAATCTAAAAGAAGAAGAAGACGAAAGTATAACGTTGAATAAGATCTTAAACCTTTAACGATTTACGTAGTAATCCAATTCTGCTGACTTTCGATTGATTTTTACAACAGAAGAAAAGTTGTAATACCACGAATAGAGTACTAATTCGCATGACGTTCGACGAATGTAATTTATCTGCGAGGATTGAGTCCGTAAGACCTCATAATCTTAACGTTTGCCGGAGTTGGTTGAATTTAAAGTAGCAGTGGCTCGATTCCCCGTAGTAATCCAACGGATAACACAGCTAGTCTGGTTATTGGGTAACGGTACAGAATAATTTATGTCAGAAGTTACGACGGGAACTACGAAGAAGTAGCCTGCATCGAAAAACAAACTCCTCGATTATTTTATGGTCGCACGCCACAGAATGTATTCTCGCCAGAGGAATATTTTCCTTTGTGCCGAGAAATACCACCTATCCTTTTAAATTATCACTGAAAACTTTCTCTGACAGAATAAAATATGATATTTGTTACTCTTAACATTCCAGGCAGACATGCATGTTTTCTGCAACAATTAGTACACCTCGTTAAATTGGTCCCTTTTACGAGAATCCGTTACATCTTGACAAATAAATTAATTGAGGCAAAAAATGTTTGAAATACCGTTTCATCCTAATTTGTCGGACAGAAAATGTCAAAAAATATTTTTATTATAATTTTCATTCAGAAATTTTCTTAAAATTTCTATTCTAGTATCGTTCAAATATTCCTAGAAAGCCAATTCTCAGACTAGAGTTTATGGAGTTCAAGACTGGAAGTCTCGATTAACGATCTCGAATTAAAATCCCCATTATTTCTAGATCTCTCACAAATTATCACTTAACATATCGTCGCCTTGAAGGTACGAAACCCACCTAAAACTTTAAAGTAGTAGCTAAACACGAAGTGCAAGACACAATTCTCAGACTATCGCCATCAATTCTTGATGTCCATTTAGTAATTATTAACCTGTTAATTGCGTATGACGAAATATTTCGTCATACACGGACTACTACTTCAATGAGCATGACGATATTTTTCGTCATAAAAATCAGCTCTAATATGTTGAACGCATTACGTTTAATGTAGTTCTTATCTATTATCCCTTTGCGCTATGAAGTCACCTCTGTCGTAACAAAACTATTTTTCCCGAAAACTTTGAAGTCACCTCTGGCGTGATTTTTTCTGAACAATCGTTTTGTTAATATAAAATTAAACTTGAAATAACTGCAAGCAATTACTTCATACCTAACATGTGATATCAAAACCACAAAAATTAAATCAGAGTTGGTCGAGAACAAATTAAGAAACCAATTACAGTGCAAAGGGTTAAATCCTAGCGTGGTTATATGACATCATATTGTTCACGTTTTTGCAATCTGTTCCGGCCGCTTTTGGCCGGAAAAACTGTAGTGTTGCTTCGTGTATACCGCTTTCAAATTCGTTATTCAAATTCGTCCAATTAATTTTTTTTACATTGAAAGTACTTGATTTAAGTATTAAATATCATAAAATATTTGGTCGAAATAAATAAAATCAATAAGGTAAAGATGATTTTCCTTTCTTACTGGAGATGCGATGATATTACTCATCACTTTGAAGAAAAAAGTCCCCATTGTGAAACGAGTCGATGAAAAATTTTTTCCCCGGTTACCAGGATAAAATACTGTTAACTATATAGCACAAAATTGTCGTAATCACCGACAAAGCAATTCTTAAGCCAAGAACCTAAACTTTCCCCCATATTCCAAAATTCACGATAAGCAAGGACCTAACGCTAATTATTCAGATTCATGACGAACGTATGGGCGCTATTCGCCGTGGTGTTCCTCGCCATTTACACTGCCAATCTGGCTGCCTTCATGATAACGAGAGAAGAATTCCACGAGTTCTCGGGAGTGGACGATCACAGATTAGCGAAGCCGTGGTCCCACAAACCGATGTTCAAATTTGGCACAATACCCTGGAGCCACACCGACAGCACTTTGGCAAAGTATTTCAAGGAGATGCACTCATACATGAAGGTCTTTAATAAGAGCAGCGTGGCCGAGGGTATCGAGGCAGTAATCAGCGGGTAAGTGAGAGGCTCTTGATCAGTCAAACTTCGATAAACATCAAGACAGTTTCCGAAATTACGGTCTCTTGTCATGAACTTTCCTATGGAACACTCCCGTGCACTACTGTACACGCGTAAGCTCGTTATCGGGACTTCGAAACACGGCGCAGCCCGTTCCGTGGTAATCTACGAAGAACTTTCATCGTGTTAATTATAATAGTTGATGTATTACAGCCATCGAGCATTATAATTCGGTCCACTAAATTTCAACGCTGGAGCTTTGAACAATTTTCCACGAATTACGAACATTTTGCAAAGGACACTAAAAGACGTTAACCCCTTGCCCTACAATAACGAGTGACACTCGTGATACGGTAAATGGAATAGGAAATTTTTAAGTTTACTAACAACCTATTAATTTGAAAATATCAGTGGGTTACGAGACAATCAAATTATCTCTGTACTATTAATATTTCGTTTTATACGGCATATCAGAAATCAGTGAGAAATTTTTATTTCACGAATTATTAGAGTTATTGCGTACATATTCACAAAAGAAATCGTACGGCAAGGGGTTAAAAGCCGTTTTAAATTGTAATGCCTTTTCTCTTTTATAAATTGTAAAGTGGATTTATGAAACTTCTGTTATCGAAATGTACATGGCAGGTAATAATGCCAACGGAAACTGTTAATTATCCGTCAAATAAGCAATCGCGCGCGACAAATGGAGAAAAGTTCCAACATCGGTCTGTTCAGACCGGAGAAGTGAACTTTCCACAATGCAGTTGAAACGAGACCAAACTCGGACACTTGGAACGAAGAGGGGAAAAAAAGGTTGTCAGAGTTTAGTCGAGCGATCAACCGTATGATCCGACCGATTCAATGAACCTCTTTGAATTTTCGTATTCTCCGTCCTCTCTGATTCACTTCAACGAAACTGTCCCTTTCCACGACAGAGAAATGGACGCCTTTATTTACGATGGAACGGTCCTGGACTACCTGGTAACGCAGGACGAAGACTGCAGATTACTTACTGTCGGATCCTGGTACGCCATGACGGGATATGGCCTCGCGTTTTCCAGAAACTCCAAATATTTGCAGATGTTCAATAAACGTCTGCTGGACTACCGGGATAACGGTACGAATATTGCTTTTAGTATCTGTAAGCTAGCTATGTAAAAGTAATACAAAAATATTGTACTACTGGAAACGTTATATTTACATCAGATACGGGGCTGGGTGTTAATTCTTCTTCAAATATTCTATGAAATTGTCTAGAAATATGGAATTTTTACAACGATTAACCCTACTGTTCTCATTTATACCTCACATTCGTGTACTTTTGGGTCACAGTGACCCGATGAACAAAGGTTCAAATTTTAATATATCTAAAATATACAAATAAACAAACATAAACGTTAAACACATTAGATATCGAAAACAAATGCTTAAAAACAAGATATCTGTTAACACTTTGCAGTGCGAATTATTTTGCCATTTTTTAACTGAGCTGAATGAAATTAACTTCACATTTTCTATCGTTGGTTATTCAGTCTTTTTTTAATGATGGCAATAACTATAGATACTGACGCATATTTAGGTGCTATTACAAAATCATTATGAAATCATAAAGTCTGTATTGAATCGTTAGAAAATAAAACGAAGTGAGAATCTATATCGAGTATAGCTCGACATAGGACTGCAAAGGGTTGAAACATAATCTTCATTACAGGTCATATAGACCCGAGGAGAACAGCAGGGTTCATTTGAGATTATTCTAAATTTCCATGATTATCATATTGAATTAGTATCGTGTATTCTCTATACTCTTTATTAACGAATACCAAAGTGCTTGCCAGAGTGCGAAATAATATTCCCAAATTTTTCCATTCAAGGATAAAGAATTCCAAGGACTACCCTTCAGTCTGATCGAACAGTCTTCTAATAAATCTCCGGAACGAATTTTCAATTTGCACTAACGCGATATCTCTAGTAGGAAATTAAGCTGACACGTGCTTTGATTGAAGCGACTAACAATAGTTTAATTACAGCCAGCTTCATCTTCCATCAGAGCACCCGTCTCGCTAATTTCCTCCAACGGCTCTCGCGGAAATACAGATAGAAGTATTTATTTGATAGCGTTACTCGAACCTCGACTCATAACGAAGCAAAATATTAATTTAATCTCAACGACGATTCTCTAAATGCATCCGACAATTTCAGGCGACCTGGAACGTCTCAGGAGATACTGGATGACGGGTTCCTGCAAACCAGGAAAGGAGGTTCAGAAGAGCAGCGATCCTCTGGCACTCGAGCAATTTTTATCCGCGTTTCTTCTATTGATGATGGGAATTCTTTTGGCCGCAGCCTTTTTGCTCCTCGAGCATTTGTATTTCAAGTATGTCAGACAACATCTCGCGAGGAGCGACGGTGGTGGTTGCTGCGCCCTTTTTAGTTTGGTGAGCATCTTCGACTTTGACCCTTTGACCGTTATGGACGTAGTGGGTACCGACTCATTTTTAATAATTTGTAAAATACACCTCAAAGTGACTCAGTTTCCAAACAGGATTTTCTGTTCTGTTGTCACTTTCTCTAAATACTTTAGACGTACCGAGAGATGTCACGGAAAAACATCCGCCTTTGGAATATTAGCCACGAGGGTGAAAATTATCCAAACCTTCACCGAAATTATTTTGGAGTCCTTCACCCCTACGATTTCTTTTGCAACAAATCAGAATGAATTGCTGAAATAACAATTTATCACTGATTTTTTATCTGATCTTGTCCATGTAAAGTAAAACCTCGATAAATGCACAAATTTCGGGGGCAAAGCAGTGCTCTTATCAGCACCGGTGTCGAATCTGTATTTACATTACGGCTCGAGCCGAGCGCGAACTTAGAAAAAAACAAACAGCAGAAGAGACAGAGAGAGCAAGCAAACAAAGTGAGCTGCTCGAAAGTATCGGCGAGGCACTGCTAATACAACAATAAACTTGTTTGTTTATTAATTTTTCTAAATGTAACTTTTCCAAATGCATTTTTGAGATTCTTCTGATTAAAATGATACCAAACACGATATAGTTTAAATTATGCAAATAGTAAGTAAATTTATTTAATAATAACACTAAACCTACCGGCTTTATATCTGCTATATTGAAATATACGGAATATGTACTTTGGGAAATGAGATTTGAAGAGGTGAAAAAGATGGTCGGTTAAGTAATGTTTGTTTTATACGATAGACTTAAAATATTTACTGAACGGCTGCCCAATCAATTGTGGGAATTTTTAGAAAAAAATCAGAAAGCGGTCATTTGACCGCCATGGTAGGTTTAGTGTTAAGTAAATATAACTCAAACTATATCGTGTTTGGTATCATTTTAATCAGAAAAATCTCATAAACACGATAGCAAAGGTTTAAAAAAAATCGAAAATGAAAACGGCCGAGCTTCCAATCAGTATTGCCTCACCGATAATTCGGGTGGTATCATGTCACACTGCTCCCTCGTCGAGCGTCGAGATTCGCCAAGGTTGATCCCCCTATGTGGAGGCGATAGTCATGATGCACTTATCGAGGGAAAAATCTGATACCTCTATCGATGTTTTACTGTACTGCCGTCAGAATGGGAGTGAAGTGAGGACGATGCAATGAATTTGAAATTTCAAACACTAAGATAGACAGTCGTATTTCACAAAATGGCACCGCAGACTGATAAAAAGTGAGGTACATTACTTTAAGAATTGAAAGGTGATATTTTACAGAGCATGGGCAAATCCCTGACCTTCCGTGGAGCCGTTTACGAGGCTCAGGATATTCTGAGGTATCACCGGTGCAGAGACCCCATCTGCGACACGCATTTGTGGAAGGTGAAGCATGAGCTAGACATGGCCAGGATTAGGATACGACAGCTCGAAAAGGATCTCGAGGCGCACGGGATAAAGCCGAGTCAAGCCAAGTACGCCGAACCTTTATCTAATTCAATCCGATACCATTCTAAGACCGGAGGTTACTTTATCGTCGAACAGAGAATATTTTACATCGGGATTGAGACTTTCGGTTCGGTTTCTTTAAATCGAGGGGGGGATCGCCCTACAAGGGCGGCAATTTCTCTCGATTCGATACATTTTACTCGTAATAGCCTGTTGAGTATTTATTTCACGCGGTAGTGAATATGACTCTATATTCGTAGGATGATGTATGTGCCGGTGATTATGAGTGATCCAACAAGGGAACATATCGAAGTCGAACACACCGATTTTGATGAAGTTTATGTGACAGGTAGTTATCAAAGAAATATTTGACACGTATTTTTTTATCGGCAAGCATCCACTCTGAATGGGTGAAAATACCCCTCAAAGTTGAGGGTAGGAAACGCATTTTTGGGAATATCTCGATAACCAGTGGTCACAGAAATATATATTTTTTTCAAATTGTGTATCTTTCAACACAGAAGTTAACTGCATAAAACAATTGCGTAAAAATTATGTGGTTGCGTAAAAATAGATTAAAGAATTGATATGTTCCCCATTCGCGATATGTGCCCTTGTAAGTCGAAGAATTTAACTTGTTACTTGTTTCTCGAATATGGTGAAGCTATTTTGTGGAAATAGTAATAAATTGAACTGTTTAACGGGTTTGATAAGTGTCTCGTTACGCAGTCTATCTCGTTGTAAATTGACGTGCAAGTCGATACAAAAGTTTCATTAGTTTGAAACTATGATTAAGTGAGTTAGACCGCCCTTGTAATTACCGGCGCATGTCTGTCGTAATATCGTATCAAGTAGACCGTTTTTTGTCACAAGTAAAGCACCACCTTGCCAGAACTTTGTATTCTTACGTGCAATGCCTGAAATCAGACGTCCAAATCGCGAATCACGATGCAACGTTTCGACTCGACGAAGAAATTTCACGAAACCGCAAAGTCAATAATTTATTCGCACGAGCGATACATCGGTCGACGGTTATTCTATACTTTTATCTGGCTATATAATATAATCCTATATCTCGTAAGCTTCTTTTTAAGTATCACTCGCTTTCAAAACGAAACATCTCGCAGAGTGCTACCGCTTATTCTCCACAAACTTCCGGACAATCCGTTTTATACTAGAGAGCTTTCCTTTAACGTTATCCCCCTTTGATTACGAGAATATTTTCAAAGCGGAAGTGGACCCGTAAAAAGACATTTACGCATGTTACTGCATAGTTATTTTACCTGTCTTTCGTAAAATTTTCAAGGACTCCGACTCGGCTCGCATGTCGCCTCCTCGAAACGTCAACGGTTTAACGTTTCCTGCGAATCAACTGAAACCGATATCGCGATAATTTCGAATGCACTTCCCTTCTCTGTATAATTAACGCTCCAGTTGGTGTAATACTGGGCGATACTATTTATGGAAAAGGCAAATTGAACGTGCGAACTGAGTTTAAGTCCTGACCTACTTTCTGACCTCACTTGGAGCCTGGCTCGCACAGCATGCACCTGTCTACAAGTATATATGAATACATATAAATATACATATATACATGGGAAATGTATATATGATAATTATATCGTATATATCTATATAGATGTACGATACATTACATGTATATACATATATGCAATACATATACGTAAGGACATTAATATCGTGTTATCGGCACACGCATATAATTTCTCTCTGTTTCCTCTTATCTATCTGCGCCGTTTGTATACTTTCACTGCATCACGTACGAAACTGTACCACGGTGAATTGGCCTCGAATTTCCGGTTGTATCAGGAAGTCGTATCATAAAACGTGAGAGAGTACGGAAATGAGAGGGAAAGAGAGCGGAGAAGGGAAGGGTGAGCAACGGAAAGTAAATACACGAGAGGAAAGAATATGCGCTGGTTGTACAAAAATAGAAATTCCCAACGACACGAGATCTCCGTGCAGCTTTTTTTCATTCGACAACCCGACAAACTTTATCTTTGGAAACTTTATTCGAATAAGCTCGGCGAGGGCCATCGCAACAAGAGACTGTCGGTACAACGTTCCGATGAATCTTAAGCCCTCGGCGAGGCAACTTTTCTAAAGTATGTGCAAAGATCTCACGACACTTCGGGACTCGGATAAACCAGGAACTTTCAACGATCGAGGTTCTACGATATTCTCAATAAAATCAAACTTCCTCGCGTCTCGATAGATCCTCATCGTGGCTCCTGTCGGAACTGCCTTCGATACGTTCCAGTCGACGTTAAACGAATAACTGTTATCGATCGTTTCTCCATAGTCTTTGAAACGGAAAGCGCGACCCAAATTTCGAATCTCTCCTGAGATATTTCTCCCGTCGCGTCGAAGAAATAGTCGGTCAACTTTTCAATCCGTAAGATTCGGATACGGGATGATAAAGCCGACGGAATTGCACGGTAGAAAACAATGGGGGAGAAATTCGTGAAAGTGCACAAAAGGGAGCTCGTGTCGTGGGAATACATTGGTCGACGTTAAGGGGGATGATGGTTGGTGGTGGAGCGATGGTGGAAGAGAAGCCTGGCACATATCCACGTCGGCTTTTTTAAAGGAGGAAAACCGGAAGTCTCGGCTGGTGGCGAGGATGCTTTCAAAGCTCGGCCCGCCATTCACAACCGGAGCCATTGGCGGTGGAAGCTCCGCATCCGCTACCGCCATACTTCGATTCGTAAGTCCGCAAACACCCACACAACACGTAAGAATGACTGATGACGTAGGAACCGAGCGAACGAACATCTCCCGCGACATTTTCAAAAAAAAAAAAAGAGTCGAGTCTTAGGAACGACATCCGCTGACACTTTCGTCATTCGCAATTTCGTAAATGTCAACTCCTCTCCGTCGTCTTTTTCGACGTGCGAGATATTCGGAAAAATTTGTCCTTCCTGCTACATTCGCTCGGCGCGTCCATTCCAATCTTACTTCCGGTACCAATCGCTTCTCGCGTTGTCCCCCTTCTTTTTTTTTGTGAAGAGTTACCGGACGGGGAACGATGTAAAGAATGGAAAATTGTGTGAGAATAAATAAAGATTGTTTTTTCGAAGCGTGGTTTAGTAGGTCAGGGAATGTAATACTTGGCAACGAAGTGGAATATCCCGGAAAAGGTGCCAAATGCGTGGAGAATCGTCGCGCGTGTTTATTCGCCAGCTGTCGTCGTATCGTGCTCGCTGTTTTAAAAACGATCAGAAACCGAAATACGGAGCGGCATATGGTACTATATTGGCAGCTGGCGATTCTGTTTAACACGTTGCTATATTAAATTTTTTCTCACCGAAGAGTTTCGTACGGGAATTTACAATTACAAAACGTCCTCTCGCCGAGGCGAAAGGATCGTTGATAAAGTTCGACGAAGGAGAAAAAAAGAAAAACCGGGGAAGCCAATTGATTTTTCATGAAACCGGTGTTCCTACGTCATTCGAAACGATCTCGGTGTGTACGTAAAAATCGAGGCAACGATTCTTTATCCCTTTATCGTCCTACGGAATACACGGGGAAAATTGCCATTCCGAGGAAACGAGAGGAATCAAAAGAGTCGTTTGAACGTCGATAAATCTGCACACTGCCGAGACCCGATCGATCCCGCGGGACTCCGTTCGTTTCGTAGTTGCAATACCTTCTGCCGTTAAATCAAGGTGATATCGTTATCTAAAAACGTTCGAGTTCTCGTTGAGAATTGCAACGGAAACGTCCAGCGTCCGTGGGAGCGACGATCATGGCATAGAGACGAATACTGTGAAAGTAGATGATAGAATTAAACCGCTTCGCTTGTAGATTAGAACGTCTGCATATTAAGCATCAGACTTTTTTTTCTATTTTCGTATCGTACCGAATTTTGCCACTTTTCATGTGTTCGACGGCATGGCATGCGAGTTTAACGGTCGATTTTTCAAGCGACTCGTAAGAGAATGTATCGAAAGTACAGAATTGGGAAATTATCGTTGAATCGACGAAATATTTAGTAACGATGGATCAGCGAAGCAGGAAACCGATTAATCCTTGCCGAGGATATTGCTAAGAATGACGAGGAGGCCGAAGAAGATAAAAGTAGCATGGATCGAGTCTCTTTTAAATATATATTTATATATAGGCGAAACGTGATCAAAGTTGTGGCGGAATTTTAAGAGAGAAATTGTTTTCGATTTAGATTCATCGATACCATCGAGGTAGCCAGGCCCAGAGACATGACTAGGAATCACGTTGTCAGCACGGAGTATTCGGATAAATTTTTGCCCACGGAAATTTACAGGTAAATTCATCCTATGCTATATTAGAAACTTCAATATACTCTCTTTGAAAAATTCATATCCATCAATTTGCCGACAGAACGAAAACTGTACATCTGCTGATTGAATTTTCCAAATAGCAATATTTCAAATAAATTGGGAAGGATGGGTTATTGTGAATGCGTTATAAAGATTAAAACAAACAAGGTGGTCAAAATAACCGGTTCCCAGTTTTTCGGAAAATTACATCAAGTAAATACTCCACTTCTCTCTTGTAAAACCTACATTACTTAATTGATCATCTTTTACGTCTCTTGATTTCTCCTTTGCTAAAGTATTTACTCGGGATATTTAAATATAAGAGATACAATGCCGGAAGTTCTACTGTTAAAGGCACGGACTTCCGATTAGAGGGACCGTGTTCAAATCTCTGTCACCTTTGATAGAATTTTTCCAGATTATCATATTCATACCTCACAGTCATAGTGTTTCGAAATTCACTTAAAATTTTATATTAAGCGAAATGACCGTAACAAATCAACCCAAAATATAAACAAAAAACGATCAAACGCAATGTAAATTCGACTCTGAAAGTCTCTCAAGATTCCAAATCTCATCACCTAAATTCCTTGACCTCTGTTATCAAATCTCACCACTCCTATGAAATCTTTCCGCATTCGTTAATTAAACGGCAACTTCCGATAGAGGGACCGTGTTCAAATCTCTGTCAGCTCTGTTAGAATTTTTCTAAATTATCATATTCATACCTCACAGTCATAGTGTTTCGAAATTCACTTAAAATTTTATATTAAACGAAATGACCATAATAATTCAACCCAAAATATAAACAAACAACGACCAAACGAAATGTAAATTCGACTCTCAAAGTCTCTCAAGATTCCAAATCTCATCACCTAAATTCCTTGACCTCTGTTATCAAATCTCATCACTCCTATGAAATCTTATCGCGTTCGTTAATTAAACGGCAAACATCTGCACGCAAATATTGGATGACCATCGATCCCCTGTTAACCGTGATACAAGAAACGTAATATTTGCTACAGAATCCCGGACGACAGCACCGTGAGAACCGAGATCGCAGAAATGGAGACAGTTCTGTGATCGTAGAAGATCGGTTCTGATGGCCCATCCTCGCCAGTGGAAGCGGAAGTGGAATCTTGAGAGTCCCTCGAGAACGGACCGAGTAGCTTCCCCGTCATGGACAACGAGTACCATTGCCTCGTAGCCCCGCCAGCAAGTTTCTCCGATGGAAAATCGGACTAAAGATCATCGAGATGGCCGATGCTTCGAGACGAAACGACATCGAGTCAAGCTAAAGTTCTCGTGCCGAATCTAACGTAGACGAAATGGAAGAACGCTCAGTGCCTATGAAAATTTAAACAAAATAAACCACGAAGATCGAACGATCGTAAATACGATCGTTTCTTTTCCCCCGCGAAAGAAACTTTTCTCGCGCATATAGCGGCTTCAAGGGGTTTTAATTGAACCCGTATTTTATCGTTCCTTTTACGAAGGACACGAACTAAAGAACCGGTGTCTGCATTGTGACTGCGTCCGAAGAAGAAGCTCGAAGAACCAGTTAAAAATCTATGGTGTTGATCGTGCTCTTTCGGATAATACTTGCCGATACTTCGAGCTCAAACTTAATGTAGACGTAATTCCGCGAAGGAACAAGATTTGTATTTTATACGAAACGATAAATAGAGAAAAATCATTTATTCAAGGTTGAAGCAAGGGACGATGAAGGAGAAGAGGATCGATAGATCGAGACGAATTTGAAATTTCGGTGTAATCTAAATTTCTTGCGACTGCGTGGCGAAATTTTGTAATTTCAATCGCGAATATCGAAAGGTCGATCGAGAATGTAATTTGTATCAAAGGATTTAACGTGCGTTCTTAATACTTCCAGCGGAACGAATTTCACCGTGTAAAAAATCTTCGCGCCGTTTCGATCGACCATTTTACGATTAACAAATTGACTTCCAAAATCGCCAAATTTTCCGATCTCCCACTTTCATCGCATCGAGTCGAGTCGTGACGATGGTTGGAGGTCTGAAGAACGTAAAACCGGAAACCATCACCAGTATCGAAGGATTCGCGCGTTTTCAAATACCAAGTACGTTATTTCTGAGGAAGAACGCGAATTTTGGAACCAAGGTGAAACGTGGAGAAATTCGTAAGCTTGTTCGAGCAGCGACAATGCAATAGATAGTTATGAAATTCCTAAATCTTTTAAGAAACTCATTAAAGTTTGTACGTGCTCTCGCCTGTTTAAGAAAAAAAAAAAAGAGAAGACTAAGCGAACTACGATCGTGCGACCGTTCGTTAAGACGATGATCTTTCGATGCTTTTAAAAAAAAAAGAGAGATCAAAGCGAGTCGATACGTTGCTACAGAATGTCGGTGTGTACCATAAGAAATAATCGTGGCCCTTGAGCATGTATGTCGGGTAAATTTAGTGTAAATGCATCGATATAATTATACATACATATACATATATATATTTAATACGTAACGTAAACACGAGCTACTATTACACGTTAAGTATATTGTGGTCAACAATGAAATATTCTAAAAGGAATCACACTCCGAGGACGTAATATGCTCAACAAAAGTATATATAATAAATTCGCCGGGAGTCAAGATTTAATCGCGGAGTGTCAGGCGTTCATTATCGATTATTGGAGTAAAACGAAAATATGTAAGAATCAATTCGAATCAATGATTACATGGATAACGACTCAAAACGATGTAGTAGAAGCGCGCAAGTTGAGTTACGTAAACGAGCAAACGACGCTGTAACAGCGAAGAATTTGGAAATAAATATTTTACAGTACGCGAACAGTGCCTGAGAAAGCGAGTATTCAAAATGTAACAATCGTGTAAAAGTGTCATATTTTTTAGATGAAAATGTCGCGGCAATCGGACAGCCTGACGCTCCGTAAATTTTTGCAATGGAAAACTTCTCTTCGTAAATGGTAAACGAAAGTCCCATAATCCCCGAAGAAATTGAGATTTTTGTGTGTTTAGGTCTCGAAAGAACTAGGATTAATGTTTTACCACCTACGTCCGCTGTATATAATCGCATAATCGCACCGTATGAGCCACAAAAGTACACCGCACAACGTAAAATTTCCTTTTGAACGATCATCTCTTCCGTGCGACCACCGTTTTACTTTAAAAACGCTGACTCGTACGACTTTTTCAAACCTCGCACGTCTCGCTTTCAATGCAAAATGGCAATTCCATGTGGCGTTCCATCAGCGCGAACGTCGAAATAAAATCAAAACACCGTGAAAATACTCGATATCCGATTTTTTCCGATCTACGGCTTCTGTGGCTTACATCGCACACGTCGGATATTCTAAAGTTTAGCAAGCGCTCGCTTTCAATTCTCGTGCGTTCGTAAAATCGACGGAACGTTGGACAAAAGGGTTTTTTAGAGCAGAATCGATATTTTCTCTTGGAAATTTCCTGGTAAACTTTCGACAAATTTTTTCGTAACCTGTTGCCGACTCGACGAGTCTCTAAATTAACGATTTAGTCGTCGCGAATCACGGGCGAGGACGAAACATGAGTGCTAATTATCCCGTTCGAGTAATGAGAAGTGAAAATGAAATGGATACGTTGCTATCGGAGAAAATGTTGTTACTGTTGTTGTTAAAGATAAAGGAAGTATTACATTGTTAAGTGGGGAGAGGGAGAAGGAAAGAAGTAGAAGAAACGATATTATCACCGTCAAGAAATTGTAATTAGGCGCATCGTTCGCGTCGCGATTAATGTCTCTATCTAATATTTATTAAGTACCTACGGACGTGTAAACTCGTAAGCTTTATCCACCTCTCAGTCGAGAGAAATTGATATGCTTTTCTTGTCCTACGCGTTTCTGTTAACCGTGTGCGCACTCGTGATTAAATTAATGCTAACAATAAGTATAACGATTCTAAGAGAAACGTAGGCTCCATGGTTTCCATTGACAATAGATATTTTTCGATACAAACATCTCTCAAGCAGAAAAACCATATCGGAACAACGAAAACAAGTTTGTTGAATTGAAAACTGTGTGAAGACTTTGTAAGTCTAGTAACTTTGTACAATTTCATTTTTCACAAAATATCGATGATTTCGAAAAGGTATTTACGACTATATAGGGTGCGGCCGAATAACATGAACAAATGTGTAAAAATTTAAAAAAAATGGAAATAAAATGTGTTCATGTACTTAGGGCTTAATTTTTGAGAAAATCAAGTTTGAAGATACAATGTGTACGTACGCTGTTACAGTTAAGAATGTCAACACATCATTTAAAAATTATTAAGTTAAAAAAAAAATGCCTATATGACTTTTAAGGAACAGCATTTGGTTTTGTCAATTGCAAAATTGCTGAAAGTGATTGATTCCGTGTTGAATGCATAGCTGTGTCCGTCAAATTGAAACTGCATGAACTCAAAATTTCGTTGATCGTAATTAGATTAAGAAAAACTACCTGCTTACGGAGATACATATCGGAGCACGTCTCAGATCATTATTTACAAACATGAAACTCATACGTACAGCTATAACACCATATATACTCATAGGATGATCAAATTTGATTTTCTAGAAAGCTAAGCCTCAAATGAAAAAGCTATATTTCCATATTTTCTCCTTATTTTTCTCATAAGGAATTAATTCGCGTCAGCTTGTACATGTTATTCAGCCGCACCCTGTATATATTGAAAATAAGTGAAATATTTGTTTGAATTATTGTCACACACACCATGAGCCTTCGTATCGAGAGTGATGTTAAAGCAGTCAGCAATCGCTTCGATAATGAGGTAAAAAAATTGTCGAGACACTGCCCAACCTCGTATCGATACAACAATGAATCGAAAGAAATTCACTGTGCGAGGTTCCTGTGGCTATTATTGAAAACGACATCGATTCGAACGTTTCAGCAACTCACATTCAGTCAGTTGGAAGTATTCATCATTCACGATTAACAACGTTAAGAATTCCCGCGTCATTTCAATCTCACCGTTAGACTGCACCATTGAAAATGAATCCTCGGAACTTTTTAAACGGTACGACGAATATTAATTAGAAATATTAAAACTGTAAGAATCGTGCGCACACACAAACTAGCGGCCTTAATGATTTCTCAGCGTCGTACTCACGCGATATCCTCACATTTTAGCCCGTAATTGTAAATTAGTCATTACAGCTCCAACGATCCGCTTCCTGTCGCGAATTTCATCGACTTCCGAATTCATATCCTTCGGTCATCCCTGATTCATTCGACGCCGAGACTCTTCCGGTTGGAAAATATCGTAAGGAGCTCTGATTATTTTATAATTAGGCGAAAGATAATTTAACCGAGGCGAAGGTAATACCGATTAATTAACGTTCATTTGCCGCGGATAAGATTTTTTCCTAGAAATTTGTACAAAAATTTTGATAAGGTGGAAATTAGTATTTTTTATTAATTTTGCGGCAACAAGACAACAAATTGCGCGAATAAAGGGACAGAGACAGAGATCAGAAGTGGAGTTTTATCCTGTTGATCGAATAGAATCATATCAAATTAATGCTAACTAATTAATTCTTTTGTCTTCATTGAAATTTGATAATATTACATAAAGATTGTCCGAAAGAATCGATCGTTGTGACGGAAAGTATTAACTAAAATGGGATTAAATCGACCAAGTATTCGAAGCACGAGTACTATTTGAAAATACTTAACCCAGATGTTACTGATACTTTTTTTCTTCAAATTTCAACTTTACCTAATAATTCTATGCTATTCAGTGAAATATTTGCAAAAAAATCTGAATTGTCAAACATTAATTTTCCGTTTGCGTGCTAGAAGTCTAGAACTACCAAACCAGTCAAAATGACTGGTACACAATTTTTTCCAAAAATTCTCCAAGTTTATAGAAGAGTCTTAGAATAAATATTCTGTGTCAATCTTAAAAAACATAAATCATCGAATCGATTAGCTTTTCCGCCTCTTGGTCCCTCCTTTTTCCAAGTATTTATGTAATATTTTGAAATAAGATAGATTTAACGCCGGTTGTTCTAGTGTTAAAAACGACACCTTTTATAATTACAATTATTCGGAAGCATTTTAAAAAGACGGGAGTAAAATCTGGGTTAAAATCACTTTGCGCGATATCCGTCAATCTTCTGATCATTTTCAACGTAAACGAAGAACCGTAAACTACGTCATTCACTGAAAAAATACAACGAAATGCAGCTCACCATCATCATCCGTTTCATTGTACGATACATTAGCTTCCACGTATACATAACACTACCGATCATTTCTCCAAGTACAAAAAATATCGTATTTCCAAAGTAGCCAAACGAAGAATCTCTCTCTAAATTTCAAATTCTCTTATCTCAACGAAGAACGGTCGAACGGCAAAATCGGAAGAGTCAAAAGCATCGTCCTTGAAATCATTTAGGACTTACAACGTTGGTCCCCTCGCCTCCTACGATCACAAATCGACCCCCTAAGCTAGAATAGATACGTATTTGAAACCAAAACAAAAACCCGTCGTCCCACGGCGACTGATTTCGTGCCAACCAAAAAGATTGCTGTGACATCACGATTATAGGTATGATATGAGTGCGTGTACCAATCGAACATAAATCCGTGCATGTATACCCGTGTGTGTACCCACTGTATGTACATAAAAAAGAGAAGAAGAGGAGACCGACCTCCGACGGAAGAGTCCTCGTTCTTGCTTTTATGTCTTCACCGTCGACGATAGTAGAGAAAGAAAAAAAAACCTATAGGTTTAGCGTAGTACCAGCAAATAAGATTAGAGACGAAACCTCGCCAATTGGAATCTTTTTCGGGAGTCTCCGACGAACGAGACTTTGTATTTGTGTCAGCGTAAATTTTTAATCGGAAAAATAAAAAAAATTATAATAATAAACTAACATTGATAAAGTAAGCAGCGGAAATAATGGGAGTTCGCGAGTTCCGCGACGAAGTGGGATGAGGAGCGATGGGATGTTCGTCGTTGAGAGGAACTTCCGGGAAATGTTTGTAAACGTTTGGAGCCGATGAGAAGTCGTTTCGCGGAACGTGCGAACAATATGGCTTTTAAGGAACATATGTGGCACGTGATTGTATGTTGTTTCAAATAAAACATTGTTGTTTTGTATACTATATCGATGTGGTATTTATAAACCTGATTAACGTTACTTTTGGTGGGGAAGGATCAGTGATGATCTTATCTGCGAGCAGTTTGGCGCCGTTGATGATTTTGGGTGTTTAGAATTTACTGTGTTAGCAGATATTAATTTTTTAAATACTATGGCAGAATGTATGTGAGAATTTCTCGGTTTCCAACGATCGATTCGTGTCGTTGGAAGTCTTTTGCATCGGGTACTGATAAAGTAGGGTATCCAACCCTTATCATGGAGAGCTCTATGGAATATCTTACTGTTGGAACAACCGCCAGTACAGTTGCAATCTTGCTGTCTATGTTTGCTAAATTATAACTTGGAATAGCCTTAGGATGATAAAGATGGATTTTCTAGGAAAAGGCAACATACGAAATATCACAACTTTGGAATAGCAGGAGAAAGAAGAAAGGGATTAAAAAAGGTAAAATATCCTAAGCTCTGCTTTCCTGCTGTCTAATAAGTCAAATTGACATACAAAATTATATTACCACTGGTCTAAGCTAAAGTATAAAAAAATACGATTTGCAAGAAATCGCCTTATTCTGTAAATAAAAAAAAGTACTAAACACTGTGCTCGGAAACACAGATTCCAATTTTTCTACCTGGGTTTAATTGACAACTTGTGTTTATTGGCAATTAAAAGTCGATGTGTAATTTTAATTATAATCTGAGTCATCCAAATTCCTAAAAAAAAGTACTATACAATTTTTTCGTGTATCATTTCGAATATTGTCCTCAAAATAACTTAAAAATAATGTCCTGTGCACGTAAAGTTAATGAACTTTACGAGGATCGTTGCCTGCGTGTGCCAAACATCAATTCCGCGAGCGACACTCGCATTAACGAAACACTTGACGATTTTTACAACAAAGTTATTACGATAAATATAAAACAATTTATGTTTGCAATAAAACTCGAGCAGCCAACAGAGGCGCTTCATGTTATTCTCAAAAAGAAACGCGGAGCTGCCGTTTCGGGCGCTTTACGATGCGAAATAAGAACTGCAACTTGTGCAACATTTCGAGCATTTTATGACACTAACAAAATTCGCTACGACTGCTGCCATTTGAGGCGCATTACACGTTAAAACGAAGGAAATAATCAAAAATAGAACTACTCCTGCAATTATTCGTCATATGGCACTAACAAAATCCGATACGACTGCTGCCATTTGAGGCGCATTACACGTTAAAACGAAGAAAATTATAAAAAACAAAAGTACTCCTGCAATTATTCGTGATATGACACTAACAAAATCCGATACGACTGCTGCCATTTCAGGCGCATTACACGCTAAAACGAAGAAAATTATAAAAAACGGAAGTACTCCTGCAATTATTCGTGATATGACACGAACAAAATTCGCTACGACTGCTGCCATTTCAGGCGCATTATATGTAAATCGAAGGAAATAATCAAAAACAGAAGTGCTCCTGCAAATATTCGTAACATATTTCTCGTTGATACATCTACAGCCTAAATTGCTAAAGTAAAATTCGTGTTAAAATTGGCAACTGTATACGGTGAAAATATCTTGATGTTCGAGAACAGTGAAATTTTTCATGCTATCCTACGTAACAATAGATCGTTATAATGAACGCTGTGTTCCGGTAAAATTACTGAAAACTATTCGACGTTCAGCACAGAAGAAAAAACATATAACACGGTTTCGTAATTTTTCGAGATCCAATTACCGTCCCGCAAAAATCGAGTCGAATATTTGATAAAAATTGAGTAAATAAAAATTAAGGCCAAAAGGAGAGCTTAACGAGTTTACGATTCTACGGTTTAAAGCTAAGGAAAAAAAAAACGAATTAAATTCCCTGGAGGTTGAAAATACGAAAATTTTTCGCAAATATAAAAGCGTTCGTTAATTCTATGTACAAGTAAAAACTTTACGAAAAAATACTTGAGAAAAACGCGTGTCTCTAATTTCCGCTTTTTTCCACATTGACAATTCTCCATCGAAATCTAGGGCGAAGGCTGGGTTTCGCGAAATTTGCAAACGGTGCACTATTACAACAACAAACGACGAGCAGAGTGACTAAGTGGTAACAAGAATGACTATCCATCCTGCAATGGAGAGCCATTAGTAGTTGCCCTCTTCTCAAAGGCAGTTTGCCGGGCCTCTTCGACACACTGCCTCTACGGCATATAACCTCTTCTCTCTTTGGACAATGCCCTTAGGAACATTGTTACCTGCTCGAACATTCGATTTGGCTGACAATTAAGAAAAGAATGATTCACCGTCATCCACGTGCTTCGGCACGTAGACGAGCAATCGTTTTCTAAGTGGCTGTTCGTGCCTAGGCGGAGATACATTTTCACGAATCTTTGAGCAGTTTTTAAAACCAGGCTATACAGTTGCTCTTATTAATATTCCAACAGCAGAATGTTCTATCTATTATTACTACACTGCGAACGTTTATGACAATTTCAAATTAGATAAACACAGCTAATAAAGAAGAATCCAAGTAGAGGACTCCTTCACTGGCTAAATGCAACAACTGTAGTGTCGGGCGTAATGAATCGCGACGAAACGCAAGCGACACCACGTTGTGCGACCTCGGCGCCGTCCGTGCCGATGCTTTTGAAAAATGTTTAGGTTAAGATACAGGATAAGACTGTTTAGTTTTAAGGATCGGTATGTGTTTGTGAATGTATGTGGTGCGAAGGGTTCGAGCCCGACGCTTCTTCCTAGAGACGACAGTCGTCGAAAGAGAATAGAGAGAAAGAGAACTTTGACCTACGAGTTGTGGTTTAAGCGAACCTTTAGAATATTGCGTGCGATTGATTCTGCGAGTTGCGGTCAATCGTGTGTGTGTGTTTTTATATTATTATTTATACTTTGTTTTATTTTAATATATATACTGTTTTATTCTTTCCCGTGAATAGTCATTTACGCATATTAAATCCCAGACAACGAACGCCGTATCTTGGATATTTCAGATATTTTTTTGTTTTAGATATTCTTCATCGTTAATATTGTTTACAAACATATGTTTCAGTAATAGTAATACAATATTGTCCCAGTAATAAACTCTCATCCGTAAACGAGTCATTTATTTTTAAGTGATATAAGTCACTTTCTTTTAAAATCGAGATATTTAGATAGGCTTTGCGTTTTAACGTGTTTCAAAATACTGATGATAATTTTCGAGAAGATTACTTGTACTTGTTATTTTGGAAAGTTATATTTTCCTCGGTATAAATAATTTTGTATAGTTATTGGAAATTACCATTTATCATTACGGTAAAGTGAGTTATGCCGCTTTCAAAATTAACGGCTGTTATGCAAATGACAGTTTATTACTGGAGCAATTTCTCAGCCTATATTGTAAATAAACAATCTTGCCCGACTCGTACTCTTTTGTGCGTGACACGCTCGATGACGGCAATATTTTGCGTGTGGTGTTATTTGTATTGCATCAAAACTGTTTCTACTGAAATTGTATCTTTCAAGGGCAGACACATTGAGGATAAAATAGCATTGTGTTTGGTACGATTGTACTTATTTTACGGTAATATTTCGGTGACGAATATATTAGCGAATTCATAAATATTGCTGTTTCTTTGAATTTTGCGGTACAGGTCAACGACGACCTTCGTACGCGACCTTACTTTGGTAAGGTCATGTAGTTCATGAATTATAAGCTAAACTATATATAAATTGTAAAGATTATGTGTTTGTTCTAGGTTTCTTCTAGGTTTATAAGGTATCTTCTAGGACTTACAACTAAATTTATTAGTGATACGTAGCAACTGTATGCTAGCAGGAGCAATAACCACCTACACTTATTCGACTAACATGCAACAATTAAGAAATTTCTATCTCTAAACCCTCTGTTCATGGCATAGACTGCACTTTTTCTACCTGGGCTACTCTACAACTTATGTTTAGCGGCAGTTAAAAGCCAATGTGTAACTTGAATTAGAAACTGAGTCATCCAGTTTCTTAATTGATAAATAATTGTGTTTTATTACATTCCATACCTTCATGAAAACAGGTACCGACCTTATTCAAATTTCAGTTTAGCAAAGCGCTGCACATCAAAGTCCTACTGATTTCTGAGATTGTTCTGAAACAATAGAGAATTAGGTTTAAACGTATGTCGAAAGAAATACAAGAACTATCTCATTCTCTCTCATATTCCAATGTTTTTCTTGTATCGATACTATGATCTATAAAAGCTTAAATGCAAAGCGAAGAAGCAAAAATCAAACTTAGAAGTAAATCTACATTTTAGGAACGAGATTAAAAAATCCTTTTGTCTTTATTCTATCCTCGCCACAGTAATGAGCAACAAAGAATATATAATATTCTTCAGATATTTCTCCCTATGGTATAGTAACAAAGTCCTGTTTATGAAATTTGTATTAAATGAAAAAATAATCTTACATATAAATTACAATGGCTATAAAAACTTGCTGATAACGATGCAATTAAAAGACAAAGAAAGTATTACATATTGTAGACTATAAACATTGTACCAAGGATTCATTGCATTATAATGACTCAATAGTTTATGAAATATCGCAAACAATTACAAGTATTAAAACTTAGGTTTGAAAAAATGTCCCCAAGTAATCTAAAGTACTAAAGCACATGTTACACGATGCGACAAGTGTCCCAACATTAATAAAAAGCATGCATAAAAGCATGGAAATCTTTGCATAAATCTTAAAATAAAGAATGTTACCTGATAGCAGTTATATTATGGCCGTAACAGCACAGCAGAGCGACGAACGTACAACTAACTTGAAAGTCGCAGAAGCTTTGGGATGAACGAGTCAAGGTGGGTCATATTTCGCGCAAGACGGCTTTCAGAACTGGCCGGCTCACAGAATCAAAACAAACTTCGCCGACCTCCGTGGACTCACGAACGTAGGCAAAGTGTATCTAGTATTCTGCGAGCCTTTCGATGGAACACGACACACTTACACGAGAAACGAAATATTTCTTCAAAACGATAAAAAAACTAACGTTTACAGCACGCATTGCTACGCGTTCGAGCTTCCCTTTCGCGGTTTAACTGCCCAGTGAAGAAGGAGGAAACCACGTTGATCAAAGTACCGTTTAAAATAATTAAAACGTGTATTCGTATATTAAAATTCATGCAGTTTCGTGTATTCTATTAGTCATTAAATAAAATAATATTAATTAAGCATTAAGAATTATTGGAAATAAGTGTGGAAAGAAATAAAATATATATTGCGGAATATAAAAGTGAACGGTCAACGAACTACGTAGTAGTAGTACGTCATAGAGGCTCAGTTTTGGAAGACGGTTCGCAGTGGACAAGTGCTCTTTAAATTCTTCTTAAAGTGTTTAATTGGGTTTAAAAGTGAATAAATGTGGTGCCATCCGGGGAATTTTCATCGCCGACATCGATACATTCATCGTGCCATACCTGTAAGTACTGTTTATCATGAATATCAGCAAATGACAGCAAATTAAATGCATCTATAATACAATGATCGGTAAATCATGTATACCATGTGACATGGCTTCCTTGAATGCAGTTATTATGATAAATGGATTATCCCGATTACAAATTTATAATCTATCACACGCGAGAAACAATAATTGTACAAAGGAAGACCTTTCTCTCGGTTTTATTGTTGCCGTCTACAAATGATTAATTGGTAAATCTGCATTCCAATTACCATCAACAAATGCCCGTTAATAACGGATTATTACACGTCCATTTTAATATTTGTACGTTCTGAATTTCGTGGAAGATTTCGATTCACTTTTTATACAATTAATTTGATGATACGGTACATTTGCAGTCGCCTTTGTTCTTTAATAATTTATAACATTTGTCGTTTCGATAATTCGATGAATTTGCAGTTAATCGATAATTACACTCAATTCTGTTTCTTTCACGTTTTTTTTTGTTTATTTAACACGCTCTAGAAAAATAAATTCAATTTTCTTTTCATAATAATGTAGGATCAGGCGGAAGTGCTCCCATAAAGGATTTAGGAAAAAAGGACGTGAGGAAGAATTACGAATTTTCTAATGCATTCAATATTTAACACTAGATTTACGGAAGCCGTCAAATTGACGGGTTCCTGCTTGTCTTATAAACATTTCTCAATTTTACAGAGATGCTATACAGTAAATATTTCATGTGTATTTTATAATACAATAATTACTTAACGAATTACCAGCTTTGCCACTTCATCCCTCTATTTCCAAAGTCCACATTTAATATATTGCAATTTAACAGATTTCACGCCGGTAAATCTAGTGTTAAATATTGGCATTAAAAGGGTAAAGTCCTGCTGACTATATAACTGCTTGTGTCTTTAAGGTATCTGCTTAGTAAAAATGCGATTTTAATAGAAAAAGTTTCACTTTTATTAAAAATGATGAAACTAGCGAAATATCGGTGGCATTCAACGTGTTAAAATGAAAACAGGAATACTGGTTACTGATTTCTCTTTGTCCTTTCATAAAAGCGAAATTACTTTCGGAGCTGCTTTCAATCTTTTGTTAAATTTCAATATAAGCTATTTCATGAAAAAAAAAACAGTATTGGGTGTATAACTCTTTATTCGTTGCACGATGTGAATTATTCTTATCATTGTATTATATTTACAATCACTGAAATTGGAAAGTCAAAGGGGCGTATGTACTTTTCAATTAATATTTCGCCCAAGTCGATTCCTGGAACAATGGTACAATATGAAAAGAAAGTTTACACGCTGATAAACTTGGACGATAAAAAATTCAGCGTCAAGTCACTATAGAATTGCGTATTGCGTATTGTTACATTTTACGTTTTACAGTTTTCGCGGAAGCGACGTTTCTATGCTGAATCTGCATTTATTGCGATGTAAATAATATCCCGCGACGTAAATTACTCGTTATGACGGACGAGCCACGGTTACGGCAAAAACACGACCGAATATTCTGAGAATATTATTTTCTATTTTTACGAGATCCTCGCTGAGGAAGCAAACAATTAACCTAACTTATTATACCGATAAAAGCGTATTTCAACCCGGCGAGAACATTTTTTGCCTCCGCGGTACATTGTCTTTTATTCGGATCTCTGATATTAATTATACATTCAAGAGAATCCACGTTTAATGACTTTCTTTTCCATGCTTTTCCATGGATCCCTCGCAATATCTTCATTCTGTTATGTTCTTCGCGCGTTTCTTTATCTGGACCAGTTTCATAACGAAATTAATCTTTTAGAAGTCATAATTTCAACGTTTTTATGAAATAAACAAATTACTAGCAAATCGACAAACGTTAAGATCACAGCACATATCGAATATTTTTTATTATTTAAAACTAAAATCTGAAAAGGATAATAAACTCGTTTATTTTTTCCATTAAAAGTAGTTCATTATTAATCAGTGCAATTCGTTGGACTTTGAGGCCATATACCTGCAAGCTGCTTTCCATTTTATTTTTTACGATTATTAAGTAAAATGATGTATTCGGATGCATAATTTAATAGATGTCGACTCCATTTTTTTTTGCCGTCGAAACGAATAATTCACTTGAAACTGTAAATCATCGATACGACCGTTAACCCATTTGCATCATAGCTCTAAATACGGCGGAAGACCCGTAGTACCATGCTCTTCCGCGCACAGCAATTTAATATTGTACAGGGCGGAATATTCCGCGGTTGGTGATGTAGGCGATCGTCATCTGCGGGATATTCACCGAAAAGCACCGACAAACCAGGCAGTGTTATCAAACAGCCACTTGTTATTGCAGAATGTCGTGCAATATTAACTTCAGGTTATTTTTCTCTTAACCCATTTTCATCCGTAAGCGAAATAGTCCGCGGCTGGTGATGAAGGCGATCGTCATCTGCGGAATATTCCGTTTACGGATGAAAATGGGTTTAGAGAAAAATAACCTGAAGTTAATATTGCACGACATTCTGCAATAACCAGTGGCTGTTTGATAACACTGCCTGGTTTGTCGATGCTTTATACACATTGCTGTATTGCACAATGTTGCTAATTAATAATGGAAGCAGTACATGCATCCATCTACCTAGTTTAACTCCTGTGCCCAAAATGTGTTTCCAAAGTTTGACAAATTTGTTCACCGCCGTTTGTTGATATTTCGTGGAATACTTGATCCTTTTTCTACGCAACCAACAAAAGCTAATAAACCCACCGGTAGCATTGGTCTATATCAACAAACAATTGTTACAGGTGAAAGAAATAACCAAAGAGTAATTTGTCAGGAAAGGAATAAAGTAAGAAGTAATAAGGAGAAATAATAATCGTAGGAAATTCAGGACAGTCGTAGACAGTTAATTTAGAAGATATATTTAAATAAACGATAATGGATACAGCTCTTTGGGTTCGTTCTCGTTCGCGTCCATTTCCACCCTGCACTTCGTCGTTCGTTGCACTTTTTTCTTCCGCTTCCCCAAATTCTTTTGTCTCTCGCACCGTCTCACTCTCGCAAATCTCTCTCTCTCTCTCTCTCATACACTCACTCACTCACTCAATCATTTTCGTTTCTCAAAAGAGACGAAGTCAAAAAAGACGGAGATTTCATTAAATTCCATGACAATCGTCAACCACAGCAACAAAATCCGAAAATAAAAATAAAGGGAAGCCTAGCAAAAACACAATAAGCCTACTAGTCCAAAGAAAAAGAAAGGAAAAAGAAACGGACAGATAGAACAAATAACATAATCCCCATGCGCTATCGATCCCATTCTTATTACTCTTCCCATTTTATCCGGCACTCCAGGTGGACCATCGTCTATTTCTATTTTTTTCCCGCGGCTCGCTACCTATCCCCGGGGTATTGTTGTTTCCCAGAGATGGCGAAAAATCGACGGAACCACTAATTGGTTCTGTCAATCCGGGCGAGGGGACAGGGAGGGCATGCCGGTGGAAGAACGTTGAAACGGCGAAGCACGAGTCACGTCGACCGGAAAGATTCGTTACGGGAATATAACGTTCCGGTACAGCAACTTTCATTACAGTCGCGCGCTTTTTCGGCTAATTTTTTTGTCGACCTCCTTTTTTTTCTCTACCCATTTTTCAATAAGCCCGCTTTGGCGTTTCGACAATTTTCCACGGACCGACGCTTTGAGAACGGCCCCCGCGAAAAGTGAAGCCGCGCTGCTCCGTTCTTCCGGAAACGCTCTTACGAAGGTGCCATCCGACTTTGCCCAGGTCTATGTTTATTTCCGGAGGTCATTTGCGACAATTCTTTTTATGGAATTTCATTTTTCATATTGCGAGTGAGGGAGTCGGTGCTCGTTTTTTTAAGCAATTGGTTCTACTATTTAGGTAATTTGGTGCTCGATAGCACTTTGCTGCAGGGTTGGCTGTGGTTTAATTACTAAACCTATGATCATTTTTTACGGTTCAACCTTTTTCAATTCCGAGTTTCATTTTAATTGTGTAGGTTTGAACGTAAACGGCGCTCTTATTCTTAAAAACTGTGTAATGAAGGTATGGTTTAGCTTGCTACGATAATTCCAGTTTCCTGTTACCTCTTTCCTAATAATATTATAAAATATCATAGATTATTTCGAAGAATTCACTTATTCAATATCATTTCATTTGTTCAGTAGTACTTATTTAACATTTAATTTCCACTTATGTAACCCTGTGCCGTACGATTTCTTTTGTGCCTGCCTCCGCAATAATTCAGAATTACATCGATAAAATAAAAATTGATCGCTGATTCTTGATACATCGTAAAATTCAACGTAATACTAATGTTATAGAAATAATTCTATCGTGTCTCGTCTCACTGTTATTTGCGTTTCATCCAAAACGTGGAGAAAATGATTAATTCAGTAATTTATGTTTTATAAGATGAAGGTAGAATGTCTGCTCTATGGTTCCCCTATAAATTTGGAGATTTTTGATAAAAAATAAGAAGTCAGTCAATTTGACTGCCTTGACCCAATATTAATTATAATGCAGAGGGGAGGAAAGTTGAATTAATCGGATAGGATATACTTTTGATTTTATTGTTTAGCACTAAATAATGCCATGTACAAGGTCTTTCTCGGTATCAAAGTTTAAAATACAATAAGCGCGATAACCGCCGCGGACAAATAAAAAACCCTGAACAGCTCCGAAGCAGTTTCGCGCGTGATTTAATTATTACATAGATCGGTAATTACATGACATTCGAAGTAAATCCTAGTTAGATATTTCTACGATTACGACACGAGAAACGGTGTAGTGTCTTAAAATAAGTTAAAAATTATGTTATTCTTTCGATACAGTAGATAACATTACGAGAAAGTCTTTTGGTTTCTCCCCGTTACTGTCGTATTAAGCTTACGTGGTATATCGTATTTAATCGTTTTACACTTAACGCTAAATAAATTGGTATACATCGTGCGATTCAAACTGTCAATTTCGGGACATCTCCTTCACCGAATAATCCTCGAGGAATTTTCGCGCGAGAAGCCGTGGAGCCAATGTTTTTAGCTCGATGATAAGAAATGTACGAGTTTTACGTCGTGAAGAAATTCCTTATCTACGTCTCTCTCGGCAGTTAATTAACATAAACAATTCCCGTGCATCAAGGGTATTCCCTCTCGCGTTTTCACGAAAGACCAAGAAACCTTTATAAATTCAACAAATAGCCAAAAATATTTCTCCCTTTGAAACGATTATTTAAAAAAAAACATTCTGATACATCACTGTCATAGTTCTCCTCGTAAATATCTTCAAAGTACAATTTTCCATGGATGAAGAAATTTTGAAAAATTACTGTTCTATTCAGTTTCTCGTGTCCTTCGAACAATCCTACCATTCGTCCCGTGAATCGCGCGACTCGTGAATAATCGCGAAAATTGGATTCGCATGAACGGTGAAACCAAATTTCCCACGCACAGATTGTCCTGACGCGAACCTTTTATGAAAAGGAGCGATTTATGGGTCGATCGATTAACTGCACTTACATCCTTACGACACGTACGGCCACGGTTATGCACTCGTGCACACGCGTGAACTCGATTTTCGTCCATTCACTTTCGAAGTTCGCAGAAACAAAGGGAAGAAATTGTACGCGAGGCACACTTTGCCTCTACGAGCCGGCAAAACTCGAGGATGACTCTTAGGTATAGATGTAATTCTTCGACTTATCGTGACTCGATTTAACGCGCATCTGTAACTTCTGTAATCTGGTTCTCGTCTTTCGTGTTCTTAAATCGATCACTGCACTTCACAGACGAAGAATGTCTCGAAGCTGCACGGACTGTCGTTCCATTTTAGCCCCTTTCCGTCACGGTTCCACAATTCGAGGCAATGCTCCTCCTCGCCGTTCTCGTATCTGCAATTGAAACAGCAATTTTGGTCTTTGATCGATGATAATCAAAATAATCATATAGAAGAATAGTCTATACCTCCTTGGAGGTAATTCATACAGAATAACAATAGTCAGATGATAAATTTTAGAAAAAAAATTGTCAGAGTTCGATGCTGCTCGATGATAGAATAATTATGTAGAGAAAAAATATACTGTATCTCCTATGGTCTATATATCCTCAGACATAATTTACAAAGAATAATAATAGTCAGATAATCAATTTTCAGAAAAATTTAACCAGACTTCGACGATGCCTGATGATAGAATAATTATATAGAGAAAAAATATACTGCATCTTTTATGGTCTATATATCCTCAGACATAATTTACAAACAAGAACAATAGTCAGAAAATCAACTTTGTGAAAAATGTTATCAGAGTTCGATGATGCTCGATGATAGCCCGAATAGTTATATAGAAGAGAAATATTCTGTATTTCCTATGTCCTATATCTCCTCAGACATAATTTATAAGGAATAATAATAGTCAGATAATCAGTTTTCGGAAAAATTTTACCAGACTTCGACGATGCTTGATGATAAAATAATTTTATAGAAGAGAACTAGTCTAATGTTATATAGCTCCATAGCGATAATTTATAAAAATTAATAATAGTGAGATAATACATTTTTGGGAATATTTGGGCAGGTTTTGGTACTGCTTGATGATAGCCAAAATAATTGTATGGAAGAGAAGTGGTCTCTCCAGAGAAAATTTGTACAGATTAACGATTGTCAGATAAAACATTTTGGGAAAAATGTGGTGGGAGTTCGATAATTGGTTTAAAATCTTCAATATGACGGCGCAGAACGATTGGAAACTGTAGCGTTCTGTAGTGTAAACTGCTGGGTTTGCTTTTCCGTCTTGTAATTTTAACTTCGGCAACTACGGTCACTTCGCCGTGGACTGACGGTTTAGGTGAGTTCCGAACCAGTGAGGCTATGGTATACATATTACATGGGATAAATTTCCCAGAGGCAAGGAGATCCGGTAGTTAGGAGTCCGAGAGTATGGTAGACGTAACTATATAGCTTTGGGTTGTAATTTTGACCATCTTAGAAGTGAAGTACAATATGTTTAATTACTTTACCATTATGTCTTACTACGTCAAAGTGTATAATTCATTGATGCAGTAATTAAATGAAGTATCCAGCACTTTGCAGGACAACGAAGTAAACGGAAGTTTAACACGTTGAATGCTGTGGGGGTCACCGGTGACCGGCGCTATTGAATTCAATGAAATTTCATATGACTTTTAAATTGTAATATTTACGAATTTGTTAATTCAGTCAATATTTACGAATTTGTTAATTCAGTCAATATTTACGCGTTGGTCTCAAAAAGTTAAAGTTCTGCTGTCTGTATATATGTTTTTGTCTTTAACGTTTCTGCTTTGGAAAGATGAGATTTTAATAGAAAAAGTTTCACTTCAGTAGAAATGAAGAAATTAGTGAAATACCGGTGGCATTTAACGTGTTAACAGCTGCGGATTCACCGAATGGCGCACAGATAGCTGGAAATAACGTATCATTGTAATTTTGAAGAAATGGTTGTTTACACGTGACACTCTTTTGTACACATTAGAGGAAACAAAAAGAATTTGTAATAACAATTAAATACGCGTATCTACCTAATTTGCAATTAAAGTTAACGTCACCGATAAAAAGGTTAAACTAAAATATTTTTAAAGTCGTTCG
Source organism: Cerceris ruficornis (assembly GCA_963989415.1). Lineage (NCBI taxonomy): Eukaryota > Metazoa > Arthropoda > Insecta > Hymenoptera > Crabronidae > Cerceris > Cerceris ruficornis. The sequence continues at coordinate 10,131,682 of OZ022518.1, read as the reverse complement.
CCGTTCCTACTGTTAGTAAAAACTACCCTCCAAAAAATATAGGAAAAATATTTTATACCGGCAATTACACCGTTTTTCCAACCCTGCTCTCGATTCTGCCGCGCTAACCGTGAATATATTTTCACGACACAATTCATTTTTAACAAGGCAGCACATCACATTTTCGTGTTTGCATGAATAAAAAAGGGAGAGACTCGAATATTATGAAACCCAAAATGAGTACATGTTGTTTACCTATAGTTAGATATAGTCACAGAAATAGAGTACAAAATTGAGAAATAAATTGGACTAATTTGACGATCTTACCGGAAATTATTCGGCTCCCCGACGTTCCAATTTTCAAATGTGATTGGCCTGCCATTGGCCATCCAGAAGAAGGTTCCCTCCTCGGCCTGATCAGTGCCAGAGGTCCAAAAATGTTCGTGTCCGAGCCCAAAATCTTTAATGTGTTTCTCCAGCCTGTCGTTCTCCTCTTGCGACGCTATGCTCGCCAGATGCATTCCATGATACCGGCAATATTGCGATGCTCTGTACCAGTTGGCCTGAAATATGAGAAAGAACGAATCAAAATTCACTCGGGCAACATTAAATGTCGCTTAACATCTAACGGTTTTTATTTAACCCTTGTATTCGTTCCTTTAAAGTCACGTCTTCACGAAGTAAAATCATTAGAGTTAACAACGGCTACATGATGGGAAACTATAAATATAATATATGATATAATATATAATATAATATATGATATAATATATATATACAAGCACTGAATTTTATTAGTGGGCGTGAATTCAAGTCTCCGTTACCTCTGGAAGATTTTTTGCTAAATTATTGTTTAATATAACGTAGCTTTAGTGGTTTACAACAAAACTGTAGCTACTAGGAAAAATAAAAATAGCTGGGTGATTGTAAGCCGGAATACAGAAATAAGAATAATAAAATACAGAGAAGTCTGTGGCGAAGTTGAATATATATGGGGTTGAAGACTTTTACTCCCAATTAGTGGGTTCGAGTTGAAATTGCTTGAAAATGCATATAGATTTGTTGAAACAGAAACCATCTAAAACTGCAGGTGCTAGTTGAATTGTCTAGTGCAATTAACACCAAAAAGTTCAAAGACAAGAAAAAAGATATATACTATTATATACAAGTAAATCTTATAAAAGTTATGTGAAAGTTTTAAAAAACTAGTAATTTAATATAGAATACGTTTGCAAATTTGTGAATATTATTGCTTAAACTTAGCCTACAACGTGTGACACTCGTGACGCGTTAAATGGAATAGGAAACTTTGAATCTTCTAAAAGCTTTTGATGACTCATGAAATTATTTCTATACTGTCAATATTAAGTTGAGCTATACGAAATATCAGAAATCAGCGAGAAATTTTGATGTCAGTAATTAATTGTGTGTTATTGCGGACGCAGTCAAAATAGAAACCGTAGAGCAAGGGGTTAAGGTTCAAAGAAACTTCAACCCCTTGCCTTACGACTTCTATTTTGACTGTGCGTGCAATAACTCAAAATAAATGATTGAAATCAAATTTTTTTCTGGTTTCTGATATTTCCTACAATTGAACGCAATATTAATATTCTGGAAACAATTTGTTCGTCTCGTTACTGATTGATATTCTCAATTTAATAGTTTTTGGAAAACTTCAAAATTTCCAATTTCATTTACACCGTCACGAGTGTCACACGTTATTGTAAGGCAAGGGGTTAACAGATCTGATAGTCCTGTGACCCCCGCAACATTTAACACATTAATTCCATTCCTTGTTATTCAAACGTAATTATGTTTCATACTTTACTTTAGAGGTATGCTAGGATAATTATAAAGACTTACAGAATACCTAAAGAACAGTTCAAAGACAGATATTCATTCGTAAAAGTACAATGTCGGCGGCTGCAACCACGTTAAAGATTCGCCGCGTCATAAATTCGCGACCGATGGCATGGGTACGCCTGAATGCGATTTTCGTGTCCGTTTGGAGGAATGTTTTTCCCAGGTTAACACATCCCAACCTCGTACACGTTTCAGCTTCGTACGAAGGAAAAAGGAAAACGGGAAACGGAGGACACGAAAAATCGCGTGTAACTCGCAACGAATGCAAATAAACCGCAATAAATAGAGCGCCACAACGATTCCAACGTCGTCGTTGGAAATCTTTTTCTTTCCGTTCGTCATTTCTTTCTTCGTGGTATCGATGCATTCGCAGTACGATCTACTTTTGCGAAAAATCCCATAGAAGCTCATACGTATGCTCATTTGTTTAAAAGAATTTTCCAAAGCTTCTTTGCAACGTTTTGGAGAACGCGGATCACGGGAGAGTGGTTGCCTATGGATATATTTTCTTTGAAATCGAAATTAGTGAGGGCTTTAAAAGAACTAGCATTACGTATTTATTCATGAAATTTTAAATGTAATATTCTGCAATTTTACTTGGAGCTACGATTCCGCGAATACTTTGTAGACCTAATGGAACTACCGCTCAATATTTAACGTAACAGTTATTTATCAAAGAAAATGAAATAGTATATGATAGTGTAACATAGAACATTGTCAAATTAATTGCAGTAAAGAAATTCGATTATAGTATTTCTGGAATTCAAAATATCCCTCTAATTCGGTCGCCCCTCTTTCACGATAATGTATTCACTCGCGACAATTCACCGTCCGAAGTTGGGAAACGATAAAAATATCGGTGTTTCCACGAAGGAAAAAGGAGAACAGACACTCGTTCTCTCCAGCAAATTACCCATGGCAATCGATGAACGTGAAAAGAATTACGCGCGATCGGACGTCCAAGCGGAGTTCTTCTTGCAATTGCTTTTTACCGTCGATGTGGTAAAAGATAGAGGATGGCGACGAATGTTTTTAGATTACAATGCCGCTTTCTCCCATTGTTTTTCTTCCCTTTATTTATCGCCGAGCAATTATTGTCTCCTACCAGTCTCGTGGAATCACTCGCAATGATTCCTCCGATCGATTCGCGGGTCCGTGAATAAACGGAAATCCTCTAATCTGTTCACGAATCAACCTGCGAAATTAATCTCGAAACGATTTGGCGATCAGCTACGCGACATTTTGAAACTTTGCATATTATCGTCGAACCGGAGACCCTCTGCGAAAATGGAGACTTAAAAATGCAAACGCGAAAGTACATAAATTTCGCACCGCGCTCCATTACGTCTGGCAAATGACCGCGCAACAAGCATTCGCGTATTTTATTCGCGATAGGGTAAGCGCAAAGAAACGCAAGCTGCAAGATATTTGCATATTTCGCAGTGCGGCGCCATTGAAATATTTCTAATATTACGTGTCTCTTATTATTGCGATATCTCTATTGTTCCATGGAAACGCATTACAATGTAACGTTGTTAGTTTTACTCGAAAGTAATCTAGATCAACGATGTACGTTTAAACGCGAATATTTTCGTTCGGGGAGAAAATTGGCATTGATGTAATGAATCCGGGTGTTGGCTAAAATGTTCGTTAATGATGTGAAGTAGATGTGAATTTCATTTTGTGACGAGTTTTGATAAAATACTCGCTAATACGGAGTCGCATGGCGAATAGAATTTCACTTCGATATCTCATCGAGACAATTTATATTAATGAATAACGTTACTAATGTCAACGTTGAAAATCAGTTTGTCATAACGTGCAGTGTAATTCTCGCGTGAAATTATCTGTCATTATTAATCATGTTACATACGTTCGATCGTGCTTCCGAACAATACAAGTGGTTTCCGTTGACCGTAGTTTCCGGGAAATTCGATGGAAATTTGATGTATCGTAATAATGGAAAGTTAGTCGTATTTGCATGTTGCAATCAACTTCTGCCGAAATAATTGAATCGAGGCTGTATATTTTAAAATTGATCCCATTTCTCGCCGGTGAAACGTGGAAATTATTACAAAAACTGAATAGAACAGGTGTAGTTGTTTTACGTTACACCGTTCGACGTGAATTGCTCAAAACACTGATAACGTCGCGGAATAGTTGTTTCCTGATAGTTCTATTAAAACCGAGAGTACAAATATTACAATGGGTTAGAATCAAAAAAGAGAAATTGAAACCTCCCTGTACTTTGTCATTATCTTAACATTCCAAGAATTCCAACTGATTTCTTATTTGAATCGTTGAGAAGCCAATGCGGTTAACCCGTTTGCATTCGTAAGCGGAATATTCCGCGGATGACGATCGTCATATGTCACCAGCCGCGGAATATTCCGCCCTGTGCAATGTTAACACTAGAACTACCGGCGTAAATCTGTGATATTTCGATATATTAAATAAGAACTTTGAAAAAAGAGGAATCCAAGAGGCGGAAAAGATGATCGATTCGGTGATTTATGTTTTTTGAGATGGACGTAAAATATTTATTCTATGACTTTCATATGAACTTGGAGAATTTTTGGAAAAAATTGTGTACCAGTCATTTTGACTGGTTTGGTAGTTCTAGTGTTACTGCTGCGCGCGGAATTGCACGGTACTGCGGGTCTTCTGCCGTATTTAGAGCTATGATGCAAATGGGTTAAATCCATTTTTTTGATATTTTCTGATTTTTATAAATTTTAATAGAATAAACTTCATTCTATTAAACTTTACAAAAATCAGAAAATATAAAAAAAATTGACTTAACTGCATTGGCTTCCGAGCGACTCATTTGCGACGGTGATGAAAACCAACCAACGCAAAATCGAAATGAAAATCTCACCAACAAGGTGCCGAATCTTTCGCAATTCCAATCGCAACAACCGTCAAAGCAGCAAATATGCCACGATATTTCAATCGTATACCGTGCATTCTACGAAACATCCGACCCAAGAAAAGTGTCATTCCTTCACGCATTTCCCATCCTTCTAACGACTCCGTTAATGAACGTCGTTTCGCCCGACAAAACAGCATCGAGCTCCCGACGAGGCTGCTTTCCTATCTCGATGGAAGATCCGACGAAACGCCCACGCGAACGGACGAAACATTTTGCAAGATTTCGATTAAGGGCAGCGCCGCGAGGATCCGGCATTATTTGCTTGCGAAACAAAAGGGGGATCCAGAACGACGGTCGTCTTCGTTGATCCGATTAAAGAGAGGATCAAGATGAGGAATATCATGGGTGGCTGTTACGCAAGGAGCATTTATAGGAGCGCTTTACATCACTTCCACCCACCTTTAAGAGAGATCGATGCAAGGCCACGGACCGGACACGCCGTGTGATTGCAAAATCCTTGTTAATAATGCGGTTCCGTTGCCTCGAGTCAAGGAAAGTGACTTGTCCAACAATAGAGGGGAAGGTCCCGCGTTTAGTCTATCGCTCGTCAAACTCCTCTCTTTTCGGGACCAAGACGATCGGAGTAACGAGGATAACGTAACGACCTATCGAGAATTTTACTTGTACGGAGAGAATTCTAGAATATAATTAATGGATCGAAGGCCTAGGTTAAGTGAAAGGGAAACAGAGACGACGAAATGGGTTAAAAATCGAGGTCGCTCGAAAGAAGCTCGAGGCAGCCGATAAACGGGATCAAGGCACTTTATCGACGAAGTTCAATCGAGTTTTAACGCGGACAGAGTAGGATGGAGTACGACCTCGTGGATGCAAAGGGGGTAGTTTTCAGCAAAAAAATTCTGTCACGACAACAAAATATGTAAACGTCGAATCCAAGGATATTCCGTGAGAACGGGGAAATAATTTGAATGAAATTGAATTCTCTCGGACGTGAACTGCACTCGACAAGCAATCTCCTAGAATCCTTCTGTAAATCCATGGAAAAGTATACGCGCAGAATTGACTTCAGTGTAAAAATCCATCGTTTCCATTATAAAACACGATGCTGCAACATCTTGGGACATTCACTTGCTCATTTTACCATCGATCATTCCAGCGATATTTGTAAGAATCGATATCCAACGTCTTTAAGAGTTACCGAGCTCAGAATCTCTCCATTCTCAGCGGAGGATTTCCGGAGGAATTCCTGTCGGAGACGACGGACCTAGAATTCGCGAATCTCCCAAATGATCGTGGTAATCTTCGGTGCATACGTCGGCGGAGATTTTGACGTGAATTCCCCGAAGTACTGGCGTGTTCTAATCGACAGGATCGGTCTTGGCATTCTTTCTCACCGCGGACGATGAGGCGTACAGAGGGTAGGTACGTTGGCGGAAAAGGGATGAGATCGATACCACCCCGGTCTGGCATTCGATGCACCGTAAAGTGTCAGCGACGGTAAGCCGGGAAGTTACGAGCGCGGAAATAATTTGATAAAGTCCAGGAGGTCGTGCCGTCGGGACAGGTAGATAAATCAAAGTAACTGGCAGGTGTGATACCTTGAAGAAGATCCCTAGGTAGTATCTCTTCTCGCCGAGCTTCAGCAGCGGCATCGTCCATCTTGAGGCGGCCAAAGTGCTGCTATGCTCGTCCACGCAGTTTGGGCATTCGTCTGTAAAATAGCAAAGGGAGGTGATATTAGTATAGATCGTTCCCTCTTGAAAATTTGCGATAAGTATTGCATTGCGATGCACTGAACGGGAAGATTGTTGAGCTACTATAGTTTTTAAAAAAAAACGTTAGACTTTACTCTATTTCGGAGTACGTACCGTTTTCGCCGTATGGAGAGGAACTTTGGGAAAAAACATTGGCGTATTATCGCAGCTTTATGTAAATAATGAGACTGAAATAATATTAACTCTTTGTAGGATAACAGGTTGAGTGCAGGAATAATTTAATTTCTAGTTACTCTTCATCGTGGTTATTTTAATAATGATTATAAATTGAGCTCGATTCTCAAATAAACCGAAACGTTCCACAGAGTTTCTGGGATACAGCACCATAAAGTATAACGTAAAATCCTGTTGTACAATTAACTTTCAGGGGAAATAGGAAGGTTAAATCTCATAAAATTCTCCACTTTGGAATATTACCTAACAATTCGATAAATCGTGACGGTATCTCGTTGGCATTTTTCAAAAACAGTGCCGTTAAATTCATTTCTGTCAATGTAATTTTTCTGGAATTTCTTCAAATAAGAAATTTCATTCTGACGGACAGAAAGAGGAACGAAGGAAGATAAGTTGCTGACGAGAACGACGTCAGGTTGCAACGGTGTCAATAACAATCACGAATGACATTTCTCTTTTTCCTTCATTCTCTTTTTATTTGCCAGTTCAATTGGTTTCTTCTTTCAACAGTCATCCGGGAACGCAATTACGCTGTGGCACTGATTGTATTTATGTAACGCGGAAAGTTTGACGCGCCGCGATGCGTCTTAATGACTTGGAAGAAAAGCGAACGTTTGCTAAATGAGAATTTCATTGTCGAAGGTACGTTCGCGAGTACATTCGATTGTGGCTTTACGAGCTCTTGTTTAGATTCGCGACGTTCGCGAAACAGCGAGGCTTTAATGCTTCCGGTGATAAAATACGCCTATGGAGAACGGAAACGCAACGATCTAAATTGAGAAGAGGTCTGCGGTAACTACCGTCTATATTAACCCCTTGCCCTATCACTTATTTTGTAACTGCATCTGCAATAATTCAGCTTTAAATCGCTAAAATAAAAATTGATCAGTAATTCTTAACATATCGTATAATCTAACGTAATATTAATATTATAGAAATAGTTTTACCGCGTTGCGTCTTATTAGTATTTTCAATTTCATAGGTTTTGCAAAACTTGAAAATTTCCTATTCCATTTATCGCATCACGAGTGTCACTTATTGTTGTAGGGCAACGGGTTAAATTGTAGGGTAACTGATTGAAAGAGCAAACAAATAATTGCCGCTACTAAAAAATAATAACCGCGAGATGTATAGAGAAACAGAATTTTTCGTCTTGAGAATAATTTTTAGCAATTAATTATATTTTTATTCAGTACCTAATGAGAACTAAAGCAATCATGGAATTGTTAAAAGAATTCGATATTACTAACGAAGAAACTCCATAGAATTTTAATTAGATGTAATAATTGAACGATGATCGGTCATTGATCGTTGTAAACCGAGAGTCTATAAATAGCATCGTTTGTCTGATTACGAGCTTCTAAAGATAATCACGTTCACGCCGGTAGACGATCGCGGAAATGCAATTGCGCGCGATCGGTGCATCGAGAGTCATCGTTGCGCAAGAAAGGTGCGAGACGCGGAAGCATCTATGCAAAAAGTCGACAATTTCCCGCAATATCGAACGTATAAAGCTTCGCGATTACTTTGACTTACGTAATTTCAACGTGAAATTTTCGAATACCGGGCTCGATCTATCGATGCAACGGATGGATTTCTCTCCATTTATCTCTGCTTTGTACCGCTCGTTACGTCTTCGACATGCGTTCGATTACAAAATATCACCTTTTTAAAGTGAATTATTGACTTTCGATTCCACCAATGCGTTCCTCCGATAATTCGCAATTTATTGCCTCAAACAATCATTATCATTCTCAAAGTAGGTATTGATCACTTGCCCTGTAAGAGAGAATATGGCTGGCGGCGTAGGAAATTAACACTAAACCTACCATGGCGGTCAAATGACCGCCTTCTGATTTTTTCTAAAAATTCCCCAAATTTATTGGGCAGCCATTCAGTAAATATTTTAGGTCTATCGTATAAAACAAAAATTACTTAACTGATCATCTTTTTCACCTCTTCAAATCTCTTTTTCCAAAGTACTTGTTTCGTATATTTCGATCTAACGGATATAAAGCCGGTAGGTTTAGTGTTAAATAAAGAAACTTGACAATTTTTCGAATTCCTCGAACCAGAAAAATCAACGGTAAATTTTTATTTCGACAATTAAACACTTAGCTGTGACGTAGTCACGCAAGAAATTGTAGATCAAGGGGTTAAGTCCACCCTTTATGGATATTAACGTGCAATATTCATGGCAAGGCATCATATTCCAATTATCACTTCTCCATATCTTCTGCAAGATGCACCGATAATACACCGACAACCTGCACTTTGCCTTGAACTACAATGTTACGGATAATTAAATACCAAGAGACCTTATTGTTCTTCCATAGTAATGTACAATTTTCCTTTTCATCCACTGCAATATTTGAGAAGGTAAATTTTGATTTTGTCGAATAAAATCTCGATGCAAAAAAGTGAGAGAGAAGTACGAGAAACTCGGACGATTAAACGAATCGGATATTGCATTTCGATGCAACCGGGTAACAATGTAGGCAATCTCTTTACTCATTAACTGCGCGATTATCTCTTTGTTCGTTCGGTAATTAATCGAAGCGGAAGTTGGCGAGAAATTCCTAATTTTCGACGTTCCCGGCCGCGGTGTAATTCGATGCCACCCGGCAGCGTAATCGAGCGCGATAATACGGCGAAATTGCATCGCGAGAAAGTTGCCCGGAGTGGTTGGTGAAGGACAAAAGGTAAAAGGTAAAAAGCAGACAGTAGAACCGCTTGGTAGTGGGCGAACAAAACGCCTTCTCGGTTTCGTCGCCCGACTAATTAGGACGGCGTTCTGCATATTTTAATAATCGCTTCGTTAATCTCCGCGACGCAACGCGGACCACGATGTCCCAGAATACGTCTCCTTCCATTAATATTCAACGGATCTCTTAATAGACACCCGTGCCTCTTACTTCCTGTTCCACTTTTTCGTCGAAATGCCCCCGGAGGAACTTCCTTCTGCATCGGGGCGCCAATAAAAATATGTACGGACCATTAACGGGCCATTTTCTCCCTTTTTACGCCAACCGCTTACTTTGCTACCCCTTGCTATGGCGATACTTCAACATCTAACTTTTTAAGAATATAGTCTGCCATTTTTGATACATTAACATACAATTGTTGAGGAAGCTGTGATGGGTATGGAGTTAGACGTATAATCAATAGGTCGAAAATCAAACCTGTGTTGCTGCTAGGTGATTTTTTATAAATTATCAGATAACCCTTTGCACCGTGAAGTCACCTCTGGCGTGACGAAACTATTTTTTCCTAGAAGTCTTAAGTCACCTCTGGAGCGACACTTCATATAAAAAACAAATTAGTGGGAAGCAGTTTTATTTAAAAAATGCTTTGAAATTATGTGTATGTACATAAAAGTCTTGTATTATACACTTCTCAGCATAAGAATATTAGTATTCCTTATCAAATGTTCAAATGCAATTGCAGTGAATTGCGTATAAAACTTTTGTCTATGAACATCCCAGTTGTTTGATCGAATCAGTATATGTGCATGCGCAATTTAATTATTGTTAGTATTGAGTTTATTCTCGTCCGTGAAGGTTGTGCACATTTGGTAGAGTCATCTTTTCAAATTTTTAGACATCAAGATGGAAGAAGAAAATGACGGTTATAGCGATATTGAGGATAGCGATGATGGATTTGATCTTAACTTCATGGAAATCGATGTAGAAAACTGTAAATGACTTTAAATAACTGCAAGCAATTATTTCATACCTAACATGTGATATAAAAACCACAAAAATTAAATCAGAGTTGGCCGAGAACAAACTAGGAAAACAGTTATAGGGCAAAGGGTTAATATATCATAGTATTGGTGGTTCGGAGCTTATCTACAACTGTAGGTTCCAATCGAAATGGCAATGGTAATAATACTGAACCATGAAAAGGTACCGAAAGTCAATTTTATAGGAAGACGTTATTATGCATACCTGGAAAGAGAAATGAGGAGAATATGTATCTGACAATAAGTGGCGAGAAAGAAAAGGAAAGGTCTTTTCTTAAAGATACTAATTAGATCGCGATAAAAAGTATCAGTCTCCTTTCTAGTTCCCTGCGTTTCCTCGCACAGTACAGATGTAACTTCGTCGTAAGAATAAACAAAACAGGAACAACATCAGCTCGTTACCCTTAGTCCTCCATTTTCGATTAAGGTTACTGCTGTAATAACGCGATAGGAACTTCAACGGAAAGTCAATTTACCAGTATTCTCTTTGCTTCTCCTCAAACTGCTATCAGTCAGCTCCGATAAGCTCCATCAGACCCAAGGACTTTGAACTTGCAAGACTCACTCTGCTATCTGATTCGACTCCGTTCTGATCATTCGGTCTATGCGATACTCTATTAATTTCCGAAGTCTATTACGACTACGTTGAAGTTATTTGCACCCTTTGCTGCGTACATAACACATCGATTTACCTGAATTCACTTGGGCCTAAAACGTTCTACGTTCCCGCCAAACTTCCTCGTACCAAACCAGAAGCTGTTCGACCTGCTGGAACCTTCGAGTTTACGCGTCGATTTCACGAGTTTGGTCGAGAATACTGTTATTCCGTCTGAGAAATCTTTGGTAAATCGAAAATGATGCAAATTTCCTTACAAAAGATAGTTAAACGATAATGTTGCAATATTGATAGAAATATTGTGCTTTTACGAAAATTTGCGTGTTTTGAAATACGCTGCGATTTTTGCGACATGCGTACATCATAGTGAAAAATGAAATCGGTGATGTCAAAGTTGAATAATTAGTTTTAGATAAACCGTGAATTGTTTGTATCGCATTGAATTTTTCAGCCTGCTAATTTTTCGAATTTTAAGCACTCGCATTTAACTTTTCATTTTAATCCAGACACAAGTGCGATTTGATATTCTATGGAAAATGATTAGAAATTTGCAGGTAGTAATTTTCATAAATTTAAATTTACCATACCGATTCACCGAACATCTTGTTAATTTCTTCAGTAAGGCGGACTTTTCTGAAGGCATATTTTAACGCAAATGGAAAAGGCGTAAAAAGTTTTATTTCAATGGTCATAGTAAAATGTGAAATTACGGATCCTTTCTCTCGTTGAACGCGAATCACGAGACAGCCGAAAGGATTTCTATGGCACGAGCAGATACACGTGTGTCTCGGCGCAGAAACGAATCCTGAAATCGACGGGCACGTTCTCGAGGTGTGTTAAACATTAATGCAAGTTACGAATGCCTCGGACTCGTAGCCCATACATCCTATGTGTAGCAATCATTCGGAGAGAAATCGAAATCATGTTGCGTTTCGCGTGTGCACCGGCTAATAAACGATTCGTCTCTTCTTGATACGCATCGCTCCAAATGAAGCGCGACTCCCGAAGATAGTTTGCTTTGCAGTGCCAATTTCTTCGTAGTTCGACATGGAATATTGCCAAGAATGTATTTTCTTATTAGACCGATATATTGAGTTAATTTTGTAATTAATCATTTCGGTGAATTGCAAAGGGTTACACTTGGGAGAATTTAGTAGCATGATTTATTAGACGCTCTAGGACAGGGGTAGTCAACCTGGTCCCTATCGCCCAATGGTGGGCGATTCAAGATTTTATGGTGGGCGGTAGAGATTTTCTCCGATGCCGAAGCTTTTTTCTTTTTTTGACCAGCGGCCATCACTCGAGTTGAGTTTATTTCTCCTTTAAGTAAAAAGATAAATTTAACTAAATATTTTTACTAAACTTTCAAGTTACTGTAAAATCGGTGGGCGGTAAGAAAATTTTACTATCAACAAAGTTACAAAAATGGGCGGTAGGTATAAAAAGGTTGACTACCCCTGCTCTAGGAATTTCTTTGGCTGCGATGATAAATATTATATAATGTTACTTTATCGAAGAGATATTCTGTAAATATACAGGGAGTCCCAGGTTTTAATGTTCAAACTTTGTGAGTATATTCTATGGCACAAAATAAGAAAAAAATGTTATGTAAACATAGGACATACAGACCTTTATTAAAACGTTATAAGAAAAATGCAGAATAGAAGTAATATAGGAATGGTAACCGACTTGCTGTTACTGCAAGCATTGGCTCAAATAGATCAAAAATATTTACAATCAGTGTATTTATGTAAGCTGCGTTTACTATCTGAGGTCACTTAAGATTGCATTCAATGAAATAAAACAGAATAGAAATGAAATTCGCACAGTTACAAATTCAGTCTTTGATCGCTGTCAGGCATGTATTGTCAAGAACGGTAGACATTTTGAAATCGAGTATTAATTAACTGTGGAAGTGACGATGTCAAGTAGTAACTACGTTGATCTATTCGAGCTAATGCTTGCAGTAACAGCAAGTCGGTTACTATTCCTATATTGCTTCCATTCTGTATTCTTGTTATAACTTTTTAATAAAGCTCTATGTGACCTATGTTTACATAACATTTTTTTATTTAGTGCCATTGAATATACTGACACAGTTTGAACATTAAAACGTGGGGCAGCTTGTATATCAGTGTCAATTTTTTTACCTTGGTAGTTATAAAATAGAAATAAATTTCTAATTTGAGATCTTAAAGTTTATCAGCGTAATACTGAGTTATAGTTGATGTCGTATCCATCATAGAAATCACCGCCTACTTAATACATTTTCTCGAAAAAACAGAAGTACTAATGATCTCTTTTCTTAACACTAGAACAACCAAACCAGTCAAAATGACTGGTACACAATTCTTTCCAAAAATTCTGCAAGTTTATAGAAGAGTCTTAGAATAAATATTCTATGTCCATCTTAAAAAACATAAATCACCGAATCGAGAATCTTTTCCGCCTCTTGATTCCTCCTTTTCAAAGTACTTATTTAATATTTTGAATTATGATAGATTTAACGCCGGTAGTTTTAGTGTTAATCTCAATATCTCAACAAATTTTACTACCCCCTAATCAAATTCTGCTAGTCTCCTATTTTGAAATCACAAGATTTCGATAAATTCAAAATGACTGGGCATTTTACATCACGATTACACCTTAAAGCGCATAAGTCTCTCCGAAGGCAATACGTTTAACCCACGTCGGGCAGCAGAATGCGAAAAATTATGCTCCATAATTAACGGAGCAATCGGAACAATCCAAGCGTGGATTTCGTAGCCGGCAATAAGCGTGCACACGTTGTTTCGCACAATGCACCGTTCACAATGCGCCGGCCCGAAATCCATCGCGTGAATTTACAAATCCGCGAGCGGCTATTACCAGGCTTAAAATCGCTCGTTTCGGCATCGACACGTCCGTTGTACGAGATGCTTTGTTGGCCGGAATACGAACGGGATTTGTAAAAACAAAACGTCGTCCGTCATTGATTCGCTAAAGTCGACCGATGCCGGCTGCGGTACTGTTGTCCGGCCTCTTTCTTTCCCGCTCTTTTTTACCCCGTGCTCTCTAATATTCCCTCGGGACCAAACAGCGATTCGAATAATTGAGGAAATTGTGAATAAGCCTCGTTAATTACCATAATTCCGATAGAAATCGTCGAAAGACACGAAGCTCTTTTATCCAGGTTGAAGTCCGCGCGAGTCTGTGGAGAATTACGGATCAATACGAGATGAATATGCAACAGGAATGCAAATATATTTGCAATGCAATTGGTAAATGAAAAATTTAACAACGGATTAAATGTGCCCGACGGTGGCACGGAAATTTCATTGCGTGCGTTACGATCGATTTCTTTTATCGTTGGTATTATTATCGGCCAGGGTAATTTCAAAAATGGATATTATGCAAACCAATGAAGCTTCGTCTATATAATCGTTTTTTCTTTATCGAATCGTAATTCTCTGCGAGCGAAATTCGTGCATCGTTCGATAATACCGTAAGCAAACAACACGATCGTACTATTCCGTTTGCAATTCAGATATTTGCATGAGATTTTTCCCGCGCGATATCAAGCGGATGGAATAATTCCATGATATTGCAAACATCCGTATCAAGAAACGGTTCGAGAGACTTACGATCGGTGATTAATAATCGTAATTCCTGTCCGTAGTGTTTAACACGACAGAGTTAATGAAACATCGTTGTAAAATGTGGCGGCAACGGTCGTTATTCCGGAAACAGTCGCGCGCTAAATAATTGGCGGTTGTTAACACCTCACAAAATTGGCAGATATTCCGAATCAAATAAACGGACGATTAGGAATCGTGTCGTAAATACAGAATGTCCGGTAGCTATTTGGAGCATGTCCAATCGGCCATGCTGACTTTACGAGCAATGATTAACCTAATGGATAATAGACGGTAATGACAACCCTCTGTTGCAGTATTTGATGTCTACTGTACGTGAAACGATCGGATGAAAAATTCTGCATGTACGACAACTGTTGGTATTGGTTGACGTTATAAAAACCAGAAGCCCGATGACTCATATCCTGGGGAAAAATTATTCCAATGATCGGAACCAACATGTAGGTCACTTCCGCTTTTTAATATTTCAGCTTTCACATAATTTTCGTTCGAGTCATAGACATCCGCGGAAAAAACTTTCCTCTGTTTTCGCAATCTTCTGCGATCGATCGGAGATCTAGGCAGTGGATTATATTTTTTCCTTCTTCGGTTTCGTTCATTAATATTTCAATATTATGATTAAACTTCAGAGCATTGTATATCTTTATATATGCTATTTTTATTTAATCTGTACACAATCAACGAATTTGTACAAAATTGTATAATTTATCTTCCCCCTTGAGTATTACTTTTATTAACACTAAACCTACCAAGCCGGCCAAAATGACCGGTTACCAATTTTTCCTAAAAATTCTCCAAACTGATAGGGGAGCCATGAAGTAAATATTTCACTTCTATCATATAAAATCTAAATTAGTTAATTAATCATCTTTTCACCTCTTCGTTTCTCCTTTTCCAAAGTACTTATTCGATATATCTAAATTTTAGTATACATAACGTCGGTAGTTTTAGTGTTAATATTTCATCACGGCTCTTAAATTTTAAAGCATAAATTAATTTACATATTATCGTTTAATGCAAATAGAACACTCGAGCGATTGAACGGTTAATGGAGCGTACAATAATAAAAATTTCTCCTTCGATCCAACTAAAACATGATTCTCCAAATATACGAAAAGTTTTTAAAACCGGCAGTTTCAACAATCGAAATACCACTAACGACACTTTTACTTCCCTAATGAAATTCTACACGCGTAAACTATCGTTATCGTTAAAACGCAATGTTCCTGGCACCGCACGTAGAAGCAATCCCTATTGATATCCGTTCTGTGTGCGTGTTCCATCGAATTCAATATTAATTCGATACGCAATTTATATAGATTTGCGAATGATATAATACCACGCACGTTGACACAATAATAGAAATACATTCCAACGGCGATACAAGCGGAAGTTCGATCCGTACACCCGCGTTTGCAAAATTCGTTCGCGAAACTATCGCGTCGTAGGCGGCTTACAGGGGTTGGAATAATCGAGGAGCCGATATCAAACAATTCCATCCGATTCCGCCGATGAGAAGAGAATAGTGCTACCGTTTCGCGGAAATGGAGGAGGCAGATTTCTGTCTGAGGATAAAAATAGGTGGAATTGACTCAGGGAATTGAGACGCGAGAGTCATCCGTATTCTATCTGTGTGTACGTTTTCACGTTCATTTGGTAGCACGTTTGTATTCCATTTGATACGATGGAATCATTCGGTGTTGCAAAGTTTCATGTGTACCGTAATAGCGCGATCTTATTTTCTCGAGATTGAAAGCAGGTGAATGATTTTTAGATTAGGTTGATCTGGTATTTCGATCATCGATGACTGCATTTTTGTGGTAAACTGTATTTCTCTCTTTTTCGTTATTTGGTTTTTAATGTTATGGTTACTTTGCTTAGGATCTACTCTAATTGTAAATGTTGGGAAGGTTTGGAACTATATTTGACACGTAGGATAAAGTAAGAAATAAAGTAATTGAAGAAGAATTGGAGAATTGGAGAAAGTTAGAGTTTTTAACTTTATAGTCGTCATAGTTCTTTTATTATATTACTAAATTATATTATTACGAGATAAATTATATGTATCTCATTATATTAATCTCCTATTATATTTACTTTTACTAAAAACTGCATGTAATTCAATGTTATAGCATCTGTTTTTTTTCGATGAAAAATCCGTAAAAATTCGTATTGTAATTAAAGTGTGTTCCAGTTTTACGAGAAAAGCGTCCTTTCGCGCACTTTTCGCACGATTTCGATGGTTTGAGCAGAAGTAGAAAGGAATTCTTCGAAAAGTCGGTGACCTTGTTAGTTAATTCGTTCTCCGCAGCGACACCGCGGGGATCGGAAACTCTTCGGTGGAAAGGTTAATTAACAAAAGTTAGCTCCACCGAGGAGGTATTTATCCAGCTATTTATCTCAATTCTTCGCGGAACCAGGGCGTAAAAGTGCATCCTGGAAAAGGCATGGAGCGGAAAATTTAATCTGACAACTCCGCCGGAAACATTTTCCCGCAGAAGTATAAGTCCTGAAAGGGCCACGAGCTTCCCTGACGGCTTGGAAATTCTTTCGACGTACGAAGGATTACTCAAAAGGCATGAAAAACGAGTTGAAGTTAGGGTTAACCAGAGGATCCGTCTTCCTCAATCGAACCTCTCTATCTTCGTTGACCTATTAATGAATCCACATTAATAAGATCTTAACGATACAATGAAGATACATCGAACCGAAATACCAGATATTTTTTCAAACCAATTAGATTAAATTTCGTACGAAGCAGCTAAGATAATTTAAAATATCCAAATACAGGATTAAACAAAGATGAAATTTGTTCGCCTCGACTCTCGAAAATCGAATGTAATTACTTTTAATACTAGAACTACCGGCGTTAAATCCATTATATTTCAATATATTAAATACGTACTTCGGACAAAGAGAAATCAGGAGGTGAATAAAAACGATCAATTAGGTAATTTCAGTTTTATAAGATAGAAGAGGAATTTTTGCTGCATGGCTCTCTTATAAACTTGAAGAATATTTGGAAAAAATTGGGTGCCAGTCATTTTGACTGGCTTGGTAGTTCTACTGTTAAAATAAGTGAATCATTTCGTTGTTACGTTGACAATTATTTTTGACTTCGTATCGAGAAGTTGACGCTGGCGGAAGGGACATGGGTTAACGCGATTACTCGGAATGACGTTATTGTTCGGAGAAGTTCAAATTATCGGGTGGGGTGTTTCTTCGACACTTCTTTATTATTTCACGTAACAGAACCTTGTCGGGAGAAATGAAGCCAATCGACGTCGAAACTTTCTCCGCCGTGTTTACTTCCAACCGGCGCTTACATACGTGCCTCCGCGCGTCACTCTGCAGTGACCTTTCGCGCGCGAAAGATGATTAAACTACCGCTTCAAGACGTATTTTTAGCTCTTATGAAGTTTTTCCTACAAGTTATTCTGCGTACAATACACGGAGAATTCTTCACGCTATTTGACGAATTAATTATGTCTCCGCTTGTTCGTTTTTTGTACGAATATCTTGGGGCTGTGGGAGTGCTAATGCCTGGTGGCAATTTTTAGTGCTTTTCTCGAACTTCTCAAAATAATCTTTCATCTTGCGGGGACTTAAATGCAATAAATCGAAGACTTGGATAAATAACAGAAAAAAGGTAGAAAATTACTGCAATTTTCCGTAACAATTTAACCCTTTGTGGTCCGAATTATTTTCTCAACTTTGTAGCGAGCTAAATGAAATTAATTGCACAACATTTTCTGTCATTGGTTATTCCTTTTTTTAAATGATAGCAAGAACTATAGATACTGACGGATATTTATTTGATACTCCAAAGACATTATGAATTTCAAAAGTCGATATTAAATAGTTAGAAAATAAAATGAAGTGAAAAGATATGTCGAGTATAGCTCGACATAGGACTGCAAAGGGTTAACCCTTTCGATTGCAATGGGTTATATAAGTCCCAGAAGACGTACCAAGAAGCCGAGGGGTTTCTTTTGCAATAAAATTCTTGAAGTTATATTTTTCATCTCTTCGCAATTAATATCAAGAGTACAAAAAATCGAGCCGATTGAAGCAATTAAATAAATTAGGACTGAAAGGGTGAAAGGATACGATATTTCGATTATTACATAGATCATTATATAGAAAGCGTATGACATTAGCTCGGTAGCTGACAACCCAATTACACCATAAGTCCTAGGCGAAATGACCATCGTTAATAAAAAAAACGCCCACACAAAGAAAAGGAGAAAGAAAGAAAAGGATACCAGCTGCGATTCGAGAGTCAGAATCGGCTGTCGAAAGTCAGAAAGTCAGAGCAGCCAGTTAGCAAGTTGCAGATTGAAATTTGAAGAAAGTCGAAACGTCAATAAACCATCACCCCTTCCCAAATAACACTTTCCTATCTCGGTAATCTTCCGATCGGACAAATCATGCAAATACATTACGCGAAATATATTCCTCCACTTAACCCATTTGCATCGGTACGCGGAATAGTACGCTCACGAGGATGCCAGATAAGCACTAGCCGCAGAATATTCCGCTCTCTACAACTGTTAAACTATTGTACTCGAAAATCGTCTGCCGTCTTTAAATCTGCGATTTAGCATTAGAACTACCAAACCAGTTAAATTACTGGTACACAATTTTTTGCAAAAATTCTCCAAGTTCATATAAAAGTCATAGAATAAATATTTTAGGTCCATCTCAAAAAACATAAATCACCGAATGGATCATTTCTTCCGCCTCTTGGATTCCTCTTTTTTCAAAGTTGTTATTTAATATATTGAAACATAATGCATTTAACGGCTGTAGCTCTAGTGTTAAATAGGTTAACCTTTTGCCCTTTAATAACGAGTGACACTCGTGACGAGGTAAATGGGATAGGAAATTTTCAAGTTTTGCAAAACTGATCAAACTGAAAATATTACTGGGACGCGGCGCGATAATATTATTTCTATAATATTAATATTAGGAGGACCGGAAAGCAATGTCGTTTCTCCAGATATTTTCCCCAAAAACCAATTGACTATTATCGAGCCGCCATTCAATAATTTGCACACTAGATGACAAAAGGTTGTTGATAACGAGGGTGATTGCATCACATTCATACAAATAACATTACATTACATTCATTAAAAATAAAAACTTGTTACAAATATATTTGTTTGAATTTAATATAAAAAAACGACATTAATTTCCGGTCCCCCTAATATTATGTTAAATTATGCGATATATCAGGAACCACCGATCAATTTTTATTTCAGCAATTAAATTCTACATTATAGCGGAGGCAGTCACAAAACAAATTATAGGGCAAGGGGTTAAAGACAGTCGCGTTCCCCCTTAAATTCTTACGCTGCCAACGTCCGTGCGGAATCCATCGCTGCAAGATGCTATCGATGCGCGAAGATCGTCAAACACGAGACTCGCGTTTATCAGAAATCCGATCTCGATGTGCCGGGCGTCCCCATCGCGACACATATCTCAAATTCGATATCATTTTATGGTTCTCCGTGGCCTCTCTCGAGACCGAGCGTTTCCGCCCTGCGATCGTCTGTTCCTCGTGTGCTCGGCTAAGCGGAATGGTAAGTTCGTAGCGTACTTTACGCGACAAGTTTCTCAAGGAGGTAAAGAAAAGTAGAAAGAGAGAAGGAGAAGAGATCGGTAGAGGAGTACACGTGGATGGCCACGTGAAGACGATACGCGAGGCGATGGTATAAATGGTTGGAAGGGGGCACTTTTATCCATTGTACCTTGGATTGTTCTGTTGTTCCAAAATATCCGTTCGATCGTGGTACAGATTTATTAGATTTTTATATAGGAGTTGTGATTTTGAAGTTTCTTTTATATAGAGTGGTCCTTATGTTCCCAGGTGATTTTCAAAAGTAATTGTTTTAACTGTAGAAGTATCGGTGTTATGTCTGCAATATTTAAATGTACTGAATAAGTACTTTGGAAAAAGAAGAACCCTGAGGTGAAAAAGACGATCAATTAAGTCATTTAGGTTTTATGAGACAGAAGTGGAATATTTACTGCATGGCTGTTCTATCAGTTTGGGGAATCTATCGAAAATATTGGGAACCGATCTTTTTAACCGCCATGGTAGTTTTAGCGTCAATAATTCTAAAATCACCTAGGTGTTATCGGATCTTCACTCTTTATGTACATCCTTATAAATATAACTTCTTGTTTAAATTTCAAAAATTAGAAATTCACGATTTTAAAATACGATTTTTAATATAAACTTCTAGATCGATTTATTAGTATTCAATTGTGTACTTTTGAAATAACAGTATTTGATCAATCTCGATATAGAGTTCACCGGCTCGGAATGAAAATTCTTTTATGATTCTCCAAATTGTTGAAAATCAATAGACAATTCAGCAGTGATTCCTATATGAAAAACTTTTCGGTCGATCGAGCGATAAACGCCCCAAGCATTTCGATACATCACCGGGAGTTTTCAGTAGATCGAGCGATACTGGCTCGGACTCGGCCGAGAGAACTTGTTGCACGGGAAATGATTTCCGCGAGATCCTTCGCAATTAGTAGCCGTTAAAGAAATTCCGAGATTGATCGTATTCAACGGGCGATGCATTAATCGAGGGTGCAGGTGCACCGAGAGGTAAAAAGGAAAGTGGATGCATAAAAGAAAGACGATCAAAGGGAAGCTAAGAGACGTCGAAGCGGACCGTTCGGCGGAAAGTTCAAAGAGTCGTGCAAAGTAAACTATTCGATGCCCTTCAACACGACCCCACCTTTTTTTATCGTCGCGGGTGAGCGTCTACAATCATGTATACGCGCCTCAAAGTTTCTCCGAGACGAGAAATTCCTCCGGTGGAGCATATTTCGCAATCGTTTCTTTTACGTCTGTAATCATTAAAGAAGGATTTGCCGGGGTCGTGGAAATTCAAAGAACTCGTTTTTCCGGTATCTTAAGACCGAACACTGAACGGTATGTGTGCCAATAATTTTTCTCTTGCTTCGAGACGAGCTTCTCGTCTGTGATGTGAAATACTTGATTCATCTAATCGAGTTACTTCGTTTGCGCTAACCTCCGTTAAACTTTATTTTGTATTTTGACGATAACTACCCTTTTATTAGCAATTTTCATTATTCAATATGACATATTTCAATGAGATGTATAGTAATTAATATGCATATTGTTCTTTTGAGATAAAAATATTTGAATACCTCGAATTAATATTATTTAATTACGTAACATAAGACTTAGGTAATTCTTCTCTCAGCGACGACGAAAGCCGATTTTCAATGCTCTGCAAATTCATTTTCCGTCCCGCAAATGACGATTAAATTCTATTAACCCATTATCCCAAGGATGATCATATCTCATGGAGAGGCAAAGTTGTAATTGCCAATGCCATAATGAAACTGTAATAAATTCAGCATGTATCATTAGATAATGAGCGCGCGCCAGCTGTGCATGTCGAGTTCGTTTAGACGCCTCGGTGCTATAATTGGTCCTGTAAATGCTAATGGGAACATTACGAACTTTCCCAAGAAGGACTTACAATGCTAATACTTCGAGCGAAGAAAAGATAAGTCCGCCGGAGAATAATCGGATAAAATCACTTTTTAATACACCATGAAATCCACGGTGCAGAAAGTATTGCATGCAACGTAAGAGTTTCACTGCGAAACAGATCTATGGGGGAAAAAAAAAGTCGAAAAAAAACCTACATCGATTGCAATGGATTTGCACGTTGGACTACCAGCGGCGAGTTTTTACGTAACCTTTATCTTGACTTTATTCAGTAGCACTTGCGAAGTAAACTCGTTTCCATTGCATCGAACTTTCCCCTTGAAAACGTAAACATGTGCACGTTTATCGATTCAAACGGCACGTAACTCTTTCGAGGTCTGAAATATCCCCGCTTGGAACAATAAACTTGGTATTTTTTTTTCCGTTTGCATCACCGAGATGTTTCGAACTCACCGTAGAACAGATAGAAAAATTCAAGCAGAATTCATCGAAATCTCCTAACATCGTTTCCATCGGCTTTGCGTACCGATATTTGCTCGTTGTACACATAGTTGCAAATAATTCTAACTTGTTTGCACTTTGAGCAGCTTCAGTTCCGGCTCATTGAGAACTCATTCTTTTAGAGCGTAACGAGCTCGAACGTTTCGCAAGAAATCCTTCAAGGAAGCGAGTTCGTTTGAATTCGAAGTCGCGGCAAATTGAAATCGTAATGATAACACAACGACAAAAAAACCTAAACGTCGACGTTCGACTTTAACGATTAATTTCAATTGGAATCCACGACAAATGCGTTCGACGTCGACGTAACAACAGACGAGATCCAACGAAGAGGATAAAACTGTGATCGACGCAGAAAATTCGGCAGAATTTCTTCTTACGACGTATCCATAAGAAACTCGTTAACTCGCCGTCTCTATCTTCCGGCCAAGTCGGAGATCGTTTTAGCGTGGGGAAAAATGACAGGGGGTTTTTGCGCGCCAGGAAATGGCGTGATTTATGCTTACGCGGTGGAACGCGATCGCGGAAAAATTCCGGCATTCGATCGGGCAGCGTCAACTATTCCATCGGCGAGTCAATCTTTTCGAGCGTGACGAACGTTTACCACGATCGTGAGTCTTACGCGAAACGAGGCGGCAGGATACGAAGAGGTGAGGCAAGAGGAAGTCGAAATCGTTACCACAGGAAGGTCCATTCGAAGGAGAAGGACGGAGGAAGAAAGTGAAAACGGTAATACGGCGTGGCTAAAGCAGCGATTCGCAAAGTAGGCGGAATCATCCCGTGGAGAACACTATGACAATTCGAGGGGGTTGCAATATTTAGAAATACGTTCGTTACATTTGTCATAATATGGTGGGAGTCAGTAATTTTTTGACTGCGATATTTGGCAGTATAGGACATAAATTTGGGAAACTTAAATTTGAAGGTCAGAAATCTCTCGGGTTCAAGTTTAAATCTCCTTCCCCTCTGGCAAATTTTTGCTACGTTCCTTAAGAATTATTTAATATGTATCAATAAATTATTTAGTATATTATATCGTCAGTGGTTCAGGGTCCCCTTGACACTATTAGGCCTAGGTGAAGTGTCCCCAGCACTTAAACATCAAAAGTACAAGAGAAATAAGAGGGAAAAGAAAGCGAGAACAAAAGCGGACGCGCTAAAGAGAAAAATAGTGAAAGGAACGTTGCCAAATGAGAAAGAAGGAACGGGAGAAAGAGACGAGAGAGAGCAAGAGGCACGATGTAACGCCTCGGACCGAGAGGAGAGAGTGCCTCGCATAGCTCCGCACTTCCGCTCCGTCAAGTAAATCGAGCGCATTGCGGTGCAATGACTGTTAACCGCGTGCCGTTGAATGCAAGAAAATACGTTGATACGATGAATTACGAAACTTCAGGTATATCATTTCAATTCGAGCCTCGAAGGAACGATGGAGATGACGTCGACGAAAGGTTAAGGAAATCGCTCGACGTTGATGTTACGATGGATGATAATTAATTCGGTGCTAATGTAACGGCGTTTCCATCGCGATTATAATCTACTATCGGTGTTATGTAATTCGAAAAGTAAGCATATTACATTGGAACGCTTCATTCACGTGTAAATCCATGGCGCCCGCAGCTGCAATTGCACTTAAGACACTCACGGTGGTCATTTTTCTTCGTGGTAGTTTCCTAATACCACGAGAGTACACTCTTTATGCACAATAGCTTCATTAATCTTCCCCTCTGTTATACAATCGTGCGATGCGATTTATATCCTCCTCTGTACACATTTCTTTATGCGCACTTCCTGCAGACCCTGCACGAATGCGGAGAGGAGGATTCTGTGCACTTGTTCGGGGGTTAACGGAAGCAAGCGAGCGAAAAATGGAAATGGCGAAGGAAGGGAGAAGAAAACGATGCAAATACCTCGACTCTGGGTCGGGGCTGTTTACGCTCGATTTTCCACATTTAAAGAAAATGACAATTAATCCTGGTATTGTGTCAATATTGTACATTAGAATTTTATCGATTAAACTCAAAGTGCTCTTTCGATCTATTGGATAGAGAGGAGATCGGTAGTGAGAACCTTGCTCTCATTTTTATTTCGTAAATAGTTGTAATTTTTATAATTACTGAGTGTGGATGGATTGTATACAGGGTGTTCAAAAAAAAATTCAATATTCATATGGTATATAGGATACACTGTACTGAGTAAACAAGCTTTAGTAAACATAGGTCGAAAAGTCAACCGTTTCTGAGATATAAACATTTTTGTTTCTTATTATCATAATTGCCTTACTACTGAAGTTGGTGAGGTCGGTGAAGTTTTTGAAACAGCATGTGAGAAGGAACCCTTCGATTGGGAAATTTTTCCGCGTAAAGACGTCGTGCAGTTAAAGCACTTCCATTTCTTCTTTCGAATAATACGCTGACATTTTCACGATACTTTGTAACTGTGTAATATCTACAATCGCCGATCCAAACTGACTGATTCTCAATTAAATTTACTGTTGGCACTTGAATAAGAGCATTCAGAACGCGGTTTATAAACACTAAAGTAAACATCGCATGCGATGGAAGCAAGTAAGTCAATCATGATACAGCAAACAAAAATGTTTATATCTCAAAAACGGTTGACTTTCCGACCTATGTTTACTAAAGCTTTTTTACTCAGTACAGTGTATCCTATATATATCATATAAGTATTGAATTTTTTTTAACACCCTGTATAAGCGAGAGTCGATGTTTGAAGTACGTGTTTTGGAAGGCGACGAATACTAGAGCTAGCATGAATGTTTAGTCTATTAAAGAGGACAAAATGAGTGATTGCAACAGAGAATGCATTCTGTGAGAAAGACGAAGAATGCATGCTGTGAGAACGACGAAGAATGCATGCTACGGGAAAGAGTATCGAGGGTGGATGCGGGTGTGAATTTGAAAGAGAGTCAGTTGAGTTGAGCATCTAGAGAGTGGAGTGCAAGGTGTGAGTGGAGAGAGATTTTGAGAGATTTTTATTATTTAGAGTTATATTAGAGTTAATTAATGTCAAATAGTTTTGTTATTTCACAGTTAAATATCTAATAAAGTTAGTCATTTTTTTACACGTGTTTAGTTAAGTTTTTAGGCTGTGTTATCGTTATTTAATTTTCAGGGAAACTATTCGTTTTTTCCCCAAGGCGAGTACCTATATTCTTTGAGGGCTCGTCCGGGATGAAATTAGAGTAGGACCCTATATTATTTACCGATAAAAAGATAGAAACAGATGTAACAATGCAAAGTACTGATTTTTTTATCACTTTGTCGAGGAAGAAATTAATAGCGAAGACATCGTTCCACTTCGTTTGTAAGTTCAGGTTTGAAATAGACGTAATAACACAAGGTGCTACTTAATTGCGCGGTAGCAGGTATCAATTAGGCGTTAAAGCGATGTCGAGTGAGCTCAAACGAGCAAATGGAACGAATAATCGATTTATCGGGCATCCTTAGCGTGCCAAGTGATTAGTATCTCCGACATCTTGAATCGCCTCGGTTACGATGACGTAGAACTTGAAAGAAACGAGATTGGAGGAAAGGAATTTACCTCGGGCCACGTCTGCGGCCCATATACCAGCTCAATGAATATATCTCTTCAAGGTTAGCAAAGTTACCGTGATCACGGTCAGCGAAAGGTTTCTAAACGAGCCCACGATCGATCGGCAGGAAGAGAAAAAAATTCGAACAAAAGGCTTCGCGTAGGAAGGCGTGGAATATCGATTACGGATGCCGAATAAGATCGAAATCTCGTGGGCGATACGTAAACGTTCAAGCGCGGAGATAGGAGTGACGGATCCACGAAAACTTGGGGTGGCGTAACGCGAGGATGTTTTAAAACTCCGAGAATTGATTTGTTTCGCCGGCAAATATATTCCAGCAACTGCGAGCTAACTTTGATACAGGAAATACGGGAAAATATGACGCGAAATATCGTAAAAGTTTATTTCCGAGCAGCGGTATCAGACAAATTTCCTATCGAGGCTGCCGCAGCCACCTCGGACTTCGGATTCAAAAATGCCGCGGTACCTGAGAAAATATCCACGTTCTTGCGTTATCACGATAATCATCCGACACTGACCGGTACTTCGGTTACAAATTTCCATTAGTTATCTCACCAGGATAAACAGTAATTATCACTTGCATCCATCGATGACTTTACTCGCGATCCTCCTCAAGAGGTTGATACCTACTCGCCGAGGCTCATTAACTGAGCCTCGATCCGCATAAAACTCGTACGATCACTCTCGCAAAGCACTTCAATCACCGTAGTTTCTCCATCGTCTGACTTTTTAACCATCGTGAAAAGCAAAGGTCGTAGAAGGGTGAGACGTACCGTTGAGTCTACCAGGAACTGCCTCCAAGGATCCCACGAGGACCACAACGAGGAAGAGCAACCTTGTCATGTTGTCCCCGTTTCCGGCGAATCTTCCAATCGTCAAATCCTCCTCGAGAGTACCATAAGTTCCGGCTCCAACGGCTGAGTCTTCCTTTCCGATGAAGAGGAGCACATGTGATCCCTTCGTCCTTCTTCGATCCCGCGTCCTTGGAGATCGTGGAGACGAGGGGGCGCGCTCGCGCACCGAGAATCGAGGATCGACGATGTTACGTCTCGCACTGCCAGAAAGAGAATGTCTTTCACGCACGTGCACCATGAGAATTTCTCAGGTGTTGAAGTTACGGCGAACGGCCTGTGCCGTAGAATGTCGCGGGGATCGGGCCGTTCGAGAGACAAACCGAGAGAGCTCCCTCGGCCTCACGCCGTTTCCAATATCGCATGCCGGTTCTCTAAGTGCGTGAGAGACCACCGAGAACGTGTGCGAGCCAGTTTGACGAAATCGTCGAGCGAGAGACTTCGGAGATTTCTACGTGGATCGTCGAGAGGTGGGACGACGGCCGAGAGAAATTACCGAGAGCATCGAAAGCGAGGAATCACGGTGGTTTTGAATTTTCGAAAGCGAAACGCGCATTGTTATTCGCGAGGAAAACGATCGGTGAACTCCGATTTGGCGAAAGGAGCGTGGGATTGGCGGGAGATCGTTAACGTGCAAAGACGTGCTTTAATTCGACCGAGAATCCTCTTAACCCTTTGCAATCCGATCAGTTTTTACTATGAGCTACCACCTACGTCAGAACTATTTACAACTGTGCCAGTGCACATCTGTAGAAAATTGAAAATCTGTCATTAACCGTTTGCCCTACGATTTGTTTTGTGACTGCCTTCGCGATAATTCAGAAGCTAATTGCTAAAATAATAGTTGATCCGTGATCCTTGATATATCGAATAATTTAACGTAATATTAATATTACAGGAATAATATTCTCGCGTCGCGTCTCATTAATAAATAAATTTGATAGGTTTTGCAAAGCTTGAAAATTTCCTGTCCCATTTACCTCATCACGAGTGTCCCTCGTTATTGCAGGGCAAGGGGTTAAAAACGAAGAGTATACATTTTGAAATTATGTTTTACAATATGAAGAACCGGATTTTCCTGACAACGGAATTATCAGCTTCTATTACAATGTCGCCGCTGCGGCGACAAAGGATTGCAAAGGGTTAAATCACGTGTATTTATTCGCGATCTGTTAATAAGTAAAAGGAACATCGACGACGAATAAACCACCGACAAGATACCGTTTTCCTCTGATGCAATCGAGTTGATGAAATTTTAATTTCAAATCGACTGCTTTGAATACGATCTAATTAATCGGACATTCAAATTCCGAGATACCGTTTTCTTTGCGCAATACCGGCAAGATTAAGCGTGGCCATTTATGCAGGAATTCAAAATGAAATTGTGGTCGAGCGCGGACCGGCTATAGCGGAGGAGAATTTTCGGGATACCTTGTGCAGCGTAGGAGTGACAGAATCCTCCCGGTAAAGTCTCTTAGGCAAACGATAACGAACTGAGCAGCAACCGGCTCTTACGTTCGCTTTTCAATCGGATTCCGCACCGGCCGGCCTTCACCAGGTGGTGCCGGTCTCGGATACGGGACGAGCACTTTGGATTACCATGCCTCGGTCCGCATGCCCGAGGATGGTACGTGTCGTAAACCGAACTCGCTTTCGGAAAGAGTCTCTCGACCAATTGGAATTTTAAGTTCCGTCGACGACCGATCCGGCGAAAATCGAATAATCCACGAGTCGTCGGTGTTCGATTACCTTCTACTACTTGATCTTCGGTCCGTCGAATTTTAAAGCACTTAGAACCAGAGAGAAGGACAGAAAAGAGAAGAAACTCCAGATATTATTGTACCATTTTCTACGATTCGTCGAGAAGACAATTTTGTGCTCTACAACCCCCGTCGTATTTCCACGAGACGGAACAGTTGTCGCCATTTTCGCTCCAACTGTCGCTCGTTTCGTCGTCCGACGTTAATTCTCCGTCACGATCTGCCGAAGTAAAAAAGTCCTCTTCCTCGGCTCTCGAGGAGGAATCACGGAAAAACTGGCGGATTACGTAGCGCTGCGTTCTTACGGCGAGGGAAATGTCGTCGGATTCCACGCCTCGTAGATTCGCCTGGAAAAGAGTAGTCGTCCCCGTTTGTCTTTACGACGAGGAAATTATAAAGCCACGTTGTCGAGCTCAGTCGAGGCTGATTTTCTCCAAGTTTCTTCGCCGTTGATCGTCGTGAACTCGACTCTACGAAGACGGAAATCGTTGAGTAGCGATCGCCGTCCTACTAATTACCACCGCGGTGGCAATCGATTCTGAGAAGTCGTTCGTCTCGCGTGATATATTTAGCATAAACCAGTGTACTGCCATATTCTCGTTAATACCGTTAGATAACGAAGGAGAATCCGCGATGCGAATCGTACTTTCCGTATACCGCGAACTTTCGAAACTCCCAGTTGCAGCAACTTGGCGCACTCAAGTTCACGCTGCGTTGCAAACTCCGTGAACGCAATGAACGGCTGTCACGAGCAGAGTGATGTTATGCTTGGAAATTTACGAATGGATTTCAAAGGATTACGCGGCGTATCGGTTGTTCCTCGTTTCGTTGCTTCTTGCGAATCTACGAAGAAATTCCGGGCTGGATCGACGATCGGGTTTAATAATTCCTTTCGTAAACGGTGGACGCCGAAGGCGCCTGAAGCGCGATTCGCGAAAGTTCGGTTTCGATATCGGCGGAAGATTCTCACGGTAGTCTTAGTTGGATCACTCTCGTTCTTCTTGCTGATAATTGTATATTTTTCTAGTATTTTTTGTTCTTTACCCCTTTTAGTGCCGGATGCCGATATATCGTCGTCAGCAACACTCCTAACGCCGATCGTCATGGGATTGTTATTTGGTTTGCCGTTATAATATTAGCCCTTTGCACTATAATTGTTTTCCTAGCTTGTTCTCGGCCAACCCTGATTTGATTTTTGTAATTTTTATATCACATGTTAGGTATGAAGTAATTGTTTGCAGTTATTTAAAGTTTAATGTTATATTAACAAAATGATTGTTCCAAAAAAAAATCAAGCGAGAGGTAACTTCAGACTTTTAGGTAAAAATAGTTTTGTCACGTCAGAAGCGACTTCATAGTGAAAGGGTTAGTAGTTTTATTGCAAATAATTGGGGATACACAATTTATGCTCCATGTTACGTTATTCTGCGTTAAACTATGACCAAACGATAATTCTTTTTATGTCTAATTACTGTCTGCAATCAGTAACCGACTTGTTAATTTTTCCTAACAATGTTGGATAAATATTAGTCCTACGATTTGCAACGAATATTGAAATAGATTTCTAATTAATTTAATACATTTTACCGGTCGGCACTAAAAGGTTTAACCCCTCGCCGAACAATAACGAGTGCTAATCGTGATGCGGTGAATTGGATAGGAAATTTTCAAGTTTTGCAAAACCTATTAAATTGAAGACATCCGTGACACGCGATATGATAAAATTATTTCTATAATATTAATATTCCGTTAAATTAAGCGATGTATCAAGAATCACCGATCAATTTTTATCTTACCAATTTAATTCTCAGTTACTGCGAAGGCAGTCAAAAATAAATCGTACGGCAAGAGATTAAATACGTCTTATTAACACTAAACCTACCGTGGCGGTCAAATGACCGCTTCCTGATTTTTTTGAAAAATTCCCCAAATTGATTGGGCAGCCATTCGAGTAAATATTTTAGGTCTATCGTATAAAACAAAAATGACTTAACTGATCATCTTTTTCACCTCATCAAATCTCTTTTTCCAAAATACTTATTTCGCATATTTACATATAACAGATATAAAGCCGGTAGGTTTAGTGTTAATAACTTACAGGATTTGCGTTTACTTTGAAGTATCTGTGAGAAATATTGCCATAAATAAAGTCATTTCTTGTATTAATCGGTGTAATATTAACCGCTTACAATGTGCCCTGATTATTTCTTCAAAATACTGATAAAGGAGTGTTAGAAAACATCAACCAAGCAGATTGGAACGGATAAAAATGACACGATCCGTAGAATAAAGCAGAAACTTGGCACGTTTCTGAAAAGCAAAGAGAGAAAGGAATACCAAATGATCTTTTCCGGGAGCTATCGAAGATACGCAAAGTTTGCTATTCGACGTCGAAATTCTCGAGGAAAATAGAGTCGGTATCTCGCTAAACGAAGTGTCAGCGATATTTACAGAGACGATCGTTTCAAATCACGTCCTGTATCGGCGACGTAACGCTCTCGGAGA
This sequence comes from Cerceris ruficornis, assembly GCA_963989415.1. Lineage (NCBI taxonomy): Eukaryota > Metazoa > Arthropoda > Insecta > Hymenoptera > Crabronidae > Cerceris > Cerceris ruficornis. The sequence continues at coordinate 10,100,313 of OZ022518.1, read as the reverse complement.
TCTCCGGGGATACGGAGAAAGAGAGAGAAAGAAAGAGGGTGAGAGTGAGCGAAAGAGAAAAAAGTAGGAGAGGAGATACGCAAGTATCGACAACTCGTCGAATTATTCATGAGCGAGATTTCTGTTGAGATTATTCGACGACATCTGTGTGACACCGTACGATTGAGAATCCAATCCCTGTACTTTCGATCGAGACACGATGAGGCGTCACCGCAAAGATAAATCGCACAACCGGGGCTCGGCAATAACGGCAGAATGTGGAAATGAAATACGGGGTACACCTCGAAGAAGAGCGCATCGGTTCAACGTCGTCGATCGACGTAATGCACGCCGCTTGAGTGTTATGCAATCACCGACGGCGATCGGCAAGCCTTAACCCCCTTATTGTTAGTGACGATCAGAAAAACTGATGAAATTAATGAAAAATGTACTTCAATATTTCTTGAAGATCATAGTAGAGATATTTATCTTTAGCATTGCTTGGTAAACTGAAAAAAGGCGGTTGTTCATTACAAACAGTAGGTACAAACAATAAGAATCGTGATTTGATGATTGTTTGACATAGAACATGCAATATGAATTAGAAAGCGTGTATTTTCAATTATTTGTGATAAAATTACTAATATCATATGAGAAAACCAAATGATAATTCCATGAGGCACTGTGTCAACAGCATTGCTAACGACGATAATATTGTCTTATTCTTTCATTTCTTGGAAGTATTACGTGGTCGTATAATATCTGAACCGCTGTCTGTTGACATAGTGCTAAAATATCTAAATTATTTGCCACCAATAATTAGTTCCGAAGAGCAAAACTGAATTATATTGTGACATAAATCGGAATGAATTGGCGTTTTCGTTATCATTTATTTTACCAGCTTACTGTGTAGTTCAGAAACACGTCGAAGAGGGCCACGCGCCATTTTCAAGTTATGTTTATATGTAATTTCTTCAAATTTTTGACTTAGACCACTTTCATAATTAACACTAAATGAATTCCGTATAACTTTGAAATTACATCCACTAACTAATGGTTCATTTTTGACAATATCGTAAAAATTACATTGAATTAATTTAGTTTAAAGTAATGTGGTGTGCAATAACTGATAAACTCATTTTTTTTTAAATTTTGACAGACCACTTTCATAATTATGGGCACATATATCGTCGTCCGGCGCTAAGGGTGTTAAATATGTACCAGGAGAAAAAAGATTTAATTCGACGTATCGATTCATCGATCTTTGAAGTTTCAATCGTGAAATTCCAAAGGGTCTACTTTTTCTCCTCGTAGAAAAAACAAACCCGATCTTTCGACGGTGGCATGAGTCAGCGTCGATTCCGAAAGCATTTTAATAGGAAACCGTCGATTCGGTTGATATTCTCGCAAGGTTTTCAGAAGAATTTCGTAACCTTAATCGGCCCGTCGATTAAGACACTTGCGAAACGGTTAGATCCATCGTCGAGACTTTGTCAAATCTCACGCATACGACGATAATGCGTAATACACTAATATTATCGTATGATTTATGATCGTCGAAGAATCGCGGGGTGAAACAGCCCGGAGGATTCTTTCGCAACGCGTTTTACCGGGTGAACACATGCCGCAGGAATGTAGGCCTCGGTCAGACTGTCAGGATCAGGCTGACGTCGTCTGAAACAACGTTCCGAAGGATCCGTGACAGCAGGAGGGGGAAGAATTGACAGGACTTCGTTAAATTATGTATTCCGGTTTGTCACTGACCGGTAGAATGTATTTCCAGGTCCTGTTCCGTTAAAAGTAACAGCCCCTTTTTTTCCAACGCAGACGTCGCTTTCAAGCGGAAATGATAAGTTAACGATTACCTGCTAATCTGAAATTGTAATTCCAGACTGAACGGCAAGCACGTTACTCTGCGATACGTTGCACGATACGTCGCTTTTAATTATTTACGAGAAAGTTTCGCGATAATTGATGCACTAACGGAAATCACGGATACTTTCTCGTTACTTTGTCAAACGCGGAAAATTGTAGTTTCTGCCGAGTGTCAAATATTTTTGAGAGATGTACCGTGCCGAGGAAATGAAACTTATATCTACCTTCATTCGTCAAATTCGTTTCAAAGTCATAAGCCGCGCGGCTACAAAAGCGCGCGCTATTTGAAAATTTTACTACGGAGATTACACCGTCCACGACAAAGAAAAGTTTGAAATGATTGCTCTGCATATAAATTGTTCCATCAGCGCGAAAAGTTTCGATTTACTTAAAACAGCCATTCTAATTCGCGGTTCGAAAACAGAGCCATTACGAGACACCGTCATTCCAGTTTTACTCGCTCCGGCAAACGCATCCCCCTGTTTGCGCTAAATCCGAAGCTCCAGCCTCGAGCCAAGCCCTTATTTACGGTCTCTTTAATGACCCTAGCTTATGCACTTGTCGTGAATTCACACACGCACGTACACGTGCATAAACGTCGTTTGTCACGTGCCGAAGCATGCGCTAAGCGCGTCGCGAGGAGGTACAAGCATAGAAAATGAAAGTTGAGATTCCACGGCGGGTTCTTTCGTAACCAGGGTCACGCTTAGAAAGGCATCGAAGGTATTTAATTTGCCTAATGCCGTTTACGGTTCCAAAATAGTACCTACGCGTGGCTATTACGTAATTTGTAGGACAGTACGCCTAGACAATTGGTTCGCGGGACCGTGATTACGAGCTTAACGCGGAACATGTACTGGGATCTTGAAATTTCTAAATTTCAATCTCTCAGGTGTACTTTCAAATGATATTGAATTCCATCGAGACACTTTGCAACTTGTTTAACGAGGAATCTTTTTACTCTCGGTCTTTAATTACTTTAGCAATATCGCTTTAAACTCAGAGTTTTAGTTGTCCTCCAAATCACCGCAGCTAGACCCTACATTTATCACGTCGGAGAAAGTTTCTAAATGTAATAAGACTCGGTTGAGAATCGGTGCCTTTATCTCCGTATTCGACGTTAACACGAATGTAAATGCACGACATAAACCAACACTCACGCTGCTTTCTGTACATGCTATACCTGTAGTGTACGTTAAGATTCTTATTTTGAAAAAAAAATACCAGCTACAATGGTCCTCCGCTTGCTACATCGACGGTCCGATCTTTCGCAACCCCGTTCCTCGGAATATGGGTCGCGCAGTTGAGGAAAGATTTCGCGGGGTGGAATGCAGTTGCGTTCCATAATGCGTAGACGTTTCTTGCAGTCGAAGAACGTAGAAGAAACGTTTGTCGAGAATCCGCGAAATATCCCTACGATCTTGACAAGGACGTAGGTTAGCAATTGAAATAGCGATCAGGCATCGCACGCTCACCCGTTCAAGGTTGGTCAACTCGATCGGCCGTGCCGAGCGATACCGTTGAAATTTCAATCGGTGCAGTTTAAATTGGGAATGAAAGTCGTTCGAGGGCCGTCCAGTTTCTGGTGACCCGCGCATGTATATATGTAAGTATATACGATCATATGCGAGAACCAGAATCGGAAATCGAAGCCGGTGCGCCGATCGAGGAACTCGATCGAACGAAATAATTCAACTGTGACAAAATCGTGTCCACCGAACGTTGGATTCTCTTTTTTTCCCTTCGTCCTCTTTTTATTTTTTGAACGGACAAAAAAACGATATTTGCCGACACGATCACGACGAGATTTCAGAGTATGGTTCAAAGGCCAACGGTACGTTTGACAAGAAAATGATTTAAGGATGGAAACGGGCAATATGCTAAAAATATCGCGACCCACATTCTCAGTCATGCGATGGAAACTTGGTGAACTTTTGCGTCGCCGTGGTGCATTTGCGCTCGATTGCTTTTCGGTTTGATTCGACGGTCTGTTTTTGTGGCGGAGACTATTATGTTGCATCGTTTCGTAGAACGTATTTGATACAGTAGGCAGACTCTAAAATATCGGGGAGTTTGTGAAAGCTGTCAGTCGTCCTGATTTTTGAAAATAATTGTAAGTGTAAATTAATTTGTCCTTCTCTAGTTTTTCTCACTATGGAGAACAATTAATTGCGGAATTACAAAGATGAAAAATTTACCTTTCGGTTTCTCCTAAAATACTGTAATCATTTGTTCTGAATTTTTAAACTAATTGTAAGTGTAAAATATCTCGTTGTCTTGCTGCTCTTTTTTGACGCTGGGTGGAGTAATTAATTACGGAATTACGAAGATGAAAGATTTACCTTTCGGTTTCTCCTAAAATACTGTAATCATTTGTCCTGAATTTTTAAACTAATTGTAAGTGTAAATTAACTCGTTGTCTTGCTGCTCTTTTTTGACGCTGGGTGGAGTAATTAATTACGGAATTACGAAGATGAAAGATTTACCTTTCGGTTTCTCCTAAAATACTGTAATCATTTGTCCTGAATTTTTAAACTAATTGTAAGTGTAAATTAACTCGTTGTCTTGCTGCTCTTTTTTATCACTATGTGGAATAATTAATTGCGGAATTACGAAGATGAAAGGTTTACCTTTCGGTTTCTCATAAAATATCTTAATATTTTTGCATCGTACTGCACGTTTTAAATTGTAACTTCGAGAATCCAAAAATGTTTTATTGTATTTTCCATTTCACGAGTGCGACTCGGGATTGCAAGTACCTACATTTAAACATTACAAAATTTCTCCTAATTACGGGACTTTACGAATTATCTCTTCTTTTTCCCGAACCACTGTACGTTGAGTCGTTTAGATTTTAATGGACATATGACTGTAATTAATTGCCATCGTTGCGAAGAAAAACATAAAACGATGCCGGTAATTATTCGAGTCCTGTAACACCAAATAAACTCACGAGACGCGGAAGAGGTGCGATATTTCCGGATATCGGGGTCAATCGATTATTAATTAAAATTATTGACGTTCCGCGCCACGGGACGTATTGGACAGGCGACGTGGAAATATCGATATTCAATTTAATAATCGACCCCGTTAATGAGTCGAACTTCGTTGTTCGTTATCGGTGATCGCATTTCGTCGATCGGTCAACGAATGGCTAATTAACCGAAACGACGATGAGAATAGGTTCCCCGTCTCTCAAAATCATTGTATTAAGTGCAAACGATACTTTAATTGCATCGATTGCCTTGATTGCTACATTATTTTCCGTTTACATCGTTCGAAGCGAAAGACCTTCGGCCGCACGATTATTAAGACATTTACATTAATTGTATCATATATATGACTTTTAAACGTTAATGTTCACGTATGTGCCAAGATATTTAATTGTACTGTATAGAATTATATTAGAATTGTACAGAAATACTTACATATAGAAATACAACATATAATTACCGACGACCTTTACTGTTCCCACGCAATAAAGATGTAGTTTCCGTCAAGATAATTTCAATTCAGCAGAAGCAACAAGACAGTCGAAGTACCGTCGGTAATGGACGTGTCAAAAAATAAATAAACACTTTAATTCAACGGAATATATTCAAAATCAACATTAATTTCCATAAGAATAACATTGACGAATAAACGAAAGGATAAGGACCGATCGAAGGCTTCGCGAAGAGGCATTCGACGAATTAAGTTGCTCGTTCAATTACGTAAAAATATTGGAACACTCGTTATGAGCATTCTACAGTACACGATGCATACCTACGCGAGTCTTCAATTGCGCCATCGATGAAATGTCAATGTCACTCTTACGACATGTAAAATGTCGATTACCCTTCCCCCCGCCAATTAATTCTTCGAGTTACATCGTCGATAAATTGTTCGAGAAGAGTGATTAAAGAATTTCTGTAAATCGGTGCGTTTAAAGTCAGAAAAGATGGATTTTATAGCAAAAAGATACAATGAATCGAGAGTCGAACAGATTCAGATAATTATTCGATGTTTAATTTTCGGCAAAACGTAGGATTACGATTACTATGGAATACAAAGAGTAGAATGTTTGGAGTAAGAGAGTCGTTAGAACCATGGGGCACCAAGGACCACCAACAATTTAATACGGCACTAACCGCAAAGCCACTTTCTCCGCAGAAGACCGGCCTTGGCAGAGTAAACTGGATCCATTTCACGATACATTTCTCTCGATTTAATGCGCACGATGGTCAGCCGTTCAGTTACGGTGAAGTCTGACGTCTTACATAAATTTTCGTGTCACTTATAAAGTCGCTTTCACGATCGATCCGAAGTTCAGATAAGCTGTTGAAAGATCCATAGGAATTCCAAGCGCCATGGAAAACGTAGAGAAGAAGGAGTCGTTTGGTAATGGATAAACGAGTCAATTCGTTAGAGTAGAATACTAAAATGCTCGGTAAAAATATCGACTCGCAGTACACGGTAGTTAATTCTAGAAGCTGTAAGCTTAAATGCAATACGATTTGTAAATAACATTTATTTTATACCGGACAGCTTCCCAACAAGCACGTACTGCTCTCGTGCTGTTCCATCTCCTCTTTCTCTTCTACGCTCGTTCCTAAAAGCCATGGCAATTCTCCACTCGGAGGAAAAGCCGGAAAATCGGATTTCCACATAATCACGGCACATCGCTCTTTAATCCCACGGAAGAAACTCGCAGGAGGGAAGCGCAAACAATTAATTAAAAGGACAACTCGATGCAGCGAACTACTCTCGAGGCTTCGTCTCGGCAGACATAATACCATTCTTACCCACGAGTACTCGTACGGTGAACATTCGCAGAGGTTCTCCGACGGGAAGAGAATCCCGATCGCAAAACGATCGTAATAATAATGCCTCCTTCTCTCTACGAGTGCTTATCAGCATCGACCAGATGCAGGGAGCTCGAAATTCTCTGAAATCACTGCTGGCGCTTCAGCTCCGAGAGCGCATAATGAGTCGATCGAGACACGCCACTCTCTGCTCTCACCTCTTTCTATTTCTTTTTACGTCTCCATTCCGTTTCATCGCCTTCGTTTTTCCCCCCGGAATCTCTAAAGACTCTTTTCTTTTTTTCTATCGTTGAGTCGCGAGATAGAAAAGACTTTCCATGGACTCTAGACGAAACGGGGGGAAAATGACGTTCAACGATCGCAACGGGTTTGAACACCGTTGACGAGGGAAAGCGCGATGGTTTTTTGCACTTTTTAGCGCGATAAGATTCCTCGATGTCTGTTTTGAATTTACGAATGAAATGGCGAGGAGAGGTGAGCTGGACGTTCTCGAATTTCAGGGACGAGTTGCTCGATTGGTTTCTTTTGTGCCGATTGGAAATTTGTACCGTGTAAGCCGTTTTAATGGTGTCAGCGGGAAGAGCTCTCTCGAAATCGGGAGAAACGATCGTTTGAATTAAAGATAGCGCAATTCCATGCCAACTTCGACCACGTTGCGTATGGAAATTCGCGTTGCATGGTTACGAACCCGCAAAATGGACTATGAGAGTAACAACGCTCGGAGTTTGCAATTTTTGGGAATGCTGAAATGACTATTGCTTTTGTTCTTTTTATTTAAACTGCAATGCTATCCTATCTATCCGAAACAGTGGCAAATATAAGCATTTTTCCAATTATTGCTCTCGGTAATGCAGAGACTCATTCAGAACAAATTACGTTCTTAATACTAGATTTACGGGCGTTAAATCGGTCACACTTAAATGTATTAAATAAGTGCTTTGAAAAAAGAGGGATCAACGGGTAAAGACGAAGACCGGTTAAGTAATTTGTATATTATAAGATACAAGTGAAATATTGGCTGTGCCACGTCGCTATGAATTTGGAAACCGTTTTTAAAAAAGTAGGAATCCGTCAGTTTGACGGCTGCCGTTAATCTAGTGTTAATTATCAAACCACAGCAGTCGTGGAGTAAAGAAAATCTTGGGAAATCTAGAAAAACGGAATCCTGAAGGTCCCAAACTGATATGGTAGCATTTTGAAAGTACTTAATTCCTGAGTATATTGACGATAATTGTTTCAACGGAACATAACAGTAGCTGGAGGGCAAAGTGGAAGTTTTCCCGTCAAAGACCGAGGATGTGTATCTTGAGATTAGAGTTGTTAAACTCCAAGAAACCCCCCTACGATGTGCGTCGATGTGTTCCATGTTGGATTATCGTCGGGAAACCTCAGGGTCTCCTTTCCATCCCGGATGCAACGCCTCCGACGAAGACTGCATAACAGTCGAATTATGTTACGTGCTACACGGCTGCACCGGCATATTCGCGCAAGAAGTGTAATTAAGAGCAGATCTCGCTCGGCGTGTTCACCATTTTGCTCTTTGCCGGCTGTAAAATCCGAGTTAACGACGGACCGTCGAGATATCGACCGCCATAAATCGTGAACAGGCCTTCGGATCGCCGATAGAGAAAATCGAACGTCGTTGAGACCGAATCCGAGAGCGCGAAATGATTCTTTTCCATCTCGATAAACCAGACGCACGTCCCTCTCCATGGTAATTTCGACCTTTACGTTACGATTCCCCCTCGTTGGCTTTCCGTGAAATTTCATTTTCATAAATATCCCACGTGGATATGGATTTTAGTATCAATTTCGCGGGAAATTATGGAATATAAATGCGCGAACATAGTTTGCCAAGGATTTCGTAATTTCGAACGGTCGGAAGTCGATTGAAGCTATTGCAGGTGGAGTAGAGAGTTAAGGGTATTGCTTTTACAGCGGTAATATTCTCGGTGTATGAGAATATATGGATATTTAGCGAAGTAATTAGCAAGGGTAACCAGTATTTTCGGCGACGTTCCATAAACCTTTCATCATCGGCACCGCTCGTTTCTGAGAGCAGAGCTATGTAACCCTAATTAAACTGGTAGCACTTAAATTTCGTGATTGCGACAAAAGCGACACGTAGCGTAACGCTACGAGTCTTCGTGCTATTATATAAGCGTGTATTTAGCTCGACAAAGCATCGCTGCTGCCTAACCGGGTTAATTAGCGTTTATAGTAACGAACGAACTTCAAACTCACGAAATCGTATAAAGTGATTAAAAGTTCGAAATAGGTTCGGAGGGAAGTACAGGAAAATCCATTGGGATGCACGACAGGCAGCAATGAGTAATCGAATCATTATCCGCCTCCTCGATGAACGGACCTTAACCGCAGACGTAATTTAAGTTTTGCAATAACTACGATCTTCGGCCCCGAATGCCCGATTCTATTATTCTCTACGGGTGTATGCCATATAATAATGGGATATCGGAGATCGAAAAATACCTTTGTAATTCATCGAATAACTATTATTTTCTTTCGTAGAATTTTTACCGATTAATGACCCCCTTGCTATCATAGTTATCCAATTTATTTTTCATTTTCTACGTGCACGTCATGTGCGATGAATATACAAAAAAATTGGAAATATAAATTGGGAGAAGTATCTCTGCAATTGCTTTCTTCTACGGAATTCTAACCGATTAATAACTCCTTTTTAAAGTCGTTATTAAATTGCTTTCTCTTTCCTTACGTTCAAGTTCTACGCGGAGAACGTAGAAATAAATTGGAAACATAAGTAAAACGGCAAACAATCGACGAAAGTTCGATCAGATATTTTTATATTCGACGATGCGTATTCAAAAATTACTTCGAGAGAAAATCTTGCCTGTAGGTTGAAATTTTCCTGTAAACTCGCTTGTTTACAAGACTCTACCCGTAATATTGAAATAGAAATCTCTCGTTTGCCGTTCTCATTCTCCGACTTTCCGACGAAAGCGCACGATAGTTGGGAAGATTGTATTTCCGAGTATCCTTCTATTATCTCGTTATATTAGCAACTCTGAAATCCAACGTGAACGTTGAACCGTCCCGATGTTTCTCGTCGTCATTCTAATTTCCCTTCGTATCTAATTGTCATTACGTTCGCGTCGATCGTTTCAATTGCATTAAGGTAGTTTTCAACGAGCTGCTACGGTACGTTGTCGAAGTTCTTCGAGGTGAAACACGAAATTGCTAGAAATGATTGCCTCGTACAGGTAGCCTCAAACGGTGGATTATCAAGTTAAAAACAAATTTCGGAACTCGATCCGGGAAGTCATTGTTAGTCCGGTTAAAGTGAAATACTCATACGGTTTCCCGCTGCCAGACTGTTTACCGAATTAAACTTTGAATAAACATTTACCTGCTCGGCAGTCAAGTTCTCGTGTAACTTTGACTCGCATCGTTATAAAGCGATATAAATTATGAATTCCCATTATCGCTTGGATTATGCTCGGCATTAATGAAATTGGTAATTTAATAATTCACGGAAATGCTGTTTATATGGTATTAATCGTACGACAACTGTTTTCATTTTATGTCGTGTGTAATACTTGGATATAAAAGTTATAGCTGGGAGGAAGAAATAAAACGGAGCTAACCGAATTCAATAATGTGAGATAATATTTCTAAGTTATTATCTATGGATAATAATATATTCTTTGGCAATGTATACCGTCTTTTTCTCGGAAAATTCTGCGAAGGCCGAGCAAAGACCTTAATGTACCCCGCCATTGCTCGAGCATCCGGTCTCGTCGTTATTTGCCATGGGGATGAGAATCGACCACCATAAGTCCCGGATAAAAGTCCTCTCGAAATTTCTGAGCACCGAGTCTTATGAGCGGTAAGTCTCGAATATTTCTTATATAATTGTAACACACAATGGTAAAAGAAAAGTATTTTTTAACTACGGTCATATTGTTCGTCAGAATCTCTCGAGGTTGTAATATAGTATCGTTAAAATTAATCCAACGAAGATGTAAAACCGTTAATTTCAATTAAAGACCAAAGATATTGATCCAAATAATTTGTAGCGACCCCGAAGTAGATTAAATATTGTAAATTTATCGATTATTCAGTTACAATGCAACGATATATTCCCTTATTTCTTGCCAGATCGTAATTCAATGACCTTAAAATCGAATGGAACGTTGAAGACCGACTGTTATCGCTCGCGTATCTCGAATCTCAGGTAAAATTATTCACTGACTGCCAGTCAATGGACAGCAAATAGATATGGTAGTCTATTCGCAATTTCGCCGCTATTTTGCACGATTAGTATGCTTGTCACGTACCCAGACGAATCGAATGCGATGAAATAGGATGTAACCAATATACAAGCGAAACAGTTTGGAAACTCTCTACGCGCGTTACATTCTACAATGCACTGTTTGTTCTCGCCGTTTAACTTACGCGTTTCTGTCGATGTTTCGCGAGCCGCTTCTTTGTGTATATTGCAATAGCAATAATTTATCGTCGATTCCATTTCCCGTGTATTTACGTGATAATTCAATGTGGAATTTTCCCGTCTATTTAATGAAATTAATCGAATATAAATATCAATTTAACAAGCACTTTGATCGGTGAATGTATCGAACTTTCCAAAGTTGGAACAAAACCGCAAATAAACGCGGTCAATCCTTTTACAACGCGATACAGTTAGAACATGCTTTCGATATAACACCATGCAAAAATTGTCACATTTATCCCGATGCTTTTATGCAAAACGATATAACAAAGTTGGACAGCTTCTCTACAGCACGAATTTTGTGTAAACTTCTCTCCGCACGATTTCAATATAAAAATGTGAAAAAATTGCTGCAGTCCTCCTACAACACTATTTTCACGCAACACCATGTAATGAACTTGGGCATCACTCGCACAAGAACGAATTTTTGTACGTTTCTCTTTGCTTTTGATGTAACACGGTTCAGAAAGTGCACAAGCTCTTTTATAACATAGATTTCATACGGTACGATATAACAGAGGACGTTCATCGTGGAGGGTGAAATTTTCGAAATTTCTTTTCGCATGATTTTGGTAAGCCACGAAACGAATTCACCGTAATGTAGGAGAGTTGACTATAACCTTGTTATTATCAATTTTGTTGTCACGGTGCAGCAATTATTCGTACTTATTTCGGTCTCAAATAACGCGGAACAAACAAAAGCGAAGTTCATCGGGGAGCCTTCCAATTATGTTCTCCACGGCGCGTAAACGACCCCTTTGAGATTCGCGCTCCTTCCGTGCTCTTTGTCAGCTCCCAGGCGACTTCTCCTACTTTGAGATCGTGATAAACATAGCGACGAGTCCTCTTGATTCAAACTTTACGGAAAATATATCACACCGAACAAGAAGTTTCTGCCGCGTGAAATCAAAATTTATAACGCAGTTTGTCTAAACACATCTATGCACAGGGAGTCTTACTTTATTATCTTCCGAAGAGAACAAAGCGCGAGAACTTTATGATAAGAGATCGGACTTGTAATCAGTGACGACGAATGCGATGTTTTCTTATTCCTTTGGCAAACATATTTCGATTCAACCCCTTGCCGTACAGTAACGAGTGACGCTCGTGGTAAATGGAATAGGCATTTTTAAGTTTTCAAAAAATTATTAACCCTTTCCACTCGGACGTTAGCTGGTAGCAAGTTGACGGCACTTTGCCGCAAAAAAGTCCTAGAAAGACTTGTGTCACATTATGTGGTATAACGTTGGAACCAAGTAATATATTATAATTATAGTGCCCCCTTTCAAAAAAAGGTTGTATTAGATGAAGAGATTTCGTAGGCACGGGCCTGAATAGCCTGTACCCACGTGTTAAATATCTGCCTAGCGACAAACGCCGATGCGTAGCATTTTTACGCAGTCTGTTTCGACCATTTTAGTGAGACGGATGTCGTACCCTCATTACTATTAATAACGTTATTACTATTATTATTATTAACATTATTACTATTACTCTTATTACTACATATAATTATCACCAAATATATATACTCTAATTTTGTTTAATTTGTGCTACGTGTGTGTTTCCATTTATTTAACACTAGATTTACGGGACTGAAATCTGTCACACTGCAATACATTAAATAAAGACTTTGGAAAAAGAGGGATCAATCTGCAAAGCTGATAATTCGTTAAGTAATTTTTGTATTGTAAAATACACGTGAAATATCTACTGTACTGTTTCTCTATATATCTGAGAAATGCTTATAAAAAAAGTATGAACCCGTCAATTTGACGGCTTCCGCAAACCTAGTGTTAATACCTTACTGCATATTTAATACCTTACTACATAATAATCTTTGATTTATATGAATTGATAGGCACTGATGAACATATTTCTTGCAAAAACATCAAAGTTCTGTGTCTTATAATAGTCTACGGTGTAATACATTTTAAAGTAATTCCCAATATGCATTGGGGGGGGGGGGGGTGGTTTGTACAAGTTTCGCAGTAATAAGTGGTTTGACATCTTCCACTTATCGTTTTTCTGTCAGAACAAAGAATCCAGTCTTGTTTCCTTTCTCCTACCCTGGGAATATTTAGCTTTTTGTTTAGTCTATTGTCCGACGAAGATGACATTCTCGACGAATGCACTTCTCACGTTCTCTTTCAACGTAAAACCGGCTGATATGTTTTTTATATATCTTGGTAATTGTACCATATTTTGATTTGCTTTCTTGCGTCATGTCAATAGAAAACTTCAGGGAAACATGCATTTCTCAAAAAGTTACGGTGGGATAAATTTAACCATCGTAATCACAAATCAATTTTGATGTCCCTTCAGAGGGGACAACCGAGTGCAAAGGTTTAAACTACAAATATCGGTGGATCACGATACGATCAAATTATTTCTGCGCTATTCAATATTTCGTGAAGTTATGCCCTACACCAGAAATCCATTGTTATATCAGAGGGATAGATTGTTATTTCAGCAATTAATCCTGAGTTATTGCGCATTCAATAACAAAAGAAATGACAGGGTAAGGGGTTAATACGTGTATTGTGGTCGCTGCAATTTGGAATTAATTAATGATTGTAAATGGCAATGATACAGAAACAGGGATTGTGTGTTGTTTAACCCTTTTGTTCCTAGTGGTTTGATCATAAAGCCCCGTTTGATAGAATTTGTTACTTGATATCCTGTGGTGCTGCCGTGAAACTCCGGCAAATAAAAACTTTTGTATTATATTCAACAGGTATTAATTGTGTTATTTATATGTATTATATGTATTATTGTATTATATACTCACCACTTTCTTTTCGAGTTTATAAAAAATATGTAGCAATGAGTTCTTGAATGTTTATTTTATAGTATAGCAACGGTATTTTATTCTGTTTTTAATCAGGCCTTTTTTGTTGAAAAAGTTTCATTTGGGTTTTAAAGGGTTAAAAATGATAAAAACTGTGGTGAGAATAAAGAGAGATACTTTGACTTGAGATGGTGATATGGGGCTTGAAACTTTCAAGACACTTGTGGAATTTTTGAAAACAATAATACGTGTATTATTGATTTGGTGTTTATGAATCTCTCAAAAAGGACCTCTATATCGTCACGAAACGACGAAAACCGTCAACGATCGAAATTACAAGAGCCAATAAAAATAAACCGCATATTTTTGAAACATGGAATATGTACAGAAGTTGTTACGCTTCTATTCACCGAGCTCGTTTTATTCAATTTACAGTTTTGCAATACGTTCTGTTAAGTGCAGCACTGTAACATTTATTTTTCGCGAAACATTTATTCTTAATATTGACAATCCATTATTCCATTCGTCACAAATCACTAAATAAAGGATAAAACAAATCCGCAAAACTGCACGAAACGTTTAAAACGCTTTTCCAGCCTCCAATAAGCATTGTGTTCGTTGTATTTTAAAAGGCAGCTGAATAAAATTCGCGAAAAAAAAGAAGGAAATCAGAACGCGTTGAAACATTTCCAGCAAAACAGAGCCAAGGCCGTTTAATTGCACGTCGAGGATGCAGGTTCGGAAGAAAAGGACTCTGACGTTAAAGAACTAATGAAACTTATCAACAACTCCGGCCGACCGTCGTTGCATCGGAATGCAATCGGCGGCGTACGAGGATTTGATTGGATAGGTCGCTCGATTGCATACCGCATCGGACGCGAATATCGAAATCCCTTGCGCTCAATTAAAACCACGACAGGGCAACCCGGAATATCGAATCGAGGGAGTTTAAATCGTCCAACATAGAGAAAAAGGAGCTACGGAAAAGCGCAACGGTTTGGCTGATAAAAAACAAAGGAAGAAAAAAATCGAGAAAAGTTCAACGCAATACAGACGTCAGACTCCACGTCAATCCTCGTCCTGACCGTAGTTCCCTCTCGTTCGATTACCGTCGAATCGTGCTTAATTTTCGTGAAATATTTGCCCGTTCGCCGTGGTTTTTCCAAAGGAACACTTTGCCGCTGATTCTCTGCTCTTCTCTTCCGTTCCTTCGTTTCCTTTCTTCGTCCGCGTGAATCAAAGTGTTCCATTGCAGCTACAATACCGCTACTTTGGTTGAAAAAGAAGTATTTACCGTCCTTGGGAACGTTAAATGATTTAAACGCAGACCCAAATGGAACTCCTTTATCCGCGAGATCCGGCGACGCTCGAGCGTCAAATATTTAAACGATCCTTTCGGATATCCTCCCGGAGATCGGAAGCCGTAGCACAAAGGGAATAAAAGCGAGCGGTCTGTTCGTTCCCGAATCGAAGGATGAGAGCGCAGCGAAAATTCGTCTCCGTGAAGGAGGCCGAGAGGATGCGATCGTTAAACAAGGAGACACCGAGAGCCGATTTGCGACGGACGAGAGCGTATTCGCGTCGAAACGACACGCGAGATCTCGAACGTACAGTCGATGCTGCTCTGCGCGGTGTCGAGCGATTCTGTACGGTTCAGATAGCGAATACGGCAGGATTCTGCAGGTTTCGAGC
The DNA here is from genome assembly GCA_963989415.1 of Cerceris ruficornis. Classification (NCBI taxonomy): domain Eukaryota; kingdom Metazoa; phylum Arthropoda; class Insecta; order Hymenoptera; family Crabronidae; genus Cerceris; species Cerceris ruficornis. Next base: position 10,084,679 of record OZ022518.1, on the reverse strand, counting down.
ATCGAACGGAAACCGAGGCTCTCAGCGTGGCATCGTGACGTCGGCGCACGCTCCTCTACACCCTTGTTATCGCATTACACCCGGCAGGTGGGTAATTTTGCCATGCCAGTGATTCGACCGGTTTCCTCCTCGCGAAATTTATGCGATCCGCCGTTAACGTCGATCGCAGGATATTCCGTTTTTCGGTAGATTCTGTGGGAACGATCGATAGTTTTGAAACGGCGAGAACGATCAAACGGATCGTCGGTACGAGTCGCTGGAAATGGTAGAAATATTGCTCGCCGGGCGAAATACACCTCTATCCGTATCACGAAATTAATGTTGGAACGTATGGCGCGGATTGGATCGTAGGAGTTACGATTATATTATCTGTGGTTCGATTATCAACCGGTCTTGTCGCGTCGCTCCGTGTTTTATTCCATACGTGCATTACGATTATACGGATATATTTGATAATCCGTCTATCTTGTATTTCATTTGTAATGGCAGGCAGCATTTGTATCCGGTCTGCTCGCGCAACGAGATTGCAGGATTATTTGAAATAATGGTAGACGTATAGCGTATTCCGCCATTAGCGAGGATAATTGGAATTAAAGTATATAACCGATGGGTCCCGTAATGGCGATCGGCAGGATTTTGCTCTTTTTCTTCCAGCCAACCTTTCGCTTTTACGCTTTATATGTCTACCTCGATCGGGACAAGGTCTTTGCCTTGTCAGCGTCTCGTCGGCTGTTTCATTGTCATCGAGCCGATTAAGATTTCAGGCTCGATCGATCGATTTATTCGAGACGAGGAGGTGTATGTAGCTCGTCTGAAACTTTAAGGAGGGCGAAGATTTACCGGCAAAGAGGTCGAATCTGGTCCTGCTCCTCTCACTGTCCTCGAAGCCTTCAAGGTCGTCCTCATAATCCTCGTAATCCTCGGCGCGCTCTGTCCTGTCTTTCTCACTGACGTTCCTCGGTAAGTTGTTGCTGGGTGTCCTTTGAGTCGCCTGCCTCGCTCTGGACTGGTAATTGCCACTGAAGAAGACCGCTGGAGGCGGTGGCGTCGACAGTTGAGAGCTCTGAAGACGCCTCTGAAGATATCTCGCCAAAACCGCTTGAACCGCGTCTGTCTCGGCGCCGCCTGGAAGACAGAAAGGGAGAACCTCTCGTAATCGGGCCAATACTTTCTCGAATACACCTCTCTCTCTCTCTCTCTCAATCTCTCGCACATTCTCTCGCTCTCTCGTTCATACTTCCTTCCTCGTTCCCGTTCTCCTTTAATTTCATGCCGAAAACGCCGTGTGCCTAGCGTTCATCGTCTTACTCTTACATTTGTATGCATGAAATTTTCCGTACGCTTCGCTAAGTGCTCCTAAGGGATCCCCTTGGCAGGGAGCGTAATATAAATTGTTTTTCTTTCTCCGTTCCTCCGTACCTCTTTGCGCCTGTGTCACCGATGATCCTTCTCCCTCTTCCCTCTGTCTTTCTCCTTCTTGCTTCGCTTCCCGAAGATGTCTTTTGCAAATCGAGGTGACGGTCGCTCGATCGATCCGCGTATAAGCTGAATTTCGGGCCAACATCCCGGAAATCTCCTTTCCTAATGTTATCTTCGGTATGATCCACCCAGTTCACTGCGGTGAATTAAGACGCGGGTAATCTCGTTCATTAATTGGAACCCTGCTGCTTCCGCAACACTTTCGAGGTCACTTCAGAGAACAGATCGTCAGATCCATCGATTGTAAATGTATCTTTAATTAACACCGAAATCATGTAAATCCTCGTGAGCCTTCCATATTCATTTATTTCTTGCTTCATCCCCGCGACAAAATCTTCTTTAAAATTGCATCTCGTAATTACGCAATGTCCATTTTCTGCATCTCCTCTCTTCAAGCTCGATCCTTCCATCCGAATGAAACTCTGTCTATTCTCGAGTTTTCGGCATCATTCTGCGATCTGGAAGAGCGTTCGTGAAATCGAGCACGACGTAAAATTGCACGGAGGAAGATTTATTCGTCGAGGATTACGCGGATAAATGTCACGCATTATGCGACGGCTCGGAATGCGCTCGAAGTCCGACAGAAATCCTCGAAATACGTCTCTATCGGGAAAAAAGCCGTCGTTGTTATGAAGTTAACAGGTCCGGATGTCCTGGTGCAGGTAAAATTGCAAGCTTGAGGGTAACCGCGTTTGCTCGTAACAGATGAACGATGTACAAGAGGGCTTTGACCCTGGACAGGAGGCTTCATTAGAACGTCCTCGTTGTGCGTGCGTGCGTGCGTTTGACGTTGAAGGGCCTCCTCGAATCGTCAACGTCACATATAGCGTATGCTCGTCGATTAGAGGTTCTACGAGCTACTAGATATTGCTTTAACACTAAACGTACCGGCATTTTACATACACTGCCGGCCATAAGTATAATATTAGGACACCTACTTCGGATGGAATAAATGTGAGCATAAATCTACGCACATTTTTGTATGATTTTAACTAATTTTGTTTTATTTAGTATTATATATTTCAAGGCAAACATACATCAAGTGCTATAACAGGTTTATAATGTAAAAAATAAAATAACATTACATTTTATTTTCATCGATATAGCCACGTCTTTTCTTCATGACGGCTTTCACGAGTTTTGGCATTCTGGACGTTAATTTTTTAAGGGTGTCTGTTGAAACTCCATTCCGAACAGTTTTTTTTAACATTTTTATGAATATTTGTATACATTTACCGAGGATCTGGTGCGAGAAGCCACACGCAGCAGAACCTGAAAGTTGCTTGGTAAAAATATAATACAGACTGTTATAAAAAAACCAGCAATAAATTTATAAATTAACCAAGGATGTCGTAAATCCTTATAATTGAGAATATGTTTTAATTAAAGCCTGAAAATAGGAACAGTGAAAATGTTCACTCCACAATCAATTTCCGATTTCGTGCATACTTAGCAGATGTCCTAATACTTTTGGCCGGCAGTGTATATCCATTCTTACCGTAAGGGGTCATTTGATCCCTTATGAAATAAACGTTGATTTTTAGAAAGAAATTCTTAATTTATTGCAGCAAATAATTCGCAACGTAACTTCTGACTTCTAATAAAGTAATCAAACATATATTTTTATTTTTATGAGTAAAGTAATCAATTAATTACACTTTTTACACATGACTGGCTTCTCCTTCATATATTTTCCGCAGACAAATTTTCTTCAAATTATGCAAGTTTTTTTTGGTTTCCGCTTATGTTTCTTTGGTTTTCGCTTATGTTTCTTTCCAATAACTGTCTCATTGACCGTGCGGACATATTGAGGGCTGCAGCAAAACACAGTACTTGGTTTTTTGTAGACTCTGATCTTTACTCTCTGACTCTCAATATAGGACTGCATTTTTATTTCGTTTAGCTATAGAGATCTCATTAGCAGGAGTGTAGCCTGTGAATTTCCAAAAAGAGTCCGTTTCTGTTATGAGTTACGTTCTACGGACACGATCGTGTCGTTGAAATGCTCACGCCGAAACAAAACAGACATATCACATTCGGATGAATGAAACTATAAGTTGAGAAGTGTATCTGAGTCCACAACCAAGGTTTCATTTGAAGAACTGCAGAAAAATACGTAAATTTCATATGGGGTCAAATGGCCCCTCGTGGTACGTAAGGTATGCAAAGGATTTTTCTCGGTAAACAATACTAAGAGAAAAATGGAAAGCTAGAAATTAGATAATTAGATTATATACGAATTTACGGAAAGTCAGATGAGCGGAAGAAGTAACAATGAAAGTACGATTTGAAAGTAAATTTTGGAAGGGGTCATTTGACCTGTTTGGTACGTTTAGTGTTAAGTAATGGAAAAAAAAGAAATAATAATAGGAATATTGGCGAAAGATTGTCGCAAGTATGGATTGTAGGGAGAATTTATCGATTTAAATTCTTTTTCTCTTCTTCGTTTTCATTTTTCTGTAACAATCCCTTTTCTGACTTGTTCGACTTCTATTGTAGCTTGAATTCTAGCTCCTTTCTATCTGCCTACGATAAATACAAGGGTACCGTTATTTTAACACTCAAACTACCGGCGCTGTGTCTATTATATTTAGATATGCTAAATAAGTACTTTGGGCGAAGAGAAAGCAAGAGGTGAAAAAGATGGTCAATTAAGTAATTTAGGTTTTATAAGATAGAAGTAGAATATTTTGTTCGTGGCTCCTACAAGTTTGAAGAACATAGAAAATATTGGGAGCTAGTCATTTCGATCGCCTTGGTTGTTACAGTGTTTAATAATAAATAATGCTTAATGACAGGTTCATAATAACCCCTCCTTCCTAATTTATTTGGAGTATTGCTTTTTGCAAGATTGAGTCAAGAGATATACAGTTTTCGTTCTGTCTTCAAATTGGCGGGCTTCAGATTTTTAAAAGAAATATATAAAAGGTTAAAATATGTATTTAAATATGCTAAGCAAATTCTTTGGAGAAAGAGAAATCAAGAGATGAAAAAGATGGTCAATTAAGTAATTTAGGTTTTATAAGATAGAAGTAGAATATTTAGCTCATGGGTCCTATAAGTTTGAAGTATTTAGAAAAAATTGAGAACCGATCATTTTGACCGCCTTAGAAGTTTTACTGTTAATGCCGGGGAGTGTAATGATACCAGTCGCTGGGAATATATTAACGTACACACCGTCGATTAACGATACGAAATTTTCTTGAACGCGACAATTTGATTTTTTTTCCAAATCGGTTCGAAATCACCCCTTTCGTCCAGTTGAATGGAATGCGCCACTAGTTGCAGAATATAGCGAGGCGAATTTCATTTGCATGCATCTGAATATTTGTTTTAATATTCGCTTACAAAAATCCTAGCCCGGGTACACGGTAAAAAATGTTGCTGGAGAATTAATTGGATTCTCTGTACGAAGCGATGGTTATCGTTTGAAATTACAAGTAACAGTTATTTGACTTTTACATCGGTCTCGCGGGCAGAACGTGCAAACACGCTAGTATCCCCGGGCGATGGGAAGCGAATGAAACAATTCGCGAAAAGCCAAAGTCGACTGTGGACATTTTTAACATGCGAGGCATCCGAGTGGCAAAAATGGAAAGATATTAAAAACCGAAATGTTCCATGGCCAAGTGAAACATTCGCGAATCGACGTTTCGCCGCTCGTCCTTCGTGTTTCGCTTTCTCGATAACCTAAAAATCTTCTGTAACCGGAAACACGTGATCGGATGCTCACAGAAAAATTAGTCGCACGTTATTTCGCCGAAGACGAAGCTACAAATAAAACTAAACTTCCTTGGAAGCCTGAAGAAAATATAATATTACGGAGAAATATTTCTTGAAGTCCTCCTTTCTTTTTCTTTCGATGTCACGATTTACCGTGAACCTGGAAAGGTTACCGAAGCACTTCTAATGAAACTTTTAATTATTTCTCGAGAATTTTCCTGACTCTGCCGAAAAAATTAGAAGACCGCAAACATCTACAAATAAAAGAAGAAAAAAAAATTAGAAAAAATCGGGAAGAATCGTGCGGATGGTCGCAGTGGCTCGGTGAAGTCCTCGTGGGATTTCCACGCCCAAGCAAATCAATTTTCGCCGAGCTTCACCACCGAAAACGAGCGTAATTACGCTGATTTTGTCCCGTAAGCCCGTTTGTACGCGTGGCTACCTCGTAATTGAATTTAATTGATTGTATCGTATCGATTGTGCGGCTTCCACCAATTTTTTCTACCGGAGAACCGTTCAACTGCTATTTTTACGAGGGATCGCAGTGAGAGTAATTAAACTTCAAGCCTCTGGTTCTTTTGCAGTTGCACTTTCAACCGACAATTTCAACGATGCAAAAAGAAAGCGCAAACCCGTGGATTTATGTTCTTCTTTCCATATAAAAACAATACTTCTCAAACTCCTCGACGAGTTACCATTTCCTATGAAATTTCTACAGGTTAAAATCTTCAAATATCGAAAAAAAAATTATTAACCGACAGAGATTTTATTATCCCATCTGCCTGTTCTCCATTTAAATCCTTCGAGTATTCATTTCTGAACAATAATAAGCTCTTGTATATTCTTTGATTGCGTGCAGAAGAAGTTAAAGAGTGGAACGCTGCAAGCTGCAGATATTTTTCCATCCAACTTTTCGGTGATTCTCGCGATGCTTTCGAGACGTTAAAAGAAAAGAGGGTCGAAGAAAAATAAGCAGGTAAAAGTACACGGTAAGAAACGGCAATGGAAACTTTTGGTGACCAGGATGAAAAGAATAGTCGCGAAGGAAGAACAGATGTATTAGAGCCAGTGGAAGAACCGGATAATATCGACATCGAAGGAAGGAAGAAGATCGTATTGATTAATCAACAAAAACCTCTTTTAGAATCGTGTACCGAACATGCTGATGTTATGGAAAATTCTATAATGTTCGACAGCAAAATCGAAAGCATAAATGACAGCAAAAACGTATCAAAAGTCGATGTACGTGGAAGCCAAATTGAGAATTACACTGAGGGAGAATTTGAGATAAATTCAGCAACCGGACAAAGTAATTTTCGCGAGAACCTCGTAGAACGTTCGAAAGATTGCGAGAAGGGCTTGGAAGAACATTTAGAAAGGAGGGCAAGCCGTTCCGAGGTAAACTTTAAAGTGTCTCTCCGCGAGGAGGATCAGTTTGAAGCAGAATTTAGCCAACTCTCGGATACAAAAATAATTAGTTTGAAAGAAGCTGCTTCGGGAAAAGATACGGAGTTCTCCCGAAATGAATTCGCCAAGAAGGAAAATAAGAGGGTCGAGGAAAAGTATGAAATGCCTCTTCGCGTTGATGAAAGTCATCCGAGGAAAGATCTCGATAGATTTGCCAAAGAACGTACGAATCTCCTCCAGGATCATCCTGAGATACGTTCGATGAAGTTTGCCGTATCCTCGGAGGATAAAACAAATTATACGAAAGGAAAATCCGTAATAGATTTAAGTAAGAATGAAACGCAATCTGGAGTAGTGGAAGAAGACGGTAAGGAAGAATCTGGACCTTCTCCAGACGTAAATTCAGTGGAAACTGTTCTCGAAGCTAGATGTATGGTTTCCGTAGTGCGATCGTAAGTCACTGGAATAAACTACGCATTTGGCTTTGCTTGTTTTCTTGCTGAAGTATTTTAGCCGATTTTTAATTCTTTACAAATTTCTTAATCTTCCTGGCGTAACGGATTAAACCTAATCCGAGTTTTAACGTGCTTTTCTTACCCAGTATGACGCATACAGGAAAATAACATTGCGGTAATATTGCACTAAAAAGAAATAATATTTCTTAAAAGGATAAAAAATATGTTACCGTGCCAGAAAGAAATTCACATTAAAGATCATGCATTTTCCTGCACGGCTATAATTAACTTTGGTCCGTTAAAGGAGATATTTCCGTATTAAAAACTGTAAATTGTCTTTTTATGCGCGGCATTATGTAAATTACGAGTACTTTTCATCGTGAAAGTCAAATTTTTAACAGACCTGCCGGCAGACAGGGCAAAGAGGAGGAAGACTTGAACGCCATAATTCGACGCATGATAATTACAGAGCTGAGGAAACATCGCGAAAAGGTGGAAGCAGGTCTGAGAAGAACTCATTCCGACACTGAGAGCCTAACGAGAAAGGAAAAGAATAGGATCACCAATAAGTACAACGAGTTCTCAGACACTCGAGATGTCTCAAAGACATTCAAATCGCTTGAATGACAGTCGAATGATTTTCAGAATAGTTCCGTTCAGCTTCAAAAATCAATGGGTATTTCGAGAGTTAGGAGAATTCGAAGAAAGTCAAATTAAAAGTGACGATGATCGATCGGACGAGCAGTTATCGGACGTGTTTAAAGAAAGGAACGAAAAGCAAGCATTTCCGATTGACGAGACGATGACACAAAACGCACATCATTTAGAAAGTCCCGTCGCCACGCGCGACAGGATAATTAACGTTTCAATCGACGCCGATAATCCTGTAATTGATTGTGCACCGGGTACAACGTGTTTCATCGAATCGAAGGTTCTCCTTGAAAGGAAGGACAATTATCGTTCCTTCGTCGAAGCCGGAATAAACGAGATAACGCGAATCGTTATCAAAAAGTAAGCTACGAAGTAATCACTTAACTTGCCGTTGCAATTTGCAAATTCATAGAACCTTATGTGACTCAGCCGCTGAAATTACCTCGGGAACTTATTCGCAAGTTTGATACCGTCTAGGAGGCGGAGAAACCAGCCCCGATCCGTCGTCCTGGATTCATTATTCAGCGACTCTCAGGATCTCCTGTCGAGCCTCCCTCTGACAAATTTTTAATGCTTTACATCGTTTTAAGGTTAACGCGATCCCTCGTGCTCGCGATGCTCGATTAAAAATTTATTTAGCTTTTCAGAGCGATTACATTCTTGGCGTATTCGCCTTGCAAATTGCTAGCGTTCGAAGAATGAAAATTATTTGCCATTTCGAGTTTTCCTTATCCATTTATTCAGAACGTATGCAATTTTCGATAACTCGTGAGTCAATATGTTTCGTTAACACGCTGAAGGCCACCCGTATTTAGCTAGCTTCATCATTTCCACGGAACCAAAACTGTTTCTATTAAAATCACATTTTTATAGAATAGAAATATTAAAAGTAAGAGTAGTTATGTACTCAGTAATACTTCACTTTTCTAACAGCAATATTTTGATATTGAATATGTTAGGATATCCGTGAATATCGCAATTTAAAACTCATAAGAAATTTCATCGAATTCAACAGCGCCGGTCACCGGTGACCCCCATGGTATTCAACGTGTTAGAGATACGTCGCGCATTTTGAATTTTTTTTTGATCTCTTTACGGCATAACGTGCTGATGCGTTGATATAACAGTGAGCATTTTTAAAGGGCGGATATTTACTTTTACCAAATGTAGAGCCTTGACGATAATCGAGAAGAAAGAGGACATAAGCAAGTGCACCCAAACGGAGCACACGTACGTGATTCACGCTGCTAAAAGTTGCCCTCTTGGCCATAGTCGGCTGTCTCTCCACTTGCAGCTCCATCGTTTAACCTCCAATCGCTGTGGAGTTTCTTCGAAAATCATTTACACGAGCCCGGATACCGGGGAATTTATCTACAGGAAGGCTTCCGATAATCTTATCTACGAGAAGAGCAAAGCCAGCGGTAGTCCTAGCTATATACCACTTCCCGAAAGATTTCGCTGGAGATACGTGACGCCTAGTAAAGTGAAATAAAAATAAATGGCGAGTGAAACCCGACGCCTCCGAAATTTAAAGTAATTAAATCGAATCACGATGAAATAAACGACGTCGAAACGACCCTCGTAAGTTTACGGTCTCCTTCAGGAATTTCGATATTAAAATAACCCATCGAAATGTCCGACATTAATACAAAACTAAACTCACTCTTCTAAATAGAAATCACGAGTCTACTGTCACTTGGCACAGTCTGGCGGAAGAGAAAACTCCCGATCGTTTAATTACCGATTCCACTTGCCCGCGAAGTTGGCAAACATCGGACGATTCTCCTGCCGAACTCTCCACTCCTCTCGAATGTGAAACGTCCGTTTAAAAAAGTGCCTGCTTGTCGTTCTTTACACTCGAAATCGGCATGAAAGTGCACGAAAAAAGAAGCCATTTATTCGAGGCCACGATTTTTTCGTGCATTAATACGATATGTACACGGTTTCTTGCGCACGTACGTATCACGCGGTGCTGGAGAGAAGTCTCGCGGGACAAGAAGTGTTTTCGGTTTCAGCTACGTTGCCGGGGACCTAATTATTTTAGATGGATCCCAAACCGCCCAGACTATGATAAATATTATATAGGAAAAATTTGAGGAGGATTTGAACTCGAGCTCATTGATCGCAAGTCCGATACTAAATTTTAAATATTTAAAAAATTAATTTTCATTACCTCCCTACCATCCATAGCCGAACAGAAACCAGTTGTTTGTCTGTTTGGTATTTTTCGGCATCAACTATGGTTATTTCTCCTAGGATCTAATATTTTAGGTGGGTTTTATACCGCCGAGGCTATGACATAAATACTGTTTCACGCAAGACAAATTTTCCAGAGATGACACACGATGTAATGCGAACTCGGAGTTACGCGTTTGCCGGAGTCACCAAAACTGAGGACTTTTACTTTTGAATTGATCTATTCTGAATTAGACACGTTTGTACAGCGAGACGGTATCGAGTAAGAGTAATGAATGAAGGAATTAGAATTGTGGAATTATGCGAATTGAGCCTTGAGTAGAATTATGAGAATTGATAAGTTAATGAGTGAATTGAGTTATGAGCCAAATTGAGAGCCAGCGGAAAGGGACGCAGGATTTTAAGGACTTTGGGGAAAGGAGTGGGAGTAGGATGACGGAGTTTGGAAAAGAATATTTCGCCTGATTTGTATTTGTCGCCATCAACTGTGGATATTTCTCCTAGAATCTACTGTTTTAGGTAAATTTCATACCGCCGAGACTATGATATAAATATATTATCGCGCGAGAAAAAAATTTCAGAAATTACATGATTTGAACTCGGACCCACTAATCGCAAGCCCGAGACTTTACTTCCTCACCCACCATAGCGTAATAAAAAAGAGTCTTTTGCCTGTTTTATATTTTCGGCAAAAACTGTGGTTATTTTCCCTAGAACCTAACTACGCTAGGTACATTTCCTACAGTCCAGAACATGATAAAAATATCACATAGGAAAAAGTTGCTAGAGGTGACGGAAGATTTGAACTCAGTCCCACCAATCGCGAGTTTGAGCCTTTATCTCCATAGAAAAGCTTCCTGTTCCTTCCACTTTGACCAATCAGACTCCCATTTCTTTCGAACTTCTACCGCGGGCCTTCTTTCGTGCGCGGTATAATACATACGTGGGCACATTTGTATGTACGGATTCAAAGTGGATTACCGAGCCGCGAGAAGTCGGCAAACATTTTTATATTCTCCTATTTGGAAACGCGCTTTCGAATGTTTTCACCATAGAAATACAAGGCATCACGGAGATTCATAGTGGGCGCAAATACCAAAAGGATCCAGTGTAAACTCTTAAAAGCCGTACACACCAGCCTTCGTACGTGACGAGTGGCTTAAGTAATGGTAAACAGAGACGGAATATTATGCGAACATCGCCGGAGGCACGTCTCACCCGTCAAACCTAGAGGATGCTCATAAATGTCTGGCAAATTTATCGTGAAAGGAATCCGTGGATCCCCGCACGACGGGATTCGATGCTGGAATATTAAAATCGCTAAAGTACTTCGTAAACGCGTGGCCATCGTGGTGGATAACGATTCCGTTGGATATTACATGATTCTAATGGTACATTATATCAGGCAGTGTTGTTAGTTTGATACGATGTTTGTTAAAATATAATATTCACGTTTTAGAATACTTTCGTGCGGGATGAGAAAGTAGGAAGACACGCGATGGCGTTTCAATAGAATCGTTGATTGAAGTGGGGATGTAATTAACGATAAATTGAACATATTCAAAGATATACGTAAGCGTATCTTTTGAATAATTTTATTATTAATCGAGTCAGAATTAATGGGCGTTTTAGTCAAAATTTCGAGGTCTTGGTCTTTGAAATTTTTTCCGCAAAAATATCTGACAAAATTGTGTCTTGTAGCATTCGATCATGCGAATTTACGAGTTTCTTAACCCCTTGCCCTACAATAACGAGTGACACTCATGATGAGGAAAATGGTATAGGAAATTTTCAAGTTTTGCAAAACCTATCAAATAGAACATATTAATGAGACACGACACGATAATATTATTCCTGTGATATTAATATTACGGTAAATTATACGATATATCAAGAATCACTATTCAATTTTTATTTTAGCAATTAAATTCTGAATTATTGCGGAGGCAATTATAAAACAAACCGTAATTATAAAACAAGCAAGGGGTTGATAAAGAACATTATTCTAAGTATCTTCGACAAAAATCTATTTGGGCTAATTAATATTCTACATCAGTCCAAACACAGTGTCAGTAAACATATCAATTAAATCATACAAAATACACGGAAGCATAACGTCCTTTGTGCAACATTATGCAGCAATAACGTCAATGTTTGTCGAGAAATTTTATTTCAGTAACTGTATCAACTAAAATACTCGGTTCAGTTATTTATCGACGTAGAATTATTTAAACAGCCGTCAGAGCACGGAACCATGGCGATGCGGAAATAAGTAATTAACTGGCATCGGAAGCAGGGCAATTAAGAGATCCTGCCCGTCTTTGTGCGGCTACGCTCTCTCTCTCTCTGTACTTACGCCCCGCTGCAAGAAGGAACGACCGGCTAAGTTGACAAATTATGGTCAGTCACACTCGAGTTACTGCGAAACTTTTTTCCGTCCCAAGAAGAAACGAGAAGCGTGGATCAAACGAACGACACCACCCGCTAAAACAATGGACGTACTTTTTGCAAAGACAAGAAGCACGGAAACACGAAATCGTTCTGGTGGATTTCGCACTTTTAACGTTTCAATTTTTGTTCCAATTTTCTTTCGTCGACTGGTTACACGTACATCGGCAATGAAATATAACTGGGAAACTGGTGGAGTGAAACTTCGAGTGAAAATATCTCTCTGGAAGTGAAGCGATTTTATTTGTTTGCATTCTAACTCGATATCGGCTTTCTCTTAATTAGTTCTTCAGTCAAATACTTCGAAATTGACCTGGCAAGTATTGTTACATGGAGAGTCGGTAAAATCGTTAGATATCTATTCGAAGTAGGACCTATATTTAGTCTTCACCTTCATCTGTCCGTGGGACCTTTTACGACCCAATTAGTACAGAGTGAATGCCTCTCATTCTCAATAAAGTTATTGTATAGAAAAAGTAAAAAAATCTGTTTCTTTTAAATAGAAATTAGATTACGAATTAAGAAATACACTAGGAAATATTGTGATTTTTAACCCCTTGCCCTACGATTCCTTTTGCGATTGTGCGTGCAATAATTCCGAATTAAATTGCTAAAATGAAAATTTATCAGTAATTCCTGATATATCTTACAATTTAAAGCAATATTAATGTAGGAACGGAATTTTTGTACGCATAAATAATATTAATTTTGGAATTAGTGTGTGTGGATGGTTTCTATATAAGCGAAGAATTCAATCTAAATTTAGAGTACAATTTAGAGTACGTGAGTTGGAACGCATGCTGAGAGAAAGACGAAGAATGCATGCTGCGAGAAAGAGTATCGAGAGTGGATGCGAGCGTGAATTTGGGAAGAGTCAGTTGAGTTGAAAATATGCAGTTGAGTGGAGAGTTTAGAGAGTGAGAGTCAGCGTGAGTGGAGAGAGCTTTAGCGATAAATTCGGGGATAGAGTAATTTTAGTATTATTAAAAGTTTTGTATTTTTATATATTTAATAAAGTTAGTCATTTGTTTTTTAATTACACGCGTACAGTTTAGTTTCTAGGCTACGGTATTGTTAATTAATTCTAAGGGAATCTGTTCGGTTTATTCGAAGATGAGTACCGATATTCTTGGTGGCTCGTCTAAGATTAAATTAGAGTAGGACTCTACATTAATAACATAGAAATAATTTTATTGTGTTGTGTTCCACTGATATTTTGAATTATATGATTTTTGGGAAGTTTGAAAATTTCCTATTCCATCTGCCGCTTCACGAGTGTCACTCGTTATTATAGGCCAAGGGGTTAAGAAGCCGATGAAGGTCGAAATGTCCCCGTGTAATGTCACGGGTGAGATATTCTTGCGTTGCTCTTTCCTGGTTGAAAAGACGTCATCCTCGTCCTGATGTTGGCACGTGGCAATCTTTTTTTACCTTTAGAACTGTCATCGTACCTCTTCGCAACGAGCTATTAAATATATTTACATATATTAAGCGAGTCCGCTCTTGTTGCCCCACATTTTATCAAATTTTGCGATAAAGACTCTCGAATCAGGTTTCAAACGTTAGGAAATTTTTGTAATACATTTACATAGATCGAAGCGACCTAATTTCGTCATTCACTTGGAATCGCGTCTTTAAAGGAGATACCACGAGACTTTCGATTTCGATAGCAGCTTCTTTTCCAAGCCGCTCCTTCGGAGAAACAAACTGATCGGCTCAGCGTCGGCTTTTAAACGTAAATGTATTTCACTGACGTCGGAACATTAGAAACCAACGGCAGCTCGGAAACTCGATACGACGGAAATTCGAGTTGCCAACGGGATAGGAGTTTAATTAGTCCACAATTTAAATGAAGCTCTCGAAGGCAAACAACGGAACGTTTCAGGTGAGACAAGAAAAATATTTAAAAAGTCGCACGCTGCTCGTTTCGCTATTTCTCATTCGGTCTTCCATTTCACGGGTCGTGGACGATTGAAATGGAAACATTATTGTTTGATCGAGGTACGATCGATTAGTTCAAAGGAAATGGCTGAGAAATTCTGTGGACGGTGTACGTTTTATTTACTACACGATTAATATTTTTCAATATTTTTATCTTTTACGTTCGATGAGAATTTTACGATAGAAACTGCCTTCGATGTAATTTGGCAAATCTCCAAAGAGAATATTTATGTATTATGGAAACTGTATGTAATTAAAAAGATTGCAGTGGCTTTTACCCTTTCCACAAGTTAAATTTGTTATTCTTTGTAAATATCACACTTAGCACAGAACTGATTTAACTTTTAGCAACTCGTTTCTTCGTTCGTTCAGATATTGATTGCTATTTTACCATGATTTGTTAATAAGTCTTGATATTACCTCGACATTCCACGATTTATTCCCCATAAAATATACCGGGTATTAAAGGTTAACAGATTTTAAAGAATCATAAGTAATTTACCACGGATAAAGGTCATTCCTTCGGAATTCCAATCCGTTCACCATCCCATCAGCTTCCATGTATTGTTTAAATAAATCGTTTGGAATGTTCGACGGTAGAGCGGAAAATTCGATGGCATAAATCTCGTATGAATAATTTCCAGCGTTTTCCGTTAAATTCTCTGGACTTTGCTCCGATCCTCGGAAAGAGGCCAGAAAATGTAAGAGCAGGATGTAAGGGATGAAAAAAAAAAGGTAGGAGAAGGATAAGGAGGTAAAGGGGCCTCATTCAAACGCAAATTACCGGCGGCTCCATTTCCATTTTACGAACAATGCACAATGAACCTTGCCGGAAATAAGAACGAGCTTTGGTCCATTCATGCGTGTGTACTTCCCCTCTTTCTTCCTTTTTTTCACGATCACAGTCATTTTACTTCTCCGTTGGAAGGATCGGGTGACTCCTTGATAACGAAGAATTGTCTTGCGCTTTAAGAGCAATTTACACCTGCATCCTTTCATCGTAAAGTTTCCCAATCCGTGGACGATTTTTAATATCGGAAGGATTCATCGAGGAATAAATGGTAACTAATCGTAATTAACACTAAAGTTCTATCTCTTATATTTGGAGATATAAACAGAGAAATAGAGACGTGAAAATGATTATCAATTAAGTCATTTAGGTTTTATAAGATAGAATTGGTATATTTATTGAATGGCTCCCCTATCAATTTTGTAGGAACGGTATTTCTTACACCCATAAATAGAATTAATTTTTTTAATTAGTTAGTGCGGATTACGTGGGTTAGATTACGTGATTTGGAAGGCAACGGATGTCAGGGATAGCATGAATGTTTAGTCTATGGATAAGGAGAAAATGAGTGAGTGCAACAGAGAATGCATGCTGTGAGAAAGTCGAAGAATGCATGCTGGGAGAAAAAGTATCGAGGGTGGATGCGAGCGTGAATTTGGGAAGAGTCAGTTGAGTTGAGAATATGCAGTTGAGTGGAGAGTTTAGAGAGTAAGCGTCATAGCGTGAGTGGAGAGAGCTTTAGAGATAAATTCAGAGTTAGAGTAATTTTAGTATTATTAAGAGTTTTGTATTTTTGTACAGTTAATAAAGTTAGTCATTTCTTTTTTAATTACACGCGTTCAATTAGGTTTCTAGGTTACGATATTGCTAATTAATTTTAAGGGAATCTATTCGGTTTTTTCTAAAACGAGCACCGATATTCTTTGGTGGCTCGTCTAAGATTAAATTAGAGTAGGACCCTATAATTTAGAGATTTTTTAAAAGAAATTGTGAGCCCGTCGTTTAGACCGCCTTGGTAGTTTTCGTGTTAAGAGTAAGTGACAAAGTTTCCTAATTAAATTTCCAACAATTAATAAGTCTTTAGGTAATTTTAACAGACACGGATTATATCGACAATAAATAATCGACTTTAATCTCATTGTTGAATCTTCGGTTTCCAGTGGAATCTTGGCATCTCTCCGATCTCAAATTGTCCCGCAATTTCTTCGTCCTCCGCGTTCCTCCGAGAAACCGACGCGACGAGGCGAACCACGTCGAAGATGCTCGTTTCCACGCACGCGAAAATCGAGGCAAGAATTTTCCCTCGTATAGATCTAATCGGCAAACTAATACGCATTCTGCCAAAAATTGCGTTCCTCGGTGTCTCCATGAACGAGTCGTCCGTTCGATCGTGAACGGTCTTGGCAACCCTCCGATCTTTATTTCTCTGCAGATCGTTCTCCTTCGTCGTTTCTCGAGGAGAAAGGGCCGGAGAGAAAGAAGACGCGTAACAAGCTTTCTTCCGTCTCTGTCCTCTTCTTGTGCACGCTGTGTCCTTTCTCTGCCAGGCTGATTCTACTTCTTCTTCTTCGGCCTCTTCTCTTTTTGTCTCTCAAATTTCCTATCGTTTTCCTACTTATCTTCTCCGTCCACTTTCGCCGATCTTCCTTTTTCCAGGCTCCCTCCACTTTTCTTCTCTCCCTGGCAAGGACACGAGCATACGTTCTGCGTCCCCTTCAGTCTCTTCTCTTGTTCCGTCCCTTCGTCTCATCCTCTTCTCTCGGCGAGCCTCGGAAGATGGGAAACACATGTCTCCCTCGTTGTCGTCCATAATGAAATCCGATTTCCTTTCAAACTTGCGCCCTCGTCCTATCCTCTCGAAGGCTCTGCGATACTCGGAAACGGGGCAAATAGCTTCGGCTTCGATAAAGCTCCGTCGTAATACGTCCACGATACCGTCTCGTCGTTGGATCAACGTCGTGAGATTTATCGCAGGGGGAAATGCAACGACGATTCGTCTGTCTGACCTTTGAGGGTTTATTGAATTTCGAAAAAATTATTGGATTTGTGGGTGTCTCGTTTCGTTGAGGTTCCAAAGGGTATACGTGGATATGTGTACGACGAATACAGGGTGTTAAAAAAAAACCATTCGATATTTATATGGTATATATGTGTATGCTGTGTATATCGTATTGGCGTTTTTGGAGTTACTTTTAACACATTGTTGACCAGCAATTTTACGTCGAGGGTAACTCGTGTAACCAACTATTTTTTCCGTGATTGAGTATGAAATTGAAAGAGTCTAAATAAACTTCAGTATACTTTATTTATACATACTGAATTTAAATGAAACTTTGTAGACATCTGCTATGTACGATAGTTTATATATATTAACCCTTTGATGACTAGCAATGCGTATATGTGGTCTGAGAACAAAAATTATAATTTGAGTCGCTCACAAGGCAATGCGGTTAAGTTAATTTTTTTGATATTTTCTGATTTTTGTAAATGTTAATATCATTCTATTAAAAAATACAAAAATCAGAAAATATAAAAAAAATGGATTTATCCGCATTGGCTTCTGAGCGACTCATTTATCACACGGTTAAAGTTTACAAATTGAAATACAACCGTTGAAATATGATTACACAAATAGTAATTTATAATTTGTATATATTAATAGTCTAACTTCCTAATTAAAAGGTGGTTTTGAATCGCCAGATAAATGATTATCTCTCAATATTCAGAAATATCTAGGTCCGCAAAGGGTTAGATATTTTAGTAATTTTTTTGGTGTGGTAAAATTGAAATAGCTAATGCACATGCAAACACGAGTTATCTCGTGATCGGCCAACAAGTTTTGGGCAGGAAAACACGAGTTAACTCGTGAGCGGTCAACAATGTGTTAATATAATATATCACCGTCAGTTGAGTATCAAACAATTGAAATGCTTCGGATACATGATTATTGCTGAAATAATTAGTTGTCAGCTGGAAAGAAGGTCGCAAAATGGTGGGTGTTGTGACAGAAGCTTAAAAACCTATTTATTGGGCCTTAATTAAAGCCCCCATTAGATCTGGGATCTTTTTTCATTGGGAATCGATTTAAAACTGTTGATTCTGGGCAAAATGATCCAAGAGAAGAGGAAAGAAAGTATGAATAATTATATTTCTGAGCTACTTGCTTCTTTCGATTTATCAAAGTACAAAGTCATCAATGTCTTATTCTGTCCAGAAAAACGAAACTGCCATATAGAATACGTAAGCCTAGGATATCCTACGGTGGCGAAATAATGGTCCATTACACTGAAGTTCATAAGACTCACAAAATTATTTCTTTAATTAAAAGTTAGAAGAAAAATGATCGGGGATAATTTCATATTAATCAGTGCACCGAGATTCTACATTCTTTCCATTATTTCATTAAAAATTTACACTCTGCGAAGGATTAGACTCCGATCGTTCTTACAATTCAATTTCCATTAAGAAATCCGTGCTGCGCAAATGGTTCGTGACATAAATCATTACTTCGAACAATCGTTCCCCCTTTTCCGGATAAATGGCACTTTTGCGTAAGACGTTTCCCAGTAAAGGTAGCAATTTGGACAGGAACGAATTGTGTTTCCTAATTGGCAGCTTTTTTCTACGGTAATTGGAAGCACTCAAAGAGCTTCTCTCTCTCCCTCTCTCTCTCTCTCTCTCTCTCTCTCTCTCTCTCTCTCTCTCTCTCTCTCTCCCTCGAAGAATCCTTCTGAAATCGGAAAGAGGCGGAAAAAAGATCGAGTCACGCTGGCAAAGTAAACAAATAAAGTGAAGTTTTGCGGTTGAAAATGAACCTTGGTGAAATGTGTCTCTAAATAATGGAAAATACGAATCGTAATGCAACCATGAAAATTCTTTCCAACCAAAGAATGCATAATTAAATGTACGAACGTCATACTCAAAGGGCAACAACTCGAAATATTTTAATTAAGCCGCAGAATTCCTCCGCGTGTATTCTCCTGCAACATACTGATTTTTCAGTTCTGCCGTGATAAAGGAACGAAAAGAAAGTAAAATATGGCCAGGCTCTGGAAACAGGGAAGAATGCCACGATCCATTATCTTTAAACGATGAGTCGTCGGGAAAGTCTGTCGCCTTGGTAAAAGCTTTAATTAAATTTCGACTCGG
Source organism: Cerceris ruficornis (assembly GCA_963989415.1). Lineage (NCBI taxonomy): Eukaryota > Metazoa > Arthropoda > Insecta > Hymenoptera > Crabronidae > Cerceris > Cerceris ruficornis. Next base: position 10,065,440 of record OZ022518.1, on the reverse strand, counting down.
ATCAGGAACAGGCGGGGCTTTTAAAAGTTCATTGTCTTCAAAACCAAACTGCCGGCGATCTTTCGAACGTCCCTTTCACGACTCGTCGATCTCATTAAAGACGAGTGAAACGTCGTATAAATACGAAAGACGGCCTACCGTTCCATGACATTTCGAAATTCTGAAACGACCGGTCGTTAAATGGAAACGATTCCAACACACTCAGAATCCCAGGTGGCAAGTGCCATTAAGCCGAGTCTCCTCTCGATCGACCGAAAATCGTTTTTCTATCAGCGATTTTTAGCGAATTATTTCGAAACGTTTCGCCATTCTGTTAGGCAATCTGTGAAATTGGTTCAAGATCAAATGCCTCGCCCTTCGGTTTCTAATTTATACCTCCGAACACGTCGAGATTTTTTGCTGGCTGTAAATTTTTTTTATCATTCTCTGTCTACAAGCTTCCAAAGAATTCAAGCAATGAATACAAATCGCTCAGAAATTTAATAAAAACATTCCGAAACGTTTTCGCACGAGCATAAATTATATTGCGTTGCCTTGAAATTAAAAAGAGAAATAATAATACTTATTCTACATGTAAGTACTATAGCGAGGAGTTACAGAAGTTACAGGAGCTATTAAACATGTTTAATTATCAACAGCATGTACATTTTTTTTAAAGGGGGGAGTAGTGTACGAACTATTCTCTATTTAGGAGTAACGAAACTGTCTCTCCTCTATTTTATAGGGTCCTATTCTAATTTAATCTTAGACGAGCGACCAAAGACTATCGGTACTCATCTTCGAATAAACCGAACAGATTCCCTTAGAATTAATCAACAATATCGTAACCTAGAAACTAAACTGAACGCGTGTAATTAAAAAAACAAATGACTAACTTCATTAACTAGATAAAAATGCAAAACTCTTAACAATACTAAAATAACTCTAAAGATCTCTCTACTCACTCTCTGCATTCTCCACTCAACTCCGTTTCCTCAACTCAACTCAACTGCATATTCCCAACTGACTCTTCCCAAATTCACGCTCGCATCCACCCTCGATACTCTTTCTCGCAGCATGCATTCTTCGTCTTTCTCACAGCATGCATTTTCTGTTGCACTCACTCATTTCCTCTTTATTTATAGACTAAACATTTATGCTAGCCCTGACATCCGTCGCCTTTCAAATCACGTACTCTAAACATCCACTCTCGCTATACAATCCATCCACACTAACTGATTCTAAAAATTAATAATATTTATGAGTGTAAGAAATTCCATTCCTACAATATGTTATCGATTACTAGAGCAATAGCAACGGGATGCGAATGTTTATAATAATATGTCAGAGAGTTGTCTGTGAGCTGTCGGATTGGCAGAACCTGTTCAAATAGAATCGCTATTTTTATAAACGATTAGTTATTTTATTATGTTGCGCCACAACACTCGCCACAACAATATATATATTTCTCATATTGTAATTAGGATCAAATAGCTGTGCGTCTCTTTAATGAATAACCGAGTGACCTTAACTTGTCCTTCTCAGTCGTTAACCCCTTGAACTGAAGATTTCCAAAAATTATTAAATTGAAAATAGCAGTGGGTCACGATATGATCAAATTATTTCTATGCCATTTAATATTGCGTTAAGTTAAACGCTATATCAAAAATCAGGGATGGATTGTTATTTCAACAATTAATTCGGAGTTATTGTGCATTCAGTCACAGAACAAATGGTACGGCAAGGGGTTGAACACGCAATACACGAGTTCACGTCTCACAGTTCTTAATTTTCTCGTACGAGTGCCACGAGTTGACATTCATTTTCCACCTGCTAATAACAAGACACGCTAATTAGCATCACCTACATCTCTATCATCGAATAAAAAATTCTCCTGTAATAAAAGTTCTTCCCGAATAAAACATTTACATTTCTTCACCACTCGCACATTCTCCAAAAACGTAAGACAGCGAAGTTTCAAGTGATTACACGACATACCGCAAATAACGCGTAACACTCGGTTCCTTTCAACTTCCGCTGAAAAGACACTCACCGGAAGGCGAGACTCGTAGGTCGGTGATCTTGTTTCAATTAGGATCGCACTCTCGTAGCAAATGTTCAAGCTCGTTGAAACGCAAGAGGACGTTAGCGTTCGCAGAGACATCGCTTACGTAGACTCGGTGTGCGTTACCTTAATGGCACTGAAATTGTACAGAAATCTTGGTGCACTTAACGCGAGCTTTACAGTCGGCCAGAAATTTCCTTAAAAGCTTCATAAGACAAGGCCGCGTCGTAAGAGCCCGCCGTTGTAACTCGAAAACGTCCGAAAGTGTGGAAAAACCTTTGCGAATTTCCACCCGACGCGTCGGTGGAACGAACCGGATTTAATAACGCACCCTACACGACGCATTAATTTAATTATTCTCCTCGTCAACGATCCTGGTTGAAATCTCGGCGATAAAAGTTACGCTTCCCGCGGACTTCGTATGTACGTTTTACAAACGTTGCTGCCGTGTTAAATGTGATTTGCGAAATTTAAGGGTAACGGGGATTTCCGTGTTTCCACGTTTTGGCGCGATATTTCGACGCACGGCGACAATAGGGAGAGATGGAGAGATAAAAAAAAATGGTAGGATTTGTAGCGCGTTTAAAAGTTTGATATTATAGAATAATTTGGCAATAACGAATCGAGCGAATCGATATTTGCAACGTTTTTGCGATGTTTGAGGAAATACTTTATGGGAATGAAATCGAATTTAAAATATGCGTTTCCGAGTGCGCGACGGACAAAGCGGAAACACGAAGGAAAAAATACGGATTGTTCGTTAACGGCGCGAAAAAAAAAGAGATGGAGCTTGGAGGAAGAGCTCCGGCAATGGCTCGTCCGGTGAAATATAAATATAAATTTCTCCGGTGGCCATAAATTTCCCGCTACTAGCTTTATTTTCGTGTCCCCTGTCGCGTCATCTCGTAAATAAAATCCCGTGCCGGTGGTCCTGTAAAACGAGCTATAATTATTTTAATGCACTAACAGAACAGATTCGATTCAACGAGGGGACCGAACGATGCGTCGGACAATCCGAAGAGATATTTCGCGCACATTAGGGGATTCAACTTTTTTTACCCACCCCCTTTTGTTCTGTCATTCCTAAAACAAATTTCGTGTCGCTCCGTGAGCTTCGAATTCCGAAAAAAAATGAGGAAAAAAAGGATCATGATACTTTGGGGCAATTTTCGAATAAACGAAAACGGAAAACGTTGTTGCTGTCCGTCGAGATTCTCTTCGCTCTAATTCGGAGGATTTTATTCGTATGATGTAATTAACGCTTGATGTGCTAATTTTTTATTGATTAAAAAGCCTGTGACGGTGATATTGGCACGATGGCATGGAAAATTGTAATCGCAAAATGAAAAGATTCGGAGAAAAAGTAAAAGGAATGCAGGAAGGTCTTGGATAAGCGGGAAGGAGAGGGAAAGACAAATCGTGCCGTCCTCCTTCTCGATTCGAAACTTTTCTTCAATTCTCGCAGCGATTATCTAAAGTTCCGTTAGGCGGCTGTAGCCATTCTTATCCTCGGATATTTCGTAGGTTAAACTTTTCTCTATACAATGATCCCAGTGACCTCCTTTCGTTTATTGCTAGCATCGCAAATCGACGTTGCGAAGTTCGTAAAAGTTTCATTTAAATCGTTGGCCAAGCGCACCGCGCGATACGGGTTTACGGAGATGAACAGTGTCGGCTTTTACGGCTGCGCGAATAATAATAAATTATACTCTCCATTTCGACGAAACATCCAACGGGCATAATAAAACAGACTATTCCGTGCGACAAACCGATGATTCTATTTTTTCTGCGAAATATTTCAAAGTAATTTGGACCATTCTTTAACGCGTTACGCACTGGACACGATTTCTTTTCCTCGCTTTGGCCATTCTCGTAGAAGGCAAATTTTTATCTAAATGCTCATTATTGTGAAATTTTAACCCTTTTACTGCCGACTGGAAAAATGGATTACATTAATAGAAAATGCAGTTCACTATTTGTTGAAAATTGTACCAATAATATGTATCTAATATTGCTAAGAAAAATGGAAACGTCGGTTGTCTATTATAAACAGTAGTCACGTGGAAAAAGAATCGACATGCAGTCACCGTTAGATATAGAACACTCAATATAAATCATAAATTGTGAATTTTCAATTATTTGTAATAAAATTACTAATATGATATGATAGAACTAAATAATAATCCCATAATGCGCGTCGTCAGGAGTATTGGTGACGACGATATATCGTCGTCCAGCACTAAAAGGGTTAATGCAAAATACAAATACATCTGTACGAAAAATGTTTGCTTTTAAAACGCTTTTTCGATATCGAATACGCCGATCATCAAAAGCGAATCGTTATTAGATTGACATGAAATTTAATCGAACTCGATAGCACTGATATTCTCGTCGATTTGAGAGCGTTAACTTTTCAATGTTTATTTCGAGGTTTTCTCGAAATTCCCTTTAAATCCGGACTTACCGATAAAGAAGCAACAGCGCACAGGGGAAGGAAAGTATTAGCGAACGTACAAATGCCTCGATCGATGCTGAAATAAATGGAAATGCGAAACTTTTCAACGTTTCAAGGAGAAAAATATTCGAAGCCAGCCCCCGACTGATGCACGGACACACAAAGGGTAATGCACTCTATCGTTCGACAACTCGCTTCTTTCGCGAGATATTCGGTCTTCGAATCGAATATACAGAATTTCCCGATGTACAATGGACCGTCGACAAAAGAAAAGAAGCGGTGGAAAAGAAAGAAAAACATTGCATCAAATACTCTTCGATAAATAATAGAATGGCGAAGAGGATAAAAGGTCTTTGCGCGAAAGGCCATCGGTTTCGACGTCGTCAAAGAAAATTTCAATTTCACGAATGGCCCTCGATATCGAGACGTTAATTAAAGTTCCACTCGGTGTCTTTGGTATAATGCTAATTGTACGATCGTCAGCAAAGAAGTGGAACAGGGTCGTGGAAAGATATCGCGCGGTCCGAGGGAAAATTCGAGATATCGCGGCATCGTTCATATTTGCATACAATGCGCTACGATGCGCCGGACAGACAATGGCGCCCCGGACCTTTTTTAGTTCGAATGGGAACAAGGCGGGAAAGGGAGCCGGGCAACGGTGTTCCTGGTGGCGTAACGTAAATCATATCTCGAAATAGATTCGAATTCCCTTCATGAATTCGTGTGTCCGCCGGCCATAAGCGCCGGAATGGATTTAATCTAGCCTCGAATCTTATCTCCTCGAGCCACCGGAACGTTTGTATCGGGACAAATAATTTTGCGACTTAATTGCCCCCCTATCGATCCACGCTGCTTCCCTCGGAATTGTTTACATCGGTTTCAGCCCTTGTCCTGCATTTTACGAAGGATGCAATTTTTGCTCATTTTTACCCCTTGCCCTCGAATAACGAGTGGCACACGTAACGCGATAAGTGGAATACAAAATTTCGAAGATTTCCACAAGCTCGTAATTGAAAATATTAGTTGAACACGAAATATGAGCCGTTCAGTGCACAGATCGATTAACTCCACTTTTTGAATTTTTTTAAATTTAAGTCTCAAAGCACTTGATTGAATCCTAACTTTTTATGTTTAAAATAACTTTTCGTAATAATAACGATTAACACCATTAAATGACGAAGTTTGTTTGGCCATCGAATAATAAATAATTGAATTGAGAAGTCAATCTAATTAATTCCAAGGCTATTCCACCTTATTCATTTTGTACTTCGTTAGAGGAAAGCTAAATGCTATTATATATTCTACAATACTTATTTGTATTTATATTTTGAAGGGAATTTTGAAAAAGGAGTGCATACTATTTCATCACGTTTCTCTACTTTAGGTTTTATGGAGATAATCGATTTGTGCACTGAACGGCTCATATTAATAAATTGTAGTAATTCTAAGTTATACATCAGGAATCACTGACCAATTTTTATTACTTCAATTTAATTCTGAATTGTTGCGCATGCAGTAGCAAAAGAAAACGTGGGCAAGAAGTTTGAAGTTTATTTTTGTACGATGAAGTTGTTAAAGTATCACCGATAGAAGGTGTGATCATTAGAGCGCCGTTTAATTGGATGTTTTTCTTTTGTATTTTCTTCTTCTTTCGCGATGTCACTGTCTAACACTAAAAACTATTAAAACATTGTTTATTCCCAGTAACTTTGTAAACCACGGCCATCGAAGCCCTTAAAATAACAATTTTCCCGAGAAACGTAAACATCCACGTTATTACCATTTCGAAAAATGAATTCCAACCGAGCAGAAACAGCAATCTCGGCAATCAGCGGGAAAATTGTGCCCATTGGAAGTCCTTCGACCAACGTAGACTTGGCGCGGTAGGATAATTTTTATTTAAACAAAGAGCTTAATCGATGCGCGCCGAATGGCTCAATAAAATCGCAATCATGGGTACTCCCTTGGCCGTTTGCTATCCGAGAACGCTCGGTAATCATTGCAATCGGGATTCGTTTGTTAAACGAATTTGGAAAGAGAGTATAGGGACGATTGTTCGGCGCTGCTCACGTTAAATACGCCGGGTAATTACCAATTAAGCGGTGTACACAAAGCTCCGTGGTGCGCGGCAGATGTTGCCGTTCCACGATCGATTCGTTTGTTCTGTATGCGCATAAATTAGAGAAAAACGCTATTTGCGATTGCAGCCATGATTGCCAAGTTGTTTCGCAGCTCTTCCCCTCCCACTTTACCACCCCCTCGGTGCTCTTTTTCCGCCCCCGCCGAAGGTTCCGCGGCAAAAAACACGTCGCATTCAAATTATACTCGCGCTCCGATCGGATTCGAGTGGATCGGCAACGTCCATTTCGATAATGCTCTTTTCTACTTATCGTATTTACATTCCCGTATTTATTTATTCCCTTTACATCCCCCTCTTTGTCAACGAATTCCCTTTAAAATCGTGCGCGACAAGTCCGACCCTCGTGGAAATTCAAATAGAACGTAACACGAAGATCTCGTCATAGGGGCTGTTATTATTTGTTGTATTTCATTTTCTGCTTGTATCGCGTGTATTATTGCGAAGATCCAAAACTCCTGTTGGAAAATTCTCGATTGATACGCCCGGATATGAAATGCGATTTCAGGATGGTGGAAAATTGAAATTAAAAAATTACGGAACGAGAGAAAGCGTCTGTTTTATTTCACGTGTGTGCAGGAGATTGAAAAGGGACCTTTTCATGCGGCAGCATCAAATTTCGTGATTTTTGTCGAACGGAAATCCGAGGTGTGTTCTCGTATCATTCTTTTTGCGTGTGATATATCCGCGATAGCGTGGAAATTTATTTCCGTGTCAATGAAATTTGCGTTAATGTCAGGAAGTGCCCCTCGTCTAATTTAAGGAAGGTTGAACGCCGTTTATAGTGGCGCCATGGCGCGATGAAAGTCCTTTATGGGAAGTTTATGGGATTCCAACGACACCCGCTACGACATACACGCGAATGCAAGTTTAAAAGGCATCTCTGTTGGACGCTGGCCTAAATATCCATCCAAAATCTAATTCCAGGCTCTTAAGGAATTTAAAAGAAATAAAAGAAGATAATCTAACGTGGAAGAATCGAGAAAGTTTCTTAATCTTTTCCTCCCGAATGAAATACCGCTTTTCGTATACACGGCTTTGAAAATAAACGGATCGATTATTTCCGTCGAATTGGAGGACAGAAATTGAAATACAAAAGGTATCGAGCTCTTTCGTTTTGCGCGCATTTCTTTCGGCGAATCCGACGAGAGGCGAAGCCCTCGAAATAAATATTCCGTAATCTTTCGACGGAATAGAAATCGATCTTGGACGTTTATCGAATAAAAATACGAATTTGCATCGAGGGGACAGGGATTTCAATTAAAGTAGGATTTTGAGTTTCCACCTGCGGAATATCAATTAAGTAGCAATTTTCCGGGGACGAGGTTCCCCCGGCGGACGAAAACCTCGATTTCGATTCCACCTTAATTACTTCTGTCCCACGGTGATTGCCTATTATGTACTACTATCCGGCTGTAACGAGTTTCCTACCGAAAGAAAATCTTTTCGTACCTCGTTACATTACGTTTATTCTCTATGATGGGAGAGAAGCTCCGACGCAAAGAAAACGCCGTTTAGTATGCGCATTTTAATCAATATTTCTTCGGTCAAAGAGTCGCAAGCATGAGAGAGAGTATACATTTTTCAGTGATTTTTTTTATTTGAAATTTTAACTTGCGGGGCTTTGATATCTTTCTTATTCGTTATACAGTGTGCAAGCGTAGGTTTTGAAATCAGTAAGACCTTTAATTATGCAGATAAATGCAAAAGAACAAATTCTAGGATACGAGAAGGGAAAGAAAAATAGGAAATAGGGGAAAGGAAAGAATATAGTGGTAAATAATAAAGGTTCAATTGATCTGAGCACTGAAAAGACTTGCTCTATACTTTCTAAAACATAGGATTGATTAAAATCAAAGACAAAACTGCGACATTTATTAATAAAGATTAAAACGTAAGCGGCTTTTGGATATCGTACTGTGACAAACAACAATTACCGTAGCAGTATTTTATCGATTCTTAATTTTAGACCGGAAAAGACCTAGTACCCCCTTGCCACAAAACTGTCAAAAGTTTTTCAGAACACGTCGCAAAAGTTCATCTTGATCTTTATTAAACGGTGCACTCGGTCAATTCCCTGTAAATCATTCCAAAGTTGTATATCAGATTATTGAACACCCATCTAAAACCGTAGATTCCAATCTTAACTTAACCCTACCACAAATAAAATATGAAAAAACATACTATCACCCCAACATAAAAAGAAAACGTCATTTCAAAGACCACTCCTTAATCGATTTTCGTTAAAAACACCTCAACAACTTAACCCTTTGCACTCCGAGCTCTTTTTACTATGAGCTATCAGCTACTCCCGGACAATTTACAATTGCGCGAAGCCACTTCCGTGGAAAATTGAAAATCTTGCTTTGTCATTAACACTAGATTTACGGTCGTCAAATCTGTTATACTTAAATATATTAAATAAGTATTTTGAAAAAAGAGGGGATCAACCGGCAAAGAAGATGAGCGGTTAAATAATTTGTGCATTATAAGATACATGTGAAATATCTACTGTACCGCTTCTCTATAAATTTAAAAACTGTTTATAAAAAAATAAGAATCCGTCAATTTGACCTAGTGTTAAAAAAGAAGCGTATACATTTTACAATATAAAAAAATATAAAAATTCACCGGATTTACCTGCTACAACGGAGTTAGAATTTTTATTACAATGTCGCCGCTGCGGCGACGACAGAGTGCAAAGGGTTAAATGCGATAATCCAATCGCTTCTTCCAGCAGACAATTTCCAACAAGCGCCCCATCGACGTTTCCTCGCCGCCGATAAAGTTAAAAAATGAAAAGAAGAAGAAGAAAAAGAAAAATCCAACGCGCGAAATTATTCATATGAAGTAAACGCCTCGAGTAGGAGGACCGTTGGAAGGTATTCACTTTGAGAGAGTCGGATTTTTTTCCGCTCACGCGGGCACACTTAATTTGGCCTTTTTACAATCTGCTCGTCTTGGTAAAAGCCAGCCCTGGAATCGGGAGTGAACTTTTCAATCTCGCGGTGGATTCTTGGCTTCCAATCTGCTCCCAATATCACGGGGTATTCGTCGGGCTTTTGAGTTTCAGGGAGTGAATTCCAAAGCCCCTCGATTTCAGTGCGTCGAGTTTATCGAGCGGATAGAGAATCTCGTTCGTATACGTCTCATACGTGTATAGTTATAGTCCGTACATCGGTGTGCTATATAAAGCGCCCTCTTATCGCCAACGACGGGAAAATGAAAATTTCATGGGAAGACTGCAACTTTCCGGCGAATGTTGCGATAATGTCTCGAGTTTTTCTTGCACCTCGGTCTAACGATTAGCGAAGATTTTTTTTTTTTGTAAATCGAATCTGGGTGAATGATTGCATCTTTGATCGATGGCGGAGTTTTCGCGAGAGAAGATTTTTAGGGTAATTTTAGGTTGATTTGAGGATCGTAAGGAATTTTTGTAAGATTCTCTGTGCTTGTTATGGAATTATTTAGGTGTTGGTGATTTTTTTTTTGGAAATCGAATCTGGAAGAATCATTGTATCAATGATCGATGAAGGAGTTTTCGCGGGAGAATGTTTTTAGGGTGAGTTTAGGTTGTTTTGAGAATTGTGAGGAATTTTTGTAAGATTCTCTGTGCTTGCTATGGAATTATTTGCGTGTTGGTGATTTTTTTTTTTGTAAATTGAATCTGGAAGAATGATTGCATCTTTGATCGATGGAGGAGTTTTCGCGGGAGAATGTTTTTAGGGCGAGTTTAGGTTATTTTGAGAATTGTGAGGAATTTTTGTAAGATTCTCTGTGCTTGTTATGGAATTGTTTGAGTGTTGGTGATTGTTTTGTAAATCGAATTTGGAAGAATGATTGCATCTTTGATCGATGGAGGAGTTTTCGCGGGAGAATGTTTTTAGGGTGAGTTTAGGTTGTTTTGAGAATTGTGAGGAATTTTTGTAAGATTCTTTGTGCTTGTATGGAATTATTTGGGTGTTGGTGATTTTTTTTTTGTAAATTGAATCTGGAAGAATCATTGCATCTTTGATCGATGAAGGAGTTTTCGCGGGGGAATGTTTTTAGGGCGAGTTTAGGTTGTTTTGAGAATTGTGAGGAACTTTTGTAAGATTCTCTGTGCTTGTTATGGAATTATTTTGATGTTGGTAAGCTTGGTTTATATGGAAATAGGAAGAATTAAGGGATTCTATGGTGGGTATGGAAATGAAGACGAGGATTTTCAAGGGGTGAGCTTGTATTCGATGGGAGACCACTTTCCGGAGAATTCGATACCTTTAAAAACTACTTGAAACCTTAGGTCCCCGACGAATCAGTCGTAGCGATTAAAGCAAAGAAATATAAGAAGCAAAGAGCTGTAATTTTTTGTTGAAATCGTTTCCGACGTCCATAATTATATTACAGCTTCGATGTTTCCGGAGTTAAGTCCGAAAGATATAAAAGTAAAAGTAGAATTGATCGAATTTAAAAATGAAACGGAATTTACAACCGGTAAGACCACCATGTGGAAAGTAACGATTGAAAGTTTGTGATTACCCACGGATTTCGAAATTACGATTTCTCATGGGATTCGGGGAAACTGCGCGATGGCCGAAAGACGGAAGCAAGGCCGGGAGAAAGAGAACGTTGTAACTCTTATTGGTAGAGAGACACGTGGTTCTAATTAACTCGATGTCGGCTCCGAGGATTTAATCCCGCGGAAAACCATTTCATCGGGCAGCCAGTAGAAAATGTTAGGACTCGGCATCATTCGCAATGTCGTCGAACCCGTTCGTGAGAAAATTGAAGGTGCTCCGAGTGAAATGTTTCCGAAAATACGAATCTAACCTGGTTCCGCTTGCCTCTTGAATTTTCCTTCATCGAAAACGCGCATTTCGTTTCTTCGCCGCATGGACGATAAATTGCATTAAGGATGGAACTGGAACGTGGCCGACCTTTTCGGACGAATTTCAGGAAGTTTGTGAAGCTACGAAGCAAAGGAGTCGCGATGTATACTCACTTATATTCTTGTCTCTGTATTGCGATGATACGCCAGCTGCGAGCCAAGCGACGATCAGCCAAGCAAACACGCTACACCTCCCCATTTCGATCTGAAAAATCGTACGAAATTTTGTAATAATTATCTCCAAGTCTGAAACACAATTATATTGTACAAAATAACATTGCTAGAAAGAAAAAGGTCGCAGTCTGTTGCCGCTGTGGAGCTAAAAGTCAGAGTCCCAGCTAGTGGGTTCAAGTTCGAATTTTTATAACCTTTAGGAATTTTTATACTAAATTGTTGCTTACTCCTAGAATGTAATAACCTTGGAGACTTGGAGCTCACTTATCCTTCAACGGCTCCTTAACACTAAACCTACAAAGGCGGTCAAAATGACCAGTGTACAATTTTTTCTAAAAATTCCCAAAATTGATAGAGGAATCATACAGTAAATATATCGCTTCGATCTTATAAAGCAAGAATTACTTAAGTGATCATCTTTCTGCCGACTTGTTATCTCTTTTTCTATAGTACCTATTTATTATATTTAAATACGATAGATATTACGCCAGTAGTTTTAGTGTTTAAAAAATTGCACTAAAGCCCCCAGGGTCTTTTCTGATCCGCAGTCTATTTTCTATTAGAAAGAAAACAATATTTTTCTTGCCCTCCTGTTTATAATAACTTTATTGAGAACAATATGTATTCCCTGAGTACAATTTGTCACAAATTGGGTTAGAAAAGACCACAGGAATGGATGAAGTCTAAAATTGTAAGTCTTGTGCGAAAGATAAAACTCCGGTATGAAAGGAAAACTAACAACTTCCAGTTACTCTCACATTTCAAATATAAACCGTCCAATATTTTCCGCGAATTTGAACTACCAACGCGCATACTTCGCACGTTACATCCCGACAATGCTGTCGCAAATAAATATATATCTGTCCCCGCATATCAAACAGAGGCGACGAAACAATTTGCACCTCGTTCGAACGCGCGAATCGGCGCGATCAGACGTTGGTATTAACAGGTCGTGTACGAAATGGCTGGCAATCATCGAAGTCATTTACAGTAATCGATCGACATAATGCTTCCACGTCATTGACAACTGTCGAGTGTTAAAGCCGGTGGTGGTAGCTGTCAGGAATCAAAAGCGAGCTGGTCGGACGAGACTCTGCCCACCAATTACCAGCCTCGATTGCCCGCTCATTAATGCAGAGTCTGCGCGATCCTATCGTTTCGTCTTGTCCCATCTCGTAACCCGGGTTTCTACCCTACGATTTCGTTCCGTGGTCGTTTAACCCTTTCGGCATGAATTTTGCAGGAAATCGGAAACAGGTTTTAAGTGAGCTGCCCTTATCAGGGCAGGGAAAATCTTTACCGGGCCAATAAAATTCCATGAATGTGAAATGAGCCGCAATCAGTGTTCAAATCAGCCGCTCAAAGAGCCATCTATGAGTGTCGTGAATAGTATAATATGAAAAAATTGCAATGGAAAAATGTATACGCTGTTAACTTCTTATTGACCATACACATAGATGTTCGATTATTTATTTAAAATATATTGTAAATTTTGTTAGATTTTGCAATGTATAAAAATGAATATTTATGTGAAACCTTTAGGGGCCACAGAAACAGTGCAGTTTGGCCGCATGGGGCCCGCGGGCCGCGGATTGGACATGCGCGGGCTTCATTTCTACCGACATACATTTTTTGGAAGTTCTCATGAAATGCGCGTAAAGTGTTATGAAATATCGAAATTAGGATGTCGAATGTATTTTAAATAATCGGTTGTCTCAATAGTAGCAATTAAACTTCCTTCGGATTATACATGTCCCAGTGGTACCGAAAGGGTGAAGAGGCAGAGGATGTACTATGACAATGCTTGAATTTTTCTTGAAGGTTTAAAGTTACGAAATGAATGTTTTAACGAATGTTCTTTGGTATAAAGGGGAATATAAAATGGTGGAAGTGATATCTCTGTAGGTCGATGAAGATTTTAACTCCAATTCCTTGCAAGATATTCGACCATTTCCGCTTCAACAAAACACGCTGTACACCTGAACGTCGCGAGAAGAGTAAAGTGGGAACTGCCGTCTCAGACGCCCGCGTCGAACTTGGCAGTTTAAACTAATTAACGAGCACCCTCGTAGGTAATCAGGCAAGAAAGCGTAAATCGATGCTTTGTATCGCCGGCAGACCTAACGAAACGTTTAATTCGACGCGATACCGTCTGCCGCGTGCTCTGACGATTCCTGAGCTGCAGAGAGCTGTTGCATCGAATATTGGAGAATTTTATTGGTACTTATATGCTGGTAATTATTTTCAACGAAGTTGCAGGAGGGAGAGAACTGAGAAATCGCAGTTTCCCGTGGATTCTGGCATTTCGTTCAAGAGTAAGATAACGCTTCGCAGAGCGAGATCTCTCAGCTGCTGAATACACTTGTCTACAAAATTGAACAATTTTTTTGCCCAAAGAATATTTATGCTGATTTTTATAGATTTTGTGGCGATGAACACGAATCTGCAGCGCATTTGTCTCCATCGGACTCCATTTTTGAAGAAAAAATGCAAATTTTCAACTTTCAGAAATTTTTGTATTTTAACCATAACGGTTATTAAAATTTTTTGGTATAGAATGATTCTATAAACCCTTCCCAATATAAAGATGAATATAAGTCATAAAAAATAAATGTACTTGTAAAGCAGTACATGTAATACTAGCGCGGGTGAAACGGTTGCGCTGAGAATCACTGGTAGTACCTTGTGTCTTGCGGAGATATTTTAATTTCTGAGCCGAAAACAAAATTTGTGTTGCAACTTGCAATTATAGTTTCCTCAAGAAAAATGTCTGCTCTATTGCCTCCTTCTATTAGAATTCCTCCTGGGCGTCTAGTTCTTAAGACAGATAGGTTTAAACATGTTTAAATGCTTATAACATTAAAGTAATACGCGTCGTTATATTCGGAAGTGTTTTTATAATCATGTTCCGGTTAAAATACAAAAAGATTCTGACAGTTGAAAATCTGTATTCTTTTCGAAAACTTATTTTCTCTAAAATGGTGTCTGATGGAAACAAACGGACTCCGTATTCGTGTTCAGCATCACAGAATCTACAAGAATCAGCATAAATATTCCTCAGGCAAAAAATCGTATTGGCCAGTGCTATTTAAAAGTTAGGAACACAGAAAATAATTGAATGAAATAATATGAAAACCCTCTCCGTAGGAATTAGTTCAATAATACGACAGACCATTCTGGTAACGTCCTACAAGGATATTGGTATTCTCAACAACCTACGTAGACTTTGCTGAATCACCCCGTCTAATTGTACCTTGAAAAATCTCTCACCGTAATGTTCATTGAAATTCTGTAAGTAATCTCCAATAACCTTTGCCACTGGCATGACTTTAAACTTCGAACAAAAATGTAACAAAACATTGCCCGCTTACTTTTTGTCCCCTAATTCGCCCAATCTCTCCAACGTTGATACAATGGCGCAAGGGTTCTACGGGAACCATATCAATGTTCTTTTGGCACATTGAAATCCATCCAAGCGCGCTTAAGCTATTTGAACGCAGAAACGCGCCAACGCGACGATAAAACACGATCCCCGAAGAGACGGGAATCGGGAGAACTCGTTAACAGATTGACACAAGTGTCTGAAAGTGCAAACGCGGCAGTGAAATCAGCAGAACCGAGGGTCTCTGAATATTAATCGGATAACACGGCACAGGATCATGCATCACCGATAACATTTCCCCGGTCGGAGTTCTCCCGGGCATCGGGTTCACGAAATTTTCGCGAAAGAGGAAGCTCGGGGTCTCGCTTTACCCGTGGTATCCGCGGGATCGCAGAGGCGCAACGTACCGGCTGGAATCTCGTTAATTTTGCGAATAAAGAGCCGTCGCGCGGAGAGAACTTCCCTCCCGTTGCTCTGCGCCATGGCCATATTCATGGAAACTGGCGTAAAAGGTCTTGAATGCCGTACGCGAAGGTTTCCAAGCGGGGCTTCCACGCTCGTCCCGGTGCAAACGAAACGTTTCCCTTTTCCCCGTCTAGCTTCGAAATCCTCAAAGAAATATTTCATAATATCCCCGGCCGTCCTGTTCCACCTACGACCGGGATACATCCTGCTTCCCTTTCACCCGCCATCGTCTGCCGGAGTCGAGCGCTTTCCGCTTGAATCCTTCGTTCCCGCGCGATTATTCCCGGCATTTATTTCCTCCGAGGGCTTAGCGAGATTCTTTTCAGAGGAAACTTTCGCCTTTGACCGCGGCTTCCGCGCGAATGGCCAAGTACTGTTGGGGGTGTATCCGGTGAAACCGCGATATCCTTTTTCTTCGAATTAAGTATTTTACCACGGGGTACAAGAGAGGCATTGTTCTTTCCTTCGCTTTTCTTTTTTTCTCCCTGTAGCACCGCGTGGAGTTGTTATCGAATTGTAGCGATTCGATGGCGAACAAAGGGATATTCTTGGCTTTGTACGATATTAACGTCGCGGACATCGTTCCGAAGATTATGTTGAATTAAACGACTAAAGTTTAGATGTAATTTAAGTAAATCCGTGAGAATTACGAGTCTGTGAAAATTCGTGAATACCTAGGATGTCTATCTTTCGCGATCCGCTCTTGCTTATTTTACGAGCGAGCTGAGAGCCGGGTTTTGATCGCGTCCGAAGAATAGACGTCCCGACAGTGTAGCCTATATTTCTTACTCGAGCTTATCCTCTACTTTTCCTGGCTCTTCCGGCGAAATCCCTAGACGGGTAGCGTAAAAGTTTCTATTTTTCCCGGAGGGAAAACATCGACTAGTGCACGGAGCACGGTCCTCGGTGGGATCGTTTTTCTCGCGAGTCCAGGTACTTTTGTTAGCTGACTGGGAGGCTCACTTACATCCTCCCCAAAGGTTAAGGGTGATCATTGGGATATATCAGATGAACCTGTTTTACGACGGCTGGGAGTACCATAGTCGTTAACACTAGATTTACCATACCAGTCGAAATGACTGGTACACAATTTGTTCCAAAAATTCTCCAAATTTATATGAGAGTCATAGAATAGATATTCTACGTCCATCTTATAAAACATAAATTGCCGAATCAATCAAGTTTTCCACCTCTTAATTCCCCTTTTTCCAAAATACTTATTTAATATTTTTAAATATGATAGATTTAACGCCGGTAGTTCTAGTGTTAAGGAAATGCCGATGTTACGTCATATCGAGAAACTTAGCCTCCATTTCCTCGCAAGTTTAGTCAAAGGTGTAGCCACGGGTCGACATCTAAAAGATATGCAGGAAATGTAATTTATTTCAGAATAAATGCACGTCTTTATACAATTATGGCTTCACTCAAGCTGCCTCTTGCTTCGCATAGTCAAAGGAAAACGAAAAACTAATTTAACCCCTTGCCGTACAATAACGAATGGCAATCGTGACGCGATAAATGGAATAGGAAATTTTGAAGTTTTTCAAAAACTATGGAATTAAATACATCGCTGGGTTACGATGCGATGAAATTATTTATTTTGTATTAATATTGCATTAAGTTATACGCTCTATCAGAAATCAGGGATAGATTGTTATTTCAGCAATTTATTCGGTGTTATTGCGCATTTAGTCAGAAAAAAAATGGTACGGGAAGGGGTTAATAGCTATTCAATTCAATAATAAACAGAGCAATTACTAACGCACAAACGAAAATTCAAGCGTTTTAGCACGGAGGCCATGAGGAATTTTTTGTAACTGCAATGACATTTGTTTAATTAGGATAACATTATATTTCTTTTTGCCGAGGTCGTGTACGCCTACTTGACGTTACATTCATACAAACTATACACACATTTGCATGTGCACAAAGGCTTAATTAAATAAACTGCAAAAGTTTCTCCCCTCTACATTCGGCCATCCAGTAATATTATATGTCTGCCCTCAGATATTAAAATTAGCTGTACTCCTTTCTACAGATAGGTTGTTGCTTTCCATACAATCTTTAATTTTTATCGTCATTTTACCTATTATTTGTAGTTTTAGATTGGTTCCAGATCACAGTGGCTACAAAATTGAATGATAATTTTGACACAAAATATCTGACCCCAGATATCGGTAACTTCGAAATCCACCATTAAAATTAACTTTACTCTTTTCTACAGATGGGTTGTCGCTTTCTATACAATATTTAATTCTTGTCGTCATTTTACCTATTATTTGTAGTTTTAGATTGGTTCCAGATCACAGTGGCTACAAAATTGAATGATAATTTTGACACAAAATATCTGACCCCAGATATCGGTAACTTCGAAATCCACCATTAAAATTAACTTTACTCTTTTCTACAGATGGGTTGTCGCTTTCTATACAATATTTAATTCTTGTCGTCATTTTACCTATTACTCATAGTTTTAGATCGGTTCCAAATCACAGTGTCTACAGTACTATATTATAATTTTGGCACAAAATATCTGCCCTCAGATATCGGTAACTTCAACGTCCGTCATTACAATAAACTTTACTTCATTCTACAGATAGGTCGTTGCTTTCCATATGATCTTTAATTTTCATCGTCATTTTATCTATTACCCATAATTTTAGATCGGTTTCAAATCACAGTGGCTCCAATATTAAATGACAATTTTGGCACAAAATATCTGCCCTCAGATATCGGTAACTTCGACGTGCGCTATTAAAATTAATTTTACTCCTTTCTACACATAGGTCGTTGCTTTCCATATCATCTTTAATTTGTATCGTCATTTTACCTATTACCCATAGTTTTAGATCGGTTTCAAATCACAGTGGCTACAAAGGTAAATGATAATTTTGGCACAAATCTTCTAGAAATTACAGAGTTTTGCACTCGAACCTAATAATAGGGAGTCCGAGCCTTAATCTCCACATTCACCGTAGCTCCCTTAAGATCACCTTTCACCCCATCAACCGTGATCGCCTAACTATTATTTTTCATCCTCGATACGACTATCCCTAAGTTCACTTTCCAACGGCGCTAAAACTTTTCACCACCACCAAGTATCTCCAAAGAGCGTTTCACGATCATAACCTTCATTTACCCTTCTATCTACGGATTAGCCTACTTTGCGAAGTCGTGGCGCGATTTTCACCGAAGCAACCACAGCACGCCATGCCGAAGAGCTTCGCTTCACGAAACCGATCTCCGTTTTCCGGTGTGCTTTTCAGTCAGCTCGAAAAAGTGCAAGTAACAAGTGCACACAACGTGGACACAACTGAGATGGCGAAGCACCTTCGAAGTTCTCTCGAATCTTCATCAATCACCGAAGAAACTTGCAAAGGCGCGAGGCCACTTTCGCGTATCTCGTTTCACGGCTAGCCGGATCGAAGATATTCCCTGTCCCTTTTCATTTCGGCGAAGTTTCGCCACTGTTTGCCTTGAACCGAGAGTGGAATTGCCAGGAGGAAATCATGCGAAGGTAAACGAGATGCAGTTCGATTTTCGAACCAATCGATATGACGGATATTCTTGCCTTCTCGGAGATCGCGACGTCGATTGCAACGATTCTGCGAGTGGAACGAAGTTCGGTAGGTTTCTTGGAGAGGACGGATTATTGATGATTTCAAAAGATTTTTTCAGTTTTTGTAAACCCTTCGGTACCGGATTTAACCCTTTGAGACCCAAATGACAATTTTCAACAAGACAAAGGTGCCATTTATTTCATTTAGGTAGAATACTGTAAAATTAACATTAATGAACCAACTGCTGCATATTTTTTATAAAAAAAAGGGATGGATTTATTAGATAACCACTGGAACATAAGGGAAACGTTTTTGTTCGTCGTGGTTTCACAGGATAACCACTAGTTATCGCGTAACAAATTCTTTAAATTAATGCGATTTTATGGTAAAACCTCTAGGAACAAAAGGGTTGATTTGAAGAAGCTTGGAGAAGGCTGTTGCTTTTTGCGAATCGCAGAGTTTAAAATTAATGGAATAAAGTGAAATACGAGGCAAAGGGTACAACGTTGGGAGAAAATTCGTTTAAACGTTAGATTGCAGACTGATTCGTACAAGCATTTAGAAAATGGCATTCCTTGCACGGAGGGCCATTCCGGAAGCGAGATCTTAATCTCCGAAGTATTTGAATTTCATACGATATTGGAATATTTTGAAACTCTTTTATGTACTTCGACAATCGCGCAAAAGTAGTCTACGTAAACTACGCCCCTCGAATACAATCGCAAAAGGGAATTGTCCTCGCTAAAACGTGTAACACTGTGTGGGCTATGGGATTTTAATCTAAATTTGAATCCGAAATGGAGATTAGAAATTTTATTCAGAACCGCGTATAATCCAACACGTTCATGGACTATTTTACGGTTTATTGCAAATCGCTCTGCGTTCAACACCTTTCATGGTAAAATATCGCATCGTCCTTCTCTATAACCGAAGTTACTGCGTTTTTAATAATTTATGATTTAATATGAGTCACATTAAATGCCGCATAAGCCACTTTCTTTTTACACCGAGATATTTAGAGGCTTACGTTGATATGTTTAAAAATATCGATTGCAATTTTTGAGAAGATTAACTTGTACTTGCAATTTTGGATATTTATATATTACTCTGTTTAAGTTATTACGTATAATAATTGAAAGATCAAACATTTTTCTTTACGTTAAAGTGACTTATACCACGTTCAGAACATACAGCTTATATAAACACCTCAGAATCATTTTTTCTATAATTTTTTTTAATTTTACTGATTTTCACTTCTAAAAAATACTAATAATAAACCTTTATTACAAAGAATACAGTTGTCGCATACAACAAGAAATAGTTATATGCTTTAAAGTAGTTGGTTTGTCTCACATTCAAACGTTACAGAGCACTTAAGGACTAAAAATTTAATCTAGAGATAAGCACAGAAGAAAAATTAGAAATGAAAAAAAAACTCAAACAAATTTCACTTCTAATAAAATCCCAAGAAATATCGAAATACATGCCTTTCACAGCGTTTAAAATAATCCAAACGGATAAATCTCTCTTCAAAACTTCCCTCCAATTATCCCCCCGATAAGTGTGCATCGTGCATCGAATTTTGCCACTTCCACCGTCCCCCATTTTTCACCGACTGTTTCATCCCCTACGACAGACCTGTTAAGCTCGAAATTCCCACAATTACCGAAGCTCGAGGGCGACGAATGACCGACGGTTTTTCTTCGCCGCAGATATGCGATCGTTTCTCAAATGTCCCCAATAACAGGGAAAAACATCCTCCCAGTTTGTCATCCGATGTAAGTCGAAAAAGAAACATCGCATTTAGAAATGCCTGTCCATCGCAGCGCGACGACGGCGAAAGCGAAAAATGAAGAACGCTCCGACGAGCGGAAGCGGAAGTGGATCCGCGAGAAGGAAATTTCTGTCAGCGATTCGACCACACTAGGCCGAGCGATAATTAGGGATCTTCGTCACGGAAACGACGAGGTAAGGCAAAGCATGAGACGACTTCCGTAGGAAAGCTCGCCGATCGAACAAACTTCCTCGCTAAGTAGCTCTCCAGAGATTAAACCGGCAGCTCTCTATTCACCACCCTGAAATTCACTTCCTTCTGGAGTCAGGATGACCGAACTTTGCCAACTTCGATAATGATATTTATATGATGCGATCATCGCTGATCTTGGAACAATTTGAGTCGAGAGATCGTTACGTGAATGCGGATGTCAAGGTGATGGTTCCGCGCGATGGACATTATTTACAAATTAGTGGGTGATTAGATAAATTCCTGCTCGATCGAACAATAAAATTCAGCGAGCTAATTTCCTTTCATTGAAAGGTGCAGCTTCCCATGTGTCATGTTTGGAAATGTGTCCAGCCTTCTTTAACCCCTTGCCGTACAATAACGAGTTACACTCGTGATGCGGTAAATTGGATAAGAAATTTTCAAGTTTGATAAAACCAATCATATTGGAAATAAAAAGACGCGACACGATACAATTATTTCTATAATATTAATATGTCGTTAACCCTTTGCCCTATAACAACGAGTAACACTCGTGATGCGGTTTATGGAACAGGAAATTTTCAAGCTTCTCAAAAATGATCAAATTGAAAATATCAGTGGAACGCGAGATGATAATATTATTCATATGTTATTAATATTGCGTTAAATTCTAAAATAAATCAGAAATCACTGACATATTTTTATTTTAGCAATTTAATTTTCAATTATTGCGGAGGCAGTCACAAAAGAAATCGTAGGACAAGGGGTTAAATTATACGATGTATCAAGAATCACTGATTAATTTTTATTTTACCAATTTATTTCTGAATTATTGCGGAGGCAGTCACAAAAGAAATCGTACGGCATGGGGTTAAATGCCGAAATGCGGTTGAATTATCATTGTTCGCGCTCTCAGCATGCTCCTCAGTTGTAACCCTTGCATTTTCTTCCGCCAAAACACACACAATATCGTTAAAGTGAGGGACCAGAAACAAGGTACTTGGGACGGAAGGGGAGATTGCTACCGCCTATCCCCGCCATGTCGGTCCTGGAAACCTGAGATCGACGAATGACAACCGAAAATAAAACACTCTTTTCGTCGTTCACATGATGATGCAACGAATATGCGAGTCTCTCTTGCCAATAGCGCGTCAAAATCGAAAATGCGTGAGGGAGAGGGATGCCCCTATCCGTCGGGCGAATCAGAGCAAATTACCCCTCAAGTGCCTTGTTTCTGGTCCCTCAGTATATCAACTCCTGAAGGCCGTCCAAAGCGAGGTTGATCTTCCGAGTTGAAATTATAACTTCGAAATCAGTCAAAACGCTTTTCAATCGTGCGAAAAGCAGGAGCACGGTCCAAATAAATTCTCCGAATGTATTTTTGTGCAGATGCAACGCTAAGGCCCCTCCAAAACTCGTACAGCTTCCATGCTGCAAGTGTCCCTTTCCAACCTCTACTTTGGAAAATTCTCTTAAGCAGAAATAAAGTTACCAGAACGCTGTTTGATTTTAAAGTGGCAGATAATGATATCACTTAATCAGTACATGCAACAAAACCAAACAAAAATCCCACAACTCCACTCTGAAGTTAAGTTTACGTCACTCATGACAATCTGGCACGAACTTATGCAATCACCCAATACACTGCAATGTTGCAAGTATCGGAAACTGTTTAAATATAACTGCCGATTGTTCGTTTCTTTGGTCGAGGTACGTTTAAATTTCCTTGTCACTTGAAAAAGGAATACCACGGTTTCCAGAGGATCGTAATTACAACGGTGGCCAGATTCCGAGATTATTCGGGAACGAGACGAGTCGTTAGCGGGGAAGCAGAGGTATAATAAAAATAAATGCAGCAAGGCTAATCTGGGCAATATAGCAAGGTCACAAATAAGCAGAAATGACTTTCGAGGGCCAGGGACGATATTAGAAGTTATTAATGGCGGCCTCGCGAACTCTCGTTCCGCTTTATCCCCGCGAAGAGGCGAGAATTAAGGAGGACGAGGGAGAGGGATAATACCGGAAGAAGATGAAAGTTTAACCCGTCCTCTCCATGGAATCACGAAGATGAAGCACCTGAACGTTGCAGCACTTCGTTTTCCGCAGTGTTTCGAGTCTTAATATTACTTTGCCGTTCTTATTGCCATCGTCCTCGACCTTTCTTGCTTTATTGTGCCGTGTGCTGCACGGGGAGCAATAAACCAACAAGCCGGAAACTATCCTCTGATAAAGAAACGAGCACAGACTACCGCTGGAATCCGATGTTTCGAAATTAATAAAAATCCACGGGAATTTTGCGGACTGTTTCACTTTGATATCCGGAACATTGCGCTCGTTCCTCGGAATTCGCTGTTCTGTGAAACCGTTCGCCGATAGAATTCACGTGTCGAACACTGCGTCCGCAACTCAGATTTTTCTATTTGCCCTTTGTCCATGGAAGGCGTATATATCTCATCCTGTATGTGACGCCTCCTCCAATAGGAAGTAAAATGCTGTAGCACTTGTCAAATTATAAATTAATTCCTAAAAACTGTAGGATGGACAGCAAATATAAGAGAAGGGAGAGGGATAGTTCTTCTTTTCGAGCGGTTCAACGTAACACGCTTCAAGTGAAAACATTAAATGATTAACAGATGATCGAGATAATCGAGATTACAATTGGTGCTGCAATACGGTACAATGTGACTTCTGTAGCTTAACCCCTTGACCTACCACTTCTTTTGTAACTACGTATGCAATAACCCAGAATTAATTCCTGAAATAAGTATTTCTCACTGATTTCTGATACACCATATAATTTAATACAATATTAATAATGTAGAAGTAATTTGATAGTCTCGTGACCCACTGATATCTTCAATTTAACACGTTCGCGGACGTGAATGCCATAACATCCATTTTCATCGTAATGTAGAATGAATGAATGTTGTAGTATTCATGCAATGCCAAATGATAAAGCCAATTATAACTTATTTAATTTTATATAACCTTAATTTTTTGTAATTATTATGCAGTTTAAAGTGATGGCCAAGTGATTCATTGAGTATTTTCATGCTATTTTATTTTTTTTCTGTCTAATTAGAAGTGTAATTTAGAAGTGTAATACTTGACTGGCTATTTTTGCAGCTCACTGAAATTTTTACTGTCCGCGAACGTGTTAATAGTTTTTGGGGAACTTGAAAATTTCTTATTCCATTTGCCGCGTCACGAGTGTCACTCGTTATTGTAGGCCAAGGGGTTAAGCAGACAAAGACTCATTCTCGGCTTCCTTTTTATACTCAAAATAATACTTTGTGCCTCGACTACGCTACCCTTAATAGACGTGCTTACCACCTGTTTTCATAATTTCTAAAACCATGCTCAAAGCAGTCATCAGCGGGCAAACAAAAAAGCTACATGCAACGAGCACCGCCGTCAAAAAATCGCCTGCACAACGATATAAACAAGATACCAGCAACAATTTAAATTAACTATGTCAAATTCAAAAGCTAACACGGCTCAGATAAGTAAGGTCTAAGTTTATGTGGGCCGCAAAGGAGCAGAAAGGCAATTGCAACGACATGTTAACCCATCCTCTCGAAGACGAGTGGAAGGTGCCCTCGTAACCACTAAAGTCAAAATACAAACGTAGCTTTATTTGGAAAATAAAGCAGAACGCGGACGACGGAAAAATTAATGTTATTTCTAAGATATCTATTTTGCCGTGTCGCAAATATTGGGTTGTTCAGAAAGTAATTTCGTTTTCTTTGGTGAAAATGAAAGACGATTTTCTTATAGTATATAAATATTTTACTGAATTATATATTCTCCATTTTGATCCAATACCTTTTGCCATCTTTCTGGCAGGAGCATTGTTGCCAACGCGAGCCGTCGACCGTAGACGGCGTATAGCAAGGTGGACCATTGTCAACATTGGCGCGGCGGCTCCGAAGGAGAGTCACTTGACCACGGGCGCTCGTAGAGAACGGACGTGCGGCAGTCGCTCGGCGCGTACGTTGATTATTAATATATTTTGATTATTGGGCTACACGTAAGCGGCTTCGGGACTATCGAGAGTAAGCATCGATTCTGATCCTTCCACTTAGCGGGAGTGATCCTGTCGATGGATTTGAATACTGGAAAATCCAGTTACTTGGACTCGATTAGTTAGTGGCGTGTTTATTGTCGATCGTGGATCGAACAATATTCATGTGACCACGTCCGAGCACCTTACAGTCATATGCCTTTCTCATTGTTTTATATTTGATTATTATATTCACGTCGCCGAGCGATTGTATTTCTACGTTGCGGCCATTTTTATTGACCATATATCATTGCAATATATTTGGAAATATAAGATCTGAGTTTTGAATCAAATGTGTGTTCCATTGTATTCCCGAGCGGCTGCGTCCACCTTTTCGGAACCTACCCCTACACGCCGAGGCCGTGAAAATAGTATGCGAAAATTCGATCTAATCGAATGAATTTCGTTTTGGACACACGATTGGTTGGTGTCTTCGAGCGCCTGGCGTGTGTTGTCGATTCCACGCTCATAAAACTTTTGATCTTTGCTGGCAAAAAACTGATCTAAGGCATTTTTGACGTCATCATTTGAAGAAAAGGTTTTGCCGTCTAAAAATTTTTGTTTAAGCCGCCAGTTTGACATGCTCCATCTAGTTAGTTGCACTTTGAAAGGCAATTGCAACGATATCGTAACCCAAAAACGCATCCTCTCGAAGACGAGTTGTAGATGCCCTCGTAACCATTAAAGCCAAATGGCAGCCGACTGATTGCACCTGTCGAACGTCACAGTAGAAACAAGCCTCGAAACCAATCCGCCGGGTAATACAAGTAGTCGGCTTTCATCCAACGAGACAGAAACGAAGAGGAAGCCCCGACAATACGTGTACATATTCACGGGACAAACTCCGCCCTTATTTACGAAAATCGCCGAAGAACTAAGAGATTCTCTCGGATTCGAGAGAAATCGGGGGGATGACTTGGAAAGGAAGAAAATGGTGAACGTCGTGCCGGATGAGGACCATGCGTATCCTTCGTAGGCACCCTCTCGTTCACCCCTCGAGTCTCGTCCTTACTCAACGATAGTCCTCTTGTTTGTTCCAGGTGGCTTCGAAACCCCTCGAAGGAGGACGTATCGACATGTACTTAAGGCACGGTGGATAAGGGAACGGGATAATGGAAGGGGAAGGACGTAGGAGGAAGAAAGCAGACCTGGGAACGAAGTTACGTTGAAAAAAGAACGGAGAAAGCTTCGGTGAGTATGGCCGATATTTTATCCGTTTTCTGTTTTTCCCCGTAAATAGACCACGAAGGCATCGAGTGGTTCTCGAGATGGCAAAGCCCGGACGTGACTGCCAGGAGGGAAGGTAATAGTTGCTATATATATACATCGGTGTATATAGATGTACATACAGATAGATATATTTCTATTCTGTTTCCGACGTTACGTCAGTCGGACGTAAGTGAGGCTTTCGACGGAGAATGCGTTTTGAAGGTTGCCACGAAATCGTGTCGAATATACAGATGAAAGTTTCTTAAAGGTTAGCCAAGTATTCCGGAGATATTCGTTTGGTCGCTTTCTTCGAGATTTTATCCGAAGAAATACGCACACGTTTGCAAGGGATTTTTATCGGTGTTCTTTGTGGCTTGCTTTTACCGTTAATCCATAGCAGGGAAACGAAGATGAGATTCAGTGGTGAGGGATGTTTCTTGGTGGAATTATTGCAGGAGGGTTTCGACAACGTTAGGATTACTGTTCAAAGTTCGAAAGATCATCCGATGAAATTTCATTAAATTCCGAACTGTTATTAGACTCCTGCCAATTAGGGGAATGGACGATTATTCGCGAGAAGATTTAGGTAATTTTCGACGGTGAAGCTTGGAAGACGCCATTTTCCATAATTAGTGCAGACGTTTGGTGAGAGTATTTTAACGATATTTTATTGAAGTCTTTGAACCTTTGACCCAAGAAAATTTCGACGTAGAATTGCAAAGGATTGAGAGAAACGTTATATTCTCCGAGACAATATGTTATTTTAGAAAATTACAAATTCAGATAGGTATATTATCCACTAAAGTATATACGTACTCGAAACGCAAACGCTTTCGCAGTCAAGCAAACAGCAAATATTTGCTCATAATGAGAAACCTTATACTGCGAACTGATATTAATTCATATCAAAATTCATATTCGCAATTCTCCATATAAATAAATTTATCTGTTTCATTATACCGTAACAAGTTTAGTAAATACAAATAACGATACGGAACAACGAAAATGAACAATGGCTGCATTATAGAAACGATCGCGCGACGTTTTGTTCCCCGTAAATATACATTTTCCCACGTAAACGATAATCGTATGCAAACACACGGAAACGTAGGAACAGGAATATCAATTGGAAGCAACACGAGGAGGGTGTAGTTCACGAGGGTTCGCACTTTGTACGGATCTCCCAAGAAATACTTCTCCCTCGATCTTCGTCCTGAATTTATGGGGCACTAAAAATTATTCTGTCGTTTGCAGAACAAAAAAGTCAAACGCCACGAGTCACAGCGATATTCTTCGAATTATCGAATTTCCCAGAAGAAAACTTATCTCCTCAAACATTCCAAGAAATTCGAAAAAGTATCTTTTACTCGAAATAACTTCTCGCGCGAAACACTTGAAGTATCGTTTACCTAAAACAAAAGGCATGCTCAGCCGTCGGAGTATGAAAAGCGCGAAAGTTGAATTCAAAACGGATCGAACGACAGACCGTTATATTCCCGGGGCGAAATTTGCGTTGCGAATATCGCGATTAACATAAACGAAGAAAATTGCTCCTTTTGCCAAACGCTCAGGGAATACATTTTAATCCACGGCGAAACGCAGACCCGGGGTGTTTCCCCTGTTGTTTCCATTCGTCGTACAAGTAATTCCGTTAGGTTCTGAAATTTTAATCGTCATAAATGAAGGCGCAGCCACTTTGGAAAGTGAATTAGCGGGGCGACTGGGAAATAGTTGCACGGTAACAGCCTCCCGGCAAACGTGGAAGGGGTGCTTTCCATACGAGACGTGCACGGAAACAATTATATCGCTCTACCGAAGTAGTTTTCATGCGAGGCATACCTGGAAACAATTAGCCAGCCTTCCATGTTGAGAATTAACTTCTGCTTTATATCGCGCGCTGTGAAACACTGAGAATACTTTTTCCCTGAAAATGTAAACGCTCGTTAGATTGTAATTCGGTTAAAAACATGTTTCTAAAGTCGTGTCCCTGTGCTGACACGTATCAAAGTGTATCGATCCTAGCTACTCTCGCTGATTCTGTAATTTTACGTTCAATTATTAACCTGTTAACCGGGTAGGACGTAATATTTCGTCATACCAGGAAGACAACTCTAATGCGTATGACGATGTTTTTCGTCGTGGCAATTTTTAAATATGGTATGTTGAACGCATTACGTTTTACGTTATTCTTTTCCATTAAATTTTAGCGTGGTACTTTAGGTGTGATAATATTATTTCTCACTGCGAAGAAAAAAGTCTCCAGTTTGAAACGAGTTGAACAAAAGTTAATTCCCCGGTTAACAGGTTAAGCAAGGATTCCAATACAATAATTATAGAGTCCTATTCTAATTAAACCCCGGACGAGCCCCCAAAGAATAAGGAATGGAAAAACCAAATAGGTTCCCTTAAATGAAATATAGATATCCTAGCCTAAAAACCAACTGAACACGTGTAAATAAAACGAAGTGACTAACTTTATTAAAGAAATATAAATATAAAATAACAAAACTCATTAAACATTAACCCCTTGCCGTAAAATTTCTTTTGCGACTGCCTCCGCAATGATTCAGAATTAAATTGATAAAATAAAAATTCATCAGAGATTCTCGATACATCGTATGATTTAACGTAATATTAATATTATATAAATAATTTTATCGTGTTGTGTCTCACTGATATTTGCAATTTGATAGATTTTACAAAACTTGAAAATTTCATGTTCAATTTACCACATCACGAGTGTCACTCGTCATTGTACGGCAAGGGGTTAATTAACTCTAAAATAACTCTAAATAATGTAAGTCTCGCAAAAACTCTCTCCATTCACGACTCCACTCTCCAGATTCTCGACTCAGCTTACTCGCTCCCAAAATTCGCATCTACCCTCGATACTCTTTCTCACAGCATGCATTCTTCGTCTTTCTCACAGTATGCATTCTTCGTCTTTCTCACTGCATGCATTCTCTATTGCACTCAGTCATTTTCTCCTCATCCATAGATTAAACATTCAACCTAGCCCCAGCATTCGTCGCCTTCCAAATCACGCACTTTAAACATCCA
The DNA here is from genome assembly GCA_963989415.1 of Cerceris ruficornis. Lineage (NCBI taxonomy): Eukaryota > Metazoa > Arthropoda > Insecta > Hymenoptera > Crabronidae > Cerceris > Cerceris ruficornis. Next base: position 10,036,040 of record OZ022518.1, on the reverse strand, counting down.
CTCTCGCTTATATACAAGCCATGCACACTCACTAATTCTAAAAATTCAAACTAGTTACTAAATAAAAATTCCGTTCCTTCAAAAATTGTTTACATCGAATCGGGGACAAGAAGGATCACGACTACCTTAACACTAGATTTACAGGCGTGAAATCTGTTACATTGCAATATATTAAATTAAGGCTTTGGAAAAAGAGGGATCACGCGGCAAAGATGACAATTTCTTAAGTCATTATTGTATCATAAAATACACGTGAAATATTATATCTACTGTACAGCTTCTCTGTAAAGTTGAGAAATGTTTATAAAACAAGGAAGAACCCGTGAATTTGACGGCTTCTGTAAATCTAGTGTTAAAATCCCTCAGAAAATGGACACTCCGAGTAACTAACTTTTGTAAAATCAATTTTCTCTGGGTTTCTCTAAAGTAAAAACCCCCCGGAAGTTGCACGACGGTAATCGCGTCAACATCATTACCTAACTAAAGTATTCATTAAACAACTCATACATAGTTAAACCCGTTATATAATCCATCGTTTACACGACAAACTCCTCGATGTAGTAACACAGAATTACTCTGCTTAATGCATGTGATTACGAACGCCGTGTAGGAGGTTGATTCAAGTGACACTTCGTACTCACGTCTATCCTCCATTTGTCGCATTTTTATCGCGCGAATACACACCGCCAATTGATCTTTACCGGCACGTAGAAGATGTTAACAACGTGTCGCATTATGTCACTCGTAAATCAAACGTGTCGTAAATCGATGATGAACGAGCATCCGATTCTACGACGTAACGGACAGATCTTCTCGTTGAACGACGAGAACACCATCGTACAGGAATTTCTGCAGTTTTCACGTTCTCTTTTGAACGAATTAACGCCGGAAAATCCGTCTGTCGACGCGCGTCCGAAAAACACGAGGAAAAGAAGGTCGGCTGTCCGAAATCAAACTAAACAGAAGAGCGGAGGTAAATTTTCAGGAACGCGATTCTCTGAAGGATCCTTCGTTACGAGCGGTGGTCGAGAAGTATCCAGTAAAAGCCACCTGTTGATTGGTGGAAATACCGATTCCACTCTCGTCGACAGAGTTTTAGTTTTCTCGGAACCGCGAGGGGAACGGATGCTGGAGGATAGCAGGGCTCCAGGCTGCACCTGGAGGATCCTACGGAAGAGGGCCGTGGCATTTAATTAACCATCTGATCGATACACCTGTTCCGGGAGCTCACCTGAGCCCGGATTTCTCCTGGGTAGCTTTATGGTAACCATAAGCGACCGACTTCGAATTAACTCTAGATTACAATTAACCATTCAAAGGTTGGATTTAATTACACCTCATTCTTCCCTCTTGGGGTTGTCATGTAACGAGGCGCGAAGAATTTACAATTATTCTCGTCAGAATTTTTTACACTGACGTGGACTTTAGCAGTTTATAAATCTAAATATCATGCTCTTTTGCCGTATTTCATTGCATATGTGCAATGTCAAATGCATCATAATTAATTTTGATATTTAAGTGACGAAGACGCTCGACGAGTTTTATGAGTTAACCCTTTGCGGTCCGAATTATTTTCTCAATTTTGTATTGAGCTAGATGAAACTAATTTCACATTTTCTATCGTTGGTTATTCATTTTTTTAAATTATAACAATAACTATAGATACTGACGGATATTTAGATGATATTACAATATCATTGTGAAATTAGAAGGTCGATATTAAATGGTTAGAAAATAAAATGATGTGAAAAGCTATTTCGAGTATAGTTCGACGTAGAACTGCAAAGGGTTAAAGGAATTATTTCATATGTGGAACATTTGCGAAGGAAATTCTCATGCAGATTCTTTCATTGCCCGTTCCGATGAATGTCGATATCGTTCGTAGAATTAAATTTTCTACGATTTATGGCGGAACGAAGTTCTTACGAGGCGGCGCAATTACTAAACGATACGGAGTTTCGTGAAAGAGACCCAGAAATACCAAGACTTACTCGACGACTTTCTCGTCCACATAATACTCTGTTATGCGTTGGATGTAGCACGCTACCGCAGCCTCGTTCCATTTTTACGAAGACGAGTGACACGAGGAGGGAAATGGAGAACTAATCGTCCCGAGTAAAAAGTTTAATGGACAGGTGCATTACGAGACAGAAACATAAGTGAGGTTTAAAGAACCTGAAGATTTGACTGTCACTGCGATACAACTTTATCATTGCACAATATACAATTCTATCAAGGAGCACGATCGAACATCATAAGGAACAAATTATTTCTGTTGCAAGGGCTCTCGACAATGGTTTCCTAAAAAGTGCTTTCCAATTAATTGTCCATCGTGCAACCCGTCAGTAATTACATCTCGTCCCGCTTTCCCCCCTTCCACTTTGCTATTCGTCTATTACGAAACTTTTAATGAAACAACCTAGAAATGCCCTCATAAGATTCCCTAATGCTATGACTCAAATCGCATCTACAAAATTAAAAAAAAATCCTAAAGCTAACATTGATAAGATCAAAGTAAAAATTTTCACCCAGCAAAACCTAATCTCCAGAAACAAAGTTCATCCATAAAATTCAAATCGACCAACTCAACGCGCGCGAAAGAACCAGCGCTCCAGAAGCAAAGATCCGAAAGACGGAAAATACTCGTAGACCTCCGATCTCCGCTGTTTCCTTGGTCGTCGATCGCCACCGGTCCACCTTTCCGGGTGACAATTAATCGGTCACGAAGGTCTCTCGGGTTGTTCGCGACTGTTGGTCCACCGGGTTCAACGTTCTCCTCGTCCTCGTGGCCGGACCCCTGGGGTTCGTCCGCGACGACGCTCGACGAGAAAGCAAAGCGCGTTCTTCGCGGCCAACCTCCTCTGCCGTGAAGGCCTTCGACTTCCTTCTGCTCTCCGGTTAACTCGATACCAATAACCAGCAACTCTGCGCACGTCGATCGTGTATGGCAACGTGCCGCGTTTTGCACCTGCGTCGGCTAGCCCGACACGTCCACGGTCCTTGGGGATTGTCACGCAGGCGTCCGAAGGGAAGAGCCGTCGTGAGATGAATATTAATCGATCCTCGACGACTCGCTGGACCGTTCTCCTCGAGGACGCTTCGAGTGACAATCCGAGCTGAACGAGAATGCATCGCGAGAGAGACGTCTGTGTCTATGACGATGGAAACAAGGATGAGGATTCGGACGTCTCCGGGCGTCTAGTCGTGTCTCTATATGGTAATCTGAAGTGAAAGTTTCGTGACGTGGGATTAGGAATAGGATGAATTTCGAGAGATGTACCGTGATGCGGTTCTGGAATTGAGATGTCAAAGTTTCCAGAGACGTATTTATTATCGGTAAGAGAGAAACGGATGTCTGGAGAACGCCGGTTGCGCTGGGGTAATGATCTTCTTGGCACGCTAATGCGAAGGAGATTAAGGGGAGATTAATGGGAACTGTAATTTGCTGGTGGCTTATGTTTCTTGAGCTTCGAAGGTCAACGATACGAGGCGTTTTTGGGGGTGTAGTGGTTTGATTTTGGAATTATATATCGTAGAAATTCGACTCTGTTAGGGTGGAACGTGTCCGCGAGTCGGATACGTGTGGCGAACAGAATCGAGCGCGTCTGTGTCCGAAGGGTGCCTTCGATTTTAATTTTCCTCCCTTCGATTTCACTGCTATACAGAGATGTAATAAATCCTAAACGATAACGTAAAAATTTCAAAAATAACAAGGATTCGAGTTGTCAAAAAATGATTCCATTTCAATCATGCGTTCTCACTATTTTCTCTCCAAACCGAGACACTCGTAAAGCCTCTATCGACGATTCGCCGAGAGTGCAAGTGCATCTCTCTCGAGGCACAATCGTCGCGAGGGAATGTCTCGAGTATCGATACAGCGTTCTACCTGCGCCTGCATCGAAACCGATTCCTCGGTCTGCTGTTCGCCTGGGACTCAGAGGTGCAGCCTTTTACCTGGCCCAACGCCCACACCTCCCACCTTTACCCTCGGAGGTTCCCCTGGCGGTTCCTCCCTCCATAATTCCCCTTCCGTGGTGTTAACCAAATTACGCGAGGTTGCCAGACGATCGTCGTTTTACTCCGCTCCGCGAGCTCTCCTACTTCGTTTCCCACTTCCGGCCGATTTTTAACGCAATTACGAAATTCGATTGTTCCTCTCTCAGCTTCCGCTAAGAGGCGGAGAAACGCGAGATATTCCGTCGCGTTTCTCTCGTCGCCGAGGACTTTCGTAATTCTGCCATCGACTTCGATTAACACGGAGAATACGCGAGAAAGTTGTATCGCTCGGAGCGACCGTAAACTTACAGTAACGAAATCCCGTCGTTTCCTCAAAATCTAAAAGCCGTTTTAACGAATGGCAACCTGTTTTACTCCGATGCATTCAGAAAACGATGAGTTTCATCGTAGTACCAGCAGATTCACGTTGTAGAATCCATTTCCAAAGAGTCGCTAGAGTTTCGAGTTATCGCGGCACATCCAGATGTAAGCGTTCTCGCTGCAGGAGAAAATTACCCGGATACCTGTACCGCGCGAGTACATCGCGCGAAATGTCTGGATGATTTCCGTGACTGCAGAGTGGCAGGATAGCAGAATGCAAGAGGTAGCAAGCGTCGGGAACGAGGCGCGACTGCGCCAATGTTCTTCCGCGATGTAGAAGGCCTTCGAGTTTCACGCGACTCACGCGAGGAAGAGGTACACACTGTCGGAGCGGGCGCGTGCGAGCAGGTAGGGAAGTCTCGTCGCGAGACAGATTTCCTTTTCAGGTGAATTCCACGAGCGTGGGCGAGCAGGATAGCAGAGACGACAGGATGTCGCACCTGCCGAGCGAAGGTGTAAGGTCACAGTTTGCGGACGCCTCCCCACCTTTCTTCCGCCTCCTTCTCGTTCGTCTCCTTCCTTCCATGCTCCTCGGCGTTTCTCCTCCTTCCTCCACCTTCCACCAGCTTCCACTACCTTCCACTACCTTCCACTACCTTCCTCCACCTTCGCCTACCTTCCTCCTCGTTCGACCGCCTGCCGGCCTTCGGTTTTAGAGAGAACGATGTCCAGGGTAGGGGTAAACCGCTCGGCAAGGTAACAGGTTAACAAGAAATCGTTGGACGTAGCTCGAGAGACGTTCCGTGCTTTATTTTTTTCTTTTCTACCTCGTTGGGGCGGTAACGCTCGAGGAGAGCATCATGGGCTTATCGATATTTCCATGAAATCGTTGGGGTTAAGGTTTCTTAGGTGGGAAGAAGAGATTGAGGGTTTCTTCCTTTTGCGTATTTTTCGACTTGAAATGCTACAGCTATTAAATGCTAAGATTTACAGTTTTAGGGGAATTTTGAATTAGCAGACTAACACGGTAAATGATAGATTTAACGGTAAAACTACCAAGGCGGTTTAACAATATTCCTACCACGACCGGTCAAATGACCGTTTTTAAAATTTCGATTAGAATTTCCTATATACAACGTAATTGAATCGCCTTTAAACATCACGACTTTTCCTCAAACATACGTATAATACATTCACATTATAATACATTTTTCAATATTCACTTCTTTTTTTACTGTTTATTTTCTGGGAAAAAATTATCATTTGACAAATTCACCGGTTGCGGTAGGAAAAGGTATACGTGAAGTGTCGGTAGGAATAGTGTTAAATGATCGGTCCTCAATTTCTGCTGAATATTCCTCAAATTGATAGGAGAGCCATGCAGTAAATATTCCACTTTTGCCTTGTAAAACCTACATTACTTGATCGATCATCTTTTTCACCTCTTCATTTCTCTCTGTCTAAAGTACTTATTCACTGTATTTAGATACAATAGATGTAACGCCGGTGGTTCCAGAGTTAAAGAAATCTAGCAGACTGAGAATGAAGCTTGTCCCCACTAATTGAAAATCCAAGCCTTTAGCTTCAAACCTATCAGAGTACAATGGTTTTTTGAAGTAACATTTATTGCAATGTGCAAGTAATCATTGACGAGGCAACAAAGCACCCCATCGGAAAACAATTAAATTGTAAACCCGCTCGATCGAGCAAATGCCCCCGCGGATTTCACCGAAACGTTGGAATCGTTCGAAGAAACCGTAAATCTGTGCCTTGATTTATGCGTTTGATTACACTCGTGGCGGCAGGAACGAGCATCGAAAACGTACGACACCGTCAAAAGTTTCGTTTTTGGCGATACCAGTCCGCCGAACGAGGTCGGACTGTTTCAGCGACAGAAAATCAATAGACAGAGCATTATTTACGTAACGAACGTCCATGAATTTGTATGCACGTTCAGCTATGCGAGTATTAGTACGTGTACCGTTTCTTTTTTTTTTACGATCGTCGCCCACACACGAACGCGATTCTCCGAGCGAATCGACCGAAATCGCAACCGACGTGTAAAATGAGAAAACGTGTCGAAAAAGTGCATCGCGAAAGACGGTGAGAACGCGGCGGCTTTTTGTGAGATGGAGTTGTAAAAGTATTTTTCCTACGGTTGGCTCAGTTAATTCCGCGGTCAACCTCGTAACCGTGTAGCGTAATTAGAGTTGGCAATTAAATTGCAAATGCTTAAATGTCACCGAGCGTGGCTCTTTGGAGATTCAACGTTTAAAGTTTGAAATGCGACTCGCGTGCACCGACGTGGATGTTGTTTTATTATGATTCCAACTATTCTGGTTTTAAGGGCACTTATAGTCTTTATAGACCGTTGCCTGCAAGCTACGAGTGCTATTAGTCTATCAAGAAATGCAATTTATGAGCAACCGTGCCAGCCATTTTTCTTTCTTACGTCTATGAAGTTATGCCGAATTAAACCAATAATTTTTAATAGAAATAATTATCAATAGAAATTTCTATTTCAATAATCTAATTTCTTATTTTAATTGAAACAAATTTATTTACTTTATTTCATTTTAATTGCGAGAACTGTGAGGATTTAAAGGGATGTAGGTGGTATTACCTTTGTAAATTGAACGATTATCAAATCTTGTCATCCGGGAACGCTCGTTTACCTCGCGTAATCACAATGCTCTTGGAATTAACGCCGTAGTAAAAGATAGAGTGTAAGAATTCCTCGGGAGATTTTCACGAAAGGCCAGGAATGCAATTAAACGGAACATCGGGATTTTCGTTCTTTGCTTTCCCTCGGAACTCCGGGCGTGCTTTTATCAATGTTTTTTTCCTACGAGTTTTTAACGCTTTCACGTGCCGAGCGAAAGTTTGACAGTTACATTGTTAACCAGATTCGCAGCGGCGAGCTATTTTAGAATGTAAATCTGAATAACAACGTTGCGAACTCGTTTTAAAAATGTGCCAACTTCCGTGATTGTCGGCGAACGACGGTAAAGATTGTAATTATGAATATTATTTGAATTTTTCAGCATTAAACGTACGATCGGAATTACGAGAAAAAACTTCCAACGATCCCAACAAATCATTTCAACAATTATTTCATTTAAATTCTGGCGTTTATTTCCTACTTGTAATTACCAAAAAGTTTTCAATTAATTTCAGTATCAATCAATTAACCGCTTACCCTTCGATTTCTTTTTGGACCAAATGCGGAATGACTCAGAATTAATTGCTGAAATAAAAACTCATCGCTCATTTCTCATATAACGTATAACTTAACGCAATATTACTAGTATAGAAATAATTTAACCCTTTGCACTCCGTTGTCGCCGCAGAGGCGACACTGTAATAGAAGCTGATAACTCCGTTGTCAGGTAAATCCGGGGTATCTTTATATTTTTTTACACTGTAAAACATAATTTTAAAATGCATACGCTTCTTTTTGAATTACAAAGGAAGGTTTTTAATTTTCTACAAATGTGCACTCACACCGTGTAAATTGTTCTGGAGTAGCTGGTAGCTCGTAGTAAAAACTACTCGAAGTGCAACGAGTTAATCGTCTTGTGATCGATTAATATTTTCAATTGAATTCGTTGAATGCCACTCGTATTGCGCTATCATCATTTTCACCGAACCGAAACTGTTTCTATTAAAATCACATCCTTATAGAATAGAAATGTTAAAAGTAAGAATAGTTATGTACTCGGTAATACTTCACTTTTCTAACAGCAATATTTTAATATTGAATATATTAGCATATCTGTGAATATCGGAATTTAAAAATCATAAGAAATTCCATCTAACTCAACAGTGACGGTCACCGGTGACCTCCATGGCATTCAACGTGTTAATAGTTTTCCGAAAACTTCAAAATTTCCTATTCCATTCTTTATTTTAGGGTAAGGTGTTAATTGCCCTTGGATAAATTTCATTCTTTATCGCCGTCCTTTTAATGAGCCGTTTGTAATTAATTCTTGAAAATATCGTTTCCCATGGGAGATATATTCGATAAAGGTCGAATTTCTTGCGCGAAGCTGCGAAAGTTAGGAAGCGAAACGACAAGGGGCCAAGGTATGCTGCCCTAGTCGAAGACGCACTACAACGATATTCGCATTATCAGTGGCACAAAGACACGTTGCACGTTGCACATTGCACGTTGCACATTGCGCCACGTACTCGGCCCAGGTAAGACATAATCGGCGAACCTCTACACCTGTCGGCTTCCTGCTTTCCTGGCACTTCGAACCAGCCGATATACTTGAATTCCAGGATAACTCAGAAAAACGAGAAATCCGACCGAGCTTTGTGCCTTCCTCTTTAAGAAGCTCGATAGTTCGATGGGAATCGTGCAAATTACTATCAAACTTTTCCTTTTCTATTGAGAATATTAAAAAATTTTAGTACCGATAACGTCGCGAATTCAAAGCCTTCATTATTCCATGGGATTCTTTGCAAGACGATATTGATTTTTTGAATCTTTTAGGAAAAGAATGCTGAAGGACCTCGAGAGAGGAAGACGCGGCTGATATTTACACGTGAAATTGCTAATTAAGATTTCCGATTGCTTCGTTTAATGCGAAAGTTTGCATAAGTAACGAATTTTTTGGGTGGACTTTTTGTCAGCAATTTTAATATGAAATTAAAGGTTCAGTAACATCGTTCAAAAGTCATTGTACGTCCATTACGAAAAAGTTCGGTGAACAGCTTAAAATTAACGATTAATCGGAGAATCGCAAGTTACTACATGTTTTCACGTCGAAATAGCCGATCGTTTCCATCGTGTTTTTGAAAATGCCAGCGAAAGGTTAACGCGACAGCCGCACGTTCCATCATCGTCGTTAAACGAATGACAGAATCGCCCTGAATTACTGCATCCAACCGAATGACCGTATCGTTGCAACGTTCTTTGCGCAACGTAATTAATTCACCGTGTATCGCGATTGTTTGCAGACACTAATAACTACGATCGATGGAAAAAGTTATACACATCGGCGTTCGTATAGAGTAGCTACATATTGACGAACGAATTCCTATCGCATTAACGCAATTAACATCGTTCGCGATTGCAACCATCGCGACACCCGGAAATCGATATTGTATTTGCAAAATCAATTTAAACGACTACGACCGGGCGAACAGTAAACTTTTAAATTAACTGTTCCAAATTCAATCGTACACTGCTGCTTGCAATTTCAATCAGCTATCATATTTCTTCAGTTTCCATAAAACGGCGAACAAAGTAACGTATAATTTCTCTGAAAAACGTCTATGACGGTTGTAAAATGTTCCGCGTTTTAAATAATAACGTAGAACAAAATATCATTAGTGCGATAAAACATATGAGTCGCTCAGAAGCCAATGCGGTTAAGTCCATTTTTTGGATATTTTCTGATTTTTGTATATTTTAAAATAAACTTTATTCTATTAAAAATTACAAAAATCAGAAAATATCGAAAAAATGGACTTAACCATATTGGCTTCCGAGCGACTCATATAACGATCATCGGTGAAGACCGTCACGTTCGACGGTGGATCGTTAAAGCAGAACGTCTCGTACGATCGAAGAAACCGAGTCGTAAATCGAGCGCGGCCTTTCAGAAAGGAAGTCATAGGTTCGAAAGGGTTAAAACAAAACGACTCTCCTTCTATCAGAGCGGTAAAGATCGCAAGGAGGACTCTCGTCTTCCTTATGCGCAGTACACGCACATTCCAGGTGTTTCAGGTGCGCGGACAGGTGCTGAATATCAGGACAACAAGCGCGAAGGAGGAGAATCGTGAACGTTCCTCCTACCTTTCTTTCCTCGACCGGTAATTCTCCTCTCCTCCGTCTCGAATCGCCGATTTGGCCTCGACTACCCGGTCGTTCTCCGGTTTCATCTCGTCTCGATAAAATCGCTGCTCTTCCGTTGCGGAAGTCGCGCATCTTTTTTAACCGAAGGATATCTCATCGTCGGCAAAGGACGTTGAAAGATAAAGCGAAAATGTCGCGTTAATATTAATACCCCTTTAATGAATGGAGGAATATTAAACATTAAAAAAAAAGAAAGAAATCAAAGTTTCGCAATTACGGAACGGCCTTCGTCTACCGCCGCATCGATATTTAAATTGGCTAGGTTTAAAGTCTCACGATCCTCCAAACCTCGTTTCAGTCCCGAGCTTAAATTTTAATTTCCCCTTCGTGTATCCGTGATTTCGTTAGAGCTCAATATCGTCCCTGTGAAATAAATTCACGGAGAGAAAAAGAAGCCTTTGCCAGAACGGTACAAAGTGAAATTGTCCGTAATGAATTTTCGAGACTACCTGGAAATTGTAATAAATCCCGAGACAATTCGTAATGCTTTCCTGCTGAAACTACCATCGATTCGGATCGAGGGGACACCTCGTACACCTGAGATTCCATCGACGGAGAACCGGTTGGAAACGCAACCTGACCGATCTCTCGCGTAATCTGATCCCCTGGTCGAATGCACCTGTTTGCTCACCTGAAGCCAGGATTTACCTTTTCCAGAGCATCGGTAACTGCCGTCGAAACGGCGATCGAAAACGGCCAGGTGGAAAGAGATGGACACGGTGAAGAAGAGTGGGACGCTCGTGAACGGATTCTAACGTTTTATCGAGAACACCTGAGATCGCAGGTAAAAGAGTCACGTGGCACGATCATCTCCTGCGTCGGCTGACAGCCTGTTAAGCTCGCAGGTCAATAGCTCGATCTCTCGAGCGATCGATTCGCGCGATCGTTTCTCCTCGCGTTGGAACGGGACGATCGGTGAACTATTCCCCGAAAGTAGGCCGTGCCGAACGATATTTGCTGTCGAAATTCGAGCACGAATCAGCGTCTATTCGCGACTTCAGGTTGGTTACATCGAATGGATTCTCAGTTCCTTTCTCTTTTTTTAACCCTTTGAATTACGATTTGTTTAGGGCTAATATAGGTACTACGAACATACATACCTGCAAAATGGATAAACATTAAGCCGATGAGATAAGGATGAAGTGATCGGTATCAATCATATTGTGAATTTTAATATAAAACTGACGAAATTGAAATACAATAGTTTAATGGTTTTTTAGAATATCGAATTATTTAGCGTGTGCAATTTTTGAAATCGCGGGGGATTTAACGGTAAAAGTACCAAGTGAAAAACTACGAAATGATCAGTTCTCAATTTTTTCGAAAAATTCCCCAAATTGTTAGAAGAAGCCATGCAGTAAATATTCAAAGTACTTATTCGGTACATTTAAACGTAATAGATATGACGATGGTAGTTTCAGTGTTAATATCAAGCGGGAATTTGAGATTGGAAAGTGTTATTTAGATTAGAAACTGGTTGCATCAGTCACGAAGTATTGTCAATACGACGTAATTCTCAAGGATGAAATAATATCGAGTTGTCTGCAAGCGGAGAACACTTGCCGAGGATCCCGTGAAATGCTCATTAGGAGAGAGAAAACCCGCCGAGTAACGGAGACTTTTTTTTCCGTTCCATGATATTAACGAGGATGGCGTGTAATCCGAATTCTCGACGAACAATTTCTAATTTCTGCGCTTGCTTCGGTAAGCAGCGAAAATGGCTCCGGTAACGATCCTCAGATTTTCCAACTTCGCATTGCAGCACTTTTCACCGATATCTTCCCCGGGTGACGTTACAACTGTAGCTGCACCTTTACGTTCTTTTTTCCTCAAGGATGAAGCAATCACTGAATTATTTATCCAACTATAACTTCCAGATTGTAAATAACTGAAATGGAATCATCGTAAATGTCTTCTACCGCAGTATTGAAATGTTTCGCCGCCGTGAGACACGGCCTTGTCGATAAACCATGCACGATGAGTGGCGAAAATGTTTCCTTTGCAAGTAGCAAACGGAAGGGAATTGTTCGTAAGGCAGACGTTAGTTAAAAAGTGTTAATTGCACGGCGGTCACGAGCCGTAATAATTACAAGCGCTACGATGACTTGGAAACTATCGCTAACGAAGTCGCCGGACGTGAGTTGTTCCGCCACGGACTTCTATTTCCGCGGTCTTCCATTTACGAATTCGAAGTAAAAGCGGTGAAAACGTTTACCGAGTAGCACTTTTTTCAACGTTTCCACCGATACGAACTGCTGCCGCAAAATCCGCTGGATATTTTCGAACGAAGTTAGAACGTTTTGCATACCGCGAATATCGCGGATTCTGCGGTGCAAGTGCATAACGCGCTTCGAGCGCGTGCCTCTTCCTGGTTCAAGCGATTAAGGGTAATTTAAACGTGTCGTTACATTCGCAAAGGTTGCTTTTACCAACGAATTTGAATCGGTGCTATATAATTAGCACTTGAGCTTTACCTTGGCTAATGATTTCTTTGGATTCTGCTAGCTATAGTTTCAAAGGTTGTATTCCAGGTGGAAAACTGCCCATAGAACTTTCTTCAAATTATATAATTATAATTCATTTAAATTATAAAATAACATTTTGTTCTTAATACTTAAGAAGTGGAAAGATTTTAGATATTTTCTACTATTTAACGTTTTCCAAACGTAAACAAAATAAAATGTATTTTAAAGTCAACGCGGGAGAATTCAAACAGGAAAATTCTGGAAGTGGTAGTTTCTCCGAGCGACTCGAAAAGAGCAACGCGGCGTGTAAACTCTCATTATCCCTCGAATTAATAAAGTTTCCAGGGGCCGGCGTACGTTTCAATTAGTTGCTCGAGAAATTGCCTGCGAATCTGCCATAAAGCGTGATCGACGATACTCGCATAGGGAGGAATAACGAGGAAGAAAAAAGGGTGTAGCTTTCGAGTGACTCGAAGCCGTAATGCTTTAATAACGCGCTTGTTTAGTACCCGATCGTAGTAGAAAAAGTCAACAAATCCTCGAAGCCACCCTGCTGCCCCTTTTCATCATTTATACTCGCCTCGTTCGCCTGGCTCGACTGCGTGTTCCTTTGCTCGTTAAAGTTCCAAAGGTTCTTGGCTGCCATCGATCGCTTCCAATCATAATACCTTTAACGTTCTGTATTCTGTCATTATTTTCCCATGGATAACCCCTTGCCTTCATTGATCGTTATCTTGATGATTGATGCACGCGGCATTGAATTTGGAAAATCGATTTTCATCGTTTTTGTATAACGTCTTTCGCCCCGTTTTTGACTCCGGGTACTATAGTACTTGCAGAAAAAAACTTGAATTCATTATCCAATTTTTTGTGTATTTAAAACTTACAAGGGAAATTCGGGAAGTGATACACTCCGTTTTTCCATGAAACTTTGCATAAATATTTATTAAACGTATTTAAGAAGATAGCTGCAACTCGTTCGTGCCCGTTTACAACTTTAAGGGAGACTTCGACCCCTTCAGCCGAACCACCCTTTTTTTATACATGTTTATAAATCGTAAACAAGAAAAGATATCAAAAAACAGTTGAGATAAAAGTTATACCGTTTCTTGAGATCTCTAAGTTGCGTGTATATTTTTTTGAAAGATAATGATTTTGTATATCTTTTGTTGCAGCGATTTTTTGGTATCTTTTGTTGTTTACGGCTTCTAAGTACATATATAAAAAGGGCGGCTAGGTTGAAGGGGTTGATACGTCCCTCAAAGTTGAAAATCAGTCACGAACAAATTGCAGTTATCTTCTTAGATAGGTTTAATAAATATTTAAGCAAAGTTTCATAGAAATCGGAGTGTATCACTTCCCAAACTTCCCTTGTGAGTGCGGCGATAGGAAAAATGATGCAATTATTAGATGGACAATGTACTTTATTTTCACCGTTGAAGATAATAAGATTCGAGGGTTGCTATGGTGGTTATAGGGTTATAGGTTAAAACTACATCGTATCGGTGAAAATGTAGGTTCCAGCACTTCTGGAATTTTTTTTTAAAATATCATTAAACGAGTAATAGTATAGGCGGCTTGAATTCTATCTAAATCGACGGATCCTAGGCGAAATAATCAGCAATTAAAACCGAAAGTGCAAAAGAAAGAGAGATATTAAATAATTTAACGTATTCTATCAACCAATAAGACTCCGCGTTATGTGACACGTGTTCACGTTAAGTCGGACAAATGAAAACTTGCAATCAGACCGTGCAAAAAGCAAGTCAATTATGTCGAACAATAATCGATAACGAAGTCGAATGTAGTGCAGGAATTCGCGAGGAAGTTTACGATTTCCATTTCATAGTTTTTTTTATCAGCCTTTTTGCCAAGCGCATTTACCGATCGCGAGCCAATTGATTGGAAATACCCTTTTCTTCTTTCGTACGAGGCAAAATAGCGGAAAATCGGGCGAGCGAGAGTCGATCGTTTCGAATCGAATGGTCATACCGCCTCCTGGAATATCGCGCACGCTGAAAGCATCTTTGGAAGTGAAGTTAATTGTTAGGAGTAAAAACGTAAATTGACATCGGACGAAATCGGATCGACACGATCGATGTTTTTGCCGTATAACATTGCATCGCGTGCCAGCAAGTAATTTGCTAAACTCGAATTACGTTGCATTGGTGGAACGGGAGGCAGATTCCTCTTCCCTTTTTTTCTCATTTTCGCGGATGGAACGATCGGCTCGTCCGGCTACTCCCATTTCCACGTAATGACCTCGCATAATCGTTTCGTAATGACATGCAGCGAGGCTGACGTTAAACGAAGCCATATGGAAAACTGGGGGTCGCGCGAACGTGTACAAATAATTCGTAGTTGAACCGTGCCGTTAAAATAATCAGATAAAAAGTCCACGAGCGGAGCATTTCGGGGCATTAAATTTTGCGAGACTTCAGTTCTCATTTTAACGCCCCTAATTAGCTGCGAACGATATTCATTCGTTTGCAAGTTAAATTAGCCACCCGCAGAGTCCAAATGTCCGCTTTTCCTTTTCCGTTTTTCCGATGCCCGATTATAGCGGCCAGGAATATGCAAGTTTTTGTTAAATAATATCGTTCGATCGAGAACGTTTTGTAATTTGCATTATACCTGACTAACCTTTCATCAATTATCTTTCGGATTTTGGTACGCTGCTGTATGTTTTAAATAATTTCTACAAAAGATAAGTTCTAAATCTTGTTAAAATTTTTATCGTTAAGTTATGGGAATAGAGATAATCGTCAATGCGAAAAGTCGATAAGCAAAGTAGTCGTTTTTTTCTTCAACTTGAAAATCAGTTCGTACAGTGCTTATCTCGCATATCGCGGACGGCCGACGTTGCAGAATCTCGCGGGTATTTCCGTATCGGATAAACAAACGTTGCATTTCACGTGCCATTCTCATTGCGAACAAAAGAACACGTGCGCTCGTCAACGAGCATTAGAAAGCATCGGGATAAGTATCGAGCTAGTTAATCAAGCCGGAACAATTACGTCTCGTAATCAGTGGCATTGATAAAACCCAAAGAAACGGGAGCGGAAATTAAACACGCGTGCTTGTGTCCACGTTGTGCAATTCTTTTTTTTTCCCCCCGATAAATATCGACAAGTGAAACGTTCGACCTGCAATTAATTATTATCTTATCTTCGATCTTACCTTGCAATGCGATCAAAAGGATTGTACTCTTGCGTATGCATAAATTATATGTTCGGAATAATACTTGACTATTCGTGCAGGTGATTATGGCAGTGTTCTAAGTAATTTATTCCTCCTTCCGGTACATTTATACTTTTGATTTGGGATATAAGTGAAGTTGTATGTAAATGAGACACACATCGGCTCCGTTAACCCACTAAGACTCACATTAATTATTTTCGGTAAGAAAAAGGCACAGTATATTTCATTTAGTTATAATACTACAAAATTACCATTAACACTAGAATTACCGGCGTTAGATCTATTATATTTCAATATATTAAATAAGTACTTTGAGAAAAGAGGAATCGGAAGGCGGAAATGTTGATGAATTCGGTCATTCATGTTTTTTGAGTTGGACGTAGAATATTTCTCCTATAAACTTTGAGAATTTTTGGAAAAAATTGTGTACCAGTCATTTTGACTGGATTGGTAGTTCTAGTATTAATAAACCCATTGCTGCATCACCTATTTTTTCGAAAATAGGAAAAATTTGGTAATTCCATTGGATAACCACTGGTCGTCGAGTAAAAAATTCCTTGAAATGTGATTTTATGGTAAGACCACTAAGAACAAAAGAGTTAAACAATTCAATTTTTGATAATTTCTGCAAATTACTTTCCCACGTTGTAATGTGCATTGTTGCAATTCAAAATAATTTGTATTTTTCAAATTTTTAATTGGCACCACTCTCATAATTACGGGCACATTGAAGGAGTAAAAAAATCAAACGAAACGAATGATTGAATGATTAAAGAGGAGATAAATTACATAATGAAATTCCGTGTTTAACGGGAAGCCTGTTCGTAAGCTGGAATTGCATATTCCGCAATAATAGGAAGGTAAATGCACGTTTGTGAATTACGTTTATGGTTGCTTATTTGCGTTACGTTAATATACGTCTGTAATGTACGTTTATTTGGGGTTGACGGTGGTTACACAGATAGAGGGATGAATTTCTACGCTCGATGCCTCGCTTCGAAACTCACCAGACTCGGAATTTTTCCACGCTATGTCGTACTTCTGTCAGTTTAAAAGCCATGTAAATTCTGCCACCTAAACTCAACGATCGCATTATCTCCATCGTTATACGAACGTTTCAAAATTGGAGGCGGGACATTCAAATTCTACCGCCACTAAATATTCGTATAGTGCCGACACTTTCCTCGAAATTGAACCTTCCGCACTGTAACGGTTTTTCTGGTAAAATTAGTTTATTATACACAAAAGTTATAACTGATACAATCTTTAATTGTTGTTAATCGCAGAAGCTAAAATAGGTCGACTTAAAATCGGAACAATTGCCCGTTGAAACGCAGATGGGAAAGTGTCGACGATAAAGACTGACGATTCCGCGAAACTGGAGGAGAAGAGAAGACATCGTTTCCCCGAAATTCGGCGTGATGGGCTCTCTTTCCTCATTAGATCTCGTCGACGTTGCGAGATTACATACTTGTGAAAAAGAAGAAAAGGATGACGTGATATTGCAGCGTCGAAATAACGTGAACGCGAGCAAAAGTGCTTCGTCGTCGGGCATTAGAAAGCATTAGCGATTAAGTGTATCCGCGTGTCGTTGCGGCTCGTAATGTTGGCGTAATTAAACTCTACCGTAGAATGTGCATTCGCGTTATACGTTACACGCGTGAGTTTCATTGAATAACAAAAGTTGAAGTTACAAATCGAGAGGAATAAGGAAACGTTCCCACGGAAGAAGGTGTCATGGCCCGAAGCTTATGTTTACGAACGTGTAGGATGGAATTAACACTAGAACTACCAAACCAGTGAAAATGACTGGTACACAATTTTTTCCAAAAATTCTCCAAGTTTATAGGAGAGTCATAGAATAGATATTCTACGTCCATCTTATTAAACATAAATTACCAAATCGATCATCTTTTCCACCTCTTAATTCCCCTTTTTTCAAAATACTTATTTAATATTTTTAAATATAACAGATTTCACGCCCGTAAATCTAGTGTTAAAGAAAATGGACTTCAATGTCCGTCGATCGGTTAACCCCTTGCCGTACGATTTCTTTCGTGACTGCTTCCGCAATAATTCAGAATTAAATTGGTAAAATAGAAATTAATCAGTGATTCTTGATATATCGTATAATTTAACGTAATATTAACATTATAGAAATAATATTATTTCGTCGTGGCTCATTAATATTTTCAATTTGATAGGTTTTATGCAACTTGAAAATTTCCTATCCAATTTACCGCATCACGAGTGTCACTCGTTGTTGTACTGCAAGGGGTTAACAGACTCAATTTTACTAAAACAAGATAACGTATAACAGATAATTCACGCTTCAAAAATATCGTATTTTCGGCAGCGTAACTCAGCAAAGACAAGCAGGCCTGCATCACATTGTCTTCACCCGTCGATCAGCTAAATTATTATTTTTTAAGGCAGTGTCCTTAACAGAAGTTTGCCACTTTGAAGGAAAATCTTGTTAATGGATGCATTACCTCGCGTGAAAATTAATCCGAAAACGTTGAGATCATTGTACCTGACATTTTTTGGGATCAGCTAATGTGTAACACTTGAAACACTCCATTCTCTATTTGCATGTTTAACTTAACGAGCCGATTGCAGGGCAATAATTGCATACCTACACTCGTTTCTATAATCGACGTGGTATTTCGAGACAACGATACCTTTCAAATCTGGAAACAACCTTTTTCCAATATATCATTGTCTCGCGGTGTGAAAATGGTTACCTATTTATGACTTTTCTTTGCATCTCCAAAGTTAAGATGAAGATAATAGCGGAGTGATGAAAGTATATGAATTCTTCCTTGAAAGAAGGGAAGGTGCAGAGGAAATTGCAAAATTGAAAGTAGAAGGTAACGGACCGTGTCAGTGAATAGCCGAGGGACTAGCAGATAGGATGAAGAGGTAAGAATGGAGAAGCAACAAGGAAATAGCATTATAACGCTTCGCAAACAATATGAAACTCGATGCATCGTCGGTGCAGTGCGGGTGATCCTGCGGCAGCAATTATTTCTCGACGGTTCGTGCTCTGAAAATCAACCTCGACCTTCTGTGTTGCTTCGGTCCGTCCCATTGTTGAACATGAATTAATAAAATCCTCCCCAATGGTATTACCTTCCGCGTCCGTTTTTGCAACAGCGATAAACACGCAAAATTTGCAACGGCGTTCCGGTAGATTGAGATCAGCGTAATTACGATACGAATGGAGAACCAAAAAATACTCAATTTCTTGGATAGAAATATATTAAACGAAATATATATTATTAGAAATATCTTAATATATTATATTGCAATTAAAATAGAAATTTCATTTATACAATAAGGCTGCTGGGGAAGAATGATAAAGAAGAAAGAGTTTCGCAAATGAATTCACGAATGCATCAAAAATTACAATTATCGCAATAATAGTTTCTTCCCTGGCGAATGAAAAGTTTCAGCAGTTCATTTCATGCCGTTTCTCCCTGCGAATACTTCTTTTTGAACTTTTTGAACTCTCCCGGAAGGTAGGCAATTGAACTCGCAATACTTGCAGTAACAGAAGGAAGCGCCAGGTTTGGCAATGGCAGTTAGAGGTTAAAGTTAACTCCAGTCTGAATAAAGGCTCCTTAAATCCGCCACAACGCACCAAGTGCAGTCTAAGGCCATTAAGACGTCACAACTCGAAAGTCCGTTTCCGGTTATCCCCGGGGCAATTTGCGCTTCGAAATAATCGCGATATAGTGCGCGAGTTGGAAATTAACTTTAGATGTAAGTAGAATATTTTTAGCATTAAATTCCTCCCTTCGAAATTTGTATAAAACAGAAATACCATTTTTCAACGGAATTACTAATGAAAACCTTATGTAAATCTGCTATTTTCAAACCGAGAAATATTTCCAAAGTACGTGAAAGTATAGATAAAATATTCCAAAAAGAAGCTTTACGTCGAGGAAAGTAAATAACGAAATGTAAAGAGCAAGAAATTATTTGAGTCGTTTCTGAAGCATCTTCGCCGAGACTACGCGGATTGAAAAAATATGCAAAGTGGAGCAGAAAAAATTGGGATTGCAAGCAATCCGGTAATCGCGTGCAATTTGCACCGAGAGATAATCGCGGTGCATTTGCGCGTTACAGTGTACCCGATAACGTTAACGAGGTTGCCGCAGGTTCACGCACATCGTGCCTAAGTAAATTGGCGGGCAAACGTTCAGGAAGCTCCGGCAAACCGGGCAATTCGATTGCGGGACACGTAGCCGGTAGAATTCGAGGGGGTTGCAAAATCGATGATCGAATTGGGGGGCTGTGGTGCTCGGTACAACCCTCCCGTGATTTTTCTTCGCCCTTTGCCCTTCCGAGTTACCCTAAACGTCGCATCTGCTGCCCTTCCGTTGGTTCGATAATTTTCAACGCTTATCGCTAACATCACGTAACATTTGTCAATGGTCGTTAAGAATAGAAACAATGTAGATCGATAGGTTGTCGTTAGTAATTTCGCACAGGTGTATGCTTTGACTTAACCCTTTCGGTACGAGCCCCGGATATATCCGGCGCTTCTACCAAAAGGGTTAATATTAAAACCATAAACGCTACTCGTTAGGAGAAACATTGTTTTATTAAGCACAGTTCTTATTTAACGCTTATGTAAATTTTCATTAAAAAAAAGACTGACCACGCGCTATGCATTCATTTTCGGAGCGGCGCTCGTGCAGCGAGAGTGTCACGGTGGGCAGAGCGCTCGTACCGAAAGGGTTAAAGTGTCGTTTCAGACGCTTCAACGGTTAGATGGGTCGAAGAAATGGCCTGAGTTCAATGCTGGCAGTTTAATAGCTTCGAGTGGATTCAGTATTATCATTGCAGACACGATGTTCTAATTGGCACTTGCACGAAATGGAAAATAGGTTTGTAGAGAGGTATTAACGGGAGTCTAACAATTTCTCTTTCTATTACCACCGTACCCCGTACCTTGATGTCGCCAATGCACTCCGATTTTATAGGATACTTCCAGCGTCGTTATCATTGATATCTTCCTTCGACTCCTCGTTGCAAACACTCAACAACAATATCACCCGATTATTTTCTCCCCTTTCCAACCCTTATTCGATACAATTGGCACCGACCAAGTATCTCGGTGCTTCAACATCGTCAAACATAAACCCACGAATCGAATCCTTCTGATCCGATGGAAAAAGTAAAATTGAGATTAAACGAGTTAAGGATTGCTTCCATTTAAGCCACGCTGGCGCGAGATTTTTCCTTCGTTGAACAAAGGAACGAGCGTGAAAAGGAACAATGGCGCTTCGTAAAACACACCGAACAACGGATGCAGCGTGGTGTAAAGAATTAAACTGCGAAAGTGTTGGTCGGGGGGAAAAAAATTGAGAAAATCACGGTGACCCGGTTCCTTTATTTCTCGCACATTGTCCACGGTCCATCCGCGTCCATGGTGGAAGCGTAACATGCGTGGACACCGGCTATATCCACGGAGGATGACCGGATAGGAGTGCAGGATGGGAGGATAGGAGAGGTTCTATTAGCCGGGCAGGTACGTATCCGCACATTCCTGCGGTTTCAGCAACATAACCGGATTACACGGCATGCATGGCTGAATTAACAGGCAAATGTTCGGTAAATTCGTTTGTTGGTCGTTGGACGCGTATATCGCGGTATCGAAATCCGCTCTAGCCGATTCGGTAAATAACAAGCGGCCCGCAGGTCTGGGAGCGAAGAGTCGGGAAGTCGTGTCAACGATGGAAATTTCCAGAACGACGCTTAACCCTTTCGAGACAGATTTTTATATTTAATTTGAAATAGGGTGTAACAAGTTTTTATTAATATTATGGATGTAAGATAAGCTTGTTGAACACGGTAATTACATGTTGCTGTTGAAAATGATCCAAATCTAGAAATTTCAAAGTGGGTCATATTATCCCGCCAGCTTTTTCTACTGGGATTATATAACCCAGCAGTTTAACACGTTCGCGACGGACCCTGAATTTTGTGTCTCCGCCTTAGGGCGGCGCTGTTTTTGGTACTTTCTCCCATCTGGCGGAATTGATTCAAATTAATCTTATACCACTTGTTTGACCATTGTCTATCTTTTGTGCATGAAAACACTCCTTTCGCCGTTCACATGACGACGCAACGAATGTGCGGGTCTCTCTTGTCAATAGCGCGTTAAAATCGAAAATGCATGAGGGAGAGGGATGTCCCTATCCATCGGGCGAATCAGAGCAAGTTACCCCTCAAGTGCCTTGTTTCTGGTCCCTCAGTATACCACATTTTGTCCTGTCCGCGACAACCAACCGGCATTATGTTTGCAGTGTTTCAAAGAAATCCAAGACAGTAAATAATTATTTTATATGTATGAAGGAATAAATAAATTTACTAATTACAGTAATCAGTTGTATAAATGCTATCACGCGAAAATAGCTCATGTACCACCAGTGGCTCAGCCCGCCCCATGGGACAATTGTGTATGTACCATCGGTGGCTCATCCCGCCCCATGGAACAGACAAGAATGTACCACCGGTGGTACAACCCGTCGCGAACGTATTAAATAACCATTAGTTCAGAACATATTGTCCCATTAGCCTCCAAAGGGTTAATGCTTCGCATAAAAGGAAGTATGCCAAGAATAACAACAAATAACTCGTCGATGATTTAATATTCGATACACGCGTCGATTAATGGAGGATAATGCGCTCGAAGATTTATACATCGCGGTATCTCCGGACCGGTAAGCGCATTCCACCGAGAGAGAGCCAATCCCAGTTCTCGTTACTCGTATGTCGCTCTATCGCCCAGATGTATTTCCGCTCTCCAAGATAGTTCGCTCGTGACGAGAAATTCTTGAGCGAAATGACTATGTACTTACTCACGTCCAATTATTTACTCCTCGATCTGTTTGCTTCTCTCGGCGAGTCAGAGCTACCGGTCTGTTTGTTTCGATTATCTTTGGATCTACCGTACCTCGCTGTCCCTATTGCCAACGTAGCGACCGAATGGCATTAACGGAATGCGTCCTTTAAAGGGCCGTTTCGCTCTGGAAGGCAAACGACTCAACGGTGTCTACCGGCTCGTCGTCTTTCGGTAGAATCGAGCAAACGGAGCGCGCTTTTATCGGTCGCTCGTCGTTCGACCTCGCGAAATGGAAAAACGTTAAACGCCTCGACGTTGCCGCGAAGTTACTAAGAAGCCGGGGCAGAATGTTTCGAAGCGTTTAGTTCGTCGTGCATCAAAAGTTCCGGGGCGAAGATCCATTAAACTTTATCTTTCCTACTTGACTCACCGTTTCGTAAAGTTGGCTAAAGGAATTCCACCTCCGGCGCTCTCGTTCCTCTTCCTATGCCTCTCCCTTTAGCACACAATGCAACACATGAAATTGTTTCACACTTGCGTCACACGCGCACCATCGGAGTTACTTTCACGAAGATTCGCTGATGCACCCCTTTTTGCCGATTCGACTACAACTCTAGTTGCGACGATAAAATACCGCGTCGACGGATCCTCGTCAACGTACAAAATGCCTTTAACGATTCATGTAAGTTTCCCTCTTCGTTCGATAGAGCGTTTCTTCGCTCTTTCCATGGAAATCTAAAATTCCAAATCGTCAATCATTAATTACAGCTACCCCAAAACTCGTCTATAGGGAGGACGAGTTAGCTCGTTCCGGTTAACGGGATAAACTCGAATGTCGTTCGAACGAGTCAGAGTGCAAGATAAATTGTGTTATAATTTACTTCGAATTTATTTGCGCCCCAGACGAAGCGGAAAAGCGAAGTTTCGAAATCGAATTATATTATGAGTGTCGAAGGGAAGAAAAAAAAAAGAGGAAAAGGTGATTCTCCGCGTGAAAAAGGTCTCGCTTTCGTAGTTTTGTAAAATTGCCCGTGTAAGGTGGCTGCCGATGGAAACGTTACGGAATGCAATATCCCGCTGGTTCTGTCGTTACCTGACAAAGCCGCCGATTTTTGCGAAGTACGATCTTAAAGGTGAACGCGAGAACTGGTAGCCGGTGAGGCGAACTGGAAACGAAACACGGCCAATACGAGCTTTCGGTGCGAAGGTTGTTATGCAATCGCCGATTTATCGGACAAAAGTCGAGCTGCAACGTTGCTGCAGGATGCAGCGCCTGTGCTAAATTGGGCCCCTGCACGTCCGGACGGCATTGAGAAATTATGTAATTTCTTTTTGCAACCTCGCTGTCGTTCTTCCTTTTAATCTGCTTTTGCAGGTTCTTTTTAAATTCTACTGTCGGCTCGGCAAAGTGACCAATCGTAAATTGCTTACATTTTTTTACTAAATAGAATCTCATTATACCCTCAATAAATAATCATTCAAAAAAGCTCGTCGTCGTTCATTTTCCCGGAATATTTACCCTTTTAAACGTAATATAAATTCATCGATTCATTATATCCCTCCAGAAAAAAAATGTATTACCCGGCTCTTTAATGAAGCCGCGATTCGTTAATTAACAACAAGCAACCGCTTAGCCCGTAATTTCTCCCCGCAGCTTGTAAACCGATCGATTATCGGCAACCAATCAGATTCAACGTAACCGGTGCTTGACCAAACAAATTATTTCCTCCCGATTAGAGCGATGATCGTATCCCCTAACATCAGCCGGTGAATCTAACGCAGCTAGAATCGTCGTATTAAATTGCACGCGTCTCCTGAACCGCACTCGAGGTTTTCGAATTGCCGTTTCGAGCAATTTTCCCTTTAACCGCGGGATGTCGACGCGGTGAAAGCACAGACGATGCTGACGCAACGTTATTAATCCGAGAGAAAGAGTTACGACTCGTTCGAACGAAGCCGCGAGTTATTCGATCGCCGTTGACTCTTAATTCATAATTAATTCATAATTCTTCGCCAATAATCGACACACTCCTGACAGGAGTTCACCTCGATTGTACAGGTTTCAATTAATTACCGCACGATCGTAAAGTTTCAACCGATAGAACGCTCTATCCTTTCAACGACAGCAGGTGGTTCAACGTCTAGCCGTATTCTCGTCCGTATGCAAACGCAACGAGCCGATTTGTCGTTAACATTTATAGCGCTTCTCGAATCGTTACAATCGTTGGTATTCTCGCTATGAAACATTAATGAACAGTCGACGTTCTGGAAACGGTAGTTTGATCGCGATCGAACGTAGCATCGTACAACGTACGATCGTCAGAGATAATAAAGTAGGATCAAAGACGATGCCACAAATTCAAAGTTCCCGCCCGACTCGAAGTCCGTTATCGCGCAACCACGAATCAAATCTCCGAAATCTTACGACGTCCTTTTACGTCCCGCGAAAGAAACTGTCGGGCGTAAAGTTACCACTGTTCGCGCTCCCATGGAATGACATTACGAGCGTCGTATCGATAAAATTCCTTGGTTCCCAATGGTATCGAAAAACAGATTCAATCGCGGTGCACTGTAATTTCACCGAGAAATCGAACGGAGAGGGCGTACAGAGGTTGAAAAACCGGCTGGTTCATCCCTCTGCTGGTTATCGTCGTAATTTCTCTACCTTTCGGGATTCTCTCATCGGCGAGCTTACGTCCCGATGTCCGAGCAGGTTTATCGAAGCACACGTGACAACGATCGGCGCGCGAGCAAACGTTCGCCGGTCGCGAATCGTTTCCTGAAGAGAGCTGGCTCCAGATGGAGGTCTACCGAGACACTGACGACTACTCTCTCGCTACGAGGACATTCCCTGATTCTCAGGTGAGGCAGAGACGGAGAGAGAAAATTGAGAACGAGAGTGAAAGAGTCTATGCGAGATAGAACGAGAAGCAGTGTGATACCGAGGGAGAGAGGGAGAGGCTATAGCCGTTCACGATCTCACCTTCTTTCTCTCTTGGTCGCACCTTCGTTGCTTCTCTTTCCCGTGGACTCTCGATCTCTCGCTCTCTCGCGAGATCGAGGTTTTCACGATTTTCTCCTTTCTCCCCTGCCGGTCTGCGGTTTCACGGGAGAGCGAGATGACGGAGGGGAGAGAGAAGGAGAGAAAACGAGGAGGAAAGAGAGAGGCAGATAGAGAGAGGTTCCGTGAATGATTCCGCGGAGGCTTGGCTCCGCGCGTAGGTAAACATAGGTGCACCGTATACGCTGACACCCGTCGTTCGATCGGATTGTTTTGCGTGGAAATATTGTTTTCCCTTCGGTACGATCGGACCTGGATAAACGTAGAGCCGCGCAGAGAAACTCGCCGATCGAACCTGCGACTCTCGTTCGTTCGTCCGATGGGAGGTTCCTAATTGATTGCACTGTGATAAATTCTTGCCGTATACATCCAGATTGCGTCTTCAAACGATGCGATAGAATCGTGGCAATTGGAGGTTTGCGTGGAGTCGGTTTGGCTTCCGTGTTTTTTCTCTCTGGAAATTCTACAACGGTTTCCGCGGGAGCTACTGTTTTAACGGGATTTTCCAATCGTGGTTTCTGTACGTAGAAAAAATGTTGTCAGAGTTGCGCATATTCGAAAATGGTTGACTCTTTGAAAGAAGGATGTTACAGTGATCACCGTAGCGTGTAAATTTGAGAAGGAACAAAATGATGGAAGAAATAGAGAGGAATGACTCTCTGTGTATTGCGCCCCGTTATAGAAAGATGAGTGATATTTGTCGGGCAATAATTTGAAAATTAATGCGATTACGTGTGTCGTATGTCTCATATAAATATCAAGGGTACAAATCATTTAGGAACGGCGACCTCTAATGAGAAATATCACGTTGAAGAATAATAAATAATTGCTCCATAGGCCTCACCACGTGAGCAACAAAGTCTAAGGCTCCGAAGACACGCGGCGACCTTTACTATTATTTTCGTTTACACAATTCTCCTTTGCCGTGGAGAATCCGCTTTTTCGAGACCGCATGCTGCATTCCTGCTTCGAGAGGATGACCTAGAATTCTCTACCTTCGCTAGATTCTACTACGTGGTATTACATTGCACTATCGGATTTATAATGGAACGTTAATCCTTGAAAATTCCACCCCGAGAACTGTTGGTGCACTTGAATTACGCTTAACGAAGTAAATCCCAAAATGGGACGATCTTTCAATTTCTCCTTCCCATAATTCATTCCAGATTGCGCGAATTTAATTCGTTAAAAGGCCACTGTTAAAAGCGACTCGATGTAATATTAAATACATCCTGGTGAATTTTCGAAATCTCTCATCAGGAATTTTTAATATCGAGATTTCTTAACAGACTCAATAATTAGTCGAAGAAAGGTTGCGTTCTACACGCGCATATCTTGTTTTGTTCCTTCGCGTGGTCATTCAATTATAATTGCACCGCAACTATCAACGATTCGTCACGAAATGCACATTGCGCTCCACGTCTCCATAGAGTTCTAGACTACAAATTACAAAGCAACCGCAACAATCAACGGAACGAGACTGCAACTACGTGCAGTTGCACTCCCGGGCCTATTAGCTTGACACTATACCTGCAGACCACCTGACGACCGTCCCATACATCCAACGTACGTGTCACTCGATGCGCTTCGTACCGTGAGTCCTCTTATCTATCGAATCGATCGTGAGTTTCAAAATGCAATTGCGCTCTTTCGATCGTCGGAATTTCCACGATCTCCACAATTCTTTCGGCTCGCATTTGTCGATGAAATTCGCATTGAAATTGTTAATCATGAATTATGATTGAAAATGCTTCAAGATTCGAAGGTTTGAGAAGATACGAACCTGAGAAAACTTATTTCTAAATTATTTTAGCTTCCTAGCTTCGACGTATTAAAACTACAATTATTTTGGAGATGACGGTTTTTAGAAATTTTATTTCAAACAGTTGCTAATATAGCTTCAAGTCAGGATCGAAGAGAGTCGGTGACATTTACATTTTATTTCTAAACTATTTTAGTTTCCTAGCTTCAACGTATTAAAAATGCAATTATTTTGATGATGACGGTTTTCAGGAATTTTATTTCAAATCGTTGCTAATGTAGCTTCAAATCAGAATCGAAGATTAGCGGTGACATTTTCGTTTTATTTCTAAACTATTTTACTTTCCTAGCTTCAACGAATTAAAACCACAATAATTTTGCAAGTGACGTTTATTAGAAATTTTTTTTTAAATCGTTGCTAATGTAGCTTTAAGTCAGGATCGAAGAGAGTCGGTGACATTTACGTTTTACTTCTAAACTATTTTAGTTTCTTAGTTTCAACGTATTAAGACTACGATTATTTTGCAAATCGCTGTTTTTAGAAATTTTATTTTAAAGCGTTGCTAATGAAGCTTCATGTCAGGATCGCAGAGAGTCGATGACATTTACGTTTTACTTCTAAACTATTTTAGTTTCTGAGCTTCAACGTATTAAAACTACAATTACTTGCAGATGGCGGTTTTTAGAAATTTTATTTTAAAGCGTTGCTAATGTAGCTTCAAGTCAGGATGGAAGAGAGTGACATTTACATTTTACTCATTTTTCAGTCAACCCCCCAGTATTCGAATAATTTGAGAAATTTTATGGACGTCTCACGAGGCGGGGCTGTTGGAAGATACTTTCCCGGGAACTTGAGTAAAGCGAGGGTAATTGAGAATCGAGTGAATTCGATGTTAACACCCTCCCTCGCGAATTTATCATCGGCTCTGTCTTGAATAATAAGAGTGGCAACGCCCGGCTTCGGAAATCGATAAATAGCATCGTCCACGGAAAAGTTTTCAATTGTTACTCGAATCGACTCGAGTGAATTAAACAATTGGAAAACTAATTTCGAATAGTACCTTACCTCTTACCACACCCAACCGTCGAATCGACGTTCCAGGACAAACGACTTTTTCCTGGTACATCGAACAATTACGAAATACCTTCGAATTCCGTTATCGATTGGACGATATTTGATGCTGTTTACTTCGATATTTCAATATTTAATGAACTACAGAAATTTCTGTATTTCGTGCCAACATCGCTGAGCGGAAAGTTTCCACGTTAAAATCGTTATTGACTTTATCAATGGAAATACTGTAAATAACGATAAACAACGCAATGGCCAGAACGGAATAATAATAATATATTTGTTAATTGAAAGTTCCAATTAACGGAAAATGCGCGTAGCGTCGATACAAAAAAAAACAACCGAAACGTCCTCACAATTTTCGACGATCCGCAAAATTACATTATATTCGAATATTCTTCATCCATGACTTTTCGCAAATATCTCGCACGTCTTTCGCGAGCTCATAATCGTGAAAGGGTTTAAAA
This sequence comes from Cerceris ruficornis, assembly GCA_963989415.1. NCBI lineage: Eukaryota > Metazoa > Arthropoda > Insecta > Hymenoptera > Crabronidae > Cerceris > Cerceris ruficornis. The sequence goes on along the minus strand of OZ022518.1, from coordinate 10,006,974 downwards.
ATACGATCTTCCGAGGGTAGAGGAAATTTCGTACACGAGTCGCGTAACCGGCAAACAGTCGAACGATTTTACAGTCAAGGCGACGGCAGGCTTGCACGGAATAACGGAAAACACGCGTCGTGGATTTTATTCGCTCCAGCGGAACGGCAAAGTGATTTTAGTCTGCCTTTTGCATTTCTTCGTGCTCGAATATTCGCTTCGATCACCCCGCGAATTGCTTTGCGCCGAGATGCAGCACGAAAAGATTCCGTCGACGCGATTTTCGCGCCTAACTCGCTCCGTTACGCAAGAAATAATCCTTAAACCGGATTTACGTATGCGCAGCCCTATGAGAGTCCACGAGACGTGAAAATCTACCGAGAAGTTTCGTATCCACGCGAAGCTTCTTGTTTCTTCGCGTCTCGTGGAAAAAGAAACGACGAGGATCTTTGTTTCCATGAGGAATATCATGTCGTATCGTCGTGACATTTGCCTCGAAAAATGTTAAAAAGTTATTTCACCGAGTTTCCGTTCGCGCTTGGAGGAAAGGAGAGAAAAAATATACGGTGAAACCAGGTCGAGCGATGGATTATAATAAAAAAGATTTCAAAAACGCGATGCGTCATGCTACGGGACATGTAATAGACACAAAAGAAATGAGCTTGTACGCGAGAACGTAACAGCGGGAAACGTTCGGAGAGGAGGAATTCATTCTTCTACGAAAAACCTCGCATTTTTCTGTGCTCCACCTCCTCAATCATCGCCTTGACTGTTCATTAACCCTTTGTGCCCCGAGACTTGCGACGTATGTACGACTTTTAATTTTTTTTCTACGTCTCATTGTCGGACATACGTTCTTCTCTTACTTCTGACCTGGGAAAGTGGATACGGCTTTGTGCTGCGGACGTTTCTACGATTTTTCACGAACAAAGTTTCCGGCCTTTAGCGGACTATTTGTGTGCAACAAATTAAATGAAACTCTTTGCAACATTAACTTCCAGCGAACTGCTTTTGAAACGTACTCGTATAAATTCGGATTAAAATTTACAAAGTGGATTTTATTAGTCGATTGAATTTCACGCGACTTCGGAGCGACGAATATACGTAGAAAATTCTGAAGAAATTTATATTCGAACGGTACATTCGTCTCGTTAGTGCTATCAGATTTAAACGATCGTAAAAACTCATAAAAGTGGACTCAAAGATTTTCGGGTCAATAGAATTCGTACTTTCTTTCGATTATGCGATTCTAAAGTATTCTCCATTGGAAGGTACGGCAGGAGTCGAGGCATTAACGGAGAAGAGTCTCGGGAAGAAAGTGCAGCCGCTCCGGTGCATCCCTTCACCTACGCGACGGAATTCCGCAAGATTTTATAATGGAATAAATAAGTGAGCGGTGGCTGTGTTTTCCTAGCAGCCTGGCATTTTAATTTCCTCGAGAGATATTTCATTTCACTGGTTTCCAGTTTATTTACCAAATCTTCTCCCTTCCATCGCCCCCATTTTCTTCCCCCTTTTCTTCCATTGTTTTCCATCGCTGCGGCGCGTTGCAACGTGCATCAAATTCGACCAGATATCTCTCTTTTAATGATATCACGTTGTAAAAACTAAAAAACAGCGGTAATTTGGGCATAGCTGTAGTTGGTAACGAGCCACTTAAAATCCCGAGTTTTTATCATCGGCAAGCTAATTAAGCGAGCCGTTGCAGATTTACTCGGGTCTCGAGAGACGAAGCGTAAAAATGAATTTTGTAATTGCCAACGCGCTTATTGTAATACACCTTGTTAACAATGTTGTGTATGATTTTCCTGCCAAGGGAATAGTTAATTATTTCACGTTAATCGAGCAAACGTTAGCTGTAATAACATCGTGAGCCTACGAGTTGAATATTAACCGTTTTAATCGGAAACCGCGTTGTTTTTTTTGTATTTTTTTTACCTCAATTGCTACGATCATTTTGCCTACGTGAAACTGTAGATTCCAATTCACCGAGGGTATAATATATTCAGCAGTAATTTAAGAAATACCTCCTATAAATTACGAGAACTATTAATTGGCGGCCCGAATCTTTCATTTTATTCTAATACAGATAATCATGATCAAATAACACAGAATTTTCGCATTCAAATTTTAACCGTTACGGTAATTTCACTTAACACCTATCGGTTTTAGGTGATTTTCAAATCACTGAGGCTATGCCACGTTGAATAATAATTTAAGAAAAATCTTCCAGAGGTGACGAAAATTTGAGATAGATCCCATTAATGGGGGCCCGTCCCCTTCACTCTATTCTAAAAAAGAAAAAATACAATTTTCATATTCCCACTTGAACTACTACACTCATTTCTCTTAAAACATGCCGTTTTAAGTGGATTCCAAATCATTACGGCTACGCCACGTTGAATAATAATTTAAGAAAAATCTTCCAGGGGTGACGATTTGTGCTCGATCCCATTAATGGGGGCCCGTCCCCTTCATTCTATTCTAAAATAGAAAAAATACAATTTTCATATTCCCACTTCAACTATTACACTCATTTTGCTTAAGACATACCGTTTTAAGTGGATTCCAAATCACTAAGGCTACGCCACGTTGAATTATAATTTGAGAAAAATCTTCCTGAGGTGACAAGAATTTGAGCTGGATCCTACTAATGGGGGCCTGTCCCTTTCACTCTAATCTAAAATAGAAAAAATACAATTTTCATATTCCCACTTCAACTACTACACTCATTTCTCCTAAGACATACCATTTTAAGTGGATTCCAAATCACTGAGGCTACGCCACGTTGAATAATAATTTAAGAAAAATCTTTCCGAGGTGACAAGAATTTGAGCTGGATCCTACTAATGGGGGCCTGTCCCTTTCACTCTAATCTAAAATAAAAAAAATACAATTTTCATATTCCCACTTCAACTACTACACTCATTTCTCTTAAGACATACCATTTTAAATGGATTCAGAATCACTGAGGCTATGACACACCGAATAATAATTTAAGAAAAATCTTCCAAAGGTGACGAGAATTTGAGCTGGATCCCATTAGTGGAGGCCCGTCCCCTTCATTCTATTTTAAAATAGAAAAAATACGATTTTCATATTCTCACTTCAACTACTACACTCATTTCTCTTAAGACATACCGTTTTAAGTGGATTCCAAATCCCTAAGGCTACGCCACGTTGAATATTAATTTAAGAAAAATCTTTCCGAGGTGACGAGAATTTGAGCTGGATCTCACTAATGGGGGCCTGTCCCTTTTACTCTATTCTAAAAAAGACAAATTCAATTTTCATATTGTCACTTCAACTGTTACACTCATTTCTCTTAAGACATACCACTTTAAGTGGATTCAGAATTACTGAGACTATGACACACTGAATAATAATTTAAGAAAAATCTTCCAGTGGTGACGAGAATTTGAACCGGGCCTCGCTAATTGAGAGACTAACCCTCTTACTCAATATCCACCATAGCCCCATCGGCGAACGTGTAACGGTTATGGAACAAGACTTATAATGATATTACAAGCTTTGAAAATTCATTCGTTCGCCGTTCGAGGGACTTAAGATTATTCCATCTAAAGATACCCAAGGAGAAACCCCTGCGCTGCTACTCCTCCCCGGCTCAATCTCGAGTAAACCCTTGGATTATCGATGCGCCGCGGCTACGCAAGAATAATTTGCATGCCCTCCCAACGACGGAACGAAGACTCGCGAGAAAGAATGACGATGGCGGAAAGGAGGGCGATTTATTTAAATTTCATCTTTCCTCCTCCTGCGACGCCATAATTCAAGGACGACAGGTGAGAGATATACGGGGCACAATTATGCCCACGTATCGGGGAAGAGGAGCCACGAATGAAGCGCCTCTTCTTCCTTCGAGCTTATGATATAATTTGTCCGGCTTTTTTCTCTTGTTAACGAGACGCGTCATTTTTCGTTACACGGGGCTCCTGCCTCGTTATTTTCTAGTCGCTTTTTTCACCGAGGCTCTTTGCAATTTGCGCTAATAATTTGCGCGAGTGTGTCCTCCGAAAGGGTTCCTTTTATTTCGATTGTTCAGGTGGGCGTTGGTAGCCTTACGTGAGATTTGAATTGAAGTGTAGAATTCGTTTGGTGATTTTCTGTGTCATCGTTCGAATAACATCTCTTTAGAGACACAAACTTTAAATGAGGATGAGCGGACGAATTGAACGTTGTGGACCAATGATTTAAAAGCATCGTGATAACAGTGGGTACCTAATTGGTTGTATAAAACTCGACAGTAATAACGGAGTTGTGACATAATAATTGTAGCGTAAACAATTGGAAATATATTGTTCGTTAACAATATCATTGAGAGCTATTTGGGTCACTGATTTTGTTAAATTGTGTTTAATCGAATATAACAGTACTTTATACTTTCGCATTGAAGTCTCCTTGCAAAAGATCGAAGCTATTTTCAAAAGATTGACAATTTCTCCTGATTTAATTTTCTCACGTTTCTTTCCCCCGATTACTTATAAATGCCATAAAATTAGCGCGGCAGTAACGCATGCTAATTGAAGGAAAAAGATCAACGACTATCCGCGTTTCTTCGTCTTTGGGGTCATATTTGCAGAGAAATTTCAAGAAACTTTCACGAAAACTTTGCCGATCTACCAAGAGAGACCACAGAATTGATATTAAAATGACCTCATGCGAAAACCTGTCGGTGATTACACGATACCCGCTTCTCTGGAAACTGTTGAAACCCTTTCCTTGTACAGTCCCTTACCATTAGGGATAACCCGAGGGAATGCATGGAAATTTCGTGGCTAACGTATAACGTTACCTCGTCGCACGGTATCATCCAATTAATTAACCACTCGAGGAATCGGCCGCTTAACTTCTGTCCCAGATTTTCTTAAGAAAGATCCTCGAAACTCTCTCTCTAATTCCATTCTCGCCCCGGGAGAATCGTCCAACGAGTAATTTTAACGTCGCTGTAAAATAATGCGACGCGGTTTCGCGTCTTTGAGACTCGGTGAACTCAATAACTCACGAGGAACGATAATTAATCGGCAGATACGTAACACTAGATTTACGGGCGTTAAATCTGTTATACTTAAATATATTAAATAAGTATTTTGAAAACAGACGGGACCAACCGGCAAAGAAGATGAGCGGTTAAATAATTTGTGCATTATAAGATACATGTGAAATATCTACTGCACCGCTTCTCTGTAAATTTAAAAAATATTTATAACAAAATAAGTATCCGTCAATTTGACGGGTTCCGTAAATCTAGTATTAAATTAATAGCAAACGCTATCGTCCTAACGACAAGCAACCTTTGTTGTTCTATGCTGCTGAAAACGTCTAATTGTGTAAACATTTCAAAGAATACGAGCGTCAAGAATGTGTATTAATGGGAAATTAATCATAAAACATTGTTACCCGCACGGGGCTCTATTATCTCTTAATACAATGTCGCGCGTACACGTACTAACATTATATCGTTATATGAATAACGCATAATGCAGTGATATTTATCACCTACGCCGAGATGAAACCATAGCTCCGGCATTATTTCAAGCAGCCCATTGCACGAGCCGGCGACTGATTAATTAATGACTACTGCACATTCATACGGTGACATTTCGTTATGCGAGCACGCTTTGTTACAACGTGGCTGTTGCTGTTATTACTGCGCTAATTCATCTGATCGGCCATTTATTAGCGTTACATACCGAGAATGTAATTCCACGTATACCTAGGTTTAGCCGGACGTAGGAGAGACCGAGTTCTCACAATCAGTCGCAAAGTGGACAGTGAGATCAATATACTCGGAAACCGTAACGATACTTTTCCACGAAGCATCGATTCCTCGCAATTACCTGCTAATGCATCGGGATCGAACGACCCGATTGCACGATTGATTCTTGGTAAAATATATCGCATCTCTGTGATTGCTCTACTCAGAACAAAAATAGTAGAAAGATCGATGTCCTCGCAAATGTCGTTGATCATTTTTCATCGATCGATTTCTTGCAATTACTTGCCATAGTGTTAAAGTTCAATAATCCTGCTACTTGACGATTGATTTTTGATAAAATGTATCGGATTTGTGTAATTGCTCTACTCAGAACAAATATAGTAAAAAGATCGATGTCCTCGCAAATGTCGTTGATCATTTTTCATCGATCGATTTCTTGCAATTACTTGCCATAGAGTTAAAGTTCAATAATCCTGCTACTTGACGATTGAATTTTGATACAATGTATCGGATCTCTGTAATTGCTCTACTCAGAACAAAAATAGTAGAAAGATCGATGTCCTCGCAAATGTCGTTGATCATTTTTCATCGATCGAAATCTTGCAATTACTTGCCATAGAGTTAAAGTTCAATAATCCTGCTACTTGACGATTGAATTTTGATACAATGTATCGGATCTCTGTAATTGCTCTACTCAGAACAAAAATAGTAGGAAAATCGATGTCCTCGCAAATGTTGTTGATCATTTTTCATCGATCGATTTCTTGCAATTACTTGCCATAGAGTTAAAGTTCAATAATCCTGTTACTTGAAGAAATGGTATTAGTTCTCTGTAATCGCTCTACTAAGAATAAAAATAGTAGAAAGATCGACGTCCTTGCAACTGTCGTTGATCATTTTTCATCGATTGATTTCTTGCAATTATTTGCCAATGATTTAAAGTTCAATAACCGTTTTACTTAACGTTTGTTGGAACATATCAGATCTCTATTTGTCACCAGAGTAAGAAGAAATCTCAACGATATCGATACTTTTCCAAGAGCTGTCGCTTTCTTGGAACTACTCGCCGATGTGTTAGAATCGAACAAACTAATTATCGGCTTGTCTCTTAACGAAGCGTATCGAATCTTTTTAATTGATCACCTTACATAATACCAGGAAAATGGATGATGTTACAAGTACCCCAAACGGAGTACAAGTTCTACAAGTGCTACTTAACTCTATGATACTGGTAATTATTTCGAATATCGATACCAGTTCAACTTCATCGAGTGCTTTACAAGTGCAGTCCAACGAAGCACCATTTCCTTCTCTCAAGAATTCCTTTGCCTCGATGAAACGATAGATATCGAATCAATTCAGATTTTAAAGCGTACATTGAATCTGAATTACTCAGAGACGCGATAGCACGTTGAAATCAAACAAGTCATCGATATTTCTAATGCCCTCGAACGACCTTCGCAGGGAAAGAACGAAATTTCGCGAATTAATCGAAGAACGTACACGTCCCGAAACACGAACTGTCTCGCGCTGTCCTTCCTTTTTGTTCCGAGGGACATTAAAGGACCAACTTCCGTGACCAAGAAGGCGGCGAACTTTTATCTCGGAGGTGAAATAAGAAAGTTGCCGGAGTACTCGTTTATCTGCTCCCGGCCTGAAAAAAAAATCTCGGCTGAAATATTTCGAACGCTCTTCTCGCCGGAATCGCGCGAGCGAGTTTACCGGTCGAAGGTAATTAAAATGGATATCTCGAATATCGTGTGGGAGACGTGTCGTGCGTGAAATGGGCATAATTATTCTGCATTATTGCGTTATAGTATTAAATTATTTCGCAGACACCGCGCGTCTGTGTTTCGCGTTATATTTGCGTTGGATTCTATTCCGTATGAAATGCGTCAAACAAATTGCGTGGACTTTGCAACGCAGAAATATTTACGATTATTCGGTATCGCCGACGATTACGACGATGACGATTATTATAGAGTTCGACGCTTTTCCGGATTGTAATTAAAACATTTCTTTCTATTCGTAATATTGCCGTTTGCGTTCCCATTTGTATTCGGTCCAATTAATTGGCGTAGTAACTATTTTACTGGGACTTGGAAAGAGAAGACTTACACGATTCCCTCGAAATTGACTGTTACGACGAGGGTTTCAGAGACGGGCTTGTAAAACGGTAACGGCATCCACATTCACGAGGCAACGAGGTAAGATTAGTCAATGGTAACTGTAAAACACGAGATAAACCAGCAACCTCGAGGACGTTAATCTGTACGCGTGCATTCTCGCAATAGTCATTTTCCGTTTTGCAGTAAAAATATAATCGCAAGATACGAAAGGATATTGTCGAAATATCATGTAAAATGTGCTCCTTGGATTCGAGCGTTTCATTTTCTTCGCTCGAACAAGATACGGCTTGTTAATTAAATTTTGAATGTTCGACTTTCCCCAGATCGACAAAAGAAAATATTTACGCGGCAAATGGAATTAGAGAGTTTGCTTTATAATTTCGTTGCGCGATGTCGGTGACTCTTCAAAGGGAAATTAAAAATGCAGAGAAACGTCGCACAGCGGGGAAGTTTTGCTGAGAAAGTTAAAGAGCCGAGACGAATTTCTTCTAAAATATTTCGTTCCCATTGGCGTCGGAGGAAGCTACGAGTTATTCCAGAACAAGCAGGAAAAGTATCGGAAGATCTCGATACCGGAAACGTTCGAGTTTCATCATAGACCCGATTTTGATCGGTCAATAACTCCTCTGTCTCTCTCTTCCTCTTTGACGTTTCTGCAAATAATAAAACTACTCTTCGTTCAATAAACTCACTGTCCCTTAGCATATTCACGAAGAGTTATTTCCACGAAGAAAATCACGGGGAAAGAACCATCCTCTTGGTTGAAGGACGAAGAACGATCAAATCGCGCCAAGTTCATCGATCGGTCCATCATCGAAGAACGACGAGATGCATGCATGAAGTTTGCACAAACGCAAACACGTAGACGAGAATACAGAGGCAAATATAGATTTTCCGATGTATACAGATCGATTTGATCGAACTTTGTTCGAAACTTGCAAGTTTTCCTCAAAAATACCGACATGACACAGCGGTAGGAAAAATTCCTGGTATCCACCTACTTTCTGACCAGGATAAGTGCTTGGTTACAAATTTATATTTAAATATAAATATTGAAAAATCGCAATTGAAGGAATAACGAAAAATACTTATTTTATTGAATACATTTTTCTGAGAAATTTTATATTATATTAGATGTACCCGGCCACGCGTTACTGTGGTTCAGTCTGGTTAAATGCTGGTTTTCAAAAAAAGCCCATTCAAATGCAACGTTGTGTCAAAATTTCAAAGCAATCGGTGAAGAATTTTCGGAGATTTAAGATTTTGAACTAACGAACATTTACATTTTTATTTATATAGATTGGCTTACCTCTAATCCAACCTTTGAAATAACAATTCTGGTTACGAAGCAAGAGGCCAAATTCTTTATTTTAAAAGCCATTGTTTTTTTAAATATTCGTCCATGTAACATTCCATCACTTTGTTTAAATTTTCAAATGCGATGCAATATCCCGCGAAAATCAACATTGAAGCTCCACACGCTACAAAAGTAGAAACTCCACGGCTGTTTTTAAGAACAGTGAGAAGTCAGCACGTAGGAATGAAATTAGCAAAAGTAACTTCCATAAGTTACTGTATTCCATAGGGTACTTTCCGAACGATGAAAATCTAACACAGTGAGGAACTTCTCATGGTTGGGTTTATGGCGTCAGTTTTGCAGAGGTTACGGTGTAGTCCGCTCAAAGAATTACGAACACACCCTGTATAAAGTTGTGATATCACGCGCCACTGTTCTTGATGGATGGGGATGTTTAGAGAGTTTTCTGGCACACAAAATAAGAGCAATCAATGAGAATTGACGATCGGGGATGAAAGGTCAGAAGCCGTGAGATGCCTTCGTTCTCGTGCATCCAACGCTTCCTCTTCTTTCCGAGATTGCACGAATAAAAGGATCCTGCTTTTACGCCACGCGCCATTATCTCGAAATTCCTTCCTCCTCGTGGGTCCGAGGAGAATACTCGAAGGAGGAAATCGCATGTCGCGGAACATATCAAGGTCTCGAGCGATGGTAATTGTCGTAGTTTCTATGGGATCAAATTCTTTCGAGGTAGAGCAGGTTTGCTCAATGGTACCGAGTGCCTTGGATCATGTTTTCTCCGTACGTTGTTATTCCAATATATTCTCTCGGTTTTTATCATCTTTAATATGTTATTATTGTGGTATCGAAAATCGCAGTATGACCTCAGCGCGACCGCTTAGGCTAGTGGTCGGCAAACTCTTTAGTCGAAAGAGCCAAAAATCAGCAGCAGGACGATTAACATTTTTTTGCGAGCCAAAGTTCTTTTCAAGAAAACGTCACGAACCATGCTTTTCAGAACCGGTTTAACCTAGTTACTAAACATTAAATGCCACCAGATATAATAATAATCTTATGTGCGTACGTGTGAATCAGTGCATGGATGTATGTATGAGTACGAACGAATGATTAACACTAGAACTACCAAACCAATCAAAATGACTGGTACACAATTTTTTCCAAAAATTCTCCATGTTTATAGAAGACTCTTAGAATAAATATTCAGTCCATCTTAAAAAAACATAAATCACCGAATCGATTATCTTTTCCGCCTCTTGATTCCTCCTTTTTCAAAGTACTTATTTAATATTTTGAAATATGATAGATTTAACGCCGGTAGTTCTAGTGTTAAGCGGGGCGAATGTCTTTTAGTTCTTTATAAGCGATCACACGATGCAGTTCACGATTATATTCTTTTTGTATTAGCATTTAGTATATAGTTCTAGATAATAAACATAGTTTTACCTTATATTATAACATCATATAAAGCCAATCCCAAATTATGACATTTCGAACGATAGAAAATTATGAAATTAAAGGCTTATGGATGCGATGGAAGAATTTTCAGCTATTTATCTACTCCACGAAGAATCGAAATCGCTCGTTTTCATTCTTTGTTCTTCCATAGTTGATAATTCCTAGAAAATTGAACTTCCATTCGACGAGGGTGAATTTTGCGTCGCAAAAGAGACCGAGACGGGAGTTATTAAATTCCCCGCAAATATTGACATCACCATGGTGGATCGAAAGAGCCGAAGAGAAAAAGAGTGTCCAAATAAAATATCGCCTCTATTACTTGGCCGGTTCGATGCTCGCCAATTATCGCGAGCTCTCGAAGGAATTTATGTAGGCGAGAGTCCCGGGCGAACTTCTTCATACCGTAAGTCCATTAGCGCAAAGCCGACGGTGAGAGAAAGAGAAATATCCTGGAAAGCCCGGATTCTCCTTTTCCCTTTCTCTGCCCATCCGAAGAGAAAACGAGCGTCATTAATCGCGACGCGGAAAAAGGCTGAAAGGACGCGGGACTCGGTTTTACCTCTCGGAGGTCGGAAAAACTCGGGGCGAGGGACGACGAAGGGTGGAAGCCGGGCAGACAGGAAGATCCTGAAAAATATCAAAAAACTGGGAGGAGTCAGGAGCTCCGGCGTGTTGTCACGCCGCCATCGGGGTCACCGCAGACAAATAGGCCGTGTCAGTTTTAAAATGTTCTTCCGGTCCGACGACCGCGAAGAGAAGAAACTCCGAGCGCGAATCGTGGACCACCCTTGCGAATCTTCTTCGCGTCCTTTCGAACAGAGGCTCGGTAACCTGTCCCTCTTGGATGGATAAACGAACGATCGTGAAGCTAATGCTCGTGAATCTTCCTAATTTTCCGTCGAGGGATGAAAAAGAGAGGACAATCGGGAGGGACGAACGGTAATACCTTGATGTATCGCGTGATATTCTATCGAGAGATCGTTGAACGTTAACTATACGCCGAAGAAGGGGGTCATTTTAACCCCTTGTCTTCCGGTTTCTCTTGCGACTGAACGCGCAATAAGTGAGAATTAGTTGCTGAATTAAAATTTAACTTAATGCAATATTAACTCTTATCGGTCGCTAGCTTCGTACAAATGATTCTCACTAGATAGAAGTTGCTTTCAGTACATATGCGAAAAATGTTCAATATTGGAAGAACAACATTTTCGTTAGAAATTATTTTTTTTTCTGAAGGAGTATTACAAATGTATGAGTTTCAAATAATTCATCATCGATAAAGCATCATCGTCACTATCGATTTCAATCCGATCACTATCTGAATCACCAACATTTATTTCTTCTATATCATTTTCTTCTTCATTTGGATTTTGTACAGGTATAACAACTTTTCTTTTTTTAAAATCTAATATAGGGATCACTCCTAGTCTCATTACTAGAATCAAAAACATTTTCAGAATTCTTTTCAAAGAATTTACTGTCACCATCCCTATACAAACTCATAAAATTTTCTTTGTTCATCTTTTGGGGCCAAAATATTAAAATTTGAATAAAAAAGGCGCTGTTATATCACTGAACATGTTAATCACTCCGTTGGTAACGTTCAATTGATAAGGCAATCGTCCACACATTCCACAGACAGCAAATTTAGACTCGATTCATTTGGCCACCTCACACGTGCCATAAGACCGCAACGACAAACTACTGTCGTCACGTCAGAGGTGACTTACGACCGTTAAGGGTTAATACCATAGAAATAATTTCATCGTCTCGTGACTCTATTTAATAGATATTTGAAGCTTCCAAAATTTCCTATTTCATTTGCCGCGTCACGAGTGTCACTCTTTGTTATAATGCAAGGAGTTAACAGCGAACAGATCAACTTCTCCGTCGGCGACTGTTAAAGCAGAGACTCCGAAGCTTTAACTGTAACGACGTTTCGAGATTAGCATATCCGAGATATCTATCAGTCGTTAAAAAATTTCAAAGAGATAGCACGCAGTCATTCTTCACGGATACATAAACCCAGAAGCGGAAAACTCCCGGCGTCCGATCTTTCTCTCCCCGGTGTCAGGATGAATGGGTAAATGGTTACTCGAGAATATTCTTCCCGGTTCTCGATCATCATCCAACGTTGATCCGGCAAGGTGAAAGATATAAGATGAAAACGGATCTCACGAAACTATCGCGATAGAGAGAGACTAAATCGAGTCTCCGTTCCTGACTCGTCCTCCATTTGTCATTAGGACGATTTTAGACGCGTCCCGGTGACGTTACGTTTCTTGACGTTTCTTGATTACACCTCATCCGCGAAGGTAAAAGGCGAATTCATGGGTCGTTCTCTCTCTTCCGGAAATACATCCTGGCGTATTCTTTTCTCGGGATAAACGAACAAATGATAGGGGGATCAGAGAGTCCGAGCGAATTTTCCACGGAGATCCTCGATCATATTTACGAGTCCTTCATCTCGCAGGATCACGCGGCTGACTTTGCCGAGATGCAGGACGCACTAAACAGAATGGAACTTCCCGGAGTCCGTTGGCTTTGGTGTACGTGTATGTAGACGTATATGTACGACCACACGGAGTTACAGGTATGTACGTATATAGACGAGAGATGAAATTGGACGTCTCTCCGTATAGCGCGTCCATTTATCGTTAGAGAATTTTGATGTGGACGGTCATCTCTCTCTTCCTCGTGACGAAGGACCGACTCTCTTTGCTTTACGACCTCGCAGTATCCGTATGTCAAAGCCCGTAGGTTTAAAGCACCGGTATCTAAAGTCGGGATTTCCTTCCCTGATTCTCTCCGTGATACTCCTGTTGCCCGTGACTTTATATTATTACGTGTCTCGTGTGCCATCGACGTTTCTGGCCTCGGCTCGAATAAACTTAGTTATAAAGTTCTTCGCAGGGGAATATTAATGGACAATGTCGGACGGTAATGAATTGACGGTAACGCAAATGGATACGTGGGAAGATGTAAAAAGATGTGTGCGTTGCAGGACTTGGAATACAGGGTACGACCGAGTATCATGTACAAGCGGACACGGAGTGGTTTTTTATGAAACAATAAGAACAAATTGTGGGAATAAAATTTGTTCGTTTAAGACTTTGTTTTGATTTGAATAGGAAATTGAAATTGAAAATGCAGGGCGTACGTGTGCTGTTGCAGCTAATTGTATGTTACGGTTCATCGAGCAACGTATAACGCGTTTCGTGGTTGTAAACAATGATCTGAGACTTCTTCTGATATGTCATTTGCCCAAGCAGGTAGTTTTCGTTGATTTATCATGATCCACTAAACGGTGAGTCCATGCATCTATAATTAAACGGGCACAGCTATGAATACTACAGGGAGGAAATTAGTTTCAGTAATTTTGTAATTGATAAAATGAAATGTTGTACCTTAACACATTGACAGCCGGCCCCGCGAAAACGCGGATTTCTAATCCACCATCAAATGAGGCACTGTATTTTTTCTATAATTATAAATTAAAAATTTCGATTTTGTTTCTATTTTTAATTACCGTTAAATTGTATATGACGAATACTCAAATAAAATGATCTTTTTTACGAAAATATATAATGTTTTATATATTTTGTTTGGCTATTCAGTGATCAGAAACAATCGAATAAGGCCTGCGTTTGAGATTTAAGTGGCCGATACGTTGCCGGCGCTCAGGCTTTAAATGTCTCTTAGGTCGCCGGCTGTCAATGTGTTAAAAGTCTTCTGGGTAGTTTTTCTTGAACTCTATAACTTTCAAATGCTGGATGGATATTGTTAGCTGTATACCTCGCAAAAGTAGAGAAGTCTCGTGGTATGAGGTACGGAGTAAGTGGTGGGTGTCGCTCGCACCGCCTGCCCCCACCATGTCGATCATAGAAACCTGAGATCCACGAACGATAATCGAAAACAAAACAGTCCTTTTGATGTTCACATGACGACGCAACGAATGTGTGGCTCCTTCGGCCAATAACGCGTTAGAATCGAAAATGTCGTCAAAACGATGAATGTCTCTATCCGTCAGGCGAATAAGAACTATCCGGAGGCCAGAGGACTTCTCTATTTGTGCGAGGTATAACAGCATACGTACCCATTGGATTTTCTAAGTCTATTTTCTCGAAAACCAAGCCTTAAATGAACAAATTCTACTCCCATATTTTGTTCTTATTATTTCACGAAGAATCACCTGGTGCCCGCTTGTACATCTTACTCTTCCGCACCCTATATTTATATTCCTCGTGAGATACTTCCTGATATATCGCAAAAATATCGTCATTTTTTGCGCTTAAAGTGCACTCAATGATGCTTCGGAGGATTTTTTACCGGGGTAATTTAAATTAGAATTTTATAACGATTCTGTGAACCTTTCCGATGCTTTCTCTGATGTCGGAAATGAGTGGAAGGTATTTCCGTTGATAATGCGAATATCAATATTTTATTTTGATTCGACGTGAAAAGTAGCATATGGAGGGGAATAGATTTTTTTTTGGAGACGTAGAACCCTGGCTCTTTTAATAGAAAATTATCCGCCACTATCGTAGACGTATCTGCGTGTACAAATTACTATAAGAAGCTGGAGGTGAAGTATCAAATGGTTGGCCATTATTTCACGTCATTCCAGGATACTCCGTACAATGATCGAGAGGATCATTAGGAGTCATTCTGGGGAGGTACTGGAATCCATCCAAACCCACAGATTAATCGATACCGAAAGTAGGGGAGGCATCGATAAGCTTATAACCCTCCGTCAGATTTCTTGAAACTTGCCACGGTGATTAATCGTGACCTCCTAATTAGATGGAAAATCGAGAAACGATCGACGTGATTAATGTGACTCTGATACATTCGTTTTCTACGAATCCGTCGATCTGGCTAGCAAAATTCACGCTCCTGCTGTTTCCCGCGAAACAAACCTTGCAAAAGTACAAAAAACATTGATGAATTTTTATTTTTCATTTTTTTGAGGGGAAAAAAATTATGCAACTCGGAGAGGCGAAATAATGAAAATAAATAGCTCGAATTAACACTGAAACTACCAAAGCGGTCAAGATTATCGGTACCCAATTTTTTCTCTTTCCAAAATAAGAGTTTCATGCAACAAATATTTCACTTCTATTTTCTATAACCTAAATTATTTAATCGATCATCCTTTTCACCTCTTGATTTCTCTTTTTTCAAACTACTTATTCGGTATAATTAAATATAAAATATGTAATGACGATAGTTCTAGTTTTAACACGGTCGTAAGAAAAGGAAAAAGAATTTTTTAGAATCAGTCATTGCGAAAGCATGGATTCGTCGTTTCGAACGAAGTATCCGCAATTAAAAATATCGATCTACACGTGCTATCGGAGAAAAAGTTGAAGTCAACGCGGGGAATTTAAACGAGGAATGTAAAGGGGAAAATCGAAATAGCGAGTAGCGCTTATGAGCTCGTTCGGTTCGGTTGTATGGTTATCGATTGGGAGCTTGCATATCCGATTTCTCGATTTCGTCACTACATCGTGCTCTCTTGAAACTCAAACAATAAATTCCTTTCCATAAACCATCCCCGGGATTATTCCCAAATGTAAATCCTTTGTCCCGCGAGTTCACAATCGAGGCCCTCGAGTGCACTCGACGCTGGATGAAAATTCAAAGTAGAAAATGTGACATTCGAGAATTCGAAAGAAATAACGATGTCGTCCGCGTTTTGTTCCGTATTTGCGATTACTTTGTGCAATGAACTATTGAGCCGAGGAATGGTTGCACGATATTTGTTATTTACTTAAGAACTATTTAAAATAGTGTCCCGTAATTGGTTATAGGATGATTGAAGGATTTTTTCAGTTAGAGAAGTATTTCAAGTGTTATATCAACGTTGGAATTAAAAAATCGAAACCTTTGCTTTTCCTCGATATTTATATTTTATGTTATTATTGATATTTATACTAAACAGTCCATGATTAAAAATATGCCAAAAATTAGCAGTATTTCAAATTCTGGACCACTGAAATATTAAAACTGCCAGAATTAACCCCTTGCCCTACGGTTTGCTTTGTAACTGCCTCCGCAATAATTCAGAATTTTATTGCTAAAATAAAAATTGATTAGTGATTCTTGATATATAGTATAATTTAACGTACCATCAATATTACAGGAATAATACTATCGCGTCCCGTCTCATTAATATTTTCAATTTCATAGGTTTTGCAAAACTTGAAAATTTCCTACCCCATTTTCCTCATCACGAATGTCGCTCGTTATTTTAGGGCAATGGGTTAACATTGATTAAATGACAATCCGCAAATATTTCGAAGTTCGGAAAGCAAAATATTAAAATTCAATACATTTCTTCCATTACTTCTCGACGCGTCGTCCCACGAGAACCTCTACGCTGCATCGACAAAACGCAAACACAGCCAGACTTTCTTGCAATAACGCCGGAAGTCAAAGTAAACTCGAAAGATCGCGGGAAATTCAAAGGGAAAGTTTGAAGTTTATCGGCGCCGTCTCGGTTGCGATCGTCCGTGAACGTCGACGTAAAATTCGCGCCCTCGAAACGAAATTAATTGCTGGAACGAAATTGGCCGTGTCACACAGAAGCTTTCTTCGTCGTACCGTTCCGCGGCTGGCATCATCGTGCGCCATTAAAGCTCTTTGCGGTCGGTCTCTGTGCCGCAATTGTGCCTGACCAGCCGCAAGCAGGATGCTCGCTTCTGGACGCGCATGGAATTTTCGACGTAGGAAAAGGCCAACCGGGAAAATTTTCGTCGCTCGAGCGTGAGTAATTCTTGAAAATTTACCATTCCCCACGAATACCGAGCGAGGAGAGCGTCCGTTCAACTTAACTCCTCCGTGGATAGTAACCGGTCGTAAAGCTTTTTATGATTGCCATAAACGCCGGACGAGTGGGGCTCGCTCTCGAAACGTCTCGATTGCATTGCAACGTGCCATCGGGATTGTGTAATAATAATAACTCATGTCAAGTTCCAGTAACTGACGGGTGATTAATGTACGAGTGTGGAAGGCCTGGAGTTAAATTTATGAATTGTGGGAGAAATTAGAGACGTCGATGTAAAGTGTCTGACTGACTTGTAGCCATAGGTTTGTTCTGCAAAGGTTTAGGTGTTTTTAAAACCACTGTGGTTATTATATGCGTGATAATTTTTAAATAATAATAACTCATGCCGCACTGGATTAATTCAAGGGTGATTAATGTATAAGTGTGGAAGGGTTAGAGTTAAATTTATGAATTGTGGGAGAAATTAGAGACGTCGATGTAAAGTGTCTGTCTGACTTGTAGCCATAGGTTTGTTCTGCAAAAGTTTGGGTGTTTTTGAAGCCACTGTGGTTATTATATGCGTGATAATTTTTAAATAATAATAACTCATGCCGCACTGGATTAATTCAAGGGTGATTAATGTATAAGTGTGGAAGGGTTAGAGTTAAATTTATGAATTGTGGGAGAAATTAGAGACGTCGATGTAAAGTGTCTGTCTGACTTGAAGCCATAGGTTCGTTCTGCAAAGGCTTGGCTGATTTTGAAACCACTGTGGTTATTATATGCGTGACAATTTTTAAATATTAATAACTCATGCCGCACTGGATTAATTCACGGGTGATTGATGTACAAGTGTGAAAGGGTTGGAGTTAAATTTATGAATTGTGGGAGAAATTAGAGACGTCGATGTAAAGTGTCTGTCTGACTTGTAGTAGTCATAGGTTTTTTCTGTATTTCGACTTTTACTGCTGTAATCATTTGGTTCGGGACGCAAAGGTTTAGGTGGTTTTCAAACAACTGTGGTTATTATACGCGTAGAAATTTTTAAGTAATAATAAGTCATGGCTAGTTCCAGTAATTGACGGATGATTACTGTAAAAGTGTGGAAGTGTTGGTGTTCAGCGTATGTAATCATTTGGTTTGGGACGTACAGGTGGTCTTCGAACAGTCGAGGTTATGATGTATGCAGGTATTATTTAATAATAGTAACTGATGCTAAGCTTGAGTAACTAGCAATGGCTTAATGCAGAGTTATGGTTTCAAGTTAAGTATCAAAATTGGGAGAAAACTGAAAGACTTTGATAAGAGGAGTGAATTTGATTTGTAGTGACCATAGTTGTTCTTTTGTATTTTGGCTTTTCTACCTCGGTCATTTCGCCTGGAGCTTATGGTTCTAACCCTAGAACTACCGGCGTTAAATCTATGATATTTCGACATATTTAATAAGAACTTTGAAAAAAGAGGAATCCAAGAGGCGGAAAAGATGATCGGATCGGTGATTTATGTCTTTTGAGATGGACGTAAAATATTTATTCTATGACTTTCATATAAACTTGGAGAATTTTTGGAAAAAATTGTGTACCAGTCATATTGTCTGGTTTGGTAATTCTAGTGTTTAGTGTCTTTCGAATGTGCGTATCACGCAGAAAAAAAACAATTAAGTAAGCCTTTAATTACCGTACCTTTAACACCCTACCTTAGCTGCTTCACGTAACTAGGAACGGTGAATATTGTTGCACGAGAGAAGAGCTTCGGTTTCTCAGCGAAGGAAGTAGACGTAACTCGAAACGTGAAGTTAAATCGCCATTTATTTCCGATTACAAGTACTTTCTTCTTGATTTAAAGAGGTCGCGATTAATTGCTCTCTCGAGGGTTAACAGTTGCTCGCGATGTAAAGGGTATAAGTGAGCGACTCTTGTAATTACACGACATTCTTGCAGGAAGCCTTCCTCGTGTACGCTTCGGGCTCAATAATGTATATAGCTTAATGAGAATTTCAAGCGAGAGCAACCCCGCTGAAGAAGTAATAATTAACGCGCGGTAGGTCTAATCTTCGTGTTCGAGACCCGTGGATCATTTCATATTGAAGGAGAATAGATTCCATTCGCTAAACCATAGGATTTCAGTTTGTACAGGTTTCCGGGATTATGTAAGTTTAGTAAGTTAAATTGCTTTCTTCGGTGTTGTCTTTCCCGTAAATCGATTCCAGGGAGAATTTAATATACATGGAATATTATTTGATCGTAAGAAATTACTTTAAATTATAGAACTCTTCGGTGGGGAGCGGAAGATTGGCAAATTAAATTCATTACAATTACGGTAATTGAATTCACCGGTATCCCAACACTTTTAATCTGGAAATTTAAAAATTCTCATCGATACGAAGCGACACTCGTAGAATAAATCTAGAAAAAATAATCACAGCTAGTGCAAGTAATCCGTAATTTTTTAAATAAAAATTCTGCAAATTTCAACGATGCATCATTTCTCTTCTCGAGAAAAAATTCACGTCAAAAGCACGTCCACGGGCGAAAGGAAATTCTTTTGGGAACGCGTTCAAGACAACTAAATCGAAAGTGTATAAAGCATGTAACAATGACGAAGATAGAGGAGAAAAACCTCCGAGTTTTAACAAAGACGAATCTGTGACAGGCTCTCAAGCTTGGCGATCTGACGGATGGTGATTTCTACGCGACGCAACAGCACTCGCGAAATGGACACTTATGTTGTGCAAGAAAAACGCAGACATGCGTGGAAAACACGGTCAGAAATTTCGAGTCGACGTCGATGAGTCTTGGATCGAAATGGTAAATAGGAGAATTTTCCTCGCTGCACTTAGAAGACGGGAAACTCGAGGGCATCGGGAATGAGAGCGGGGAAAAAGGTAGAGATGGTAGGAAAGGGAAAATGAGCGCGATGGAGGAACTCGAGGAGGAACCAAGAGAGGAAAGGAGCATATATCGTCGTTGTGGAAAGAAAGCACGAGAGTAAAAGAGAATACGCGTAGTGCTTTTAACTCTGACATTGATTCCCACCGATAAAAAAATATTTATCGACGTAGCTGAGTATCGAGCTCCACTCATCTCGAACCATCGTCGGTTGAGTGCAAAACATAACAAGCAAAAATAACGGGAGCACGGAATACACTTGCCGAGGCTGATCGTTCTTCAACTTGTTACAAGTAACAAACCTTCCCTTCCCTCTGAACGCTTCATACCCTCCCTCTGTTACCAGTTCACCCTCTTGTTCCGCGCTCGTGCGAAGAACAAACTGTTAACAAACAAAAATATCGCTGGCTCATCTCTCACCGGTGGTCTTTTCAACTTTTGCGAATAACAAGTATGTTTGGATGCAGTCGCCTTTGCTTCCCGTCTCAGCTTAATCATCAGTTTTGCCGCCCTCGTAGACTCTCCCTTGCTTTTATTTTCCTTAAAACGTCCACCGATCAATTAACGACAAATAATGGCCCATTGGCGCAGCTTAATCACCTTCCAACTTAACACAGTAGACTCTCGTATAACTGGAATACCTACAAAGCGAATTTCTATAACGCGACAAAGACATTGCGACTACTGTTTTCACATAACGCGATTCACTGTATAGCGCGGCAAATAGTAAAACACCAGAATTGCCAGATTTAAGAATTAAATTTGCTTTAATTGAGCAGCAGATTGCTTTCTTTATCGTTCTGACTTCTTGTGTTTCATCGTTGCTTTGTTTCTTATGAAATTTCAATGAAGTAAAAGATTCTTTACATACTCTAATGAATGTTTTTTTAATCAACTTCGTCCATGTGCCATTAATTTCTAAAATACTGTCCTATTTGATAAAACATAGAAAATCAAATTTGACGTGACAAGAATAATTTCGAATATGTTAATTTAAATTGTGCGCGCTATGCAAAAAAAAATTATACAAGAAAATCCCTACAACATGGTAAACATTAACCGCGTTATACGACAGTCCACTGTAAATTGAAAGAATCCTATCCATTTGTACTTTCGACTCTCCCCATTTCTCCCCCTTGCTTCTCCAAAACAACACAAATCGTCGACAAACGAAAATCCCGCGAACCTAGAATACGCACGAGGTCAACTCTTTCGTTACGAGCGCCGATTATAGTCTGCATCGAATTATACCACACCTGTAAAGTATCTCTTGATTATATTCACCCGTATTGGATTAATCCAACTCAAAGTACATTTTGAACGTCCGTAATACATTCTGCTCGTCGATACGAGCTACTGTTTTTTTTTATTCGACAGTGGAATATTCGACGATAAGAAAGTGTAATAAAAAACCTTTTTTGAAATGTGCTCACTTTGGCGCGACATCGCGTTCAGTGACACCTCTCTGACGGAGCGGAGTCCTTTAACCTTTTGAGCTCTAAGGACTCATATTTGCGTCTGTCGATTTTTTCGATCATCTACGTAGAAGTATTGTAGTTACTTTTGTGTAAAATTAATACAGATGCATTCCATAGTAACGATTATTGTGTCGCATACGCAACGCATAAATTGTAGCAGTTAGTTAAGGAGAGACACGCGATATGAATGCAAAAAATGCGATGTTGGTTTATGCATCAATCGATGTTTCGAAGTTTTTCACACCCAATTAAATCATTAATTTCTGTTATATTTTTTATATTAATTTCTTCAGTTTATTGGAAATTTTAATGTTCATAACAAACAATTACACAAAAATAACGCTTTTTACTTATTTAATCTCGTGCAAAAAGATTACTATAACTTATTACTATTTATTTGCGCCTTGAATAGTTAATCAAGAGAGTGCAGTCTAGCGAAAAAGTATTCCGTCCACAGCGATCGTAAGCGCTAGCCGCACGCCGTCCGTACGGACCGCATAGGCAGTGAGTCGTTAGACCTCTAAGGGTTAAAGAAAGGGTTAATCGTCCTTCGAGTTTCTCCAAATAACAAAACTACCCTATCCTCTCCCCACTCTGTCGCTCTTTCTCTCACACTCTCTCTCTTTCTCCCACTCCATCTCTCCTTCTTGTCCCCGCGAAGGAGAACAAATTGTTAACGCGACCGAGAGGCCACTGTACGTTGGTAGCGCGTAGAGTTCGCGCAGCATTTTTCGCAGTGACACGCCGAAGAAATTCAGGGGCGACGGGAGGTTCGCACGGGGGCTTTCGAGGCCGAGTAGGGAGCTTGCGCCTAGCCAGGCCGACTGGTTCGAGCTTGGGAGCTTTCAAGCAGCAGCCAGTCGCCGGCTGCCGGGCCACGACCTCGCATCCGACCCGGCTCGTTCCTCTCGACCTCGACTTTCCACGACCACGCTTCCGCCGTTTCGTAAATCCTCATCTTCCTCTTCCTCCTCCTCGTCCACCCTACACCGTGATTCGTTTCGGGTTAACCTCGTGATACGGACGAAAAATCACCTTTCTCCATTGTTTCGTGCGAAATATCGGCTTTATCCGTGGAGAGACCACACGAACTTTCGTAGCGTGAGAAAGGGTGATAAAGGAAGAGATAGACAGGAGAGGAGATACAGAGAAGGACAGTACGGGGAGTAAACGGGAGGAGAATCTCGGAAAGAGCGGAGACTTGTGCACCCAGGATTGTGAGAGTGAAAAGGAACGAGGAAGCGGATGTAAGAAACCACCCCCGGGGAGATTCTTTCTTTTCACGAAGATCAACGTCTCCTTGGTATGGCGAATGGGTGACAGATGCGAGTTTCGTGATACACCGCGGCTCGAAGGTGTTTTTCAGCAACGGGGGAACCATGTGAGGCTTCGACCATGAGGGTGAGTGTTGTTGTTGCGATTTATTTTCGATCTACGGCTCGAAGGTGAATGTCGGCTTGTATGGTCTCGCGTGGGAGGATTCTAAGGAAGGGTACATCGGCAAACGTTGTTTTTCGAACGGAACGTGATAATTGACTAGGAACGCAGGGTAATCTCGATGTCGTGTGGAAAGGGTTCGACGAAAGTTTCGCCCGAACTTCTCCATTTTCGCTCCTGTTTAAACCGTCTCGTTGAGCGCACTGATTTATTGCGTGCAGAACGAGGCGCGCCAGCTTTGAGGGATAATTATTTTCACGCGACTGCCGCTGGAACGGTTGTCAAAATCAAGTGCCCGTGAATGTTCCGCTGTATTTTAACGTTGCGCTTCTGTTTGCGCGCTGGTACGTGTCGGCTTTATTAGAGCTGTTAGACGTTACGTTTGTTTTTTTTTCTCCGCGAGGCGATAGCACTATTCTCGGCTGCTTGATTATTCGCGAGTCGGCTGGAACGCGCGAGAAAGAAGCGCGGAAATAATTGGCGTGTTTGTTGGAGAATCTTAAGAATACGGGACATGCCCTCTTCGCTTTCTTGAAAATTACTATTTAGATGTCGAGTATATGATATATTTGTTACGTGACGTACAACGATCTTTGTAGATTTGAGGAATTATAATCATAAATGATACATTGTTTCCTGATGATTGAATTAGTTCAATTACGTTTAGCGTAAGTTTTTTATACGGTATTTTTAATCTTGTCGATTAAACAGAATATTTTTTAGGAATAACAATCCTCCTCTGAGAGATTCTGAATATTCATGATTTTTCATCGTAGATTCTTTGTTTCCTCGGCCACACGCTGATCAACCGAAACTAATTCTTATTATCGATTAACCCCAAGCTATTCGAGACTGTTTCACCCGGAACACTTCGCAATATCGGTCTCCATCGTTGACCTCTGCGTGGGCGGAACATAATTTCGTGGGTCTTTGTCAAACCAGGGAACTTTTGCTCTGCATCAGCTTTAGCTAGACTGAGCGAACTTAATTTCGGTTGGCCCATGTATCAATTAACACATACCTGATCGATTTAAATGTCTTTGAACATTCCCAAGAAGACATCGGCAGTATTAGTCTTCTACCTGTTGCGAAATCGTATTTAATAATCTAAATATCATCCTTCTAAAACACTGGATTTAACCCGTTGAATGCAACCGGAGTCCGTGGTAATCGGAGAGCTAATTTCAAAGTTTGTAATCTTTTTAAACGATAATTTTCACGAATTTTCCGTCATATCATTCTTGACATATTACTGAGAAATTGGTGAGATATTCTTAAACATCTAACTACTTTCAGCTTCGATTCTCCTTGTATTCTATAAAGGAGTGATTTCAATTGGAAAACTTTCATTTCAATAAAAATGACCAAACATGCGTAGTATGGTCTGCATTCAACGTGTTTAACACGTTAAATGCCACCGGTATTTCGCTAGTTTCTTCATTTCAACTGAAGTGAAACTTTTTCTATTAAAATCACATCTATGCAACGCAGAAACGTTAAAGACACGAAGAGATATGTAGACAGCGGTACTTTACCTTTTTAGAACCAACGCTTAAATATTGACTGAATTAACAAATTCGTAAATATTACAATTTAAAAGTCATATGAAATTTCATTGAATTCAATAGCGCCGGTCACCGGTGACCCCCATGGCATTCGATGTGTTAAAGACACAAATAGATATATAGCCAGCAGGACTTTACCTTTTTAATGTCAATATTTAAATATTGAATATATTAGAAAATTTGGAAATGTTACAATTTAAAAGTCATATGAAATTGCATTGAATTCAATAGCGCCGGTCACCGGTGACCCCCATGGCATTCGATGTTTTAAGGAGACAAATAGATATATAGCCAGCAGGACTTTGCCTTTTTAATGTCAATATTTAAATATTGAATGTATTAGAAAATTCGTAAATATTATAATTTACAAGCCATATGAAATTTCGTTGAATTCAATAGCGCCGGTCACCGGTGACCCCCATGGCATTCAATGAGTTAAGAACACAAAAAGATATATAGCCAGCAGAACTTTACCTTTTTAATGTCAATATTTAAATATTGAATGTATTAGAAAATTCGTAAATATTATAATTTACAAGCCATATGAAATGTCGTTGAATTTAATAGCGCCGGTCACCGGTGACCCCCATTGCATTCAACGTTTTAACCCCTTGCCGTACAATAACGACTGACACTCGTGGTGCGGTAGATTAGATAGCAAATTTTCAAGTTTTACGAAACCTATCAAACTAAAAGTATCGGTGAGATGCGACACGATAAAATTATTTCTATAATATTAATATTACGCTAAATTATACGATATATCGAGGGTCACCGATTAATTTTTATTTTACCAATTTTATTGTAAATTATTGCGGAGACAGTCACGAAACAAATCGTGCGGCAAGGGGTTAAAAAGCATTTTCAAGACTCCGTCTAATCGAGTAAGAGCGTAGATAATAAGAGGAAAGACTTTGAGCTTAAAAGAGTCAAAGGATTTCGCCATTTGTACTGAGAGGAATGTGAAACAAAATTTCACTGACAATTACCCATGTCTGGCGAGGAGCGCGAGTAAACCGGCGCTAACCTTCCTTGAAACGGCCGAGAAATTCCACGATGACGGCTATGTTATTTCTCATGGCCGGAAAGGACTCGGGTACAGCGGCTCCCTTGCAAGTCATTTCGAACAATTTTCTTGCACGTCCGTAAACTCGGGCTGCCTGAAAGCAAACGTAAATATTACTCGAATATATATATAAGTCACCGGGAAATGTAATAAAATAGGGCTAGCAGTCGGGCAAACAATTCCCCGGATTCCTTTGATGCGTTCAACGGCGAAACGGAGCGAATATGTAAGTAGTCCGTTGCCTTATTATGCGGCCAGAGTGCTTTCGACCGAAAGAATATTCTTCTTGAGTTGACGTTTAGAATTTAGTGACGTTCAATCCAAAGCCATTCTTGTTCTCACGCTCTCTTTCTCTCTATTCTTCAAAAGTCTAATTATCGATGAAGGATACTCGGTTTGACTGACCATAGGAATTCTCGTAGCGAAAGTATTCTACCCAATAGGACGAAAATTGTGTTCCGTTTCTCTTTGTATCGCTTTCCTTTGACGTTTGTGTCCTGCCGACCACACGGGCCGTTTCGACTTGAATAAAATTTCAAGTGAACGACGCACTCACCCCGTTGCTTTGTGCAACGCCGTAAACCCCATATCGTTCGGGATGTCACGGGGAAAGTAATGATTTCCAGGCTCAAAGTAACGAACGGAAATCGAACGTGGGTGCAACAATTGTAGACAGGTTTATTAAATTCCAGGCCGTGAAATTTATCCAAGTCCAAAACGTCCATGCTATTTCTCGGTTGTAGCGTTTGTGAATATTCATTAATTGCTATAACCCGCGGAAATCAATTTCTAATTTAATCTTCGCTTCGTATTCCGTCCAGCGGAACAATGGCATCCTATTATAACTATCTCCTCTGCGGAGGAAAACTTTCGCGAGTATTCGAATGATGATAATGAAAAATTATTTTGGACATACGTTGTAATACATTTCCAAAGGGCTTTGTGCTCCCGGGGAATTTAATTCTCGGCCCTTCGGCTGGCAAACGTAACGAAATATTCAACCGAAACAATAATCAATCGAACGGGCAAATTAACGCGTTCCATTTCTAATTATCAATTCCCTCTTTGAACGCTACCTATACGTTTCGTGTCGTGTCAACATTGTCAACGATTGGTCCGTCCGATCGATCGAATAATGCACGAAAATAACGTTAAATATACTAAGGTCAACTTGCAACCCTGTCCAACAGGGAAAAATTTGCTAATCGCTGTAAACTCGCCTCATAAATATTACTATAATAAATGAAACGCATCGATTACACGCGCAAATACCTCTATAAATAAGCAATACGTAATTAACATTTCATACAGAACCTTAGATACAGTCGTCATTGCGACAAAGCCAGATTTCCGTCCTTCTCTATTTTCCTTGCGCCAGCGGAACGATAATCGATCAGTGCGATAATTAATGATGCCCATTTCTAATTATCCGTGTCCCCGGTGATCGGTATCCGTGCTTTCCGTTCGATCGAGTAGTCGATTTCGACGTAACAGCTGGAGATATCTTGCGCAGAATGTCGGAACACCTTGAATCGCTCGTGTCCATAAATCCATGGGGAACAGAGACGATATCGTTAGCATATGTATCGCTCGTTCGATCGGTCGCAGTTTGGAAATCCGGGGCTTGTTTCACGTTGGGAGGGAAAAAAATCGCACGTAAGTCGAGAGGACGCGCGAGAAATATAGGATTTCAGAAACGTAGAGAACAGGAAGGAACGATCGATTCGAATGGACGTGCTACTAAATATTCAGTGATATTTCGGAATAAATTTTGTTTTATTTCGAAGTTACGTACATGGAGAACCGATGCGAAAGGTTTTTGGAACGATCTTTAGAAACGCACGGATCGTCGGAGAAGGTTAAACGTTCCGTCGAAAAAGTTGAATCGCATGGAGCTTCGTTCCCGAAGAATCGTGGGTCGATGATCTTTCCGATATGTGGTTACTTGATCGCATTAGAATTTAGCGGAATTTCTTGTAGAAGACAGAAATTATATTGCTCCTTGTCCAGCTAAGAGTTCGAAGCAGGGTAAAGAATATATATTATCAATTTGTATTTTATTTTTATATATATTTATATAAAATATCTAATTTTATCTAATTTATCTAATATCTAATTAATATCCAATATATCTATTATAATTAATATCTAATATATCTAATATCTAATTTTAATATACAATATTAAATCCTACAAGAATTTTGCATGAATTTAACGTAAAGAGAACAATTTTCTAAAGAACAAGTAGAAAAGGATTTTTCAATATCAATAAATTAAGAGTAAAAATACCGAGGCGGTCAAAATGACCGGTTCTCAACTTTTTTCAAAAAATTCCTCAAATTAATAGACCATGCAGTAAATATTCCACTTCTATCTTATAAAACTTGAATTACCTAATTGATCGTCTTTTTCACCTCTCGATTTCTCTTTTGCCAAAGTACTTATTCGGTATATTTGAGTGTAATAGATATAACGCCGATAGTTAGTGTTAACACTAGAACTACCAAACCAGTCAAAATGACTGGTACACAATTTTTTCTAAAAATTCTCCAAGTTTATAGAAGAGTCTTCGAATAAACATCGTACGACCATCTCAAAAAATATAAATCACCGAATCCATCATCTTTTCCGCCTCTTGATTCCTCCTTTTTCAAAGTACTTATTTAATATTTTGAAATATGATAGATTTAACGCCGGTAAATCTAGTGTTAAATATCTCCTATCAGTATATATCTTCTATCCATGCAATTTTTTCGCAAAATTCTCATCAACAGACACCACAATACGCAAAGAAATCTCTGTTTCGTATTTTCTGACTTTGCTACAAGAAATTTTCTTTATAATTTCATTTGCAAATTACTAAAAATCTTCGGTATCCTCATCATCCGGAAATAATATTTCTGCGCGCAGATTTTCCTTCTCTGTCGACTTCGAGCGAATATCCCCGAAATTCTCGTTTCTTTCCGCGAGGAAAATGTGACTCGTAATGAACTGCCCGATGGAAGTAATAATAGCGTTTACAATTTGACACGTATACCAACATATCCGAATCCTTGCTGGCTGTTACGTCTCCGGGCAAAATAATGGTGGAAATTCACGCAACGGGTTTCCATAATCCTCTTATATTTTCGGTTAACTGGGTTGACGGAAATTATACGTTGTTGCATTCACGGCTGTCTATCTTCCTACGTAACGCAGAAGCCCGCTCGTACGCCGAACAAATCGGAGGCAAAACGAATCTCGGTAAATCCCTGATCGCAAAATCCGACCTCGGTAAATCTATCAAAATTCGACGGCGAGAAATTAAACAAATTTTCAACTGGAAATTAAAGCGCGAACGAATCTTCGACCACCCACTTGAACCGGGAAGAATCGTTATCATTCGTTCCATCGTGTACTTGCGAGTAAAAGGGAAATTTCTATCGTTGTAAATTCCCCACGAATTTACATGAAAATGAAAGATAAAGCCGACGGGAATAAAGGAGCTTCCACGGTGACGAAAAACACGCCGGAAGCGTACTTTATCCGTGTCCTGACGAGAGCGAGTGGATAGAAGTTTTAATGACGTGAGACGATCGCGATGACCTGTCAATGCAAGTTCAACTTAATCCCGATAGAAAAAAAGTAGGAAAAATTTCCGCGGAACTCGAGGATGTCCGTTATTTTCATCGAGATGGAGACACAATTATCGAGGGAAAAGTTATCCCTCGTCCTGCGAACGCCTCGACGATCGGTACTCGAGATTTGCATATTTAATGTAATCATGCTAATCGATGAAAAAGTTTCGACGTCGAAAGAGCCGGGGCGACTAGAGAAAACTGAGGGGGGAGGGAGAGAAAGAAGGGTGGATTAATGGGTGGCGGAGGTACTTTAAAAGGTAGTAAGCATCGTATAACCACTCGGAACGTTTCAACTGCGACGTGCCCCCTTGGAAACTTGGAATATTCGCGTTACGATGCCGTATGGACCGGAACGAGTAACATTTAAATTCATGGCAATCAGATCCGATTGAAAAGTTCGCGGCGACCTCGGCATCGGGACAGTTACCCCCGTCGTTCGAACGTGAAGGAAATAACGAAGAAATGCGAGAAATATCGAGGAATAATCGACGATATCGGGAGCAGGTAGGCAAAGGATGATATTGGAACCCGTGGTGAGTCATCTCCGCGTGTAAACGGCTCCTCAATGGAACGGATAATGCAGAATTTAAGCATGAAATTGCGACAAAAGGGTCCGAGTCTTTTGCAGGAAGTCTCCTTTTGAGAGAGCCATACCCGCCGGACTGAATTTATTATCGGTGGACTATCCGATGGAAGCTGGTGGAGGGGTAAAAATGAAGGGACAAAGTAATCCTATAAGGCAAATAGGAGAATTTATCGGTTAACCGTAGAACAGACGTAATGCATCCGCTTTTCGGAGAGGATTAATGAGACAGTTTCGTAGCCGGGATGCAATATAATATAATCTTCGACAGGGGTTTGTTTCAAGTGGGAGTGTAATTCTTTCTTTGTGCTCGTACGAACGAGCGAGCGTTTTTAATTGTACGCGGTTATATGGACGACGTTAATACTTCTGCCGAAAAAAAGTACGAAAAGATGAGGATGCTAATAATATTGAACGAGATATCAAAACGGGGGGATATAATTTCAGTGTAAAATTTCCGCTTGGATTTTACGGGAAAAAAGAAGGAACTTATGCACCAAGTCCCGGGACTTGATTCGAGTGTGGGTTGTTTAAGGAATAACGAAGAACAATGGGAAATGGAGAAAGGGGAGGGGAAAATGGATACGTTGATTCGCGGATTTTAACAGAAAACATGATAATAAATGCACGGCGCGAGGCATACAATCGAGTGAATAATACTCGAATGAACAGAGTTTCAAGTGTATCGGAAAAAGCTATTATGGAGCGGAGGGGATTTATTAATGAAAGCAAGCGAAGGTGTTCTAATATTCCATCGCGAGATATTATGCGAAAAAAGGACGCTGACGTGGAAAACCAAACGCCTGTAATCTATTAATAGGAGAAAAATCCTGATACGAGGATAACGGAGATTTGTAAATGTACTTTGTAATTTAAATTACCGTGAATTCTGCATCTCGCGTCGAATCTCCGGAGAGAACCTATAGAACGTAGAGCACGCGGTTTAATTTGAAAGAAAATTTAAATAAAGGTCAACGGAAATTTTGAACGTCTTCTATGCCAGAGGACTTGTTAGGGAGAAAATCCAGCAGAGCGGAAAAGCCAAAAATACGTGACGTTCCGCGAAAGGAAATCGGAAGCGGAGGATACGGCAGAGGAAATGGCGGGGGTAAGTGGTAAGATAAATAAAAGTTGTTAAAAAAGTGCAGCTGGATAGAATGTAGTGTTTGCATAATATAGGAAATTTTTCGAAGACACCCTCTCTGGGAGTCGGTGGATCGAGCTGAAAGAGTGTCAGCCAAGGAGAGCAAGAGATGCAACGAAGGACCAAGGTAGTTGCACTCTTGGTAAAAGGAGGTCGAAGAGTAAAAAAAAAAGGGAAAAAGAAAGTCAGAGTATCCGAAGGAGCAACGCGGCTACCGGAGTCACTGAATTTCTGAAATCCTTAGCTCGCGAGGAGTCAGAGTTCGCGTATCTTTCAGTCAATTCGCTTCGCGCGTTGTTTCTTATTTATTCGCGAATGTCACCCTCCCGGCATCTGTGCTGGAAATTCACCGAGAGCGATTTGCGTCTCGTCCGTCACATGGACGTCGTTTGCACGAAAGTTTGTGTCGTAAGTGCGCTAATAAGTTTCTGTAATTTTAAGGCAAGCAGTATAGAGAGTAGAGCGGTAGATATATACTCCGGATGACTTCTTGAAAATTTAATTTTCCCCTCAGTTTACTTCGAAAACTTGGCTCTTTCGGCCCCGTCCTTAAAGTGGCAATTAAGTTTTCTAAAAATTGCATCCTCCCGGGCTCGTTTAACTTCGCTGGTCTTACGGAAACAAAAAAAAAAGAAGTGGAGATGGAAAAAAAGCGCCCAATTACATTTCCCGCAATACCCCGTTATTACATCGAGCTTGAAATAAATTTCCCGCGACTCCTCGTCCTTCGGAATACCCAAGGAAGGTGCTCGATCTGCATTCGAAATCAAAACTATCGATCCCCACGTATTTTACAATCTCTCTCTCTCTCTCTCTTTCTCTCTTTTGCTCTCGACCTCTTTCCTTCCTCTTGCCCTCCTCGGAAGAAAGTCGAATCGAGGAAAAGGACGGCGCAAACTCGACGGGACCTAAGCCAGGAGCTGGCAGGATTCGCGTCACGTCGAAGGGCTTAATTCGCGAAACGCTCGAAAAGGCGGTAAGCATGAATAATCGTTATGTCAGGGCCCTTCGCCTTCGTCGAACCGACTTTACGTTGGTCGAGCGAGGAAAACGGGGGGAAACCATCTATTACGGATCATTATCGAGTCTCGATTTATAATCCCCCCGAGCACCTAAGATCCGAGATCAGCTTCCGGTGCCTTATCGAACAACCTGTAAATCCTGCACCTTCGGCGCACCTAGATTCCTTCGAATTTTGGCATTCTTCATTATTCTTCCGTGCGCTCTCGTCCGAGATAAAGGTAACGCCGGATATCTCGAGCGGATGGAATTGCTCGTGACTTTTGAATTTGCCGCGGGCTCGTTTGTCATTCGTGCTGGATCGTTTGATGAATATTTATTTTATTGTGTGTATAGGTTAGTTCTTTGTACATGCAATGCAATATTATTTAACACTAGAACTACCAAACCAGTCAAGATGACTGGTACACAATTTTTTCCAAAAATTCTCAAAGTGTATACGAGAGTCATAGGAGAAATATTCTACGTCCAACTCAAAAAACATAAATGACTGAATTGATCATCTTTCCCGCATCTTGATTCCTCCTTTTTCAAACTACTTATTTAATATATTGAAATATAATAGATTTAACGCCGGTAGTTCTAGTGTTAAGGGATGGAAAAAAATGTGCAGGTCGTCACATTTTATCACGATCGGCACGGTGTGGTATAATGCTTCACTGGCTGTCTTACTTAAAGACGATGAGGTATAAACATGATGCCTTACAATTTAACTAACTAAAAATTGATAAAACTGGATTTAAATGTTTGAACCTATGTAAAATCTTTATTATACATTTTTTTGCAGATGAAACAGTACCAAAATAGTTCGCTGTTCTTTGTGAAAA
This sequence comes from Cerceris ruficornis, assembly GCA_963989415.1. Lineage (NCBI taxonomy): Eukaryota > Metazoa > Arthropoda > Insecta > Hymenoptera > Crabronidae > Cerceris > Cerceris ruficornis. The sequence goes on along the minus strand of OZ022518.1, from coordinate 9,973,959 downwards.
AAAGTATGCACTACACCCGTGCTTAATGTGTTAAGCATTGAGATGGTCTCTGTTCTAATCACTTGTGAATTTACGTGACGTTGTAGAATAATTTGTTATTTATGTTAAAAACAGCCGTAATATAGAACAAACGAAGATAATGTCTGTCATTTGAACAAGAATGTTTCAACTTGACATTAATATTTTAACACTTATCCAACCGAATGGAGAGCTCTCCCGGTTTTAAAAAGAGTCAGTTGATGACCGAACGGGGAGATCTCCCATTGCTATTTTACTATTTCGCGTTGCTGCAAAAAAGAGCGCGGTGTATAGCGTATTGTTTTTTTGTCGCAGCGGTTGGTTAACCCCTTGCCCTACGATTTCTTTTGTGACTGCCTCCGCAATAATTGAAAATTAAATTTCTAAATTGGAAATATGTCAGTGATTCCTGATATATCTTAGAAATTAAAGAATTATTAATAACATAGGAATAATATTATCGTGTCGTGTTCCACTGATATTTTCAATTTGATCATTTTTGAGAAGCTTCAAAATTTTCTGTTCCATCAACCGCGTCACGAGTGACACTCGTTGTTCTAGGGCAAAGGGTTAAGTGTTAAGATATTTCGAAAAATCAATTGGAACGTTAAAGAACCAAAGGGGGCAACTAATTTTGAAAGAGCCCGATAAAACTTGTGGGTGACATTGTAAAACAGATTCGACTGGAAAGTTTCATCCATCTCGTCGTAGAATTGTTACGGATTTGGCATGGGTTTCTCAACTTTTGGGTCTGCGCCGTCTCTTATTACTTGCGACTAATTAATTACTCTTTGTAAGCGGAGCGTGGTGATGTCCAAGGTTCCAAAGTCGTTTGTCAGTTCATCAATTAATCATTCTCTAAAACAGATTATCCTATGATGTTTGTAATGCTGTGAAACTATCTATAATAATTTATTACCGACACGAGGCACTGGATGCCATAATCGAACTTGTGTCTATCTTCAAGTTCCCTCGCTGATTAGAAACAACGATGAAATTCCCAATGGACTCCATGGAATTGTGAACCATCTCCGGAAAAAAGTCAACGTGTCCAATTTACAATTCGATATTTCCAATTAAAGTACAATATTCCAGCGTGGAAACAATCGAACGTGACGGAATTACATTCGGAGAATTGGTAATAATTTTGAAAACAATAGACAGAGAGAAATTTTAATGGGAATGAATGGTACTACAATTTCGGGATTTCAAAAAAAAAAAACGCAATGACGCTGATTGGAGGAGAAAAAGCGATTTGGAGACGGGCGTTACTCGTAAAGGACCGGCATTTCGTCAAACGTCCAATAACGCTCGAATTGTTCGATAAATCGACGGGATTTGATTCTCGCTCGGCGAAGAATCGAAACGGACGAAAATATTTAAGTTGTAGACAAGCCTGTCAGCGCTGGGGCTCTAATAAATCTCAGGATCGTAAGAGAGGACGTTGGTCCTTTCCGGAGGGATTCCTTTTCTCCTTATAAATTTCCAATACGTCCTACAGAATTCGCAGTCCCTTTGTATTATGAATACTTTGACGATTCCCTATCCGTTCTCTGTCTGCGCGGACCCTTTGAACATCAGATGTCGAAGGACAAGGGAGATGATTTGAAAATACGAAATTTATTCTAATCTCAATTCGTTCCGGAAGACTCGGGCAATTTCTTTGCGAGAGATTCATGGAAACTTCGCGGGAGCTTGAAAATATCGGGAATGCATTTGCCAAAGAAGCATCGTGTTTGCTTTTCGTTATTTCAAACATTAATGCAAAGAAAACAGCATCTTGCGTCTCGTTGTTTATCCGGGGACGGAATAAAAGAAACCTCTCCTCTGCCTTTTAATTAAACCGGAGGACAGCACCTCGTTCTACGGTAAATAAGGACTTTTTTTTCAAAGACAGATTCACTTTTTTCCGGTCTAACTTTTCGCAAGAGATTCAAACACGTAACGTATTCATACGATGTAATTATTAATTAACCCTTTCGCTACGACGGGCGATTATAATCACTCTCCATAAAATACCACTTACATATGAGAGCCGACTATAATCGCTCCCGCTTTTGCTAACTTCACATATTCCTCTGGACTTGCAATTTAAGTTTTTTTCTTCACTGTCACTTGTTTCTACCAAATTAGATACATAAAGTGAGGGACCAGAAACAAGGCACTTGGAACGGAAGGTGAGATTGCTCTTGCATCGCCTATCCCCGTCATGTCGTTCCTGGAAACCTGAGATCGGCGAATGACAAACGAAAATAAAACATTCCTTTCGTCGTTCACATGATGACACAACGAATGTGCGGTTCTCTCTTGCCAATAGCGCGTCAAAATCGAAAATGCGTGAGGGAGAGGAATGTACCTATCCGTCGGGCGAATCAGAGAAAATTATCCCTCAAGTGCCTTGTTTCTGGTCCCTCAGTATAGCTCAATACAGCTCGTCCAACCGTAGTATATATGAGCCGCTCAGAAGCCAGTGCGATTGTCAATTTTTGTTATATTTTCTGATTTTTGTAAATTTTAATTGACTGCAATTGAATTGAATTTCAATGATTGAATAAACTTCATTCTGTTAAAATTTACAAAAATCAGAAAATATCAATGGCTTCTGAGCGACTCATATAACGGTACACAGAACGCTCGTAGCGAAACGGTTGAAGCAATTGATACTCCGCGTCAATCAATTCTCTAATATCAAATTCCGCATCCTTCAATCATCCAATAAACGATACCATAGAAACAATTCCATAATTTACGTGCATTGCAACATTACCACGAAAATTCACAAAAGAGGCACAGATAAATTAAATGATTCCCCAGCAGTATTTAATATTATATCTCAAGGGCGAATTTCGACGCTGTTAAAATTGATATTCCCAAAACGAAATCCGTACCTGGATGCGATTAGCCCTCGGCGATTAGCAACAATTCGAGTTAGTCGAATTCTTCCCATGAATCGGAACTATTGCCGGTTCTCGGAGATCTTGAGGAAGCGCCCTGGGCGTTCCATTGTTCGGCTAAGTGTCCCAAACGTTTACAGAATGTCCACGAGATGCCCCATTGTCCGTCGAAATGTCCAGGATGTCTATACGATGTTCCTCAAACGGCATTATGCTAGTCCGAGCACTGTATTACGTCTGTTTATTACGTAACGTCGTGCCACTGAGCCTCATTTAAATATAAATGCACACACGCATCCGAAGAACACTCGCGATATTCATTTAAGCAGAGTTGCATAATAAACGCAGGTGTAATTTATCGGCTAACTAGCATAATACCGCTTCGAGGAAGCATCCCAGGGACATTCTGAATATTCGTAGCTGTATTATGTTGTATTATATATACGCAATTTCATTTGTGTGCACATCGACCGGCATTAATAATTTATTGCTGGACGGAGAGGAAGATGGACGTAAATGCGGCGGACCAAGGTCGGGAGTAATTTTCTAATTAATTTCGAACATTAACGAACGTCGAATTTACGATCTCGGAGGTTCGGGGGAAGATTAAAATTGTTGGTCTTTGATGAAATGACTGAGGGTGTTAACACTAGAACTACCAAACCAGTCAAAATGACTGGTACACAATTTTTTTCAAAAATTCTCCAACATCATATGAAAATCGTAGAATAAATATTTTGCGCCCATCTCAAAAAATATAAATCACCGAATCCATCATCTTTTCCGCCTCTTGGATTCCGCCTTTTCAAAGTTCTTATTCAATATATCGAAATATCATAGATTTAACGCCGGTAGTTCTAGTGTTAAACGTTGGTATGATTGTGCGAGTGGTGATTGTCGTCCGTGGTTGTCACTCGGTTTAGAATCTCATGTGAGTATGTGAAAGAGGAAATCCTTAACACTAGAACTACCGGCGATAATCTATTATACTTAAATATAATAAATAAGTACTTTGAAAAAATGGGAATCAAGTGGTGGAGAAGATGATCGATTCGGTAATTTATGTTTTATGAGATTGACGTAGAATATCTGTTCTATGACTCTCCTATAAGCGTAGAGAATTTTTGGGAAAAATTGTGTACCAGTCATTTTGACTGGTTTGGTAGTTCTAGTGTTAAATGGAATGTTATAAGGCACTTAATTGGGATTTTTGGAAGATCTTTGACTTTTGATGTAAAAAAAGAACTTAGGTGAAAAGGTCATGGAGAAGAAATGTCATCAGGGAGAAGTCGCTGGCGCAGTAGAACCGAGCCGACCCAGATCTCCCGTGTTAAGCAACGCAGGCAGAGTACCGTTGCGTGGATAGGTTGCCGCGCGTCTCTCTTTCTTTTTCACAATCCTACAACATTCTCTGAGAAAGTTTAATATATTTATATTTCTCCTATAGATACTATCTGCGAAACTACAATATAAGGTATAAGGATTCTAAATCCATGTTATAGGAACACATTAACCATTGAATACTGCTTTATAGAGGTTGATTTTGCTATCGGTGCTGCTCGTAATCACTGATTCAGAATGTGATTGCGATCTTATGGCACCGCAGTCCACGACTGCTTCTTGCACTGTGCCGTAATCAAAGCGTTAATGATAACAGAATAATGTAAGAAGTACAATAAATATTAAAGAAGTATTTAATTGCAAAAATTATATTTAGCTACTGTTATCATCCGCACAATAGCGCGTTTTTCAGATTTGAACTAGGCAGCTTCAGTATTGAAACTAACAGCCGCAAGAAGAACCTTCGCCTTCGAATTCACCAGTTGTCGAAATCGTTTTGCTCGATTGAATCGTTCTGAAATATCTTGAAATAAGTTACATCGATTGCGAAAAAGCTGGGACATCGTGAACTCTATCGTGGACAAAATGCACTGACAATTTTCATACCTGGAGCGATAATGGACGTATTTGAAACGCATTTGCCAGGTCGTTTCGCGAAAACATGAAAATCGCTCCCGATAATGCGTTGTACAGCGATGTAAGTGTAATGAAATTGGACAGCATTTAAATATTGTTAAACCCTCAATGATGCACGGCGTAAATTAATTTCATTGCTCGTTTGGTACTGAAGCGAGCCATCATAAACAGTTTGGAAGGCAGGCAAATAGCCATTAATGGGCCAACTTATATGATAAACGGACCGTAATTACTTACTATCGAAACCGAAGGCTCGTTAATTTGACGAACAACAAAAAAGTGTTTTAAGTGCATCGATCAATCTTATTAATTAACGGGAATAACAATTGCGATGAATCTCATCGCTGAAATTTGATGAACGTATATGGAGCAACTGCGAATTTGCTGAAAAAAATTCTTCGCGCAATTTTGTGACAAACAGTGGGAAAGAGATTCGTAAAATATTACAGCTGTACGCTGCTAACGATGTAACATAGGAAACGAGAGCGAATATAATTTATTAATCCAACGAATAAAATTGTCGAGTGCGTTGCATCCATTATTAACTCACGCGAGCATTTAATTTTTTTTAACAGAAAAATATTCGTGTATTATATTTAAAAAATATTGTGAATTTTGTAAATCCAATGTAGAGAGCTTTAAAGAATTTATCAATAGCGTTTTGAATTGCAACTGTAAAAGATTATTAATAATTCGTCGCCACCTTTTACACATCCGGTGTTTCATGAAACGTAGACAGAACTTTGGAGATTAATTCGGCACAAATAATAAGAAAAAATCAGAGGTATTTTACGTGACCTTGTTTTCAAGTCACAGCCGTTTCTGTATCGTACTCGTTATTCATTCGGCCTAGTTGTTGGTCGATCGTTGACATATTTACTTCATCAGAGAGGATTGGAGAGCACTGCCAAAAAATCCGTATTATGTACATCGGGAACTTCTGAAAGGGTCAAAAGAGGATCGACAAAATCCATCGAAATTCATTTGCAGGACCAAGGTGGTAACGGGCGACAAAATTAATAATTTTTTACAATTACAATTAATCTACCACAGACATCAAGAAAACATTATCGCGTCGTGTTTCACTGATTTTTTCAACTTCCAGCTTTTAGAAAATATCTCAATTTCATTTTCAACACCACAAGTGTCACTCGTTATTCTACTACAAATTATGGGCTAGTTATGGGCATGAAGTTAAATAAAAAATGCTATAATTCAATTAATCTTTATTATCAATGAGCTGAAAATTCCGTGATATTTCATACTCTCAAAAATACTGAATCAAATTTGCAGAAAGTTCCGAGAGGTTTCTTACTCGCAAACGCAAGAAGGACATACATCGTCCGCGTTATTTTCTCGTTCGCTTTTCCTCGCTCGTTCCAAAGTCCAGGAATGCCAGCTGGGAATCGGCGTGATTGTTCTTCGCTTTCGCATAGATTCTTCTTTGACACGGGTGCCAGCCGAGATTGCACCGGTGTCCCTTTTGTTCCAGCGTCCCTGAAATTTCAGTGCAATTACGCGAAAATTGCAGTTACAAGATGCCAGGTATTTTTCACCGAAGCGCGAATTGTTACCCACCTTTTGCATGTTAATATCTCATCCTTTTTCCCTATCCTTTTTTCAAGGTCTCTCGAAAGTTCCGTTCTTTTTCGGAATTTCTCTCGTCGTATTCTCAATTTTTCCGTTTACCCGACCTGCGATTATTGTTTGTTGCATAAATTCAACACCGTGAACTCCGCAACGGGTTTCTTTTATCCTCGCGCCGCAGGAATTCATTTATGTAATTAAACGAAGAATGAGGGATGCGCGACGTTAAATATTTTTAACCAGGATTTGAATTCATTTCCATATGCATAAGGTTTCACGGTTCTTTTAAAAAAATCGTGAGAACTCGCTGCGATATTGGTTCGAACAGAGTTTAAGAATTTGTTCGTTTGTCATTCGATAGCGCAAATAAATAGTGGCAGGACGATCTCATTCTGGCATTCTTTCCAAAAATTTGCTAAAACTCGACGAAGCTTAATTAACGCTAAAACGAAAAAACGCTAAAGCGAAATAATCGTAGCAGTTAAAACTGGATAAAAATACAATGGAAAAACAAAATATTTATTATCGTTTGAAAATGGCAGGAAGTACAAGTATCACGAAACATTTGAATCTAAAAACTAATTAGCAATTTCGAGAATCAAATTACTTTAACACTAAACCTACCAAGCCGGTCAAATGACCGGTTCCCAATTATTTCTAAAAATTACGGAAATAGATGCGGGAGCCATGAAGTAAATATTCCGCTTCTATCTTATAAAACCTAAATTAGTTATCTAATCATCTTTTTGGCCTCTTGATTTTTCTTTTTTTAAAGTACTTATTCAATATATATAAATTCTAGTAGATTTCCAGTTCTCAATTTTTTCTGGTGATTCACAAAATTGATGGGGCAGCCATGCAGGGAATATTGTATCTTATAAAACCTATATTACTTAATTCATAATTTTTCTCACCTCTTGAGTTCTCCTTTTACAAAGTTCTCATTCAGTATATTTAAATACAATAGAACGCCGGTAGTTGTAATCTTAAGAGTCCGACAGCTTCAAGAACAACCAACGATTCTTTAGCACGACGGTCTCTTCGATTCTTTGAATCATACGGTGCTTCGAAATTGAATTAGGAATCCGCAAAAACATCAGTTAAATTTGCTATCCAATTTCGAAAATTTCAACACCAGTGGTTAGATAACTCGTCCAAAGAAATAGATTACACAGTGCAAGTAAGTGTACGAGGAAAAGCGTGGAACGCAAGAAGATGTTTTCCGTCGCGAAATCCTGTTGTTTTATCTCCGTTATCCTTCCAGACGAATCTCGTTGAAATTCCGTGAAATTATCCAGGACATAACATGAAGAAACACCGGTATTTCATGCGGATGGAGTTCTTCGTTAAACGGCGCAGAAGAAAGTGCAACTCCGTTCATTTCTGCAATTTCGAAAAAACCAACGGGCATCGACGTCACACTGATTTCCATTATCGGTTATCGCTTTGAATCTCGAGCACCTTACTGATCGAATTCATATCGGGGAATTTTCGTTTCAGCGTTAAAACGCTTTTCCCTGAGAACGTTTACACTCGGCGAATCGGAAAGATCGTAATTGCATTTCTTTGCGACTCCACGGCGAATCTGGTGGACCCCCGATTGTACGATAATTTTCCTTCCAGAAGGAACACGACGTTTTTCGAGTCTCCGAGTTTCCCATTCTTCGGAAAGTTCCAAAATGATTTTTCTCCCCTTTGTCTGTAAAACGGCGAGCACCCTTTTCTAAAAATTGATCGACAATTTTGACGAATCATGCGCCCATACTGCATCTGCGCTCGGACGAGATTAAAAACGAATTTTCATCTTTTTTTTGCCAGGCAAATTTGGGGATATAGGAAGGCTTTCATTTCTCTCGTAAAACCGAAAAAGTGTCAGGGAACGTTTATTACTTTGGCGATTGAAGAATGTGCGATTATTATATGAAATATTTTTGAATATTTTATAACGATTCAGCAGAATTTATGATGTCTTAATGGCATTTTCCATCGGAGTGCATCTAGTGTCAACGATTTAATGCAATATGGCTGATGTTTCACCGGTCGATTGCAAGTGCACTCTCCACCGAAACGTGCGAAATTAACGTTACGAGTACTTCATAAAAGCGTGAGAAATTAATGAAATCCTCGAGTCACGTTCTCCATCAATCATCGATAAGATAATTCAATAAAACCATTGGGAAAGTTTTATGAAAATGCACAAAAGCGTCGAACAATGTACAAAAGGCGAGGAACAAAGGAATAAAAAGATGCTTTACTATATCTTAATACTTCTTTCGCCGGAATAAACATGATCCTCGAGTGTCGAGAAACAAATTTAACATCGTCTGTCAACAATTTGAAAGTCACGAAGCTCTAAATCAAACTACGAAAATCAGCAAACTTTTTCGCAACTTTTCAGCTACGATATTACCAAATTTCTCGGTATATTCGATCTCAAATTAACTGATAACAGACTCAGGAAGAAATAGGTAAATTTATTGTATCTCGCCGTTTAACATTTTTATTTCCTAACGATGTTATTTAATGGCAAAGTTTCGCGTCGATATAAACTGCAAGGAAGACACTTGCGACGTTGAACTTCCCAATAAAAAACATTTCCTCGCAGCACCTTGCGCTGAAACTTTCGTTGCAATTTTAATCACCGACCATTAGAAGATAACGCGAAGAAATACTCGGCCGAGATTTTCGCGAGTAGCTGCAAGAGATTCGCCGAGGAAGACAAGAGAATCGTATTCTCGACGGTCGTTGATTTTTCCCCGGTGGTCCACCGCAATGGAGGACGATTTGCGCGCGAAGGAATGAAAATAAAGAAACCACTGGCGCCTGCGTGTTTCATTTCTACTTGTAAATATTCCAGTGCATTTGCTTTCTTCTCTTCCTGCTCGGTTTGCGACTTGGAGTAAACCCTAGATCGCTCTATTCCTGTTTATTTCTAAACGATTCATTTTCATAAGATTTTTAACAATTTCAAACAGTTCACAAAAAGTTACGTCCTCCTTGAGACACATTCGTCAATGCTTGCGGAGACTCTCTTTGAAAGTCGAAAAGTTGGAAGTATCTATCGATACTCTGTTGAGAGAATCATAAAATATAAGAAAGAAGGTTTTTTCAGAATATTTAAAAAGCAAAATATTGTAGGTGGCGGATCATAAATTTTTTCACCACTTTGCAAGTGTCTTTGACCCAACACGAGACAGCAATGAGAGAAACAGCGGATCAACCGTCGAGCAATAAAATTCGACGCGATGTTTTGCGCTTTGTCTCTTTCATTTCTCTGTTATTCCATATTTTCTTATTCAGTGTCAAAGAAAGGCTCTTGAAGAAGACTCGATTAATTACGACTCTATTCGATTCTTTATTTACTGCGTTCGGAATAATAGAGAAGAAAAGCTGGGATATTAAACAATAAAGAAGTAGTTCTCCAAATGAATTCTCCGAGCCCTGCAAGAAGTCCGATAAAGAAAAAAGAACGAGGCAGAAAGGATCTTTTGTGTGCTAACGTAATACAGTGAACGATATTAGGAACGTTTGCGTGCCGGTTCGGGTTTTATTCCGCTCTTTTTTTTTTAAACCCATTAAACGAGATTAATCGTTAACTTCGTACTTTTCCCTGTTTCCGCGCATTTGCTTAGCGTCCCTTGTTATTTCTTTCGTAACTTACTACAAGACAGAGTCGGGCTACCGTGGGAGGAAATTTCTTTAACTAGCAACGAATGCGGACTGTAAAATTTACAGGCGCACGGCCAATCAGGAGGCGAGACGAACGAGGCACGTAAAAGCAAGGGAAAATTATCGCGAGGTAAGAAAACCGAGAGAAAGAGAGGTAGATAAAGAGAGAAAGAGAGGAGTGCTATTTCGTAGTTTGTGAATTTCAGCGGCACGAAGAACTTGGAATTGAATTAATGAAATTGTTCGGCGAAGGAAACAGCCGAACGGCTGTTTCATCATCGCTACTTTCTTTCTCTTCGGACGTTTGAGAATATTTTTCTTTGCTTCGTTCAACTGCGAAGGACTTGTCGTCGAGATGTAACCGATTGATATTGACGATTAAGATGAAGGGAGAATTTTAGTTTAATCTGCAAATAATTCGAAGCAAATATAAAGGACCGTCGTGAAAGTCAATCTTTAAACATAATTGGAAATTCTCGGCAATTTTCAGGTAGACTTGTAAAAAGTTGTTCCTTCCTTTTTTTCACGTGTAATCTACCGACCCTTCGACTCAGATTAGTAACACCTTTGCAAATATTTTTGTACATCGACGTGGTGACTCGATCGTCAGTCACCACGATCATTCCTCATCTCCGAATCATCGTTCCAAGTGCAAAATCCCTATTTTTCCTTCTCCCACTTCTTTCCCTAAAGACCTTAAAACCCTGTGTTCCTTTCCGCTGACTCTCACTCGTTATTACAAACTCCAATACAATCTCATTCTACAAGTCACTCTTATTCTATATTCTACGTTCATTCTACAAGATTCATTCATCACAAAACTCCACTGAATACCGTCGTGTATATTGTAACCTCGACGTTCGATTTCTTCGATGTATACAAACCTCGAAAACCTTTGCGAACAAAGGTTGAGGTAACTCAGAATAAAGTCCGCTGAGCCGCAAGTAAGTCAGGTGCACGCACACTAGACAAATTTTCAAACTCGTTTTTCTCGAAAACAAAGCCTTGTATCAAAAAATGTTATGCTATATTTTCGACTCAGTTTGTCATGTAGACTTATCCCCTGCTCGGTTGTACCACCAGTTACGGGACACCCTGTATATACGATCGATCACAGATACCATCGTCCCATCCGGGGCACAGTGTCTAGGGCAGGGCCTGTTCGGTCAGCCCTACTGACGAGTCCACGAACAGGCCCAGGACGAGAAACGCAGTGCGCTATAACCCCATCAACCCTTTACTCTTTCTTAGGAACAGAAAGACAGACATCCACCGATCCAGCAGACCGTGGTACCTTCAAATTCAAGTACACCCATCAAGTATTAGTATTCCAGAAAAAGTCTCCATAACTGATCGAATAAAGATTTTCCCGATAATTCTGCCCGATTGCAATTGCCCAAAGGCTTTTCAAAGATGGTCGGATAATTTCTCTGATTAAATTCCTCCAAAATCACGTTCCATCCTTTCAAGCCATCGTCCCGAAACGTCGGAAGTGCTCCTCACACAAAGCTCCGCGAGGAAGATTGAAAGATGAGCCAACAGAGAAGAAACGAACAGGATTATCGTCCTTACCGCGAAAGATTGCTCCTGAAAAATGGAGACCGCACCATTCTGTGATAAAGAGAGATTTTCTCCATGCATCCCGGTCGATTTTAATTGCATCTTGCGTACTTAAGACCTGCACCGTGGGAGTGTGCGAGAAACGATAACGGCGGAGGCACGTACAATAAATCAGGAATACGAGCCGAGCGAAAGGACGTCTCCAATTTAGAGACTAACTTGTACGTGTCGCGGAGTCAGTGGCGGGCATTATCCAGGCATTATTAGGGACGAGATAGTAATTACGGCGGCGCGTGATGCCGCCGCCACTGCGGTTGCTATACGACATAATTAAATTACCGATAAACCGATGGAGAAAGCATGTAGAGATGTTGCGACCTCTCGACCGGGGACGTCCTACGAAATGTATGCGAATCCACGTTGAATCCATTAGTCAAAAGCTGGAGAGGAGAACGCGAGGCTTTAACGTAAGGTGGGAATTTTCGAAATTCTACGTGTTAACCCTTTATGGTCCGAATTATTTTGTCAAGTTTGTAGCGAGCTAAATGGAATTAATTGCATAATATTTTCTGTCATTGTTTATTCATTTCTTTAATGATAGGAACAACTATAGATACTTCAATAACTTTAATAACTATTAACTTTAATAACTATAGGTAGAATAACTATAGGATATTACAAAATCACTGTGAATTTGAAAAGTCGATATTAACACTAGATTTACGGACGAGAAATCTATTACATTGTAATATATTAAATTTTATGTAATATATTAACTTTGGAAAAAGAGGGATGAAGCGGCAAAGATGGTAATTCGTTAAGTCATTATTGTATTATAAAATACACGCGAAGTGTCTAGTGTACAGCGTCTCTGTAAAGTTGAGAAATGTTTATAAAACAAGTAGAAACCCATCAATTTGACGGCTTGGGAAAATCTAATTATAATTCGATGAAAATGAAATGAAGTGAAAAGCTATGTCGAGTATAGCTCGACGTAGGACTGCAAAGGGTTAATGTACACGGTTTTCGAGCTTTACTTTGCATCGAGATGCAGCAGGACAAGTCAATTCGAGGTTCGACCGTGTATTTCTTTCTGTTTTATGCACCGCATCTTTACCGTGGCTTTTGTACCGTTTTTTGAGAGTTTCTAGTTCACGTCATGTAGAAATGCACGCAAGGGAGGATAGAGAGAGAGGCGAGGAGAAAGGGATAATATATATTTTATGGATAGTCAAAGAAAAACGATGGAAAAGTGTACGGAAAGAATTATGATACGGAGGGCATATGGTCGCATACAAATATCCAATCATGCGAGTTCAACAGAGCAATCGATGGTCGACAAAATACACGACTAGATATCTTCCTTCGACTTTCAAACTATAATGTTTGCCTTTCGATTTATGGCGCTTTGGGTGAGCCGCGAGAATTCGGATATTTCGTATCGTACTTCTCCATTATTATGATTATTTCTATTATTCCGTTTCATCTGTGGTACAGGATGAAATAACAGTTACATATCGACTGTAACCCCATGCCCATGCCAAGTATCCGGCAGTGTTGAAATCTGATATTAGCTGGAATAATTATGGAGGTTTTAGGTCATCTGCATATTCCGTGTTTTAATTTCGTATCGTATTATAAATATATTACATCGTGTCGCAGTGGTATTTATTAAAACATCGTATGAAATTAATGGCGCGGCTACGGTGGTTATGAAGTTAAAAGCTGGGATTTCCATCCAGTGGGGCCGAGATTAAATTTCCATCGGTTCGGAATGAATTCTCCTAAATTATCACTTAATATGTGTGGCATTTTTAGTTATGAATGCAGCGCATCAGTTGTTTGCCATGAATGTGTAGAACCATCGAGAAACTTCCGGGAACAGGATCTTCATTTGTCCTTAAAGGCCGATGACCCCGGAGCCAGCGATCGGTGATCACAATGGCGAACAGCTGATGACGAAAATGCGTGTGATGTGCGAGCATGCCGTGTGAATATTTTAAATATATCCGCAATTGAGATTTGGGACAAACTTCTGTGAGATCTGAGAGAGAACTGTGAGAGAGATTAGTAATTGAGTTGTTTATGTAGTCCGAGTTGTCTTTATGTCGTTATCTATTACATTACTTGTGTTGTTTTGTCTTGTGTTATATTAATATTCCGTTCTTTGTTAATTGAAATAAACATTCTTGATTTTTCCTGTTTAATTCCTACATAATGTAGATAAAATGACCATAGTACTTAACACTAAAAACCCCAAGCCCATCAAAATGCACAATTCTCAATTTTTTCTGGATATTCTTCAAACTAATAAGAGAACCATGCAATAAATATTCTACGTCCATCTTCTAAAACATAATTAGTAAATCCGTTGCCCTACAATAACGAGTAGCAATCGTGATGCGGTAAATGCGATAAGAAATTTTCGAGTTTTGTTAAACCTATCAAACTGAACATATTAATGAGACGCGACGCGATAAAATTATTTCGTAACATTAATATTACATTAAATTATACGACATACCCATGTTATATTAATATTCCGTTATTGTTAATTAAAATAAATATTCTTGATTTTTCCTGTTTAATTCCTACATATATCATAGGCCCGTTGCATTGTAATCCAATTAACTGCTCATTAGAGAGAGACGAGATATTTTTTCAAAGAAATCCTAATTCTGCATTTATATTTTACGATTAGCAGAGTCATATTGTACTTCTACCGTCACTACAAAATGCGAGGCAAAAATCAGTGTAAATTATTCGGCACGTCGTGCGAACAATTTAATTAACAGAAACTATCGCTATAACGACGGCTGATACGCGAGGCGAATCTTAAAAAGTCCGAGCACTCGGCTCTCTATTGATTCTTATGGTTACGAACTTTCAAAATTCCATTATTGCCCGCTCTCAGCGCCAAAGAAGAAAGTTTCATTATCACCGAGAACTTACGGCGAGGTTGTAATTAAAGGTCAAATATTACAATTCTCTACGAAGTCGCCGTGATGTTGACTTTATCCAAGTGTATCGTAATAAGATGAAAATCCTAGTATTCCGTCGGTTCCTCGTCAACGTCCGAACTACCTCGATAACACTTTCACCAAACTGCTCGGTATGTACTTAACCTTTTCAAGGACGATTTTTTTATAGAAATTATTTTCATATCCCTAACTGTACACCGGAAATAACAGTCAGTGCAGTCAAACCATAAGATTTTTATTTTTCTTGTTGAGGGATTCTGTAGTGAATAATTTATTATCAGATTCGTATTCTTTTTATTAATGATAGTATGTAATTATAATTATAAAAACTCAAATGTCCACATATGTGGCCAAGGGCGTCAAGAGGTTAACCCTTTGCAGTCCTATGCCGAGCTACACTCGACATAGCTTTTCACTCCATTTTATTTTCTAACGGTTTAACATCGACTTTCCAGCTTCATAATGATTTTATAATATCACCTAAATATCCGTCAGTATCTACAGTTATTGCTATAACTGAAAAAAGATGAATAACAAACGAAAGAAAGTGATGTGGAATTAATTTCATTTAGCTTACTACAAAATTGACAAAATAATTCGGACCGCAAAGGGTTAAAGTTTCAATAACTAGCATATATTTGGTCTGAGAAAAAATCTGATTAGAGTTTATCGGTGCATGTATACGCGGTTAGAATTGAAAAATTGAAATATAACCGCTGAAATAACATTACACAAATAGTAATTTGTAACTTCTATACATTAGCATTATGACTTTCTGATAAAAGGTGGTTCTCGATCGCCAAATAAATGATTATCTCTCAATATTCAAAAAAGTGTTCTTTCGCAAAGGTTTAATATCAAATTGTGTGCGATGGAAGATCGTGATGATCGAACCTCGAAATTAACCAGATGGGCTCGCGAAGGTTTTGCATAATTTTACGAATTTATCGGCGATGCACGTAGAAGAAGAGAGAAGGGCAAAATGGCGAAAATGAACGTGTAACAATGTTGACTTTATCCAAGTGTATCGCAATAACATGAAAATCCTAGTATTCCGTCGGTTCCTCGTCAACGTCCGAACTACCTCGATAACACTTTCGCCAAACTGCTCGGTATGTACTTAAAGTTTCAATAGAAATTAAGGTCAACTCTCCCGTAAAATTTCTCCGTCGAGGTGACGAAACAAACCGGCAACGATCGCGTCAGAAAGAGAACGAGGAAGAAGAGAGAAGCAGAAATGTAGACAGCGGAAAAACAGAGAGAAAGAGAGAGAGAGACCATAGCAAAAGTCCGTTTCCGGCCTGAAATTTTAAGAAGGAACAAAACCAAGGTGAGGTTACAAACTCTCGGCGAGCCCGCGACAAAGGAAAACTCCTTTATTGCGTTTCGCGAAACCGTGGAACTTCTCGAGTCTCCTCGCCATTCGACGGACAATACCGGGAGCGTAGTACCCCGGAAAATTCCACGGCGAGCGTCAGTTACGACGAATAGACTGGAATATTCAAAACTCGAGCAAAGTTTTTCCGCGGAGATCATCCGGAATTCCACGGTGGCATACCGACCGTCTCTATGGGGGCGAGGAGGATGAAACGGGACTGCGCGGCTACGCTGAATAAACAGCGGATCGATGTAACGCGCTTTCAACCCTTGGCACACTCCTTTTTTTCGAAAAGCCGCAAACAAAGCGGATGTATATCGTCGGCGATCAACGTTTTACACGAAATTCCGCTTTCGCGAGAGAGTACCTTCGAATATCAAATGGTCGAGTGGAAGGTACTCGAGGAATCCGAGCGTGCTCCTCGTGGAAAAACTTTCCGTGTCGATGCTACCGGCTGCTTTACGTACTTTAACCTTTTTTCCGAACGGTGACTTATCCTGCAGGGATTTCTATGTAGAAACTCTGTATGGGACGTTCTTTTCACGATTAGCGATTTAAAGCTGTTGTACTTCGTACGTGCGTTTACGATCGCTCCTTGGGGATGGGGTTTGGGGGTTATTTCCGATCGAGTCGTATTTGAGATCCGGTTGGTCGAACGTGAAAAATAAAAGGAGAGGTTTGACGACGGTCCGTGGCAAATGTACGCGCAGGTACTAAAAACGAAGATGAGTTCCGAGAGGATAGTTTTAGAAATGAATTATCGTACGGTGAGTTAGAAAGGAAGCTCTGGGAAGGCTGGAGCGATCAACGCCATGAAATTAAGAAGCTCAGGAAATTGATGACGGTCGGTACTAATCGTGGGCTCGGGTAGTAAAACAGTTGATTTATCAAAGGTTTATTTTAAGAGAGAATTATTTTTATTACGGTGAGTTATAAATATAAGCTTCTTGGAAGTAAATCTTACCTATAGTGGGTTCCGTAAATTCTTCAGTTTCACTACATACCTGAAATTCCCCGTTTCTATGTCAGGGTGAAAGCGCATTTTGAATAAACGACGGAGAACAAGGTACTTCCTTCGGATATCTTCCAGGGAATTTAACGCTTTAGCTACTGGTACTTATTCATAAATGTGTTTCTCTAAACGCAACAAAAAAGTTGTACAAATACTCTTTCACTAGCTTCACTTGCACTATCCAGGTCACTAAATGAAAGAATTTCTTCTTCATCACTATATATATCAATGTCACTCAACACTGTACTTCGACTATTTGAACCGCGAGTACCACGAGATGTTGACGGTAAATCCATTTTCGATATTATAATGCGGCAAATAAGAAATATTTTTAGTGCAATAAAATATAAAATGCAGCTAGACACATCAAATATTACTGCGAAACTGGCATTTCTTGTGCGCGTTCGGAAATATGGGCCCTAAACGTTCGAGAGGAAGGCCATGTAAACAAATTTTATCCGAAAAGCGATCAGAAGTCATTTGAAAGAAGTGTTTTGTTTTCGGTTGTCTTTCGCCGATCTTCAGGTTTCCTGGCCGATATAGTGGGAATAGGCGGTGCGCTTTTCGGATTTATTGCGCATCTGATGGACAACGAACGAAAAATAAACACTCAAAGCACCTGTTTCATCGAAATTTTGTCGATGAAACAAATGAAAGTCAATAAGCGACGCCCGTTTCCAGCATAATTCATCAAGTCATTGACGACAGCCGTATCTCACGAAAATTTCTCTCCGTCGTCTATTGACGACAGCCGTGGTTAAAGGGTTAAATACTTTCATTATATCGGACGGTCTATGAAGTATCTCGAACCGGGCGCGTCTCGGCTGACTCTTTCAATTTACAAACGATTAGTCGATCGCCAACTTAGAATTAATGGCAGGTGAATCCAATTTGGCCACTTACTTCTCGTGGTAGGTGGATCGGCAAACTCTCCATTTAAAACGGCTTAGTACCTGGTAGAGGGTTCGCCCTAACATTCTATGTGCACAGATATCTACTACGCTCTCAACATAATGCAGAGCCCGTACAATGAAAGCATAATTCTCGACTACGTGTTGCTCAATATCGATTTCATCGTGTGCACGATAGAAAAGCAATCGTACGATATATCAACAAAAAAAAGGCAAACTTGGACGCAGTCGCACCTGATTGTCCGCCGCTTGGAGTTTCTCCTCGTTTTCAATGAATTCCGTAAATATCGGTTTTCTCGCGTACCCGAAATACGTGGGCGAATAATGCACGAATCGACGAGCAGGGAAATATCAGGGAAATGTTGATGGAGCAACGTAATAATAAAATAACAGCATCGCGCGATATAATTATCGCGCGTGACATCGTCGCGTATCCAACGGGTGAAAATATTTCACTCACAGGTTCGCTTAACCGTAAAATAATATTTCGACCGATAGAGATAACGCGGTAAATATAAAATCACGTGGATTTCGAATTTTCACGAAATCATTTCCGAAAACGCGATCGACGGTCCGCCTGCCGGCTCAGTTCCGATGCGAAATTTGTTTCTGCAAAATGATATCCGACAAGTGTCGCCGAGTGGACGATGCATCAGAGGGTAATTTACAACGGGCATCGATGCTTTTCGGTGTGCGTGTCATCACGAACCACGCGCAATTGCAGCGGCAAGCTGCAACGGTGCAATTCACGACCAGGACCGCGATGCCCCGATGCACGTGTGCAACGATGCACCCTGTGAGCCGCAACGTTGTCACGTCATAGGCATGGTGCGCTTTACGTCTGGACTGGAGGGTAATCGTAAAGAATAATTGCCGAAATGGGATGTTTTCCGTTTGCGAAATTTTCACGGACGTTGAGAGATGCAAATTGTCCGCGTTCGATGGAAGAATGACGAATGAAGTGCAGGAATTTTATATAATTTTTGGGGTTGTCGCGAAAACGCAGTTTAATGCTGTGCAACGTTTCCTTAACACGTTGAATGCCACCTGTATTTCTCTACTTTCGGCATTCCTATCGATGGAAAACTGTTTCCATTAAAATCGCATCTTTAGAGGGCAAAAACTTTAAAGGTAAACAGAATTTTAAGTTGTAAAATACTTTAATTTTTAATGCCAACAATTAAATATTGGATATATTAGTACATTAATGATTATTATCATTTAAAAGTCGTAAGAAATATTATTGAATTCGATAATGCGGATTACCGCTGACTTCTATGACATTCAACGTGTTAACCCCTTGCCCTACGATTTCTTTTGTGACTGCCACCGCAATAATTCAGCATTTAATTGCTGAAACAAAAATTGATCAGTTTTTCTCGATTTATCTTATAATTTAACGTAATATTAATATTACAGCAATAATATTATCGCGTTACATCTCATTGATATTTTCAATTTGATTAAATTTGATAGGCAAAAACTTTAAAGGTAAACAGAATTTTAAGTTGTGAAATACCTTACTTTTTAATGCCAGCAATTAAATATTGGATATATTAGCACATTCGTAATTATTATCATTTAAAAGTCGTAAGAAATATTGTTGAATTCAATAATGCGGATTACCGCTGACTTCTACGACATTCAACGTGTTAACCCCTTGCCCTACGATTTCTTTTGTGACTGCCACCGCAATAATTCAGAATTTAATTGCTAAAACAAAGATTTATCAGTGATTCTCGATTTATCTTATAATTTAACGTAATATTAATATTACAAGAATAATATTATCGCGTTGCATCTTATTGATATTTTCAATTTGATTAAATTTGATAGGCAAAAACTTTAAAGGTAAATAGAATTTGATGTTGTGAAATATTTCCCTTTTTTAATTCCAATAACTAAATATTGGATATATTAGTACATTGATGATTATTATCATTTAAAAGTCGTAAGAAATATTATTGAATTCAATAATGCGGATTACCGCTGACTTCTACGACATTCGACGCGTATAGATAATTTTGTAATACCCTTTAGGATTTAGCAAAGGACGTTCATTAAATGCAGAATAATTCAAGGATACGACGGAATGAAATTTTTTATAAAGTGCATCGATCACTTGAACGGAAGCACCTAAATGACGTAATTTAACGTCAGACTGCATAAACTACAGGAGAATTAGAATATTCGAGAGAAACGAACGTAATCGTGCATGGATGCTGCTGCGTGCCGATTGTACAATTAACGCGAATCGACGAGGAACATCGGCAGGCGAATGTATTTTTTGAAATCGCCCGTAATTTCGCGACTACGATCAACGGGACGAGTGTGGCGCATTCGCATCGTTGAATACGCATCGGTGTGTTATCGCATCAGTATTCGCGATGCATCTCCCCGCGAATGAAGCTAATCAAACAAAATAATAATCCGTTCTTCTGAAAAGCGTGCCAACTAATGGCGAATCAACAGGACCAAGCGACGATTATTGCCTAGGCCATCTCGTTTACGATTCAACGGCTACTATTCGACGTTTATCGCGTGCATACATTTGCATCGTATTACTCCGTATTTTCTCGCGTGTTCGATTGATCATTTCCGAAATAAATTTCAACGCGCCACAAATAAATTTTGTGCGCCGAAAATAAGCGCGAACTTACGTTGGCTTCGTTGAAATCCCCTAATTGCAATTTGCAGAGGGCATTCAAGTAAAAGGGTTCGGTAAACAAAAAATTTGCAATCGCGTGCTAACTTAATTTTTCATTTTGTTCCGATAACTGGACATTAATTCTACTCGTTTCATCTATCGTCAAATATTTAGAATCTCAGTAGTTCGTTATCCAAAATTGTAAATCCTAAGCGGAATAATTACAGTAGTTAAAACTGAATAAAAATACAATGGAAAACAAATATTTATTATCGTTTGAAAATAGCAGGGAGTACAAGTACCACGAAACACTTGAATCTAAAAACTCATTAGCAATTTCGAAAATCAAATTACTTTAACACTAAACCTACCAAGCCGGTCAAAATGACCGGTTCCCAACTTTTTCTAAAAATTACAGAAATTGATGGGGGAGCCATGAAGTAAATATTCCGCTTCTATCTTATAAAACGTAAATTAGTTATCTAATCATCTTTTTGGCCTCTTGATTTTTCTTTTTTTAAAGTACTTATTCAATATATATAAATTCTAGTAGATTTAACGTCGGTAGTTTTACCGTTAATATCAAATTGATTGCGACGGAAGATCGTGATGATCGAAGCTCGAGTTTAACCAGATGGGTGCGCGAAGGTTTTGCATAATTTTATGAATTTATCGGCGGTGCATGTGGAAGAAGAGAGAAGGACAAAATTGCGAAAATGAACGTGTAACAATGAGTTGGCAGAGGGTAGAAACCCGTGTCTGGGTATACGCTCGTGTATGCCAGGACTGCTGTAAATTCGATGGTCATTAATTTGTTCCGTAACCAGGTACCCGCGAAAACCTGCATCCGGAGTCCTGATGGATCGCGCAAATCCAATGGCGTGAATCTATCGGTTCAGTTGGCCGGGGTTATTTAGAAGCACTTTAATCAATGTTCATCGATAAAAATCGCTCGAGTGTAGCCGATTTTAATGAATCCGAATTGCCGAAACAATAACTCCGTTAAATGACCGAACGTCCGTCGTGTTTTGGAGTTTTCAGTGGAGACTCAGTAGTCGTTTAAAATTGTTTATTCCTTCTCAAATAATTAAATGGCGTTTCTTTCATTCCGGTGTAATTGTTCGTTCAAAAATTCTTATAGACGATATTGACACAAGTAGTCATTTACTGTCGTTCCTTTCATATGAAATAATCAAAGGGCAATTTTGCAATTAATAAATAACGTTGGAATTCAGGTACGAAGTATTGAAAGTTTAATGAGAATCTGCAAGTTCTGCCGAATTTCCGGGAGAAATTTGTTCCGATAGTAAAATACATTTATTTGCGGGACTTCGCTGTTAAGTCTACGCCAGTGGAGTAAATATTATTGCTACTGTGGCTGGGACGGTAGCATAGGAAACCATAAACATGGCTCCGGCTTCCGTGGAGAATCCAGCGATTTTGTGACCGCACCACGATAATTCACAGGAAGCGGAGTGGATGAGGACGTATGATCGAATACATCCGAATTGAATGCACCGTGTATGTTTCGACCGTAAAGTTTTTGAGAGGTCTCGCGAACTAACTCGGTGAACTTTCACCCCGATGAAAGGAACGCGCGCACTCGTTCCGGTATTTTTTAAATCTAGACTTTCCAACTTTTAAGCTTTAGACTTGCCTGAAAGGAACGCACCGTTCTACTACTTTCGTTGGATTTAAATGCGAATCTTCTTATTTTTCAAATGCCCCCGTGAGTTCCTTAATTGAATCGAATTTGCCTAATGGTGAGCGCGATCTTAAAATTTCAAGCTTTGCGTATAAATGAGCGAAAGTAGTATTCCGAAATAAAAGAAAAACAGTGATGCAAAATAATCCTTTCTTAGAACTTAAGAGTGAAAGTTTATTCTTAACACTAGAACTACCGGCGTTGAATCTATCATATTTCAAAATATTAAGTAAGTACTTTTGAAAAAGGAGGAATCAAGAGGCGGAAAAGATAATCAATTCGGTGATTTATGTTTTTTAAGATGAACATAGAATATCTATTCTAAGGCTCTTCTATAAGCCTGGAGAATTTTTGGAAAAAATTGTGAACCAGTCATTTTGACTGGTTTGGTAGTTCTAGTGTTAATGCAGCATAGAATGGTAGAATAATTTTGATATTCCTTAAATCTTTGCATTTCGACAATCTGCCAAGTAAAAAATTAAGAAAATTTCTAAAGCTTTCTTAATGTTTTCTCGAAAACATGAAGCTAATGGCTCGCTTTGCAAGTGTCGGACACAGAAGAATATTCGATTCTTCAAAGAACGATCACGTTGCAGTCGCAAATTGGTCGATTTTTTTCTGTGCAGATTATATTTGACTGTTTCGATCGCAAGTTAATTTAACCGTTTTCATAAAACAGGCCATCGAGGGTCGTTATGGACAAGATCGGGAGGCCACGAAAGAAACTTGGGCAGAAAATTCACTCGAGATATCTACGGTCTCATGGTGCCATCAAACGAAAGTAAACGGTCCTTCCGAACGAGCAGCAAATCCTTGCTCCTGGCAAAAGTGTTCCTTAAGATGGAATCGCATCCGTTTTACGTTTACGATCCATTGTCGAGTTCGCCACGAGAGAGGAAATGCCGATCGGTACCGCGAATATCGCTTGCTACGTGGAGAATGAAACATTTTGAAGTTTCGCCGGGTAGAAACCGAAATTACCGCAAATTTAGTGCTCGGGGAATATGAAAAAGCCCGATATTAAAATCGCAGGATTTGTGAAATATCGAAATTCAGCGTCCCAGATATTAAGAGCTCCTACAATTGATTTAATATTGTGAAATTCGCGAGAAATTGTTTTTTTTTTAATTTTTCAAATCCAAAATCGACTTTGTTGCACTCTAAACATTTTCAGGGGATAATTCAACTCTATTTTATGCACTCCTTCAAATACATTCTTATTCTTTTCCCAGGACAGCTTCGTTGTTTGCCCTCAATCCGCACCTTAACAACTCGCTTCAATATTAAACTATCAATTTTAATGTTTAAATACTACTGAAAATTTCACTTCCGCCCTGGAATTATCCGGATTATGGCAACAACAAAATACACGCTCGACTTTCAGCCTTAAACCTTAGTCAACATTCCCGCAAAAACTCAAGAAGACCGCGCGAGCGTTAAACCCGAATAATCCATCGAATTACATTTACAAAAATCCAATAATTTCCAAGACGAAATTCAAAGCAGCCTCCCCCGCTGCTTTGTCCTTAAATCGCATAAATTATTTAACAGAAAACATCCCCCGAACAACCACGAGATTCGGAGTTTTCAATCTATTCCATTTATCAAGTACCCGAGACCTTTTTTCTCCTCGCTGGGGCGCAAGAAACGCGAAACAACCAAAGAAACAAGACAAAACTACTCGTTCAGACGGGTCTGAGTTATAGTTTTCTGGTCGAGATAGGAGAGAATGGCTGGCGACCCTCGGGATTAGCCCGTGAAGGGGTTCTTTACGAACGCTACCGATAGGAGACAGGAGATGTAAGAACGCGGCAACTCCCATGCGTGATATTTCGTTGCGTTACAGGTGCACGTGTACGAGTATCGTCCGATCCCCATGGAATATCCTTCCTAAAACATGGCGTAAACCGTCGAGACTAATTTTCCGATGATATCAAACGAGATTTCCTTTATTAACGTGAAAGCCAAGCTACTTCGCGACCACGTTTTTCAACGTACCTCTCGGAATATGTTGGCTTGTCTTTCATCCAACGAACGTTCCTTTAACGATGTTTCACTGTAACGAGGCACTTTATTTACTGCCAGTTTGGAGGATAACGAAGAAGTCAAATTTCCTATTTTATTTCTTTAAAATGTATTACTGCGGTATTATTATTTGTAACGTTAAAAAGTTATGGAAATTTAATTTTCTTAGATTGTGCCAATTTTGTTTAATTTTGTCCCAATTTGTTGGGATCCGTAGAAATAATTTCAGACAGGATTGTAGATAATTTCATTCGGTTGGACGTGGAAATTTTGGGGGACGATGTGGTAGAAAAGGGAATGTAACGTTTCAAAGTATAATTTAAATTCGACGTCGTCAGGTGGACGGAAGTAGGAATCGGATTAACGATATTCTTGTTACGGATTTTGAGGGGTATTAAGAAATAGTACTCGCAGGCGATATTTCACGGATAGTTGGAGCAAAATCGGCCTTGGAAGGAATAAGGAGAGTTATGCGATAGCCTTTAATATAAATGCGATGGAAGCTCTTTTATAGGAAATTCCATTTATCCGGGCTATCGATTGTGGAATTATGTGGAATGAAGACTTCGTGGGAACGAATGCCCTTTTCTCAGATAATACAGTTTCAGTTTCTTGTAACTTTCCTCAACGTTTATCTAGCAAAACCACGCCCAACCGTGGAAGAAGGATTTGCCATGGGGGAGGAAAAAATGTGATCGAACCCAATCTAACTTCTTTACTCGATTAAACAGATAAATCATCTTCCACGGGGAGGGGACGGCGAGTTTATCAGTTATCGCTACACCGAGTGGTATTTGCATAGTTAGAAAACGAAAGAGAGAAACAGAGAGAAAGAGAGAGAGAGAGAGAGAACACGAACATTGCGATTTGAGTCCATGGCAAAGCCGTTTATGTGGTTTGCCGGAAGTAATCGACCGGTTTTAAAGTTATTGACGCGGAGTTAACGTTAAATCGTAATATCTCACGTCGATCGAAAGCAATATTTGTTACAGCCTTGCGAAAATTACTTGCGCACGTTTTGGAGCACGTTTCAAAATTGTAGGTGCGACTTGAAGTTCCGCAAGTACGTTAAAGGAGTAAGTTTGAGATTTATAAAGCAAGCCTGACTGTAACTGTCTCGAACCTTCGCGGATTAAGTCGAAATTGGAGCAAAATTCAATTAAATTTCCAGGCTGAGCGTAATTAGTACTTCGGAATAAAATAGAAGGCCGAGGAGTTTGTCGGACAGTTAACGTCACTCGTTGTCAAACTTATTTCCATTGATTTTGCAATATAAAGCGCCATCGTGATAATTTTGTTACGGGACGTTGTCAAAGTTGTTTGCACAAATACCTCAAAATAAGGTAATAATCGCGAGTATGGAGGTAAAGGCAGGGATTTCCAATTAGTGGGCACGACTTCAAATCCTCATTATCCCCGAGAGATTTTTTAAAAAATCGATTCATCATATCCTCGATACTTCGGAACCACCGCAAAACAGTAGATCCTAATCAAAATAACAATAGTAATATAGGGTCCTCTTCTGATTTAGTCTTAGACGAGCAACCAAAGACTATCGGTACTCTTCTTCGAATATACGGAACAGGTTCCCTTAGAACTAATTAACAAAACCGTAGCCTAGAAATTTAACTGTTATCTGAACTTAACTGAACGCGCGTAATTAAAACAAATGATTAACTTTATTAACTAGATAAAAATACAATACTCTTAATAATACTAACATTACTCTAACTCTGAATTTATCTACAATGCTCCCTCCACTCACGCTATGACTCTCACTCTGTAAAACTCTCCACTCAACTCGAATCCACTAACTGACTCTTCCAAAAATCCACGCTCGCATCCACCCTCGATACTCTTTCTCACAGCATGCATTCTTCGTCTTTCTCTCTGTTGCACTCACTCATTTTCTCTTTATCTACAGACTAAACATTCATGCTAGCCCTGACATTCGTCGCCTTCCAAATCACATACTCTAAACATCCACTCTCGCTTATATACAAACCATCCACACTCACTTATTCGAAAATTAATATTATTTACGTGTAGAAAAATTCCGTTCCTACAGTAATTGCCCAAGATGCAAACAACCAACAAAACCCAAAGTCCGAAATAACCGATCGATGCATCAAACAATTTATTGGGTTGGCAACTAAGTGATTGCCGATTTTATATAAGAAGGAATTTCCTTAAGCTAATGAGGGACCCATAAATTGAGATTTTTAACATTGCGAAACTGTTTTCATTTTTTTTTAATGCATGTATGTGGTACATTGAGCTTCTCTGCAATCTCACGTGTTGTGGTATGGCGATCTGAATCGATAATAGCCTTGATATGACTCTCATCAACTGTAACTGGACGGCCAGATCGTTGCGCATTTTGGAGTGAAAAATTACCCGAATGAAATTTGGAAAAACCAATTTTGACACTGCCTATCTTTCAAGGCTTCATTCCCATATACGGCACATAACTTCTTGTATGCTTGGAATGCGTTCCTTTTTCGGAAATAATACAATAAAATATGTCCGAAATGCGCGGTTTGTTCTTCCATTTTCAAATTGGAATAAAAACGAAACTAAATGATTCATCGATGCGATTTTTTTTTACTAATGAAAGGTGGAAGTTCAAGCAACAAGAAAACTATAGATTAGGTGCTTTGAACATGTTGAAGAAACAAAAAAAAGTGCTAAAACCATCTCTCGTCAAAATCGGCAATCACTTAGTTGCCAACCCAATAATACCAAATCTCAAAGAAACTGACATGAGATACACAATTCCATCCCCCTCAAAACATCTCCCCAAGTTACCTGCATCGCGACCCTCCCTAAAACCAAAACCTGCACAACCCCTCAGCTGTACGATCATTCCGGTAACATTCACAGTGGAAATTTCAATAAAAGGAAAGAAACGAGGGAGGCATCGGAGAGGGATACGGTGGAAAAATTCCATCGCGACTCGCCATAAATCAAGAACTTCGATCTTGACCCGGAACGATTATTCCTCGCCGCATATTTTTTCATTTCGACTCACAGCCGGGATCCCTCCATCGAATATTCGATCCTGCGACATCACACGAACCCAAACTCCCGCGTATATATAAACACGAACGTATACCTCCATAAACGCGTCTCCAACGGTGCTTCCAGCAGGACGGATAAAATGTACGTCATACATATGTAATGCCACGATACGTGCTGAACATGCGAACAACCCTTGGTGTGTACGTACGTTTCTGTATGGTTTTACCAGCAAGTTGGAAAATCGTCGAGTCCTTGGACGTTGTAGGTAAGTAAAGTCCAGTTTTTCGAGGCTGGCGCCAAAAGGACTCCTCCTTGGCTGTGCACTCATCGCAATCGATGCGAATGTACGCGGGAATAGTTTGAAACGTTGGGTCGAACGTTCCGTATCCGCGGTAGCAAGGTATTCCGTGATTTTTGAGAAATTAGAACGACGGCGCCGGGAAGTCGGTGCCGTTGTCGTAATTTTTGAAGGGAATTCGGTGAGATGAAAGTGCGCCTGTGTGCAAGACCGAGGAGGTCAGTAGGTGCTCGATGTGAGGTGGTTGTTGTGAGAGTTCGTTCCTTGCCAGATTCTTGCGCTCCAAATTTCACGATCTTCCGAAGGAAGCTTTCGCCAAATGCGTCCTGGAGGGATGCGACCGGTCGGGCTTTCTCGAACGGAGCGTTAATTGAGTTTCGGGACAATTGGTTTCGATTGATGAATTGACGTTAGATAGTTTTATGGTTCTTGAAAGTTTCAGTGTAAATTGTACGACGTTGATGTTCTTTCGTGATCCTGTGAAATTTCACGCGGTTACTTTCGACAAGCTGACGTCCCGTTTTTAAGGTTAGACATTTCTAGGATACATTTGAGTGACTTTCAGTTGTGAAAAATTATCATTTTTATAGATCTTGAAAGTTCCAATCTTAAATACATGACGTTGATGTTCTTCCGTGATCCGGCGAATCACGCGGCTACTTTGGGCAAAGTGACGTCGCGTTTTGAAGATTCTTGCTGGAAAATTGCGATTAGAAATTTCTATGATAAATTTGAGTGACTTTCGATTATCAAATTCCTGAAAAATTATCATTTTTATACGTTCTGAAAATTTCAGTCTTAAATGTATAACGTTGATGTTCTTCCATGATCCGTCAAATTTTTACGCAATTACTTTCAAAAGTGACGGTCCGTTTTGAAGATTTTTGGTGGAAAACTGCGATTAGAAATTTCTAGAATAAATTTGAGTGGCTTTCAATTATCAAATTCCTGAAAAATTATCATTTTTATAGTTCTTGAAAATTGCAATCTTAAATATTTGACGTTGATGTTCTTCCATGATCCGGCGAATCTCGCGGTTACTTTGGGCAAAGTGACGTTCCGTTTTGAAGATTCTTGGTGGAAAATTGCGAATAGAAATTTCTAAGATAATTCGAGTGACTTTCGGTTATCAAATATCGAGAAAATTATCATTTTTGCTTAGCAAAGGGGTGTACAAGTTTGAGACACCAGTGAAATTCCAAAGGGTTCGTTCGAACGAGGACGAAACGAGAAGAAACTCGTCGAAAGTGTCCTTTGTTTTCTGCCGGAGAACCCTTAAGTACCCGTTGCAACGTTGTCGCACGTAAAGCTCAATACATTGATCGTTTATATACTCAGAGAGACGTCGACGCTGATCGGAAGCTCGGTGATACCTAAGGAAATAGCCTTTTGATCCTGTCGGAACCAGCGGCCTTTTCGAGCGCCCGTTTTAAACCTTGACGTTGCGACAGCTTTCTAAATTGTTTCCGCCTTTGTAGGCGAAGCCTCTTCCCCCAAGAAAGAGACGCCATTCTACGATAACTTAATGCGAATAAATAATGAAAACCCGAAACTCCGAAAACAATGAGCCACATCGTCGAACCTTACAGTTTCCCGTTGCCAAAAACACATATAAATCTTTAAATTGAATTTTACGTAACGTAATAACATTACAACTGGTACAATAAACGAAACAAATCACGATAGAATTACGGCAATACGCAGATTGCACTTTAACCGTAAAAATGACCGGAAATGGTTAATTATTTTTAATATACTCATGGAACCGAGTTGTATTTGAATTTAATTAAAGGTATTATATTACGACGAATTCATCGTTCTATATTTGATCAGCGATTATTTGATATCGATGGAAACGGGATGAATTCAAACACCATCGATGAATTACAGTCTCTTCGTCTTTGTTTGAAATTTCTTTCCGTGATATTTATCATAGTAACTGCAATTGGTTGAACGGCAGTTAAACGATCCACGGATAAGGGAAACCGAAGTAAGTTTAACTCTACACGCGCGAGTAGTTGCATCAATCTCCATTAACATCGAGCATGCCGTGCTTCGTTGGTTTAATATTAATCGAATGTATACATATATACGTATCTATTTAGCGAGTTATTTCCGAAATATAACCGCGAATGTCGGCTATTTGCGCTTTACAAACAAGTTCGTAATGAAACGCGACGTGGACCGGTAGAACTGCTTTGTTATCGTTGGGAAAGCGACTTAACGAAACAACTCGCAGCACGATTTCATAATCGGTTCCCGAAATCTCACGGCAATCGAGTTTCATTAAAATCATCGAATATACTGGAAGACATGCGTTGATCCATGGAAAAAAATGTTTACTCAAAATGAAAGAGATACAGCGGCTGCAAGGGGAAACAATTACGCGCTGTACGAAGTGCTTTTGCATGAAGAATATCAAGTTTCTCTTTAAAAAAGAATTAATAGAACGTACCGCGAGAGCCGCATTGTGGAAGTAATTTAGGCGAACATTTATAAAAGTAAAGGTTCTCATGGGAATACGGCGAGTACGTGCAGTATCAGAAGAGAGGCTGCCCCGTGAAATTGCCGCATTAAAAACGCAACCTGTACGCCTGCTATTCCCATAGAGATCGTAATTATTATCCTGCCTCTGCTTATGCCACTTTGATGTCGCGTTTTATTTCACCGCTTGTGTAATATTTCTTCAACGAATACCGTTACTACTTATTATTCCGCGCCCCCTTGCCCAACCGAGAAATAATTGTTCGACGATGAAGCCATCTTTTGCGGGGGGAATTTTTCAATGGTTTGGAAGGTAAAGGTTCGAAAGGTCCTGGATATATGGTATTATTTGCATGAAGGGATCTATGGACGGTCTTGTTACGAGGCAGAAAAATTAGGTAATATTTTCCCGTGTAACGTGAAAATTTGCGGTCCTTGTGGAAAGTTCTGTGTTGGGCATACGTTCTATTATTTTTCTCGAAGATTATTTTCTGAAATATTATACTACGCGATTACATTCATCTCGGGTTATAATTAGAAACTGCGAGAACTTAAACGACGTCTTGAAATTCATGGATAACTCTCTCATCTTTGCTGAACATTTTTTAAATTAACACTAGGTTTACGGAAAGCCGTCAAATTGACGGGTTCATACTTTTTTTATAAGCATTTCTCAAATATACAGAGAAGCATTACAGTAGATATTTCACGTGTATTTCATAATACAAAAATTACTTAACAAATTATCAGCTTTGCAGCTTGACATCTCTTTTTCCAAAGTCTTTATTCAATATATTGCAGTGTAACAGATTTCACTCCCGTAAATGCTAATACCACGTAATAGAGACCTCCATATTATTTTATTTCTATTAAATCCTCGATATTATATTACCACATATTGCTAAAGAATATATGTAATGCTATATATTAGTAAAAAAAAAGCGTTAAAACGGCCAAGAGTTGAACGTGCTGCAAATCACCCGCAAAAATCATCGTGCACGAACGTTTTCGATAAACAGTTATAAAGTGCAAAACGGCGAAAGTAAAACTGTCCGTATCATCGAGCAGCGTAGCATCTGTAAAGCGCACCCACGAAATTCTCGCCGCGATAAGCATCGTCGCGTATACGGCTTACACGGTTGCTGAAATTGCAAAATGGATTCTCCAGCATATGAAGTTCCGATTAACCAACGTTCCGAGGATTCCAGTGTGGCCGGACTGTAAACTATCATCACGGCTCGCAGAAACTGCGAGAATTCGTAATATCCGACTACGATGCCGGATATTTTTCCGCCCCTTCTCCCGGCTTTCGCATAGTTTTGCAACGGCCGCTTTAAAAGTTCCCCGACTGCTGTGCCATAGTACTCGCCATGAGACCGCGGAAAAGCACCGAGAGCATGCTTCTGTAAATCCATTGGTACGTTTTAATATTTTAACCTCACCGTTACGAGAAAATATTATTAATTCAGGGAGTTACAAGGCGAGGAAATTCAAAACCGCCCGCGCCAACCCCGTGCAAATTTGTCGCGTGTGTGTGCAAACGGTTGCTGCGCCTGGTTAATCGAATAAATAAGACGAAATTGCAAGCTCTACGAGGTTTTCTTGCTTCGTTCGCCACGACGAGATAGCGCATCTTTCCTCCGAATTTACTTCGTTTTCATTCGCTTCGAGATTCAATTTCAGATTTGCATTTCAAAACGAGATACGTTTTACTTTCGTGTTTGTATTGTAA
Source organism: Cerceris ruficornis (assembly GCA_963989415.1). Classification (NCBI taxonomy): domain Eukaryota; kingdom Metazoa; phylum Arthropoda; class Insecta; order Hymenoptera; family Crabronidae; genus Cerceris; species Cerceris ruficornis. The sequence goes on along the minus strand of OZ022518.1, from coordinate 9,942,060 downwards.
CCGTTTCGGCCGAGTGTTTCCTTTCGAACGAATAAGGTTTATTGAGGAAACGAATTCCAGGGTGATGAGACTCTCTCGGATTCCAATTTACGCGGATGTCTTTGGTTTTGTAAATTTCTGCGTGCTTTCATGGATAGGCACTTCGAAAGATCGTCGATAATCCCATTCCATAACGTAAAAAGACATTCGTTTTTAGCTATTAAAGATTCCCTAATTGTTTCTTCACTGTAAATTAACAAATATGAGAAAGCTAGATAGAAAATTCGGAAAACAAACGAATGTGAATGCACGACGCTTAATGCAACTCAACGTTAAGCATGAATAAACGAAAAGCACGCTGAAATTAAACAACCAAGGAATTTAATATCGCTGAACTTTAATCTCTTCGTACTTTCTTTCAATTCTGTTACAAAACAATATCTTTCTCGAAAGTTACGGGGACACTTTGCAACGACACGTAAAGCTGGCGAAACACAACGTTTGTTTTTAAAGTTCCCTCTAAAACACCGAGCCGTTTTAGTGTTAAGAAGCAAACAAACGTGACTCGGTTACGAGATTAAAAGTTAACATCAAGGAAACTCATTCAACATCTACGTTGCAGCGACGCGACGCATTTCGATGGTGATCAACTTCGGCGTGAATTGATCGCCGTTGGCCACGATAGTCGATCACTCCTCGACATCCAGCAACGATTTATCGCCGGCGTTTTTCGCTTCAATCTGGAGTAGGTGCATGCAGCACGAGTAATCCGACACGCCGAATGATCCTTCCACGTTCCGAACGGAACGCCATAATCCGGCTGACCAAACTTCCCGAATTCTAGACGGTATTCCTGCTGCACAACGATTAATCTGCTTCGACGAAATACCGATAATACCGACAATCGCGAGAGGAATACTGCAACCGGTGAGGGACATTGATTATTCGCGTTCATCGAAGGCTATCTGCGATTGAGCGTCCTATTAATTACCATTAATTGGAACGTAAATTCGTAAGAACGGAAATGCTGATGATGATTCGCATCTGTAAACGAAACATCGATATCGACGGTTGCTGCGAAACCTTGGCGAACGATTCGGCTATGATCGATAAGTGGAATGCTGAGGAATGAAAGAAACGGTCCTATTCATCGCTAAGTAGGTTTGATTAGGTGTAAAATTTTATAACTTTTTAAAGTGTCACATCGTTGAAAGCGCTTATATCCAAGGGATACTTCAGAACCTAGTCGTGAAGGCAGCATCTCTGATTTCTTTGATCATTAATAAACATACTTTCTATTAACCCTTTGCCGTGTAATAACGAGTGACACTCGTCACGCGATAAATGGAATAGGAAATTTTGAAGTTTTTCAAACTATGAAATTATAAGAATGAAGAAATGGCAGATATGCATTTTATGTATGGCCCTTCTAATGGAAGTGCTTTAGCTGCACGACGTATTTACGCGAAAAAATTTCTCAATCGAAGGTTTCCCTCTCACATGCTTTTTTAAAAACCTCACCGACTTCACCAACTTCAGTGGTAAGTCAATTATGATAATAAGAAACAAAAATGTTTATATCTCAGAAACGTTTGACCTTTCGACCTATGTTTACAAAAGCTTTTTTACTCAGTGCAGTGTACCCTATATACCATATCAATATTGAATGTTTTTTTTTAACACCCTGTATGTACAGACACGACGAACGATACGATCACAGAGTCTTTTTGAACGATGAACTTTTACAGGGAGCAAAACGATGCGACGGTGGATATTTTTAACCGTTTGAGTCCCAAGCAGCGCGATCGCGCTGTTGAGATTTTATGTCGAGAAAACCCAGCACATTTCGAGCATTGTGGACAACTGACGGTGCGATACCGATTGTCGAAGTCGCGCGCGCAGATTTACTGACGCAAGTACATCACAGAGCTCCTTTAAATGTAAATAGTACATTTTACAATAGGTAGAATAATACTATAATAATGCAATAATACATTACAAAATGAAAATTGTTATTTCATTGTTATCTTCTCAATCATTTTTATCGAACAAAACTTGAATTATTTATAAATTTTACAGTATGCATATGTAAAAATACATATGCATTTTATAAAATAACGAATTACAAATTAACAATATTTTTGTGTTCTGAACGAAAAATTTAAATGGAGAGTAACACTTATAATTTGTAACGTCGGTGTTTATCAAAACATATTGGATGAATACCTTTTTTACATCGCACGCAAATTAAATGTGATCTTTTCATTGCATTTTTGGTGCTACAGGCTACGCATTGTCGATATAAAATAAACAAAGCGCTATCGCGCCGCTTGGTGTTTCTCGACATAAAATAAAGCAAACGCTATCGCGCTGCTTGGGTCTTTTCGTACTCATTTAGAGAAAGCGCGGTTGCGCTGTTTGGGATTCTTCGACAGTGCTTTTTCAATACCCCCTGGGACTCAAACGGTTAAGTTAAAGATAAGCACGATTCGCAATTTAAAGATTTAGCCTACTGATCACTATAATCCTACACTACCTAGAGATGTTACCACAACGTTGGCACAGCTAATAGGGTGCTTCTCATGTAAGAGAAGAATTTTAAACGAATTCTGTCCAAATAAGTAACACGAGGCCAAAGACAGGGGATTATTCTTCCTCCACTGCACGTAGCACGAACCGTGCAAGAGGGTGTCGGTCTATTTCTACGACTGCAGTTTCACCACGGTGCGTCACCTGCATTATCGTAGAATGGCTCAAGATTTTACGTCGTTCCGAGGAGTTTCCGAAGGAAGATTGCCATAGTGATGATGAAGAAACCTTTAGATCGTAAATGCGCAAGATATGCCGTAAAATTTAACGATTCAAGTTTCGAGCCGGGGCTGAGATAGGTTCGGCAGCCCTCGGACAGGAGAGAAAGAGGGTAGCAGGTGTCGAAAGTGTCGTAAACCTTTCGGGTCGGGTTTTCGCGATCGGCAGTGTCGCTCGATAACTTTTCCTTCTAACGTGACGCCATCGTCTCACGTCTAATCGTCGTTTTTGGATCGCTAAATTTTGGAGCAAGAATATCCTTCATCGCGGAAACTTCACCGAAAATTGAACCTTACAGTTTCGAAGTTTTTTGAAAATTAGGATGGAAGTTACGTTATTCCTTTTCTTATGAGCTGCTTAGGTTGCTTTAAGTAGAATTAACCTACCGGACTATGATCTGGAGAAAGCTCTGTTTCTAAAACCTTGGATTTTGAATAATTATAAAAATCTAAAACATGGAGGAACCATCAATTCCTGATCTAAAGAATAGTTTTATGATAATCGAGCTCAGTTAAAACACGAATTCTTCGCATATAATTTGAGAAGAGCAATTTAAGCGCACGTTCCTGTGAACTCTAATAAACCAGCGGAAAGAGTTACGAACTGAACTCTCTTCGTGTCCCGATGAATCAGAAATCTGAATATTTGAATAGCCAATTCTTCGACACTTCCCCGAGACCCCTAACCCTGTCGAGAAACAGAGGATTTCCAACAGATCCCAGAAGAGGGTAAACTGCCCCTTTGTTCTCGACAATATTTTTCCGAGACGTCGGATAAATTTAGAATCATGAGATCGAGTTCTCACGCGAATGCAAATTAAATTCATTCACTCAAGTTCTCTTATAATATCCTACAGCTCATTTCTATATTTATACAACAAAATTCTTTCTCCTCACAACTGTTAAAATACATCGAATCACAGTTTAATTTGCAGCCAATTTATCCAGCAAATTTTTCTCATTTTTCAGATAAAAAAACCACGATAGTCCTTTCAGCAGTATTTGAAAGCACCAACCCGCGCAACGTTCGAATACACGAACGGAGGCACACGCCGGGTGAAAGAGCGTGGAGAGAGTATACCGAATTGAGCGAAAGTGGGTTTAATACCACGAAATCGTTGGACGATAAAACACGAAGCGCGAGAATTTCATCCACTCTGCAATTGCAATAACGAAATGAATCAAAATTGAAGGCGAGCCCTTCAGAAAGTGGCGGGGAATTAAAGCGCCGCAATCAAAGAGCCTTTAGCCGGGGTAAACGCGGGATCCTCGGCATCGTTGATGGTTTTAAGAACTTTCGCGCCAGCGTGAACGCCCTGCTGAAAATTTATTCATAGCAGCCATGCTTATCGAAATCGCTCGACCATGGCTGAGACTTTCGATGAGCAGCTCGCGTATTTCACTCTTTCGGATGATATTGTAAAGGGCGGGCTTTTTGAAAGAGGGAATTGGGTACTTCGGGTTCTATTCGATAGAAAATATCCTGAAGCTTCAGTTTAAACAAATAATGATGTATTACTAAATTAACAAAACAATAACTTCAACGAGACAACTTTCAACTAAAACGCAACTCAACTCAATACTACAACTCGACACACTCTGATTTGTTCCTTAACCAGTTAACCGCGTTCGACGTGTATACACGTCGATCCAGAGCTCTACCGCGCTAACTCTTTTAACAGTAAGATGTAAATTTCTTATCGAATAAAAATATAATCTTTCTACCTTTTGTTTCCCTTTTACCGTAACATTTATAATAGGAGCATTTGAATTGTGTTCGACGTGTGTGCACGCCGCTGCTTGATTTTAATTCCGTATTGTGAGGGATTTTAAAATAAACTCCGCAGTTAGCAGGTTAAACTACGCTTTCTTATATTCTAACCGTTCGTCCTTCTCACACAACTATTTACTCTATCGCAGTCGCACTCGCATTCGCACTCACTAACTCTAGAATATTGGGTCCTTGAGGGAGAAAACGGTCGGCCTGCTGGCCTGAGGAGGACCCAACCCCGCTTTCGCCCTCGCAGCCCTTCGTCATCCTTAACCCCTTCAGACCCGAATTCTTTTTCTTTCGTCTAAGAAAAATTATTTTTATATTTAGATTAACTTAATTCATATACACACAGAAAAAACAGATGACGTTGCAGACGTTATTTTTTCATATAAGACGATCACTGGTAGATACATTAGGTGTTGAAACTAAGTTTAAGAAATACGTAATAAGGTACAGCACGAAAAGTATTATGTACATTACAATGTGCACAGGGTCCGAAGGGGTTAAAGCGGAACTATCGATATTTTTCCGGCACTACAATATTGAATATATAGAAACAAAAAGAGATCAAATCTGATGAATTCTCGTGGGCGAAAAAAAGAGGTGAAAAATGGAAAAAAAGACGGTTAGGTTATCGATAAGGAATCCAGTAGAGGGTGGATGTTTTCGGAAAAGTCTGGAATGACCTAATATAAGTAGAAGTACCGTCACGGCGACGATGAAGCATCTAATACACCCCAAACCCCATGGTGCCATTCGCCTAAGATCAATAAAGCACCTTGCCTCGCGGGATCACGGGGTTCCAAGGACAAGACCAATAGTCCTTTCAGGCAAATGGCGCGATTCGCATTGTCCTCGACCCTCCTTCTCGCCCTACTTTCGTTAAATTGAAAAATATAACCGAGATAAGCGAAATTTACCGCGGCCGTATTTCGCGGGGGTAAAAATTGTCCCGGAACGGTCGGGGGTAGTTTGAGTCATTGGTACGCGGAGGTGTTCCTTTGACGTACCATGAAATCCATGGAAGCGTAGATGGCATCAGGTTTAGGGGAATTTCACGTTCATGTCGAAACGGCTTAATTTCAGCATGTTACCGATTAATTTGATCGATAATGGCAGAAGCAGCCGAACTAGTCGCACCTTGTTAACGGAGAAGCGCGCGTCTCCCGAGAGCCATGAAATTTACTGCCAAAATCGAAGCACTACTTTGCAACTAAACTTCAACTTTTCGAGCCAACTCGACCCCAAAGTGTCACAGTTTTTAACGTCGCATGCCGAGCCTATAGAACGAGCTCGTTCGATTTAGGTTGAACTAATTAGCGAGAGACTGCCGTGTAACATCCACATCGAGGCGTCCGAGTGTCAGGAATATCCTTCCGGCATTCCCTCGGACGTTTTCCATGGAAAATCAATCATAATGAAAGGCCGAGACTGTAGCCGTGGACTTAAAGTATCGTGAAATTTTCTCATCGAGTTAAATAAAGTAACACGAGCGCGACGAGGCATAAAATATTTCCAAGATACATATTCACCCCGTGTTCCTAAAAATATTCTCGATCATCCATTAAAGCGTGATCGATATTGAAGAATATTCCACGGACATTTCAGTGACGCACGATTTTTATCCGTGTACTTCCGTCGTCTGGCCTGTTAATTATAAAATTGTAGCGGAAAAAAGGCGGAGGCGTTGTACCGTCCGAAGGAGGAGGTAAAAATATCCCACGGTTATTTTCAACGTTATAAAACCGTTATGTGCATATACGCTGGAAAGGATTGCTATTCACGTGGAAAATCAAACAATTCTGATTCGCCGTATTTGCCGAATAAATGTTATTCAATAAACCGTCGATATGTGCGTGTACCAGTTGTTACGATCGATACAGGGACATCCCATAGGATCGTCAAACGGCATGATGTGGAATCAGTTATTTTAATATACTTCGTCCCCCTGTAATTACAAATACAGTCGGATCTGTGCCCGTCGTTGTTTCGATTCAACCTAAATAATTGGACGCGTGAGCGTTGGATTAACAATGGCGTTGTATATAAAACCCACGATTTCACGGCGGCGGAAAAGTTTCGCACGTTTGAATAACCGAGTATATTCGGCCGACAAATCCGCGGCTTAGAGCAACATTATTTCAACAAATTCGTACACGCGCACGAAACACAGTGTCTGCAACGACCCGTGAATGGCGTTTGTTGTATTTCATAAAATTTATCCTCCCTTCGTCCGTCCTTTTCTGCGTGTATTCAGAAACGAGCCGACCCTGTAACATTGGTGATCGCAAAATGGATTTATGGCAGGTGTATTACAAACGCGCGTATACTTTATAACTCTGTAAAAACGTACGTTCCGATGGAGGTGGCCATGGACGTAATTTAATGTGCATTTATATATTTTTTTTCCAGCCCTTCTCTACCGAAGGGTAGGACGAAGTAAATCGTCGCGCGTCAACGAGAATGGCAGAAGGCACTTGTGGAAGTTTGCTATAAATTTCGGTACGATGTCGTATCGCGAAATATTTTATCGTTGTCGTCAAAAATCGCCAAGTGACAAATGCGATTATCGTTTATCTGGGCTTTTGCGCCCGAGTCTCTGAAATCCCGCTGTATCGTTGACTTTTTTTTTCCCGTAAAAATGCACATTCGTGAACGATGATAAAAATCGAGGGAAATCGAACGACGCATTGACTATGAAAATCGTGCGATTATAGTGCAATATTCAGCAGATGTAATTGGAAATTAATTGAAACGCGCAACGGAAGTGGGATTTTTTTGTTGGAGACGAAACGATAGCTTCTCGTAAACGCGGAAACCACTTTCCGGTGTAAAATTATTGATGGTCAGTATCCAGCTCTTACCGCCATCGAATTTGTTCAGTTGCAATAATAATGTCCACGCGAGAAATGAAACATCCGCCCTTGTCGAAGTTCCGACCGGTAATCGCAACGACAAAGAACACGATAACCGACCGCATTGGTTTTCGATCTTCCAAATGGAAGCGTTTCCGAGCTCATTTATCGCACGATGCAAGCCCTTCCATTGTGTCGTCTTCGACATCTTTTATTTATATTGCGATGTATCGCTGAAATTTTGAAAAATCGCCATACACTTTATCCCCGAGACACTTTAAATGCAAACAGTTACTTCCACTCGTTCCATGAAAGCAGCTCGAGAATACATTTGCGATTAATCGGCCCCACGCGACGAAACGAATCGTGTACTTTGTAACAGTTCGAGGATGGAAGTTATTTCGAAGAATATGTAGGTCGTTCGGCGTACAGAAGGGGAAAAAAGTGAATATTAGAACGTGGTAGACGACCGCTCCAGTTTTCCGTATTCCCCCGGTTTGCCCGGGCAAAAAAGACTCCTCGGGGCACATTGCTACAACCCTTTCTTCGTGCACATAATTATGAGCCAAGCAAAAACATTGCCGCGGTAGCTCCACCAGGTATCTTCTAATTATCTTCCCCGGTTTCCAGTCGAATCTCAAGAGTTACGCCATTATTAGCACCGATACTAAACTGGTTCTACCGCCACGCGTCGTAATATCATCCAACTTTTTTTATAACACGTTTCAACGTAGAAAAGCCAGGAAAGTTTCTACCAATTTCTCATACAGAGCACATTGTTGGTTCTAATGGGCCTTCGTTAATTGCACTGACACTGTAAACACGATGGAGAAGTGAGAATAAACGCGAAACATCGTAGAAATGCTTGAAATAACGCATCTCCAGAGAGCCGTTGTTCCTTGGACGTCGCGATGCGGGTGGAAACAATTGCGGGCGGTAAGTTTCTCGCAATTGAAGAGTCGCGAGAACTTTTCTCATCTTTTATTCGACGTACCGGTGAGTTCTTTCAGTTCGTTATAACGGAATGATGCCGCTTTGAAGATTCTCTTCTGTAGTTTCAACGGTGTATACGTAATCGCGTGAAAAGTGAGGGAAACAATGACGAATATTTGTAACGATGTAGACGTTTCATGGTAACGTTGCAATTTGTAACGTTTTCAGTCGCATCGTTGCCACGGAATTCCGCGGATAAAAAGTTCGCCACTCTAATGACGCGGTAGAAGCTTGCTTTTATTATATCGTTACACCGGTGTAATATGATAATAACATAATTATCTTTCATGACGCTCGTGCAACATTTAGCAAACAGTGGATGTGCAAAATTAAATTCTTCATAATTAACGCTGCACGCTGCTGCAATAATCCGTTGCAGTGTGCAATACACTTGGCCTTGAAAAATACGCGGCAATTTCAAATGGGATGAAAGCGAGGGCGCATTTGATCTTTCCTCGTTATGGATTCCGTTTGTGCACGGTAGGAATGCTATAATATTTTGAGGTAGATCGGTGGACCTACGGACGAAAGGAATTACAACGAAAAAAAAATCAACACCGAGACAAGGCCCCGAAAGGGACTACGTAATGTTTCGCAATTTAGCCGAGAGTCCTGCTTTATGGGGCGGGCTTATGGGCGGCTTATGAACCTTCTTCTACGTGACATCGGCGTATGAAAATTTAACAGGGTCACGAAAGAATGGAATTAAATAGTTAGTGACCTTCTTTATGAGCCGTACAAAAGTAACGGCCGGACGGTTATTTACTTTTTATCCGGCACCACGGGCGGTACCGGTTTAGCAAGAAAAATATGCTTCGCTGGGTAATGAAAAATTCTTTACTCCAAGTAATCACGGTTTACGCTGCAGCGGCTTTGAAGAGAGGACACCGTTATCGCTGGTAGACGGTCGCGAATGAAAATGGGAATATCTTACGTAGAAATTGTCCCTCCTTAATTGTGAATAACGCGAAAGATATTGCACGGGACTTGCAGCGCATTGTGAATCGATTGTTTGTGATTTGAGGTAAGTCAGATGGAAACTGTCGACTGACAAGGGAAGTTAGGGAATTGATACACTCGGATTTTTATGAAACTTCGCATAAATATTTATTAGACATATCTAAGAAGACAGCTGGAATTCGTTCGTGCCCGTTTCCAACTTTAACACTAGATTTACGGGCGTGAAATCTGTTAAATTGCAATATATCAAATAAGGACTTTGAAAAAAGGCGGATCAAGCAGCAAAGATGGTAATTCGTTAAGTCATTACTGTATTATAAAATACACGTGAAATATTTACTGTACATCTTCTCTGTAAATTTGAGAAATGTTTATAAAGCAAGTAGGAACCCGTCAATTTGACGGCTTCCGTAAATCTAGTGTTAAGGAAGATATCAAGGGAAGCACCTCTTTAAGGTAAGTGCTGTCTGTCTCCTATTTGTCCTGCCAGTTCCCTGCCTATCCTGTCTGTTTCCTGTCTGTCCTGCCTATCTCCTGTCTCTCCTGCCTGTCTCTTGCCTGACCTGCCAATTCCCTGCCTGTCCTGCCCCTGTCGTACAAGTTCTGCCCAAAAAAAATGTTTTCTCAAAAACAATTTTTGAGAAAATTAACATCGAGATCGTGGATTCATAAGATTTTGACATTACTCATCTTTAAGGTCATTTGAAGGTCAACATCTGTGCTTGCAAGCTGAGTTGTGGTTGCTCAAACTAAAAGCTCACTCGGATTTTGATGAAATTTCGCGAGAAACTCGGAAAAATGGCTCAGAAGCTCAACACCTGCGGGCTCATAGCTCAAAAGCTCATATTCTATGGAATAAATTTGGAATTTAGGCGAAATTCTGACTGAGCTGTTAGTTTGAGCGATCACAATTGAGCTTGCAAGCTCAAATGACCTTCAACATGCCCGAGAGTTATCAGCCGATGTCACGAAACTATGACTTCGCTCAAATGCGATGGGAGTTATATCAAAATCATAGGAGCCCACGTTCTCGCCGTTAATTTTCTCATAAGTTGTTTTTGAAAAAACACTTTTTTTGGACACGACGGGCAGGACAGACAGGAGAGAGGCAGGACAGGTACGAGATAGACGGAACATCCCTTGAAGAGTCTTCTTAGATATGTCTAATAAATATTTATGCGAAGTTTCATAAAAATCGGAGTGTATCAGTTCCCGAACTTCTGTTGTTAGATCTCCCTGTATTCCTTTGCGGAGCACACCCTACATATTTCTAAATATTTGTAACTCCAATATTCTAATAGCTAGTAGATAAATAAACTACAAATTGTGACAAACATGCCGATAAACAAATAGCACCGACGAAACAAGCCTGAGGATTTGAGAGTCAGCCTGCAAGCTGAAAAAAAGTACGCCAATGAAATTCCGCATTCGATGGGGTTGCTAAATCAGATTAAATTCGACCAGTGCCGTAAACAAATGTAAAGCTTTCGTTCCAACGATCTTTCTAACTGGCCGGTGAATTTACGTATTTACGTGACCATGCGCGATCGAACGAGCCGTAGACAACCACGGTATTCGACGCTGGCTGATCCGGAATGGTCGGTATGAGAGCATCGTTAGAACGTGGAAGCTTCGAGCGATTCACGGTAATGGAAACGCGTGCGAATTTCTGAAAGGTTTACCTCGAATTACAGGCACGCGTGTCTGTCTTGAAGTAACGCTCGAGTGAAATCCATTCGTGGATTTTGAATTTTTCATCGATGAACACCGTGAACTTTGTGGATTTTTGCGACATCGACGCGTGGAACCAGATGGAAAATTGCATTGTCAGAAATTGCGTCTTTGAAATGCGCTTGTAGCTTCAGATATTTCAAACAGTAGTCGGAGCGATGAACGGAGGTGAATTTAAATTAGAAAAAACATGGAATGACAAATCGATTTTAAATCAAGGCGCTAATATCTTGGGCAAAGAAAGCGATTATTTTTTTGTTGGATCCGACATTTTTTCACAACCCATCGAAGGACCCTTTGATCATCGGCTCTTCCTCTTCCGGTCTAAATTTCATTCGACGTCCTCCTCGAGCGTGGGCGGAAGATCGAAGGAAGAAAATGATCTTCCATGCCGTGGTCTGCTGTAATGGAAGTTACGGAATCCTTTGAAGAAAGACAGCCACAAAGGCTCCCTCGTGCTCATCGATAGCCCAATACCTTTTGCCAGGATTAATGACGTTTCCTGATGCGAATCAACCGTTGATGCCTGTGTCTCGGAAGGCAGACGATGCAGAAATTCATTCGGAAAATTCTTCCCCATGATCTGCCTGGAAATAGCTGAGATATTTTTAGCGAGAAAGAGAAGAGATCGTGTAGCTACAGCAACCTATAAATTCCTTCTGTCTTTTGTACTTTTTGGCTTTAATTGCTACGGTCATTTTGTCCAAAATCTACTGTTTGAACACATAACAAACCGCGTGATTATTTGACTAAAAATTATGTTTTATAAAAACATATTTGGGTGTCTGACGAGTTGCAACCAATTGGAACTCGAAAGTAGTTGAATAACAACAAGTAAAGGATATGGAAAATGAAATGCAACGCGGTGCTAAGGGAAAGATTGGAGATTTCTCCATTTGATGATGCTGAGGTGATGAATGCCATTCCGTTGGCTAAGTTTTAATGGGGTATCCCTCACATCACTTAAAAAAACATAGATGTGGCAGGAGATATAAATTTAAATCCACTGATCGTGATTCCGAGCCTTTATCGCCTTATCTACCATAGCTCCCATAAATTTCTATTTTCTCGACGAACATTCTTTTTATTTTGACAATTAATAAGATCCTCTTTCAAAGTGTTTTGCACTGAGTCTCGAGGAAACAGCATTTGTTCACTGCCACGAGTACGTAATCGCCGATTGGTATTTTGCATTCGAGGGTAGCCCGCGAGACGAGAGTAATTTGTGACAAATTATGCAGTGGACGCTGCGGACCACCCTTGAAGCACCTACCCTCGTAGAGCGCGAAGGGGTTGTTCGAGGGTGAGGTCCGGAACGATATCACGGCTGTTCTGCCCAAGCTGCACCCCGTGTGTTTTGCGACTAGTAATTTCAAGGACTGCGGCTAAAACTCCGAAAACAGTGACATGAGATATTTCATCCTGAGACGAACGAAGGGCTGGAAACTGGGGATGTAAGCCTATTGCAGGAGTTGATTAAGAGATCTCGCAGAGTATTCTTCTCTCGAGAAGAGATTTCTTTCGGCTGATTATTCTATCATGATCGAAACCGTAATAAATATCGTAGAAGGTGTAAAAAGATGTAAAACGACAATGAAACTACCCTGAACATCGCAAGAAAAGTATCACGGAAAATACGGTAATAATTGCTCCAAATTTACGCTACTCGATCTTCGCTCTTCTCCCTCGACTCATTTCTCAATAACACCCTAAACATCCACCATTCATCCTCGCCGCATTCATTCTCCTCTCTTCACTCATTCATCCTCTCTCCACGAGTGTCTCTCAGAACCCCATTTCTCTTTCCCATCCCATTTGTCTCTCGTCAAACGTAAATTACATGTTAGATGGCAACAGCCATCGTCTTCCCATTCTGAAATTAAAATCTAGAAATTTCCAAAGTCGTGAAATTCGAACTCCCTTCGGAAGAGACTTCAGAAGTACCATAAACCGAAGGTTTCACGATCGTCCGCGTTTTCGAAAGTGCTTTTAACCGATATCCATCCGCAACTCGGCGCGTCTGCATTCTCGAGGGCCAAGGACGCATTTACACGGTCGGGCAGCACGGTACAGTCGATATGTAGGACGTCAGTGGCCCACTTTCCGTCGGTTCGATATTAAATTACATGCCGGCTCGTATAGCCGCGAATACGTCGAGTGTATGTAACGATATTACATCGCAGCATTCGAGGCAGCCTATGTTAAATGCGATCCGTAAATACGAACGTCGAGGCGGAACGCGCGTAGAATTATCGCTAAAAGCGGCGGTGAACCGTACGGATTGTCAGAGCCATCGAATCCGGCCGATCGGTCGAATTTAGCTGGGCAACCCGAGGGTAATCGCAAAAGTATAATTGCCTTTCGATAAAATCATCCGTGGCAATTTCTCGCGCCTTTGAAAAATATTCTCTCCATCGGCGCAAAAGTAACGCGGACTGTAATGTACGTTTTCCTTTCCTCTGATACCTCTTCGGTTGTGAGGTTTTGAGGCTTTCGCGGCCATCGTTAACTGAACAATGGTTTTGAATTTTCGGATATAGGCCGCGTTGAGTGTTGCATCGTCCCATTTCTTAGTCGATCAGGTGAAAATGATTGGCTAATCACGGTTTCGTATTAACGAGCAGCAATATAAATAGGAGTACCACTAATGGCACACCTCAGTATCAGATCACCCTGATGAAGCCGCTGCAATGCTAGCGAAACGTCGGATGTTTTACAACCCTCAACGCTGCCTAAATCCGAAATTCCAAACCACTGTTCAACTCATCAAACCTGACCCAGATACGGGTCATGCTGTACGTATAATAATAACAATATTAACCCCTTGCCTTACGATTTCTATTTTGACAGCGTGCGTAATACCCCAGAATTAATTGCAGAAATTAAAATTTCTCTCTGATCTTTAACATTTGGCACAACTGACAGCAATATTAATATTATAGAAATAATTTTACCGTCTCGCGATCGACTGATATTTTCAATTTAATAGTTATTGGTAAACTTCAAAATTTCGTATTCCATTTATCGACTCACGTGTGTCACACGTTATTGTGAGCTAAGGGGTTAACCCTTAAATGCACAGTGTCTCAAAAACGAAACACTGTCTTTAACTCCTAATTAAAGTGTAAACCGTAGTGAAATGTATACTTTTGGCTGTATGCCATATTTCCTTGGTCTATTCAAACGAAGTATGAAAAAAGAATAAATCCGCGCGCTTTTCAATATGACATTTAGATTGACGAATTGTTTCGGCGCGTCCGAAGAAGTTCGTGAAAGTTAGGAGTGACAATAAAATGAAATTTTTTGGAGATATATTCCTGCTTATTCTTATTTATTCATAATAATTAGTAAGCAAATATATGCATACTTTTTTCTTAGCAATTAAACGATATTATTTATGTTTGTACTGCATGATCTATCATTTCTGAAACACTTCATTTTTCAAAAAGTTAAAACCTACATACTAATTATTTTTCTTGTATTTTTGCATAAGCCTATATAATAGTCAATCAATCAATATTTCAGTCAAAATTAAAAAACCATGCATTTAAGGATTAACAATCCTTTTTTGCGGAAAGAATATAGTTGACACACACAGAAAATATTGCCATGTTTCAAGGTCAATTGGTCTTTTTAACATTCTACAGATTTGTGAACACTTAAGGACTAGTAAGCTAATCTAGGATTAAGCTTTAAGGAAAAATTAGAAAATAAAAAACCTCAATTGTGGGATGTACGTATATATACGTTAACGCTTTACTTAAAGGTGGCTCATTCGACAAATTGCATTGAACGGAATGCATGAACGCGAGTATCGAAGCGAGCACGGAATTGCTGTTAAAAATATCGCGGCAAACGGGCCGGTGAAATCATCGGGAACGTTAATTCCGGCTGGTGTTTTTATGAATCGAATTAGTGCCTTACGAGCCAGTATAAAAATAACATTTCCATATTTTCATTCTCACCTACCGTTCGGGCTGAGTTCCCCGCGATTTTCGTACGAATCGCATTAACTCGGAGAGCTTGGAAAAAAGGAGAAAGAACATAATGCAGTGAAAACGGTGATAAGTAGGAGCGTTAGAATTCGAGGGCAACTCTAATATTTTTTGCGCTCCGACCTTCGACGAATTTTGCAATTCTTTCATTACGGGTTGATGCACCGACGTTGCAACTTTCAATTTATCGTTCCTTCTTAACGACGGAACTTTCCAATAGCATTGTATTAAATATATGATTATTAACCCCTTGCCGTACAATAACAAGTGACACTCGTGACGCGATAAATGAAATAGTCAATTTTGAAGTGCTCCAATAATTATTAAATTAAAAATATCATTGGGTCAGGTTAAATAAAATTAATTCTACGGTATTTAATATTGCGTTAAGTTATACACTAAATTAGAAATCAGGGATAGATTGTTATTTCAGCAATTAATTCAGAGTTATTGCACATTCAGTCACAAAAGAGATAGTACGGGAAGGGGTTAAATGAAACGAATACCTGGAAATTATGGCGATTATATAGTAAAATTTTCAAGCTCTCATCTCGCAGGATCAACTTCAAATCCGTTTCACCTCTGAGAGGAAACTAAAGCTTTAAATAACAATAGCAACTCAAACCAGAAAAGCGAAACAAACAGAAATTAGTTCCTATAGTGCGAACCCTATAGAATTTACGAAAAATGCAATTTCTTCATTGGAACAGGACTGCAACGTTGAAAATAACGTTAAAGGGTCAGGCTCGATCGCGATCGAAAGATCGTTCACCGAATGCTCGTGTTGCACGGATGGCGTATTAACTTACAATACCAAGGGTCGCATAGCCGAGCGCATGTCGACGACGTGTAACGATATTACATCCGAGTTATCCGAGCCTCCAGAGTGTATTTAATTACGATGCATAAATACGAATATCCGGCTATTTGAAAGCAAAATGAAATTATCCGCAAAAATGTAACTGTACGAGGCGCATTATCGGGTGCACTTCGAACGAGGATAAAACGCTCGATATTGCCAGGCTGTCGATGACAATATTATAAACGGTCCGTTGACAATTTGACCACAGAATTAAGTGGAACGTGAGCAGAGATCCGACGCGTTGGTTCTATTAAAATTACGATTAATTAATGCCATTTGCAGAATCACGATCAGCGAATGCAGCCTGCGCTTTTTCATTGACATTAATGAAACACGGAATGGCATGGGGAAAATTCGAAAGGGAGACAGTTTCTCGGGCGCGACTTATTTCGCGCGAAAGGAACAACTGAAAGGGCAAGTAATTGCGGAACTTGGAGCCACTTATTCTCATTGAAATTAACTCGCACGAATACAAGAACACTTTTCACGTTCCGGCGAGTGCGAAATTGTTCGGCATGAATCTCATTACGGTTTTATGGTTCATTAATATTGCAATAATAAAATAACTGGAGACGACGGGACGAGACGGGAGAGAGAATGAGAATGGCGAGGGTTGCAGAGGACGATGGAAGAAAGAGAAACTCTCGGGAGTCAAGTGCCACCGCGAAACATTCAAGTATTATCTCTGGTTTCAACATCGCAAGATCTATTTATCTTTCGCCAGAAGCATCCTCCATGATGCGCGGTTACAGTGTTACATCAATATTATTTCATAAAGTTGCGAAATCCCGAGAACCGTCCTGGATTTGTTCCAGGCGAAGAAACCTGTCTCGGTCGGACCGTGTCCTTTGAGAGCTAACGGATAACAAATTTTCGCTTATTCGACGATCTGGGATCGGATCCAACTTTTTTTTTAACGATACAGTAGCTCGCGTTAGTAATTTGATTCGGAGAGGAAAAGCGCCCGTTGCGTATTTCAAATACATTATCCCTCTTGCTCCCGTATTTTCACGGTGAATTCAAGCTGCAGGAAAGGTCTGCGTTAATCGAATCGGGATGTTAATAAGGTTTATTAATTATCTACTACTTGCGCGAAACTCCCGTAGGTTAAAAAGTTTATTGTTTAGGGAGTTTGGAGTGTAAAGTTGTAGCGGAAACTCGTGGCGCTTTCAGGGCTTCGTTCTTCGTCTTTGAGATTCGAGACGTGGCAAAGTTATCTTCGTTTCGGGTATTATGCAGTATACGCGAAGTTACGTGGAAGCCACGCATGTTTCTCGTGTGCAGGTGCATAATAAGTTTGTATGGGAGTGCCGCAAAATGGTTACAACCATTTTTAGAGAGCCGTAGCTCTTGCTGCTGCGGATAATCCTTCGGCTTGGTATTATGCCAGAAGTGATATGGCCTTTATATCTAAATTTCATCGTGACTGGCGTTGCAATGAGCGTGAAATAAATCAAATATTTTAGAGGAAATTCGGTGATAACATTAACGTACCTTCATGACTTCGAAATACTGTTCTGCCGTTCTTTAACCGCTTGCACTCCTCAATTTATTGTCACTTACCAAGACCTACTTAATTAATTTGCAAAAAATATAAAAACAAGAAGGCCTCAGTAAAAAATTGCATTGCAACAGAAATTGTTATTGTTATTATTAATATTACTTTAGATATTGCGTTGTATAATGTCGAGTCCAGCTCGACATTAAAGTTGGCGTAAAAAATGTAATGTCGAGCCACACTCGACAGGGTTAATGTTTTAACCTGTAATTTTTCTAAGTGATAATTCGAAAAATAATGATAAATAAAAATTGCTGAAAATCCTTTTGATTATTAGTAAAGAATTGTTGACAATTTTTATTCCGATTTTAAGTGTCACAGATGAATATCGAAAGTGGTACGAGAAGTGAGGCAGTGAAGGAATATTAATTTGCAAAGTAACTTTATTTTATGACAAAATTAGCACAACACGCAGGACATTTTACACTATGCATGCACTTGAAAGTTACGTGCGGGGGTGCATGTACAAGGTGTAATTATGTTTCTGGAACGGCGCGGTTGGATGTTTCAGTAGTAAACCTCCGTGTATGATCAGACATCGCGTACCGCCGCGGCGCGAAGAATTCAAAGAACTTTCTTCTGTCTGCGAGTGCTTCCTAAACTTTTCGTTATCTCCCTCTTTAACGTAAGAAATCACATTCTTTTCATAGTATTCTTTTGGTTGTAATCTTCTCGTATTCTCTTAGAAGATAGGACAAAGTAAGGCATGAAACTGTAGCGCAATAGAAGACGGTCTATCAAATTTATGTTGTCATCAAAGACGGAGAATTGCTTTATATGATTAAACATTGCCCATCCAGCCACAATCTTTAAAAAGGTCTACTATTAGCTGTATTTTTATATTTTTTTTACTCTGACTGCTATCGTCATTTCTCCTTAAACCTGTTGTTTACGTTGGGTTTCATAATACCGAGGTGATGATATAATTATTATTTAGTTTACTCATAGGATATTAGTAATTATATTGCAAATAATTGAGAATACATAATTTATGCTCCATATTACGTTATTCTATATTAAACCATGACCAAACAATGATTCTTTTTATTTCTAACTACTGTCTACAATCAATAACCGATTTGTTCATTTTTCCTAACAATGTTAGATAAATACTAGTCCTACGATTTTCAAGGAATACTGAAATAGATTTTTAATTAATTTAATAAATTTTCCAGTCGGCACTAAAAGAGTTAACTAATAACTTAGGAAAAATTTCCCAATAGAAATGCACGAGGATTGAAACTTGTGCTCACTGATTGTTACTCCCAGCCTTTACTTTCTTATCCAACATACCCCTCTGCTATTACCTATATCAAAATATCCCCATAATTGCCCCATGATACACAGATTCACATAAAATCTTAACTACCAACAAAGTAACCACACCAACAACCACTGAAAATACTCAAAAAACAAACTAATTCTTACCCTTACAACCTCCATATTCCTCTAATAAATATGTTCCTCAATATCAGATTTCAATTACGCTGCACACAAATAAGGCAATACCCCATAAAACAAGTATTAACAAACTCATTGTCAGTTGACAATCTAATGCAAACAGCATCGATTCTTTCAGCCAACACGACGTGCCACGTTGGTGCATCCTTTTACTAAAACTCAAAGAAAAATTCTAGCGCCTCGCAAGCGTAGAGGCAACGCAACAAAAACTCCTGTCGCCCGAGGAATAATTGTCATGATTGCAAAATGAGCAATCGGGAAGTGTCCGTTGATAATGCTGAAGTCCTTTGCCGTTGTAAAACGCACGAAACAACCGGATATCGCCAAAGGCCTGCAGCAGATTAAACGATATCCGCATTATTTCCCGGTGATGTACAACGAAACTCGGTTGGCTCGAGACAGCTCACTGGCAGGATCCGATGCGAGAGCACCGTCCTGATGCTATTACGCCGGCGTCGCTTATCTAACCGCGCGCGAGAATGTACTTTTATCGTAATCTCCCTTTCGCCTGTCCTTTTTTTCGCACCTGTTCGCGAAAGAAAGAAGAGGAGACGTGGTAATTTGTTCCTGATGGGAACTGCATATCAGGACTCGAGGCTAGTGGCTCGGCGGTGGTTCGATAAATTGGACTCGTCTTTGAAAATCGTCCGTGAAAGGATACTCGATATTCGTCGGTTGAAGGATTAATTGCAGGTGTTTTAAAAGTAATTCATTCTCGGCTATTAATGAACGTCAAGGTAAAATGTACGAAGAAATGGAAGTTCGAGAAATTATGGTATTTTATTACCGTTGTGAAATGGTTTTGTTATAATGTCTTTAGCTTAATGAGGAAGAATTGATGAAGTATTTTACGGAGAATTGTAATAGCTTGTGGATTGATCGTTGAGATAATCTTTCGTCCTTATTAGAATGCACGTCGAGGGGTTTTTATCGATTGATTGCATTATATAGCACTGTGCGGAAAGCGAATTGACTAGAGACTAAATTGAACTTCGAAAGTCAGATTGTTCGGGAGTGAAGACAATATGAGGAAAGTTCTCGGTATGATTCAAAGTGGTAAATTATGCCATCCTATTTAGACAACGACAATCGTGAGTCCCATGTCGTCAAAGACTCACTCGTGAATGCGGCATATTTACAAACCTAATCAATGAAATCTACCGCCAATTATATAAGAGATCTAACAACAAGTAGAAAGTTCAAAATACTTTTCCCTTATTTTGCATTGCATCAATGTACATAACAATATCGTCCAACTACTTCTCATTGCACGAAACTCAACGCAAAGTCCAAAACAAAAGTCCAAACACCCTAAAACAAATATATCGTGAAATGATTTCTAGAACTGTCAAGTTAACACTAGAACAACCAAACCAGTTAAAATGACTGGTACACAATTCTTTCCAAAAATTCTCCAAGTTTATAGAAGAGTCTTGGAATAAATATTCTATGTCCATCTTAAAAAACATAAATCACCGAATCGAGTATCTTTTCCGCCTCTTGATTCCTCCTTTTTCAAAGTACTTATTTAATATTTTGAAATATGATAGATTTAACGCCGGTAGTTCTAGTGTTAAAACATTTTCTCCAATTCAAGCATTAATTTTTCCATCTTGTACATCATCTCGTTTCGTACAATCGTGGTACCAACTGAATTACCTTAATTGCGAACTCGAATTTGAATTTTTTCACCCTCCGAATCCCCGTCCACGACGTGCCACGTAGCCGAAAAAATTCCGGCGAAATTCTGCCAAGATTACACGTACGAACACTTAGCGGGGCAAACGGTAGAATTAATTTTTGCGCTGGTCTCCGTGCCAAAAACTCGACGCGAGTGTCTAGACTTTATTGCACCGGCGTCGCTTATCCAAACATATGCGAGCGTTCCTTCGTTGTTTCCACCGACGCGATACGCCAGCGAGGAAAAGAAAGGAGAAAAAAAAACGCGCGGTCTCTCTTATTTCTTCGCGCGAAAGCCGCACGCCGGTACTTCGTGATTTAAATATTCGATATCGACGTAAAATCCGCCAATCGATATATTCCACCGGTTTCGCGCGCAAGGGATTACACGAGGTGGAAATAAAATACCGAGAGTAATGGGGGTAGGAGGAAAAAAATCGTTTGAAAACCGGTCGTGGTTGGGAACCATCCTGGTATGGGAAAAATCAGAAGTTTTAACGATATCCGTTGCATTATTTTGCCATGTAAACAGAAACTCGCACGGTAACGATCGTCCGACAGCGCTAAGGAAAGGAAGGGAGTGTTACTTTTTCAAAATTGCCGGAGAAGAACGTCGATGTTTGATGAGACCTTCGTCCAGTTTGAAGCTTCGCGCCAATGCGAAAACTGTGGAACTTTTCACCCCTGTATTTTCCACGTTCTAGGATGTCGCGTAAAATCAACCGAATCGTCATCCGTGTACGTTAAACGCGAGGGAAAATATGTACGGGGTAACCTTCCCCTGATATTCTCAACTCTAATCTCCTGTTGCACGACGCAACCCCGAGGTCTTGCTCGGAGGGGTGTGAGGAACTTCCCTCCGGATTCCCCAAGGGTGTCGTTTCTGTTCGTTTGCCCCCCGTTAGTGTCTGTAATTCATTTCCTTGGCAGCGCTCATGATTTCTACCAGAGATCCCGGGGTGTCCTTTACCAACGTGCTCGCCATTTTATCTCTATTTTATGCTTTGTTTGTTATCGCGCCGATGAAAGTGCTTGAAAAATATTCCGACGTTTTTCGTTAACAGCGATTCGACTGCGATCGTCGGAGAGATTTTTAACTTGGGAACTTACATGGGACCTGAGCTTTTAAGCGATGTTTCGTTAAAATTTTTAACTCAATTTGGAGAATTATTCTTTGAACGTTAACACCATTCCTTTACTTTGGAAAATTTAAAACGATCGCTCGCTGATCGAGGGTAAAAATAGAGAATCTCTCAATCACGTCGCTTCTCCGAGTAAAATACATAACACAGTTCAAAAGGCGAATTATAAATTTTCAGGGTAAAAAAGAGTCAAATCTTCGCCTCTCATCTCTGCAAAATTGCAGCACCTTCAACGACACGCATCCGATCTTTTTTTCACTACCATGAATCCGCGTTCGTTAGTATAATTCATTTCTCCTGGTAACCTTTAACACTAGAACTACCGGCGTTAAATCTATTATATTTAAATACATTAAATAAGTGCTTTGAAACAAGGAGAATTAAGGGGTGGAAACGATGATTGATAATTAATTGGTAATTTATGTTTTATGAGATGGGCGGAGAATATCTATTCTATGACTCTCCTATATGTTTGGAGAATTTTTGGAAAAAATTGTGTACCAGTCAATTTGACTGGTTTGGTAGTTGTAGTGTTAATCCCCTAAGCTGTAAACAATTTTTAAACGAGCAATATTTACGCAAAATACAAACACACGCGTAGATTATATACTCGATGCACAGGCCAGCCGCCGAACGTGCGTAATACCAGGAAAGGGTTTAACATCCATCAATTTGTAATCATCTTTCCGCATCGTCGAAAGTAAAATATCTCTTGTCAGCGAATAAATAACTCTACCCCCGTAGCCGCGTTACGACGAGAGTAATCGTGGCAGGATGCCGAGCTACATCGGACAATGACAAATTATTTTCACCAACGAAACAAGCGTACAAGCGCGCACATAGGTTGAGGGGGTGGCGATTGTTACGGTGGTAGTGCGTAAAGGGTGTTTCCATGGGCGAACGAAGAAGGGAAAGAATCGAGGGGACAATGCGAGAGAGCCGACCGAAACACGAAGCATTGAAGCGTACGGGAGTTGGTAGTAAATGTGCAAAGGGGTCGTCTTGGTAGCCGAGGCTTCTGAAAAATTAACAAACACGAAAAAAGGGGGGACGCTCGGAGCTTAATGGCCGCTGCAATATTCACTGGTCGAATGAAGCGGAGCCCTTTTCAGGGTCGACGCCAGACGGTCCTCGCGATCAGACATTGTCCCTTTTCGTCGCACTTTTCGTCGGATCCGAGTTCTCCAAAGTCGGAGAAAAATTCTTACGAAGACGTTGAAGAGTCTCGTCCAAATCCCTCTCCGGGGCGAGTCTCGTTTTTATTCCGCGGCCCGCCGTTGGATATGCCTTCGCCGTGGGGATGAAAGTAATATTTCATGGTCGACGACGTAAATAAGGAGAAAGACGCATTCTTCGCGAGATGCCGACGGAATTGAAGGTATGGCTTAATTCACGAGGACGCTTATTCCTTTATCGCTGGTAAACGACGATCTTTCGAAGAACGTGTTTAGATTGAAGATTTTCCTTCTTGAGAATTTAAGTGGTACACGGTTGACTCGACGATGGTCGAATAATATTGCAAATTGTCCAATTTGTAGTCAGCAATACAACGTCGACGATATGCCAAGCAGAATTTAATGGAAGTAGATTATTCTAGGAGTTGGACACAGCCGACTCGATTTTGAATATCGTAGATGACGTTTCTGAGGAACTTCACTCGAGTGATGCCAGAGAGGTAATTGTGGACCACTCTAATATTGTTTAATTATTGTAGACAATTTTTTCAATGCCTCGCTGTAAATCAAACCTTCCGCGATACAAAATTTTCTTTCAATCTTCGACAAAGTAGCCGCAAACCTTCCAAGTTAAAAACGCAAAAAGAATGGTCGCTAACGTTTCATCGATGATATCGAAGCACGACAGACGCGACAGAAATTCGAAGAATGAAATAAGAATCGACGTAGCACGAACTTCCGAACTATTTCATCGTAGAAAACACGTCCTAACGGATGAGATTGCGAAAAAGCGGCTCTCTCATTGTCGTACAAGCAAAATCGTAACAACACCGATAAAACGTGCTCGCGCGCCCGTTTCACCCCGTTTCGCCTATGGTTCCTTTTTTCTTTATTATTGCGACGGCAGCGTATCTACGCGCGTTCACAGTGTATTTCTTCTTCGTCGATTATCGTTTATCGTATTTCTTGCGCTACGTCGTCGCCAATACGATACCCATGACCGTACAGGACGCGAGACACCCGTGAAAAATATTATCATCCGTTCCTTCTCCGTCGAGGCTCGTAAAAGTTGCTGAAAAAGTATCGTCTATCTCCGCGGCTCGTCTTGCCAACAGGGAGGAGAAAAAATCAGATGGAAAAGTAGAAACAGTCGCGATACCAGGGACACGAGGCACATTGAAAATTCTTTTATTTACGACTCTTATCGGGCCTGCGATTCTTCACCGGTCGCTCGTGATAAAGTATTAGGTTGGGGCATATTAAATGTCGGATTAGGTCTATGCAGTACATTTTGGCCATATTTTGTAAATAGCTAGCCGTAAGATTAATAATTTTATGGTTGAAACAGGTTATTTGGTCTGTACGCTCAATATCGAGTGTATTTTTTTTGGAAGACTAAAATATATACCTAAAATATAGATCTAAAATATTTACTCAATAGCTGCCCAATAGATTTGGAGAATTTTTAGAAAAAATTAGGAAGCGGTCATTTGGCCGTCATGGTAGCTTTAGTGTTAAACACTTTATTGCAGAACAAAATTTCAATAATGAAGGTGACCTTAATAAACTCGCAAACAATTTCATTGCTTCTAAAAACTCAGATTTTATTAACACTAGATTTACGGGCGTGAAATCTGTTATATTGCAATATATTAAATAAGGACTTTGGAAAAAGAGGGATCAAGCGCCAAAGATGATAATTCGTTAAATAATTATTGTATTATAAAATACACGTGAAATATTTACTGTACAGCTTCTCTGTAAATTTGAGAAATATTTATGAAGCAAGTAGAAACCCGTCAATTTGACGGCTTCCGTAAATCTAGTGTTAAAAATCGTATAAAACCCCTTGTGGATCTTTGGCATAAGTGTATTGATGTCGATGGAAATTATTTTGATTTATAAACATTCGTTTTGCAAAAACTGTGGCATTTTAATTCCTCCGTATAAAATCCCACATTTCGTATGCACCAACCTAATGTAAGGAGACTTTTCTAATATTCGAATATACGTCTCGTCTTTTTGGGTGCAGGTTCCTTGATCTTTCACGTTCTCCAAAGAGCTCGAAATATCCAAGGTCGATTTACAATTAGAAAACTCTTCTGCTCTTGCTTCTCCCTCTCTTTCGCGAAAGATACCCGCGGAAGATTAATTTCTAAGACGAGAGCAATCCGAAGGCTCGAGGATTCTTACGTTCAACTATGCGATCGATCCGACCACCTATAAAACACGTAACGCCGGCACACCGTTATAAAACGTATCCGGACGCGAAGCTCCCGGCGAACGTAAATCTGGCGACCGGAAAGGCATTTATTACGGACACTTGGCCCCATCGAGGGTTGATTCGTTCTTACCTTGCCATTAACATGACTTTCTTGCCCGTCGGGGGAATATGAAAATCGATACGGCTCGCGGATTATAGGATAGTACAGTGTGCACCCTGGAAGCTGCATCGAAAGAGTCGCTCGCTGGTGCTGGTATCACGTGCAAAACGACCTCCGCTATTGCAGATCCGAGGTGCACGACGGAGACTCGGAAGTAATGAGAAAAATGCACCAGCAGACGCGCCCCTCTCTCCCCTCGTACCTACCTAACCCTTTGCCAGTGTTCGCACATTTCTGCGAACGGTTTCCTGACGAGATGGAAAGAAGGAGACGGAGAGAAAGGGACACGGTGAAAGGGATGAAAAGAGACGGGCATTGTTCTTTTCTTTTGCTGCCGTCATCGAAATACCAGAGCGAATATACATACATCGCGTTCACCTCTGTTATTTTGTACGACAATCCGAGCGAAAGAGAGTCGAAAGGTCAAACAAAGCCGAAGGGTTGAAAGAGACGAGATCCGACGGTGGGAATTGAGTTACGCTCGATTTCACGGTACGTGTTATTTTTAAAAACGATCTTTCGCGACCTACGAAGAAATCTCATTTCTGGAACGAGACTGGAATACGTGATATTCCACGGCTTTACGCCTACTCCAGGTACGCAGACATTTGAAGAATAGTCCGAGATATTACCCACTCCTTTGTCCCTCCATCCTTTTTCCTAATTCAACGCTCCAACGGTCGTCTTCTCTGTCACCGTAAAAAGGCTTTGTACCCTGCCAACCTTTTACGAGAGCTTTAACGAAAAGAGACATCTCTCCGACCAAAGATCACCTACGATGCACGCTTGCGGACCAACGGTCCACGATATCCCAGATGCAGGTAAATGCATTTCTCCAAGTTAAACCGCATCGCGTAATCCTCCGTCGTTTCGCGTAACCATCGGTCCACAGAGAAAAAGAGAAGTACGGTCGAAACGAGCACGGAGGGACTAGAAAGGGCTAAAGGTAGATAGACAAAACTCGCAGTCGTCCATTTACGCTCCCCGATCGTTGTGCTACGACGTCTTGTTTCCTCTTAGATGCGCCGTCAAAGGAAATTTCCTTATTCGTTTCGCTGCCTCTTATCGCGCATTCCGCTTCGAAATGTTCCGCGAGAGCGACGCTCGAGAATGTCAATTACGACGCTCGTCAGCATGATAACTTCGCACCGCGTGAAAAGTAATATCCAGGAAAATCTTGCCGTAGTCGTGAGCATTACCGACGCCGACGTCGGGCGTGACTATGCTTCTATCTTGCGTCGAGAAAACCGCATCCTTCTGTCTCCCGTCTTCCTCGCTGATAGCCGAAGGAAACGACGAGGAAGAGTATTTGATTCAGTTGTCCCATTTTTTTAGATGTTTACCGGCTAATGAAACCACTCGAATAAAAAGAAATCTGAACTTAACTCCGTAATGCTCGGTAAATCGTACTTCGACCAGGAGTACTCGTTCTTCGGAGGAGTTTGAGAAAAGTTCCTCCGCTTCCGGCTGCCGCGGTCTTTGTATTTTGGGAGAATGGACTTCGTGTG
This sequence comes from Cerceris ruficornis, assembly GCA_963989415.1. Taxonomy (NCBI): domain Eukaryota; kingdom Metazoa; phylum Arthropoda; class Insecta; order Hymenoptera; family Crabronidae; genus Cerceris; species Cerceris ruficornis. The sequence continues at coordinate 9,915,196 of OZ022518.1, read as the reverse complement.
TGTACCAAGGATACTGAGTCCGTCTGGAAGGACTCTTCTGAGGCTCTCGAGATCACATACGCGGAAAAAGAGCCGCTTTCTCTTAAAAATTCTGTCCTCCGTGGATCCTCCGTCTTCTTGCTGACCCGCAGCGTGTCTTTGAGTCGTCCTTGGGCCGAAAGTACCGTCAAATCGACTTATTTATCCGTCGAATTTAATTACATCTTAGTTTGCCTTCTGAGATCTCAAATATATCCGTTCGATAGAAATATAGTAATTAAAATTCTACCAAGATTATTGTAAATGGATAAGAATTTTCAAATTTTCTGATCGCAGCGTTCTCCAAAAATTCTTGGTACAAGTAGCAAACCTCGGAACGCTTCTGTACATACGATCCGCCCCTCCCTTGGGCATTGTTGTCTGAAGAAACATTCTTATCGACGAGCTTCGTCTTCGCATGTAAATTATTTGTTTACACCGAAGCTCAGCGAGGTGATATTAAACGCGAGAACATTCTGGGAGCTGCATCGTCGGCACTGGGGCGATGATAAACACTGCAGAAACGCATACATACGCGACCATTGCACCCATGGGAATGCGTGCATTCGTCATTATTCTATTCAGTGGCATCGCGAATTTTTATGGCGCCAAATGGTTTTCCCCTCTCGCGAATACGCGGAGGAATTGGAAGTGACTTTATCTAAAAACGAATCGACGCGGATATAATCGAAAGCATTAAACGTTTCAGCGCTATGGTGGAAATTAACAGGGACGCTATCCATTTCCCTCGTCAGTCGCTCCATTTTCCGCGAAGGTACGCCGAATAACTGGATTATTCGCTTGAATGTCAAAAATGTTTATGAACGGAGCAACGGGATGGAATTTCGAATGGCTCTCACGGAGATTCCAATTCAGGGGGTGGGATTAAAATTTATGAGATTTCACGACGTATAACCGACCCGAGCGATCGAAGGTATCTTCGGAAGGATTTCTCGAAAAACATTGAAAACTTGTGCAACGTCAGCGAATGATAATTTGGGAAATATAAAATTCAAGATAATTGTAAGAATCGATTGAAAATATCTGAAGCAACTGTACGCGCAGTATAATCTTCGAACTTCGTCTCGAGGCGTAAGTTACAAATTACTACGACAGTCGACGTCGAAGTTTAAACTCCGTTGAGTTAACGAGACGCCTTCGGGAAATCGATTGATGCCGATGTAAAACGAGCAAGTAATTATATAAATTACCATTAAAAGTGTTGGTAGAGTGGCAAGGAATCATTCCTCCTTCCATCCACCTTGATCCACTTTCCCCGAAGAACGTATTTCCGGCCGGAGTGGCGAGGCATGCCAGAGACAATCGAACGATTGCTATTAGGGAGAGATTCGCAATGCCAGCACCACCCGTCGGAGAGATGATAAATGCTCGGACGTATTTAGCCTCATTACTGGCAATTTGTTACCTCGGCGTATTGCTATGCCGGTGAACTGGCATCATCGTTCGCCTTCTACATATGTCGGTTACGCTGACTTCGCATTATATTCTACGTTCTTGCGGCCGCGCAAAAATCCACGAGATACATGTATATCGGATTTACGTTGCACTTTTGCCCCGCAAAAGATTCAACGCGGTTATTTACCGTCGGCTTTATGGCGAATCGATCGTTAATTCTTAACAGCGATGGAAAGGACGGACGATGGATGCACTCTAGCGTTTTTAACACTAGATTTACGGGCGTGAAATCTGTTACATTGCAATATATTAAATAAAGACTTTGGAAAAAGCGGGATCAGGCGATAAAGATTACAATTTGTAACGTCATTACTGTATCATAAAATACACGTGAAATATCTACTGTACAGCTTCTCTGTAAACTTGAGAAATATTTATAAAACAAGGGAGAACCCGTCAAATTGACGGGTTCCTACTTGTTTTATAAACATTTCTCAAATTTACAGAGAAGATGTACAGTAAATATTTCACGTGTATTTCATAATACAATAATTACTTAACGAATTATCATCTTTGGTACTTGATTCCTCTTTCTCCAAATTCTTTATTTAATATATTGCAATCTAACAGATTTCACGCCCGTAAATCTAGTGTTAAGTCGCAAAGACCGAAGGTGTCGATGGGGGGATGGAGCTCTTAATGGATTTTTGTATTTTGTATGTTAACGCTCTGGTTGGAGGGAAATTGTGCTTGGTCATTTATTCAAGGTACTTCGTTGATTCTGAATTTAATAGTTTTTGATGTGAAATATAAAATTTACATTTTGTGGAGTAAGGGAAGAAAGTGGTTACAGTGCATTAACAGCTTTCAAAACCAATTTATATATTTGTTTCGGTTGACTTGATTTTTTATACTCTATTCTTTTAATATTGATCAGGAATAACTGAAAAATATTATTTCAAATATTTTATTGCAAGAGGAAGGACGTTTTGGTGTACGGAACATATATGTCCTGTTCGGTATAAATTTATACCTCGTAATTCTGTCTCGGGTTGTTTCTGGGACTTGTACAACGTATTGGGACTGAAAGGGTTAAATAACGCTACGATGGCTATTATATAATACTATCGAGTTCAAATCTCCATCAGCACTCTATTGCCCCTCTAATATACCACATCTATAGCGACTTGGAATCCCGAAACCCTGGGATTCTAATATCCTAAAGCACCTAAACCCCTGCTCTATAAATTAAAAAATATCTATTACGACCCTGTTAAGAAGCTTGCATTGCTAGCTCTACAAACGATTCGCCGTAAAATTGCATCGAATAGACTGCTAAAAAGTTTCCAAACTACAACAATTTTTACCCCAAAAAACCACAATGCAATGGAGGTTCATTTGCTTCGATAAGTAGCAATCTGATTATCGCAGGACGATCGTAACTCGGTGTTCAAAGGACATATCGATTGTAACTCTGATCTCATTCGGATGACATTTTCGCAGTAGATTCCCAGGCTGCATTCGAGAGGCAGGCCTTGGCTCGTGGCCGTTAGTTGCAGTTACGATCCGATAACCGACGAGCCACGAAGTCACCGCTGCTACACGTGCAATGCATTTGGTCTTGCCCGCTCGATCCGAGATTATGATGTACAGTTCGCCCTGTAATACCGGATTAAAATGTAACACGTTACCGTGAAAGCATGTGCGACTAGGAAAACCTGTTCGGCCGTTATTAGTCGATTATTCGAGCCGCTCTTAATCGGACGATTATCCTCGATCATTCGGTTCAGGATTCGATAACTCGCAGTTGTCTTAGGTGGGAAAGAAATCGTTGGTGTTGGATGAATGGTCTCGGTGATTGACGCTGGAACAACCGGCGTTATATCTACCATTTAGTTATACCGATTAAGTACTTTGGAAAAGGACAATTCAAGAGGTGAAGAAAATGATTGATTAAGTAATTTAGGATTTATAAGGTAGAAGTGGAATATTTAATTCATGACTCCCCTATCGATTTAGGTAATTGTTAGAAAAAATTGCGAGCCGGTTATTTTGACCGACTTGGTAGGTTTAGTGTTAACGCTAGAACTACCGACGCACAGTGGTTCATTTGGCCGAAAACCTGGCCAAAACCCCAAGGAGTTTTCAATTTAGCTGAAAACTGATGTATTAGTATTATTTGGGTCGCTGATTAAGAATCTGAACTCAGAATTTCCGAAAACAAAATGGCGGCTTCAATATGGCGGATGCGAGTATTGAAAAATTGTCGGATCGGCACGAAAATTAGTATTCTTATGTTTCTCCGGTCGCTAATTAAGAATCTGAACTCAGAATTTCCAAAAACAAGTGAGGGATTAGCATTATTCGTTTGTCCAAGGCACGATAGCCTGGCCGTATGTCGTAAACGTATTTCCCCGAGCATGGCGCGTGCGACAAACAAATAAGAATATCTCATAGAATTGCAAAAAGTCGCAAAATTTTACAACGGGGACTTCTTCGGGAAGCTTCAAAGTTTAATTTAAAAAAAAATTCGCGTTGAACTTTTGCGTACTTCACAACTATTTCCTCTGCAAAAGGAAAAAAATGTATGGGTTTTGCAATCTGTGCCATCGCAGTTGTAAAATATTAAATAAAATAATGAAACCAAGGTACTTATAATTTAAAAGTATGACGAATACAATACTTACAAAGTTGATTGTACTATTATTTCACATTGAAAACGTATTCTGAATTTCGACGTGAATACGTTACATTATTCAAGTGCCAACTTTGACATTGCATATCTCTAAGAGCATTGTTCAATAAAAACTTTTATTAATGGAAACCGATGCTCTGATATGTTACAAATCAAACGCAATTGCTAAATTTTGAAAATAGCGAAAAAAATTTTTGGCTTTTTGGCCAGGTTTTCGGTCAAATGAACCACTGTGCGACGTTAAATTCGTTATATTTAAATATATTAACACTAGAACTACCAAGGCAGTCAAAACAACTGGTTCTTAATTTTTTATAATAAATTTCTAAATTTATGGGGAGAGCATATAGTAGATATTCCAGTTATGTACTTATTTAACATATTTAAGTATAATGTATTTGACGTTGGTAGTTTTAATTTTAAATAAGAAAGTTGAAAAAGGGGAGTCAAGTGGCATAAATGATGATGAGTTAAGTAATTTATGTTTTACAGGATAAACGTGGAACATTTGCTGCCATGGAAGTTCTGATGTTAAAAGGGACGTAGTCATGTTTGTTTGGAGTCGTTGAAGTTTCACGTCAATTTAATTATATTCGTGCGTTTGTAATGTTCATTTAGAACTAAATAACGTAAATTACCGTATTAAAGAACGTAATTTATTTCTTGTTTCTTTTTAATATTCCATTTTCTATCATGTTTACATTGTAAAATCCTATCCTATGAAACTTACTCGAAAACTCTCCCAAAGCAGCAACCAAGAGACTCTTATTTGAACAAGGAAAAGAGTACTTCTCCCTCCCTGAAATCCGTGTTCGATGCAACGTACTCCTATCAATTTTTGCACCCCGAGCATCCCCTAAAGCTCCACCCTGCTATATCTATTGTCCTAAATTTTTCTACCGCATTGCCCTCGCGTACTCTCGAATTCTCTTTACACTTGAAATTCAACCGACGCGCCGTTGACCCGGAAATATATTTGCCGATACCGCGTATCAAGTGCCGAGCTGCGAGAGTATCGTCGGGTCCTTCGAACGTTCTCCAACGATCATCGATCGGTCTTTGCAATCTACGCACTCCTTTTGCGTCTTTTCCATGGAGTTACAACCGGTCAAAGGGATTAAGTGAGCCGACACCGAAGGCGATTGTCGTAGGAAGGGGTCGAGCGGCGGTTGAAGTTTACCCCCGTCGTTTCACGGTGAAATTGTGACGACGGTGAGGAAAATCATGAATATTTAACAGCCTACCGGCAGGATTCTCCGTGGTATTCTTGTCGGTCCGTGGTGATTCTCGCACGGACGAATTTAGTATTGTGCAGCGGCATCAGCAGGACAGAAATAAGCATCGCGACGATGTAGGGATTAGACGTCGTTCGGCGAAACGAGGGGTGATAATCGTTTCACGGTGAATTAACTTACTTGAGACTTTGATCCACGAATTATCGAGAATGCCCTACCGGTCTTTCCGCACGATGTAAGGATAAACGTAACTGTTACGTTTCGTGGACTTTGACGAGTTGGAGATCGATTGAAACTTTACACGAGTATGCTCAGTCACGTCGAATAACCTTCTGTTTGAGTTCGACGTTTGCGAGTCAACGTACTTAGGCGCACTTTGCAATTGCAAGTTCGACGGTGGATCGAGTGAGAGGAAATTCGGGGAGTTGAAACTTTCATAATTTAGTTTAGGGGATTAAGAGGAAAAGTATCCGATTCGCGGAAGAGTCTTGGAGTTCGATGGGTACTTGGATTCGTCCACCGGAGAGGAAAGATTCTTGATTTGATTGTTGAGATTAGGAGCGATTCTTAGGGGGTCGATTACTTTTACGGTGTTTGCCGTAAGACGTAATGAGTAATTATTGAAAATTCTCTTTCGTTTGTGAAGATAACTAGTCAATGGGATGAAGTAATCATCAGTTGATGATTATCTGTCTTCTGCGAGTATTATTCTATGAGATATAATGGAACAGCATAATCAATATCCACCTAAAAACCATACTAGACTCACAAGAGAAGTTCGAGAACTGATACACTCCGATTTTTATGAAACTTTGCATTAATATTTATTAAAAATGTCTAAAAAGATATGAAGATCTGATATCTACAAAGATATATAAAAAATGACCTCCCTTAAAGAGGGGCTTCCCTTGATATCTCCCTTAGTATTGAAAACGGGCACGAACGGATTCTAGCTATGTTGGTAAATATGTCTAATAAGTATTTATGCAAAGTTTCATCAAAATCGGAGTGTATCAGACCCCGAAATTCCCTTGTCAGTCAATTTTGTAGAATGAAGTGTGCATGTGCGCGAACAATCTTCGATTTCTAATCCAGAAGAACAGTAAACACTTATAAATAATCCTCCACCAATAAAAAGCCCGGTAAAACAGGCTTTCTTTCGGCACTCGAGAGCTTTCAGATATTTTCGCATAGCTATACATCGCCAATCGAGAAACCAATACTCGCACTCATTTCCTCTCACCCAATCGTACAGAAAACTCTCGATCCTAAGATCTCCTCGATGATTTTATTCTCGAAACCAGCCCTCTTCTAATTTCTAAAAACTTCTCAAAAATCTTCAAAGAGAACACGAATCCCCTCAAAACTTCGCTGCTATTTTCTACCCGCGAATTCGTTCGTGCAAAACGTGTTGTATTCATCCACAGAAACCTCCTACGAACTATGCCATCTCGCATCCCCCGGTTCCAAGTAGAAACAACCCTCCTCGTTCCTGTACTGCGGTGCATTTGTTAGGAGCACGTAAAATCGCCATGGAGCAGCGTCGTTATTAACTTTAATCGAGTTTCGAGTTATTTGCTGTTCGCCGTACGTGAATAATTCATACAACCCTGCGCAGGCCATTAATTATTACTTGATAACCGTATTTCAGTTCTTAAACCGACCGTATGGCCCTCGGGGCTTTTAAACGATTAATGGCGGCCTTTTAAAAAATTCACCGGCATAGCGGAATGCAATTTTCGCCCCGGTGAAAAATTGACACCAACGCGGAAAATGAACCTGCCCGACCATTTATTGTACGTTTGACGGAAAGAAAGAGAGAGGTCAGGTTGCTCGGCCGCGAAAGTGGCCGGCGTTTAGCAACGATTCCATCGTTCTACGAAAGCTCCGCATTTATCCGTCCTCCTGGCTCGTCTGATCGATGCACCGCACACGCGTCGTCCAAAGTGCGGAATTAGACGAGCTGGTTTATCATCGTCCCGACACTCGAGCCGTATTTAATCGCCTACGTCGATGGACCAACTCGGTTCGATGCATACGAAATTGGTTCGCAGAGGAGGACTCGTGGGTTGGAAAAAGGCCCGTAGAGGCGTTGGATCGACGGGGGAAATTGTTTGGTGCTTACGGATCGACTGCTGGATCGTTTATCGGTCATTCACGTGGAATATCGATGTTAAGTTTTTCTTTTGCCGAGATATTCTAGCACTTTTAAGGTACTTGAGTTGAATTTGAAATTACGGTTGAAGCGACAATTAAATATGCAATTATTAAATAATTAAAAATTCGTGAGTAATCTGAGAAGGTAGAATATCGATGCTTGATGGAACTGGAAAATTGATATTCATTTGGATAAATTAAAAATCTGATAGATACAAAAGTAGTACTCTATATGAGAATCATCGGCACAACAACCCTTAGGATAATTCGAAGGGAAACGATATTAACGCGTAACAAAAGAAACACCTAGATACTCATTCGGATAAGTCAATTAACTCTCGGACATGGAAACCACAACCACCGAAATTTGTGGCTACCAGTCGTAGCCAACTTCGCCATTGAGTTGGAAAAAATCCGAGTAAATGCGACCGTATTCCCTGGCATCGTAATGCTACCCGATATCGTTTCACGGTGTCCTCTTTTGTATCGTCCAAACGGCAAAATAACGTGGAATATTTCAACCTATAAAACGAAAAAAAAAAGAAAAAAAAAACGCTGTCCTGTCGTGACACTCGTCTGAAAACATCGTGGACTTTCGAAGGTATATCTAAAATTCGTGTAAAATCTGAAAATGTGGGAATTAGAGCGTCGAACGGAGATATTCGCGGAAGAGGCTTCGGATTTCCAATCGAGAGGACGCAGCGATGTTTGAAAGACCTTTATACGAAGGCTCTTGCATCATCGATTCTATTACCTGCAGGGATAGCTTCTGATCTTCTCTCTACCATCGAGCCGAACTACAAGGACCTGGTATTATCGTAATGGAGGTTGTAGATGGCGGGGGAAACGAAGAAAAAAGGAGGCAACAGGACTTGGGTTAATGGACTTTCCACTTCACGAACCGCTCACTTGCAGCAGTTGCTGATTCAGCGCTAAAATTACGTCAGGCTCTATCGCTGCGAAAGACATTCGCAGGTGTCACAGGGCTTGCTCGTTTCTCTTCGTCATCTATTTTAGTCTGCATTATCTTTCGTATCATATTCTTCTCGGACCGTGGTCGATACGAGGAACTTAACGAGGTCTTCGCTTAAATTATGACGTGGCGGCTAGAACTATTAATAATTTTCGACGCCGCTCTCAAATTAATAATCTCTTGGAGTCTACTTTAAACGGTTCTTCGCATCTCGAAATGAGGTTTAGAATTTACATTACAGAAGGGTGCGACTCACTCTCTCTCTCTCTCTCTCTCTCTCTCTCTCTCTCTCTCTCTCTCTCCTAAAAAGAAGCATATAAAAATGCAGTAGTCCTAAAACGTTGAATGCCACCCATATGTCGCTAGTTTCACTGTTTCTACTGAAGTGAGACTTTTTCTATTAAAACCATATCTTTATAGAGCAGAAATGTTAAAGGTAACAATAGTTGTATATTAGGCAATACTTTACTTTTTTAACAGCAGCAGTCAAATATTGAATAGAGTAGCGAATTCGTGAATTCTATCGTTTTAAAGTCGTAAGAAATTTCATTCAATTGAATAGCGCGGGTCACCGGTGACCCCGTGGCATTCAACGCGTTAAAGACGTCGGTGGATGAAGAAGATAACGTTGTGCTTACGTTTATCCCTCAACAATCCTCTGCGTGTTCAAATTTTCAGATAGTGATTTATAGTTATCGATAGAACTATCTCGCAGCACATGAAAGGTGGAGTCTATATAATTAACAAACAACCAGATAAACGGAAAATTATTGCGAAGTATCACAGTACAAGAATTTTCACCCTTTTATTCGTGAACAAAAGTGAAAATCTATAGCAAACGAAAATGTAACGATGTTCAATTATAGTCGAATATTGTAGCAAAAGGGTTAATATTTTCGTTTATATTCTTCAGCCCTGACAAGTGCCCTTCTTCTTGTCGTGCACACGCCGGAAAGAGTAATAAAGGATGCGAGGAAAACGATTGTTGGTAAAAAAAGAGCGAACTTCCTAGCTCTCGTATGACAACGTTTATGATCAATGGCCGGTCTGATTGACAAATGGTTTTTGTAAATCCCGAATCATCTTCGCATCGTTTTTTCTGCTCTCATTTCGCTCGGCTGTTTCTCCATTCATTTATCTGTCCGTTCGAATGGTCGTATCGATCGTAAGTACATTTTGCGATCCCTGCGAATTCTTTCCAACGAAACATTTCACCGACAATGCGGCGTGCTCCATTTTAATTTACGAGGTCGCATTAAAACACGTTTGAAAACTGAATTTGGAAGACCTGTTGAGCTCTCGGATGCCACTGTACTGATAGAAATTTTCGAAGGTATTTCGACGATTTGATGTTTCACGAATAAAGAAATAATTTGTGGTTTACTTTCGCGGGCATGTGCCTCGGGGACTCGTCCCTCTCTTTCTCTCTCTTTCTCCATCTATCACTCTTGTCCTCTCACTCTGTTTCTCTATTTCACTGTCTTTCTGTCTATCACTCATACTTTCCCTCTCTTGCACTGCTTCTCTCTCTCTCTCTCTCTCTCTCTCACTCTATCACTATCTCATTCTTTCGCTCTTACTCTCTTTCTCTCCCTCTCTTTCACTATTTCTCTATTTCTCTATATCTCTTTTTCAATTCTTCACTCTTCCACTTTTTCACTCTTTCACTATTTCTCTATTTCTCTATATCCCTTTTTCAATTCTTCACTCTTCCACTTTTTCACTCTTTCACTATTTCTCTATTTCTCTATATCTCTTTTTCAATTCTTCACTCTTCCACTTTTTCACTCTTTTACTATTTCACTGTTTCTCTATTTTTCTTTTTAAATTCTTCACTCATTCACTTTTTCACTCTTTCACTATTTCATTGTATCTCTCTTTCACTCGTTCTCTGGCTTCCTTTCACTCTTTCGCTATTTCTTTCACTCATTTCCTCCTCGATCTATCTAGCTCTCTTCCTCTGCGCTTGTTTGGCGTTATTTTCACTGACAAGAAACGTGAGCTTCGACGTCGAAGACGAATCCCCGCGCAACGAGGGAACAGGAACGAAAAGAAGGTTAAAGAACGGCCAACTAAATCTCCCACGCAATAACACGCTCGATCGATTGTACGTCGATTTCTCCGTACGAAATGTCTCTCTCGATTCCAGCTATGATTGGTCCGACTCTCACGAAACACTGCAATAAGTCGAGCAAGAAACGGCTCTTCCCGAGATTTAATTTCAGCCGGGAAATTGCGATTACTTAAACTTCGACGTCTTCGCGGGGATTGAACGCGCAGAAGTTGCCGAAGTGAAAAATGGAAAGTAAAAAGCAGCGTGAACGAAACGGGCACTCGATTTTCATGGATAAGTTCAACAGCTTCGAATTTCAACGGCTGTCAAATATTACCTCGGCAAAGAGAGGGAAAATCACCGGACGTTTTCATTGCTTTCGTTATATATATTTTGAAATTAAACGACGGAGTGGGCCGGTAGAAATTGGGAATCGTGCGCAGAAATTCCGTGGAGTACTGAATTGAAATGTGCAATTAGAGATTTTCGGGAAAATGCTCAAGTGTAAATATCAATCATATTTAAAGGGGACAAAGTGGACGGTTAACAAGTTTATAGCAGGTATATTGAAGTGTGCAAGTAAAATAAATACAAAGAAAATAAAATTTCGTTAGAAGACTATTTCAATTATCTCGAATATGCAAATATAAAAAGATTTCAATTGTTTCGACCAAGTTCCAATCACACTGTCCAACAAATTGAAAAGTTTTTTCTATTTTCCCATAGCCACTGGGTGATTGTTATAGTGTTCGTCGTCCTGAACATGAATTCACTAATGAAATTTCTGTATCACCCTCTGTTTTCGAAAAACATTAGTTTTTGTAAAAACGTTGGATTTCGGCAAAGAAGTTGGTATTACGTGAAAATTAAAAACGGTAGACAGTTCAATTATGGGAGTGAAGCTACGTCGGTTTATAATTGACGATGCACTTTTCGAAGCTTATGAATATTTGAATAACGTAACCTAGACTTAACCAAAACCGTTTAAAATTCATCCAAACTAGTCGAAAATATATCATTTATTAATAAAATAAAAGTACTGCATCAAAAAACAAATATTTATAAGCTTTGGAAAGTAAGTCGACAATTATAGACGGACGTAACTTCACTCCTATAATTTCTATTCACCATAAAATGTATTAAGATTAAACAGAAACACGTTATGAAATAATAATTTCATTAGTAATAAATAATTATTGACAAAGATTGTTGTAATAATCGAAATTTGCAAAATTATCCACGGAGAACCGTGATCTCAGAGCGTGGTCACTGAGTCGCGACGTCGAGGTGTACTGCGCATGCTCCGCGTTCAGCGGGCCGCCTCGGTGAGTCAGTATAGCACAGAATAGCTTCAGCGGCCGAATGGGTCGCGCGTTTTGACAACACGGTCCCCAGATGTACTATTGGACTTGCCCATCGGTACCTAGTCACTCTTGACCTTGGATAACGACTGTTAATGCATGTGTGCTATGATATTAAACTACTTAAACAATAAATTAAAAGAGATTATAAATAATTTGAGATAATTAAATACAACGTTTTGTGTGTGTGTGAGTGACCTCAAGTGACAGTTACCTGCAAGTGTTTTTAAATCATTTCGACAATTAAATACAACGTTTTGTGGAAGTGTCAGTGACCTCAAGTGACAGTTACCTGCAAGTGTTTTTAACTCAGTTCGACAATTAAATACAAAGTTCTGTGGCGGTGTCAGCGACCTCAAGTGACAATTACCTGCAAGTGGTTTTAAATCATTTTGAAATTTAAATACAATACTTTGTGGATGTGTCAGTGACCTCAAGTGACAGTGACCTGCAAGTGTTTTTAAATTATTTCGACAATTAAATACAACGTTTTGTGGAAGTGTCAGTGACCTCAAGTGACAGTTGCCCGCAAGTGTTTTTAAATCATTTCGACAATTAAATAGAATGTTTTGTGCAAGTGTCGGTGACCTCAAATGACAGTTACCATAAGTGTTTTTAAATTATTTCGACAATTAAATACAACGTTTTGTGAAAGTGTCAGTGACCTCAAGTGACAGTTACCTGCAAGTGTTTTTAAATCATTTCGACAATTAAATACAACGTTTTGTGGCGGTGTCAATGACCTCAAGAGACAGTTACCTGCAAGTATTTTTAAATCATTTCGACAATTAAATAGAATGTTTTGTACACGTGTCAGCGACCTCAAGTGATAGTTTCCGGCGAGTGCTTGTAAATAATTGTGAAAAATGTGTAGTATATTTGTGCTAGCAATAGTAGTCTACGAGAAAATACAAAGTTAATACGGAGACAGTTCGCGCATCCGCTCGTTTTTAAACTTTGGCAGTTATTTCCACCGTTTTTACAAAAACTGACAGTTTTCCAAAACAGAAGGCGATAGAGAAATTCCATTGACGGATTCGTGTTCAAGACGACGATCCCTATTAGAATCACCAAGTGGTTATTGGAAAACAAAAATGGTGTAGGACAGTGCTATCTTAGTCAAGTTATGGAGTCGATTAACAAGTCCATATTGCACAGTGATGCACACGTACCGAGTATTTTGTGCGCGGAAAACGTTCAATTGTGAAGCCTACCGTGCTCAAAAGATTAACCGAATGCTTTCTAAAAAAACAAATTCAACCACGGAAATACGAGTACAGGTTCGCACAAAGCCTAAAAGCTGAACCGATTTTTCCATGCATCGAAAAACACCTGCCGAACTTCTATATCCTGTAACAGAAGGAAGCCTTCGCGCTTCTCGCAAAAAATAGCGCATCGTTCTCTGCTCTGCAGCATTCTGTTTCTGGAATGTTGAAAACTTTATTACAAAATATCAGTTTCATAAAATAGATTTAATTACCAGAATTGGGTTTTGAAAACGACACAGTATAAATATCTTAGTTAACACCTATTGCGTAAGCAAATTATTAAAAAATTAACTTGCATCCACATATGCAATAAAAACCTCTAACAGTCATTTCGTAAATCTTTATTGCAGCACTTTTCATCGTCTTCCCTCGACAAAGAGGTTTCAAAAAAGTTGAAAATCATTAGGAATGCTGTGCCTTATTGTCTTTATACAAAATAATCGTCAATCCTAATTATTATTATCATTGAATAAAAAGGAACAACTAGCATAGACAATTCTCTATTTCAAACTAATGTTCCCATTCTATTTTCATTTTCCGAGACTAACTTCACTTTATTCCCGGTAGAATTTCAAAACTATTGTAATTCCGAGCTTGTAGTAGATAATAAGAGAAAAATGGCAATCTTCCTCCAGCAAATTCAGAGCACATCACATAAAGCTGACCAATTGTACGAAGAATTCCCCGGCAGTCGGTTTTCTCGGTGCAAAAGGTAACTTCGATTTTCTTCTGTAAGCGACGCAATCTCCGTCGAAGATTTCTCTCCGATGGATGCACGTGAAATCGGGAACATAGGCCGATTTAAGGAGTTCCTTTGCTTCCGGGATTTGCTTGTCGATTTCCTCCATCACGTTCCCATAAAATTTCATGTGTCCTTTTTCATGGGCTGGGCCAACATACTGCCATGGCAAACGGCGATGCAAAAATTCATTCGGGCTACAAGGGAAACTTACGCGATCAGCGTCGAAGAGCTCCCTTCGCATTCCTATGCCATTATCACTTTCAAATTTGCTTCTCACTGCATGGATCAACAGAATTTCATTATTTATATATTTCGAGGAATAATTTTGCATTATTTACTTGATCGATACTCTGTGTGCTTGTATTTCTGAACGTAACGTGATGTTATGGGAGTGTTTGCGCCTCGAAATTCATATTTTACGATATTTTTACTGTACGCCGGACTTCAATGAAATAAGTACTTTTATAATATTTTTACAAATTTAATATTGCGAGAGATGTTATTAAAATTTGTATAGAAATTTTTGAATGTGTGTACAAATTGTACGAATTTAATGTTCATGAGGGAAGCATTCTGGTTTTACTAAAAACTCAACGGAGGAGCAGTGTATTATTAAAAGTTTAATTATAATAGAAAGGGTTTGGTAACGTTTATTATTCTCGAAATAGCAAGGTTAGCGCGGAAATATGTAAATTTTTAATAAGTTTCTTTAGTGTTAGTAATCTCATTTATAGAACAAAACTCGGAGCTATATGTTACTACGAATTTCAATTGGTATCATTGTTATATAACCATGAAATATAGAAGAATAGAAGTCGTACTCTCGAAATCAAGTAATCCCAGTGACTTCAACATTTTAAACTGTTGATCGTTGAGCCGCACAAGATGATAGAAATGCAAATCCAAAAGGGCCCAAGCCATGGCGATCTCCACGAAATTATGAATATCGGCATCCACTACAACGTCCATCGACATTAGAGCAATTTCCTCGCAAATTGCTCGCAGAACCACGAAGCTGATCAACATATTCTCATCAGGAGTGTGTCCAAAAAATGTCTTCAACGATTGAGAAATACGGTCCTTCGACTCTCTCAGCACATTTCTCGTTTTTCTCGTTTCCTGTCTCGTCGACCACTCTTTGTAAGCAGCCTTCAAATCGAACTTGCCTGGCAAAATTCTCCTGTAATCCGCGAAAAGGGACAGAGATAAAAGCATCGTCGAAGAGAAAACTTTGCTCTAGCATTTTTACGGCTGCACGATGAATTGTAATCCGTGATCCTATTTCAAGGAGTCGCGCGACCGTTTCCTCTTACTCCCCTTACATTTTTATTTGCACGCAAATAAAAGTAACGAGGGTGAAAAATCTTAACGCATTCAGCCGCTCGTTCCTCGAGGTTGGAAATAAATTTTCATGAATTTTAAAAGTGAAAATAACTCGGAGGAAAATACGAGAATACGAAGGACGCGGCACTGCGTTAATGTTGATTAATCATTTTGAAATTCCGCGACTCGGTTTACCGTGGGGAATGGAAAAAACGCAATCTTTTAAAGTGGAAAACTTGAACGGACAGTTTTGAAGATCATTTCCTCGAGACAGAAGCACTTTCAATTAAATTCTCATCGTCCCGATGAATAAAAAACAAAGAAACCCCCAAGAAATTATATAATTCAGCAACGATGAAACCATTAAAAAATGAAAATTACCAAACCAAACAAATCTCCAAGAAAAAAGGCGTTCTCCATTTCCTCAATTACCTCGTAAAAGTATCTTTGTTTACCACGAATACCCAAATCAAATAAAACAATACAGCAATTTCCAAGAAAGCCCTCAAAAATCGTGCCAAAAGTTCTCAAAATATGACGTCAATTTTTCCCTTCCCTCGATTATTCGAAAGGCAAACATTTATTCTCAACAGACCGTAGATTCCGAACGAGAAGCATACGAATGAAAAGAACATACCTTGAAGGACAAAACAGTGAGGGCGGAAATTTCGAAAACCGTTGTGAATCCCCGATTGCCGTGGTCGCCGGGGCAAACGGATATTTATTTTCACCGAGTGTATAGGTCAAAGAGGACAAAGTACATACCTAATGGGCGATCTAGGTCTTCGGGTTAAGGAAGCGGATCTATACTCGACATTTTCGCCGGCGGCATCGAAAAACCTTGGCTTCGGCGTGTCCCTGTACGGCAGATACCTGAGGAATCCGAACAAAGAGGGTTAGAAGTCACCCTCCGCGAGGTAGCTTCCTGTCTTCTGTATTCCGTATGTTTGTAAGAAACGAAACCCTGTCCCGTGAAGAAATAAAGAATCTCCGAGGCTCCCTTTCACGCATCGACTTCCACGGACAACGGCGAGAATAGAAATCGTGGAGATTGAAATCGTAAGGATTGAAATCCTATTATATTCTACGGAGTTACGAGGAATGATCCGTTGAGAATTTATTCAATCGAATTGCTCGTTCGATTATGCAGACATTACTTCGAGGAATGTAGTGGTAATTTTTTAAATTCCGCTGCTGCGATTTGCAATAGCAGTTGTCATAGATTTACTGGACGAACGGTAATTATGAATTTTAAGTGAGGTCCTGTTATGGAAAAAAAATGGAAAGACTCTTTCTGTTAAGTACATTTGTATGTTGGAGAATTTAAATTGCAATTTAATAAGGATTTTAATTGTGCGGGGCAAACTCGAGGAATGTTAATTTTAACTTTGTTAGAAATTTTATTTCTCTGCGATTCATTAATCACCTATGATATTTTAAAAAAATATTACATATCTACATACGTTTTGGTTATTCGATATTAGCTTTTTAAGAACTTCCTCTGCAGAAAATATTTCTAATAAATATTTATCCATCATCTAAAATGCAACTATTAATATTTCATAAACTACCGTCGGCCAAATGGCCGACCTATTGATTGCAAACCTATTGATTACAATAGGTTAACTCTTTCAGGCACCGGAATTTAAAAAATAAAATGACGCATATTGCACACCAATTCTTTTTTTTGACTGAACAAAGTTGGCTCAATTTTATTAACATACATTAACATTACATACAATACAGTTATACAATAATACAAATTTTCGAGGTGGGACAAAATATAGCCCACTATGCATATTCACGCGTCAAGAAGGTGGAAAACTTTTAATCCCGCTGTGCCTCAAAGAGTTAAACCAAGAAGGTTTGAACCCGGATAAAGGTTTATCGCGTGCACTCATCCCATAACAAAGGACATTCAAACGAATCCACGAACGAAACAGATCTGTTTGGGAAGAATTCCCTTTGAAATTCGACATTGCTCATCCGACGAGGGCAGCAGTTATACCAGCTAAATAGAAGTTATTCGAAAAAGTAATAGCCACGGCATCTTTTATTTACGCCGTCGAGCCATTCGAAAAGGTTATATTTCCACCTTTCGCGGTTTGTTGGGCTTTTTGGGTTACCGAGGACCCGACGGAAATTGCGGGAAATGTAACTGCAATGGCTTCGTTCAATTACGCTCGCTGACCATTCAGAGGCGCCATGAGTTTGCCGTTTCTACAGTTTGTTGGCCTTTTCGGGAGGTGCTGATTGGACGGAAATTGGTGGAAAAGTAACTATCATGGCTTCGTGTCCAATCGTGATATCCGATATCGTCAAGGACTTCTAACTGCCTGATATCCTCGAAAGCACAAACATCGCCGTGGATTTCCGCGAGTCGACAATTTCACGTCGCGTGATTGAATGAAATATTAAATGAACCGCGGTCACGGAGATTTTTCAAACGAGGAGCGAACCGACGGGCGATAAAGTAGCCGAAAATTATGGATTCATCAGAGACAGCCGGATAGATCGTATCGTCGGGAGATATTAAATATTCCACGTTGCGTTCGTAAAATATTAGCGCGGGCATACGTACTACGAGCGAGGGGAGAATCTTGTTGAACGTGCATAGAACAGTCGAGATAGGAGCTGCAATAAACAGCAAGAAGTGTAATAGTCATTTCTCAGGAGAGCCTGTAAATCAAGCTGAATTCTGTATCTCGAAATAAACATCTTGCCAGTGGAATTGATAATATTGATAACATTAACCTGTTAACCGGGGAATTAACTTTTGTTCAACTCGTTTCAAACTGGAGACTTTTTTCTTCGCAGTGAGAAATAATATTATCACACCTAAAGTACCACGCTAGAATTTAATGGAAAAGAATAATGTAAAACGTAATGCGGTCAACATACCATATTTAAAAATTGCCACGACGAAAAACATCGTCATACGCATTAGAGTTGTCTTCCTGGTATGACGAAATATTTCGTCATACCCGGTTAACAGGTTAACAAACCGATAGCCTCCACTTGAACGTTCACCGGTACCAAAATGGCAGATGAGTCGCTAGGAACAGCTGAGAATCCCAGTCATTTAGAAACCGTTAATTCTTGGAGGCACGGGAATTCAGAAAATAAAATGACCCATGTTGCACAGACAATTTTTTTTTGATTGAATAAAGTTGGTTTATATTTATTAACAAAGTTATATAATAATATAAATTTTAGAGGTGGGACGAAAATGTCCCACTGTGCATCTTCATGCATCAAAGAGATGGAACGCTTTTAATCGCGCCGTGCCTCAAAGAGTTAAAAGACCTCGACACATCGAACGAAACGTATGTTTCTTTACTCACAATTCATGAGAGAGATAAGGATCGGTGGTGTAACTCTCCTGACCTTCCTCCTCGGCAACATCGCTAATCGAGGAGAGAGTCTCGCACCGATCCAGCAACCACGGAAACTGTTCCTTTTTCGCGCGCCAACGTGAACCGGTTTCCTCCCCCGTGAAGCCCACCTCGTCCTCCCCGTAATCCGAGTCGGTCTGCTCGGAACTACTGCCGTACGATTCACCCTCAACGATCTCCGCAAAGCTCTCTGAAAGCGGAAATGAAAGCCGTATGCATACACGCTGGGAACCGGAGAGATCGAACTGTGCACCGCGGTAACCCGTTTTCTCTTGTTCGTTCGCGATGAAAAACAAGAGACACGCGATCAACGCGCTCGACGCTCCGCTCGCGCAATATAAACAATTCAAATCAAGCTCCATTGGGCCTCTACCCCGGTAAATCACCATAGTCAAAACGAAAGGCCGTGTTGTAAAAAAAAAAACAAAAAATGGAACAAACGATTGACGCTTTGAGACTGCCAGAAGTAAATGCCGCGGTGGTTTTTTAACGTAACGCGTATCGAGTGGGGTTTTTGGGATTGTTTGAAGGATGTGATAGGTGGAGATCTTACTGGCGGATCGTCAGGTTGGTGTGGATGTCTTGTTACTATCATTTTAACATATTTATATCGTGGTTCGACCTGTCCTTTTCAAAGAACGTTTAACCCCTTGCCCTAGAACAGCGAGTGACACTCGTGATGCGGTAAGTGGGATAGGAAATTTTGAAGTTTTGCGAAACCTATCCAACTGAAAGTATTAACCCTTTCGCTACGGAGTACTTTTCCGCGAGTCTGCTAACACGGTACGAAGCAGTCCCGGCGCGGACGAATAACATTTAACGGCTAGTGGCGTAATATAAATAATTGCTTCTTTTTTAAAATTGTAATGCATATAATATATGGAAACTAAAAACTTATGGTATTTCAAAAATACCCAATTACAAAATATAAACTAGTAATTAATTCTTCGTTTGAAATTTCGACGGGTGACTATAGTCACCGACAGTACCCAGCCAGTGTCAGGCGGCGGGTGACTATAGTCGCCAGTAGTATCGAAAGGGTTAAGGAAATACGACGAGATGAAATTATTTCTAGAATATTAATGTTACGTTAATTTATGCGACGTATTAAGAATCAGTGATCAATTTGTATTTTAGCTATTTACTGCTGATTCATTGCAGAGGTAGTTACAAAATAAATCCTAGGGCAAGGGGTTAACGCGGACACAACATAATGTCCTACAACGTTTCTGCCTAGAATTCCTGTCTTAATTGCAGAAACTAACAATTTTGTGCCTTAGAAACGCGTCGAAAATCTCAGAATCACTAAAACGTATAATTAAGCGTCTGTTTCTCATGAAAAAGGAGTGGATTACGAAGTCTTAGTCCGTGAAAGAAAGCGAGTCGAGAAACTCCACGTTACTGTCGAGAAAACTGAATTCCATTGACTCTAACTAGAAATACCGGGTTTACAATAAATTTTCATAAATGTACCGGTGATTTTTATATTAGTTGAAAAAATGAATTTATCACTAATTTTGTATCAATGTACATTACGATATGGTAGAACCACTTTACAAGAATGATAGAAAAGTAGACCGTTTAACGACGTTGACAACTGTTGCATTCGATGCTCGTCTAAAACAAAACTTTAGTTATCTCGAAAGGAAAAATAAATGACTTAGATCACTGTCATATTCACCGACGGAATCGTAATATTGCAGTACCGGCATAGATATAATTTAACGGCAGTAGATGCAATTTGGTTCACCCTTGTCCAGCCTCCTCTTATCGATCCCGAAATAATGACGTCGCAGGTTGAAAATTGGAATTAACACATACCTGTACGTCTGATAGGATGGGAGAGAATCAACGAAATTAATGGCACCGTTCCTCGTGCAAAAATTGATATTAATAAGACTCATTTGTTTCGCGGATTTTAATGATAAAAGCCACATGGAACCATGGCGAGATTAAAAAGCAACAAGAGCCTAGGTCGAACGGTTTCATTTCGCCGGAAATGGAATTGAAAAATAAACATAGCAAAATACAGTCGCAAGAATGACCGTAGGGCGATATTAGCGCGGATTGAGAGAACATAGAGTGCGAATACAATTAGCGGAGTATCTGAAGCTATTATGAGTTAGGTTTAATTATATGACATAATTAAATTAAAAAGTTCATCGACACGGTGACGGAAACGATGCAATTTGCAACTTTAAAGAGCAAGACTTTCTATAAACGCCGACCCTAATAAACCGTAGCATATTTACAATATCATTGTGTTTTGTAACGAAAAAAAAAGTTGAACGGGTCAAACAGTTCGTATCGGCGAAAAATCCAAACGCCGGAGAAAACGACCGGTTTCCAATCGGCGATCAGAACGCTTTTTATGGATCGATAGGCGCATCATGCACATCGCTGCAACTACGTGTTCCAGGGAACGTTCGGACTACGGGCATCGAATTCCCCCAGGATTGCGTTCACTGCAGGCGCATTCGCTTTCGAAAAATCAAACGTGATCGATGCCACGTCAGCACACGATGATTAATGACGCAACGACAGTGCGAAATAAATATCGTAAAAATGTTTCCCCGAATCGACGGTGTACCTCGCAGGGATGCGGTAAAATGCATCGCGACTCTCGCTTGGTCATTGTTGCGGCTTTCGTGCGTTTAATATTCCGCGATGTTGCACCGATGTTTCCATTCGGATTCGAGGTTTTTCACGTTACACTTTTTCTGGCGGAATTACGTATAATTGATTATTTAATGGGAACAATTTTCTATGAATATAACTGCAATAGATGAATGGGATTTTTTTTGCAAAACGATCGGTTGCCGATGAAGGTCCAAAGTGAAATTTCTAAATTGATATTGAGTCTATAGCACGTTAGTTATAACGATAAGGTGCGTCGAGCTGTACTTAAGCTACGATTGTAAAGAGTTATGCATTGTTTCTTTCTTATTTGGAAATATCATGTTTCTCTAAATTACGTGAAAAGTCTACAAATTAATACAATACTCGGTACTTATAAAAGAAAGAAGAAAATTGTCTACTTTTTCTCAAACGTGCAACAAACTGTTAACCTTGACATCCAGGAAGCTAATAATCCTCGTGAGCAATTAAAACGCCAAATAATAACAGTAAAAAAATCCCTGATTAACACTAGAACTACCAAACCAGTCAAAATGACTGGTACACAATTTTTTCCAAAAATTCTCCAAATTTATAGAAGAGGGTTATGATAAATATTCTCTGTCCATCTTAAAAAACATAAATCACCGAATCTATTATCTTTCCCGCCTCTCGATTCCTCCTTTTTCAAAGTACTTATTTAATATTTCAAAATATGATAGTTTTAACGCCGGTAGTTCTAGTGTTAAAATTGCAATATCGATATAATATTAAAAATTAAGATACTCTCCATAGAAACAGAAAAAGTTTCAAATAATGATCGGAAAATAATCATCTCCCCGTTCAATCGAACCTAATTTAACAACACTTGAAGTTTGCTAAAAACAGTGGAGGAAAACGTCTCTAAAATCGTACCAAATGAATCCTCGCACTTCAGATCAGTCCCTCGACAGACATCTTCGGACAAAACGCAAACCTTTTCCGCGTACCTGTCCTCGAGGTCAAAGGTCTCGTCGCAGAAGAGGACATTCTCCGTATTTCTGCGAGCGTAAGTAAAGCATGCATTCTTATCTCTCGCCGAGATAATATTTGTTTTACTGTGTAAACGTGTCTGCGAAGCCGCATCGATATCGAGAAGTTCGTTCGACATTTCTGAAAATCTTTCCGCCGTTGGAAAATGTTTCTTGGATTTCGTTTGCATGAATGGCGGTAGAAGTGGTTTCAGTATCGCGGTATCTTCACCGGGGACTTTTCCCAGGCTCGTCTTTTTCCTCGGGGAGACGGTAATTTCCGGTTTCTTGAACTGAGATAAGAAGGTAATCTTTTTGCGTCCCTCGATGGACAGTCTGACTCGTGCGTTCGGCATTTTGGATATTATTTTCACCCTGGCATAATTTTACGATGAAATTCACTTTGAGAATGAAGTATCTCGGGTTAAGGAATTAACGACTGACAGATAAACAAAAACGTGTTGGTACGTTTTGTATCTTTTTAATGGATATTTATTGACAAGATCGCCAGCGTTTCGTTTTCATTAACGAAACGTCAGCATTGGGTGATCGATTTTTATCAACTGTCATTTAATCTTTTATTATATTTCATGAAATTTTTGCTCTTGATTAATGTTCTTCTTGAAAATTCAAACAGTCGATCCTTTACGGACGTTCTTTTATAGTTTCGATGATACTTTGTATAATTTGTTATCGATAGGCATTCGTTAAATGTACACAAATTAGGGGAGTAATTAAATCTTTTCAACGAATAAAAATCAAATATATCTGTATCTACTTTACGAGAATAACTTTCCCAGAAATTGCGCCGCCGTTGAAGGGTAATAGATTCGTATAATTGTTTTGTCTTCCAATTCAATCTTTCCTCGGTCTTTTCCTCGACCAGGCTTTTACCTTAATTGTTTCACAGGGTGTCGGACCGTCGACGGCTTTCGTACCTTAATAACGTCGAGGCAATAGGTCAAAGGGATGAAAAAAAGGTGAACAGAAGATGGCCGACAAGAAAAGCATCCATTAAAATATTTTAATCATACCGAGAGACTCAAAGCCCTGTTTCTTATTCGTTTTCAGCTCTCTGAGCGTTGTAACTTCGAGTCAAATTGCAAGCTTTTGCGTTATGAGATCTCTTTGGCCTCCCTTCTTTTTTTCTCGATCGATCGCCGAAATTCAGAGCTGTCCTCTTCAAAAAAATATGAATCACTTTTCTATCATTTTCGTATTCGTCCTTTGCGGAGAAATGGGTGGAATTTAATGCGATTAAAGTTACTTTTCAATGATGAAAACGTAATCGAGCATTCGTTTGAATATCGTTGATCTCCTTTGACAAATCGCGCAACCATTTAACATAACTGTGAATCTATTCGCATTTACAGGATCGGCGCGATAACTCATTAAAAAGTCAACCAGCCGTGATAACATTATTAATCGCAGAGAAGCAGCGCAGAATTTGAATATCGAGGGATCAGGATAGAATTAAATGAAGCTAAATTCAATTCGATTATGGCACACAGATGCCGGGTAAAATAATAGGAAATTGAATGTAGCCAGTTTTATCGACTCTCACGAATTTCGAAATTCGATCGTGACTAATTAATTGCACGGAAAGTATGCAAAATCGTGTTCTAGTGTATAATGTTAATGATCAGGTTCCCTTTGAACTGCGCTAATGACTCTATCGTTTATTCTATTTACAAATAGCTGAAATTCATAATGACGACTTGAAAGAAATAAATGGTCAAAAATGATATTAAATTTCGTTTGAAATTCATTGTTCTATGATATCGCTATTGAAATTTTTCTTCAAAATGCAAATGTGTATACGGAAGGAGCTTGTAAAGCCATCGACTTAATTGTTCAACAGCCGTCATTCGTTGTTATTCATTTCCCATCATCTCGGAAATTCTGAAAAGTTCTTCAGTCCCGGAACTCCTTCATTTTTCCACTTTCAGCGGGTTCTACACTTTCCGCCGTTAAAAATCAGCACAATCGATACAACTTTTATCGGCAATTCCTCCAAACCTCGATTGTACACCTCGAAATTGCGGCGGGCATGTTCTGACAATATCAACGAATCCAATCGTGTAAAATCGCGTCGATATCGTGGAGTTATTACCTATTAGAGCGAATAAATTGGTTATTCGTATCGAAATATAAATTAACTCTATTCAGTTGACTGCCTCTTGGCGAATGATCATTATGGTGTGATTTTAGTAGCCTGTACTAAATTCCTGAACAGACATTATGCTAATCTTCCGTTGGCATAACAATTAAACCTTTAAATTCTGAGTTTGTAGATTACGGAGAATCAACAATTCCATACAATTTTTTTTATTTTTCTCATTTAAAATCCTTCGCGACTCCATACTAATATTCACATCGGCGACTTTGGTTACATTTATGATGTCGGGATTTTCTGTCGAAACTCGATTTACCTCAGAATACGAGGACTACGGTGAATATGAAATTAGAGGGTCGGACTTCCAATTAGTGGGGCAGAGTTCAAATCCCCGTCATCTCTGTGGAGATTTTTCCCTAATTATTATTTTATATATCATAACCTCACCGTTTCAACACCCACCTGAAGCTGTAGATTCTAGCTATCTAGTACAAAGGACAACCTCAGAACACTTTCGTGTAACAAGAGTCAACAAACTTCAACCGTATTACAATTAGCGTCAAAGCATCAAGGAAACATCCGATACAAACAAAAAATAGAAAGGAATATCTACATCTACAACAGAGTATCCAAAGCAACGACAATGATACATAAACGAAACAGGGAGATTTTACTCGTACAATTATTCGTTCCTTTCGACAATAATCCACAACGATCTCCCGAGATTCGGTGTCGTTAAACCGACAAATAACTGAGCATTATCCACTCGGCGTATCTTTGCCTGATCATTAGGTTCTTTGTCAATGGCAGCGCGCTCCTATTAACAGGACGTAAAGACCGTCAATTAACGTCGGTCCTATTACTGGGGCGCATTGCCTGTCGGGCGTAGACAATGCGCGCGTTACTACCAGGTAATAACGTAAATCGTAATTAACCGTACTAATTAAGCGGGACGCCATGAAGTCGGGCTGGCCGCGCGTGTACCCGCATCCGTCTAAACTCGAGGCTTCAGCTGGGACGAGCTAAAATATTCGTCACCACCCACCGACGTTGCTTTGTAGCCGCGGCATTATTATTAATTATCTGACCATCCTGCGGCGTCGCTGTATTCGCACGAGTTAAATTAATTATACGGCCCGAATTCTAACGACTGTTCGACATTCTTGCGGATGTTCAGATACGCGGCCGAAATTGTCATCCTTGTTTTCCCGTTGTAGGAAGTATAGCGTAGAGATTTTAAGTTGTCGAACAATCAGATTAAGTAGCTTGTTTATATCATACGCATTTATTTGTTCTTTAATTGAAGTGATACGATCATTCAGTCTGAGACCTTAATTGGGTATCGGATCATCAATTTACATATGAACTCTGAGACTATAGTGAGGGACCAGAAACAAGGCACTTGAAGGGTAATTTGCTCTGATTCGCTCGACGAATAGGGACATCCCTCTCCCTCGCGCAGTTTCGATTTTGGCGCGCTATTGGCCGAGAGAGACCTGCACATTCGTTGCGTCGTCATGTGAACGACGAAAATAGTGTTTTATTTTCGGTTGTCATTCGTCGATCTCAGGTTTCCAGGACCGACATGGCGGGGATAGGCGGTGCGTGGGCAATCTCCCCTTCCGTCCCAAGTGCCTTGTTTCTGGTCCCACACTATACAAAGGCGGTCAAAAGGACCAGTTTCCAATTTTTTCTAAAAATTCCCCTCATCGATAGTAAGTATTCCACGTCTATCTTATAAAACAAAAATAACTTGATTGGTCATCTTTTTCACCTCTGGATTCCTCCTCCAAGGTGCTTATTTAGTCTATTTAATTATAATAATTATAAAGCCGGCAGTTATAATGCTAAAAGCATACCGCGGAAAAAGTTTGCCAGGGTCGTCGATTCATTTGAATTTAAGTCCACTAATTGAGAGTCGGAGCATATAACTTCGTACTCATCGTAGCTCCTCAATTTGTAGGATCTCAGCAGCTTATATTCTTTGCGCTATATCTCGTTGCTATCAAAGGTGGTTGGATGTTTTCGAAAATGGTCCATGTCAATGCAGGAAATAGAGATAGAGAAAGTTCGCAGTAGGTTCATTCCTTTCTTCTTTTTTTTGCGAATCCGTTGTGTTCTGCCAAGACTACAGGGTGGTCGATGTTCGATAATGAAAATGCATCTGACTCGAAATGCATATCAGCTGTCAAGGGCTGACACGCTATCGGAGGAAAAAGTATAGGCGTGTACGCGATGCAGACGCGAGCTCCGATAGATATCACTGAGAGAAATATTTGTTTCTCTCCTTTTTGGCAAGGTTCTGTTCGCTCGTTTGTTTCGTATGCTTTAATGAAAATTAATGGATCTCCGGGAGGAGGAGATAAATTCGGATGGCACTGAAGCACAGAAGGAAGAGCTGTATGACCATTTTTTTCCGAGCGTTGATTTGTATTCTTATCCGTATTGGGAAAGATCGACGTGTACATTTAATTTTCGCATGACACTGTACCGTTACCATTTTCTGCTCCGTTTAAACTCATTTCAAGATTCCTTGCTGTTCGCTTCCCATGTATTATCTCTTTCGTGTCTTTGACGGTGAAAATTGAATTCTTCTACAGGCTTGAAAAAAAAACAATTAATCTACCTGTATAATGCTTTAAAAAAAGTACAAAGAAGAAAGAAAAAATAATGAAACAATCATTTTTATTGGCTCGACGTCCGCGTCAAAGGACCCCTCGTTAAAGGACGAGAACGAAGGGCGAGGAGGAATCGATAAAGGGTGGCTCGTGTATCGGTTTACCGAATCATAATCGCGTTAACTCTGCTTTGGATGCCTCGAAAATATTTACGAGAGGTGCCTATATCCCGATCACCCCTTTCTATCCCAGTTTTCATCCCTGACTGACATTTTTTATCACGGAATTTGCAAGAGCCAATATAAAAATACGTCGACGGTGATAATAGGTCGGAGGAGGCTATTAAAACCTGCGAGCGGTCTTTAAATTGCAGATTTACGCGCATGATAGGACGGTAATTTATACCGAAGATTTTAATAGCTTTTCTTCATGGCTCGCAGAAGCCCGTGTAATATTTTTGCAACGTGTCAGACGATTTTTGCAGGACAAATTGGGGAAACAAAACGGCTAGGATCCGCGAGAAAGTTTGGAGAACGGACGTTTCGGTGGGTCGCTCTAACGGAGCCATAAATTCGCCTAGTTTTCGTTGGTTTCCGTTCGAGAAACGTGTCAGTGAGAAGGTCGCTGAAATGTGACGAGAAAAAACGGGAAAACGAAGAAAGGAGAAAAGAGGGAAGCCAAGATGGAGGAAAGTTTTGGAAAAGTGCGACGAAGATGTAACTACGATGGCGACAGAAATAAAAGCGCACAATTCGCCGATGGAGACGCAAATTGTGAGCAGAGTTTCGCCCGGGACACTGTTTTACGTTGAGAGCTTTTTAATTGCACGTACACAGGATACGAAAGTGGGATGCATTTCAGTAATATTCGCGACTTCACGAGAAAGTTCGCGCGCTTTTTTCCTACCCCGTATACGCCGCGTTCTGCCAAGTCTTTGCGGTCGTTGGCCGATAATGAAAATGCACGCGTCTCGCTGACCGCTGTATTTCTGCGTGGGTGGTGAACGAATGTTGGTTGCAGATGTAACTTATGATAAATATTCTTAACCCCTTGCCCTACGACTTCTTTTGTGACTGCCTCCGCAACGATTCAAAATTAAATTGCTAAAATAAAAATTGGTCAGTGATTCATGACGTACCGTATAATTTAACATTATATTAATATTACAGAAACAACTTTATTGTGTCGCGTCTCATTGATATTTTCAATTTTATAAGTTTTACGAAACTTGAGAATTTCTTAATCCATTTCCCGCACCACGAGTGCCACACGTTATTGTAGGCTAAGGGGTTAACACTAAAACTACCAAACCAGTCAAAATTACTGGTACACGATTTTTTCAAAAAATTCTCCACACTTATAGGGAAGTCATAGAATAAATATTCTACGTCCATCTCAACAAACATAAATCACCGAATCGATCATCCTTTCCGCCTCTTGATTCCTCTTTTTTCAAAGTATTCATTTAATAAATTGAAATATAATAGATTTAATGCCGATAGTTCTAGTGTTAAGAGGAACATTGACATTTATCGGTTACCGTCCGAGCTATGTAAGGGTGCAGAACCAAAAGCTAACTTTTGTTAAACAGTCAACTGTCTTATAACGCGGCATGAATTAATCTGATTTGTATTAATTCTCAGTTTCTTATAGCACGGTTTTCATATAACGCGGAAGGGGTTTGCAAATAAGTATGAATTAATCTGATTAGTAGAGAAGTTGAATTTCTCACAGCGCGATTTTCATGCAACGCTGTGCGAATTAATCAGTTATAGGAGGGTTGCCTGAACCATTGTTCAAAGCATCGATGACTAATAGGATAAACTTCTTAATGGTTTAGAAAACGTATCAACGTAGTTTTTTAGAAATGGTTGAAACTTACCACGTGAATCAGTGACGAGTAGCACTGTATTCTAACGTTACATTTAACCGAACCAAATATAATAATATTCTTAACTTTCGTACCGAGCCACCGAAAGAGAAAATTAAAGCACTTTTTAAGTTGATCAGACATTTGTTGTTACTACTCTTGAGCAGGTAGTAACCAGTATCAAGAGTCGAGCGCAGGCATTCCATTGTCTCGCGGATTTTATATGTAAGATCGGCCCTGCATGTCCAGGAAACCGTCATATCTCCGGTTGACGGACGGACAAGCCGTCAACCATTAGTCTTCACAAAGAAAGAGGGATTAGCGACCCTCTTGAACATCGAGAGTTTCCTGGCATGCAGAGGTTTATTCCGTAGAGACAATGGACTTATGGTGCGAGCGTCAAGGCTATTTTTGAGGGCTGTTTTAACATCCATATGCGCGCCTCATGCCTTCCACAGCCAAGGGGGGTGAGAGTCCCAATAGTAATATTGGGACTTTCACCCCTCTACACCTCAATAGATAATTGCCGCACCATAAAGCTCTGCCTGCGCCGACGAGTCGCCGGTCTCGCCACCCTCTTCAGCCACCCTCGGTCCCAAACCGGGGTGGCAACTAATGCGCCGACGGGTGGCGAGGGCCACCACCCTCTTCGACCACCTCGGTCCCAAACCGGGGTGGCGACGAGTGCACTTGCACTCCGCGCGGACTGAACCGCTGTCCCCTCCACCGTCCAAAGGCGTCCCGCCAAAACGCTCACGCGCCTCCACAAATATTAATTTCTACTTTGAAGTACAAAGTCGCACCGCGACTTCCGGTGGCGTACGAGCCCCCTCTCTGGGGGGAGTAACCGGACGGTGGAGGGAGAAATTCATCCAGGGAGGACTCCTCCGTTTTTGGAGGAGTCAGTCACTCCACAACATTTCAACAAGCAACATCTCCGACATAGTAACTAAGTTCAACCACACGCATTCAGTATTTCCGTTAAGTTTTGTTCTGTACAGTAAGTTTTAGTAAAGTTTATAAAATCCACACCGGAGTGGCTCATATCTTCCAATCCTTTCACTCCACCCCTAAAAAACCCCGTGACGTGATCCATACACAAATCGCGGGGAGCACGGATATTTGTGGACCTCGTGACAACTAAGCGAGGGTTCGGCCTTACAAACCGAACTGGCCCAGCCGAGGCTTGGCCCCACAGATTGACGCGCAACATTTGTAATACTTTATAATTCAATTTGATAATGCTTCTAAAATGAATACCTTTAACACTAGATTTACCATACCAGTCAAAATGACTGGTTCACAATTTTTTCCAAAAATTCTCCAAATTTATATGAGAGTCATAGAATAGATATTCTACGTCCATCTTATAAAACATAAACTGCCGAATCAATCAAGTTTTCCACCTCTTAATTCCCCTTTTTTCAAAATACTTATTTAATATTTTTAAATATGATAGATTTAACGCCGGTAGTTCTAGTGTTAAGCTTCCACATAATTCGCGCGGCACTTAGCGCGTTAATTATAATTAGCTAACCATAAACACGGACGCCATTAGATAAAAAGGGCGGAACAAAAAGTAACATTCCGCAGATGCGATTGACGTAATTACACGCGTACGTTTCGCAGCGTTTTGCAACGGACGGTAATAGCAAAAGGAAGGAAGTACGGAGAGAAAACGAAACGCGGAAGCGGGCGTCGTTTTTACGTAGAAAAATGCTGTAGCGCTCGTAACAATTGGGAAACTAAAGGGGATGCAATTTAACGATGAGTAAAAGAACGCGAAAGGCTTTTGTGCAGGGCAGCGGTGCACGCGCAATTCCTTTAATTGCAGACTCGCAACGTTCGAGTCGCGGGGGAGAACGATAATTGATAGGAAAAAGTTGGAAGTTCATGAATCAGTATCCTAAATAACAAAGCGATACAACGTCGAGGAATATTTCTTCCGGTGCCGGCGCGTTTATTCGATTCGTCGTTCAATTAACGAAATGGGAGGAAACTTTGTAATTTGAAAAATGGCTGCAGCCTTGTCGAAACTGCAGGAGGCGAAGGAAACGGGAAAGGCTCCGAATGAGATTTAATCGCAATTTACTGCGAAACGAACGCCTCGATTTCCTCTTGACATTTACATTTCAATTGCACAAAACGTAATAGGAAATACAGTAGGACTTTGTACAGCGCAGAGAGTACGCTCCACTTAGCGTTATTCGGCAAACTTAAAGATTGAGTAAATAATTTCTTAGAATATAATAAAAAAAATATATAGATATATAAGTAGAATATATTGCAGTATATTTTACTTTGAGATAACAAAGACATAAACTGTTTTTCATGATATACATAATGATATAACGTACAGTGAAAAGGCAAGTCAAATAAAACTTTTAGAATCTTCCTTAGAATCACTTAAGACAAAAGTCCATCGACATTGTTCGTTACTGATCCCATTTCTTCATCAAGTGAATATTCTTCCGTCGCAGAATGGGTCTTACAATTTTCTTTAGAATTCTACAAAGCTATTAATCATATTATACGAGCATGTAGTGCTAAAACTTTAATTCGCAGTGCAGAAGTACCGCCTTATACTGAATCCTTCTTCATACAATATCATAATTTCAATTGCAGATCAATATCTACAGCTGTTCGAAAAGTTGATGAAACTACAATACCTCTAATATCCCAGGTCGATACATCCCATTCTAAGAAATTCTTTACCTTCCTCCTTCCATTTGCTGTTCGTCGAGACAAGCATCAAACGCTATTCGAAGGATAATTACTTCCTAGCCTCTTTGCAATAGACGCAAGCCAAGCATCCATTCGACCTTCCAAATACGAGCGACAATAAGTCGTCTATCTAAACGTGCAAACGTGGCGCACAAAGACACTTATACCAACGAAATCAGAGGGCTTTGTTGAGGATGCGTCTACCAGGGCGTTGCTGCCTGGCCCATCCAGGAGGGCAATTGAATCAAACACCTTTGTTATGGACGAAACGGTAGCGGGGGCTTCCCGAGGGAGGTTCAAGTTAGCTGAGAAACAACCGAGACACCGACTCGAGATAGAAATGATCCATGAGACGGATAAGGAGCTGGTAAAACGATGGAAACCGTAGGGATAATTAGTAGCTAGCTATATACGAGGAGGCGATGTGAATTAGTCGGCTAATGAAGTCTTTCAACGTTTTTCTTAACGACATTCTAAACAAGAAATATTGCTGGGTGATTTGAATCATTGTATTTCTCTTATTAAGATTAGAATTTTTACGTCACGACGATAGGAAAGAGTCTGCGTGGAATTAAAATTAAAATACATGTCATCCTAACGCCTTAGAGGCGCTAGAAAAGTCACTTTTGTCAATCTTTGTCGGACTGTCAAACTTTTGTAATATCTATAGGGTCCTACCCTAATTTAATCCCAAGCGAGCCCCCAATGAATGTAGGTACTTGTCCTAGAAGAAACAGAATAGATTTCCTTAAATTAATTAATAATATCGTAGTCTAGAAACTAAACTGAACGCGTGTAATTTATAAATAAGTGATTAACTTTATTAAAATTAACTTACTAAATAAAAATTAACTTAACCGTTTTATAATATCTTTATTTTTCCGTTGTATTGCTCTCGAAATAACAAACAAAATTTGTTTCTACAACTGAAAGAAACGGTAATTAATGTCCACTATCCCTTCTTTTTCTCTCTCTCCTCTTCTCCACGCCATCTATCCGTCCATCTTCAAAGAGTGATCCAAATGACCCAAATTCAATTTAAGAAAGCATGCTTTCTTTACAAATATATATAACTATAAAAAACAGAAAACTCTTAATAACTCTAAAATTACTCTAACTCTGAATCTCTCACTAAAGCTCTCTTCACTTAGGCTATGTCTCTCGCACTTTGAACTCTGAACTCTCGATACTCTTTCTCACAGCATGCATTCTCTGTTGCACTCACTCATTTTCTCCTCATCCATAGACTAAACATTCATGCTAGCCCTGACATCCGTCACCTTCCAAATCACGCACTCTAAACATATATTCTCGCTCGTATACAATCCACCCACACTCCCTAATTCTAAGAATTAATACTATTTACAAGTGTAAGAAATTCCGTTCCTACACATCTTTCGGAAAAATTGATATCACAGAAACTGGTTTATTTTTTGTTTTCAATGATATCGAAATCAGTGATAAAATACAGCCGCTTATACGTCAAACGCAAACCTTTAAATTCCGCAACGCTGAAGAAATTCAAAGGCAATAATCGTAAAAGCACACCGTACTCGGTCCTACGCATTACGGAACTTTTTGTTTCTCGTAATACACAACAAAACCAGTATATGACATTAGTATAAACAGGAGTGCGCACAGAAGATGCCCATGGAGCGGAATGCAAGGCATTCCCTGCACCTGGCAGTCATTCTCGTATTCCAGCGGTTTAATATCGCTCGAAAGCACGTGGAATAAATTATCCCAGAAAGAAGCACGCATCCAAATTAATCCCGAATAATCTGGAACTTCTATGGAGACTTTGAATTTTTATTTCACCGAGGTCGAAACACCATTGAACGCGGGAGTACATTATAGTGAAACCCTTGAGCTCGCAAATCCGCTGAAAATTTCCTGGACGCCGTAGCGCCGGTAGTTTAATCGCTTCGTAAACACGCATAAAAATGCACGAGAATGGCGGAGATCGTAGGGAAATTTGAAAGCTAGCCAGAACTCGAGGTGCGCGATAACTCCGGCAAGTTGGACCGGCCTGCCGTAAACATTAGCAAGAACGAGGTAGATTTGCCACCCTCTCTCACTTACTTCCCCGCCCTCCTTCCCTCTTCGTTAAGTATAGAAGAGAAGTACCTTGAAGCCCACGGGATTGGCCTCTGAGTAGCCAGTTTAAATGACATTCCGAGCCGAAAGCAAACTAATCCAAGTTTTAGTCTGCAACACGTACAGGCAGGCTAGAAAGTGGAAACTCGAAACGAGGGAGAGTCTGTGGAGATGCAAGGGGGCGAAAGGGCGAAAGTACGGAGGGGAGGAGAGGCCAACGAACAAAATTGCACCTGAGCAATTGACTAGGAGCACTTAAGGCTCCTTCGGATCCGCAAGGTGTGACGCGCTCGATTATCGAGTGCACCTGCTACTGCCAGGCTACAGCCTCCTCCTACGACCCGGATCGATCTTTCGAGTGTCGACCCGCTCTAAATTTCCTTGGAAAATATTTATTAGATTCTACGTCGAAAGTCTCCGGAGGGGATGCTACTGCTGCCGACGTAAGACTCGCCTGTCCCCGTAAAATTAATCAAAAAATGTCCCACCCAAGGCGCCGCCTTCTTCTCTCCCTTTCTCTTTTACTTTCTTTCTCCCTTTCTCTCCTCCATTTATCCCTCCCTCCCTTTAGCTCTCTCCGTCTCTCCTGCTTCCCTTTTCCCTTCTCTTCTGCCCATCGACGAGAGTTATCGTATTTTTCCTGAAATGAAATTTTTCCCCTCGTATTAATCGCTTTCGCATGACTAACCGGAAACGTCCGATGTTAACGCTGCTGGATAAAACTTCGTGCTACGTGTTTCCAATGTGTTTTTCGGATTTTCGCGTTATGCGCGTAGTCGAATGAGAATTGTAATGAAAGTTCGCGCATCCTTCGTCCTCGATGCACTATAGTTTCACGGCGAAATCGTTGATTCACGATTGTTTCGCGTATTCCGCGGAACTACGCGGGCGTACAAAGTTTTGAGTAATGTGCAACGCGCGAGGAAAGGAGATTCGTTTGGGTAAAGCTCCGGAGAAATCGATTGGAAAACATTCGACGGTTTTTCGTACGATCTGGACGAAAATCGCTTCGCCGAGCAGCATACTCGATGGGAGATCGTTTGAAACTTAAATCGATTCGACCGACTGAATTTTATGACATTTCGAAAGTTCCGAGCTGTTGCTCGCTGGTTAAGAATGTTGGATGGAATTGTGCGATTAAGGGTACTTACGAAAACTGAATACTTTTATGCCACCTTTTTTGAATACCCTCCTTATACTTTCTTTTTCTTATATTTCTTCCCTCTTCATCTATCATTCCGTATGGAATAGCAACATAGGGAAGAAATTGTTGAAATTTCTCAACTTCTGTTTAAAAAGAGCTACGAAATCGTAGCTCTTGTGGCCTCTACAAAACTGTAATTTGTTTGAAGTAGCTTTTCAAAAATTTCGTTTCCAACCATTGCGGCCACAATTTCGTGATACAATTTCATTCCATGGAGAATAGTAAGACAGAATTTAGGAGATTCGGAAACATTTTCTTTCGACCATTTTTGCGGCAAAGAAAACCGACCGATTTATCGGTACTTGAGTTTCACGACCACTATGCCCCATAAACTGTCTTCTCTACTGTTATCTCGTATCTAAGATACGGTAGATGTGTTTTCATCTAAATTATTGAAATTTCTCCAGCGTCCACATCGCAATTTGACGTCGTGCGTTATCACGATCTACGGTGGTCCACCGATTCACTAAAGAAAAACTTAAAGAAACAAAGCCAAAGTGAATTCCTCTTAAATCTTTGATTGCAAAAAACGGACATATCAAATTTCGTAGGTCCACAAATATATACGAGAGACCCATTTATTTGCTGTCACATTTTCTTACTATAACTATATGCTGTGCTACCAAACCTTTTTTTAGAAAGATACGGGGGCTATGGTGAGTAAAGAGGTAAAAGTTTACACTCGTAATCAGTGGGCCTCGGTTCAAATCCTCCCCCGTCAGATATGGGAAATTTTTCCTATACTATAGAAATATCAACCTCGGCGATTTGGAACCCACATAAAACAGTAGTTCCAAGACTATGGTTGATATGCAGATAAAAACTTAGACTCGGAATTATTGAGCCTCGGTTCAAATCCTCTCTCGTGACCTATGGAAAATTTTTCCTATATTATGGAAATATCAACCTTGGTGATTTGGAACCCACCTAAAACAGTAGGTCCAAGACTATGGTTGACTGGAGATAAAAACTTAGACTCGCAATTATTACGTCTCGGTTCAAATCCTCTTTCGTGACCTATGGGAAATTTTTCCAATATTATGGAAATATCAACCTTGGTGATTTGGAACCCACCTAAAACTGAAGGTCCAAGACTATGGTTGAGCGGAGATAAAAACTTAGACTCGCAATTATTAGGTCTCGGTTCAAATCCTCTCTCGTGACCTATGGGAAATTTTTCCTATATTATGGAAACATCAACCTTGGTGATTTGGAACCCACCTAAAACAGTAGGTCCAAGACTATGGTTGAGCGGAGATAAAAACTTAGACTCGCAATTATTGGGCCTCGGTTCAAATCCTATCTCGTGACCTATGGGAAATTTTTCCTACGTGTTATATATATAAGAACCCCAGTGTTTCAAAACTCACGTAAAACAGTAAGTCCCAGGCAAAATGGTAATCGCAGTTAAAGCCGGAAGGTATGAAATAAAACAAACAAACTACCCCGACTATTATTACATGTTGATGGTTCCCTACAAAAATGCATCGCAATCAAACTATCAAACTCGAATCTAGGAAGTACTTCTTTTCCTCCATTCTTCCTCCTCGTTTGGACCACGCAATCGATACTTCGTATTTACCCCATAAACCGACCAGAAATATCACTCCCCTCTAAGAAATCCTCTGTAAACATTTTCTCATCTCTTCCAGGAAGACGCCTCGAATTGCGAAGTAACAGGAAAGCTGCATTAAGAACTCTCCGATACACGATGTTAACATCAGAAACTTGAGAATTGCGTAGCGTGTACGCGACACCCGCCAGCAAAGGTCCCCGCCTATATAATTTCATTATACCCCGTTAAATTGCCACCTAACCAAATTACCGTTGCTCCCGGCACCCGTGAAGAAGCTATAATTACTCCGCGATAAGTATGTTTCGTTTAAACGTAATTGTCGTTTGAATAATTGCCGTCTGTTTGCAAGGATTTCAGTCGCGGAGGTGGGGACGCTTGGAATAATATTTCCAACGAAACTGAAACGGAGAAAGGGCGGATAGAAGTACTCGAGCAAGCGAGAGTTTAATAACCAAAGTAAAGTTGACGGAAATGTTTGCACATAGTCGAGCGAATTAAAATTATTTTCAGCCGGTATTTCACCAACGCTTAACGTATAAACTTCTTCACGTTTGAGCGTAATGAAAAAACGGAGGAAAAGACGAACGGGTTACCGTTTAATATCTCAGAGGCTACTTCCGATTCTAACCGCCTTCTTCCTTCCGACCCTCTAACTACTCTTACTCTCGCACCCTGCAACTTTTTTTTTCTACATCCTCGCGCGTTATTCCGTGTAATTTTTCCCCATTTCCCGCAACCTCTTGTCTTTTCCTCCAATGTTACTCTTTATACTCGCGTTCTCGCGCAGCCGTTTCGAAATTCGGTCCTCTTTCACCAACTGTCTCTTCCATTCGTTCATCTTTTAACGTCCTGGACGTTTCGCTGTCCTCTTTCATCTGGAATTTCCCTCTCTGTTCACGTATTCCATGGGTGCAACCACGTTTACGTTTGTTTGCGGTGCGCCGCGAAATTTTAGCAAAACCGAGACAGAGAAAGGATTCCGTGAATTCGTAACGAGGGCGCTTTTTGAAACGGCCGAACAACGGCGATTTTTGATGGCGAAAGCCGTTAATTACTGGCGAAATTCTACGGTTACAGGGAAGATCGGTGAACAAACAAGCGTTCACGGGAATGACTGGGTAATCGAAGATAGCGAGGGCCGTAATCAAGCATGTAAATGACACGTTTGCCTTTCGGATCTGCATTAATTCCGCCACTCGTTTCGATTCGGGCGGAAGTACCGTTGCCTGCGGGAATAATTAATCGAAGTTAGCGGAGTTCGTGGGATACGCTGGGATGATTCTCGGATTTTTGACGTTTTTGATTTTTTTTTAGTTACGTAGCGCGATGGAAGTTCCGGATTCCACGTGTTGCTTCGTGAATTTCTGAAAAATTAAAACGTTGGTTTCGGACGTTGTTGGTTTCAGCGGGTAATCAATTTTATATTCTTTCGTCGAATTTAGATTTTTATAGTCACGTTTCTTTCTCGAATTCCAGAAAGTAGCTTTAGATTAATTCATTGTAAAGTCATAGATCCACAACCTCGATTACATTGACGTTTGAAAAAATCCCTCAAAAAGTAGCCTAAACTTCCTTATTTTTATAAGGAAACCTGTATACAGTACAACTACGATAAAGGCATCAGAAGTTTCCCTCGACAAATGCATCATGACTATCCCGTCCACATAGATGGCATGATAACATGATAACACCAGAATGTATCGGCGAGGCAATACTAATTGGAGGGTCAGCCGTTTTCATTTTCGACTTTTTTTTTTAAACCTTTGCTAACGTATTTGTGAGATTTTTCTGATTAAAATGATGCCAAACACGATAAAGTTTGAATTATATTTACTTAATATTTAATAAATTGACTTACTATTTACATAATTCAAACTATATCGTGTTTGGTATCATTTTAATCAGAAGAATCTCAAAAATATATTCCGAAAAGTTTCACTTAGAAGAATTAATAAATAAAAAAGTTTATTGTTGCATTAGCCGGTACTTTCGAGCAGCTCACTTTGTTTGCTTGCTCTCCCTGTCTCTTCTACTGTCTGTCTTTTTCTAAGTTCGCGCTCGGCTCGAGCCCTAATGCAAACACAGATTCGACACCGGTACTGGATAAGAGCACTGCTTTGCCCCCGAAATCTGTGCACTTATCGAGGTTTTGCTGTATCTGTTAATCGAAGTTGAAGACTAAACATTTCAAAGACCCATCGGCGAAACTCCAGAAATATCACGCGACAATGCGAAGTGAATTTTCGGGCAAAGCCGCGTTATAAATCATGCTGCTTATGCTATGCAAAACAATAAGTCAAACGAGACGATCTACCGTGTCTCGAACAAGTTCGGAATCGGTGACCGTGTCTAGACGTGGCTTGATTTCATCCCAGAGTTTACGTTTACGGGCGCGAATTTACGTGGAAGTACGCGGGTGCTGTTTTCGCCCGATGAAAACCGAAACCATAGCCGGAAACGTTGCCGCGTACTTGGAACGAGTTGTCCGAAGTTTCCGAACTCGGAATTGCAGCGGTCGGTGGCAATACGGCGTATCAATTTAATTGAGACTTACCATACGAAATATCGTGGAGATATCGTTGGCATTATTCGCTCGGATCTTAATAATAAACGCTGTGCAAATCCCTCTCTCCGTTTCCACACATTTGTAGAGGCGCATTGCACTTTTTTAATGAGCGCCAGATTCGAGACGAGCAATTGCCGGCTTCGTGCATCCGCATTGACGGCGAATTTACGGCTTAATTGCGAGATGGTGGGGTTCTTCAAAAATTCTCGAATATTCTTCGATGATTGATTAAGGCTTTACGAGACGCAGATACGGCGAAGTTGGTACGTGAAATTTGAAATTGGGACTCCCACTGCATCGCGGATTTACGGGGAAATTGCACGCGGTGAAGAGTTAAATTTGGTCATCTTGCTTACAGTTTTGGAATATTTGACGGGTTTGAATATTTATTCGCATTTTAAAATTGCACGGGACGCCCGATGGCCTGTATTTTAATGAAATATGGGAGAAATTAAATTTTATTAAGTACACGGCACTCCCATTGATGCGGACGTTACCGTTAATTAATATAGGTAGCTGGATTCGTCATCGCAACACGCGACAAATTTATCAAATATATTGTTAAAAAAACATGGAAAATTAATCATTCAAAAAATCCCTTCATTTTCCATAAAACGAATGAAATATAGAATAAATAATGGACACCGAATTACATATTTGAAAATTCTGCAGAAGCCTTTCATCGAATCTCTCAAACAGTATCTATCTCCATCCATTAAAATAATCATTTTTCCACGAAAAAAATTCCTCGCTCATAGAAAATCCACATGAATGCATTTCAAGGGAACATTTAACACTAGAACTATCTGCGTTAAATCCATCATATTTAAATATACTAATTTAGTACTTTAAAATAAGGGGAATCAGAAGATGATTAATTCAGTAATTTATGTTTTACAAGATGGACACAGAGAATTTATTCTACGGCTACCCTATAAACTTGGCGAATTTTTAGAAAAACGTGATAAACCAGTCATTTTGACTGCCTTGGTAGCTCCAGTGCTAACAGAAACGTTTCACGGTGAAAACGATGTTATTCCTGCAGAGAAGCCGGTCCTCGTAGGGACGGAGTAAACACGAGGAGATCGGTATTTCTACCCTGTTAAGACGATGATTCTTGGCACGGGATTCCGACAATTGGACGTTGCAATAGTTCGTAGCCAACAGTGTTGCCGCAGGGTTTAGATCAGGGTATACCTGATTTTCGATTGCTCGATTCTAGACAGCGAGTATACACCAAGCGTGCATTCCATTATCGCGTAACAGTGCAGCAGTAACCCGTGCACTCGCGAGCTCCGAAACTGCAGTTCTGTTTGTATCTTCGCCTGTGTGCGATCGTTCTGCGTCCGTGTATTTCGCGTACCCTGCATATCCGACGGTGGAATGCAAACTACGGTATAAACCCGATTTCTCGATTGGCGAGCTTTGCTGTGCCGGACCTAAATTGAATTATCGCATCCTAAGATTCTGTCAAAGATATTCGAAAACCGCAAGTCAAAGAGGACCGGCGGAAATTCGGAAAGCGAGAGGCATCGATAAGGACACGGGAAGGATCAAAGGACGTTTCGAGGATAAATTGAATGTCGAATAATTTCGAGTCGACTAATTCGAGATCGGTGGAAGGACGGATGTTTGATGTGGAATGTCAAAGTTTTAGGGAATATGATGATTTACGTAGAATGGTTAACGTGATATTATATATACAGGGTGGTTGGTAACTGGTGGTACAAGCGAAAAGAGGGTGATTCTACATGAAAAAATAAGTCGAAAATATAGAATAAAAATTTTTCGTTTGAGGCTTTGTTTTCGAGAAAAATAATTTTGAAAATTTGTCTAGTGTGCGTGCACTGGGCTTATTTGCGGCACAACGGACTATATTCTGAGTTTCCTCAACCTTTGTTCGCAAAGGTTTTCGGGGCTTGTATACATCGAATAAATCGAAGGTCGAGGTTACAATGTTAGAATTGCCTTTGAGGAATTCGTTTAATTCATAAATTGCTGGAAGTGCTGTCCACGTTGTTGCGGAAATAATTGTACTCTTCGTATTAAATTCCTTCGAGCCTCTTGTAATGTACAATTATTATGTTGCTTTAAGTGTTCAAACGCTATCAGAATTTTGTGTTGCAATTGTTCGGTGCTCGTTATGTCATCACGATACACAATTGTTGTCACCTGACCCCACAAATAAAAATCTAACGGTGAATTCTCAAACTCATTCTTCTCGAAAACAAAGTCCTGTATCAAAAAATTTTATTCTATATTTTCGACCCGGTTTTTCATGTAGAATCACCCCGTTTTCGCTTGTACCACCAGTTACCAACCACCCTGTATATAGTTGGAAAATAAGGGAAAAGCCTTGGTTGTTACTATTTTTCCTGGTTTGCTTTGGAAAATGTTTGCGAACAATGTGGTAGGCCGCTGACAATGCGCTCAATTTCAGGATTAAGTTTTAGTAACTTTGAGATTTCTTCTTCTATTTTTCTAGAAGAAAAACGATGGAAAATTGTACGCGTGGGAGATGAAAAATACGGTATACCGTGGAACGTTTCAATTATGTGAAACAAATGTTAAGGAAAATGTAGAACAGAGAAGTGTGAATGTGAATTCATGGCGTTGACGACATCGATTTCTGCGATCATTAGCCGCAAATAGTGAAGAAAAAGAGAAAATTGCGATGACACTATTTGGTACACCTTTTTTGCAGTTATTCTGACAATCTTCCTCGCCGCTCAAGCTGTTAATGGACGTTAAAACTACGTCCAATTGTGCATGCAAAATCGTCTGCGAAACTAGAAGACGACGAAAAACTCGCTTGGCAATTGTTTGTCGCGTCTTTTTGCAAAACGACTGCAACGAGGCGAGGAATTTAAATCCCTCACGCTCGATCGCGATGATTTATAACGGAAGTTATTAAAAGTAATAGCTCTGTACGATGACCATAATTTCTAGGAGCGCATGGCAAAATGCAGATACCGATCGCAATATTTAATAAATTAGTCAAGAGTATCATGCGACGCGGATATTTAGGAATTTATACAAATCCGATAAAATACTAGATTCGTGAACTCCGGCACGCTGGATCGCGCGATGCTGCGAATATATTTCGCATTATCTAGATACAAAACTGAGCTGTCCGGGGGAACAAAATTTATCCGTCAGTTATAAATATACCGGAAAACCGTTGGATGTTTTATCGTTGCAAAAATATCAATTTGCCGACGAGGATACGGTATTCTAGCGCGGAAAAATTAAATTAAATCCTGCACGTTCCGCTTGCAATTAATTCCTACATTTCCTTGCAAGATTTTTTATTGATATAGCATCGCTTCTTCAACAAAATTCATAACATTTTATTATCAGAGCAACAAAAAATTCCCAAGCGACCAAGGACCATTAAAATTCTTCTAAACATGCATTTACGGCTTTCCTTTAAAAATTAGTTAAAATTAAATTTCTCA
Source organism: Cerceris ruficornis (assembly GCA_963989415.1). NCBI lineage: Eukaryota > Metazoa > Arthropoda > Insecta > Hymenoptera > Crabronidae > Cerceris > Cerceris ruficornis. The sequence goes on along the minus strand of OZ022518.1, from coordinate 9,872,705 downwards.
AGTTCTTCGCGATGCAACGTTTGCAATTAATTCCCGTGCTTTTTTGCATGACTCTTCACCGATATGTTGCCGCTTCTTCAAAAAAATTCATAACACTTTATTATCAGAGCAACAAAAAATTCCAAAAGCCATCAGGGACAATTAAAATTCTCTTAAAAATGCATATACGGTTTTCCTTTAAAAATGAAGTAAAATTAAATTCTTAAGTCCTGCGCAATGCAACGTCTGGAATTAATTCCTGTGCTTTTTTGCAAAATTCTTCGCCGATATGACACCGCTACTTCAAAAAAATTCATGACATTTTATTATCAGAGCAACAAAAAATTCCAAAAGCCATCAAGGACAATTAAAATTCTCCTAAACATGCATTTACGGATTTCCTTTAAAAATTAGTTAAAATTAAATTCTTAAGTCCTGCGCGATGCAACGTCTGGAATTAATTCCTGTGCTTTTTTGCAAAATTCTTCGCTGATATGACATCGCTTCTTCAAAAAAATTCATAACACTTTACTATCAGAGCGACAAAAAATTCCTAAAACGATCGATTAAAATTCCTGGACAACTAAAATTCTCCCAAACTATGCATTTACATTTTTTCCTTAAAAATTAGTTATCGCATCTTCGTCAATTTATTTGCAATTAGCAGAAATATAGTATTTAACGTACAGACAGTTTCTCGATAGCTAATACGTTCATCTGTAATGCTATCGCTCGGTGAGTGCCTCGCGCGCCATGTTTACATACGCAGCGGTGCCCGCGGCCGCGAGGTCGACGATAAGACTCGGTCGACCGCAAGGTGTTACCCTTCAGTCTCACTGAAGCTGCCGAAGCAGGAACATCGCAAATGGACTTCCTCGAACGATTGGCACTAGAACTACGACAATTCTGTTCTGCTCTTTTTTCTCTAATAACTATGGCTTTACCCAAGCGTTTTCTTCGACACCTTACGCTCCCACCAGATGGGCGGTTTAGCTGATTTATTAGAAGAAATTCTACGCATCTTAAACAACTGCACGTCGTCTGAGTAATAAGTTTCATTGTTCTTCCTCGTTCTACTCATTTTGCTTTTGTAAGTACTTATTAAATTTAAGTTAGTATAAGGCATAGTCTATTTAGTGTTATTAGATCAGTTTCTGACAATGAGACAGCAAAGTGCAAATTATAAATGGTAAACACAATTGATAATTGAGACGTTGAATTCAATGAAGGTCGTAGGCATTGGATTATAGGTGTTACTGTGTTCGATGAACTTGTTTCTTGGTTTTAGACAACAGTATTGGCGAATTTATCCGTATGTTTGATATTTCAATATTGCTGAAACATTGGCAAGGTGATATTGGAAATAGGTCCTTTCATTTTTGACATTCGGAATCTGTCGCGTTGTAATTACAGTAAAAACGAATATTTTACTTCGCTGCAAACGCAGAGACGAGAAAGATACGTTTATAGGTGCCGATATAAAAGCTGCATAGCGTAAATTAAACATGACGAATGGATTTAATAATTATCTCAGTTCGGTAGTATCCGCGATTAAAAATACAGAAACTTCAAAGCATAAATTAAATGTGGCAAACAGATTTAATAATTAATTCAACCCAGTTGTATCTGCATTCAGTAATATAACAGGCCACAAAGTTAAAAACGGTAAAAAAATTTAGTAATTAACTCAATCCAATAGTGTCCACGTTCAAAAATATAGAAAAGACAAACCGTAAATTAAATGTGGCGAACGGATTCAATAATTGTCTGGACCCAGTTATGCCCGCACTCAATGATACAACAAACCACAAAGCGTAAATTAAAATAGTAAACGAATTTAGTAATTAACTCAATTCAGTGGTCTCCATGATCAAAAAAATATAGAAACGCCAAATCGTAAATTAAGTATGGTTGGCGGATGTAATAATAAATTCACTCGAATAGCACGCGTAACTGTAAGCATAGAAGTTTAACACTAGATTTACGGAAGCAGTCAAATTGACGGATTCCTACTTTTTCAAAAGCGATTTTCAAATTTATAGAGACGTGGTACAGTGAATATTTCACTTGTATCTTATAATGTGCAAATTACTTAACCGATTTTCCTCTTTACCCGTTGATCCTTCTCTTTTCAAAGCACTTATTTAATATATTTAAGTGTAACCGATTCAACGCCCGTAAATCTAGTGTTCATGTAAACGATGAAGTCCTTAAAATTTGTCGTACGCGTCACATTGATTTTGCGAGGAGTTAGAGATCACTATGGAGGTAGGAAAACCCGCATCGGTCGTTTCGGTCCTTTCTCCCTCTGTCCGTGTATCCGAGTTTGAGAGCCACGAGAAAATCAACGTGGGAAAGATCAAAGAGCCGGAACCGGAACGAGTAACCAGGGCTACGGAAGAGGTGGACCGTGTTTGATCGGCAATTGAATTAAAGATGGCCGGCACTTCGCGCAGTTCGTTAAAGTACACGTTTGATGAAATCGCAGAATTTTTCGCCTTCTTCGTAGACTACTTTCGAATCGCTCTCATAGGGGATCATTTTGGCGATGTGGCAGTTCGTCGAGCGAAAAACTGCACTCTATTTTAAGAAATATAACTGCGAGAATTCAAAGAGTCAGTGTAAATGTGAAAATTGGTTGCGTGGCGTAGCGGTGACCTCCGTGACATTCAGCGTGTAAACATTTTCCGTGAACTCACGTCGAAAGCTGAGTCGAGTATTGATACCTTTTGTCTAGGTAGGACATTTTTTAATGTAGCACACACTCTGCTCATTGTTTTATTTTGTAAATGCATTAGAAATGCTCCATGCTAATTATTATTCAAATATTATGGGTAATCCTGCTATTATTGGGTTGGCAAGAAAGTAATTTCGGTTTTCGTCGATAGCTAACGTTACGTTTGTTTTGAAGGACTTCTGACAATGTTATCATTTTTTGCTTCTGAAAATTGAAAGTTGTCACTTTGGCAGGATTTAGAAACAAATTGTGCTCCATTTTGTTTGCAATTATTAGTTTGGCGTGAATATTAATATGGAGTGCGAAAACGAACATTTTTGACATATTATACTTTGTCATTACTTTTTTGTACAAACCACATCGAAAGCTGAATTGTATGAAAAATAAGTTATGCTGTCAGTTTGGTGGGATTACAAAGGTGTTGTGTACTTCGAGCTGCTCCCGAGGAACCGAACGATTAATTCAAATGTTTAGTCTAAAATTGCACCTGGTTCAGTTTTTTGCTGATAAAGACCAGAATTGCTATGAGAGCGGAATCATAAATTGGTCTAAAAGATGGCAAAAGGTCATCGAACAAAATGGAAAATGTATAATTGACGAAAGTTCATTCTATGTTAAAAAAAAATAGAGTTTCATTTCATATTACAAAACCGACATTACTTTCTTGCCAACCCAATAGTTTTGAAAATAGTACCTGTTTTTTAAAAACTGCGTTTTATTCTCATTTTCGCTCGACAGACACGTGTGTAAAGTTGCCGTTCCAGTCTGCAGATAGTGTTTTAGGATTACTTGACCCTTTGGAAATAATAATTGCGAACTTCTAATTCAAAATGTGGATAAAACATATTCGATGGTGTTCGGCAAAGAGTTTGACTTTTCCAAAATACTATTACGTTCGCGTTACACTCGATATTATTCTGATGTCCTTGAATGCCTGAAATTGAACACTTGATGATTTCATGTCTTCAAGTTCATTTCTGCCTTTCATTACGAAACCGTGATGTTGAATAGAAATCGACATTGCGAAGTTGTTTGTTATCGCTATAAATCAATCATTTGTCAGGGGTTATACATTTTCCTTTATTTTGTATAAACTCCATCAAGAACGGCGCAACCCTTTCGCAATTGTCGTTGTCAGAAGCCGTTTCTGCTTTTCGCGGAGTTGATGGAGGAGAGAATATTTAACGTTACCTTGATCTGCTTCGAAAATGTTTTCCCCCTTTTATCTTAACCCATTCAGTTTCAAGCTTATCTTAAACGGCTTGCACAACGAACCGAAGCCGATATTCCATTGAAAACGTACAACGGTGTAATCTTCTAGAAATAAAGTGAATCCGGAAAACCAGATCTGCGGAGAACACGATACTCGATTCGAAGTTCTTCCGTACCTCATCGTTAAGGCACTTTCTACAAACTTTTCATAGCACGTTACAATTCGCTAATTAAATTTTGCAGAAATAATTTAATTCCGTCGCAAAAACCGACAGACATAGTATATAAAAGATAGAATAATTAACTGTATTACAAGTAGGTGTACAATAAAGGTGGAAATAATTTAAGAAAGTAGAAGATGTAAGTATATATAAAAATTGGATTAGCAGCTTCTTTGCTACTAAATATCGTTGCGTCGAATGTCGAAATCTTTGCTGAGCTATATCTACTCTGCCTATCGTCTCCATAATAATTTCCACGGAGAAATTACCACACTGCCTGCACAGCATTCTTCGTAACGACTCTATAGAATTTTCCATAACATCCACATCCTTTATTCGTCCTCCATTCGTACATCTCCCTTTCAAGATTTCTTTTCGCTTCATCCATCTTTCATCCCCTTTGTTCTACGTCTTAGAGACAGTCTTAAATTTCTAACTTGAAGTCTAAGCCTCTAAAACCTTTCTATCCTACACAAATATAAAATGTTTTCCTTAACAAATAAACTTGTAATTGAGTCATAATATTTGAAAGTGGTAGAAGTCCCTTTCTTCTTATGTTAACCCCTTGCCCTACGACTTCTTCTGTGACTGCCTCTGCAATGATTCAGAATTAAATTTTTAAAATAAAAATTGATCGGTGATTCTTGATATATCGTACAATTTAACGTAATAAGAATATTATAGAAATAATTTTATCGTGTCGCGTCTCACTGATATTTTCAATTTCATAGCTTTTACGAAAATTGGAAAATTTCCTATTCCATTTCTTGCTCCACGAGTGTCACACGTTAAGGTACCTAATTCAGAGTTCGTACAGAAGCTTGCATGCTACAACATTAACAATTGAACTTTTTTGAACAAAATCATGAGGATATTTCAATACATTTACTTTGTCATTCGAAATGCTAAAATAAGACACCTATAGTTAGCTGAAACTAACTTAAACACACTCTTCACAAAAATGGACTTAAACCACTTTCAAAAACAACGACCCAATTACTGAGCACAACTCTCTTGTACTTTTCAAGAAGGCTATGTCTAATAAATGTAAAAAAGACTGCACGAAAAATCACAGAGGACGTTCCATAATATAACATCAGCCGAGGATTCTTCGTCGACCCTAAGAGCGTAAAATTCTCATGAAAATATTCTCCGTCGCCTTTCCCCGACTTAACGTCAAAAAGTGGCATCCTCGTCCGTGTATTATTCACGAGGTTATTCGATCTTCTTTTAGCCTCGTAGCCGGCCCTCGGATGCAAACGCACTCACAGCCAGGCTCCATAGTGTATGTTAAGATTTATGAACGTAGGAGGTCCTTAAGAGAATTACCTTTGCAGGTGGCGTAGCCAGGAAGAGGGTAGTTCCTTTTAAAGGACCCCCGATACGACCCTGCCGGGAAGATTCCTTGACAAACGCGCTAAAAAGGATTACCTTCTCTCCTTTAAAAGACCGCTATAGAGAACTGTGCCGCTAAGCCACTCGAATCGACGTCTACTTGATAAATGATACTTCGTCTCGGCTTGTATACTTACGTTCGCGAACAACGACCCGCCAAACGCCGGGACGCCGGGGACGGGATTTTAACACTATCCGTACAGTCACTTTTCGTGTATCTACTGTTAGCGGGATCGATCACATGACTAGTTACAAAATAATGATGACATTTTTCCGAAAGATACGCAGGAGATTGTCAATTTAATATTAGAAAAAATGGAGAAGACAGGGTTTACTCAATAATGCAAAAAAAATCACATTTTCATTCCGTTGAACCGGTCATTTAACCGTGCATGGTACGGTTAGTGTTAACCCTTTGCGGACGGAGAGTTTTTTGAATATTGAGTGATAATTATTTGTTTGGCGATCACAAACCACTTTTTTATGAGAATGTCGGAATGTTAACACTAGAACTACCGGCGTTAAATCTAGTATATTTAAATAAATTAAATAAGTACTTTGAAACCACTTCAATTAAGAGATAGAAATGCTGATCGATTCGGTGATTTAGGTTTTTTCAGGTGGACGTAGAATATTTATTCTATGACGTCCCTACAAACTTGGAGAATTTTTGGAAAAAATTGTGTACCAGTCATTTTGACTGGTTTGGCAGTTCTAGTATTAAGGTGTAGAAGGTAGAATTTACCGTTTGTAGAATCATATTCCAATGGTTATATTATAATTTGCCCACTTTAGTGTATACATGCGCTGATAAATAATATCGAGATTTTTTCTTAGACCACGTATATGCGTCCGTAGTCCTTAAAGGGTTAAAGGTGATTACCGAAAGGTCCTTCTATTTTGTTTCAAGGTCTGAAAAAGTTTGCACGGATTCTTTGGGCAAGATTGAGACACTACTAATTTAAAAAAAATAGATTTATTTTACAATGTATTCACCATCGCCTTTTATGACACTTTTCCAGCATTCCGCAAGCTGATACGTCCCTTTTCTGTAAAAATGACAATTTTTTCCGGCACCTAGTAGTTTGATACTGTTAACCTGTATCTAGATAGCTTGACTAGCAGTAAGAAAGTATCTCGAAAGATTCTTAATCTTAAATTATTCCCAGTTTTAAAGAAATTTTAACACTAGTCCTACCAGCTTTATATCTGTTATATTGAAATACACGAAATAAGTACTTTGGAAAAAGAGATTTGAAGAGGTGAAAAAGATGATTAGTTAAGTAATTTTTGTTTTATAAGACAGACCTAAATTTGGTAAAACCAACTTGGGTAATTTTTAGAAAAAATCAGAAAGCGGTCATTTGACCGCCATGGTAGGTTTAGTGTTAACACTAGAACTACCGGCATTAAATCTATTATATTTAAATATATAAAATAAATGCTTTGAAACAAGGAAAATTAAGAGGGGGAAAAGATGATCGATTCGGTAATTTATGGTTTATGAGATGGACGAAGAATATCTATTCTATGGCTCTCCCATAAACTTGAAGAATTTTTGGAAAAAATTGTGCACCAGTCATTTTGACTGCTTTGGTAGTTCTAGTGTTAAAGGAAACCATTGGTTAGAAACATTGAGAGAAGACGATATACAGAGATGTCCCAAGAAAAATGTGTACACACTTGACAGCGATCCTAGTGAATATTAAAATCCTTTTATGTCCTACTCCGATAAAATATCTCCCACAGGACTGCCGGGTTAAATTAATAAATCACAGCGTACGTTCCCATTCAGACGGAAGTTTGACACTCCGTGTCCCTCCGACAATACGAATCTACATTCTTCCCATCGCATGAAAGATTAACCTCCCGGTAAAAGGAACCGTTTACGCCCGACAATCCCTGGCAATCCCTCCTCCACTAAATTCGAGTTGAATCAATAAAACATAATGTACACGTGTTCTCCAAGTAGGATTTACGCGATCTTCCACCATTCAAAACTCCACGTGATTTCGTGCAAAATTCAGGCTACCCAAGGGAAGACAAACCAGTCGGTGAATTCACGATCCGATATAGCCACGACGGCGATCATTAATTTGCAAAAATTCATTAAACGTCCTCCGCGATTCAACATTGCCATTGTTCCGCACCGGAGAGCTATATCTCGTCGGTGGTCGGAGGTTGAACCCTCAGGAACTCCGGAAGTCTTCGTGGAGCAGGAATACTCGAAAGTTCGGCGTCCGAAGTCTACGGTCGATCTCTACTTCTGCCTTATTTATAAGAGACCACCCCAGACCCGTGTGCCTCTCGTTTCGAGGAGGATCTCGTCGAGAGAGAACGGTGGACAAATCCAGCTTGATTACGAATTGAAGATAGAGAGCCGATCGGAAGGATAGGTCTGTCCTTTGCCGTCCGTTTCCACTTCCTCTTTCGACGGACTCGGCCCTCCGGCGAATACAAAATACAAGTCGTTTTCGTTGGCTGACGGAATTGGCCACTGTAGGAATATCTCGGATAGACGGAGAACGAACGAGCATAGTTATCCTGCTTGTCTTAGGTTGATTAACTCTGCACGAATCTGTCCGCAATGGAATCGAGGAAGGGTGCTTTTAATCGTTAATGGTCGAAGAGAGGGAGGAAGGTAAGGGCGAAAGTGGAGAGTCGTATTGTATGATGTTAATTAACGAGCTTCTTCGAACACTGTAGGTGTGTTAATTGAGAAGGAATTTTTGAAGATCGATGTTTTCTTAACTAACAAATAAAGCACATTTAATCTCTAATAATCGGGGAAGACGTGAGTGTGAATTTGTAAATCGTGGTTAACACCATTCCTACCGACACTTCACGTATACCTTTTCCTACCGCAACAGGTCAATTTGTCGAATGATAATTTTTTCCCAGAAAATGAACAGTAAAAAAAGAAGTGAATATTGAAAAATGTATTATAATGTGAATATATTATACGTATATTTGAGGAAAGGTCGTGAAGTTTAAAGGCGATTCAATTACGTTGTATACAGGAAATTCTAATCGAAATTTTAAAAACGGTTATTTGACCGGTCGTGGTAGGAATAGTGTTAAATAGAATTTTTTTTCCTGTAAAAAAATCACAAGCGTTTAAACAATCATCTGAAAGACTATAGTACCAGCGACACAATAAAGTAAAGTAACTTTAACAGAACCACTTGGTAAATGGAGCTCCACGTAACCCAGGCACACGGGGACTATTTGAGATCCGTAGAACCACTTCATACGGTGAAATCAAAGATAAGGAAACGATCGATATCATCGGGTCACTCGATAGACCGACAAAGCGGAAAGGCAAAGGGAGAACGAAGTAATTACTCGGAAAGTCCCAGAGAGATGATCGAAGAAAAGAATGGACTCTTTTACCCTACTCGCGGTGGTCCTATTTCAGTTAAATATGTATGACCGGCCATGCTGGAACGAAGTGGAAGCGGAGAATTGTAAATCAGGAGCGGGACCGACTGGTCGCATCGTGGTATGCAACTTTAGGGGAAAAGTAACTGCAAAACAAATAGAACTGGAAGAACGAGTACTACTTCCATCCGTGTATGCGTCCTAGGTATACCTTTGCCATTCGTTTCAACGTATCGGTGAATTTCCTTCTACATTCGTATGTCTTTACGTTTGTATGTGAATGTTTGTTTGCGGGCGTTTTCATGGGAAACGTCGTCAGAGATGTCAGCCAGCAGCGTAACGCCAACTGCGACACTTTCGCGGAACTTTCTAACGAACCGACCGAGAGCTTCTACCGCTATCGATGTAAATCAGGGACGACGTTATAATTTAATCCGTCGGGACACGTCGACGGGTTCGCGTCTATCGGTATCGAGACACGAATTTCACGGTACGGTAAACCACTCGGCATTGCCCTCGCGATATCTAGCAGGGGGAGCGTTTCCGGGTAAGTATTTTGCCGCTGAAGGGATTAAAAGCGAAGTTTGTAGGTGAGGTAATGAGTTGAGGGTCGATCTTTACGTGTATGGGAAATTTTTAGGTAGAAAGATACAGAAATTGGATATGGTATGAGAGATATGTGTGCTGGCGATTAGTGAGAGTCATGTAAGTGATTTAATCTTCGTTTGGAGACATTTAAAGTTACAAGGGAACATATCGAACTCGAACACGCCGAATTGGATGAAATTTTAGTGAAAGGTGGTCCATGAAAAAATAGTTGACACGTATTTTTTTTTATCGGTTATTATCCATATGAAAGGGGTGAAAATATCCCTCAAAGTCGAGGGTTGAAAATGCATTTTTGGGCACATCTCGATAACTAGAGGTTATAAAGAATATTTTTTTCAATTTGTGTGCTCTTTAACAAAGAATTTAACTGTATAAGAGAAGTTGCATAATAATTATTTGTTTAACACTAGATTTACGGAAGCCGTCAAATTGACGGGTTCCTACTTGTTTTATAAATATTTCTCAAATTAACAGAGAAGCTGTACAGTAGGTATTTCACGTGTATTTCATAATACAATAATTACTTAACGAATTATCGTCTTGATCCCTCTTTTTCCAAAGTCATTATTTAATATATTGCAATCTAACAGAATTCACGCCCGTAAATCTAGTGTTAAGTAATATATTAGACATTTGAATTTTCTGTTAATTTTTCCCGATAAACGTTCTTCCGCTATCAAATAAATTTACGTAAGTAAACTATCATCCAAATTAGTAGATACTTGTTTTTAGAATTTTTTATTTTTAATGCCAACGGTTATTATTTTATATTTATCTTTCTTTCACCTGTTGCAAAACTTTCTAACCGAAACGGACTTCTTTCACAGCAACGACGATTTTGAAGTCCGTTAAACGATTCAAATTCATATCATTTGTGCAAAGTAATTCTTAAAAAAAGTTGATTCCAGAAATGAATTACTTTCATAATCACAAATACATAAAATATGTATGGCATGACGCTCAATTTCTATTTAGTGGGCGGAAGGAATCTGTACTTTCGGCCTATTTCTTTAATTCTGCAGTAAACATTCCACACTTAGAATCAAATAGTTTTACTATTGTAGTTCTTTGTCGCTTCAGAATAAAAGGGTGTAATAAATAAAGCGTATGGGAAAAATCTCTCGCCTTGAGATAGGCAAAACAAAAAATTGCTCGATTTCTACCTCCCCCCTGCTGTTCCGGTTTGTAGTCCCATGGGACAAAGCAATCCTACATCGCATTGTTTGACACGAACTAGCTAGGATCGTGACATATTCGATAACTATCGGCATTGAACTCGTCACTTTCCGCTGAAAAATCCGACGGTGAATTTAATTAAATATCATACAACAAAACATTACACCAAAACTCTTTCTACACATGTGCTGAAGTTTTATTAGTACGACGAGGAGGAAAATACTTTTTATTCCATCAAAAACGTAAAATCACCTCGAGCTCTGAAGTTCAACCTTTATTTTCAACCCCCTTAGGTAGAATTAGATGAAAAATGCATAAGCAATGCATCTTATATATTCGTACATACAAACAAACGTACAGAGAGCACAGTCAATCTTACGTTTCACCCTGCAATTTGTCACAGAATCAACGTCCGACATTTCTGTCCTCGATGCACCACTCGACGCCTTGCTTCTCCATCTTCTCGTGGAGCTGATAAATGAAAGACTTTTAAAGTGATTGACCGAAAGTAGAATGGAGTAACGAGCAACCTCTCGAGAGAGTAATACACCGTGTTCCAACCCGTTTAAATTCCACTCAGAAAATCGAAATTAGAAGCATCGACTTCTACCAGTGTCACTGTCTATAATACCAACGATATATTTCACCCTGTACCACGACGTTTCTCGCTCGCTGACCCATAGAATCTGAAATTTCAAACTTATCGCCGCTATGAGCTCCACATACCGTGAGAGAAACGCGTTCAAATATTTGATGAAATAGTCCACGTTCTCCGACGAAGGAAAAAGGGAAGAGAGAAGAAGAGAAAGGAGGGCGAGAAAGAAAAACGACGTCGCGAAAGAAATATTCAAGAATCGATGTACCTCCACGTCGTACACTCGCTCCGTCCCATGTTTCTCGCCCGATACCGTTGCCGGCGGAAAAGTTTTCTAACGAGCGAAGATACTCGATCTTACGAGGTATCCTGGACTCCGTTAACCCTTCCTTATAACGAGGTCTATGGGGAAATTCATGGAGAGGTCGAGGATCGACGATTTCCAGGGGCGCTCTCGCGAGGACGATTTTTTACGGCTCCTCGGCTACCCCGATGGGGGTCATATATTATGTGCAGATGTATGCTACAGGTATAATAGCCCGTGTTCTCGGCACGAAAATGGAAAATTGCCTGATGAAAAATTTACAAGACGTCGATCGGGGAAATTTCAATCGTGCTGCGACAGGCGGACTGGGAATACCCTTTACTTTTGATCGAAACAAGTAATCGTATATGGAAACGATACAGTCAGGGATTAAAGGTAGATTTTATATCCCTTTTTTAATACTTTTTAGACACAATTTGTAGATAAAATGCTTTGGGAATAAGACGATAGGAAATGAAGTGTAAGAAATTTTTGTTGGTAAATCTATCGTGAGGAGAGAAATTTAGTGGAAAGTAGAAGATGGAAAATTCGTGGCGGGTTGTTTGCAGGTGAGAGGTCGTAAAAGGCAGAGAATTGCAAGATATCGAGGGTGATCCTCTGTTGACTCGTTAAAAGAACAAAAACGGCATTACAGGGTATCTGAATCCCACGGTGGTCATTCATGCGAAACAATGGAGGGACAGAGGACCGTTGTTTAAATATTGGAACATCCCGAAGGGTCGCGCGTTATTGAACTTCTTGCGGTTGTTTCTTCGCCGAGGAAGGGGAAAGGGAGAAAAAAAAAGGAAGGAGTTTTTCTTACGATATCCCGAACAGGACGGCTTTCAAGAACGACTTTTCGAACGAGACCTCGTAACCCCCTTAAAACTTCTCAAGCTCGCGGATTTCTCCTCCCCCGTTTTCGCCTCCCTTCGTTCTTTCACCCTGCGCATCCCCCGCCAGGAATTCCTAACTTCCATAAAACGTTCCACCTTCTCATTCTGCCTTGTCACATTTTTTTAATCGATGTCTTTTGAGAAATGTAATTACAATTGACGCGATTCTCTGCTAATAACCCTTCCGTTACGATAGGATGGAATGGAAAAATACAATCATATGTGTTGGTAATTAACAGGGTGACCTAACTTATTTATTCTTTATTTCAAGTCACCAAGACTTTTTTCCAGGCGTATGCTGACTTCTGTGTAATCAAACAACCATTAACTCCGTTCAATTCCCAATTTTTTACCATTTCTACAAAGTGACTTTACCATATTTTAATAGTGCAACTAATAAATACTGCTAGAATTAATAAACAAAATTCATTTTTTATTCAGACCGCTTTCATAATCACCAGCACATACACATGAATGCGTGGACAATTAAAGAATTAAACATAATTTGTTGAAATCGCAGTAAAATATCGAATGTTCGTATCAAATTTTAACACTATTCCTACCGACACTTCACGTATACTTTTTCCTACCGCAACCGGTGAATTTGTCAAATGATAATTTTTTCCCAGAAAATGAACAGTAAAAAAAGAAGAGAATATTGAAAAATGTATTATAATGTGAATGTATTATACGTATATTTGAGGAAAAGTCGTGAAGTTTAAAGACGATTCAATTACGTCGTATATAGGAAATTCTAATCGAAGTTTTAACACTAGAACTACGAAACCAGTCAAAATGACTGGTACACGATTTTTCCAAAAAATTCTCCAACTTTATAGGAGTGTCATAGAATAGATATTCTACGTCCATCTTATTAAACATAAATTACCGAATCGATCATATTTTCCACCTCTTAATTCCCCTTTTTTCAAAATACTTATTTAATATTTTTAAATATGATAGATTTAACGCCGGTAGTTCTAGTGTTAAAAACGGTCATTTGACCGGTTGTGGTAAGAATAGTGTTAAACTCCCACTTTTCGCGGCAATCCAAGACGCCGACATTGAGATATCAGCTGCTATTACTTCCGTTAGCTCGACCATCGCCAGTCAAGCGTGTTATCCTCAACATAGATAATCGCAAATTCTTTGAGCACGGTCTGTGTATAAAGTCGACCGACAAGCCTCTGCTCAGTTGACCTACGAACGGCTTCGCGAACGGACGCATAGTATAGCTCGAGTCGTTATCAATTCTTTCCTGGAAGCTGAAGGATCATAGCCTACAATCGAAACATCAAATGACGATTCTGATCACCATATTAACACTTTATCTACAGCATTATTTTTTAAGTACCGTACCTATTTGCAAACTTTAACTCCGTCGTTTGCTCTGACTTTAGTATGTCAGTGTCATTTTATCTTATTGTCATTTGTAATAGGCGATTAATAGACTATTGATCGATGCACGTTGCTAAATGAGAAAACCTGATAATAGACTTTCGGTAGATAAAGTGTTAAGATACACCAATGAACACTGAAGCTAACCTGCGATAGCATTGTTCGTGTTGTTATTGTTTTCTACTTCTGCTGTAACTGCGAAGGACCGAGGACGTCTTATCACGCAGCGTTTCATTATGTCATCGAAAGGTAACATAATTTTAACTACGGATAAATACTTTTGATGAGGGACGTTAATTGGTCTTTGTGGGAGGCGTATTTATTTGAAAGTGGTGCAAAACTATTTATTTTTATGCTTCGATATTAACTGGTTTGCAACAAAGCTTTTATGCTATGGCATTCAACGTTAAAGCTTCTTTTAACGAGGATATTCTCCTCTATTTACTTTATTATTTTAAATATGATAAATGTCATCAATGTTTAGATGAAACTAATTTTAGGAGAAATTCATTTTATTCGTGCCTAGACTTATGCCACTTAAGAAATACATATATACGTTTGTTATCATTATCCTCTGCCCCTCATAAAATTGTGCAACATTTGTAAGAAAGTTTTTTTTAATCTCCTACAACGGAGATTTTTAAGGTGATATAGTTAGGTAATATGTGAGCCCTTTGTTTTAAAAGTAGCATAAGTCACTTTACCGTAAGGAAAAATGGTGTTTATAATAACTATACGACATTATTCATACTGACAAAAATATAAGTATCCAAGAGAACAAGTCCAACTAAATATTTTCAAAAATTTGCATCAATATTTTTAAACACTTTAAAACCGCAAATCCGACGTATCTCGATTTAAAAAGAAACTGACTTCTGCCATCTTCAAGATAAACAAATCATTCATATATGGGATTTTCGGAAGATGGAAAGTGATCGAGTAGTTTGTAAAATAAAAATTAAAATTTAGAATAGTACAAATATCAGGGTAGGCCTCTTCGGAGTCGACAGACTTCCATCGCGACCGCTACAGCGGTCATCGCTCGAGCTCATATTTTGTTTACATATCCGTGTTTATACAAAATTCCTACAACTCTAGAAACTCCCAGCGTACGATTCAGTTCCTGAAAATTCACAGATCCTACGTAAATAATGCTAAGAGGTGTAGCGAAAAAAAAAAAACTAATATCGCAAAAGTTTCACGTGCTTTCATTGCGGATTCAGATGTTTCCCTTTGCATTCTCACCATCGACGTGCAAAATTAGCTCGAGATTTACACCGGGATGTTGTTTAATTGTACTCGAGTGTGCACTTAACGAAGGTTGAAAAATGTTCCGCGAACATTGATTGTTTGGGCTTTATTTTTCAAGTTTCAAGGGGTCTGAGGAAATGCTCTCGCACTCCGTGAAAAATGCCAATCGGCGTTTGAATAATTCAAAAGCCGCTTCGCGCTTTCGTATATGGTGCTTTTGATTAATTTTCGTGGATTTTGGAAGATTGCAGAAATAGGTACTTTTTTTTTATAGAAAGTGTCGTTTAAATAATGCATATACCGCGAGAAAAGGATGGTTCGTGCGCCAGTCTCAAATTGATGCTATTTCGAGATACGTTCTTCAACCAGCCTCGAAAAATATTGTCGAGAAAGCGAGGATTTTTAGGAAAATAAAATCTGTCCAACGTGTACTCGTGTACGACTTCGTTCTTTGTTTTCTCGGTACTCTGTGTTTAGCTTCTCCATTGTTGATACACAAAGTGAGCGTAGAATCGTGTTACGAGTGAAAGCACAGTTACTTCCTACAAAGTAGAAAATTGAAAGTTTAAAGTAACTTCGTTCCATACGATACCTCGTTTTGGAGAATACAGTTTCAAAAATACTCAGAGCTGCAAATTCACCGTGCAACTGACTATTAATTAATTACAATTTACATTTAACGAATATCGTTATAGATAACAGTTCATCTCCTGTTTATTTCTGTATAAATTATTATAATCGCTATCTGTTAACTACAAGTTTCATAATTGACCTAATAACCATATCAGATAATTTTAGTCCTATACTAGATATAATTATCCTAGCTATCAAAAAAATTTCTTTTCCACACAAGTAAAACCCTATATGAGCCGTTCAGTGCACCAATCGATTAACTCCACTTTTTGAATTTTTTAAAATTTAAGTCTCAAAGCACTTGATTGAATCCTGACTTTTTATGTTTAAAATACATTTTCGTAATAATAACGATTAACACCATTACATGGCGAAGTTTGTTTAGCCATCGAATAATAAATAATTGAATTGAGAAGTTAATCTAATTAATTCCAAGACTATTACACCTTATTCATTTTGTACTTCGTTAGAGGAAAGCTAAATGCGATTATATATTCTACAATACTTATTTGTATTTATATTTTGAAGGGAATTTTGAAAAGGAGTATATACTATTTCATCACGTTTCTCCACTTTAAGTTTTATGGAGTTAATCGATTCGTGCACTGAACAGCTCATATAACAAAAGAATTATTTTACAATATCAATTTCATCAATTGATTACGTAGTTCGTATGATAATACCATTTCGAAAGAGGAGAAATTTCCGGACCGTTAGGAAACGTCTACCAAGTTTGCCATTACGTTCAAAGTTTTATGAGACATCGATGAAATTGACCTTTCCGCGTTGAAACGTCCGCGGCATTTATCTTCCGAAAGAATACGACAATTAGGGAAGAACACTGAATCGCCCGGAGATAAATGCCTTCCACTTCTTTAGCTCCGTGGGATTTCGGAACTCGTAAAGAGGACGTGGCCCTCATTATTAGAAAATCGTCCTCCATTAACATAGACACCCGATCCGTGAAACCTGGCGCAGTGATGGTTAATCGACTCGCTTTTTTGCAAATACGCCGATTCTCCTCTTTCACCTCCACGAATCGTGTTTCCCTTTTTTTTTCCATCCTTCAACTTCTACCTCGGCTTCACCGTCAGCTTCTTCTTCCTCTTCGACGTTCCGCCATTCGTTTCAACCCTCTTTCGCGCCACTTGAACGTTCATCCCCTTTCTTCGGCTTCACGTTTCTCGCTAGCATCTTCTCTTCGTTTGCGGCAATTGAATAATTAAGTCTCGCCACTTAATACGAACGGGCGGAAGCGCGAATCCGGAAGATCGATCGCGGCAAGCTTTGGGGTATTTTCGGGGGAAGCTTCCGGGGATCGTCGAATAATCCGTAATGAGAAATACTCTGAGAGGAGCGTAACGAGGGGGAAATGTCTTGGACGGAAAGCTGCGATTTTGCTGGCAGTTTGAAGAGATTCGCGGATTGCAGGCAGGTCGACGTTTTGTGCGAAGTGACAGTCATCATATGACGCACTAAATCTTCCTATTTAACATTAGAACTACCATACCAGTCAAAATGCCTGGTACACAATTTTATCCAAAAGTTCTCCAAAATTATATGAGGGTCATAGAATAGATATTCTACAGTCCCTAGTCATCGAATTAGGACCACTTCAAATTTTCAGCATTTTTCATGTTTTCCGTAAAATTAAAAGGCCTGCTCCAATTGTAATGATATAGTTTATTAACTAATAACACAATACACTACTACTGTACATAACACTATGAACGCATGTTAATATCTCGTATTTCCACCCTTTGCCTTGATAACAGCTTGTATCCTTTCCGACATGCTTTGTATACATTGCTTTATCATATGCTTTATATCTTTGTTATTTTCCCAAACATCTGTAATTTTTGTTTTCAACTCAGATAATGTGGTGCTTGGAGAGTTGTAAACAAGTCTTTTGAGTAGGCTCCAAACATTTTCTATGGCATCCAAGTCGGGAGAATTGTCCACACAATTCTATTATTATCACAACAGTAACAAATCTATAGCTTTGTATACTTTGTTATCAACGTATTTAGTAATAATTTGAATGACCAACGACAATTTTCCATATATGATATAACATTATAACCATAGAAGTCCAATTTTTCTACGTGGTCCTAATTCGATGACCAGGGACTGTACGCCCATCTCATAAAACATAAATTACCGAATCGATCATCTTTTCCACCTCTGAATTCCCCTTTTTTCAAAGTACTTATTTAATATATTTAAATATAACAGATTTAACGCCCGTAGTTCTAGTGTTAAACGTTTCGATCAGCTTCAATTGCTTCTACAAAATTTTAATCGATGGTTCTAGAACATTCTAGGTATTCTCGAAAAAGCAACGCAATAGGAAGGAGGAAGTCGAAACATCGAAACTAGAAAGTAGCGGTAGAAAAATTGTGGTAGATGTAAATGTATGAATTACTGATTAGCGAGATCTTCGATGGAGAAAAATACGTGCTTTATTTTTCATACGTCTTAATTATTAATTACAGTCAATACTGTCTACACATAATAAAATATACAGCTGTACAAAGGTTTCGTAAAAATGACAAGAAAGCCCAACATTGTCTTTAGAGCCACAGAGTAGCTTTGTGAGCCATATTTTCTTCACCATAGATATAATCTCCATTAAGATAAAATGTCTACAATTTAGCTAACTGTTTGTAATCTAATTTAAAACGCAAGTTTTCTAATCACCAAAAATTACTCAAATAAAGTTGAACCACCCGTACGCCATTCTCAAAAATAAGCTACGTCCCAGACTCCAAACGAGTCGTTTATCGAGGAACTTTAATTAGAAAAATAATCTGGTCGCGCGACCTTTCGACATTAATATTCGAATCATTGACCCGCGGTGAAAAGCACACGAGAAGGCAGAAATGTCAAGGGGGCAGAGAGCTCTGGAATACGTGCAAGTATCAAGAGGGTAGAATAATCGCGATCGCGACGGGCGCAAATTAGAGAGTGGCAACTACCAACTCACGGCGGATTCATTCCGCTCGGTACAGCAACTGCATTTTAACCAGGCTAACGGGAATTACAAGTTCGTGCCATTAAAAATGGTTGTTGCCGTCGCCAAGTGCCACCCCTAGCACCCTCAATCCGACCTAATGCCACTCGATAGAACCGGAGAAGTAAACGACCGAGAGGCCGACATTTTCGTTGTACGACCCGACGGGTATTAGCTCCACTTACTACCCCAGGTTTTACCAAATTGGAACGTTTTCCTGTTCGATGTGACGCGAACTCCTCGTTTTCCCCTAATGTCAGCTACGATCGGCACCACAGATGAATGTTTCGATGCGATGTACATCTTAGGTCTCAACGATACAAGAAAATCGCAGAACAACTTCACCGGTGTAAATTGTTCCACAGAAATGTTTTCCACGATATCCAACTCCCATCGTCCAGTTGCTACGCAATATCGACGGTGTTTCATTATAAATTCGGCAACAATTTGACCAATCAGCATGAGCAACCGCTGGAAAAAGCCACCTCCCATAGCCTGACATTTAATTCGTGGACAACCCCGTGACGAATTTCGCGCGCAAACATTAATCACCCATTGTTTAATCACGGACGTATCGGCCGGCTCGAAACGTCAGCCCTCGACGGGTTTGTTAATCCTTTTGCCTAACAGGATGTGAAATTTAGTGGGAAGGAATACATTTGCATGGAGCCAGCGAGTGGTCGCGAAATCGCCGAAGCCAGGTATAGGTGTGCGGTGTATGGCGTTCGTTTAACGCGGCATGGCTCGTGCGAGTTCGGACACGGGGATGAAAGGGGCTGGTTAGGCGCGCACACCCCTTCCAACGTGTGTAATGTTCGTGTAATACCTGGGAAAGCCTGTAACGGTAGGACGTAACCTCTTTCCACGTCGGATCTATCTCGCGTGACCGGAATTCGAAGACGCCCTCGCAGAACCTTCGAGGGTGCTATGACCGTACGACGCCATTACTCTCTCTCTCTCTCTCTTTCGACCTCTCCTCCTTTCTCCTTGTCTTTCGGTGTGTTCTCTTAGCCTGATATCATTGGTCCAGAACGTAGAAGAGGCACGTAGGATTCTACTTGGAGAAATATTGCTGCGAAGGCGGAATACACAATGCCGTGGCATCCTGCACACCGCGCACGAATGTTTTTCTTTCCACCCCCGCCTTAATACGATTCAGATTCCTCGATGCGGCAGCACGTTTCTTCTTATGACCGACCGATCGACTGGTGTCTACCCTGACCTTTTTCTAAGGTTTTTACGACGATGCGCGGTCGGTGACGATCGTTTCGTTTGGAAGATCGTATTTGGGTTCGTGAAATCAGTTATACAGTCATTGTATACTTAGGTTTGTCTTTTGTGGCTTTCTGTATTTTAACCATAAGGGTTATTGAAACTTCTTGAGTATAGAATTATTCTACAGACCCTCCCGAATATAACGATGAGTATTACTTTAATGTTATAAACATTTAATGTCAGAAATTTCTCCTGGACGTCCAATTTTTAAGGTAAATAGGGAAATATCCATAAAAACTAGGTCATTTTGGACGCCGTTTTCCCTTTGAGCATTGTTTAAACATGCTTAAATGTTTATAACATTAACACTAGATTTACGGAAGCCGTCAAATTGACGGGTTCCTACTTGCTTTATAAATATTTCTCTTTACAGAGAAGCTGTACAGTAGATATTTCACGTGTATTTTATAATACAATAATAACTTAACAAATTACCATCTTTGCCGCTTGATTCCTCTTTTTCCAGAGTCCTTATTTAATATATTGCAATGTAACAGATTTCACGCCCGTAAATCTAGTGTTAAAGTAATATGCATCGTTATATTCGGGAAGGTTTTTAGAATAATTTTATGCAAAAAGAATTTAAATAATTGTTACGATTAAAATACAATTTACTTTCAAAATTTATTTTCTCAAAAATGGAGTCTGATAGAGACTCACCGAGTTCGTATTCGTGTTTAGCATCACAAGATCTATAAGAATCAGCATAAATATTCTTTGGGCATAAAATCGTGTTGACCAGTGTAATTTTTGCTAATTTTTGCTGGCCTTATATAATTTTAGGTAATAGTAGGTAGTCTCAAGAAATTTTTGTACCAATTTAATCTTTTACACTTCGACAATTATCTTGTGTCTTCTCCTAAATCTCCCTCACTGTCAGTACAGTATTTTTCTCGTGGAATAATGCAGAATAACCAACGGCAGAAAATTTCACAAAATTAATTTCACTCTGACGGCGGAAAATTCCAAAGTAATTCATAGTACAAAGAACTTAAGATTGTTTCCCTGCATAATGGAAAATTCGCGGGTGGCTGAAATCGCAGACCTCGCCGGTTCAATTTCGATAACGCAAACAAATAGACTCGCGGAGGAATGATTCCTTGGGCGGAATGGTTGGCAGATTCCACGTTGGTCGAAGTAATTGAACTCGGACGCGTACCTGCATAATTTATATTCAAAGCAAGTCGGCCGCGATGCCGTAACGTTGCATTATTACTTTCCCTCGAAAACATTGGAAAGATATTCCCGCGAAACTTGTTCGACAAGAAGTATCAAGAAAATGTGGAGAACGGCGCAAGATTCCGGACGTTTCGTTCTCCGGCCAGCCCTTCGGTGCTGCTTCTGATATACGTGAATAGTATTCTTTGTCCAATGCTTTCACTGTTTTTCATTTCTTAGAGAAACGAAATCAACTCCCGACGTTTCCAGATAACTTAAAAACAATGCCGACGTACAAGGGAGGACGTTGACCTCTGATGAAAACCATAGTTACAATTCATAGAATTTTACTAACAATTTATAATGTGCCTGTTAAGAGAAAGGAAAAATGAACTTCTCAATAAACTCGTTAAAAATTTTAAATAAAAACTTCCATTTCGTATTGCCATCCACAGCAACTAAGAACTCCCACCATTCAAGAGATATCAAACTCAATTGAATCTACTCGTCTTCATACACCAAACTTACCCCGTCTAATTGAAAATTTCCCAGACTTTAACACTAGAACTACCGGCGTTAAATCTGCTATATTTAAATTGATTAAATAAGTATTTTGAAAAAAGGGGAATTCAGTCGTGGAAAAGATGATCGATTCGGTAATTTATGTTTTACAAGATGGACGCAGAATATATATTCTATGACTCTTCTATAAACTTGGAGAATTTTTGGAAAAAATTGTGTGCCAGTCATTTTGACTGGTTTGGTAGTTCTAGTGTTAAGAAGTAAGAAACATTAACTTCCCAATCGACTCGCTAAAAATTCTAAATAAATTCTTGTTTTATTCAATGAATGTTCCCCACAGGGGACAATGCCCCCTGGGGGTAATACATTTTAAAATCCGCATACAATAGCAAACAAATAATTTAAAATGGTTGTCACCCGGGTAGCTGCCCTGGGTGACCGCTATTTCCTATTTCCACCCACAGCAACCACGAACTCCCACAATTAAAGAAATATCAAACTCAGTCAAATCTAGCCATCTTCATTACTCCCTCTGATTCAAAATTCCCCAAACGCAACAACTAAGAAAAATCAACGCGCAAAAAATTTAAAAAAAAATACCATCTCATGTTACCAGCCACATGAATCAAGGACCTTCCGCGACAACAGAAGTATCGAACTCAATTAAATGATCATCCGGATCGAGTCAGAGGCATCTATGACGAATCCATGGGATAGTTAAATTACTTCGCTTACCAGGGGAACATCCCATCCCCTGGCTTAGCCCCATTTCAAGCATTATTATCGTCTCGTCGACCAGGTTCTTACCTCCGCTCGACGGCGAAATTTCTCGTTAGCGGACACGGTAACGAGGTAGAAGGCTCGCCCGGAGGCAGCTTAGTGACGTATTCCGCGAATCTCGGTCGGCACTCTTCACTTGGACCGCTCGTCTGACTTTCGCATTAAGTGCTCGAGTGGCTCTGAGAAGCAACCGGGAAGATTCGGCACGAAAAGGCCTACTCTCCTACGGAGTGGCTTACCGTGTCACCGGTAACGCGATTCTTTCTCGAAGGAAATTAGCTTGGCTGCCAACGCGAACCTGTCACGAAGAGAAAGAGCGCGATCGCTGAAATTAGAGCAACGTTCTCCAATCTTCACCGTGTCGGGTCAGTTTTGGCGTGAATTGCCACATTAAGGGGATAGACAACGTGCCATCCTGACGGTTAACCCTTTGAGAGGGAATTGGTTTTTCGACTTTTTTCTGTCTGCCAAGCAAAATGAAGTTTGGATATTCTCTACCGTCAGGTAATTAATTTCGTTCCATGGTTGGAATAGTTCTGTAAGTGTATGTATTACTGCGATAGTTATTATAGATACTTATTAACGAGGGATATTTAAGTCGCTCAGAAGCCAATGCTGTTAAGTCCATTTTTTTGATATTTTCTGATTTATGTAAATTTTAATAGAATGAAGGTTATACTATTAAAATTTACAAAAGTCAGAAAATATTAAAAAAATTTACTTAACCGCATTGGCTTCTGAGCGACTCACTTATGTGAAGGGGTAAAATGTTTGGGAAGATTTTGTAACTGAAATTAAGGCGACAGATAAGTAGTTTTAGTAGAAAGTTGTTTCGAGTAGAGGTTGATGTAAGAACGGAAAATATGAAATCATCAGAATGACTAATGGACTTCCATATTTGTGGATACACATATATTCGTAAAAAATGCTGTACTGAATTTTTACGCATCTGAAGTGTTACATCTCACGAAAGAATGTAAACAGAATTTATGTTATTCAAGCAAAATTCAAAGTTTGTTTTGACATATTTTTGTTCAGCGCGCTTTATCTCACGTGATCAAAGGTGACTTCGAGCGAGTTTATTTTGTTCGTAAATGAGGCATCAGTCTGATTATACTTCCCGTGCTAATATTGTTTCAAACTATCCACCGAAACTGTTATTGTACATGTCTATAATAACACACCTTTCAGCAATACACTAAAGTAACTATTATAATAATATCTCTCACGTATCCCTCCTATTCTATAGCATCAGTATTACACACCGAAATTCGTTACAACGTATTAGAAATTATTCACGAAAAGCCGTTTGACGTGGAAGAACATCAAACGCGCGGAAACCCGAGGACTTTTAATAAGAGCGTCGCGCCAACGCAAAGAAACGCTTTGAAGAATCTCGTCTCTGAAAGTCGACGAAGTAAGGAATTTCCATAAGCTTCGAAATATGTCATCCAGAAACCTTTTACAGCGTATTTGATCGAACAACGAAATCGGAACTTGGAGAAACAACAGGAAAAGGAAAGTGTTGTTTTTCCAAAGAAACGAAAGACCGAAAGCCGAATAATCATAGCGAAGTCTTCGGAAAGTTTATTTGTATTTAATTATTACTGTTTATTCGCAGTACGGAGGAGGGCAAATATAAAGTGTACACGTTTCGTCTGTATTTAAATATCGTGTTTCTCTGCACACACTTTTAGAATCCCGTAGAAAAGGTCTTTTCAGAGGAGAGGAGTCTTTCCGCGAGCATGCACCGGCGTTTCGTAGTTTCTTTTTTCCTCCGTTCGCCAGCAAAGAACGGAACGAATAGCGCGTTTATTTATACTTCCATATCGTCCACCGGTACTTCCGCTTTCTACAGGGGAAATTCAAACGTGTCGTTTCCGGGGGAAGTCAACGCGAAGCAAAAATTTCACGATCTTAGTCGGGCAATGGTCCAATAATTCGGTGATGGTGAGTGAAGAGGCAAAGACTTATTGTTAGAATTAAAATTACTAGGCTGGAGTTTAAATCCTCCCCCGCACCACTGGGATTTGTTTTTTAAACTATTAATTAATATGTCATGGCCTGAATGATTCGCAACCCACCTAAAACAGTACGTCCCAGGTGAGTTGATAATAGAAGTTAGCGGACTATGGCGAATTAGGAGATAAAGACTAGGCCTCGCAATTAGTGGGTCCGAGTTCCAATTCCCTATCACTTCTGCGACATTTTTCCTAAATTGTTATATAATATGTCAGGAACCCACAAAAAACAATAGGTCCTAGGAGGATGACCATGGCAGTTATGGGGCTATGGTGAGATAGGAGATAAAGTCTGGCACTCGCAATTAGTAGGCTCGAGTTGAAATCCTCCCCCGCCACCGCTGGGAGTTTTTTCCCAAATTATTAACCCCTTAACGAAGGAGCGCATTTTTCTAGAACAATGACCAGTAGATCGACGCAATAAAAAAAAGTAAATAATTACTTATATATTTTTTGAGCATGGTACTTCTCGCAATAGTTTCCTATGTGAATACCAGATTTTTTAGTAAAAATATCACGGCATGACGCCTGTACGGCGGCATTCGATTTTCTTGGAATATTTGTAATGTCGCGGATATGGCGGCATTCGTTGGTTAAGGGTTAATTAATATGTCATAGTCTGAGTGATTCGGAACCCACCTAAAACGGTAAGTCCCAAGAATGACGATCGTAGCAGTTCAAATCGAAAAGTATCAAACAGAACAACGATCTTAATTCATAGATTGGATCGAAAGGGTACAGCTCGCCAGTGATTCCGTTCTACAGGAGTTTCGAACTCTTTGCTGAACTGAATTCCATTATCATTCTCAAGGAACGAGTATTCTACAACTTTCCCTCCCTCCCCCCTCCTTCTCCTTCGCAACTTTTGGTAATGGAATATGTTATGAAAACTACGCTATGCCCTCGCCTCCATTTATGGAATATTCTATTATCGTCTTTATTACCTGCTTCGTAAATAAAAGTTTTGTATGCAACCACACCCCGACACATTACTACGAGTCCCCGTGGGAAGAAACTTTTCCATTACAGTGGGTTGAATAAAATCTTCCAGAGTAGAGTTAATATTAATGGCACGCGAAGATAGATTCAGAAATACGTCAACGCGGATCTACCATCGGGAGAAGAATGTTTCGAGAAGAATGACCGATCAGCTGAATGGAAATATTTTCTCTTCCTTCTACTATAACTAACAATAAACTATTATGTAGTGCCGGAAAATATCGATAGTTCCGCTTTAAGAATGACGAAGGGCTGCGAGGGTGAAAGCGTGGTTGGGTCCAGCTCAGGCTGACCGTTTTCTCCTTCAAGGCCCGAATATTCTAGTGTTTCTGACTGCCAGTGCGATAGAGTGAATAATTATGTGACAAGGATGAATGGTTAGAATATAAGAAAGCGTAGGATTAACCTCTTAGGCACTGTGCGCCACTATAGTGGCTTTCGCGGATGCCATCTCTCTGAACGACGCGCCACTATAGTGGCGCACTACTCCACTAGCACACTCGCTCACCGTTTACGTTAAATAATCGTTTTCACATATTGTTTCACGCTTGTTTTGCCTTCGCATCGATTGATAATTGTTTTCATATCTTTGAGAAAAATTATAATTTAATCATCAAACACTTCAGTCCAATGTACTCGTGTAGAGAACAGCATTATCCGTCACACATTGCAGTGCTGTATCATTCACACGTAAATCGCGTTGAACTCCGCCGTACAGAGAAACAGCGCCACGCAAAATTCAGCCGTGCCTAAGAGGTTAACACTTTGACTGCCACACCGAAATCATATACTTACAATTAGCCCAGGACGCCACGGGTGCTTTAACAAAGTGCAACGTAAGATGCAAGATGTATTTTAATATTTTCTTTTATTGATGTTCTAAAAAAAATTTTTACTGTTCAATAGCCTTTGCTATTATTGCACCTTTTATTTCAAAGTATCTTCTATGTATCGGTCATATTCAAATACACTAACTCTTAATTTTCATTTAGTTTTTTACCATTGTAACCGTGGCCGGTCATATATGACCAACATGGCAGTCAAAATGTTAAGGAACAGTCAGTGTTGACTTGTCGTTGCGTTGTCAGAGTTGAATTGTGTTCCGTTGAAAGCGTTGAGTTAAACTTGCATTGAGGTTGTTACGAGTTGTCGTGTTGCTCCGTATTTTGTTATTGTTATAATCAAATTGATTGTTTCTATTTTAGTAATTAAATACAAAGTTCCCAATCTCCTCTTCTTAAATCCCCGCCACTATACGATTATACAGGATGGGGCAGTCACCGTGTCCACCTTGAATATTACCATTATTGTAAATTATCTCAACTTCGCAAACCCAGTGTAAAATTCACATTGTAATCAACAAAAAGAGGCTTCGAAAAAATGCAAAATTCGCAAAGTTCAACTTGGAGAAACTCCGTTTCCTCGACAATGCGTCACGTAAGCGCCATATCGAGGGAAGCTTTTGACGAATCTGTAGTTGGAGGCGATAGACTTAGGGAATTCCATTGTACTCCGTTCTCCGCATTCACGTTCATTGGTAGGGCTTCTTAAAGTTTACATTAAATCGAATTCAACATCCACCGACACTGTGGGCTTTGACTGTAACATA
Source organism: Cerceris ruficornis (assembly GCA_963989415.1). Lineage (NCBI taxonomy): Eukaryota > Metazoa > Arthropoda > Insecta > Hymenoptera > Crabronidae > Cerceris > Cerceris ruficornis. Next base: position 9,845,541 of record OZ022518.1, on the reverse strand, counting down.
GGTGGTTTGTTATTCCAGCATGGAAGGGATTCCGAGGCTGTTCTCTGCCAACTTTGCACCCGGAGTTATGTCCTCGCGGGCAAATGCTTCGTGCATAACTTCGCAACGAGCGCATGGACTTGCGCGCATTGCCACTAATCTCGCACAGGTGCGATGCCGTAATAATATTAAATCAATTAAATAATCCTGCCGAATGGAATTTACATGTTTTTAAACGTACCGCTAGATTTTTTAACCCTCGTACGATCCTTGGGTGAAATTTCGCCCCATCTCTGTTCCCAGATACTATATGATGTTTGATTTCTTTTTAAATATATTGCAACTTGATTTAGTTGAAGTGGAATACGGTATAATAGATTGCAAATAACGTTAATTAAAGCGTAAAGGGAAAGGGGGTGAGATATCATCCGAGAATGATTTATGTAGCTATTTTTTAGGGGCGCATTGGGGCTACGGGGGTAGATATTGGGTTGAGTTGTGTAACTCTTTGTAATTATTATGTGCAGGGTGTATCATGTAAATTTAGTAACTTAAGAATGTTTGTTGCGACGCGAAATTCAAAGTGCTTCTTGTGATATTTGTAACACACAGGAAAATATTTGAAGTATTTTGTTTAGTAATGACAAATTTTTTAGGTGACACAGTTTGGAATTTTTAGCGTTGCGGGTGAATCCTACGTAACTACGTATTTACCGTGAACGACTTGAGCTTTGATTAATAACATTTTTAATTCCATAGATCTTTTTAAATTGCTGAATTTCTTTTGTTTCTGAGCATAGTTTTGTACTTTTAAACAGCAAAACTTGTGTTCAGTTTGATCCGTTTGATTTCAGCTTACATTAAAAAATGTTTAGATACATTTATTGGTAGTAACTGCAAAGTCTTCATAGTTTAAAAAACAAAGCTATAACATTAGCAAAACAAAAAGATTAAAAAACCAATGCAATTAAAGTAATTGTACTTCTAAAACTACTGCAATCCCTTTAAAACAAAAGTTCACAGAATATCCAATAAAAAAAAAAAAAACACAGGAAACATTCCTGAAAGAGAATTCTTCTTCGACCCCGAAAGTTTCTCGACCGCGAGAAACCATCGGTGAAGAAAAATCAAATATATCTAACCGTTAAATTTAAATTCCCCAGCAAACCAACTTCATCAAATTTACCCAACGTCGAAATCCGAGTAACCGAAAGAAGCGACGGAATTGGCGTATGAAAAATAATAAAGAAAGGATCGTCGAGAGAGCCGGAGTGAAGAACTTATCAGTTTTTCCAGCTTACTGGTTACCAAAATATCTCGGCGGGATCTGTACCGCAGAAATTTATCGGAAATCAAGTTCCTTCAGCCCGCGGGCTCTCGCGCAACTTGAAATCGCCGAATACGTAGGAAGATGCGGTTTTCCAAGCGCGATTTCAAACTCGAGCAAGTTGAAACCGTAGCGAAGGAAGCGGCGAGCACAGTCGATTTGCCCTGAGAGGAGGATTTCGTCGTCTTTTATCCGAAAGGCCACGAAGATCCGCCGATAACGCTTTTAAAGGGATTCTGTTGACTCATCCCCATGGATCGTTGTTAATTTAAATTCCGAAATTCTTCAAGTTTTCACATTTAATTTCGGAAACGTATCACTGATGTGAGCCGTTCAGAGCACAAATCAATTAAATCCGTAAAACCTGAAGTGGAGAAAGGTGATGAAATAGTATAGACTCCTTTTCAAAATTCCTTTCAAAATATAAATACAAATAAGTATTGTAGAATATATAATCGCATTTAGCTTTCCTCTAACGAAGTACAAAATGAATAAGGTGGAATAGCCTTGGAATTAATTAGATTGACTTCTGAATTCAATTATTTATTATTCGATGGCCAAACAAACTTCGTCATTTAATGGTGTTGATCGTTATTATTACGAAAATTTATTCTGAACATAAAAAGTTAGGATTCAATCAAGTGCTTTGAGACTTAAATTTTAAAAAATTCAAAAAGTGGAGTTAATCGATTTGTGCACTGAACGACTCATGTAATAACAGTGAAGGTATCACTTTAAGTGTTTTGATATCGTGAAAAATGCTAAATGAAAAACAGGAATGTCAATATTATGTACATATGTGTACAATATTACGATATTATAGGGTCCTACTCTAATTTCATCCCGGATGAGCCCCCAACGAATATCGGTACTCATCTTAAAAGAAACCCAGTAGGTTCCCTTAAATTAATTAATAATATCGTAGCCTAGAAACTAAACTGAACGCGCGTAATTTAAAATAAATGATTAACTTTATTTAAATATATATAACTATAAACACAAAATTCTAAAATTACTCTAATTCTGAATCTCTCACTAAAGCTCTCTCCACTCACGCTATGTATTTCGCTCTCTGAAGTCTCAACTCAACTACATATCCTCAACTGACACTCTTCCAAAATTTACGCTCGCATTCTTCACACTCTTTCTCACAAAATGCATTCTCTGTTGCACTCACTCATTTTCTCCTTATCCATAGGATAAACATTCATGCTAGCCCTGGCATCCGTCGCCTTCCAAATCGCGTACTCTAAGCATCCACTCTCGCTTATATACAAACCATCCACACTTACTAATTCTAAAAATTAATACTATCTATTAACCCCTTCGGACCCTGTGCACATTGTAATGTACATAATACTTTTAGTGCTGTATTTTATTACGTATAGATTTAAACTTAGTTTCACTTAGTTTTTTTTATACAAATTTTTCTCAGGATCTCCTTAATGTTACAAATTTTGCGTAAGGATCATATGTCCATTAAAATGTACATTTACAAATTATAAATAAAAATTATAATTATAATTATATTAAATTATAATTTAAAAATTCGGGTCTGAAGAGGTTAATACAAAAATTTCGTTCCTACAATATTAAACGTATGTAGGAACGGAATTTTTCCTACGCGGAAATAGTATTAATTTCTAGAATTAGTGAGTGTGGATAGCTTGTATATAAACGAGAGTGGATGTTTAGAGTACGTGATTTGGAAGGCGACGGATGTCCGGGCTAGCATGAATGTTTAGTCTATGGATAAAGAGAAAATGAGTGAGTGCAACAGAGAACGCATTTTGTGAGAAAGACGAAGAATGCATGCTGTGAGAAAGAGGATCGAAGGTGGATGCGAGCGTGAATTTCGGAAAGAGTCTAGTTGGGTTCAGAACACAGAGTTGAGTGGAGATTACAGAGAGTGAGAGTTATAGCGTGAGTGGAGAGAGTTAGAGTAATTTTAGTATTGTTAAGAGTATTGCATTTATATTTAGTTAATAAAGTTAATCATTTGTTTTAATTACACGCGTTTAGTTCAGTTTCTAGGCTACGGTATTGTTAGTTAATTATAAGGGAACCTGTTCGGTTTATTCGAAGACGAGTACCGATAGTCTTTGGTTGCTCGTCTGAGACTAAATTAGAATAGGACCCTATACGTATTTTACTGGACAAAATTGTCTCTCCATAACGTATTATTTAACCCCTTAGCTTATAATAACGTGTGACACACGTGAGGCGATAAATGCAATATGAAATTTTGAAGTTGTCCAATAACTATCAAATTGAAAATATCAGTCGATCACGGGACGGTAAAATTATTTCTATAATATTAATATTACAGTCAGTTGTGCCAAATGTTAAAGATCACAGAGAAATTTTTATTTCTGGAATTAATTCTGGGGTATTACGCACGCTGTCAAAATAGAAATCGTAAGGCAAGGGGTTAAACAGTGTGCAATTTTTATTTAAAATCGAGAATGTCATATATTTCCACCGATTTTATTTCGTTGTAACATTCAGCTGCAATCATTTTCCATCTTCCTAAAGCTCTCGACGCCATGTCGATGGTGAATTGTGGTCGACAGAGGGTATTATTATCTCAATATAAGCCCCGTGGTATGATCTATGTTTGCAGATAACTGCGGATCATGCATTTCCGCATATTCGCAAATTTGTTCGAACGATCTATCAATTTCTCACTAACCCTTGGTGGGAAAGTTTTCTCGCATTCCAAGTCCAGCGAACAGTTCTTCTCGTTCTCGTTATCGCAGGCGTGTTATCATCGCCATCAGCCCTTTCGTCGGAGCCATAAAACTCGGCCAAGATCGGTGGCCAAAGTTCTCGCAGGAGTGGGAGTACGTACATGCATACATACATGTATTCAGCGAAAAAGTTTCGATCGTTTGATTTACGAGAATCGACGAGAGTCGACCCGGCAAATGCGCGCAAAGACGATCCACTCTGACCGCCACGGCGGAAGAAGAGAAACAGCCGCGCGAAATATTTCCAATCTCAAACTTTCACGCCGAAAGTTCTCTCGCATTGAGCCATCTTAACCCCCTATCCTATGGCCCCCGTGAAACCATCCTCCTCCATCACCATAGCCAGGGATGGCCACCGAGTGCTCGGTACGTATGAATCTTCTCCACTGCCAGGAAAATAACAAAGTTCCCCGGCTCCTCTACAAACTTCCTAGCAGTTCTATCATTTTTTTCGTCCTTCATGAATCTTTCTCTGTCTCTCTTTCTTCGCTTCTCGCTGATCGCTGCCTCTTTTTCTCAGTTTTCTTCACTCTTCGTTCCACTTTCCATTCTCTGTCGGTACTCTCTGTCTTTCAACTTCCCCCTTTCCTCTTCTTTCCAACGTTCAGGTTTTCCTCTCGTTTAGCCGTTCCGGTGAAAAGAAATCGCGTGATTCAACAATGAGAAAAGAGCGCCGCGAAATTGTTTCACGACGGAAAAGCGGTCGGAAATAAAAGAGATCTCGGGACCATGAGCCGAGCAGAGTCTCGCGGAAGGCACGAGGACGTTGCTGTACGGATGGCGTCTTTCTTCATTCTTCTTTTCTTCCTTTTTGTAATTGTATTTTTCACGCGAAGATACGCGTTTTCTATGTCAGAAATGAAATGCGCGTGTTTTCGGCTCCTTTTTTTCTCTTTCTCATCGTTGCCACGTTCTCATTCGGTTGGCAGTACTCTCGGCAAGAAAAGGGGTTATTGTCTACGAGCGAATCGATACTTTTGCCCATTTTGAACGAGCTGCTCCTTCCAGCAACAGCTTTTTGCCGTTTCGTTTGGTGCGCGATTTTAGGTAATGTTCTTTCGAGATCGTTTCGCACGGTTGTTTAGGTAACCGTGGAAAAGCTTCCGTGTTAACTTCGTTGGGTAATATCGTAGATTCGCCTATTATTATCCTCTGCGACACAAAGAAGCAGTGTAATTAATTACGCGGATATACAAATTCAAAGTGCAGCAAAATGTTGAAACTGTTAAGAATCTTTTGAAGAGTTTTTCCAACAAGTGGAAGCAATTGTGAGCTCCAATTTCCGTGGATTTCCTCGGATTTGCTGTATCCGGTCTTCCGTGCAAACTTCGTTTGGTAGTATTACAAATTGCCATTTCAGTACTTAATGACTCAAGTAAACTTAAGTAAAATTGATTGCGCAGTTATAAATTTTGCCAAAAATTTACTACCCCACATAAATTAACACGTCAAATGCCACCGGTACTTCACTGGTTTCCTCATTTCTCCTGAAGTGAAACTTTTTCTATTAAAATCACATCTTTACAAAGCGGAAACTTTAAAGACACAAAGAGTTGTATAGACAGCAGGGCTTTACCTTTTTGAGACCAACGCGTAAATTTTGACTGAAATCAATAGCGCCGGTCACCAGTGACCCCCATGGCATTCAACATATTAAACAACAACCATAAAAAGTAAACCCTCAATATTCACAAATCACCCATTCCCTCAGGCTTGCTACTTCCTCCAGACTCTCGCTAATTTTTCCAGCTACAGAACAAAAAGCAAACTCTTCCGTCTTCGAACCACAAGAAAAAAAAAGAACACAGAATCGTCAATGCAATAAAAAAAATAACAAACTCTGACGAACAATGCTCAGGAGAATAGGGTCGCATCGTCGACGGCGAAGATCAAAAAGCAGGGGTCGATTCTGCGTGCTCGAGGGAAATGAGTGGCGCGGACAAGGGTGGAAAAAAGGAGGCTACCCCGACGTCGACGATTTCTTCCGTTTTGCGGCCTCGTTTCTCCCGATGGTATCTCGTTTCACGCGAGCCACCGCAGCCGACAGCATTTTTTTCGACTTGCATTTTGTCCCTGCTCGTTTTTCGCGCGGATCGTTCGGCAGAAATAGCGCGAAAAATGAACACCGAAACGTTGCACCGTCCTTTTTTCGTGCCGTCTGGCACGACAATCGGTGAAATAAAACGATCGAGAGTCCGTTTCGCGTTAACTCCGGTAGATCGGCTATTCGGAAACCATCCTGTTCGTCGTCGAAGCAGATTGGCGATAAGTTGAAACGCGAGGATAGGCACTGTTCGTTCGACGGGACAACGGCGAGCGGGATTTTTGTCGGGAGAAATAGAGTGGCTGTGGAGATGGACATGCGTTTTATTGCGTGCATCGACTTTGACGATTCGTTCGCATGCTCTCCAAGGTGGAAAATGTGCTTTAACCCCTTCAGACCCGAATTTTTTTTCGTTGAAGAAAAAATTATTTTTATACATTATTAAATTTATAACATTAAGGAGATCCTGAGAAATATTTGTATAAAAAAAAGCTAAGTGAAACTAAGTTTAAACCTATACGTAATAAAATACAGCACGAAAAGTATTATGTACATTACAATGTGCACAGGGCCCGAAGGGGTTAACTATTTCGCTATGGGTACTTCGGAAATTATTCGCACAGGTAAAAAATAGAATTTAATTAGCAGTTGTTTTTGCTCTTTATTGCGACTTTAACCCATTTGCATCATAGCTCTAAATAGGGCAAAAGACCAGCTGTACCGTGCATTTCCGCGCGCAGCAGTTTGACATTGTGCAGGGCGGAATATTCCGCGACTGGTGAGAAAGATAATCGTCATCCGCGAAATATTCCGGTTACGGATGCAAATGGGTTAAGTGATGCGTTCATTTCGTTTAGGTCCTACTGTTTAGACGGGGTGCAAAAGGCAGGCTGATATTTGCTAAACGATAATTTAGAAAAAATCTATAGAGGTGGTAGAAATTTGTGCTCGACAGCATTAACCCCTTCGGACCCTGTGCACATTGTAATGTACATAATACTTTTCGTACTGTATTTTATTACGTACAGGTTTAAACTTAGTTTCACTTAGTTTTTCTTATACAAATATTTCTCAGGATCTCCTTAATGTTACAAATTTTGCGTAAGGACCATATGTCCCTTAAAATGTACATTTACAAATTATAAATAAAAATTATAGTTATAACTATATTAAATTATAATTTAAAAATTCGGGTCTGAAGGGGTTAATTGTGAATTCGAACCTTTTAACTATCTAGTCACTATAACCTATCTTCCCTTCTTGCTTCTGTATTTCGAATTTAATTTCTTTAACATGTAGCTTCAAGTAGCTCCTGAAGTTAGGAGACTGTGATGATTGAAGATTAACTAAGAAAAAATCTTCCAGCGACAACATAGATGCGATATCCAACTCATTAGTTAAATTAATCCCCTAAAATTTAACAAACACCAAAGTTGTAGAAGTGATTTGTTCTAGCTTCGACGATATTTGAGTATTTTCGCGTAATATCTAAAGTAACAAGTCTCCCCAGTAATCGCTCGAAGACCATCGCCCATTGTCGTCGTCCATGGCAAAAAATTCGAACGATGGGAAAGCAGCCGGCAAAAGCAGAAATGATCGAAATGTTTTCCAACCGACGAGATACATTCGAACGATAAAAAGATCGGCTCGGGACATCCGATGACAATAAACGATACGTACGTACAACGACGTAATATAAAAAACGCTGTATCGCGTAAAAACGGGGCCAAATATCGCGGAAATGGACGAAAATGACTGACGATGGAACAGCGAGGAAAAACCACGCCGGTGTGAGCGCCAAGCTTTTTTTCTCTACAGATTAAAATTTTCCAACGATACAACAGTATTATTAGCCGTGATGTTCAGCACAGATTTATCCGTGTAAACGACGTCCTCGAATGTACTTCTGTTATTCAAATATAAATTTACATCCATCATTTGTTCGAACGTCTGCCATGGGAAGTATTTTCCAACGATATTCGAACGCGTTTTATTTTCTGCGGCGCGTCGCTATTTATTCGCTCGTGCCTTTCGCCTGTCATTTCATACGCGTTCCAGGCGGCATTACCTGCTTCCGGGGTGGTATTCTCCCCCTTGAGTTTGGTTTTAATTCTCATTTAACTTCGACGTCGCTTTGAAAATCCGCACAGTTTCCGTGTCATTTCTACGCCGGTTTTCCCGCTTCTTTCTCGCCGTGTGTTCGTAAATACGTAATATGTAGAGGAAGGGAGAAGATGAAAGAGGACAGGAGATTGAGAAAAAGAGAGTGTGAGGCGGAAAAAAGAGAAAGTGAGAAAGCTCTACACGGTCCTTTTCAGTTCGAAGGTGTATTTCAAAACAGCGCGACGCCGCGTTGCATTAGTTCTTGTCAGGAAATATGAACGTTTCATGGAACCTGAAATGGAATCACAACCTGCGAGCCCACTGACAGTTTCCATTTGCTGTACTTCAACCTTCCAGAGATTAACGTCCGTGATCAAAGCTCGAAAATCATACGGACTAGGTTCCATGGTCGACTGACATATCTACGCGTTTCGATAATCTCGGTGTTTCTTTCTCAGTTTTGCGCGATTTGAAAATAAATGAGTAGACACCCGTTAAATCCCTTTGCCCTAAAACCTGAAACCTAACTCACAGATCTAATGCAGCCCTAATCCTAACTACCAGGGTTTAAAATTCGTGAACGAAGGATGCTGGTATTTAGCGGTTGTTTAAAAAATCTAGCGGTGCCGGTTATCTTTAATTTGTTGCAATTTAATTCGATTCAGGAACTGAAAGAAGCTGAAGAGCCGCAGGAAATACAGAAAGTAATATGTCGTATATTACCAATTATTCGTATATTGATTATTAATTTTCTGAACTATCAATTTTGTTATTAAAATAATTAATTGACGGAGGATAATGGATCTTAAAAGGCTTTAATTCGATCGACTATAATGGGGAAGCCATAAAAACTGGCAGGCAATACAAATCGCCACGATGTGAAGCGTAGACTTTGAAAATGAATAAATAAATATCCAACGAGCAAGGAAATTTCGCGCGCGTATTATTCGCGATGTTTGAAAGTTTTATTATGAAATACGCGTGTCGCAATTTCGTTGAGAATTCAGTTTCGCGGCCAGCCGATGGAAAATGGATTTTTTTACGAGGAAATTTGAACGCTTGGAAATTTGCAATTTTCAACCGTCGATATGCTTTTTGAATTTACGTCAACCGCCGGCAGACTGAAATGTATTTCGCGTGGCACTCCGAAAGTACCTGCATGCTACGTCGAAATTTATTTACCCAGCGCGAACTTCCGCTCGTCGTTGATGTAATATATATTAATTTAGTTTTACAATAAACATGCGAATCGCCGCGAGTGCTGTTTGACGAAACGCAATCCGTCCGATGGAAAAATTATTAACCGGCTCTGCTTCCATCGTCCTGCTAAAATTTCCGACAGCGCGATTTTGATTATACAATTAACCCTTTTAGTGCCGACCAGAAAAATGTATTAAATTAATGACAAATCTATTTCAAATATTCGTTGAAAATCGTAGAATTAATATTTATCTAACATTGTTAGGAAAAATTAACAAATCGGTTACTGATTGTCGATAGTCGTTAGAATTAAAAAGAATCATCATTTGGTCAGAGTTTAATATAGAATAATGTAATATGGAGCATAAATTGTTTATTCTCAATTATTTGCAATAAAATTACTAATATCATATGAGCAAACTAAATAATAATCCCATGATGATCGGCATTAGGAGTGTTGCTAACGACGATATATCGGCATCCGGCACTAAAAGGGTTAACCCCTTGCCCTACAACTTCTATTTTGACTGCGTTGCTCAATAACTCAGAATGAATTCCTAAAATCAAAATTTCTCTCTGATTTCCGATATTTCGTGTAACTGAACGCAAAATTAATGGCTTAGAAATCATTCTATCGTGTCGCGTCTCATAGATACTTTCAATTTTATAGGTTTTAAGTAGCTTGAACATTTATTGTAGGCTAAGGGGTTAACTCGTCCACATAGAGGAAATAAATCACCTCTTAATTTTCATGCCTCCTTTCAAAATTTATCTACGCTACATGTCATAATTTATTCACAAACCATCGAACAATATATTTACATCGGCTGAAAATTTTCCCGTGCCAAATTCCCCGTGGCATATCCTCGCATCTCTTCTCAGAGTTGAACGTTTCCGCCGCAAGGGACAATTTTTCTTTCGAAGCGTATTTATTCCCATGGTTCGTGCACTTTGACAAAACTCGGATCATTGATATTGTCTCGGCGTCGTTGAACTTTCGTGACGGTGAAAGAATTTCATAGGAAGGAGACGGATCGTCATGTTTCGGGAACCGTACGAATCATTGCTCTTTCCATTGTGGCCCATCTTCACCTCGGCCCCATCATCCCCCGGAGAAATTTCCATGAAATACTGCAGCCAGTCACGTAACGTGAATTGCGAGCGGTGGAATTTCCAATTCACTTCCTTTATGCCCCTGCATTTACTCCTAGATTTCCACTTACTTGCATCCACTTTATCGAGGAAGTCACCGACGGTACGTGATTCGATAATTTGAAAATATCTGGGCAAAGAGTTAAGCAACCGAACGATGGGACGGCGGACAGTGATTTTACGTTGGAATAATCAGAAATAAAATTAGAGTTTCGGAGATGGAAACGGCGTTAGAACTGTTTAAAGTTTAGAATATCGTTGCAACATTTATCGATACAAATGTCTTGCCTTTAGTTAGAACTTTTTTTTACAAATTGTCAATGTCTTCGAGAATAGACATAAAAACATTGCTAAATCTCATAAAATTTCAGAAATTGAAGAAAATTAACGCCTGAACTGCTGACGTTAACCCTTTGCCCTACGATTTCTTTTGTAGCTGCGTGCGAAATAAATTAGAATTAATTGCTGAAATAAAACTTTATCACTGATTTTTGATATACCTCCTAACTTAACACTATGTTGATAGCATAGAAATAATTTGATTGTTTTGCGACTCACTGACTTTTTCAATTTAATAGATTTTGGAAAACTTCAAACTTTGCTATTCGATTTTCCGCATCATGAATGTCATTCATAATCGTGGGGCAAGTTGTTAAATGTATCAGTAGTTATAAGTAGTTTGGTAAAAGATGAATCAAGTGGAAAAAATCATGATCAATTAAGTAATTTGTGTTTTATAAAATAGGCGCGGAATATTTTCCATATGGCTCCCCTATAAATATAGAGAATTTTTATAAAAAATTAGAGACTCGTCATTTTAACCGACTTGGTAACTCTGGCGTTAAAATAATATTAGCACTGTAATTTCTGTACTGCTACTCACGAAGTGTGCTTCAATTCATGCTGGTAATATTTTTTCATAATAATTATATTGCATTTAAAGTCAATGAAATCTTGCCATCGAAGAAGCATATTAATTTATTGTAATAATTTTAACACAAAATAAAAATCGTGGTAAAAGAAAATCATCTGCGATATAAAAAATATTCTCGTAAATTTATCCGTAAGGATTTTAGACCTCCTAAGAAATAGATACAACGTTAAAAATTATTTTTTGAATTTTTATACCAAATACCATCAAAACTACATTCAACAGAGGCGACAGACCTTTCTAAAGTTCCAATTTGGCACGAAAAGATCAAAAATGGAAGAGAACTCATATCGCAAATGGTGCGCGAACCTTACTGTATGCGAACAGTGACGTCCACGAGGTTAAACAATAAGTGCACTAAGAAGAATGGAAGCTCGCCACGGTTTACGTGCTTCCTCTGCGTTTTACAATTTTTAAGCGCACCCGAATGCATTGTACTTTGCACTTCCAAATGCGATGCCTTACGAGCGGCCGGAGCCTCGCGGTAATTTCTCTTTTACTTCTTAAGTTTTTCTCGCGAAACGGCACCGGGGAAAGCGGAAAGTCGCTTAAAAATAAGATTACTTTTTAGAATTTTTTTTTACACTCGCTGGAGGGACGTACTTCTGCCGTGCAATTTCGAATGTTACGACGTCGTTTCTGAGCGAAGGAGCATTTCGAGACGGTCTTTTTCTACTTACGGCCCTCCGCGATGCTCCCTGAAAAATGTGCGCCGAAATGTCGTACGACTTTTGTCAATTTCCGTTGGAATGGAATCGATATTCACGGTTGGACATCGGTGCCCCTGATTATTCTATTTTATTTGCAAAAAACCTTTCGGTCAGTTAGATATTTATGAAACTAATTAGAACCGAGGCAATTAGTTAGAAAATGAATATTACAGTACTTAGAATTTGATCGTGCAAAGTTGAAAATTATTAAATAATAATTTAAAAATTTCTACGCATTTGTTAGGACAAGAATCGTTACTGATATGTTCACGAGAATATTTTCCATTTCCTAGCTGATTTTCTTTTACCGCGATTTTCATATTATGTGAAAATTGATATAAATAGTTAATAGAATTCTTCGAAGGTGAGATTTCGTTGAATTGATATCTGATACAATAATTTTATTAAAATACTACTAGGATAAATGGAAGCCATCTTGCTGAATAAAAGCACGGAAATTAGAGAGCCAATATTGATAGTACTTATTGATCATCCATCGAGAGAGAAATTCAAACGGAGACATTATCGATACGAAAATCGTGTATTGAATCGATCTCGAATCAATTCGAGGGAACCTCGGCACGTCGAGTACGCTGAAAGATTCACCCACGGATTCTTGACTGTTCTCAAAACCTTCGGAAATTGCATTTCAACGACATTTCCAATGCGATACGAGACTCGACGAATTTCCTCTTTTTTCTTTCTCTTCCCCCTCGTCTCGTCGTCTCCCCTTTTTCTCCGCGGACGGTGAATATTTAAAGTTTAGTTTTACGTAGACCGCAAAATTGACTCGTTAATTATGGAAGGAACAATATCGGCTGGCACGAACGAGATCGGAATATTCGATAGAGTTGATCGTCGAACTGAAATTTCAGAATTGCCGTAAGCACGTACGTTTAACTCGTACTTCTGTAATTCCGTGGCTCTACGGTTTATAACTTCGTGCATCTATCATTAATTTAAACGTAGTTACACGGAGTTAATTTTCCGCGATAATTTCGTGCCTCTTCTTGCGCTATTAAAACGCATTCGTCGAAAACGAGCGCAGAAAGTGTAGAGTGGTTGACTGGCGTTTTACCGAGTTTCTTCGAAAGTGCGGTACAAAATTATCGGTGAAATCATGTGAAAACTGTTCCCGCGGATTCGCGGATCCGTTAATGAGCGACACTTTGAGTTTGACGACCTAGTCGATATTTCGAGAACGAACGAACAAATAAATGTGTCGGCACTTTTGCAAAAGTTTTCAAACAGTTCCAGTGTATGGTGCAACGTCGCTGAAATTAATCCAACTTCTAACGACCATCATCGCCTGGCAATGACGAGGCAATCGGTGATCGCTTGACCGTAAAATTGTAACTTTTACTATAACTCCTGAGGAAGACATTGGTTTATTGTCGCAACTCTACGCAATTAGAGACTAATCAATTTCTCTGCAATAATAACCTGTAATATTACGTAAAGCAAAAAGAAATGCTTTTTTTTCATGTGTCTGATGAAATATTTCGGCTGAGATTTATTATGAATTACTAAAACCTCGTCAGTCTATTGCAGCCGAGGTCTACTATACGCAATTAGATTTTTTTTAACAAATTAGTTTGTATTGTCAAAAAAGCGATATTTGTTTCCACTGTACATAATAATATTAGGTTGGTGCGATATTAAAATGACCACAGTTTTTGCAAAATGAATGTTTATAAATCAAAATAATTTTCATCCACATCAATACACTTCTGCCAAAGATCCACAAGGGCTTTTATACCATTTTTAATAAAATCTGAGTTTTTAGAAAGGATGAAATTGGAGGGCGACTTTTTTATTATCACCTTCATTATCGAATTTTTTTTCTATAATGAAGTGGCCTAAGTGTTTAAAAATGTGATAATCCGTTACAGGAATATCAGGTGAATAAGGTGGGTACGTAAAATTTCATATTTCAGTTCGCGACATTTTTTTGAGCTCACTTTTAACGGATATGGTCTTGCATTGTCGTGCAATAAAGTAGGCCCCCGCCGATTAATTGAAACCGAACGCAGTATTTTCAATTCCACGAGCATTTGTTCAATTTTTTTACAGTATCTGTCAATAGTAATGCTCTCAACGCCTTGGAAAAATGGAAGTTCAGTTTTCCATGTATAGATAGGACATCATTATGGCATACGGTTGTGGGTTTACCACGAGGCGCATTTTGAAGATACTTATATCCAGAACAAAACTTTTTGAACCAACATTTTACGATTTTTGTTATTAAGAATTGCCTCCCATATGCTCTATTTATGTTAAGACTTGCAGCTGCAGCATTATTACCAAGTTTAAATTCATATCGGTTTACTACTCGTATTTCACTACTATTCGCGTTGCACAAAAAAGTTTATTTTTTTATAGAAATTAGGTGTCTTCCAAATAAAATACATCTCAATATTGAGAATATAGACCAAACAACCTGTTTCAACTGTAAAATTATTAATTTTATGTCTACCTATTTACAATATATGGCCAAAATGTAGTGTACAGACCTAATACGACATTTCATATGCACCAACCTAATAGCTTTTGCTCGACGATAGAAAAATCTAAGAGGAATGACGTAACACCGTCCTCTCCTAGACAACCAAGCAAATTCGTCCGCCTCGATTTTCCGCGGAGAAACACGAACGAGCGCAAAGTGCTAAAACAAAAAGCAGCCGCCGAGACTGAAATATATCTGACCGTGGATTCCGGAGGTAGCTGTCCGTAGCAGGGGCGTGATAAATTCGAGGGCGCATTAAATTTCGCCGTGTATTCGAAGTAACGATAAGTGGACCGAGGAGAAGTCGATCGGAATCCAGCCCTCGGAGGGTCTTTAGTGACTTAGGCAGTTGTAACTGCCCCATTGTGATTTCGGCGGAATTCTCCACCCCTTTCAGGAATCGATCGCGTCCTTAATCGATAGTGATCGTACCTCCATCCTTCTGCTACCCTTGACTTTCTTCAAACACATTCTTTTAATACGACCTTCTATTACCGGGCGACATTTGGATGCTGGCCAGTTGGAGGCCGAACTTTCATGCTTTCTTCCTCGTCCTTTTTCGTTTTATTCTGTCCTTTGGTCTCGAAAATGTTAAGGATGAACCTCAAAGCCGGATGGTCTTTACGATTGTTTAATCGACACCAGAAAGCTTAGGGATGTAAATTGAGATCGAATCTCAACGACCTTCAAGAGCTTTCGTCGCTCGACTTTGGCGAATGGAAATGGCCCGGGGGGTTGGCTGGTTGAATTTGAGAAGTTTATTGGGAATTATTGGGAACCTTGGCAGGATCGAGTGGTTTTTTGAAGAAAGAATTGTTTTAAAGATGCGAAAGGTTACAGGCGGAGGTAAGATTAAAAGTATATTAGGGAAATTTATATTTGAGGATTACGAGTAACGGTTGAAAGTAGAGAATTAATAATCTATTCAATAATTTGATTGGTATTAGAAACAGAGAGATTTCACCCTTTGCGGACGGAGACTTTTTTGAATATTGAGAAATAACTATTTGTTTGGTGTTAAAAAACTTTTAGTAGACAAGCGGGATACTTGAAAATAATATCGATATTTCGTGAATCTGAGAAACCGCCGCATCGATATTTATTTTTCCCGGTTTTATTTATGCTTCACCCCGTAAATTAATCAAATTTAATTACAAATATTGTAACGCGTTAGATCGTACGACATACAAATTTTCATTTTGTAATTAACCCTTTGCGGACGGAGACGTTTTTGCATATTGAGAGATAATCATTTATTTGGCGTTCAAAAACTACCTTTTTATCAGAAAGTCAGAGTGTTGATGTACCTAAGTTATAAATTATTATTTGTGCGATCATATTTCAACAGTTATATTTCAATTTTTCAACTCTAACCGTGTATACATACACCGATAAACTATAGTCAGATTTTTTCTCAGGCCGCATATATGCGTCCGTCGTCCTCAAAGGGTTAAAGGATTCCTACGTAAAGCCTCAGGCATCTGCTTATTGCAGAATCCTTATGCAAGAATGGTTAAATTAAAATATTTTCCACATTTCAAGATAAAATAACGAATATTATTGTACCATAATGCGAATTATCCAACAAAGAGAAGAATTCTAACTCTCCGCGAAAGAATTCTATGAATTCCGTTCTGGAATTGCTACCAAATCGTTCTATAATTACAGAACAACTCAACGCTGCTGGATTACCGCAAGATCGTTACGTCAAATTGATTCCGTGTAAGCTTTCAAACGTATCATCGGTGCGTCATTGAAAGCAGACGCTATCCGGCGATCGTTAAATTAAACGTTCGCGGTAACATCGACTTTTCGCGACGTTTCGACGATTCCCACGAAAGATGGGCTTTAAGCACCGTGCACGGAAAGCCGCTTACACGAGAAACGCAATTTCGCAAATGTATTTACGGCGACGCCGAAGATCTTTCTGCGAAATTTCTTTACAAGATTTCATTTATCTGGTATCCGTTGCCTCCACACGAAATTTCCACCTTAATTGAATACACCTTCCTCCCAATATTCGCGGGCCTCTGGGTCGGATTAATTAATCAAACAATTCTTAATTAATTGTACAGTATCCCCTCAAACGTCTCGCCCGTTCTCCATCGGAATGCACTCGGTTTGCAATTAAAATTTGCTTTTCCTCGCGCATTCCCTTTATCGGATCGAGCAGTTGACATATTTTCAATTAATACATCGAACCTTCGCGAATCGTCTCGTCTTCCGTCGAACTTTCGCCTTAATTGGAGCCTCCTGACGATTCTGTCCGATCGACTGGCGAACAGGTTTTTTAATTAAACGCTCCTGTTAAATCACAGCAATTTTTTTCCACGCGAATATTAGTTTCGAGGGAAAAACACGACCGAGCTCTTCTATCGTTTGAAACCATGAAAGGTTTCATCGTGAAAGTCGAAATAAAATTCCTATCTTACGGACATACCCGCAAGAAGCCTCGAGGAAACTGAAAGAACGGTGCTTTCAGGCTTCCGGCCGAGGCGAAGTAGAAAATCGTGTGTCTGGCCAGACGATACGAAGTTACCGCAGTACGCCGGACAACGAGTAGTGCAGGTCGCCGTTTGCTCAGACAGTGAATACGGTTAAACGACATTGTTCGGCACTCCGGTCTTTTTGGTTCCTCCGCACGCGATTCCTCGCTAATCCTGACGTATAATTCACGTGTACGTCGATTGGAGTCTGTTATAGCTACACAGGAAGGAGGATTTTCATGAGAGATGCGAATTAACGCGCTGAACGCCGGACCTGTTTGGTTTCTTTCACTAACTGCATTGAGGCGAAAGTTTTTCTTTTTCGTTTGTATTTTGGAGCTTAAACTACTATGGTCATTTCGCCTGGAATCCATTGTTTTAGGTGGGTTTCGAACCACCCAGACTATCATATGTTAATTAATGATTTGGTTAATGATTTACTAAAATAGTAGATCCCTCGCAAAAAACCGTACCAGTCGCAGAGATAAATGATTATTATATTTAACACTAGAACTACCGGCGTTAAATCTATCATATTTAAAAATATTAAATAAGTATTTTGAAAAAAGGGGAATTAAGAGGTGGAAAACTTGATCGATTCGGCGATTTATGTTTTATAAGATGAACGTAGAATATCTATTCTATGACTCTCATATAAATTTGGAGAATTTTTGGAAAAAATTGTATACCAGTCATTTTGACTGGTATGGTAAATCTAGTGTTAATATATCATACTCTCGATTGGAACCCATCTAAAACGCTATTTCCTAGGCGAAATGACCAATACAATTACAGCCGAAAGTTTTTTTATTCGGATTACATCATTGCAGAGTGGAAATGATGAAGATAGAAGTAGCTACATATTTGATAGTATTTTATTTATTTTTCAATAATATTCTGATACCTAATGTGTCAATATTGTTTTTAAAAGTTAGAAAACATTTGTCAAACTTAGTGCCGCTGATTACAAGTGACACCCGTTGTGTCGAAGGGGTTAAATGCAAATTGGATGATCAGAGAATCGTATAAAACTGTAGATATTTGAAACATTTACGAATATCATTCTACCTGCACATTATTTCGGGAAAATGATTGTACAAGGCCGTCTTTATCGAATTTTCCCGTAATTAATATACTTCTGGAGACGAAAGCAAGAGCAGACGCAAATGAACGCAACACGAGAGATGTCTTTAAGGTCCGTTCCGTGCGCAGAATAGAAGCATAAGAGCACAAAGGAAACGATTGTATCAAGGAAAATGGTTAGAAGTTTCGTGAAAGAATCTTAATGGACGATTCACGTGTGAAAGGCCCGCTATGGGGTTTCCTTCCCCGCCAACATTCGAGCCGCCATTTCTCTCGCGTCGATTCGATCTATCACATTTTTCCAACGGTTGCATTAGACGAGAAGTTTGTCTTCCTCGTTGGAGGAGTTTGACAGCTGATTTTCTTTTTTAATCAAGCCTCCCACCGATCAATCATCCGTCAGGAAAAAACGATCCGTCACTTTCCTGACAGATTGCCACCGACGACATAATCTCCCCGTTCGGCTTGCGTGTCGGTATACGTCTCTATAGGATAAGAAATCTGGGGGAAATTAAAACGATACCGGTAACATTTCCAGGATCATTTTCCAAAGGGATGAATATTTATACGAGCGATTAATATTTACGGTCTAAAATGGAGCTATGGTCGACGTAAAGCCCTCGTCGTAGGCAATTTTCTGGCAAAGTAATTTCAACTTTGGGATCTTTCTACCGTTTTGCGCATTTACTGGAAATATTCTTTAACTCTTTGCACTCCGAGCGATTTTTATTACGAGCTAGCAGCTATTCCAGAACTATTTACACGGTGCGAGTGCACATCTGTGGAAAATTGAATATCTTGCTATGTTATTAAAAGAGACTCCTATACATTTTAAAATTATGTTTGACAATATAAAACAATATAAAAATACACCGGATTTACCTGACAGCGGAAATATTAGCTTCGATTATAATGTGGCCGCTGCAGCGACAACGGAGTGCAAAGGGTTAATAATTGGCTACCGCTGATACCGATGAAAATTAGCAGAGAATAATATTAAATTAATTTTAATCGAGTAACAGGGAATGAAAAATTAATTCAGCCAACAAAGTGTTAAGAGGGCGATTTTCTAAAATTATCTTTCTTAGGAGTCATTACTCGTAAAGCAGAGAAATAACGAAAAGGAAATAAAGCGATAGAAGAGTTTTCAGAATGATAATAAGTCGATTCCTGTTCGCGAGAGCCTTCTAACACATTTTGAGAGGGGAGTGCCTTCCGTGCACGTCTCTTGCTAGAGAGGAATCCAACGTATTCCTTTGGCAGACTTCAAAAAGTGCTCAGTTGATCGAGACTCCTGATGACAGTCCTGGTATCCCGACTACATTTGCAACTCACAGGGCGGAACAGTGAATTATTTCTCCACGAAGGCCTCAAAGCTTTCGTCCTCCTCGATTGCTCACTTCCTTTAGTCTTGCATTTTCTCTACTTCCCTTTCGTTCTGTTCATCTTTCTCTCTCTTCGTCTAGTTTGCTTTTGCTCTCTTCCTCCTTCTTTTCAGCAAATATTTCTCTTACTCCCGCTATTTGCCTCCATCTCTTTTTCTCCGTTTCTCTATCTCTACATTTCCTGCTTCTCTTTCTCGCTCCGTTTCTCGTTTCCTCTCATTTTCTCTCTCCTCCTTCGTATATTTACACCAACGTGAGAATCCTACACGTCCAAAAATTAATCTTCTCCACGACCGATCTCTCGGTCGCACCGCAAAATTTTCCCTCTCTATGTATTACGGACAAATATCGGCGGCCTTCGCTTTCCACCGTAAATTTCAACCGTGAATCCCCCGGAAAACGTCGATATTTGCGACGTCGTCCTAATCTCGACGCTTCGTAGCCCGGCTTTTATTATACGATTCTAAATCACTTTTACAGCACTGATCTCTCGGTGACTCAATCAGAGGCCGGTTTTACGTGAAACGCGCCAACAGTTTCTCCGTGTTCCGGATTATCGGATGCCGAGTTAACTTTTAATGAAGTTTACGTACAATTAAAGTTGCAACCAAACGAAACAGTCTCCTTAATCCGTGCTCCGCTTAACTTCGGATTTACTCGATGCTGCCGTATCGGCAATATTTTTAACAACGTTCTATCGATTTTAGCACACAGCCAGCAACGTCAGGCGACAAGTAGTTGCCCGAGCTGTTATGGTGTTACATGCAAGGTACAACAATTAGTACCAGGCGGTGCGAACACAGTGTCTTCCGCCGTTTGCTCGAGGTCAGAGAGAATTAGGTGTCGGAAAATCCAGAGGTTTAGGGTATATTGCAAAAATTAGGATCTTTTTATCACTGTTGCAAATGAAGTTGGAGAATAGTCGAGATAAATTTGAGATCGCGAATGGCGTTTGAAAATGTTTAATTATACGGAAGTGAACGGTTTAAATCGAAAGGCTAGGCACTTTCACGAAAGCTTCCTCCTGCAGAATATAGAAGCTTGATATATCAACTGCTCATAGGTTAATTCCATTAACTTCACTTTTGGAATTTTGAAAAATTTAAGTGTCGATGCAATTGATTGAATTAATAACGAATAACGCCATTTAATGACGAAGTTTGCTTGATCGTCGAATAATAAATAATTTATTTCAGAATTGGTCAACTCGAAGGCTGTTCCACCTTATTCATTTTCTATTTCGTTAGATGAAAGCTGCATACGATTACACATTCTGCAACATTTATTTGTACTTCCATTTTGAAAGGAATTTTAAAGAAGAGTGTACACTATTTCATCATATTTCTTCACTTTGATTTTATAGAGTTAATCGATTTTGCAAGTTACTTTAGAAATTTTGACAATTTTAAGTGTCGATGCAATTGATTGAATTAATAACGATTAAGTAACACCATTCAATGACGAAGTGTGCTTGATCGTCGAATAATAAATAATTTATTTCAGAATTAAATCTGATTAACTCGAAGGCTATTCCATCTTATTCATTTTCAATTTCGTTAGATGAAAGCTGCATACGATTACACATTCTGCAACATTTATTTGTACTTCCATTTTTAAAGGAATTTTAAAGAAGAGTGTACACTATTTCATCTCATTTCTTCACTTTGATTTTATAGAGTTAATGGATTTTTCAAGTTCTGAGTCACATACTTTCCAAACGTACGAAAATTAGTTGTAATTGTAATCTCCGCAATAAATAACATATAAATATCTCCCAGAACAAGATTCCGTAAAATTGTAATGATTATGCAGCTAAAGATTTCGACCTACAATTAACGAATCCAAATTGAAGTCTCCATCACCTCTCATCCCCTTCTCCTCGACAATCACTCGACCCATTGCACCCTCGCTGATCAAAAACTCGTCTAAAACCGTACACCCATCGAGCTTACCAGCACCAATTAAAACTCAAACGTCAAACTGACAAAAAAACATGATTCTACTTAAACATCTCGCCTTAATTTCCCCAACGATCCCTAACCAACGACTAAATGTTTCAGTGTGGCGGTCAGAGCGGTGTCTGGATAGCAAGCGTGATCATACTGTCAATCGGTAGCTGGGTCGGGAAAGTTGGTCCCCGACCGGCGGATGGCGAAATTGCGCACCTGACGTCGCCGAGGGAGAGGCTGGAAACCGTACGACAGGTTCTTTCGGAGGTGCCACTGATAGACGGGCACAATGACCTGCCCTGGAACATTCGAAACTTCGTGCACAACCAACTGGCGGAGTTTGATTTCGACAAGGATCTGCGCCAAGTCGCACCCTGGAGTAAGAGCGCCTGGAGTCAGACGGATCTCGTGCGCCTTCGTCAGGGCATGGTCGGTGGTCAGGTAATTATTTCCATGTCTCTTGGTTACCCGATTGTCACGATACTTTGCTAAAATGAATTCACTTTTGTCTGTAAAAACTTGTAAAATCGGAGGGTGTGCAAAATTAAACGCAATTCGAAGGTAAGATGTAAAATATGAACTTGGGGCGAGGGAATTTTCTCTTTTAACTACGGCAGTACCGAGGAAGCTGTTTCGAAGTTTTAATCGTGGAATGAAGTTGATTTACCGCACGAAGAAGTTAATTAAAAATGAGGAAGGATGTGTTATGAATGTGCGACATGTGGTAATTAATAAATTGAGAAATACTTAATAGACATTTCGCGTACTTTAGAACTGTACGTCGAAAGGTTCTTCCTGGTGGTTCAAGTACCTAGAATTTTTCCATGTAAATAGAGAAGTCTCATATTTATCATGTCGAACAGGTAGATATCAGGAAACTCTTAAGTTAATTATCATCTGTAAATAATTACAAAATACCACTTATAATCGCTGCAGACTTGTAACATAATCTTTCAACTCTTCGACTGCTATCGATGAGATCTTAACCCTTTCGCTACGGAGTACTTTTTCACGAGACTGCTAACACGGTACGAAACAGTCCCGGCACGGACGAATAACTTTTAATGGCTAGTGGCGTAATGTAAATAATAACTTCTTTATTGAAATTGCAATGCATATAATATATGAAAACTAAAAACTTATGGTATTTAAAAAATACCCAATTACAAAATATGAATTGGTAATTAATTCTTCGTTTAAAATTTTGACAGGTGACTATAGTCACCGATAGTACCCAGCCAGTGTCAGACGGCGGGTGACTATAGTCACCAGTAGTATCGAAAGGGTTAAGTACATAAATTATTAGGTTCGTATGTGCACTCGGCAAAACCTACCAAAATTTCCAAAAAAGTACGAAAATTTTCAAAATTGAATGAAGCTTCGTAAGCTTCAAGAGTTATGGAAATATCCATAAGTACAAAAAGTTCACATCTCTATTTTCTCAACATCTCAACCGTTTGCCTTCTCTCAGAAAACCTGCATGAATTTCTCATTCCTTTCCGTCTCAAACGTCCCGGAGTGAAAAGTAAAATATGCTAAACAAATTGATATTGCCGCATGTGCGTTTCTGAGCAACAACACCAATCTTCTTCCTCTTTCTAATTTTCCGGCTCCAACTGATATGATTATTTCCCTTAACACTAGAACAACGAAACCAGTCAAAATGACTGGAACACAATTCTTTCCAAAAATTCTCCAAGTTTCTAGAAGAGTCTTAGAATAAATATTCTATGTCCATCTTAAAAAACATAAATCACCGAATCGGGAATCTTTTCCGCCTCTTGATTCCTTCTTTTTCAAAGTACTTATTTAATATTTTGAAATATGATAGATTTAACGCCGGTAGTTCTAGTGTTAAGGAACCTACAGCTTTGTGTGGATTCACAACCACCATGAAAAAAGATCTTCCTAATGGATTGCAACTTTGAATCCTTCACCCTGAGGATTTCAATTATTAAAACGACACGATTGAATCGTGTTCGGCAGTGACAGAGTGAAAACGATGAAAACCATCGGAAAGTCGACGTTCGAACCTGAAATGCGAGAAGATCGCTTCGTGAACCGTAATAACCGAATGCGAAAGGACTTTATAACCGCGCCATGGTGCAGCACCGTGATAACATAATTTCTTACGAGTCATGAACACTGTCTTATATTTATCGAGGGTAGGATACGCGTAGGGGTTACTTCGGGTTACACGGCCTCGACCGGTTGAATGCATCGATTATCGTCAGAGACCCTTGGAAACTCGTCACCTCCGGACGGAGTATATACACTCTCGTCCCATGGTGCTTTTACACCTACCTATGCGACGGATTAAAGAAAATTAAAGGAGAAATACTTTCCTCGCACGTTTGCGAATATTTCTCGCGAAACTTGAGAAATTACCTCGAACATACCGAGGGATTATAGATACGATCTTAGCGGATGAATGTTTTGAGAGATGTATTTATTTGTTTACTTAACTAATTAGAAAATACTGTTAATTTCAGAGAAAACTGTACCGATGATATTTCACGCGTTCTTAACACTAGAACTACCGGCGTTAAATCTATCATATTTCAAAATATTAAATAAGTACTTTGAAAAAGGAGGAATCAAGAGGCGGAAAAGATTCTCGATTCGGTGATTTATGTTTTTTAAGATGGACATAGAATATTTATTCTAAGACTCTTCTATAAACTTGGAGAATTTTTGGAAAGAATTGTGTACCAGTCATTTTGACTGGTTTGGTTGTTCTAGTGTTAACGCTAAAAGTGACAAAATTTTTCTCAAAATTCCTCATCGATAGGGGAATTATGCAGTAAAAATTCCACTTCTACCTTATAAAGTCTAAATTGCCTTATTAATCATCTTTTTTACCTCTTCATTCCTCTTTTTCTAAATTACTTATTCAGAATATTTAAATATAACTGATATAACGCCGGTGGTTCTAGTGTTAAGTTTGAAACTTCATAGTTCCTACAAAATTCTTCGCTGACCCTAGAAACAGAGTTTACTTGAAGTGGAAAATTATTAATTACACGAGATTATAATTAACTTGAGAATCAAAGTTGCATCTCGAATACTAGAACATTATAGGACGAAATTACTTCGATCGGTGTAATTCCAGAATGTCCATTCGAATGATCTTATCAGTAGTTGGCAGACGTCAAACACGAGACCAGGTGACTGGATTTAATGCATCGATTATGATGGCAAAGCCTCAAAAGCCTCCCGCCTGACCGACGTATATATGCGTTTGCCTATCTCGGTCGGGTCTTGCAGTATGCTTGCTTAAGTGTATTCGAGCTTGCATTGAACGTGCGTACACGCATACGACGTACTGCACTCAAGCAACGCAGTCTGTTAGGATGCAACCGCAAGCAGAAACCGAGGGGGGAGTAGAAATGGCAAAACGAGCGTGCCAGCTGCCAGCTGTGCACCATAATCTTCTTATGGGTTCTGTTATGGGTTCGCGTCACTTTAAATTTATTAATTAACTTTCTGCCATTTTCGTGGCGCTTTTAATCTATTTTTCTTCCTTACGTGATCTTTTAATTTTTAACGTACTCCCATCACCGACGTTATTCCGTTCTTTTTTTCACACTTTTTATTTCTTCTTAGTTATTCGCGTGCCTTGTATCTCATGGTATCGCGCTAAGTTTCGACGTACGTAAAATACCGTTTTGATGATGTTTTATGCAAATATGTATAAATTTTATTAATACACGCGCGAGCAATGCGGATGGAAGAATTTTTATTGCGGAAGGAAATTCAGCATCCTTAGAAGAGATTACTCCGTGCTCATTCATACATTTTCCGTTTAGCGGAGGAAAATTCTTTCATCGTTTTACCTGTCTTTTTTCGCGATGGAAATACTCTCGGTGAGTTTCGGTTTTAATTTCTCCAAATTGGATAATTCGCCGCAGCAATCCGAATCGAACAACGACGGTTAACGATCAAAAATTCGGAGCGAACTTTTTCTCGGTGCACAGTAGACTGTGTAGGGTATTAATCGTTGAAATATAAATTTAAAAATTCCTACAAAATATTAGTGATTTTTCTCATTTTGTATTTTGTCTATTATCGTATATTTTCACGATAGAAAATACCAGCAAAGTAAAAAAAATCACATTTTCCCAATCTTCGATTACAACTTCCACGAAGAATCGGCAAAAGTTCAGATCACCGAGAAAACCACTTTTAGCAGGTAAAAGCAAAATCCAAAGATCAAGTTCCATCCGGTACTTAAAACAGATAAGAAAATCGGCCAGCTCGGAAAACTTATCCCCAAATCCCCTTTAAAAACGTCATTACATCCTTGCTTTCTGATAAATCCAAAACTTCCCATTTCCACGAAAAAACAACCACCAAAACCTCGAGCTGCAGGAACAACGTGAATTTTCTCCCCGTGTAATAACGCTGAAACAACGTAGAAATCTTCTCTTCATGGGGGTAACTACGTAATAACGGCACGCGTTTGTAACGAAACACGCACCGACGTACCCAGGGTGCACCATAGAGAAGAAGCAGGGTCTGGTTGAGGTCCGATATTACATTCCGCAAACACGAGCACGTTTGATGCTTCCTTGCTTTCGACCGCAGTCTCGTTACCGGTTCTCCAGTTTTTTTTCCGCCTCGCCTTTGCCCTCTTCCGCCACGTGCGTCCTCTTTTTTCTTACTTCTTCCTCTTCTTCTTTGTCGTCGTCGTTTCGTTTCTTCTCGCGAGATGTGCCATTATCGTGGAGCAAAGCTCTCTACAGATCTTTTTCAAGGATAGATAGATGTATCTGTACTGTCTGTACCGATTCTCCTTGGACGGATGGCAGGGTGGCGAGGGAGAAATGAAAGAAAAGTCTTCACCGGAAGTCTCACGGTGGACCTTGGTTTCTGTGTCTGTTGTACAATAATTAGAGTCGTTTCAGGCTGCAAGATTATTCTGAACGCTGATTTGATGTTTTTTCTTTTATATTGTTTCTTCGGGATACCTTATTTTAGCGGAGTAGGTTTTATGTTTCTTGTGGAATACCACTTGGAAATTGGGGGTCGTTGATACTTCAGGAAGAGACGTGGTGGATGTTGAGATTTTTATTACTGTATTATTATACTTTGTACGTGTGATAATTGTGAGGACATTGTAGGCAGTGAATTTGACATGATTCGTTCTCCTATCAAACAAAATAGTTGAAAGAAAATCCTATCGCTATCAGCGCTCATCGTGTTCCTCTCCTATCTTTCGTTCGGTCATACTTTATCTTCTATAATACACAGAGTAATTACTGTAGGATCTTAATTTAAACATGAGTTTTATTAAAATCCAAGATATATAAAAAGTATATTTAACACTTTACCGACCGGTAGCTTATTAATAGGCTTTTTGTCACCAACGCTTAGACTTTTAGTTTATTAATCGGTTCTCACGGTAATCACTAATTCGTTATTTATTATTGTAGTGGAACTGTGTTAAGGCGTCGATGAGAAGCATTTGTAATTTTCAAAGAGATTGTAATTTTTTTTAGGCAATCTAAGCCGAAACAAATCCTTTAAAGTGGGTAGAATGCTCAAACAATAGCAGTCGGTAAAGTGTTAAGTAATATATAAAACGTAAATAAAAGTCATTTTCTCCTTTCGCCTTTCGTCTTTCACCTTACTTCACTAATCGCTTACTAGCCGTTACGCAACAAACAACGCTCGCACCCAGCATTCATTCTACGCACTCTCCTATAGATAATTCTTTCCGTCTTTCTTTCTCATTCTCGCATCCCACATTATATTTTGAAATTTCTTCCTAGCACAGAGTATTCCCAACCCTTTTATCTTTTCCGCCACTTGGCCGCACGAGCCCTGTTACCATCAGAATAGAATATTTCTGTTTAAGAAGAGAGCTCGCTGTTTTAACGGTACGAGCACCCACAATGAAAGTTGTTCTTGAAGTGCAAGCTGGCAGAGCGAAACAAGAGGAGCACAAGTAGAACGGCATCTGATTTACGCTTCACAAAAGAGAATCATCCTTCGCAGCTCGTCCCTCTTTCGACCGCAAACTCTTTTTTTCATTCATTTTCACCGGCGATATTACGACATACAGCGGCGGCCCATGCTTATTTCCAATTTTCCTTTTTTTTTCGCCCCGCAATATCTCTATTTCACGAAAAACACATTAAAATTCATGGAGATACGTCGACGGTGGAAAGCGGCTTACATTTCGTGCAAAAGGGAGAGGCGAAGAAATTCCCATTTTTTTTCACCGTCACGCTAGCCGGCCGGAAATCGCACGGTTACGCCACTGACCGTAAGTTATAGCAAATTTTCCTGCCGACGATTATTTATAGGCGTTACGTGATATCATATTTGCGGCGTGGTAAATCATAAACGTAACCCGCGATCATAAAATTTGTCACGGCTACCCGGGATAAAATAAAGGGCTATAAATTTTGCTGCAATAAAGGACGGCGATCTTATTAAAGCTCCGTAATGAAGTGAAATTCAAGCATCCACGGCTCGGCGAAAAAACTTTGAAGCAATTTTCCACCGAACGATTGTACGACGATTTGCAACGAATCCAATCCCGCGCGATTTCCGACGATAAAAATGCATGCGTTTTTCCTTCCCGTTTGAGAGAAATTAATGGCGATTTTAACGCTTAAAATTCACGTAACGAGCAGAGAAAGCAATTGATTTGGACCGAATGGAATTTATTCGAATTTTTTGGACTATTGATTATTTTCGGTGACGGGAACGATTATAAATGTTTTAACGTGCGAACAATCCACGGAATAATTCGGCGAAATACTTCATAAATTTTCATTCTATCGAACGATACCAATTGATGCAGAATGTGTACACATTGATCTCGGTATTTTTTAATCAGCAAAGAATCACAGTTAAGTCAAACCTATCGTATACTTCGATAAGTGAACAAAGAAAAAGCTAACAAGCCAAAGAAACTTTCCTCATTCTCTTCTAGCACGGAAGATAACTTCACCAGTATCAAGATTCCGGACGTTATAGGATTCTTAAAAGAAACCAAACTACGTTTATTATTCCACCAACAGTCCTTAATAACCTGGCAAGTTAATACGACTTCAAATTACAATGAAAATAACAAAGAAATTCTATAAGTTGCGACAAAATCCAACAAAGTCCACCGTCGCAGTCGTTAAAAACCCTTAACGCGCGTTGCAACCCACGTTTTCACGTAGAATCAACATATCCCGCCGAACAGAGCCGCTAATCTCTAAGAGCGGTGAAAACACAGAACCACTTCCGGCTCGGTGACCGGAAGTTAATAATCCAGCTCGTTCTGGAGTACTCGCGGGATTAACAGCGTGACGCTTTGTCTTGCAGTTTTGGGCAGCTTACGTACCCTGCGAGTCGCAGCATCTCAACGCGGTCCAGCTGACTTTGGAGCAGGTGGACCTCATTAAGAGGCTCATAGAGAAGTACTCGCAACACATGCAGTTCGCCGGCTCCTCGAGGGGTGAGTATCCCTTGTGATTACGCGAAACGAGCGAAGCCGCAACATGGAAATGTTTTCCATGGTGGAAAAGCATGACCGAGATGCACGCATTAAACATGACTCGTGAATTGTGCCGGAAACGCGGGGTCGAGTTTACGTGGAACCGCGAAACTTGCTTTCTCATCGAGCACCGTTCTGATTTGCTTCTCGAAAGTTTTGTCAATTGGAATAGATCAAGTTTTATCTGTCACAGTAGAACTCGGAATCGATTGTTACAATTCTTCGATTAACGATAAAACTATTAGTATAACATTAGGGGGGCCGGAAAGTAACGTCGTTGCACCGGATAACTTGCTCAGAAACCAATTGATTTTTACCGATGCGACATTGAAAATTTGCACACTAGATGACAAAAGGTTGTTGATAACGAGGGTGAATGCATCATTCATTAAAAATAAAAACTTATTACAAATTTATTTGTTTCAATTTAATGTAAAAAAACGACATTACTTTCCGGTCCCCCTAATATATTTAACACTAAACCTACCTTTAGGCTTTATATCTGTTATACTGAAATACACGAAATAAGTACTTTGGAAAAAGAGATTCGAAGAGGTGAAAAAGATGATCAGTTAAATAACTTTTGTTTTATACGATAGACCTACAATATTTACTGAATGGCTGCCCAATCAATTTGGGGAATTTTTAGAAAAAATCGGAAAGCGGTCATTTGACCGCCATTGTAAGTTTAGTGTTAAAGATAATTAATAAAAATGTTAAAAGGAAAGTAATAACGGGGGAAAAATTATTGAACGATATAATTACTTACATTTACTTCATGAAACGGAAAAAGTTGATGCGATAGAATCTTTAGGAATTTTTCAAAGAATTTGAGAACCAGTCATTTTAATTTTCTTGGTAGGTCTAGTGTTAAACAGTGATAGAATTGGATATTAAATTTGGCTAGAGAAAGATACCTATTTTCATTGATAGTGTAGTTGTCTATATTTGTTTAGAACGATTTAATTTGTTATTGAACGATATAATTTCTTACATTTACTTCATGAAACGGAAAAAGTTGATGCGATAGAATCTTTAGGAATTTTTCAAAGAATTTGAGAACCAGTCATTTTAATTTTCTTGGTAGGTCTAGTGTTAAACAGTGATAGAATTGGATATTAAATTTGGCTAGAGAAAGATACCTATTTTCATTAATAGTGTAGTTCTCTAGATTTGTTTACAGTTATTAGCAATACCTTGTTGCTATGACCATTTCGATTGGAAGCTACAATTTTAGATGAATTCGGAGCCACTAAAACTGTGATGTACATACTAAATAAAAAATGAAAAACAGCCGCGACAGAGTTTTCAAACGAAGCTTACTAATTCGAAGTCCAAACCTCCAACTCCACAGAATGAAACGTCGGTTCTCTTTGAAGAAATAAGTAAATATCTAGCTGCCCGTTAGATATTTGGATTTGAAAATAAAAAGTCTAAATAACACTCGAGACAACTCCGTATTGTGCCGTTAAAAGTGGAACAGTATACATCGATAAACTTATTTGGTTTCCAGAGATTCTGGAAGCTCACGGAAGAGGCAGAATAGCCTCTCTCATCGGCGTCGAGGGTGGACATAGCCTAGGGAGTAGTTTAGCTGTTTTAAGGACGCTGTATCAGTTGGGTGTACGGTATCTCACGCTCACCCACACTTGCAACACACCATGGGCTAAAAGTTCATCGGTCGAAGACGAGGACGAAGACGGTGAGTGCATTCGTACAAGAAGTTCCAGCACATTTTCAACCAACGACGAGCAGCGCGATGCTGCAGAACGAACTTCTAATAAGTTATCATCCAAGCTTTGCATATTTCTCGGTGAAAATATCAGGACGCCAATCACGTGTAGATGCACGAAATGGATAAAATTAAAATTTAAACACAAATTACATTAATCCTGACTCGTCGAAATTTAACAAATTCGATCAATTCATACTGATCTCAATATCAGAAATTCTCTGATATTATTTCAATTAACAATAATCCACTCATTTCTGTATCGCATCTTTAAAACATCCAGCTCCGTTCGCAAAACTTGCAAAAGAAATCAATTCTTACTGATCTCAATATCAGCAATTCTCTGATATTATTTCAATTAACAATAATCCACTCATTTCTGTATCGCATCTTTAAAACATCCAGCTCCGTTCGCAAAACTTGCAAAAGAAATGAAAAAGCTTTATGAAGACTTGATGAAAGTATTCTGAAAAGCACGAGAGATCATTGAGAATGGATAAGAAATAAAACTCAAAGAAATAAAAGGACAGAGCCGCAAACGAGCCTTCTCGCGATAGGAGATCTTAATAATTGCTCTAACCGTATCGATCGTCCGAGACACGGAAACCCTGTGCTAAGGAAACACCGAGGGAAATGTAAAGCGACGGTGATGCACCATGGATAAATATTCCTAGGAGAAATAGGGTGAGAGCAAACGAGTCTGCTTTGTTTAAGGCGGTGGCCTGACGGCGTTCGGCAAAGCAGTAGTGCAGGAAATGAATAGGCTCGGAATGCTGATAGACCTCAGTCACACAGCGAGGGCCACTATGAGGGATGCTCTGAGGACCAGCCGAGCACCCCTCATTTTTTCCCACTCCTCGGCCTTTACCATTTGCAATTCCTCTAGAAACGTGCCCGACGACATTCTTAAGCAGCTGGTAGGTAATTGAAACGTATAAATGCTAATAATGAATTCTCTTTTTCTTTCGACACAATAAGGGATACTCGGACGTCCATTTATCAGACGGATAAAAATTAAAAATATTTTTTAACCAGTTAACCAGTTAAGTGTGGAATTTATTTTAAAATCTCTCACAGGTTGCGGAATTAAAATCAAGCAGCGGCGTGTATACAAGTCGAACGCAAAGCAAATGATTCTATTGTCAATTTTACGGTAATAGGAAAACAAAAGGTGGAAAGATTATATTTTTATTCGATAAGGAATTTACAATTTACTGTAAAAAAGGTTAACGCGGTAGAGCTCTGGATCGACGTGTATATACGTCGAACGAACTTAACTGGTTAAGTGTGGCGATCTCTTTGCAAAGCGCGCACCAGTGTGTCGCGATAATCACTACTCACGAGTTAACTCTCAGGAAGTTATGAATCCAACTCAAGTTATTTATCATTTTTATTTGTTTGTTTCATTTCGTCTTGACCTCTAAACATTTTAAACATATTAAAATTTACGAATATAATTTAGTTTTCGCCCAAATTACAATGTACATATCAAATCGTAACAAAATTTTACGCATGACGGATATAGTCGTCATGACACAAAATTCTGCCACATCTCCGTGACGGATATAGTCGTCAAAACACACTTAACTGGTTAAATATTATGTCGAGGATAAGGTAATATAAAAATCATTAATTCCGCAAAGTGCAATCTTAACGGAGAATACGTTTAACTGACAATACCCTCTCTCTGAGATGCTTTTCTATCCTTGTGTCATGTTTTAAAACTCGATCTTTCTCTCTCACATAAATCACCGGGTTTTCTCTTCTATTTCTGTTCTTTCAGACACATGCACACACACACACAGGTAGCATACTTTTTGCACTTTACTCTAGAGTCTAGACCAATCCTAAACTACACGATGGAAGGGTCCGACGCCTCGGGCCCGGAAACGACTGGCACCTAACACTTTCCTAGAAAATGTCGTCTCCCGGGTCACTGTACCCTTGGGCACTCTGGTCTTTCAATTACAAAATACTGTGCTCCTCTACTACGTGAATTATCTATTAAAATATATTACAAAACGTTTCAGAATACATGAGAATAATTCCTATTATTATATTAATCTCTTGCGCTGGATTACAATTCGGTACTTGTTACAATAATCTGCCTCTAAAGTGATTTTGATGTGCATACAACGTAGAATTACTTTCCTCTTTTAGATGAATAAATAGTGCAATTGGAAAGCGATATCTACCGACGAAAGATTTTACCTTTGAAAAGAAGTGATCATTTATAAAATTTCAAAAGTTTTATAGAAGTACATTGTATTACGTCTTTACAATTTTCATAGGTATTATTTGAATTGATGGCACGTTTAGAATTCCTTCGAACGATTTGTTTCACCGCTTGCCTTTGAATGGATTTTCATTAATTTCCAACGCAAGAGATTAAAGTACCAAAGTGGAATAGAGAAGCAGCTATTAGAAATTCCATACCCTTTAAATTCAACGGAGAAAGCATCGACTTATTCTACTGCAACATTGAATAATTCAGATGGAAGTACGAGACAGAAATCTGTACGTTTCTGCGATTTCAGGCTAATGAAGTTTTATGACCACACGGAATCACTTTAGGAATACCTATCCTTACACATCTGTGCCCGAAAAAAAAAACCGTCGGTAGATTGAAAGTAAAAGTGGGCTCAACCTTTTCTCTGACTATCCCTTTCCCTTTGCTCCCTCTTTCCCTCTCCAGAGGATAGATAATTATCCCAGCTCGGCGGCTGGGGTTCCAATGGCTCGAAACATTTACCACCGGCGATTCCTTTCTATTGTCGAGTTTTGTGCTCCATTAAGGCGACCTCTCGCAACCCCTCGTTAAGGAACAAATTAGCAGGGCACGAAATTAACAGGTCTATCTAACGAGAATGTGATACCGGGAGTGCTGTTTCACGGTAAGCTCGTCGATTTCGCTTCTTCGTAATTTTCCAAAAGCAATGGGAACGCGCGTCTCTTGAAACGATAGGAAAACAGCACGGTGTTTCTCTTGCTCCGTATTCGAAATATTCATTTCATTCGAGGATAACTGAAATACGAAACTTGGGCTTTCCGAAGGGTATTTTCTTTTTTTTGAAAATTCGTGTAAAATATCAAAAGAAACATCGGACAATGGCGTTATCACGCTTTCGAATGGAGGAATGATTTATTCCCTCTTCCGGCGCTAAATTAATTCTTCCCCGACATCCTATACCCTTGAAACTCTACACGGTGAGCATTTGTTGAAAGTGCTTCACAAACCGACGGGGATTTTCAGGGAAATATTTAAAATTTAAATAGATATTAAATTATTCCTAAATTCGTAACGCTTCTCCGACGAATCTTCGTAATTTTAACGGTGCACGATTTCAAAGAATAATGAATTTTTCATCTCTTCCTCGGGAACGTTGGATATTCAATTTTTCAAAGAAACGGATATCGTTTGTCCATCGATATTGTCATTTATTTTTCATCGTCACCGGTATTTTTCGACTTTAACTGCTACGGTGAGTGCGCCTAGGGCCTACAGTAAATAAAACTATAGTTTTACGTGACTTCTGTGCACCGAGACTACAATCTGTTGAACAATAATTAAAAAAATATCTTCCAAAAGAGGAAAAGTCAAAGAAATTTACACTCAGACTCACTAATTGAGAGCACAAACCTTAATTCCATGCCCACCATAGCCCCCCTCGCCTTTTCAATCAGCATCCAAGACAATGAAGATACTTTTTTTTATATGTAAATTTTAACAACAGTGGTCATTCCACATGGAATCTGCAATTTTGTATAAATTCTAAACTCCTCAGATTACAATATATCAAGTGATAATTAGCCAACAATCTTCCTCGAACAATAAAAATTCGAACTAAACTCTTGAATCTAACACTTGCAAATCTAAGCTATTAGCGTAACACTAAAAAGTAGCCGATAAATTAATTACACCCTAAAATCATATATCATTCGATAACATCCCTCGAAAAACGGGATGCAGGGAGTCGTTTCGAGGTGAAACGAGGTTACGCCAGAACATTGCAGTAGATTTCAGTCGAGGAACGTGCCGCAGTATCTGCGGTCAGAAACTGCGGCGAATAGGATAACGCGGTTAACGTCTGAGGTTTCGACGGAGATGAAAGCTAATTTGTCTTTCCGTCAATAATCAAAATGATAGCACCCATGGGAGGAAGTACCATCGACGGAGGTAGCTTGAATTGCGAAATTGTTATTGTTTCATATTTTGGCTTTAACTGCTATGGTCATTTTGGTTATGACCTACGGTTTGAGGTGAATGTTGAACCACCGAGGCTATGATACATTAATTATTATTTCAAAAAATATCTCTCAGAGGCGATGGGAATTTGAACTCGGGATCTATAGTTTTAGATGGGTTTGAAAACATCGAGGCCATGATATATTAATTAGTAATTCAAAAAATATCTCTCAGAGACGATGGGAATTTGAACTCGGGACCTACAGTTTTAGATGTGCGTAAAAACATCGAGGCTATGATATATTAATTAGTTATTCAGAAAATATCTGTCAGAGACAATGGGAATTTCAACTCGGGATCTACAGTTTCAGATGGGTTTGAAAACATCGAGGCTATGATACATTAATTATTATTTAAACAAATATCTCTCAGAAGCGATGGGAATAATATTATATTAATTAGTAATTCAGAAAATAGATTTCAGAGGTGATGGGAATAGAACTCGGGATTGCCTGTTTTTAGATGGGTTCCTGAGCACCGAAGCTATGATATATTAATTAGTAATTCAGAGAATAGCTTTCAGATGTAATGGGAACTTGTGCTCGAGTTTACTATTTCTAGACGGGTTGCAAACCATCGACCCTCGATATACGATAGGACTTCTGTCTTATAGAGAATTCAGAGTGGAAATATAAAGATTGAATAACAAATTTCTTAAAATGCAACAGAAAATAGAATGCACTTCGTTATTTTAAGATAGCAAGGGAGTAAAATCCTTTAAACCGATTAAGGTCCATCTACATTGTACGTTACCGATCTACTTTCTTCGCCTATCAAATATTCTTATTGTTAACAGTTTCCACT
Source organism: Cerceris ruficornis (assembly GCA_963989415.1). Lineage (NCBI taxonomy): Eukaryota > Metazoa > Arthropoda > Insecta > Hymenoptera > Crabronidae > Cerceris > Cerceris ruficornis. The sequence continues at coordinate 9,809,656 of OZ022518.1, read as the reverse complement.
CTGTCTATTTTTTATTTAATAGATAATTATTTAAAATGAATGTCACACTTCATACTTTCGTCCGAAATTTTCCTGAATCCAAGCCAAATAGTCTTGCAATGTTCTCCTGTATTCAAATACACAATTAACTACATTACTACGATTTTATACAGCGTCCTACTGTAGTACGTTCTTACAATGTTCTTCCGTATTCAAGTACACAATTAACTACATTACTCCGATTTTATACAGGGTTCTACTGTAGTACATATCACATAGGAAAACTCTTCAACAGCTCACGAGGATTTGAACTTGGCCCCACTAATTAAGCCTCTATAGTCCGCATTTTCTGTAGCATCTCCAGCTCAGTTGCACCATGGCACATTAGAAAATCATAAAAGTACTATTACAAATAACAGATTTACCTTGATTTTGAAACATTAAATTGTAAAGAATTTCATGATCTTTAACACTAGATTTACGGGCGTGAAATCTGTTAAATCGCAATATATTAAATAAGGTCTTTGGAAAAAGAGGAATGAAGCGGTAAAAAATGGTAATTCGTTAGGTCATTATTGTATTATAAAATATACGTGAAATATCTACTGTACAGCGTCTCTATAAATTTTAGAAATATTTATAAGACAAGTAGGAACCCGTCAATTTGACGGCTTCCGTAAATCTAGTGTTAAGAACTAAATTGTAATATTTGGCAAAGTTAAAAAATGGACTTTGAAGAACAAAAGCTTAGATTTGTCTTGTGTTACTTCTAAGTTACACGGGCCCACAGAGGATTAACAGACCAACCCTTTAACTCCCTATCCACCATACCACACCTCTACACTTTCGTAATTGCCATTGCGTTTACGTTCACGTTTTGACAATTTGCAAAGTTACATCGATGCTCAAACAATTTCCATGATCTGGCCTTCCAAGATTCATTCTCATTTTCAGGCTGCTAACGGTGGATTGGTGATGGTGACGTTTTATAATTACTTCGTGAAGTGCGGCCCTCAGGCAACCGTTTCCGACGTCGCCGAGCACATTTACTACATTAGGGATTTAATTGGCGTGGACCACATCGGTGTCGGTGGAGATTTCGACGGTATCAACAAGTACGTGGAACCCTTGATAACTTTTTCCTCTCGCGATATCGATTTCGTTCTGTTCGTTATTGATTTGACGTTATTGAATGTACCGGGCGCTTCTAAGTTGTGCGAAACAATTGCGGTAATGGGGATTACGAAATTCTTGTGAACGTGCGAGGAAATTAGGAATATTTTTAGAAAGAAAGGGGTTGTCGATTTTAAAAGGGATGGGGATGGTGCCGGAATTATTGAAAGTGGTCTATAATATTTTTGGTCTAACGGTACTATTAACACTAAAACGATGAAGGCGGTCAAAATGACCGGTTCCCAATTTTTATCTAAATTCTCCAAATTGATAGGGGAGCCATGCAGTAACTATACCATTTTTATCTCATAAAATCTAAATCACTTAATTGATTTTCTTTGTCACCTTTTGTTAAATATTTAGGAAATATCTTAGCTAATCAGTGTGAAGAATTAATCTACAGTTTCAGTAATTCTTATCAATGTATCCACATAATACAATACTATGTTTTTTTCCTATTACTGTTAGAATTTTCCTTATTACTTCGTTAATTTTTCTTTCGATCGACTAACAGAAGCACTTTCACACAGTACAAGCCGAATTCACCTACCAATTAGGAGCTTGAAATTTTCGATATTCATATGTAAAAGGTATAAAATCCATTTACAAAATTCCTGTTACATCATTCTACCCCGTTGAAATACCCAGGACAATTTCGGATCGCCCGATGCAACGACACGTGTTTTAAAAAAAAGAAAGAAGTAACTCGCAATGTACGTACAGCCGATAGCTATTTTGAGAACAATTATTATAAAACTCGGTCAACAATGCACTTGACACGAGGGCATAATCGATTTTGTTGGCAGAACACCCCGAGGTCTCGAGGACGTCTCCAAGTATCCAGAGTTGTTCGCCGAACTCCTTCGAAGTGGGAAATGGAATGTACTCGACTTAAAGAAAGTCGCTGGTCTGAATTTGCTGAGGGTCCTCCGACAGGTTGAAGCTTATTAAAATCTAAACTAGTCCCGTGAAGCATTGCACTGCGAGCGCCGCAATTTCTCTGCGTAAAGAAGACAGAGACGTTTCTCTTGGAATGATTTTACGTTAATAACTCCGCCGGTACACTTAACTTGCAACAGTAATCAGAGAATTCTTAGAGTATTAATTTGAGACGGGAATTTGAATCAAAAGCTGATAATGTATTTCAAGAGAATCTACGGTTGCTCAGTTCGCAGTATGGCTTATATTTTAGAGTAATATTGTAGAATAATAGAAATAATAATAATGAAAGACGAGGCATATGAATCATGAAATTCGTGGAGGAGTATTTCGAAGATTCTTTCAACAACTATCAGTTGATCAATTTTAGAACTGGAAACACCAAAGCGGTCAAATAACAGATTACCACTTTCTTTTTGGAAAAATTCTTTTTTATGGAGAAATGATACAGTAGATATCCCACGTATCTCGTACAATACGTTAAATAACATAATTCATCTTTTCTCTTCACTCAAAGTACTTCCTTACTATATTTAAATATACACCTATCCCCAATTTACACGGTTTTCAAGCTACTTGATTTAAAAAAAATTGTTTCATAAACATTTTAACTGCCAACATACATCTACAATCCACGTTTTCGAATTACACGGTATTCTAAGTAACCGATCTTCCATGTAGATCGGAGGATAGGTGTAACAGCAACGCCGAAAATTTTAACGTTAAAAGTGTTAATCTTTATTGATATTGTCATTTAAAAATTAGAAAAAGAAACGCCAAATATCGAACATCCAAGAAATGTAGAATGATTTTCAACTTTATTTTATCCTTTTTCAAAGATACAATTACGTTCACAAATGTATTAAGCAATTTAAAATTACTCAACTTTTCATAGACAGAAGTCGATCTTCAGTGAATGAAAAAAAAAATGGATGTAAAAATACGAAAGTAGAGCGTGATTTCGATTTCTAGACGGAAAAGGAAACGCAGAAACTTGTATTTCAGGTGGAACGTGTGAGAGACGACATGAGGACCGCGGGAATAACGCCATCCGAGGAATATCTTGAGGATTCCCCGGATACAACCGGCAGCTGTGCACTCGATATCAATTCCGTGCAGAGAGTCATGGAAGTTTGATCGTTCTATCGATTGTCTTTGTTCCTCGATGACGTGTAAATTACCCCCTTCACGATCTCTCTGCCGTCCCATCCTTCGTAATCGACGAAATCGGATCAAAGTCAAGGGACTGAACGAGCGAAAAGGGAAGGAAAAAAAAAGGATAGAAAGACTGCTCGTTTTGCTTGGCTCTCTCGGTTTGACAGCTTGCAAAATGTCCTATTCCCCTCCGGATGCTCAATCAGAATAATATTGAAGAAAATCTACCTCGAAGTTGAATCCATGGAACGAGCAATCGGCTCCGAGTCGCGGAACTTTCGGACAATCTACTTTCTTACTGAGACCCCACGTAATTTTTGTATAATTTTCGAAAGGATAAATTTCGATGAATTCGACAAGGAGAATTATATTGTAAATTATCGTCGGAAACTGAGGTATTTTAAAATCGTCGAAACAAATAACCGGACATACGGATATTTCCTGTTAATTACTTGGTAATTAATCAACAAGTGTATGATAAAACATAAACTGTATTCCGAGCCGTTGTTCGTTCTCGCAGTGTCGTCGAGAGATTCGAAAAACCTCCGTTTGTTTCGGTTTTTTCCTTTCTATCGTTTCTTTCAAGAAAGAATTGAGTGTTTGTCGAATCCGTAAAATACTTACGAGAGTGCAATTTTCAGAAAGCGTCTCTGTCGTGCTAGAAGTAACATGCTCTATAAAAATTGTCGGAAAAAAAGATGACATCTGTATCGCTGTCGTTTCCGTAATCAGTTGGTGTCTAACTGTACCTCCTCGAAGAAAAGAGAAGAATAAACGTCGGCCAGGTGAAACGATCGATTACACGGTAACTCGATATCCCGATGTGAACGGGATTTAAAGCCGCTCGTGACAATACAGTGCTACCTTGGTTAACGACGGACTCGTATAACGACGTGTGGCTATAAGAAAACATGTCTTGGGCAACGACTTTTGATTGTTCGAATCTCTATTCGATCTAAACAACCGAAATTTTCCGATGGAAAATTCGCGCTGCAGTCAAAGGTGAGCACCGGACATGCTTGACCAATCATAGCAAACTGTCTACGTTCATTACTTGCTGTGTACTTATACTTTAATTTCCAAATGTGTTGTTAAAAATGCATTTTAAACGCGACATTATCATAAAGAAGCAAAGGCAAACAACCTTAGACATGGTTTTCAAAGGTCCATTTGTCAAGAAACTAAATTCAATCGTCCTTCTGATGAAGACTGATAATTAAAAACTGTTTTGATAAACAATTCATTTTGGTGATGTCAACACTACGCCGTCCGCACGATGAATCAAAATTCTTTAGTTTGGCGCCGGCGCTTTTCGAATTTGTCGAGAAATCATAACACGTAGCGTTTTACTAATCACAATAAGTTATAATTCTGTCCCGCAATTTTCACGAAATTTCGAGGTTATGTAGCGTATTGCAGCCTGTACAATATACAAGCAATACATTGCAACAATTTGTGATTGTGAGATAGCCGCGTCGCTTTTACGATATAATAGGCAACTGTCTTAAAATTTTAGCGTGACACCTACGTGGTGTCACCGGACGGTGTAGTGTTAATTTATTCTTGTAACAAATGCATGAAATACATAAATGTATTTGCTATGGTCGCGAGAAGGAGCCGGAACAAATAGAATCGATTTTCAGTGAAGTCATGAGAAATTGGTTAACGACAGTTGTGGATAAGGAGAAAAATTCTAGAACGGATTTCCGTTATTAACCAAGGTGCCACTGTACGTGGATGTCTCTTTTCTGAATCGTGGCACTTTCGTCTGTTTCACAAGAGAGAAACAAAACCGTAATATGTGTGTAAACCCGGCTGTGTATCTTTCATGTCTTCCCTCCGCCCCAACCCCCTTTTCATTGCACCGAAGAAAACACGTGCACTTTAGAGTTATTAAAGTTTCGAAGTATCAAAGTGAGCACTCATATCTAAAAGGAAAGGAAAACATCGTCGTCCGAGAGAAAGGTGAGAGTGAGAGAAATGTACGGTACGGATCTCGCGCGAGAAATTGCAAACGTAATTAAATTTATGCAAATTAACATATCCGACGTAACGGAGAACGCGTTTTGCCGAACGACGACGTCTGATTAGACCTATAGAAAGCGGAACGGGTATACGAGGAGGACGAGAAAGGAAGCTTTGCGAAGTAGGGAATTGGAACAATGCGGAGAAAGAAATATACGAGAGAAGAAAAAGGAGAGAAGAAGAATTAAAACGAAACAGTCAATTGCTCACGAAGAATCAGTGTCGCGATGCGAAGTAATCGAAATGCACGTGCGTGTTTCTCGAAACGTTACACCGGGTGTAATCTATCACTTATGCGCACCCAAAACTTTCCTCAATCGAAGCATCATCTAATGTCTCCGTCGGTATAACGGGAATCGCTGGGATTGGCTGATTCTGAGTCGTTTCTCTTAAACGAATCGTCGCAAAGAGAATCATCTCCCTTGCGATTTTCGGGTATTACCGTTCACCTGTCTGTGTCTCGTGTGCACTTATTATGTAATCCGTGTAAGCTGAACCTTCGAGAACGAAATGCCAAAGTTGCAACGGTAAATTGACGAAGCGAAGTTAACCTGCACGGATTATACCTCTATCTCGTGTACCTTAGTTGTGCAGGAGTATAGGGGTGAGAAACTATGAAATATCAAAAATTCCGTTGACTCTCTACAACGGATTCTATGAATAAATGTTTCTATTCGTACACTTGTCATCATTCGCCTATTCGATTCCCCTTGCCCTTTAATTTTATAAGATAGAATGTAACCGTGATATGTTGCATGCGAAAGGATATTTAACGTTTTTAGAGATGATATACACTAGAGATCGTCTGAAATTCTAATTGTGAATCACGAGTGGTTCGATTATGTTTATTCTTAGCCCCTTGTCGTACGATTTTTTTTGTGAATGCCTCCGCAGTAATTCAGAATTAAATTGGTAAAATAAAAATTGATCAGTGATTCTTGATTACCGTATTGTTTCATGTAATATTGATATTCTAGAAATAGTTCTATCGTGTCGTATCTCAGTGATATTTTCAGTTTGGTAGGTTTTGTAAAACTTGAAAATTTCTCGTAAAGTATACTCAGTATAAAATATCTCAGTCCCGTAAAGTCACTTTGGCGAATCTAATAGAAAAATTCAACGCGCTTATTTCTATTCGCAACGCTAATTTCACGGGAGTTAATACAAACAAAATCGCAATTGCACCAGCGACTCCATCGTTGAGCGGGGAAACATCAAACCCACTAAATAAATAACTACCAACTACTAACTGCTACTACTACATGCACTAAGCGAGCACAGTGAGAAAATGTTTAAATAAAAATAGTAATGGCGCCCCTCATATTTATAGTCATTTCAAAGTCAAGCGTTTTCACTACTAATGTCTCAATACTACTCTCCCAATGATTCTTATATCATTATATGAATAACATATATTTTATTCACAAATTGAAATATGATTTTATTAGGCTAAAAATTGGAACTGTGCATTGCCAGCGTCTGTGTTATGTCCTTAAATATTCATATTCACTTTTCGTTACGAATTCTATATGAACCTGGCAACAAATTGAATAAATAATACTCACATAGTCCATGGTTACCGGGAAATGTATCGCAGCAGCATCCTGGTCGTTGAGAGTGGGAGAGCTTGATCAGCATTTTTCACCCTTTCGTCATAAAACGAGAAGATATTGAAGAATCAGTATTATGTACGGACACAGAAGCACTAATGACTTACTGGGAGGAAAATTTAAGCACAGTTTTTCAAAATTTCATCACGAAAAATGAATGAAATACACGAGCACAAATTTTTGCAATCGGGCGCCCGAAAGTTTCCAAGATGTCGGCCGATTTGCCTCATGGCGTCTGCGCGTGCATGCGCGCGCGCTTTCTGCGCAGACGCCATGGCGGCAGTGCGTATAATAGCGGCTATAAAATAGCAAAGGCAAATTCGAGTTGCCGCAATATGTAATTTTTCAATGGTACATTAATTCTACTTGTGCATCGTTAAACTGAATAGTAGAGGACCGATAGTTCGAACCGTAATGTTAAGAGTTGCTTGTACTATGTCATAGTAGAAGAAATAGAACTCACATATTCCGAAAAATTTGACTGCGAATCCTAGCAGCGTCCCGGTCGACGAGAGCGGAAGATCTCGACCATCATTTTGCCTTCTTACGTCGTAAAGAAAGATGAAGTCGTCGACAAAGTGGTACATTCGGACGCACAACATACTAATAAGTAGCCGCGAGTGGAATTCGAGCACAAGTAATTGAAAATTTCTAAACAAAAACGAATCAAATGCAGGAGCACCCGGTCTGGTAGCACGCAAAAGAAAGTTTCGAAGACGACTGTGGCGCCGCTACTTCGGCAGAGTGCCACGAGCAAGCGCGCTGCAGCGGCGGGAAATTCAAACGATCGTAAAGTATAACTATTAGTTTTTTAAATCATTTTCTTCGTTACTGTCACATACCGAATAATTGCAATTCTATTGCATGATTATAGCAAATCATTCTTTTATCATTTTTTTTCTATTGATTTTTCAAATCACAAATAGTAATGCAAATCATTAGTAAATCGTATTAAATATATATATATATCTTTTTAAAGTAACAAGTCAAAATTGCGGGGATTTGGAAACATTTATCTATTGATCATTTTTTTAAGGAATCGTTGACCTTACAATTACAATTTTTTATTGATTTCAGTACAAAGACATATTGTCGAGCTTTGTTACAAACTGTTCTTCTATTTGGCGAAATTCATGAGCACATTGATTTCGTTCAATCTTTGAATCGATCTCGTGATACAACAGAGACTCTAGACATAGTGTAGTCTTAAGTCTGCCGTAAGCCTCAACCTTCGTGAAATAATCCTTTGCTTTTGAAAGTGCCTTTAACGCGTTTAAAATTACTTCTTTCCGTTCTTTGCTGCATGTAGGAGCAGTTGCAACTAAGCACTTTGCATACAAAACGAACGCTCTTCCTTGATCGTAATATCCACCGTGCGCTAAAACTTGTGTGATAATTTCTTCCACCAACTTCATCGCCAAAGTTGGCATACCCATTGTAAGCTGAAAAATCAATAATTATTTTGTGAAAAATTCTGCTTAAAAGATAATTTGAAACGAAAAGAAAAACTAGTACTATTGATTTTACCTGAATATTTGCAAGGTGCATTTTTATAAATGCCACGTAATAAGACAAATGATTTTGCACAGCCAATTCTAAGGCTATATTAAGAAGAACGAGAGACTGAAAAACTTCCGTTTGATTATCTGGTAAAGCAGACGCACACATTATTTGACTCGATAAAATCATAGCTCTTATTTTATTTTGCGCCGTTATCTTCTCATCTTTCTCGATACCGTCGATACATTCTAAACCTTTCGGATAATCACCCTTTCCAAGATAAACTTCCGCTAATCTTAAAAGAAATAAAGAAATTTATTAGTCAAAATTACATCGGTATGATCCATTTAATTTGCACAATTAGAAGATTCAGATACCTGAACTTGCATTCTATCGGATCCAGACTAGAAATATTACGTGCTATCGCTTCGGCTTCGCTCCATTTCTCGTGTCTTATCAATTGCGTGAACATATAAAGTTGTTCGCTTAACAACCATATCTGCAATTGATTATTAAAATGCACAATTACAATAATTATTAATTCCATCACTGAAACAAATAAAAATTTAATTCGCGATAAGAACTGAACTACTGGTAATACCTTATTGCAAGGTTCGTTAGGAAATCTTTCCTTGGCATGAGCAAGCACAACTTCGACCAAACTATATTCTCCAAATTCCACTAAAATATTCGCAATGTTCACGACTGCCTGACAAGTAGATGGCCCATTAAACATGTGCTGCTTTTTGTCTCCTGCGTTGTACAAAAGCAATAACTGTGCACAAACGGAAGACATTTCAGTTTTACCATAGTATGCCCATAATGCAGATTTTTCAGCGTATGTCATTGACATCAAATCAATCATAGAGTGTTGACAGTTTAAAACGTCGGATTTCATTAGAATCTGTAATTATATCGTGACATTAGAACTGCATCGAAATTAATCACAAAAATATCGATAAATTCTATGTACCTCGAATACTTGTGCTGGATTTTTAGCTTCTAAAGCAGAATTGTAAGCATACGCAATCAGACCCAAGCCGGTCGTATGGGTTATTCCTAGCATACTAGCTTTACCGATAGATCGTTCTATCAATGGACCTCTGCAGAAATCAAAATTTTATTAAATAGAAAATTATGTAAATGTACGTAATTATATGTGGTCGTTGGTATATAATTTTGAAGCTTACTTTTGTTCAGCGGTTAAATGATACATCCAAGCGTGAGCTAATTGCAAACATATGTTATCTCCAGCTTCTTGGGCCATCATAACAGCTTCTTTTAATGCAGCTTGAGCAACTTCCCTTTTCAAAAAACTCAGTTAGGCAAAATCGTTACCGCTATTACATCATATTATCAACACGGTTTTAATATCGTTGATACACATACTTATGATTAAATTGAGCATGTAAGACTGCAAGATTTAATGCTGCATATCTAAAAATGCGAGATCTGTCCTCTGGTGCAGAGCGATTTTCTAGCGGTGCCAGTCTATCAAAGCAATGATAGAGACTGTCTATGGCACCGCAATATTCATTGACCCGTAAGCAATTCAAGTAACTCAAGTAATGCTGTAATAAATCGATAGGTATAACAAAATAATCAATATGAGGAATTATTCTTTGGACCACAGAAAACTATTGCCCTCTTACCACATAGTACTCACAGCTTCGGCATAATAAGGGCTACAGCTCAACAGTTCCTTCACAAGTACTTGTAGTTCTGCGGGTGACATTGCTTTGTGTTCATCTGTCTGTAACGCATGTGCTTGTTGGGCAACAAGTAATTCAGCTTGTCTGCCTCCCCAAGTTGTTCTGCTTCTATGGATAATAGTAAATTATTAACATAGGAGAAAAAGAAAGGGCATTTTTTAAATTATTAGTAAATATTTACTCATTTGAATATGATTCATCCTCTGCCTTTGGACTTGTAGATATATCGAGGTTCTCAGAGTTACTGGTTTGTTTTTCAACATACTTTTTCAAATCTTCATAAAGAGATACAACTTGGTCGAAAGGCAGCTTTTCAAAGAAAATCATAATTCTTCGTATATACAATCCAAGCACAGAATTTTTGTTTAATGCTGGTAAGGAAAGAGAATGATCTGAAGCTGGTTTCATGAGACGACCAACGCTATCAAATAGGTCTAACAGTCCCTCTACTCCTTTCCCTCGTAATGCATTTAATTGTACTTCTAATTGATGTGCAAAGCGGTGTAGTATATATTCTGAAGAATGCAGAATGTTTAATAGTGCATCGAGCTTCATATCTGGTGACTGATAAATAAAATTATTAGTAATCACACACAAAATAATGTTACTTACAAATTATTATTCATCTTTGCTTTAAAAGATAAGAATATCAATTAATAGATATAAATGTATCAAAACTATACATAAAAATAGCATTAACTTACTTGAATTAGCTTCAGTGTTACCAAGCAAAAATCACGCCTTTCAACAATCGCTGCAACATAAAGTATTAATGGCTTTACTTCAATCTCTGCAATTAATTCACACTCATTTTCAAATATCAATTGCATTGAATTACAAAAAGTTTGAATACTTCATAGAAACATTACCTTTCGTTGTTTCATTGCAATATTCCTTTATCAAAATAACAGTAGCTACTTTATATGGCGTTAAAGTTTCTTTTTGTATCCTTTTTATATTTCCATCGATATTCATTAAATCAGTAGACATCGTGTAAAATTTGTGACAACAAAAACGTCTAAAAAATTATCGCGTTTCTCATCGTTACTGAAAAAAGAAACAATTTTAATGCTGAAGGGAGTGATCGATGTTGACAAAATAAACCGGTAACTCATTCAGCAAAAATGGCAGGATTAAAAATGATTTAGTATGCTTATTTCGCCACAAGATAGCTCTCTCATGTGAGAAACACGAACGTATAACCACAAGGGTTTCAGAAACCAAACGAAAATTTTTGTGATTTAATCTGAAGTTCGTTCAGTTCGAACGGTTTCAATTAAAATCGAGGAAATGCTTGAAGTTGCCAATGTTACCAATTTCTATGTATATATATGTACATTGCATATATTTTTATGTATGTACTACAGTAAGATATAGCACAATACAACATATTTGAACGTACGTATGCCGAAAGAGTTGCTCACGTTTCAGACAAAATCTAACAGAAGGATGATAGAATTCATATTGAAATTGATAAACTGTTCATCTTTACAATGCTGTATGTAATAATTTCAGATCGTGATTGATCACAATAAAAACCTTTAATGGTATAACCGCAGATAACGAGGAACTATGGTATTTAGAAAGAGATATAAATAACAAATTGTATAGATAAATTACAAAATATTCTCCATTAGTAGCTGCACAAATTAATACTGCAATGTAAGAAACAAATTTTGTATGACTTTGTGATGTATAATTCTTCAATTTAAGTCTTTGATGCATATAACAAATAATTTACACATACATATACTTTTGAATAAATCTAAATAACTGTTATTAGAAGTATAAATTATATTAGTTTAGTGTAATCAATTTTGTGATTTACAGTGTACTATTTTTAACCTTGTTTTTAACTTAACGGAAGATACCTTTTTACACATGATAGATTTACAGATTAACGACATAATAAATTGTCACAGATAATGTGTGATTAGTCATAATAGTTATGATTCATATTGATACCTCTGAAGTGCAATGCATTGCAAGGTTACAGAGAGTCATATATATTAGTTGTAGATCATTGATGATTCAAAGTAATTTGAAATCGATCATTCGATGATACATAAGTCTTAATAGTATCTCCATAGTTCTACAGGTGTGATATTCATTAGTTAATATGTTGTTAATTCTTCGATCAAAATTTATTGTCGTTTAATTGATTAACTGTGATAGTTACACTGGTGTTGATTGTATTATTAATATTTTAGCTTTCGAAAATATAATGTTAGCGAAGGAAAATGAATTTATACAGCTACTTACATTATTACCATTTACTTTGTTTTAGGTTCTCACTGAATAATTTTGTAACATTACGAAAGATGATACAAACGTTTGTGTTTCTCGATTTAGAGACGACTGGATTGATAAATAAAAGGGACATGCCTAAGATCACAGAAATGTCATTGATCGCAATGTCGAGAAGTGCTATGTCCGATGGTGCACAAAAATTACCAAGGGTATTACATAAACTAGTTTTAGGAATAAATCCGAATAAGTATATTCCAGAAAAAGTGCGGTCTATTACAAGTAAATTATACAAATTATTTATTCCTAGTAGGGAAACAAAGAAAATAATTGACTAGCATATTTATGAGATCGTTAGTTTCAAGTAATAACACTTAGAAATGTTTATACTCCTTTTAGAATTATCCAATGAGAATTTAAAAGAAGCTCAGCCATTTGAAATTGAAACGTATACTTTAATAGTGAGTTTCATGAATCGGCTTACAAAACCAATCTGCTTCGTAGCTTATAATGGCAATGCCTTTGATTATCCAATATTACTCCATGAATTTGGAAGTATTAATAAGGTTAGTTTGACTTAAGAATGCTGCACCAGAACTTTATTCTTCAAATTTTATATTTCAAATCTCTCATGAAACTATTAACTGAATTACTATATTGTATAATTGATTTTATTAAAGGCCTTCGATGAAGATATTCTAAGTATTGATATGTATCATCTGGTCAAAGATTTTTATGCAAAAGGTCGAAATTCAATTACGCAAGAAAATATTACCCAAGATATACCTTCGACTTCTGCTCGAGGAGGAAATTTTAGTAATTTGTTGAATGATGGCTGTGACGAAATAGTATCTAGTGCATTAGATAGCATGGCGCATTGTGATATCAATATTTCATCCCCCAAAAAGTTTAAAGGAGTTTCTACTAAACAGTCGGATAGTGAATTTACAAAACTCCAATTGGACTGCTGTAGAAAGATGCAGGAAGAGAATGAAAAAACGCCAGAAAGTCAAGTAGTGAAGTTACATGAAGCTAACATGAAATATCAGAACAAAAGAGACAGTAATGCACGGCGAAAATTAGATTTTAATACTACGCCGCCAGAAAATTATAAATTATCAACGGTGTACGAACATTTGTTTAATATGCCGCCAAGCGATGCGCATAGCGCAGAGGGAGATTGTCTAAGTATGTTGCATTGTGCAAATAAATTAGCAACTTTTTTCGTCGACTGGGCTGATAGCAATGCGGTAGCATTAATTAATAATAAAACGACAGTTTAGTACAACACAGTTAAACATTGATTTGTTTACAAAGGATTTTAATTGCTCGTAGTTTTAATACTAACTTTATACATACTTTTTATAAATGTACATCTTAATTTAATCATATCCGTGTATATGATACCGAACTATGATTGTAATTACTACCATTTTAATAGCATAATAAGTCACAGGCAGTGACTGAACTTAAATTGTATTTTATAACTTATGCAACTGCCGTATATATTTCTATTGAATGAATGCAATTATATAGTGCAATGAAACCTGTATGTAGCCTTATTCTAATATATCAGTAAAAAATCTGTTTATCAATGACATTCGTTCAGTTTGTATTCTATAAAAGCATGCGCTTGAAAGGTGCACAAATATAAAACAATTGTACTTAAAAGTTGATAAACAAGAGTATATTTTTACACGTTAAAAATGGTTACATGGAACAGCATGTAAAGCTATAGCAAAAAATAAAAACGACAAAGCTAATATATGATCTCATATATTGTTATATCTAATAAATATTTAATGCATAATAATCACGTTTTTAAAACTTCTTAAAACTAATCGTACGGTCCCCAGCGACTGGTATAAAACTGGGATTTATAACAATTTGTTAGATGAATTGATTGTTCTTTATAATCCTACTTATAGTCAGAACAAGGTAATCCTGAACTCCTTGCCGTACGATTCCTGTTGTGAATGCTTCCGCAATAATTCAGAATTAAATTGATAAGATAACAATTGATCAGTCATTATTGATATACCATATAATTTAATGTAATATTAATATTATAGAAATAATGATATCGTGTCGCATCTCACTGATATTTTCAGTTTGATAGGTTTTGCAAAAGTTGAAATTTCCCTATCCAATTTACCGTATCACGAGTATCACTCGTTACATTATAACGCACCACCCAGGTTCTTTCTCAACGTTTGTGTCTAACTGCAGCGTTTCTAATTCATTCGGAGATACTGTAAATTAAACAATTTCAGACATGTATTTCATTTAAGAGATATTAAACCATTCGTATAATATGTTATTTCAAATGAAATCATTTGATGTACACTCACAAATGTATCTTGCTATTATCATCTTATCCGTTGCTATATTCTTCTCAATATTCTTTATAATTCTATTTAAACGTTGTGCTATATTGTTCATTTCATCCACACTAATTTTCTGCAACAAATTGTATCTTGTGTCCCAATAAAAGTTCAAACTGTGACACCTGCACGCAATGTACAGTTTCTTAAGCATCTGCAATCACAACAATATCACATTGATAAGACAAAATTCGTGGGAAAATTGTATTGCAAGAGATATCAGAAAAAACACTATACTTGAAATAAAAGTAAAGTGAATGGTATACTGTCCAGTAAATTGTACTGTAAATCATTCAAACTGTCTAGGCATAATATTTCTATGAAATAACTTGCTAAACTTTTCCAGTTTTGCAGGTCCCTCATTTTCTGCAAACAGTAATACAGATAATCGGCAAATGATTTATTGTACATCGTATGATCATCTATTACTTAAAGCAAAAAGAAATGTCGTTTTTGTTTTACAATGCGAACAAATTTATTTACAAAAAAAAAAATATACGTAATATTTATTGCTTCTAATTGCGCAAAGTTGACCTGCTGTGATAGATTGGCCAAGTTTTAATAATTTATAATAAATCACACTCGAAGTATCCTTACCAGAAACACAAAACGGTGTTTCTTTTCGCTTTATCTGACATTTATATTTGTAATTTGTAACATTGCGATATTTAAATTTGTTTAATCGAATCTCTACTTTACCTTCAGCTGTCGAATTACAGGCTTCATGCGTCCGTACTTTCGAAGCATATCTTTCTCCTGGTGATAGAATGAACACCTCCAATAAATATCTTTCATACGGACGATCTCGGATGCAGGTTTCGGAATGGCAAACCACACATCATTCTTAAATCGAAAACGAGAATATTCATATCAACATATAAGATATTATTCGAATCATGATACACAAGTTTTTGTTGTCTTAATAAACCTCGTTTTGCCTTGCAATGTGAAATTTTTTTAGTATGGGAAACGTAAATCCCAAAGCTGGAACTAAATCAACATCGATGATCTCCCCATCTGGAGTCCGTACATTGACGGTGAATGCAGGTCCATTTTTTCTGATCGATATCTACAATGTAAATTAATTGTCAACATGAAAACGTCTGACATTCATTTTTCTCTCATTTATGAAACTAACGCCATATGTTACGTTGTCGCAAGTTTTTAAGCTGCGCATTTTGTTGACCACCGGTAATTCTATCAGAGCTTTATCGATGATTCTTTCGATCCATCGACGAAAGTATTCTTGATTAACGCGGCCGTCGCTAATGAGTGAATTGAATGTTCTAAAAGGTGGAGATGTATCGTAATTGAATTGCTTAATACAAATTATTTTAACGATACTTCCTTACTTTATTTCCTTCGCATCGAGAAGTTTCACATACGGACATGAACTTATGTCTATGCTAACGTTTCCCGGATAATCTGAATAGAACTGCAATTGAAAAAACAATCAATAGACTATTTATCTTTTTAATTTCTCATAGAACTTGGCCACTTAATAGGCTTACTTTTAGTCGAAAGTAGAAAAGGATAATTTAAGTCAATCGTTTTTATTTATTCTCACCTTTATAAAATCATAATTGATAGGAAGTTTTATTATTACGTTCAAGTCAAATTCGTTCGGTTTATCGATTTTTGTACCTTTATAAAAACTACCGCAAAACTCGATTTTTTGGTATGTTTTTTCAAACAACGTGTCCTTTATTTTCATCCTTTCAATAAGAATTGGAATAACCTGTTTGATATTAGATGGTTATAATTGTAATGCCGATATTTCTAATGAAATAAAAAGAAATATTTCTTTTTTAATTTCAGAACAATCGAAAAGTTGATATTTCTATGTTCCTTTTTTCGTGTACAATGTAAAAATTTGATTTTTATGGAATCTTATTTACGTGAGTCGTAAGAAATAATATATAATAATAATTTTTACAAAACATTCAGGATATACCTTATGTAAATGGGCATTATTTCTTCTTATATCTTGCTCTTTCAAAGATATGTACTGCACATTAATTTGATTGAAGACAGTGTCATCAGAAAGATACTTTTTTAATTCGTTATCCATCATCTACGTAAACGTTAAAAATTAATGAATTAACTATCGGCGTTCGAATGAAGTGCGTCATAAGAAGTGGATTTATAAAATATTGGAGATTTTTAATCCCCGAAATACTATCATTTGTTGTACTTTTTGAAGCTAATAACTTTTTTAATTTCTGAAGTAACAATTAGTTCACAATTCTTAAAAATGAAATATAGAAGTTTCTTCTCAGTTTGAAATGAATCTGCCGCGGAAACTAAGTCCGCGAAGATATAAAAAATTTCTTATCTTCATGTCGATGCGAAAGGAGGAATTACAAGCAGAGCATATTTTGATTTGATAACACTAGATAATTACATTGATTCAAAAAATTATACAGAGCGGGAATAAAAATAGACTCAGAATCTAATGCCATTAAGCTTCAATGCCTACGAAAATTCGATTGTAAAAATACACTTCTCTCTGCCGATTTTGGAATAAAGATCAGACACTCTTTGTTTTGATCGTATAAACAAAAATTTTATAATTCGCTACCGAAATTAGCCTTTCTTCGAAGACAGAACTATAATAAGTTGAGAAAAAAAATCAGAAATTCATGCAGAATACGAGAGATCTAGAAATAAAAAAGAACGTCAAAATTCAAAACTGGCGCATCCTGCCAAAGTATGCGCTTGTAGAAGCGCTATTGACTTGTCAAAAGAGAATCGTCTTCCAGATTTTACACTTTATTTTTACAGTTCTCTTACCAGTGACTGATACAATCCGACGGATATACTTATAGAGGAAACACGGCAAATCGATAATTAAAACTATTACTTTCCTTCACAAATTTTTACACAAATAACGCCACTGAACTTTTCGTTTTATTTACAACGTCATTTGCGTATCGTCCAGCAAAGTAAAAACGGTTTTCAACCGTGAAGTCCGATCGTTTGTTTCCTCCTCCCGCTCTCAAATTTTAAGTAATACACGGAACTATTGCCGGCGTCGCGATGGAAGCAAACTGAATGGTGATATGGCAGCTACACTGCTGTTTCAGTCACGTGCACTTCCATTCAGAGATTCTCATTCTATCTGGGAAGTATCGACGATCGAGGTATCATCGAGGTGCTGGAAGAATTTGGGAAATTATTAATTCTAATAGTGCTATAAAAGAATCACTTTTTTTATATCTCGAATTACAAATATATTTTTATGTTTGTTCTTCTGATTTACTTAAAACATTTTGCGGAACTGAAACATTAGATGTTTCTTTCTTGACGCATGGTTTTCGAGCAATTGTACTCCTCTTACCTGGTGTTTTCTTAAAGAATTTGAAATTCTATCGGCACAGCTGGAAATTCTGCTCATTGCAATCGCGATATTCTTCACCTCCAATCGGTATCTCATTCATAAAACGCTCAAACATGGAGTAAAATTCTTCCGTGTGTATGAAACTGTAAGATTATGTTATTTCTTATATGAATATAGAAGATTCATTCATTTCTTCTTATCTTCAATAAACATTACCGATGTGTACATGAAAATCGATTTGTTATTAGAGGTCAATCTGAATAGTTATCCCTGGATCGGATAACTCTGAGAATTTGTTTCTTTATCCTTACCGATTCTCTTTATTGGAGTTTGTTTTATACCGAGTTTAATTTTATGTTTAATTAGCGGTAATAGGTTTATCTTCGATTGATAAAGTAAGAAAAATCTACGTTATTTTATATTTTTTCGGCTTCAACTGCTAAGGTCATTTCCCCTAAGACCTATGGTATAAGATGAAATTTCCCAGAAGTGACCTCTCGATGAGGGTCACTACTGATTGAGAGTCCGAGTCTTTGCTTTCTTACCCATCATATCTCCAACCTGCGTCGGTTGTTTGATATTTTTTCGGTTTCAACTTATTTTGCCATTTCACCTAGTATCTACTGTTTTAGGTGGCTGCCAAACCACCAAGGCTACGTTACATTAAATAACAATTAGCTAAAAATGTCTCAAAGGTGACGGAGGATTTGAACTTGGGCCCACTACTGATCGAAAGCCCGGGCCTTTGCCTCCTTTCCACCATACTCTTCTAACTGCTATGATCATTTCACCTAAGATCTAGTATTTTAGGTGGCTGACAAACCACCAAGGCATTGTTATATTAAATAAAAATTAGCTAAAAATGCCCCAAAGGTGACGCAGGATTTGAACTTGGGCCCACTAATAGAGAGTCCGGACCTTTTCCTCCTTTCCACCATATTCTTCTAACTGCTATGATCATTTCACCTAGGATCTAGTGTTTTAGGTGGCTGCCGAATCACCAAGACTGATTTATTAAATAACAATTTAGAAAAAAATTCCCACAGTTCACGTAGGATTTGAACTTGATCCAATTGATTGCGGGTTCGAATGTTATCTTCTTTCCTACCATATAACCCACCTATATTGTTGATGTGTCTGCAAGTGTGTTTAAATGAATTCTCGTACACAGACATACGCAATGAGCGACAACATGACGGACGTAACTTCGCTACTCATTCTATACTCACGTGTTGCGTGTCACCTATACTGACGTAATAACGTACACACGTATAAAAAATTCTTCGATCAAGTTGCCGCAACTTTTTCTGATTAAACTAAGAATAAAATTAGCGTCTGGTTTGATCGATGCGAAGATATAAGGAGTCATACTGCACGGTGCAGTTAGGGCTTCTTAAAACGCCGATATGAAAAATTGTGAATATTTTTAGGGTAATATATTATTTAGAGAGAAATACAAAATTAATTAAATACCAATTTTTTGAAATATCTGTATTGTATTAGTAATATGAAAAAATATATTGATCGTACATACATGCCATTTACACATAAAAAGGACGTGAGATGTTGTATATACATCTTTCGTTTAATCAACTTTTAAAAATCACAAATTTTTATTCCTGTTTCTACACCACGAGTATCACTAATTATTCGAGGGGAAGGGGTTAAACATCTCTTTAATAAAGGGGGACTTGCGTTACTTAAATATCTCCCATATCAATTCTTCAGAAAGGAATGTTTATCAACAACTGCTCCGACAGTGATTCAAATTAAATCAACAGTAACTCAAATTACAACGATAGTAATTCGATACACCCTTTGGGGGCGATTCGTTCACCGCAAGTACTCGGTAATCTCCAAAACCTTCGTGCAAGTCGCTCGTAATCTTCGTAGGACATGATCACCAGCGTTCTCCCTAAATTCAACAATATTATGCAACTCCTCGCAGATCTTCTTCACGCGCTCCTCAAAATTCTTCGATTCGGAATCCGCACCGAACTCTCCGCTCAATTTCTCGCTGTCCATTCTCGCGAGTTTCTCGTTCCTCTCCGAGTCCTCGTAAAGAGGGCAAACATGCCCGACGTCTTGGAAACTTTCAGTCAAATTACGCAGATAAGAACGAACATCGGAATAGTCGCGAAGCTCGTAATAAATCTCATTCGACAAATAGGCTGAAAGGAAGTCTCTGATGGAGGCTTTTTTCGTGATAACACCAGCCAGTTTTGTAACGAAGTCCTCGCTAGGACAAACATGCGCGATATGATCGAAGGATTCGACGGCCTCCTGACGAACCCATGGGTTTTCGTCCTCCAACAATTGACAATTGAAATCTGCCAATCCGTTGGCAGATTTCGGTCCGCAATTATCGTAGGAACTTGCGTTGTTTCGCAGATAATGCGCGGCAATTACTTTTAACGGGGGTGAGAAGCAGAGGGATGATTTCATGGCGGCTTCGATAATCTGTAAGCATTAAGTTGAATTTAAATGTTAATTACTTTCTGTTTAACACATTTTCCTGATTAGAGATATCAACGTTAAATGTTCTCCAAATGACTTCAGTTTGAGAACCACTGCTTTACAACATTTCCATTTACCTTTCGCATCCGTGTCATTTAACCCTTAGCGAACGAATGCCGCCATATTCGCGACGTTAGAAATATTCCAAGAAAATCGAATGTCGCCATAGAGGCGGCATAACGTGATATTTCAAGAAATCAGTTAGGTTCGGCGGTCTTTACGCACGCTGAAACTAAGGGCGATTGACTATTGTTTCTTGACGTCACGCTTAATCTCGACGCGCTCAAGGGCGTTCCTCGCCGTGCATTGAGAGTAAACACACCGCTTTGTTTACAGTCAATAAAATTTGTTTTGTTTAACGTCGCGCCATCATTTCCGGACGGACATTCTCTGCGCAATATTATTTAGAAGGAGAGACGGAATGTCCTGCGTGCATGCATTTATTTCAACCCCCATTATTTTTCTGTAATTTTCACTTGAATATCTTTTTGCATGGACATACTTGTTCATATAATACCTATTATTACTGCAAATTTCCATGAAATCCAATAAAAGCGATATTAAATATGCACTTTTCCTCGCTCTAGTAATAAAGCAATTAATTTGTTAAAATTCCGTCGAGGAACTAGTCATTGTTATAGAAAAATGCGCTCGTTCGTTAAGGGTTAAAATTTCATACAACTCCTACAGAATTTTTAAAGTCTCAACAAAGACTACGTACGTACCATGAAAAATAAATCGTCTGCAATATTGTCCGGTTGAGTTGCGCTTAGAAGAGTTGGAATAAAATCGAGCAAAATATTTAGTAAACGACCTTCGCAATTTTCTATTGTACTTGCGATCGAATTCCACAGCTCGAACAAAGTGTCGACTGTTCCTTTGTCACCCGAGTGTCCGAGTACTCCAACAATCGACAGCACAGTCGTCTTTCAACAAAGTAATACGTGTCGGGAACACTCGAAGAAAAAATCAAAATATCTGTTGAGAAAATCGACTTACAAGACGATTCCAATTTTGCACCGTAGGCTGCCGTTGCAAATCGGCAAAGACATCGGGAATCTCTTTCAGAATGCGATTCGAACGTCCGCATAAAAAGGACTTCGTCTTCGGTGGAAGAAATCGTGCTAATAGCATCCACGAACGATCATCGGAATGATCGAGCTCCATTACGAGAGAATCTCTCGTTTCTTCGGAAAGCAATGCGTAAAGTCTTTGTACTAAACTTTCTAAAACGACGACTTCAAAATCCGTGCGCCGTTTTGCCAAGGCGGCATGAACCTTTAGCAAGTATTTCACGTGGCTGGCGCAAAGTTCTGACGTGCCAAGACTGAAAAAATGGCATTTGAAAGGAGACACTTTCGATATTTCTTAACTTCTCAGTAAAAAGTCGATAGGTTTGAGAATGAGTTACTTTAGAATTTGATGACTTTCAATACACGACGAAATATCGTGATATCCGCAAAGAGAAATGTTTACCAAATTTACATTGCTTATCTTTAGAAACCGATCGTAAAGAGTATTGCAAAGTCGTGTTATCAGTCTGACTATTTTATTGTAAATAGAAAAAAATCGCGGAAGATTATGATAAGAAACATTAAATGATTCACCAACCGGCCGATGAAACACCATACGTCCATGCTCAACAGAGAACTCCAAAATTGCCGGCCGAGTAAATGCTTCAGGAGAAGCAATTCGACGGCATGAAATCCGTCTAATGGAATTTGACTAATTAAGCTGCAGATGGGCACTAAAGTAGCCTCGTATAAAGTAGCGTCTCGTGGCCTTTCCCCGATGTCACGTGCACCTGGCAAACGTATTTCTCCGAAGCAAATTTCTTTCTGCACTGTTCAAGCAAAGGATCAATTTGTTGTGCTACCATGTTCACAATACAGAGCTGAGCTCATAAATAATTTCTCCTAATCGCTGGCAGTATTTTCCATTGCTCATTCGGTAAACTGATCGAGTAAAAAAGTACCAATTGAGATAATTCTAGTATATTAACCGTTTGAGTCCCAAGGATTTTGCGTCGATAAGTCCCAGTACTCGGTTGAGACAAGCGCTATCGCGCTGCTCGGGTTTTTTCGACCGTGTTCTTTTAACCCATTCACTGCCAGGAAAACTAAGGAAATATTACCGTTGCTTGTTCAAATTTCAGAAGATGACAGAAAGTTTTTAGAACGTTGGTTTTATTAAACAAAAATATAATCTCGACATTTGTTATGATACGAAGAACATTTTTGTTCTAAAATTTCTATACACGCTCGGCCATTATTATTAACTTATTAATTCAAACTTATAGTGCAGCTACGAGATATCTCGTAGTTGGCAGTCAATGGGTTAAAAGCCTCTGGGACTCAAACGGTTAATTAGAACACGTAAGGGAAACGCTTACTGTGTGGTTTGTTATGAACATTTTTAACTATTATTATTATAAAACGACAGTAAAAAATGAATTCGCCTGTGACTTTGTGTACAAAAAGCATTGATAAGCTATCTATAAAATTGCAGGAAGCTAGAACAATAAAAGTGAAATATAAATTATTTGAAACCCGAATAAATAGTGCAAGAAACAGTTAGAAATTATTTATGATTCAATCACATATTTTCTGACAAGTTTCTCACAAAAATTCAACGATTTAAAGCATTAACGAACTCACAATTATTAATATTCGTCAATGCAACATCGAGAATCGATTCAGCACCCAAAGTCCATTTGCAATTTTGTTGAAACGGCATGGAGATCAGTTTCTTCATAATACTGATAGTCAGTAGATGATATCCTAATTCGTCAATATTCCCTTGGTTTCTGTACTCGAAGAAAGCCTAAAATAAAAATCATCCTCATCTTTCCTCTTCGAAGATTCGTCGCGCAAGCAAACAAACCTGCTTGAAGTCGGAATTTTTGAAGATGGTACTCAAAAACGGCTGCGATCCCAGAGAAACAAGAACGTTTATCGAGTCTATTATTTTCTCGTCGATGTTCAACACTCTGAGACACGACGGAGAACACCTGATTGGCAAAGAAATAACGCCAGTCTTTATTTCGCAATTGCTAAAACATTTTGCACTTTGCAGTACCTGTGCATTTGCAGAAGAAGCTCGATCACAGAGAGCAAAGCCTCGCTGCTTATGTTAGAACAATAAGCTACGAACAGTTTGTCCAAAATCTTTAACAGATGACCAATCAGTTTGACCTTTTTCTCCTCGATTTTGTTTTGCGAATCCTACAAAATATTGCATCGATGACGATATTGAGCGAGTCATCGCAAAATAATGGTCAGGGTTCAAATTATGTCGAGCTCAAAATTGAATGGAAAAGTTGACTGATTTTTTTTGTGAAGACTTAGTTGAAATTATAGAATATTTTCTCTCATGCGTATGTTTTAATATACTTATTAGTGGAATTTATTTTAAGATTAGATCGACAGATGATTAATCCAGTGTATTTAAAAATCAGAAATTAATACTTTAGAAGGAAAGAAGTGAAAATGACGAAAAAGTTGAACGATTTAACCGTTTGCAGTACGCAAGGTAGACGCAGAAAATTCAGGAATATTTAAAAAAAATTGTGGACAATCATTTCATTTCGTCCACCTTGATAGATCTAGGTTTAAATAATATTTCTTGTTCGTTTTATTAAAGTAATATTTTCTTATTCCTTTAATTTGTACCTGAATTGAGGAGATCATCGATGAAACGTCTTTAGTTATGTGTTCGAGATGCAAAGTGACACTCTTTGAACAGATTCTTTTAACATCATTCTGATGAATAATTGCCAGTTTCCCAAAAGTTTTGAATGCCTCTGCGAGAGTCTTGAGATCCAGGTCGTTGACGGTGACGACAATGGATCCAATTTTATCGATAACTGTAGCCGAGGAATTGATTGCATTGATAATTTTTCTTAGTATTTATTCATATTAAAAATTTACTTGTATTCTTTAACTCCATACATTTTTCTAGCAGCGTCGAACTAATTTATTTTAACCGATAAATTTCACAGATAGAGAACCTTTATCATTTATACGACACTTTTGCGTTCAATAGAATCGATTCAGTGTTATCAAAATTGCAAAAGAAAAGTCCAGAAAAACCGAAATGTTCCTGTCGATTAAGTGTTATCAGAATTATAGGAAAAAATGTGCAAAAAGTGGATGTTTCCTGCAACATTTATTACTTCGATGGTACTATAATTGTCAATAATTCTCGAAATGAGAACGAATTAATGGAGCAACGATATCTTCTCTCCTATATCGAGCACGCACGGAAATGGTTCGGGTTAAAGAATCGTTAAAGTATAATGGGATCGCACACCTTTTACCAACAGCTCCGTTTCCGATTCCGTATCCGTGCCGAAGACGATTACGCCTTCCAAAGTGGCCAGGAATAGCTTCAAGATCGTTTTTGCTTTGCGAAAGAGATTCATTAATTCCTCCGATAGGCCCTCGAATAAACTTCCGTATAACTTCGAACTGCGAGGGAAATTCTATATCTTATAAACGTTCTATCATTCTTGTCTACTCTTTGTAAAATGTGACAAGTTCTTTCCAAGCGGTATACTCGAAAATAATATCGATATTTCGTGAATCTGAGAAACCTCCCCATCGATATTTATTTTTCCCGGTTTTATTTATGCTTCACCCCGTAAATTAATCAAGTTAAATTACAAATATTGTAACACGTTAGATCGTACGACATAAAAATTTTCATTTTGTAATTAACCCTTTGCGGACGGAGACTTTTTTGCATATTGAGAGATAATCATTTATTTGGCGTTCAAAAACTACCTTTTTATCAGAAAGTCAGAGTGTTGATGTATAGAAGTTATAAATTACTATTTGTGTAATCATATTTCAACGGTTATATTTCAATTTTTCAAGTCTAACTGTGTATACAGGCACCGATAAACTATAATAAAATTTTTTCTCAGGCCGCATATATGCGTCCGTCGTCCTCAAAGGGTTAAAGCTTGAATTTACGGAATGTTCCAGACTTTTATTTTTTTATTTGCGATTATACGGCAATACGTTATTTTTATTTTAGTGTGAATGAAAATGTGCGCATACTTCACCTTGCTTTGCAGTGCTCGAATATTAATTTTATCGTAAGGGGTAAATTCTCTGCTAAATATTTCACGTCGTTCGCGGGTATGTTGCGAATCTTCGACACATGCTCGATACAATTTTCCCAGATTTCCAACAATTCGTGAGCCGCGAGCAACTTTCGTCTGATGTCCTCCAAAGTGTCATTTTCGACTTTCGTTGTTAACGTGTCGTTGATATCTTTCACCGTCTTGGAGATGAAAGTTTAAAACAAGAAATCGCGTTAAAACTGAAGAGACTTATTAACGGATAAATTATATTTGTACAGAAAGTAATTGTTTGTCAATCTGTGCCTTTAAATCGACGACAATTTTTTTGAGAAATTTACCTCGGACAAGTGACGATGGGTAATGGGTAATATCACGCTGAAAATTGTGGCGTCCAAAAGATTGCAAGAGCAAGAACGCAGACAGTCCTGAAGAGTTATCAAACATTCTGGCTCCAACCTGAGACTGAAATTTTCTAAGGTATCGTGGAGATAATCGCGTTAAGAAAATTATAATTAAGTAACACTGCAATAATACTTAGTTTTTCTTGAAATAAGAAGAATATTGGAAAGGATATTTTTAGTTTTGCAACTTGACCATCGATGTCATCGATGGCAAATGAATCATCGAGCAGAGACGCGAATGAACTTTCGTCCTCCATTTCCTGTAAGTTCAGAAAACTATATTCTGGTAATCTCAGCTTGAATTAATAAATAAATTTGAAATAATTCAGGTAAAAAATCCATCCTTCATTAACTGCCAATATACTTTTCACAAAGAAAGACAACCCTCAGAAAAATTAAATTATAGAATCCCAAAAACGGTGCCAACTGAGGATTAACTTGGTTATCGATGCAATTAAATTAATTTTAATTAACGACACTAACCCTTAGCTGCCACTGAGGTCAATACCATATTAATATACGTATTATTAATTCATAGTGCCAGCTGAGGGTAAACTTAGTTCACGATACAACCAAATTAAATTTATTTAACACTAGAACTACCAAACCAGTCAAAATGACTGGTACACAATTTTTTCCAAAAATTCTCCAAGTTTATAGAAGAGTCTTAGAATAAATATTCTATGTCCATCTTCTAAAAACATAAGTCACCGAATCGATTATCGTTTCCGCCTCTTAATTCCTCCATTTCAAAGTACTTATTTAATATTTTGAAATATGATAGATTTAACGCCGGTAGTTCTAGTGTTAAAGATGTTAACCCTTATCTGGCACTATGAGGGTTAATACCATATCAATAGTCGCATTATTAACCCTTAGCATTCCTATGTCGAGTGTGACTCGACATTACATTCCTTACGCCAACTTTAATGTCGTGCTGCACTCGACATTATACAACGCGATATCTAAAATAATAGTAAGAATAATAACAACAATTTC
This sequence comes from Cerceris ruficornis, assembly GCA_963989415.1. NCBI lineage: Eukaryota > Metazoa > Arthropoda > Insecta > Hymenoptera > Crabronidae > Cerceris > Cerceris ruficornis. The sequence continues at coordinate 9,782,586 of OZ022518.1, read as the reverse complement.
CGTTGCAATGCAACTTTTTACCGAGGCCTCCTTTTTTGATGTACACTCAAACCTGTTTTTGTGCGGTGGATAGGGACCGCATAAAAGAAAACGCATAAAAAATCGTATAAAACTTCAGGAGTAGCTATAAGAGATAGTTTTCGCAACACAATTAAAAAGTATTTTTTTGTGCGGTGAATAGGGTCCGCATAAAAAAAGTCTCACGTGGAAAATAACTCAAAGCTTACGAAATAACTAGGAATTGTTTTTTCAAACAAAATCAAGACACGAGGCGTGGTAGCTAGTTGGACTCTGATTTAGAAAATACACATGTGAACATTTTTAAATATTTTATTTAAATATTTACTTATTTTACACATACAAAACTTTTCAAAACGTATAACCATTATCCTTCGTAGTCTGACAATACGCGAACTTTCTTGTGGTAAACTGGTACAAAATCGCTTTTGTCACTTGAAGATATGTATAGAGTACAATAAAATAGGTACAATGAAATCGGCTAACGCAATACTTATGTAATGTGATGAACTACATATTAGAAATCGAAAAATATGGTCAATCAAACCTACTATGTACTTATTTATTGATAACTTCGTCAATTATGTTTCAATTTGATTGAAATTTTCATATACCGCACAAAACAAATCGAACAAAACAAATCGCACAAATAAAAAATCGCACAAAGACAGGTTTGAGTGAATTTTGCAAATTAATTAAGGGGTTATTGGTAGGCGACAAAAATTTAAGGAGTGTAAAGGGTTAATACACACAGTTACCAACTAACAATAAGAGTTGAACATAATTCAGCAGTGCAGCAATAAGTAACCCGATTGTGCCAGTTCCGCAGGCAAATCGACCGTCTATCAATCGCTCGTCCTCGCGAAAAAGGTGGCCCGTTCGTGGAATGGGGCCTCGAAAATTTCTTGGCAAGCCTCGAAAGTCGAACTTTCCAGTCCCGATCGGGCACGATAGACAGCCGTTTCTCGAGAGACTACAGGGATGGCAAACTACTGCTGCGAAAAATTCGCGAAGAGGACTCAGCACGTTTTTTTGAGAGAGATAATTGCTTATTAATAGACTCGCAATGTAAATACACGCTCTATACTGAAAGTTTATTCGGAAACATATTTTCAAAATTTATTTGATTCGATTACACGTTATATCGTTTCAACGGGACTAATCGATATTTGGGATCTGATTAACGAGATATTCATTAAAAATAGATGTAAAAATGACAAAAGATAGAGAAACATACAGAGGATTCTTTAAAAAAGGTTTTGGCTACCGACATCTTGTCTTACAATAACGCGTAACATTTGTATCGCAAAAAGTATAATAAAAAAGCTTAAAATCTTCTAAAACCCATGAAATTGAAATAATCAGTGGATACGACATCATAAAGTAATTTTCTTAACGTCAATAAAAAAGTATACGACATAGCAGAAACCACCTACAAATTTTTATTCCGGCCATTTAATTCCCTATGCCACACGACGTAAAAAATTATCATAGGACAAGGGATTAATATCCTTTATCACATCAAAGAATTATATAAATAATTTATTTTTAATGTTAATAAACATTTCACCCGAAATTAGAAACAGTTACTGACACCTCATAATTGTTGTTACAGCGGACAAACGAAAGCCGAAGAAAGGAAGCAAGTGACAAATTCGCGAATTCTTCGTCAGTTTGCCCATCCCTGAGGGAGAACGTGCAAACGTCGAAGGCACTGATAAGAGGGGCAATTAGGGCCGCGAGGGCTAATGGGCGGGTTCTCTTAATTTTCGCGAATTCGACTCGTGGCCGAGTTCCGGAGGGCAAAAGTTTCACGATCCTCGAAGCCATCGTCGAAGAGTAGACAAAATGACTTCGCTGCAGTGGCAGGAAATCGAAATTCTTTTGTTATCGATAGCTTTTTCATCTAGCCTGGAGGACATTTCTAAGAATCGATATTTTTGAAGTTGAAATATTAACAGGTATATTAGTTTTATCTCTTTGGATCTTTATGAGGATTAAATAATCATTTTTGTGTAATTTCAATGTAGTACTATTCTTAATTTCAGTAGTGTACATACTGTTCAATGATAGAGGCTTGAAAAATTAATTATATTTCAGAGAGGATCTCGTGACGAGCAATTAACCGTGGGATAAGATTGAGCTTCGTGGAAAACTTGCAGACGTCTGTCTTCTAGAATGCACCACGTACTTAATTGCCTTACTAACCGATGAATTCTGAAGAATAACACAATATTACGCCCTCTAAATCTGTCGCGATGTACTTTTCTATTTCGCCGTTGTACTTTCCGCCAAACTAAATTTACTTTCCCCCTTCCTACCATATTTTGTTCTTTTAACTTTGGATTTTTTCGGTTTCAACTGCTTCGATTATTTTACCTAGTATCTACTATTCTAGGTGGATCCCGAAGACAAAAAAATTTCCACAGATAATGGGTGATTTGAGCTCGAGAAAAAATGATTTGGAATTCGAGCCTTCGACTTCTTATCCACCATAGCCTACCCTTACCATCTTTATTCCTCTTTTCTCCAAAAGTAAATGCAATTTACTGCAATCCCCACACCTGTATAATACCGACATCATCTCATTTTCATTTCAACAGCAGTAATCGAGGAAATATAAAGAAAACTATCGGCGCAAAACCGATAATGATCGCGTCGACGCAAGTGTCCGCTTTAAAAGCAAGTGTTCCGCCTGCGAAAGAAGAACAAGAGAAACAGAAAGTAACGCGAGCAGCGAATTCGAATGATCGGCGATGCCATGGTAACTCCGGACAACAAGCTGTCAGATGATAGGCAAACTTTTGATCAATAATACCAGGTGACTGCCGACTGCTCGAGTTCGGTATATCGATGACAATGCTGCCCGTTCGAACGAGTTCGAACTTATTGCATCGAGATCCTTCTCGTGCGCCTTCCTCCGCGAATTTCGTCCTCGCTCGAGGAACCGCTGGAAGAACATTTTGTACCGTTTGCAGAGACACTTTCTTTGGAATTTATTAGGTTGCCGCGAGGTAGATTAATAATGTTTTTTAATCGGAAAGACGCGCTACTTTTTTGCATTCAGCGGATTCGATTTTTTTGGGGGCATTCAGAAGACTTTTGGGGGAATCAGAGTAGTTTTTGTGATTTATTTTGAATGAGTAAGGTTTTGATGTTATTGTGCGGGATTTGGGAATGTAAGTCTTTAACACTAGAACTACCGGCGTAAATCTGTGATATTTCGATATATTAAATAAGAACTTTAATAAAAGAGGAATCCAAGAGGCGGAAAAGATGATCGATTCGGTGATTTATGTTTTTTGAGATGAACGTAAAAGATTTATTCTATGACTTTCATATGAACTTGGAGAATTTTTGGAATAAATTGTGTACCAGTCATTTTGACTGGTTTGGTAGTTCTAGTGCTAATATTATTTTTTTGCAGAATTCGAGGTTTGGATGATGTGATTTTTGATTACTGTGCTGCCAGATAACTATATGTATGAGAACTATGTATAAGGTACACTATGCAACACACAAGTAGCAGAATGGAAATATACATTGATATTTAAAGTTAGTATTAGTTATAAACATTTCTAGTTCCATAAAAGACAACGGACTAAAGTCAAAAAGTACCTAAACCAGCTGACATTAAAAGACGCCATATTGGAGAACACGACCAACCATCAAAAATCCTCCAGAAACCCCTCTGCCCTTTCACCCTACTCATTCTATTAACACTAGAACTACCGACGTCAAATCTGTTATATTTAAATATATTAAATAAGTACTTTGAAAAAAGGGGAATTCAGAGGTGGAAAAGATGATCGATTCGGTAATTTATGTTTTATGAGATGGGCGTAGAATTTCTATTCTATGACCCTCCTATAATTTTGGAGAATTTTTGGAAAAAATTGTGTACCAGTCGTTTTGACTGGTTTGGTAGTTCTAGTGTTAACCTAACCATCAGCGTACCAAATCCTAAACTGTTATTTCCAAGAAACCAACTCTTCCAACCCTCTACAACCCCTTCCAACAAAAAAAAAACATCCAAAATGAATGTTCCTTCAAAAACCCACCCATTTAACAACACCCTATCTGAAAACCGAATCCGCGAAGAAAATTACACCCCATACCTAGCCCAGACAACACCCTACATGAAAACTCGATCCGCAAAGAAAATCACACCCCATACCATACAAATGACCAACGTTCAACCCCCGAAGACAGATTCGATCGTCCTTTGAAGTTTCCAAGTCAAACGAAACATGGAAAGCTATCGATAATCGAGATATAACCGAGGCTAAGGCAGAAAGAGGGATTCGACGAGTGTCAATCGTTCGTGTCCTAGCTTCATGGGGGTGTTCGGGGTTACACGCTACGCCACTGAGTCAGAGGGCAATGCATGTCGACTTGGTATTCGCGAGTTCGACCACCCCCGCGAAAGGCTGACAGTGCTGTGATCGAAATGACGTCTGAGTAGTGGTTGTTAGAAGGGTGGTGGTGGTATCGGCTACGTCGCTCGAATTAAGGGGGTGCAATACATCGTTCGTATTGCCCTCTCTTTCTCCGGAGGGCGAGGGTGAATCGAAGGATGGGTTTGTGTGTGTTCGACTCACTATGGACTTGCGAGGGATGGTAAATCGCTGTGAAATGGCAGTAGTGGTGAACGATCGTGGCAGAGGGCAATGGATGAAGTTAAGTCAGTCAGTCGGCGTTCCTTGCGCCGTTGCCACCGCGATGGGAGTTCTTACATCGTGCTTTCTTCTCGACGATCCTTTCTGGTGAGCGCTGAGACACCGAGTAAGTAAAAGGGTTCGGATGTTAGGTATTTTCCTGTCTATTTCCTTTTTTTTTTTAGTTTTTCAATAATTTCAGAGGAGTACTGTACAATTTGGAGTTGTACTTGTTGTAATTTAGAATTGTAGCTGTGGCGTAATTTAACATCGTGCAGATTTATATCGGGCGACCCTGCAACCGAAGCTTTTAAACTTCTCGCTGGCAATTGTTGCATGTGTTTATTTTTTAGACGCTTCTACATTGATACTTGGTTTTGCAGTTTTAATTCGAAAGTGAAGTACTTTGTAACAGTGATTTGAACTTAACGGTTATTATTACTAGAACTACCGGCGTTAAATCTATCATATTTAAAAATATAAAAAAGTATTTTGAAAAAAGAGGAATTAAGAGGTGGAAGAGATGATCGATTCGGCAATTTATGTTTTATAAGATGGACGCAGAATATCTATCCTATGACTCTCCTATAAACTTGGAGAATTTTTGGAAAAAAATGTGTACCAGTCACTTTGACTGGTTTGGTAGTTCTAGTGTTAGGAACGATAGGTGATAATCGGGTAAATTGATAGATTCCGTAGAGTGGATTAATAGCAAATCACCGCTGAGGAGATCGTGCATGCAGAAATTTTACGAATTATCTTCCATCGCTTCAGAATGTAGTCTCAGCGATTATTATCAGTGTCGGGATGTCGGGAAGCAGAAGATCGGCGGGTCCTGTCAGACAGCTGTCTCTGCAACAACCTGCGACACGTCGACGACAAATCAGAAGGCAAAGATCCGCCGAGGATGAGAAATCCTTGCAGATCTACGCGGATTCCATAGCACGTGGCAAACTCGGAGCAAATGCGAGAGCCGATTCGGAGAGGCCGAAGGTTCGCTTTTATTTTTTCATTTGAATAATTATCTTAATTTCCTTTCAGCTCTCAATCAATGTTTTACCATGTTACGGATTCAATCAGTTACGGAATGAATACTGTAGCATTTAGGGAGATTGTAGTATGACGCGATGAATGTATTCGGTTAAAAATTGTACAGTTGCAAATTATCATAAAATTCTGGTTTCAAATGTTAGGTACATACAAATTTTATGGGGTTTTTGCTAAAGCGAAATTTACCTAAAACTACGCAAACCTTTTTGGTTATTTAATACAAGGCAACGTATTGCTTTAACAATAGAACTGCCGGCGTTGTATCTATTATATTTAAATATACTGAATAAGTACTTTGGAAAATGAGAAATCAAGTGGTGAAAGAGACAGTCAATTAAGTAATTTAGGTTTTATAACACAGAAGCGGAATATTTATTTTATGGTTCCCTTACCAATTTGGGGAGTTTTTAGAAAAAATTGGAAACCGGTCATTTTGACCGCCTTGGTAGTTGCATTGTCAAATTAGCAAATTAAAGTAAAATTTTCCCTTAATAAATATTCTCACTTATAAATTGAACCTAACATTATAATATATTAAGAAAAAGGGTATTTTGTACGTCTTCAACATCTCACATAAAGTCAACAATTATTCAACAAACGAAAATTCGCGAATTTAAATGCCAATTAATAAGCAACTTTCTTCGTACCATTTATTTTTAAAGAAACTCATTATCCTGAATAAATTACCTGAACATCTTCCAAATGGTACAAAAATGCCATTAAGAAAAAGGGTATTTTGTACATCTTCAACATCTCACATAAAATCAACAATTATTCAACAAACGAAAATTCGCGAATTTAAATCTCAATTAATAAGCAACTTTCTTCGTACCATTTATTTTTAAAGAAACTCATTATCCTGAATAAATTACCTGAACCTCTTCCAAATGGTACAAAAATGCCATTAAATTTTAATTCAATTGTCTTCAATTTTTTAATATTCCTTCTTAAAAAGGTTCGCTTTGCATGGAGCGAGAATCGTCGGAAAAATGAGAAACCAGCCGATCGCGTGGAAGTGGTCGCACGACAGATTTCCGGACAGTCCAGACCGACGACCGGAAAATCGCGGATTTCAATCGCTGCCGAGAAAGCGTCGATTTTATATTCCAGACAAGAATTAGCGGAAAGATTGCGACTTGCTTGGAAACACCGTGAAGAGAACAAAGCGAATATCGACATTTTTTTGGCTCACACCGTCGAGGAGAGATGCGAGTCCGAATTATCAAATTACGCGACTGTCACCAATCCTCCTACACCTCGACCAAAAGGAGATAATATCGAGGCAAAAAACATCCTTCCGAATGATCGAAAAATTGCAGAAAATTGCGAGAAGCAGAAATCGACCAATTTGAATGAAACTTGTGGGAGAAGAGGGGGTGAAGATGTACTTGCTGAAAGAAGGGTATTTTTCATGAGGGATGAGAACTCGAGAGATAAACAGGAAGTGTCGAACACTGGACGTTCGGATGTTCAGGTGAAACGAATTGCAGAAACGAATGGAAGCAGGGTGTGCGATAATCTTGGAAAGAAGGAAGTTGAAGGGGTTGAAGATGAGGAGGAAATGGACGGTGTAAGATTTCTAATTTTTTTAGAAATATTATTTAAAGAAATTGTAATAAATTGATTATAATTTTAAAGTTCGACATCCAAGTCTGATGAGAACAAAATTATTTAGAGCAGTTATTTTCTTATGATCGTATCGAGCATTTGTATTTTAACACTAGGTTTACGGAAGCCGTCAAATTGACGGGTTCATACGTTTTTTATAAGCATTTCTCAAATATATAGAGAAACAGTACAGTAGATATTTCACGTGTATTTTACAATACAAAAATTACTTAGCGAATTATCAGCTTTGCAGATTGATCCCTCTTTTTCCAAAGTCTTTATTTAATGTATTGCAGTGTGACAGATTTCAGTCCCGTAAATCTAGTGTTAATAAAGACACCATCGTTTACTCATGGTTAAATAAAATTATTACTTCTCAGGCACTGGCAGACCACTGCAAACAGTTTTCTCTCGACGTCGAAAAGAAGACTTCTGCTACCATGGATTGCCAAAATCTGCAGGCACAGTCTCCGGCATTGCCGTTGATAAAGTTAACAACAAATGCAATAAAATCCACGAAGGAAGAATTTTCATCGGCCAAACAAAAACGTGCGAGTTTTCACAGCGGTACTAATAGAGCCTTTCTAGGCTCCATAAAGTCTTCTATAGAAAGCAAATGCAATTCTATGGTGGATAAAACTGCACCGCAAAAAATTACGTCGGATTTCAAGTCGACCGTAATAATCGAGAAAGCTACACCGGCAAAAACAACCATAGAAAAGGATAATCCTACAAATGATAAAATTGCATTTGTCAAAAGCACATCAGAAGTGAAATTCAATTCTGTCGTTGAAAAAAGCTGCCTTCAAAAAACAGATACCAAGAGCAATTTAACGTGCGAGAAAAATTCACGCGTTAAAGAATCTATGGAGAACAAAGAATCCATGGGAGATGAAAAAATGGGAACAGCGAGGAACTTCATGGAAATAAGATGCAATTCTGCGACGGATAAAATGCTTCGATCATCTGAAATGAGATTGGATTCAGCGATCGAGAAAAATACGACAGCGAGTGGAGAACAGAAAGATACTGTTATCAATGAAAAAAATGCACTTGCAAAAAATATTTTGGTAGCTCAATGCAACGAGAAGAATGCCGGTTTCAGGAAGAGCCCAGAAAATATGAGAATCGATCAGAAATCGAGGAGGACGAATTCGGCACCGCCGCAGCGTCACTTGGCGAACGACACTTCCGGTAATCGTCTTCAAGTCAATATAGTAATCGACACACCGAATGCAGACGGATCTGCGGGGAAAATTAATTCGGAAAATTGTCAGGAAAAATCGGATCGCAAGAATGAAACGTCGGAAAGAATCGATCAGACTTCGCTGAAGGTATAATAATGGTTTTTCTTATAAAAAGGTAGATCAATTATTGGACGCGATTGAAATTTATAAGGAATCTGTATCTCATATGACTAGTATTTTCCCTCTTTTTAATACGGATCGAAGTAAAAGTTAGGTCAGACGTCTAGGGTAGAAAAAGTGGCGATAAATTGTATCGAATTTCCTTGAAATTGACATATTTCTTCAAGTAGAATAATCTGAAGTGAGTTCGATATTCTTCTTTTTTTCTCAAGCCTAACTCAGACTTATCACGAAATAAGAGCTGAAAATTGTACAATTTTATCAAATAATTTCACTAGTTTTTGCGCTTACAATATTACTATTTCTCTTTATTACGAAACAGTTTCAGTGCCGATGCATAACATGTAGATGTTCGCACACATGTTACCCATATCTGTTCTTACAGATATTTTATATATACTGTTGCGTGACATAGAAAAATAACAGACAGAACGATGCGTTCTCGGCGTCTGGCTTAGGTCTTTATGTCTTTTTTTCAAATGCACAATCGATCTGTAATCGATCGGTATATTTGTGAAAATATTATTTACAACGAGTAACAATATAGTCAGTGAATTAGAAACGTAAAACAATAAAGTTTGAACAGTTAGACGGTATTTCAGTAAATCTGTATTGCAGTAGAATTGTTCAAGCTGTTTGCAGACAGATACAGTAGAAAAGGTCGAAACAGATAGACCCTTGCTATTACTATTAAGTACTAGTAATTCAATATTATAAATTGTATACTTTTTTCTACATATTCTTCTATATACTATTTATCGTTGTAATTTCAAACTTCGACAACTTTAGTTTACACGCAGATGTTTATACAATTATGGATTTGCCAAGTTTTCAAACTCAGAGTTAACACTAGAACTACCAAACCAGTCAAAATGACTGGTACACTATTTTTTTCCAAAAATTCTCCAAGTTTATAGAAGAGTCTTACAATAAATATCCTACGACTATCTTAAAAAACATAAATCACCGAATCGATTATCTTTTCCGCCTCTTGATTCCTCCTTTATCAAAGTACTTATTTAATATTTTGAAATATAATATATTTAACGCCGGTAGTTCTAGTGTTAATAGTAGCTTGTACTCCTAACGGTTACTCTTTAACTTCTCCCTATAATTTCCTATCTCACGTATCTTGCAGTCGTTCAACAATATATATTCTTTTTGTTATTAAATCCACTCGCATGGGGACACAATGTTTACAATAATCAACGTATCAATTATCAACTGGTTAACAGATATCGTGCGGACGTTCGGTAAGGTCAGCACCATTGAAGAAACGTACGAAAACTAGCAAAAAACGATTCTGGAGTGCTGGGACCTGCAAGAATGACGAGGACGAAAAATCGCGAAACAAATCCGGCAGTCGTCGTAAGAACTCCATCGATTCCAGGGCGATCGACGTTGTAACGATGGTGTCTCTTGTCAGTTCAGCCGACAGTGACAGCGACACCGAGAATTCGCCCGGTGATGACAAATTAATTAGCGAATTACGAAGCAAATTGCCCACGACACCGATCATTAAGACTTCTATCAATTCAGCGTTGAACATCGCGAGAAGACCAATTAAATCTGGTAATGTAACTTATGATTTAATTTCTCGAAACAAAGAGTAAATAGCTCAAATCACTTTAATAATTACTAGCACATTTGCATAATTACCGCGCAATCTTAAATCGATTCCAATCAAGATGTAGAAACGTATCTAAGGACTGTGGAAAACTTTTCTTGAATTATCATTGAATATACCATAGCCTGAATGGTTTGGAATTCATCTCAATCAGAAAGTCCTAGACGAAATAAATGTAGCAGTTGAAGCAGAAAAAATTCAAAATAAGAGAAACAACAAAGCTCAGACTCCTAATTACTGGATCGGAATTAAAATGTCCTGTCTCTTCTGACAAATTTTAATATAAATTCCATATCCTTGGTAATTCGAAGCCCACTTAAAACAGTAGGTACTAAACGATGTAACTGTAGGAGACAAAACCGAAAAATACTAAAAGAAAACCAAAAAGGAAACATGTCTCAAACCTACAACTTGAATCTTGCAAAAACACTTTTTTAACCTCCGTTAGCTTCTCAGAAATAATTACACAAAATATTCCCAGATAATATTTCACCCACTTTTCTGTTACGCTTTAATCAATCTTATCTGTATCTATTATAATACATTTCATTGAAACTAAATCAAGTTGGCACTTATTTAAATAGAAATCAAGCATCATATAGTATCTGAGAACGGAGATTGGATTACATCTCATCCGAGGAACGTGTGAAGATCGGTATTAATATAAAAGAGTCACTGGTATCTGTTATAAGCCACGATGAGCTTATAGATCAATTCAGTCTTCAACAAGTACGCACGTTAAATCGGGTAATTAAATACGACAGACGCAAATGCATAATTACACGAATCAGGCAACGCGAGAAACGTCGTTTCTAACGCCTGCCGTGAATAGGAAGCTCGTGCAGGAATTTAATAACGCACACGCGTGCGGAAACAGCCTTAGAATGATAATAATTGCACGTGCTAATCAGAAGTGACCCCAGGCACGCGAGCTGCGCATGCCGCGGATTATTTTGAGACGTTTCGCTTCGTCCTTACGTATCTTAAATACTCGACGGACAAGAAAAAGAGCGGGCACGGGTGTCGGTGTTATTTTAAATCCATTATCCGCACGAATTTCGCCGGGAGTTCTTACGGAACTCCTGGAAAGATGGTCGGAAATGAGCTCCGGGAGATAAGTGAAAACAATCGACGGAATTGATATCGTAGTTGTTTAAATTAAACGAAGCTTCGTGGAGTAGTTGGTTATAGAATTTTATGTTTATTTCGTTTATTTTATAGTTAAGAGGATATACCGTGCGATAATTATAACATGCAAATTTGAGATTTTTTGAAGATCACTCATAGAGCCTAACAATTGTAAGAGTTACATACATATACATATATACTTTTAACTCTTTTTTTACGATATACAGTGGGTGTAAAAAGTATTCCTACACCGACCAATTTCGAATTATATATTGTGAAATTGTAGTTTATTAACTAATTTTTTATAAATAACGAGTTTGTACATATTCGCGGAAATGTCTAGAATAGATACAAGTGCAAACAAAATTATTTAGTTGAATAATTTGCAAACTTGTCGAAAAAAAACGAAATATTGTCAGAAATATAAGAGCAGCAAGTAACCAATAAGCTCCACCACAATCTCCTGATATTAACCCCATCGAAAACCTATGGGACTACTTGTTTATAATATTGGTTTCTAGGGTTTTAAATAACAACACTTTGTTTAAAAACTAATGGAATAGACCAAGACTTTATTCTACGAATATATGAAGCGGGTACGTCTTCTCTCTAAGAGTGAAAGTCACAGAGTGAGATCTAAAAGAATTCTGCGAGGGCCTAAGGACCCTTTTCGGTTATACATAAAACGGACTGCATAGCTATACAGCTGCAACCTCTTAAGCATTCCAAGAAGTAAATATGCCAGTTGATTTTTGTATGTTTAAAATATTCTATGCTCGTAAAGACATAGAAAACCAACAATAATGTTCCTTATTAAATCTAGAAATATTTGCAAGTCGCTAATACACCCAATTCTGTTTATACACGGTTTCGATTTAACACGGTCTAGGAAAAAAAATTGATTCCGTTTTTACACGATTTCATTCGATTTAGCACGATTAAAAAATCTAAAATATTCTTAAAATAAATTTTTTCCCTTTTTCTCCTTTTTTCTATGTATGTACTTCATGTCTTTTTTTACACGGTTTTGTCTGGAACGTGTCTACCGTGTAAAAACAGAATTAGGTGTAATTAATCGTAATTCTGACGCATCATAGAAAATTGCTTTTATCGTGCTCTGGAGTCGTAGATAACGGAGAACGTCTAAAAAAGATATGTAAACAGTAGAATTTCTACTATCGAAAAGATAGCGGAATGAAAGAAAGCAAGAGAGTAGATACAGAGCTAAAAGTTTCTAGAATTTTCGAATTTTTAAATAATCTACACAAAGCTTCGCTTCTTTCTATCGCTCTTCCTATCAGTTTCTACGTGTTTTATCTTTATAAACGTGATTCTCAGAAAATTACTCACCCGTGCCTTGTTACGTTTCTTTTGTTATCCTAACGAACCATAATAATTCTACATTCCACCCCTACGTGTTTTTTTACAGAAATGCTTATCAGTTCCGTCGAACACCAACGCAAAGTACATCAAGACAGACGTATTAAATCGACCAAACATTTTTTATCGCCATTGTTATGGCAGTGACCGTAAATCGAAGAATCGCATTGAAACCCTACACACCATAAACTTTCGTAACTACTCCGAAGCCAATACAGCGTCCTCCATTCAACTCTTCACTTCCTTAACGATAGAATTTCACGGCACGGATAAAGAAACATTCTTTTCTTTTTTTCTCTTACATTTTTTCAGCTTCAACTCCTATGGTCATTTTCCTTAGGATCTGCTGTTTTAAGTGTCTTCCGAACCCCCTAGTCTATAATATATTAATTAATCATTTAGACAGAATTTCCTAGACATAACAGGCCAATTAATTGCGACTTTAAACTTTGACCTCATTACCCACAGTAGCCCTCTAACTCCTATGGTGATTTTGCTTAACACTAGAACTACCGGCGTTAAATCTACCATATTCAAAAATATAAAATAAGTATTTTGAAACAAGGGAAATTAAGAGGTGGAAGAGATGATCGATTCGGCAATTTATGTTTTATAAGGTGGACGCAGAATATCTATCCTATGACTCTTCTATAAACTTGGAGAATTTTTGGAAAAAAATGTGTACCAGTCATTTTGACTGGTTTGGTAGTTCTAGCGTTAAGTGCTACTACTTTAAACGTCTTCCGAACCAACGGAACAATCGTTCTGTAAATTATTGTTACACATTTGGTTCTTATCGCAAGGCTTAATGAGCCAGCGCAAGATTTTAAAACCTCTAAAGTGTATTTGGGAAAGAAAAATGAAGACTGACGGATATGCAGTTAAAGGCTCGAACTGGCAATTAGGAGTCGTCCGAACCTATGCAATAACTAACGTTCAACCTTACTGTAATTATAACAAAATTATCTCGTTGCTATTCACAAATCACTATGATATAAAAAGAGAACAATAACTCGTAACAGTATCATCGAAATCATCATCAACATCGATTCTCTGAAAGTATTCACCAAAGGAAATCCCATTACTAGTAGTCCTACAAAAAGTAAGAGTCTCTTAAGCCAAAAATTCTTCTTTATCCGATTCTCCTTCATTCGATTTCCTACCAGGAACAACGTCGATTTATTATGATTATTGTAATACAAGTATTTGACAGAAAAATTGGAATGTAATGTGGATGAATCGCTCGGGGGATGATATTAATGGGCTCGTTTAGTCTCGTAAAATGGAATCGATGATAGGCGATATCGTTTGGCCCAGTTTTCAGCAAATGCCCGAGTGTTGTGATTGCCGGGCCATTAAATCAGGTTACTCGGTAAATACATGTATATCGTGACTGGGAAATTCAGAGCCCGATGGTACCTTCGGTTCGACTTAATCAATCACGGTGCCATTGGTGTAGAAATTACAGGATCGAATCGTTTATGCAGGTCTTAGAAATGTCCTGAGAAATTTTCTGCCCGCGAACCTTCGTCGCTTAGCGCGAATTCGTCATTAACGTCGACGATGGATGAGTGTCGAGAAATTGCGATACTAATTGTAATCCACGAATATTGCGGAATTAAGTGATCTGAGAAATGATATTAGGACGTTCTGAGAATTCCATTTGATAAAAATTGATTTTTATACGATTTACGATTGAAATAAGCTGCTGGGTCACGAGCTATTTAAAGTTCTCTTTATTAAGTCATATCCGTATCGTTTATTCGAAGCCAATAATTCCAATTTTATCTTATATGGAATTCTACTTTTATAGATCCCTTCTTATTATTTATATGCTAGTTAGAAGGGCTTTGCCGTGATCTCTACCTATTTTTTATTCGTAGTTTAAGATTAGAAAAATTACAAATCCTTTATACTCGTTGCAATAGAAACAAAAACTGTGAGGGAGAATAACATTAGAAGAAAATAATTAAGGAAATTTCTCGCAACAGAACGTATAAATGTTAAAAATCCCTGTTGCAGTTTCCTTCCAAAAGGACTCTTTTGACGAGGACTCGCCAAAGGACCAAGCGGCACCGATAAAAGACGAAAAAACCGTGCAACCTCGTTTCGCGATCGTTAATAACCGTGGAAACGGAGGTAACTTGCAGTCGAGCGAAGAAACAGTGTCTTGGAGAAACGATATACCCGGGCTTGCTTTGCCTGTGCTTGCATTAATTCACGATTCCGATGAGACATTGGACGTTCCGCTGACTGATCGCGAAAAAAGATGCCTCGCTGTGCCGATCGGTGATTTGCACGACAAGAAACGGAAACTGTTGAGAACACGTAACGCCCCGTCACGAGCGTAAGTTTAATTGAACTTCATTCCGACGAATTTAATTGAACCTCTCTGTCTCTCCTCGACTTGGCGCGTATTGCACTTAATTTGAGATTGTAGCTTTGAAATTTGCTTCTGCGTGAATCATCTGGTTTTTACCATCTTGAACCTAATCCAAGTACATATTTCCGATTCATTGAATAGCATGCAAGTCCAGATACAAAGTAGGATTCTCCACAATCTGAAATCTAATCTAAGTTCTTCCGATCACTTATTAACATGCCATTGAAAAAACGATACCTCATCCATCAAGTTGCATGCGAGCCTAGAAACAAAATAGAACTCTCGATATTTTGAAAACTAGTCTGAATACATTTAATTGTAATTAAGGTTGCATCGCAGAAACAGTGCCTTATCCATCAAATTGTATAACAAAATTTAACTCTTTATATTTTAAAAACTAAGCTCGGTACTTCAGATCGTTATTAACTTTCATCGGAAGAACATAAAACAGTACGACAAAATAGAACTCCCCATGATTTAAAAATTAGCCTGACCACTTCCAATCATTATTAAATCGTATTGCACAAAACAATGTATTATTCATAAAATTGCATGCAAGCACAGACGCAAAATAGAACTTTCGATAGTTTGAAAACTAGTCTGAATACATTTAATCGTAATTAATTTTACATCGCAAAAACAGTGCCTTATCCATGAAATTGTATAACAAAATTTAACTCTCTATATTTTAAAAACTAAGCTCAGTACTTCAGATCATTATTAACTTTCATCGGAAGAACATAAAGTAGTACGACAAAATAGAACTCCCCATGATTTAAAAATTAGCCTGACCACTTCCAATCATTATTAACTCGCATTGCACAAAACAATGCGTCATTCATAAAATTGCATGCGAGCCCAGACGCAAAATAGAACACTCTACATTTCGTTTCCGTGATGAGAGCCGCGAAACACGATTGCGAAACGTTAATTTTCCCATGCATTAATTACATCGTCCCCGGACAGTTTGCCGTGCAACCGCAAAAAGCTACATCTCGTATCAGCGAGGCTCGTTATCTAACCGCGAAACTATCGATCCCTCGTAACCTTTTTTTTGCGTTCTTTTTTTATTGTATGCGCGTGACGAGAACCCTTTCTCCGGCGATGCAGCTCTACTCGGTTCCATTTTATCGCTCGGGCGGCAATTTATATTCTGCCGTTTCATGAAAACCACAGCATGACTTCGATTCTCGGCGAATTTATATGATATCGGCGAAGAGAGGAGAAAAAAGGAAGTGGCACGATAAGAGGCCCGCGATCGGAGAAACTGGAGGATGGTACGACCATGAACGAGTTGTGTTAACAGCCCTTGCTATGCCTTCCTCCCTTTTTTTTTTCTTCCTCAAGGACCACCGATGGCGCGTGCAAGTAACACAGTACCGCTGCCCTTGCGATTCTATGTCCTTTGAAGGACGATTTTTAATTCTTATCTACCAGAGTCCAACCGATGAGCTTTTTGTACGGATACACTCATTGAATGATAGCCTACTATTAATTGTTATTGCGAATGATGACGAATTAAAGTTAATTCCTTTCCCTACAACTTTTTTTGCGACTGCCTGTGCAATAACTCAATTACATTGTTGATATAACAGGTGATCAGTGATTTCTAACACCGCATACTTTAAAGTAATGTTAATAGCATAGCAGTCATTTTATTGTACCGTAGTCCACTGATATTTTTAGTTCGATAGTTTTTAAAATTTTCTATTCCATTTCCCGTGTCACGAATGTCATTCGTTATTGTAGGGCAAAGGGTTAAACTTATTTGGATCACCTGGATGTTTTCATATTTTAGTTGCTTTTTAGTGATTTCTAACTCTACATTTATTTCATTCAAACTCTAAATTTAGTTTTAGAGCACCCTAACTACTGCAAGAAGCAGTTCCTTTTTGGCAAAAAAAATCAGACTAGATAAAGGGTTAAAACAATCTTAATTTATATATACGTTTTAATGGTGATATTCAAAGCACAATTTGAGACTCTCATCCTTTTCTTCCTAGTAATCAACCGGAAACCGTGATGAGTCACACATCATTTTTCTTTTGTACTTTGATAAATTAGACGTTCAAGATATCAATTATCTTGATACGAGCATTTAAAGAACTCTTTCTACAATTATTTTAAGCTTACTCGATAATGTAATTTTATAACTTCATTTAACGATATGAGGATGATTTAATGAAACCGTTTAGCAGTTGATTGAAAAGGCGAGAAGAAATTAAGATAGAAAACAAGTTTGCATGTTCTTATTAATTATCTGGTAAAGTGCGGGAAAGAAAGCGACGCAAGAAGTGGAGGAAAGATCGTAATTTTTTTTCAGAGTCATGGAAAAACAAACGTCATTGGATACTAAAGGACAAGAAGTGTCGGTTCTACATCCGCGAACTGAAATTTCTGTGCACCAAAATAAAGTTACCGTCGATAATATCCCTGCAAAAGTAAGACCACCATCGACAGAACGTAGATTCACGATGGAATAATTAATTGCGTTAATTATATTCCATTGTAATAATTCATGCAATCTTTAGACGACATCGACGACGTCGAAGGAAAATCAGGAAGTACGCTTAGCGCCATCGGAACCGCATTTTCAAACTAACAAAGAAAAAGAATGCTGGCATCTTTACAGGAAAATGTGTGACAAAGGAGTATGCGTCTCCTTCGATACGGTTTTAAGGTTTGAACGGAGAAAAATCAAATTTGAAATGTTTCTGTTCCTTCTTCTAAATTAAAAAATTACTTTCTTCCATACTATATTTCGATGACATGTAATCTTTCATCTCAGCTCTCTGTTAAACGAAAGAGGAATTTCTTGTCAAGAAACAAAATTCACTGTGGACATTCTATTAACCCTATCAAACGATTTTTATATTTGAAAATTTGTAATCATAGATAATAGAGTTTAGTGATAATTCCTCTAATATTATTGTATTTTTTTAGGGGTATGCTTACGCCAACGGAATATCGTTTAAGGCAGAAAGAATTAATGCAAGATTTGTAAAGAGAATGCAAGCGGAACGAATTTATACTTTCTTTTCCATTGCCAATTCCCCGAAAGATATCGTTCTTACAGGATACAACCGTCCGCTATTTTTACCGTTAAAAAATATCTCGGAAATCTTTAGAACGTACGAGCACGCATGCCAAGAAGAAATAAATATTCAAAAAAGCGTGAAGCGATACGAGAATCGTGCAGTCACAGTAGAATATTCCGGAGAACGTGCGTAGATTTCCGGTAGGACTTAACGACGGACGAATTAATCAAATTAATTTTACCGAGTGTTAGACGACATATCTACTGCCTGTTTCTTTAGAGTTATTTATCGACGTACACGCGGAAGTGTACTGTAGAATGATATCACGAAATAAGATCTAGAGATCCGTTGAAAAAAGAATCGGTGAATTGGAAGATTGTACGATAATTAATTTTGATATATTCATCAAGAAAACAAGTGTAAAGTGTACTGTAGAATGATTTCACTTGCTGAAGGCTGAACGATGTTTAACTTGGAAATGTTGATAAAGAAAATAAATTAATATTCGTCGGGAAGATTTATATAGATCGCGATAGAAATATAATGATGCTTTAATTTGTTGATATCGATCAGATAATAATTGTTATATATGGGCGGAATTTGTAATAGATAACACCGAATCGGTCCTTCGAGTGCCTAAAAATCAAAATTGACTGCTATTTGCGCTCTTACGTGTTCGTTTGATATGACACTTACGACTTGTTCTTTTATATACTATTGTACAGGTCAATAAAACACTTGAGTTATTGTTATGACTAGTTGTTACTTAGTGCCGCCATAATTTTATAGTGTAAGTAGAGTTTTCCAATTGCTTAAACTTCAAGGCAAGTAATAATGATCCCAAACTTTTATAAAATCATTATCTTCTCTCTTGTAGCTATAACATTACATTGAATTTTAATAAGTAGAATTCCAACATTTTCCTAATTGTTACTCTTCAACGGGAATAACTTCTAAAGAATTTTAAAAACATAGTTAAGACCACCAGGTACCTAAATGCCGAGTTACGTTACTGTCATTTGACTTTTCACAAACCGATTGTCAATTTGACAGATCTTGGATAGCGCTTTATAAAGTATACGACATCACGTGCCCGCAGTTTAAGATAAACCGATGGCAGGATGATCTACATTTGTTATATTTCCTTATTGTCATGACAGATACGATTAATGATGTCCTTAACAAGAAAACATGGGAACAAGGTTAATGTCGATTACAAAGCACGACTCGAACACAAATTATACCTGGTATGTTTTTTAATAGATAGAGGTTAGTTATCGCTGAGCCTATTCAATATAATCGTATGACTAATAGTCTTATTTCTTTGACCTGCATATAATATTCCTCATACCTAACATCTTCCTTCCTGATATCTAAAACAAATGTTTTACTATTTTTACTATACTTGTCTTTAATTTATTCCATTTGGTATAATTAATCATGTTTTCAATGCAGAATTTTTAATTAAATTAAGCAGTATACCTAAGGAATAACATGTATTTGTGTTATGTTAAAATACTAATGTTCTATGCAAATAATATTATATATTTATCCGACAGGCCAGGGAAAATCCAGAGCCAGTGTTTGATGTCTCTGAATGTGCTTTGAAACATGTACCCTCTGGTATATATTCATTATGTAAGGTATTCAGGAAGAAAGCACTATGGATGCATAGTAATAAACTTACTTCACTTTCGGGTGGAGGTGCCTTAAGCGATTTGTCATTACTCATTGTGCTAGATATACACGAAAATGAATTATCCAGCTTACCCTCAGAAATAATGTGTCTTGTCTCACTTAAGGTACACATAATTATAATTCAGATACTCTGTATGTTTGATAGACAAATTACAGCTTTATTAAAATTAAAAAGGATTGCATAAATGTAATATGATATTTAATGTTACACTTTAGGAACTTTATCTACAAAACAACAATATAAGGAAACTGCCAAATGAAATAGTACACTTAAATAAATTATCCATCTTAAATGTCTCGAGAAATAATTTAAAACAATTGCCGGAAGCAATGGGAAAATTACAGCAGCTGACTGTGCTAGATATTAGTTACAATAAATCTCTTCAGAAACTTCCTAAGTCTCTGGGTTACGCACAACAATTAACACATCTAACGATCGATGAATTGAACCTCTCTTATCCACCTCGTGATATTTTAGATGGGGGCACGATAGTGATTGTAGCATTTTTAGCGAATGAAAGTGGTATTGAATATTCACCAGAAGATTCGGTTTCAGACACGGATCTGTCGAGGGACATAAGTTCGGAGGATATGCAAGCAGTATATCATAATAAAAATAATGATGTACAGGTATTATATATTTAGAAAAGAAAATAGTTTTCTATGTTGCACTTTTACATTATGTCTTTAATATTTCATTTCTGTTTTTAGGCAGCATTACAGAAGCTAGCAAAAATAAAGGCATGTGGATGCTTCTTTTATTTCAGTATGCTTTCAAATGTGTCGTGCTGCACATTTATTATTATTTCTTGTGAAAGTTACTGTAGAAAAACGAAATAAGCATGATCATTCATCTTAGGAGTATCATTATCGGTGTTCATATTTCTTCCACATTTGTTATGTATACGTAATTCAACCTTTTCACTTTGCTTCTTATTGTGATTGTCCTTGCAGTAACAATGTTAAACAGGATCATACACAATTTGATTTGCTATTTAAAACAAATCTTTGTTTGAAAAGGAGCACCATCCATTATCAACTACCCACTATCAATTTCCTCTTCCGTTTTCATTGTCGTTTCTTTCACATGTATCTTCATATTTGTAATAATTATAAACAGTATCTAATTTTATTTATATATCTATTTATTAAATATATGACAATCACATACTGTATTAATAACCATTACCACATTTGTACATAGCAATCTAATATTGAGATTCATTTTTCAGGAACACCGTCAAAATGCATTATTGGAAGTAGAGAAAAACATAAAACAACAACAAGAATATGAAATCGAAATTCAATCGGTACTAAAAGCCCACAAACGAAAGGTAATGATGATGTAAATTGTTGAATCTGAAGTTTCTTATTTTATGTAGAATTTCTTTCATCATCATTCTTTAAAATTGCAATATTTTTATTTTTAGCTTCTAGAGGATCTTGCTTTGCAGCAAACGCAGTTGGAACATGAGCTAGAAAAAGTTCAACAAGAAAGAGATTCCAACAGGGCGCGCCTACTTTCGTATATTTATAATGGTATAAGTACAGGCAAATAGCCATCAATTCTTAAGCATTGAGGAGCAATTATAAAAATACTTCAATTCTGATTTTTAGCTGAGAAAGAAGCAGACAACGTCATAAAAGAATTTTTGCGAAATAGTGAAGAAGAAAGACAGACACAAGCTGAATTACTAGAACGAGAAAAACAGGAAGAAATGCAGTTGCTATCGGCTTGTCACTCAGAACAGTTTATGTTCCGCACAAAAGATACTCTTTGTAAGTGTCAATTATTTAAAAAATGGTATATCACTTGTTCGCTTTAAAATCACACTTATATCGACCTTTTCCTCGACAGTATCAATGGAAAAGTTGTTAGAAGAAGAACTTCAAAGAACCAGAAAGTTGGAAGAACATACGAAATATAGAGATTATGCAGCGCAATCTTTGCTCACATTGTTAGTACGAAATTTCTAATACCGTTTTTATTATGAAAGAAGAAATTGAATTTCAATAGAGAATTTTAAATTTTATGCACATTTCAGAGAAGTAAGAAACAATGATCATTTAGCGCAAGTGGTGCAAGATCAGGAAAGAAATAGACAAGATCTAATCGATAGACTACGGCAAGATGAAGTTCTACAAAAAGCTGCTGTCGCAGCTTTATTGGAACGCAGCGATGCACGCTCTTGGAGTATTGTACAGCAAGTTAATTTGGTACAATCCCAATTGGCAGCGCTGACAAATATTGAACTAGAAAGACGGAAATTCGAAATTAATCAACAGCTCGTAAGTCATGTTTAAAGATCATTCATTCACAAAGTATTGTTTTTATACGCGGACATTGAAATTTTTAGAACGAAATAGCTGACAAGAGAGTAGCTTTAAGCGCTATTCTTGTAAGTTTATTGGATCAACAGAAAAACAGAAGAGATCAACTTTTGGAAACAATTAATAATATTGAACAACAACGATGTATCACGGTATGAGGATAACTTTTTACTATCTTTAAAAATGTAACATTTGTAATAACGTCGAAGTAATTTCTTTTAAAGAATTCACGAAGGGGAAGTCAATTTTGGTTAATGCAGTATCAATCTTTGATGGAAGCTCGACCTCAGGGTTTATTAGAAATGTTAGAGCCCATGCTGGTGCGGCATGTAGCAATAGCAGGAGCATTACATTGTCTACCTTTTCTAGCTTCTCTACCGTCGTTACTTCCAGACCTTAGCGATGAACAATTGCTATCAGTACGTAATACAGCGCTATCTTTCAAATACACACATTTTAGAAATAAATCTTCGTCGTGCCTTAAAATAAATCGTATATATTAAAAATCATAGATTGGAATACATTGCGAAAGCGATCGTGCTGCTATAAAACTTGCAGTGGAAAATTATTTAGCAGAAGTGAAGCTCAGTGAAACGAGAACAGAAATGACTCCTTCGGCACCACCCGAAGAGGCGTGCACAAGTTCAAACTATCAGGAATACAATACAACTCCAAATATCAATACTGCCGAATGCGTAATTTGCCTTGATTTACAAGTAAGAATAATTCTTTTCAATTGTGAAATATCATATAACTATTACATTAATAAGCATTTCTTATAGTGTGAAGTGATTTTTCTACCATGTGGACATCTCTGCTGCTGCTCAGGTTGTGCAAATATGATTTCTTCAGGTTGCCCTATGTGCAGAAGTATCATAGAACGCAAAATTCGTGTAATAAAGCCTTAATTTGCGGATAACACATTTTATAACGGTTTTATGAAATGTTCCTGCAGAATATGTGTATGTAAGTCCTTTAACATATACGGACGTCATATATTGAAGAGATTAGATATTTCCATTCAAATCGCTTATGTCTGATGTTTTATCGTTTTTGACAATAAGTATTCAAAATTCACCTTTCGTTAAGAAGCTTTTACGTTAAAATAGGAATATTGTTATATTTATATTCAGAACTCTTCCATATATCATTAAAGATATTTATTTACAGCAGCTCTGGGCACAAAGAGGATAGGGGGAGGAGAAATGCTAGCTCCATGATTTCAATTTTTTTTGCACACTTTTTCGATTTATCTGTCACACAGAAAAGCTGGTGTTTGTATCGTACTATCGCAATGATGTATAAATGTACACTTCGTAAGAGGTGCATCTCTCCCCCCTAAAGAAACGATAAAATAAAAAGAGAAACAGGCTATAAAAGACAGAGAAATATAATGATAGTAGGGGTCGCCTGTGACTTCAATTGGATTTCAAGTGCTCAGTGTTGATGTGTGAAAACTACCATTCCATTAGTTGTTTGGGGGTTGGCACATATTTGAATTGTATATTTCTATCACAGTGTGACATACATTTTGTGTTACGATGCTGTTATAAGCCATGACTTATATTAAATTAATCGTTGTATAAAAGAATATTATTATGAAAGAAGATATAAATTAGGTATATTAATTTACAAGTACTAGTCTATTACCTTTTAGTGCCATGATACCAGTTATGTAAACAAAAAAATGTTTTGTAATCGTATGCAACTTTAACATAACTTCCAATTATTTGTGTCTTTTTAAACGTAAAGATAATGATAAAAAAGAAAAAACATGAAATACTTGGAGATAAAAGAATTAAACAGATTGCATTTATTAACGCTCAACTGCGATATCAATTTTAATACAAAGCGAATACTGACATATCTGTATACCTTGTAGCCTTACAAAGCTGTGACAACTGAAACAGATTTTAATGTACTACGGTAGTTGAGAGTTAATAATGCAATGCCAAAGTTACGAGCAAGCTTTTATAAATAATAGTTTATACAATAAAATTTTTTATAAACAGTTATTTCTTCAATGCAGTGTCTTTGAACTATTTGTTAATAAGATATTAACATTTCTCATTTGTGTATAATATTCACACAAGAATTGTTAAAATGGAGGTGTTAAAAGCAAAATGTTTGGAAGGAAATACAAGATCATTTAAAATGATTCCCATTTGTACGTTAATACATGAATATTAAGCATAGTTTACCAATCCATCGCTTATCTGTTTCACAGAGAAAAAGGAAAGTATCAAAATTCGTTTGGAAATATGTCATATACGCTTTAATATTTTTTATATCAATATATTTCACTTTTCATTATTGACAATAAATAAGTGTGAAAATTTGTTTCTACTTGTTCGTTCGAAGTTAAGAAACAAATTCTCTACAGTTACAGAGTTTGTAAAAAATAGATGCACTTCAATGTATTTACTTGTACACAGTTACTATCAATACGCATCAAAAAACCATAACTTCCTTCCCAGAGTCTTCTTCTTCTATTACATCATCTTCATCCTTTTTCTGTTGCTTTTTCTTAGATGTTGCATCCTTCTTTTCCTTTTGTGCCTTTCTAAAGTTTTCCAACGACTCTTGCAACGGTTCGATAAACTGTTCAAATTCTATGTCGGTCATTGCATTAATAACGTCTTGACCGCTTATCGTTTTACGACTTCCCTTTTTTGCGATAATATTTGCGGACGATGTTAGGTAAAGTATAAAAATTGAAGCAGCTCTAGCAACTGCGGTTCTAGCATCTTTTCCTATAGTGACTCCTTCAGGCAATGCCTCTTTCACGATTCTGGTAACTACCGCATTAGGCAAATTTAGGTCTTCGAGCCGTTCTGCCATCTGATTTTTGGATTTTTAATTTCTGTCTGAACATAACATTGATGATAATTGATCAGAAACATTTCCTTCCTACAATCTTTCACTACATTATAAGAACTTTCGTGAATGTATCGATGCCGACCATTATAAGGTTATGATTAAACATATACGTAAAATATAGGAAAATAAAAATGATAAAAATTGTGTATCTACCTACTTTGTTCAAGATGCAACAGTTTCCTTAAACTGTCAATTAATTATATTCGAAAAAACATTAATTACACGACGTGCTTAGTATAAACAGTTTCTTCTTGTTTCCCGCCAATGCATGCACTTCAACAACATTCAAAACTGAAGAAATAATTCGTCATCCGTACTGGGATGTTAATGAAACAAAAAACAGAAGCACTTATTTAATAAATCACCATAATCACTATGGTATTTACGTTTATTTAAGTTTCGATTATTAACATCAGTAATAGCGGTGTTGTTTTTAGTAGTTGGTATTGTTGGAATTCACACAAGTAAAATTCAGCAGCTAACACCATCTACTGAATGATTTTCAGCTGCAATATATAGATCGCATACAGGTAGAATTCGACATAAAAACATCTGACTGGTGGGATACGAAGAACTTGTCGTCTGCATGGTGGTTTGGCAAGGATTCATTCGATTTTATAGTGACAGCAGGATTGACACGGTTACGTAGTAAGAATTATCGAGCCGCAAGAAAATCAACCGTTGACACCATTCGGAGAAAAATGTCAAAAATCGAAGAAGGAAATGCTCACATACGACAAGCTGAAAAAAGGTAATGCCGTCCGTAAGGATGACAGATGAAGCGAAACTGTGTCAACAATTAATAATTTGATTTTCACTAATTTATTGTATGAAAGAGATAATGGGTAGGTGTGAATCGATTATTCGGTGAAACGCATTGAAGAATTTTATGTTGCAGTTTGAAAACATCATTGTTAAAATGGAGACCTGATTTTGAAGTCGCGGCTGATGAATACACACACGCAGGTGAAATAAGTGTTTATGAATATCTGTAATGACAGCGAATTTCGTTGTAATATTATTTTAAACTTATTATTTCAGCAACATGCTTCCGTATAGTGAAGTCTTATCAACAATGCAAGGATTGCTTAATGAAGGCTTCGGATTGTTATAAACAAAACAGATCGTATCCTTTTGTGTATTTTTAATATATCATCTCAGTTAGTATGTATGATCTATTACTTTAGGAATGCACATTACAATTTCACTTAGTCATAAAGCTAAAAGTAGTTTATTTAATCTAGTAGGATAAATTAGCTGTCAGGTTTGAAATGCTTTATTAATATATTTAACTGTCAAATGTATAAATGTATTCCTTAACTTTAATTGCATAAAAGATGGTTTCATGCTGCAAAGTAAGTTTAGCATTAATAAACTGATTTTCCGGATAGTTTTATAAAAGATATTAATGTCATATCACTTTTTAGGAGTATCGAACAAACCTTAATAATTTGTAAAGAAATGGGAAATCTGTCTGAAGTACCAAAGCTTGCACACAGTGCTTGTTCTCTGTACCAAATGCATGGGTCACCAGAGTCAGGTGCAACTGTATTGGATAAAGCAGGCAAGATGGTAGAATCTGCTAATCCGGAAGAAGCTTTGGAGTTATTTAAACGGGCAGCAAATATAGTTATGGTAAGGTATAATTGAGCAATTGTAATTTGAATGTGTCAACTGAATGTTGCATTACGTATAACATATTTTTCTAAAGGGTGAAGATAGTCCACGTCAGGCAGCAGAATACATGAGCAAAGTAGCAAGATTGTTGGTAAAGTTACAAATGTATGATCAAGCAGCAGATGCAATTCGTAGAGAAATTGGAATGCATCAGCAAATAGATCATGCACCTTCCGTAGGAAGGTTGGTAGTGGCATTGGTTATAGTGCAATTAGCTAGAGGAGATCAAGTAGCAGCTGAGAAGGCATTCAAAGAATGGGGGAATTACTGCGAAGCTCCTGAGGTGCAGTGAAATATAATTCTTTAAAATTATACACATCTTCTTTCATATATTATCTTTTACCAATACTTTTCTAGGTTCAAACATTGGAAATGTTATTGCAAGCATATGATAATGAGGATGCAGATTCTGCCAGATCAGCCTTGAACAGTCCTTTTATTAAACATATGGATGTTGAGTATGCTAAACTTGCTCGGGGACTGCCCTTGCCGCAACAAGAATATGCGATACCACCAGCAGGAGTAAGAGCAAATGCAGCAGAATCATATGTATCACCTAATGCTGCTAAACTAACCAGCCAAGCTACGGTTGATGCAGAGTCCAGTGAAGTATGTTTTTTATTTTTTTTAATACATTCATTATTAACTACGAACCAAATAAAAAAATTATTGCTATCATATTTATTAGGGAACGAGCGATACCCCGGTAACTGAAGATACTACGAAAAAAGATGTAGCTGAAAGGGAAGAAGAACAAGCATCACCGCCACAAAATGTAGAACATGAGGATGAGGACGATTACGAAGGCGGATTATGTTGATTGCTTTTACAGATTGAAATATCCATACTTTATGTCTTCAAATATATAAAATTGTTGTTTTGTTGAAGACACTATATCATATTAACTTAAAGATAATATTTGATGCCTAATAGAAATATACTTTCTAGGCATGCTTGTATACATAATTGTAATTTTCAGACACATTAGATAATTCATTCGGTGCACACTTATCAGCTTGATAAAGAATTTCTAATTCCTATGGGAAAGCTATATGTGTAATTTGTTACTCTTGGAAATGTTTTTAATCGATAATACTCGCAGAACCGTGAAGTCTTGTGTCGTATGAGAATTTAAAATTTGCAGGTAAATGTAAATTCAAATATTCCAACACGCAATTGAATATGATAAAGGTTACAAAAAGGCATACATCGTAAAATATGATGTAAGGATAAGTACATGTGTAACATAAGTGCATTTATGTTGAATAGATTGTCAGGGAGGACGGCATTTACTAGGGTTTATTATAAACTTTTCGTGTCTCCGTACAAACTTCATTAATATGGTTTTTAGTACTTGTATAACAGCAACCTGTCCTAAGCCTACAATCGCAATATCTTTCACGTTAATAAAATGTACAGAATACGAATATTTTAATAACCCAATATCAGCTATGTTTACGAAATATAAAATAGAATGTATATGAATGGTGTCTAATAAACTGTTAATGCGAAGAACGTTAGAAATCGATGTAGACATATACATACAAATAGTTTTGACAATAGAAAAAATGAGGTTATGAGCCTCGCAGTTGAACATTCGCAACATAATTTTTGTTCACTCACCGACGTTAGGCACCAAATTTTCTATCCAACGCTTTGTTTCTTCGGTTTATCCTCTAAACCGTTGTTAAAATACTTTATCACGTAATATTTCACATTCTACGTACGATCAAACGTTTTAATTTACCGGCATTTTTCAAAAGATTACCGCGAAATTCTGCTTCGCCTTAGATCAATGATCGCAGTTATACAAGGGACACATAATTACATTTTTTGACGGCGATAATTCATCGATTCGTATTAACAAACTTTGCTGAATTATACTCAAATAGGTTTATACATTAATGTGCAATCATAAAAACTTGTTTGCTACCACAAATACCAAATTTTAAATATTACAGAAGTTATATCTCAATGAGGTACATTATTAACTTAATTGTATTATTAAAGTACAGTAAATATTCCCTTAAGCGTTTAATTTTACCAATTAAAAATGACATCGCGTAATCTTCTCTGCTAATTGCATGTTTTCAATTTTTCAGAAAAGACCGCGCAAAGTTTATTCCTCTTGTGTATATACTTCAACCACCGAGTCCAAATATCTACCATATCCAATAAAACAAACTTCAAGCCGTAAGAATGCATAATATTCATTAAGAATCAAGGAATAATTAATTAATTACTTAGATTATTTAATTACAAATGATATTTCCTTAAGTCGCTTTTATACCTTTGTAGGACAATTGGTGGACTCTTAACACACGGACTGTGAACTACCCTTTAACCGTTTCAACATGAAATCAATATTATAGTGGCTCCTAGAGAGGCGTGTTTGCGCACGAACGTCAAAATCGAATAAATAGTCGTCTGCAGAAAGAGTCGAAGCAGACGTCACAATACCACGACGTCGTGGTAGCGGAACGGTGGGGCGCGAGCAAGTGTCAATTTGATTATTGTCATCGTTTCTCAGGTATCGGTGCTCCTGTCAAGACCTTTAAGAATTCCCACCGATGATCGGCAAATCGCGCATACGTATTCCTGTGGGTGCCGTGAGGCGGCGAGAAAGGCCACCTCTTTAAATTAAAAGAAGGAATGACGCTGGAGAATCCGTTCTTTGTCGTCAAGGAGTAAGTTGAAATTACAAATTGATTACTGTCACACGAATTTCCGGGATGTTATCTATGGATACACGAATTATTTGCAATTTATCATTAACCCCGTGACATCGGGATTCATGGGATTCTCTTCGATCGAAGTGTTGTTGACTGTTGCAACGTTACTTTGCTATGTTGTGCATGTGTGTACGGCAGCTTTACATAGTCACAATTAGAATTACCGAGAAATCTTACCATCGGTATTTTCGAAATGCTGGCATGCATCGTAGAAATTATCCGGTGTAATTTACTGTCTTATCGTAACGAGAGTATAATCGGGATACGGAACGTTATATCTTTTATTTTTTTCTTCTTTCGTGCTATCTCATCTTCTGTTCGATATACTTCATACTTGTGATCAATACATTTTTAACGATAATGTACATCGATTCTCTTCTATAATTGTTAAAATTGTGTTTATCTGTTATTTTACGTAGCGTTTGTTTTATGTGTGGAGAATTTTCAAAGGAATATCGATATGTTTTTATTTTCTTCTTTATACCGGACAATCGGGTACGTTACATATTAGTATATTGTTTTAATGTTTTGATAAATATAGAAGTCTTATAGTATGAGTTTAATGCTCAATTAATAAATACTTCTTATCGGAACACGATAATACTTTGATCAATTTTTCCATACTCGCTATTTTCTTTTATTGCTCTGTATCTTTCTACTCTTCGTTAATACGGGCAATAAATCTATTGCCGATTATTTTATACCTGATAAAAATACGTTCACTGCTCGCGCTTGAAAAAAACAGTAGTTATCGTGTCATTAAGAAACGGCATTGTTTCTTCGCAATATGGTAAAAATATGAGATGCTTATATAATACACATATTTCATATCGTGAGTTCGATATCAATAATCGGTATATCGCAAGTATTTAAGTAAAAAATTCAAGAGAAAACCGTAACTTTAATGAACTTAAGAAAATGTGGAAGAAAAAACAAGAAGTAAAATGCGAACATTATTAATTTCATGTAAAACATTCAACGCAAAAGGTTTCATCTCCAGAGGCGGATTAAGGTCGGTTGAGGTCCGCGAAGAAAATATTGGCCCCTTAAAAAACAAAAGAAGTAAACAGGCAAAATAAAAACACACGTTAACCATATTTTTACTGGTTGATTGTTAACTCGTGGTAATTAAAATTGCACAAATGAAACCAAACTTGGTGTCATTACAAAAGAAGATTCAAGTTTGATTTTCGTGGATGCGCTCGACGTTAAATCCGCCTCTGTTTATCTCATATACATCGAAAAATCCAGGATAAAAGTTGTAAAAACACAGAAATTATCCTTTATCACCATCAACATGATTGCACCAATTGTCGTTTCAAAGTAATCATTTTATATAATGGTTAATCTGTCGGACAATTGATGTCGATGAATTAGCAATTTCTGATGTTTCACTTTGGCGTTTTAGCGAAGTTTGCAAGGCGCTAAACAAGAATCGCGGTTTGTACGGACGCTGGACAGAATTACAGGATGTTGCCGCGACTCCTACTGTAAGCGGGGGAATCCCGATATCGCGCGATGAATTAGAGTGGACGACCACTGAATTGAGAAAAGCCCTACGTTCGATCGAATGGGATCTAGATGATCTGGAGGACACGATTCATATCCTTTGATATTGATACTCCGTTATCCGAGGAATTTTTAGTGATTATTCGACACTAGATCAGTGTTTCTCAAACTAGGGTCCTCCAGGGGACCGCGAAGGGGCCTCTAGGGCAGCTATGGGCAAACTTTTTTAAAAGCGGGCCAGAAAAGGAAGAGTAATTCTGGCGAGTCAATATAATTCATTAAATATTTTCATTTCTATGGAACATTTTGCGTATGCTTTTAATTTGAAGGATTTCGCGGCTATAATGGCTAATGTTAGGATTGGTTTCCGGGTTGGAGCCGCGTTTACTCCGGTATCAGAGTTTCCTCGAAGCTCTGATGAAGCTAGCTGCAATGCATATTTTGATAACAGCAGCCTACACGTTAGTTGTAGTTAATTTACAAGGGCTCGCGAACAATTGAAATAGTTGTAAAGAGATCGTCACAAGGTAGTCTTCAAAAAGTTTGAGAACCACTAGATCTTCATTTTCTTTTTGTAAATTTTCCTGAAACTTCTAACTTCTTTTGCAGGGAATCAAATCGATCAAGTTGTTTTACTAATCTATTTCCTTTCTTCTAACGTATTTATTTGAGTTTTAAATATCTTTTTATAGTTTTAAATATATTTCAGTGTTGAAATTATCATGATATAATTGATATTTAAAAATTTATGGCTAAATTTACAGATATCTGTTACATGTATTGTAATAGAATTAAAATAACACGTGAGAAACATTTAAAAGTTACTTTTGCATTTGATGGAATTTTGAATATTGTCGAAGTTTATATTCATATTCTATATCGTCCTTAATACAGCATTTATACGTATTGTGGAGAAGAATTTGACGAAGTTTAAAATAGACAACAAAGAACTGTCGATTCAACGGAGTTTTATTGAGCAAACGCGAGAAGAAGTTAAGGTAATATATGATGCATATAAATATTCAATTTTTTATCAACCTACATATTATTCAGCTTTTTTTTTATTCATAATACTTTGGAATTTGATAGAATTTTGCTCTCGGATCTCGCTTGATTCTGTATTTTCCGATACATTTATTTTATCGTGGATTTGGTAGCAAATACGAGAATTTCCGAGTACGAAGAAATTTTCCAAAGATATGTATGATCTTTTCGTTTATCAGATAATGTTGAAATTATGATTGATTTGTTGTAGATCATGAAGGATAAGATGAATTTGAGCAGAGGCCGGGATCGCGATAATACAGCGAGACAGGTTCGTAATATTTCAAAAACAATTTTGTAATTACAGAATGTATCCGTAATTAGAAGAGTCTTTTCTTTCCTTCAGCATTTGATTCTTTTTTCGAAATGAAAGTTAACTCATTAATATATTTTTGGTATCGTTGGAAATAATTTTCCTTGTAATCTAAGTTATTTAGAAGACAATTCAATCTTGATTGTTTCTGTTACCATTTGCAAAATTCTTTCCAATATAATAATTGTCTAGCAAAGGGACTTAAGATTCTCTGCAATGTAGCTTGTGCATTGTCCATTCAAACGTCGCTCGTAAAATAAAGCTGCGATCGTTGCGACATCTACAAGAGACCTGTCAAATTTGCCGATAATGCTAATCAGCTGTGAGCGTTAGTCATACATTGATTATGTTACGCTTTTGTCGCGTTCGTTTCTCCTACGGCTTGTAAACACAGACTTTCTTTAAATATGAAATAACACGAGTCAGAATCAAATATATTTCTTAAATACACGATAAAAAGAAAATGGTTTACACGGTAAAGTGATACTTTAATTAGAAATTTTTTTATAGCACCCTTTTAATTACTAATGGTCCAACAATAATATCTATTTCCAAATCTTCGCGTATTTAATTTCTTAAGTTTCTTGTAACAATCTTTTAGCCGCTTTTGGATAACAGCCCAGCCCGCGTTCCTATGAATCATGGTACAGCTAAATACAGCAAACTGGAAAATGAAATTGACAGTCCGAACAGGCAATTCCTCGGAGACACGTTACAGCAACAGAACAGTATGATGAGGCAACAGGATGAACAATTAGATATGATAGGTGAAAGTATCGGGACACTGAAAACAGTATCTAGACAAATTAATACAGAATTAGACGAACAGGCAGTGTAAGTCTATCTCATTTCTCAAAGATGTAACATTGTTAAAGAAATTTTTGATAAATAACATATACTGGAAGTAATGCAGATATTTCAAGAGTAATTTCTATGTTTTAGTATGCTGGATGAATTTGGCAATGAGCTGGAAGTAACGGACTCTAAATTGGATGCAACAATGAAGAAAATGGCCAAAGTCCTTCACATGAGTAATGGTAACTATAATAATTACATTCCTGCTCCTACTACTGCAACATCTAGTGTCTCTGATCTTGCCTCTAAACCTTCTTCTCTATCATCCTTATCAAATACCATAACTAATTGTTTTCTATGTTCTGGAGATTAAATACATAATGTTACGGTTAGACCATAATTATTCAGTGAAACTTCTTAAAAAGTGACATGATTTTTGCTTAATTATTTGCTTTATTGATGCTCGTGTAAACATCAATCCAGCCTTGTTAATTGCACCTGAATTTTATGTGGTATGAAATTCTTAACGTTTTGCAACATCTACTGAAAAATTATGGGTTTCTCTTTAGATTGATCTGCTATTGGTCATTCATTTTTATCTTTTAAAATAATATTGCATATCACCAAACTATTGTCAAAAAACAATCATTCTATTCACACTCTTTTGGCTGACATATTATTATTTAGCACATTTGCACTTTAATTACCCACTTTTTTCTATATCAAACACCTGTAAGCTTATACTGACGCATAATGCTTATTATCATTTGTTCAACACTCGAAGATTAATTCCAAAATAAAAGTCTCGCCTAATTTTAATGAATTACTTAACAATACGAAGTTGCTTAAAGAAATATGTGTCGGTATATGTTTTACTAATAAATAATGAATTATCTCCCACATTCTGAAATGTCATGTCTGTAGTCCATGCTTCTTGTATAAGAAAAGGAGATCTAAATATTTTAATTTTATGGACATCCTTGAAGATTTTATTCTAGAAGATTCTTAGGTAAACATTCTTTCCTTAGAGTTTCTCGACCTATAAAATGACAATTTGTCTATGAAAACTTGATTTATTAAAGTATAGCAAAAGATATTGTAGATGATGAAATGAAATTATTAGATACTTAAAGTTTCAAATACCAACACAAACGAGTATATTGAACACTTTCTTCTAAAAGTTTTAAAAGAGAATTTCATAGTAGTCACTATTGGGAGGTATGTGAAATATAACACCGGTATTTCAGCTTTTTTCTCTTGCTTGCTTTTCTGTATACTTCCTTCGAATACTGAGTGTATAATGACAATACTCCACGTTAATTCTATCTGCTTTAGTTTATAATGCAGTAAGAGTAATAATTCGTAAAGAAATTTTCATTTCGTGCAAAAGTCTCTATTTACTTTGGAAATGGTAAAAAAAAGAAATGCTAATGTAACAAGCAAGATACGAATAAAGTCTTATTTAAAGTTAACAGAATCTAGAAGTAGAATCTCAAACACAGAATGGACCAGTCGCGATTAACAGAACATTGGTTGATATCTATTTATTATATCCACACAGCATTATTGAAATTATTATTGCATATACAGCGTGATAGATGCAAAGTGGTATAATGTATTGCAATTAATTATTAGTGTCAGCAGAAATACATTGTTGAAATATTGTATATCGAGTCTATATAGATAATCAAAGAAACATGTTTTAAGTACCTACTCGCGTGTGGATTTTAAAAGCGACTTACTATGCCAAAAAACTGTAAAACAGGTGTCAAAGCAAGAGTAATTAGCACAAGCAACTTGTGCCTGACAAACATAAAATGTACTAGATCTGTAGATATACATATACATATATATATATTAATACAAAAGTAGAGGAATCTTTTCAATACGTTTGGGAATCTCTGATCCTTCTACTTCCAATGTATACAATATGTGATATAGTCATATTAATTGATGCGTAGATAAAAAATGGTTTAGCAAATGACATTGCAAAGTATTTGGATGGTATTGTGTAAGTACTGATCAGTGTGTCATGGATGTAAATGAAATTATAACATTTTGAGGTAAAAAGTGTTAAAAAAGAAAACGGAAAAATGTGAACAAAAAATTTGTACGTATGGTGACTGCCGATTGATTGTTTCTTGATGCGAATAAGATTGTTGATAAGTATTACGTGATTTAGCGATTGCAAGTAATTTCAAGCTCGACTTTAGGATGATTAGACATTATAAAGGGAATTTTAAAAAAAAAAAAAGAAAACTAGAAACCGAGATGTTTATTCCGCTGTTAGAAAAAGTGTTATTAACATAACGTTGTGAATTCATACTAAAGCAGAAATTGTCTATTCTAGTGTATAACTAAAAAGAAGAAAGAGAAAAAGACGTACTTTATTATTTCTCATAAATGACCAATTGTGAAAAACAGATATTAATGAATAAAATTTGAGATCTTATTTATACTGTACATGTTGCTGTAAAGTACCATAAATATTCCTGACCCACTAAAAGTATTCATATAACGATTACAACAATAAATCTGCATCTAACAATTTGTTACATTATATTCTTTAGTTGAGAGAACGTAAGTTATTTAAACAGTATTCACGACTGTAAGTTATTCGTTTAATAACATTACTCATATAATAATTGTCTTTCAAACTTCTTTTTTTTTAAAGTCTCTCAACTATCGAATATAATCGATTCTTGCACTCAAAACATATTGCATTCTATACTTATAATTTATAGGTGTATTTCTTTTCCTAGGTTTTTGCTTATGTATGTTGTGTCAAAATGAATTTCTATAAATGTCTATGTTATTTTGTGAAAATAATAGATAGCAGAATCGTTGTTTTAGAACTTCCACAACTTAATTAATCTTTTAGTCTGTGACGATGGCTCGAATAGTATCAAAAAAAGAATCATGCGGTTTTCGTAAATTCTTTAAACCGTCACTTCAGTTTAATGCATCGACCCTTTGCTCTTACCTTAATTACGTGTCTGACTTGCAAGATATATGAAAAGAATATATTCCTTGTATTTTGTAATTAATAATTGCAATTAACAACGGAAATAAGAAACGAATAAAGTTAAAAACGTATTACTGTAAAGGATCGATCATCGTTAATACGTAAACATTGCTATAAAATGCTTGTTGAATATAATATAAGAATATTTATTGTTTGAAGAAGGGCCAAAATATATAAGTACAGATTTATTTTAATTCGGATGCAATATATACTTTGCATATTCAGTTTTATCGCCGTTTCCTTGACGGGGATAAAATAATTTGATTCTAAGAACTTTCTTTATAAGTGACGCATGTGATGTTACTTTCCGTTTGTTTTAGATCGGAGGCAATGGGTAGCCATTGGAGTGTTGACCGCTATATTGGTGTTTCTAATCATTTTGTTTATAATTAAGTGACTTATTTAATTTCCTAGCTTCCCTATGAATCATTGGTTCTTCTTCATAGCATTCATATTATAGAATGTGTTAAGCCTGTTTCAACGAATACTTATCGATAGTGATATTTTATGATCCATTAAAATAAATACTTACGGTTATTATATTTTTGACAGGGTCTCAATGAATTTCCTCTCCTAAGCTCAATAATGTCGAAATCAAAAGTCATCTCATCAAGACAATATTGAATATATCAATGTCCTATATGTATAAATGAGTAATAGATAAAGTGTATATTTTTCAAAGACCATTTATTATCCTGATTCATATTAAACGCTTATTAAAATTTATAAAATGCTAAACTATTTCGCATATAAAAAAAAAATTTATATAACGATATACATTGTAAGGTATGTTTATACTTCTATTCCTCACCGTATTATTACTCGAATAACTTACTGGCTTTGACATTCGATTAATTTCTTTTTAATGCGAAAAAACATTGATTTTCCTTTTCTTTAATAATGTTAAGTAACGACACAGAACGGATGAGACTTACGAAGCTCTCTTAAAATTCTAAAGAGGACCGCACAGCAATTACGATAAAAATAAATGTATATAGACACTATATACATATTTGTACATACGTACGAAGAAGTTGCGTTAGAGCGATGTTTAAACTAATGAACTGAATAACATGAATGTCCTGGTCATGATAATAATTGAAAGGCATACCTACTATATAAAATATCTTTGGTATAATGTTTATTATTGCAATCGCTCGTTTATGTACGTGCGCGAAACTAGTATCAAAAAGAAAATAGTTGCAAGGCAGTTTTTTTTTAGAAGTTCGTTAAATAAAATAATCTAATCGTAAATGTACAAGTAAAATAATCATTCCTCTTACCTAACGGTTCATTAGTATGACACGATGAAACATTAACCCTGGAATAACTCGTGATTGTTGTAGTACATCCTTATTAAATTTAAAGTGTAATAAGTTCGTGCTCCTTGAAAGTTTATGTATCCTTAGTACATACTACTTTTCATGTCTCTAACGTCATACTGTTACTTTAAGAACAAGCACGAGTCGTTCTGGCGTTAAAGGCTACACTAAAAGCGTGTCCGCGCTGTTGTTCCACAATTTTTTAACTCAAATTTGTTGTCTGACGTTGACATGTCTAAGGCACTTTTTGATAATAAAAAGAAATGGAACAATCTTACATTAAGTATGATGTAGTTTGCATAATACGCTACGATTATGGTTCCAGACGTAGACGATTGTGACAGCCAATAGGTAAAGCTTTCCTTATGTCATCGATATTTTCAACTTCGATTCTCAATCTGTTTACCTCTTCGTCATAATTCTTTACCCATTGTGTCTGCAAATTCTTCGCATCCGTCAAAGCTCGAATTCTTTGATCTAAGTTAGCCGCTTTGATCTCATTCTCCGCTGCTATTAAACGCGCTTCCAGACGATTCAAGTCCGCGTCATCTACATTTAGTAAATTTCCATTAATTTAAACAAGTCAAAGACATCAAATTGGCTCAGTGGAATCTCTCCTACCTATTTCGGGAAGATTTTCAAGTTCTTTTATAATCTCAGCTACCTCGGACAAAGCTTTGTCTACCTGCTGCGCCGCTACTGTTACATTGATTTTTGCTTGGCCAACTTTGTGATTTGCCTGAAAGATATTAATTATTCAATGATTATTACTAAGTAATAATATTCATACAGTAATACATGATCGTTAGCTTACTTCTGCCGTAACATTGGTGTCTTGACCGATTTGAATCTCATATTGCCGCATTATAGAATCCGTGGTATCTACTCGAAGATGCAGCTTCTCGGCTTCATTTCCAACACGGAGTGCTTCGATTTTAGTTTTATTTGCCTCTACTCTAATGTTGTTTGCGTTGGCACTAGCTTCTTCAGCATATATCTAAGTAAGAAGATTTGAAATTTCTTTTTATGTAGTAAATAATACTTACCCAATAGGTTGTTCTTATTACTTAACAAATAAATTGACTTTTTACCTGTGCATTTTGTGCCGTTTCACGAGCACTTTTGGCATTATTTTCAGAACCACTTAATATAGCTTCTGCTTGCTGAGCTTGCATCGTTGCATTATTAATCTGCTCCTCGATGGCATTTATATCGTTTAAGGCTTCTTGTGCTTTGATACGTTCACGCTGAACTTCGGCATCGAACTCTAGAAGTAAGATATTCCATAATGATTTAACATAATTCAATGACTCTAATTACATTGGTACGTGACGCTTTGAATAATAAATACCGCTTAATTTTTTTAACGTCTCCTGTGCTTCTTTCAGCGTCTGATCGCCACGTTTAACAGCATCGTTAGCTTTTTCATTAGCACCATCCAATTCGGCTAGAAGTTCTGCCGTGGCTGCTTGTTGATCTTGTGCTCTCTCTAATAATTGTTCACCCTTTTTAACTTTCTCCTCCAATTGACTTAAGAAATCTTCGTTCTTTTCTAGCAGAAGTTGCGCTTGCTCTTTTAATCGCAGTCCCTGAAACAATGTTTAACGATGGAAATTGTTGGCAGCGAATTATACGAACGTATCGTCAAGTAATTCATTTACAGTTTCAATCTACCTCATTGCTAATACTTTCGATTTGATTTCGCAATTCTTCGATGTTAACGGATGGAACGGTAAAATCTAAGATCAACAGGTCCAATGCTTCTTGCGAAACAGCAGACGATTTAGTGGTTGCAATGCTGGTAAGATTTGTCACTTCGTTCATACGATGTTCTAACAACTCCAATTTATTTTCCAGTCCTCTAATTTCATCACTACAAATATAAGAAACTCCTTAAAGAAATTCTCCCACCTCGAGAGGGCTATGAAAATTATAAAAAACAATTTTTAGCATTATTCATAAAAATGTACGTACGTCATATTAGAATATTTCGATATAGCCTTCTTCGCCAAATTGTAAGCTTCAATTGTTGTATTTTTAGCTTGTTCCGCTAAAGTGTGAATCTTCTTCGCCTCGTTAACGTTTCTACAGATACAAGTGCACGTTTAAATCGTAAAATGCAAATAATAGATTCGAGAAACAAACATATTACGTACAAATCTGCCGACACACGAGCTTCCTGAGCAATTTTAGTCATCTGTTGGTTCTGCTGACCGACTTGATCCGCGCGTAGTTTCGCGTCAGCCAATGCAGTTGCACCATCCGTGGCTAAATAATCCTCGGCATCCTAATAAGTTCAATTACACATTTACACCTTATCTTCCTATGTCTTTGCCCAAATTTTAATTGAAAGTACGCTTACCGTTAATTGTGCGTGTATTTTATCCAACACTTTTTCTGCCTCGTCAATGCTCATCAATCCTGCCATAGTAGTTTTACGCGCATCAGTAGCAGTGAGATTCACAGTCTGTGAGATTTCACCGATTTCATTCAATTGATCTCGTAAATCATCCAGTTGCTCCACCAATGTTTTATTTTCACCTGTAACGACATATTTCATTAATCATTCTCGAATAACGGGAAGAAGAACTGAACAATTGAAATATATTTACTGCCAGATCCTTGCTTCGCGATATTTAAAAGACTCTTCACTCTGCTTTGCACGTTCTTCAATTCTTTCTCGAAATCGGAATCCTTTATGACAGTTGGGCTGCTATTAATCTTCCTCAATGTTCCTTCCAACTCGTTTAAACGATGTCTGTGACTATCTGCTGCGGCTTGAACGAGATTGTAACAATCGGGACAGTCTACGCATCCATTTTGCCTGTTGTGCTTATTTTCCTTGCAACGATCGCAACGTCTTCCTTCCACATTTGTAAGACACTAAAGATAAATGGAAACATTATTAAACAGTGCATAGAATAACGTGTACTTATATTTGAATATCTTGTAATTTTACAGGGCATTGTCCATTAGCATCGCACTGCAAATCTTGAGATCCGATACTGTCGCAATCGCAAGGTTTGCAGCCTTCTCTGCTAAATCCGTATTGATAAGGTAAACACGCGTCACAATGTTGACCGGTAACACCAGGTCTACACTCGCATTGACCGGTGGAAGCGTTACAAGTGCGATTGTATGATCCTTCCGGATCACAATTGCAAGGTGTACATCCCTGAAATATAAATACTTCATTTAGTACGAACGCATAATTAATCCTGATCATTTGGAGGGATATTAAATACCTCTCCGCTTAGTATATGATAGTATCCTTCTTCACATTTGTCACAATTACGTCCAGTTACGTGAGGTTTACACGTACAGTGTCCCGTTAATTGTTCGCAAGGAGCTACTCTACCGTCATCCAGTTCAACTGTACCTGGTGGATAACACTGGCACAATTTACATCCGTCTTCTTTGCTATCGGATAACGCATCTCCGTAATATCCTATTAAAAAGTAGCGTATTATTTATTATTACGTGCAAACACGAAGTAACACTATAACTACAATAATTAATATATACCTGATAGACACTCTTCACAGTGGAAACCAGCTGTATTGTTGACACACTTCAAACATTCTCCAGTTTCGTGATTGCAATTTCTAACAGCGTTCAGATCAATGTTATTGTTACAATCGCAAGGCCGACACGCTATACCCTTCTCCGGACTTCCGAAGTAACCGTCGGAGCACGTTTCACATCGAGGTCCTAAAGGAAAGAGGAAAGAAATGATAATTCTCTATATCGCTGATCTTCTACAATTTTCAAATAATGCTAAGACATTTCGTATTTACCTGTTCTACCTAGCGGACACTCGGAACAAATTGGATCTGGATTATTCCCAAGTAATATACATGGGCCATTGTCAGGGCAAGGGCAGGGTTTACAATCATCAGGAGTACCCTTCAATGGGTGACCATAGAATCCACGTTTGCATAATTCACAAGTACTACCAGCGGTATTGTGTTGGCAAATACATTGACCTAAAATAAGTCGAAAACTGAAATTATACAGATTCCTTTGAATCATATTCCGCGCGAATTCGCGTTAAATGATTTCAACAATCACCGGTTTCAGCTTCGCAGATATCTGCGTGCCCGTTACAATTACAAGGGACACACAGAGCAAACGGGCCACCGTTCGGTGGGTCATGATGGAATCCAGGTGCACACGATTCACAAAATTGACCGACATAACCAGGGGGACATTGACAATGTTCTACCCAATCGGCAGGTTCACCCGCGGCTCCACGATGAGCTGTTTCTAGTTTAACATCGTCCAAGAATCCTCTGCCTGTCGGTACAAAAAATTAGTATTTTAAAACTTAGATCGGCCAGCTGTCTTACAACTTTAACACTAGAACTGCCGGCGTTAAATCTGTTATATTTAAATATATCAAATAAGTATTTTGGAAAAAGAGGAACCACAAGATGGAAAAGATGATTAATGCAGTAATTTGTGTTTAACAAGATGAGCGTAGAATATCTACTTCATGCGATCCCCTATAAGCTTCGAGAATTTTTCGAAAAAATGAGAAACCAGTCGTTCTGACTGCCTTGGTAGTTCTAGTGTTAAACAGTACTCATTTGTCTACCTTGGTGCGTGTAAGTTCCACGGATTTTAATAGCCGTTAAGTTTGACAAGATAGACATGAAAGCTCGAGAAGAAAGCCGTGGCTCCCAGCCGTACTCTGGATGTTCATGCAGCCTAAAGTGGTATTCTTGAGGCTGTAACATTTTCATTTAGATAAGTACATGGATCGAGAAATTCTCTATTTCCCTGTCACTTACCGTTACAGTAGGCATACGATTATTTTGTCCGAAAATCGGCTGAGTTATCTGTTCGCCATTTCCTCCTTCGAGAATTATGTCACGAGCTGTAGGTGCTGGTCCAGTTTCACCAATTCTCAGGGAGAATGATATGTCTTGATTATAGGATGCTCGCTGATCGCCAAGAAATCTATCTGTACAAAGCAAACTCCTCGTGAAAATCTTTCCCACGGATTCATTCATTTTTATATTTATACTTGGGAATGCATTTCCGTCAGAAACTTAAGATTTCTTAGAAACCTCTACAATCAAGATACAGTAGACTCTCGTATAATGCGATTTCCTATAACTCGACAAAGATATCGTCGAGTAAGATAATAAAACACAGGAATTGCGTGATTTAAGAATTAAAACTGCTTTAGTCGAGCATTAGATTGTGTTCTTCATCGTTACCGGCTTCTTATAGTTCATCGTTGTTTAGGGTTTCGTTGCATCTCAACGAAACAAAAGATTTCTCACATACATTAATAATACGATTTTTTAATCAACTTCGCATATGTGCCATTTATTTTGAAAATACTGTCCTATTCGATAAATCATAGAAAATGAAAGTTCACATAGCGATAATAAATTCAAACATTACTTCACGTTAAGCGCGTTATACGAGAAGAAATTCCGTGCAGCACGATTTCCTATAACGCGAATTTCTACAAGACGGAACACATTAACCGCGTAATACGACAGTCTACTGTAACTATCGTATGATCATATTTACCAGGTGCAATAAAGTAGACATTGTCTCGATCCAATGCAGTGGCTGATATTGTTTGAGTTAGTGCATCGTAATGAAGAGGTATCGGATTACCGGCTACAGTTGCCGTCCATCGCTCTGCTCCTCTTACAAACATACTCTCAATAACGACTCTAGAATATCCCGTTGCTGGTTTACAAACCGATGAATGACCGTAACAGAAACATGGTGTACAACCGAATTCATTATCAGTCGCAAGATTGAAAAATCCTGGCCGGCATCTGTTTATCAATGAAATACGTTATTAACGGGCACGACTGTTTAGGTAGCGTTTCAAAGAGATTCCTCAATTATACTAACTCTCGACAACGTTTTCCTTCCACATTTTCCTTACAGACACAAACACCAGTCTCTGGATCGCAGTTCGGTGTGTTCACCAGCGATCCAGCTAAACTGCATTCGCAGGAAATGCAGCCGAACGATCCGAAATTGTAGAAATTAGCCGCGCAACTATCACATTTGTCGCCCGTTACTCCTGGCTTGCACTGGCACTTTCCTTCGCTGTTGCATTGCAAGCTTCTAGAACCTGTAATTGTCAAATTTAATTACTCTAATTCTCTTTTTAAAAATTAATACAGTTAAAGGAATTTTCTTTGTCCACACTATCATATGGAATCGTCAAATACTAATAGTACTCTAAGATTCCAAACAGCGCAAGAAATCCTAGCACTTTATCTACAGTTTTTCATTTGTCAACGCACATTAACCGATAGTCTATTAATCGGCTACTACAAATAATAATAAAATAAAATGACTCTCCTTTGAAACAGCCGAGATCAGAATAGCACAATGAGTACTAATCTTCATTTCAATTTTGAACAGTTAATTAAATGGGATAATTAAAAAGTAGCTTAGCTAATTAACTCTGAGTTAATAAAATTAAGGAATCAGAGTTAATTAAAAGGGTAATTTCGTATAGCTTTGGAATGCATATACTGCTGCACGATATTCAAAAAATTCCGCGGTAGACAAAGTGCTAAGATAGATACGTAAAGTCATCATCTTTGTATTAATAGCTGATTAAGAAGGCTGATTAAAACGCCATTAATTTACCAATTTCATTGCAGTTACAGGCC
Source organism: Cerceris ruficornis (assembly GCA_963989415.1). Classification (NCBI taxonomy): domain Eukaryota; kingdom Metazoa; phylum Arthropoda; class Insecta; order Hymenoptera; family Crabronidae; genus Cerceris; species Cerceris ruficornis. Next base: position 9,738,344 of record OZ022518.1, on the reverse strand, counting down.
ACACAATAATTGTCCTCGGGACGCTGGTAAAAGTTCTTCCGGCAGCGTTCGCAATTCGCGCCGTCGCGATTAGCTTGGCAATCCAAGCAATGACCACCGTGTCCAGTCGCCTTATATAGCTCCTTATCGAAGTAGCATCTCTCCGAATAGCCATTGCAATTGCAAGCTAAAAAGTCAGAGCAAATAATTCTATAAAAATACTTGGAAAGATTATAAATACTTGATTATAAAATACTTAAAAAGAATTTTTAAATAATGCTTCTTTCAGATCAATCGCGACAGAAAGATTGCGTATCTTTTATAGAAGTTCATTTTTCAAGATAGGAACATTAACATTAGATCTCGCAAGTCGGGTCAATATGGCTTGCTTTGAATTTTTTATAGCCAGGAAATTTCGAAAGGTGTTTCCTTTTCAAATTTGTACTTTTTCGACGTACTTATTAACCTTTTGTAACTTAATTTTCAATTTTTGTAACGTCTCTGTTGTAGACTGCAAGCGAACGAATCTATCAAGATTTTGCGCCCTTCGTTTCTGTTCTTCTAACGTGGTAATTCGATATTTTTAAATATAACGAATTAATCGCCGGTGGATCTAGTGTTAATACTTTTTGAAAAATAATTCTTAATATTGACAAATGCTTGTTTTTGTATTTACTCGATCCTGAATACCAGGGAAGTATTCCATCCCATCGTGAAGACACGCATGTCCTTATACAATCGACGAGTATTAAACACGTAATTAGTATCACTTTCAATAAATACTTCATCTCAAATTATGCCTCAGGATCAATGCATTTACATACACTAAGAATTACAAACATCGACGATGAAAATGACAGTCGAATAATTACTCAAATCTGCAGAATAAATCGTTCATAATTCTTTAGTCTCATTAAATGTCTCAAGAAATTTCTCTTAAATCATAATTGCACAATCCATTATCACGATCATATAAATAGAATAATACTTGAAAAAATTTAATTCCTAAATCGCAGATATTTCTATGATTAACATTAGTCTTTGCAAGATTAAATCTTCCTTTAGCACGATAAAATAGTACGCAGACTAATACTCTATTTCTACTGTAATGCAGCGATTATCTGCTTCCGGAGAACGCTATGTTCAGTGTGGTATCACAAAATCCAACAATTATATTTTACACGTCCGAAACTAATCCCGCTCCGGGAATCCAAGGGTTCGATTAATCAAGCGGTTTCATTAATTCGAAATATAAATGCTCTCGCGTATCGCGGTATCCTGAACACTGAGCTCGCAGTCTGCAGAAAAGCTGCATTGTGTGTCTGTACACCGTCAACAATCCCCACTTCAGAACGAGCAATGAACGTAAAAGGTAAAGCTGGTTAGGTAATGCCAACGTGATCGTGAACGCAAACTCTCTTCGGCTCTTGTGCTCGGTAAGGTGATACCCCGTAACGTTAAAAAGGTATTTTACTTTTACAGAGCATACCTTTGTAATTGATACAAAAAATTGCAAATAATTCAACATTACGGACGATGGAATTTAGTTGGGGATTCTAGAATTGGAATTCATTAAACAATGCTTGTACGGGGTAATAAAATGAGGATATCGGTGCTCTTCGCCGTCATTTTATTTACTGCTATCAGTGATCTGCTATTTGAAGAAAAGTGAAAATTATGAGAAGAAATGAAAAGTTTTTTATATCGTTCAAAAAATTAGCACATAAATCTTGAGATTGTTTTCTCATTATGTGTTAGTAGTACGAAAGGTAGATCACATATTAAAATGAAAAGGGCGCGGTAGGTGGCATATTGTTAGAGTAGCAAGATATCAATGAAATCGAATATAGCAGAAATTTTCAGCGATTCATAATAGATTTTGGACGATGATTATTCTATTCGGTTGATCGTACATTTCGGACACCGGGTATAGATGGTGAAAAACGGGTGTTTGAAGAGCAGGTTTGCCAAGGCCCACCTACACACTGATCAAGATACCGGCCCTTCAAAGATATCCTCTTGCTGTTTTTATGCTTAGCAGCGTGTCTTTACAGTTCCAATTATCACATTTATGTACGATCTTTTGCATCCGTAATGCATTATTAATTTTTATGAATGTAATGCTATATCTTCATCGTGAATCTTCTTAAAACGGTACTGTCCAATGTAATTGTAAATTCTTAATTGAGTTGTTATTCGCGAAAAGTACTTGCTATAGAATTCAAGTTGTTAGACTTGTAATTAATAATTTATATTAATACAAACAATTATAGAAAATAGATAGACGGTATATTAGGCTTATAAAATTTATAAAACTGGAAATAGTTTAGAACTTACGTTTGCATTCATGCGCATCGGCAGTAGTAGCGCGTCCCCAAGGTGCATCATTGTAAAACGGTAGACATTCGCTGCAATCTGGTCCAGCGGTATTGTGCTCGCACCTGAAAGCAATGAAATTTGTAAATGACATAGCCTCGGTGCTTTTGAATGCACTTAAAACGGTAAGTCCGTAAAGAATACGACAAGCACAAGAAGAAGAAGAAATTTATGGGGTTATAGTGAGTAAGCGGGTCAAGTATCGGATTTGCAATCGCTAGGTCCGAGTTCGAATACTCTCCCGTCACCTTTGAGAAATTTTTCCTAAATTATTATTTAATACATCATGGCTGCACCTAGAACGATACGCCCTGAAAAATAAAAGACTACAGGAAGAAGAAATCTGTAGGGCGTTTGGTGAGTAAAGGGTCAATTTTCGTACTCGCAATCAGTGGGTCCGAGTTCAACTCCCGTTACGGCTACGGAAAATTTTAAGTTTTTCTTTGTACGATATGTGTATAACAGCCTAGGTAGTCCAGAACCCACCTAAAATATTATAAACTAAGCGAAACGATAGCAATTGAAGCCGGAAAAAAAATAAAAACAGAGAAAACAAAGGTTCTGACTCGTAATCAGAGTAACGAGTTTAAATTCTCCCCCGTTATCTCTGGGAAATTATTCATAAATTATTATTTAATATATCATAGCCTTAATTGTTCAAAGCCCAGCTAAAACAGTAGCTAAACTTGAAATGACCACACCAGTTAAAATCGAATAAATACAGAAGATTAAAAAAGCCCCAAGTTCTAATGAAATATTTCACTCTCTGACAATACCTTGCGGATTATTTCTTAGGGAGATCAAGATTTCCAATAATAATAAATGCTTTTCAACAATGTAGCAATACAGTATGAAATAATTTTACTTAGACATTTTATTTACCGGCATACACGACGAGTTTTTCCATCCACACTTGTACTGTTTACGCATTCTCCAGCGTGGCCGTTGCAGGCGCAACGTGCACCAACCGCGACGTCGGCAATTGCATAGTAGTAGGATTTCAATACGTGGTCATCTCCGAAGACTTCGTCGCCGAATGTGTTTAATCTGTATAGAGAGATCCTCAGGTCTGTCGCTTGTACCCATTCCTTGATAAAATGTAAATCTCTTCTTTAGCCATGACTCTTTGTTAATAGCGAGAGGGGTTGATTTTTCGTATCTTCGTTTCAAATAATGTTATACCTGCAGCGCTGGATTCGTCTCGAAATAATAGGCCGAAGGTCGGCCTTCCAATGTGGAGAACGCAACCGTGCCCTTTGTCAAGGGCGATATGTCGGAATATTCCGAGGTACACAGTACCCTCGTATCGTCTCCCCGTACCGTTTCCTTCGACTCGGGCAAATCGTACGTATCTCTGCAACTGGCAGAATAAAATTGATACGGTTCCCAAGGTGACCTCTCGTTTTTTCTTTTGTAGATACCCCAGCTCTCCGGTCGTGGCGATTCGAACAGCACTCGGACGTATGTTATATCGAAAGTTTTCCCTAAAATCATGTTATTCGCTCGAATAAAAAGATTCAGAAATGATCGTAGAAAGGATTTCTACGATTCTAAAATTTCTATATGTTAATTGCTTTTAACTTTTTAAATTTGTAGAAAAATCATTGTTTTAATATTGCGAGAAAGTAAGTGTATAATAAGATATTTTTCGCGCAGAATAGATTTTAAATTTTCTTCGGAAGAATGTTATCCAATAGTACTTTATGCGTTATAATTCTTAAAATGCCGCAGCAAAAGGGTTAATATATAATATATATGTATTTCAGAAGAACGTAGAAATGTGTTTGCAAAAAACGTGTTTATGTTTAACATCTTTTTTTCCCGAATTCGTTATTATGGAAACCGTGTCAAAGCGAAATCATGTAAATAAAGGACCTTGTAAATTAGGGGATAGATGTATCACATTTATTAAAATTCTGTGTATAATGAATAATATATATCCAAAATGTATATCTATATAGAACTAGATATATATTATTGGCTATAAGAGACATATAATATATATCTACTTCTAAATCGATAGAATGTGATAGAATGAAGAATTCCTCCGCGGAACGTTTGTCTTTTCTCCCTTTCTCTTTTATTAATTTGCATCCTGGATCATTTTAACCCTCTATAGACCCTTGTGACTTTGGCGTAACAAGATACATCTATGTTTCTATTCTTCACAATCACTTTTCAGCTGTACGAACAGTTACAACTTAATTCTGAAAAGTTACAATCTTTAGATTTAACAGTAATCGTACCAAGCGCGGTCAAATTTCTATATTATTAACTAAATCCTGTTTTCTACGTCGTTTCACGTTTTAAGTTAACTATCTACTACGTTTCTTTCGGAAAGGTATTAACATTATTTCGTAGCCGATTGGAAGATCTGTTATGATGAGAACAGTTATATGAGTCGCTCAAAAGCCAATGCTATTAAGTCAAATTTTTTATATTTTCTGATTTTTTGCAATTTTAATAGAATAAACTTCAATCTGCTAAAATTTACAAAAATCAGAAGATATAGAAAAAAATGGACTTAATAGCATTGACTTCTGCGCGACTCATATATAAAGCGCCGGTACGATTAATATTAAATCTTTCGGAATTAAATTCAGCTCAGTATTTCAAATTTTATTTATAATATTAAATATGCACTGTCGTGCGAATAATCCTTCGAAACGTCGATGAAATAAGGCTACCGAGGGTTAAAATTCTAAGGAATTTCATCGAAATCGGCATGTTCGAGTTGGCAAGGCTACTTTGCAACTTCTACGCCACTGAAATCCTCGGCTATAAAAGCAGCGGGGTGCAAGTGGTTGACTCTTTCGTAAACGAACATGTGGTGCACAGACAGAGATTCAGTAATGTGTTAATTTTTGAGGTAACCACGGGTCGACTGAATAAAATGATATTTTAAAGTATTTAAATATTTAAATTTGATATTTACAAATTTTCCATTTCTCCGTGAAAGTAATGTTACATTAATTTGAACAAGTATTCGATATTATACCAGAGCTTTAAAATGCCATATTTAGTATCCATTATGCAAAAGAGGATTTGCAGTTCAGGAATAGTTGAGAACAAGACTGTCTTATAACGGAACTCGCCATTAGCGGATTTTGAAGACGCTGTGCGCCGTTCCGGTAACAGGGATTAGGTTCGTTACAGTAAACTCCATTGAATATCAATGAACCGTGAATTTGTTTCACAATTTAAAGTGACGATGAAAAATATTTACTCTTTGTAGATCTTCAAAATATTTTCGCCGTTATGATGAATAAGGGTTTGGACTTGCAATTAAGGGGACCAAGTTGAAATACCCCGTCAGCTTTGGGAATTTTTAAATTCTTCCCAAGCAATATGTGTATCGTAGCCTAGGTGATTTGAAACCCATTTAAAACGATAGCATATGAATACAAAAAACATAAAAGCTGAAAAAGCAAGGGTTTAAAGTCGCCATTAGTGTGCGGAGTTCAAATTCTCCGTCAGCTTTGGCAAATATTTCCTAAATTATCATCTAGCATATCATAGCCTCGGTGGTTCGGAACCCACCTTAAACAGTAGGTCCTGGTCGAAATGATCGCGGAAGTTGAAGCCAAAAAGTTATAAAAATACGAGGAAATATACGTGGCAACGTGACATGAAACACGGCACTTTCTTCTTGGAAACTAAAATGTTCGGGCTCGAAACAGCTCGCCTGCATGATTTCTTCATCGTCCTCACTTTGAGAATTATCTCATCGCACACGCATCCTGATAGATAGGGAAGTGGAATAAGGGAAGAACAAGAGAAAGAGAGAGAGAAACGGAGAAGAGACAAACATTGAGGACGTGTTAAGAGTTCATCGCAAATACCGATGAATGAACTCTCTTTCTGTGGTGTAAGATTCTCTACGCTTATCTACGTTAATTCTTCGAAGTATAATCGCAACGGACGAGTGGGATAATTAAAGCATTATTCTTTGCATTCCATTACGAATGCTCTTACATTATCTACGATTATACAAACGAAAAACACCTATCGATGACTCACCAATGGCGAATAAATATGCAATGTCGTGAACTTATTATATCAGTGATTATAATGTACTTCGTTACGTAACACCAAGCGTGGTAAATTACTAATTACTTGACCACTGATTTCTAATTTATTTGTACACCCTTTGAAAGTCAAACGTTACAATTTAAACGCTAACATTTGGTAAAACTTAAATCCAACTTTTTGTTTTACTATGAATTAAATATAAATACAATTATCAATTAGCTTTACTTTTATTTACTATTCTTTTGCTATTTAGAAAGTATAAAGAATCGGTAAAGCAATTCGAAATTCTCAATGCCAAGTAACAAGATGAATACCACTGGCGTTAGCCGAAGATAACTCTACGATAACTTCGAATCACGTAAATTCCAACTTCCTACCTAAATGAAACGTTAAGTTGACTTGATTCGGATACTCGATGCCTTCGTACATCGTTTCCGATTGCCACCAGGTAGCGTTGTCATTGTTATCGTGATCGGTCAGAAAAGATGCCGGATGATCGCCGTAGTGGCATATTTCGCAGGACTTCTTCTGCACGCCAGTCTGCTTACAGAACTCCGTGGGACGATCCTGTCCGCACGTGTTCGTAGCTTCCATGAGAACATTAAAAGCTGCATTTTCGAACGGCGGTATGCACCTCTGCAACACGAGTATTTGGGAAATGGGAATTACCTGGTTGATAAACCTCTTGCCTGGTTTATTTTACCGATTTAACCAGTTTGCTTTTGAATTTGCCGCGCTTTGCAAGCTTAAAAAAAGTAATTTAATCTATTTTCACCTAAAGAAAGTAGACAGAGCTGTTACGAAAATATTCAACAATGTCGTAATGAAGATTTGAAGCTGCAAGGCACGCAAAGATATATTTCTATCTAATGGAATATATATTAAAATGACAAATGTCTATTTGATTTTTAACGAAATATATTTAATTAGAATTAAATGCTGCTTAGAAACTTAGTGCAATATATTTTAGTATTTTTGTGTTTCACGACGAGAGAAGATGATACAAGTCCCGTTAAACAGAAGACACGATTGTATTACTTACAGTTAGCTCTTTTCTGAATGTATCTAATCATAATACGAATGGACTAGAACGTTTTAGAAGACATACGATTTTAAAGGATCATCCATAACGATAACGTCTCTTTGAACTATCCGCAGGTAGTTTCAGTCCCGAAGAATTCTAAGAACAATTTTTACCCGGAAATCCTTCGGCGGCAAATGTCCGAAGGTCCTTGAGAAACCCGTCGAACAATGAGAGCAAGGATATAAGGATTGAGTTACAAAGATTTCGGAAAGTACAGAAATTTAAAGAGATTTTCGAATAAACGTTATCTGCAATTTTTCGGGGAACATTTTCACTAAAAATTAACACGAATTAATACAAGTACATGAATAAAAACGATATGATTTAAAGGAGTAACTGAAAAGGAACTTTCGTGAAAGTATTTCTTACAAAACGAAAGAACAATCGTTCAACTTATTCTTCTGCCTTTGAAAGAAGGACCATTGTATATGAAATAACGTCTATCGAATTTTATCTTTCTTTAGCTATCACCGAAAGTTCATGTAACTTCGAACCTTACACCGATAACCCAGCATAGTAAAGTACTACCAAAAACCGAAACTCAGGCAGCTAAAAATAACCGTGCCTCGTCTTCTTCGTATCTTAACTTCTAGGATAGTTCATTCAGTGTAAAATTACTTTTATTAACAAACGGAAAAATTTACTTAAAAATAGAGTGCCACAATCTTAAAAATCCTTTGACTAATCGCGCACATTACACTAAATCATTATTACTAAAAATAGAATGTGTAAAATTTACTGTACTCAAATTGAATAATATATATTTCATATCTTTCATTTCTCTATAGCGCGCACAAAAAGAGTTTTCTAGCTAGTCTTTAGTTATTCAGTGTTTTCATCCAAGAAAAACTACTCGAAGGTTGAGAAACACTTTCGAAAGAAAACACAATTCAGCAGCCCCTTTGGTAAGCAGTAAATAATCCACGATTGATGGCTTTATCAATATGACATCGCGTAACGCTGAGAAAAATGAGATAATATAAAGAAAACACTGACCTGCGGTTTACCGGTGTCATCGTAACACTTATCTTCGTCACGATTTTTCGGAAATCCTCTGTACAGTTCCTCCGACGGTTCAGGCTCGGCGAGTACCACTACCAAGAAGAATGCGGCTAATAGCAAGATTCTCTTCAGTCCTTTTCGTGTCATATTTGAAATTGAAGATAGGAAACTTTACTCGGCTTCGATTAGGGTCCGCTTTCACGTGCGGAGTTACGCGGTGAGTTCTTTCGATAATAACTCTCACTTTTCCGGGGTTTCTTTGGAGGTTAGGGTGAGCACTGTTTCTTGATCGCGTCCATCGGGTAAGAGGGAAGGCCGCGATAGTAATTTCTAGTTTTTATTGCCGAGGCTGCATTCCGCAAACGGTTCTCGCCTTCTTATCTACGAAGGTTCGTTAATCTCGGCGTTAGTCCTTTGATATTTATTTGTTATGGCAGTATTATTAAATATACCGATTTCGGTCTGCTTAACAAGTACGATAAAAATGGCGAAACAAAGTTTTACACATACATATACATTGCATGGTATTAAACCGTTTTATTACTCGGTTTTTAATGTTTTTCATTGATTATATTATTGCAAATTGTAGTGAGATAGCACGTGCGCATTTATGTTAAGTGTAAACGTTTTGATAGCTCCGTTCGTAAAAAGGAAATCTAATGAAGAGGTCAAAAGACAATTAGCATCTACTGGAATTCTAATGTTTAGAAAAATTATATTTAAAATGCAGAAGTTAAATATTGGAAGTGTGAAGATCAGTGGTATGGGTATGAAAAAAATGATGTATGCATCGTGAAGTAAATTTCATGCCGATGAATCCGTGCATCACTTAAAACTTTTGGTACACACTATAGAAAATAAAATAGTGCGGCATGTTTTTGACAGATCTGTCAATGATATCACAAATTTCCGATATTCTTGTAACAAGCCTTTGTTTCGTCATCGAGCATTTCAATTATATTCAACAGTACTAAGATACAGATATGTAAAACGGTTCACTTTCAATAATCGAACTTAAATATCACCAAACAAATACGCCTTCCTAAAGCATCGAACGTCCCGGTAGAAATTATAATTCATAACTCAATCGCGATCATTTCTACGGAAATATTGAAAATCAATTTATTCGCACAACTATAAACGTGATTATCACAAGCTCGAAAGAGACCCTGTCGCATCTATTCCTAATGCAACGACGGGATTAAAACGAAAGACGTAAAACTCTGCGAATATCAAGGAATCGTTAACGTATATCGACCGTTTTATCGTTCACTGATTTACCTACGAACTAAGTTCACACAAATAGCGCGGTAACACCGAACAAAGTGATAGATCCTTTTGTTCTAACCTCTTCGATCGATCGAAAAACCGAGAAAGAGAGAGAAAGGTCTCCTTACACACGACAGCTCACTGAGAAACTGAACGAGAGGAGTCGTAAGTGAGCCTGTGAGGGAAGTCGAGAGAGCTGATGTCAGACATCTGTGGTGGTAACGCGCCGCCACTCGTGGTAGAAAGTACAACCGAAGAACAAGCCGGAGAGAAATGTAGCGTTGAAAACGTTAGGGTAAATATTTCGTCGGGGAAAAAGGTTCTACGTATTTTAGCGCAAAAGTTAAACAACTTTTTTGCCCGAGAATCACGGAAATTTGACAATGACGATTATGGCTTTACGAGAAAAACGACGAGATGCGATCGAAGCAACGCACATTTTGGTTTATTAACACTTGATCTAAAAAATGAAAAACTTGTTTCAGTTTTCCGCTAAAATCCGATATATCTTGCGAGATTTATAACAGTACAATTGTATATATAATATTTATGTTTTTAAGTACCGCAACATTTTTATATTAACACTAAAACTACCGGCGTTAAGTAATTTAAGTTTTATAAGATCTAAGTGAAATATTTACTTTATGCCTCCTTCGTCAATTTGGAGAATTTAAAAAAAAATTGAGATCCAGATATTTTAACCACTTTGGTAGTTTTAATGTTAATGCATTTTATTATATTACATGTAGTAGGACATTTTGCTATTAATTTCTTCGTTACGGAATCCGTGATTTCTGATATCGTCAAAAGTTTCACTTCGACATTCACAACATTATTTTCGTGGTTTATTTATTGGAAAAAATATGATAGGCGTTTGTACTTTGATATAATCCAAATTGAGAATTGTGGATCACACTATGAGTGCACATAACAATTCGTATCTTCCGAGAGCGGAAGTACGACAGAGATTAGTCAGGAAACGATGACTTCTGTGTATCCTCCCTCGCTTTCGTTACTTCGAAAAGAGTCGATATATTTTACATTAACTACACCGATATAGCTAACACTAATAAAGAATTATTACAAGATATTTTATCACTTTATATTTAAAATTGAAACATTAAGAATCCCGTAAAATTTCATGAAACGTCTTACTTTTCTATGATCAGTTGGGAATCGCTGACGGAGCTATCTTTTTACCAGGAAACGATGGACGATATCACCGAGACGTCCTACGCGTTTGTATTTCCTCAATCGGTCTATGAAAATTTGGACAGAATCCGATCGATGTTTTATTAACTATTAAACGAGACATGCATCGAAGAAATTATTATCATCTATAGGTCACAAAGGTCACAAATATTACATTTAAAATTAATAGAAATTTAATCGAAATACTTAACCCGCGTTAGAAAACTAAGCATAAAAATTACACATTGGCCTGCAGTACAAAAATATATATTTCCTTGTACAATATTAATATTATCATACACGTATATAATAACTATTTCACATAAACCATAGATGTTTAGTGATTTATATTATTGAATTGAATAACCTACAGTTGGTTTTACTGTATTTCGATGAAGTAAACGTATATGGCACAAGATATCTTCGTAAGCTGCGTCATCAAAGGAGTCACTATGCTCTTGTCCGTTTATGCTGGATATATAGAATACGTATATACATGCTAATGCCCTAAGAGATAATCGTTAATCTACATATAAGCATTACAGTTTTCACGTTCCGTTATAATTTACGCATATACTACTTTATTCGATTAACGATATCACAATTTCATGCTTACCAAATAACATGTAAATAATACAGTAAACATTATTAGAACAGTATTAATATTCGCGCACTAATGTCTACGTTACCCTTCAGCTACATTATTATGTTTTCTCTGAATCTGTATCGAAGAATTCTACTATTAAGCGTCAGTAAAACTTTAACACTAGAACTACCAACTCAGTCGAAATGACAGTATCTAACGGTATCTAAAAAAAATTTATTTAACTTTACATCGGACGAATTTCTTGAATTTCCCGCGCCTACCTTTCAAAATATAGTGGATCGAATTTATCATTTTTAAATTTACCAAATCAGTCATTGATAGTTATAGTATTATTGTTATGAAAGTAATTAGGATGGCTTTACAAGCCCTTTTTATTCTGCTCGAGAAGTACAGAAAAGTGTTCCTGTAGTTCTTGAAGACTCCCTAATACATCTTCTTTCGAGACTCTCTTCTCTTCTATGCTATCATCGTCGTGCTTAATGAGAATAGCATTCCAATTTGCATTCTTTGCGCCAATATAATCGTTATCAACTGAGTCGCCGATATGTATTGCCTCCTGAGGATCAACAACGATACCGTGTTGTTTCTCGGTTAATTTTAATGCCCCGTCAAATATCAAGGTGTTCGGTTTCTCCGTGCCGAAATAGTATGACGTTAAAACGAATGAGAAATAACAACGGATCTTCAGATCGGTTAGTATCGATTCCAGACGCTCGTCGAAATTTGATATGACACCTAAGATCAGGCCCTTTTTGCGAAGATACTCCAGTAATTCGATCGTGCCCGGATACTTGTGCCAGCACATACTTGTGCTGTAGCACTTTATCAGGCTGCTCGCAACCTAAGGGGCACAATGATAAGAAGGGTCATCGATAATATAGAAATTCGGCCGAATGGTCTAATTCAGTGGCTTGTATACGGTGTTCCGTGTAATTTGTTGCTTAATATGGTAAAGATTTAAGAGCGTTTTGATTACATGTAATCGATAGGTAGTTAGATTCTTTCGAATTACAGTTAACGAGTATATTTTTGTAATTAGAAATTTATCGCTGTAACAAAGTAGTTGAGAGCCACTGAGGTGGCTATATGATATTTTCTAGCTTTCTTAAGAATATTTTTGTTGATTATATGTAGGTCTATTCGACGAAACTATGATTATCAATACGATTAAGATCGTAAAAAATTCCACTATAGGGTAAAATATTTTTAAAATTAGTTTGTTTTATTATTTGAAAAGAAATAGAAAATTATACATCAATAAACGGTACAAGACAAACATTATTGTTCTTACTAGAAATATCTGTGGTAATAATTCAAACGTTTGTTTTTACATAATTGGAAAGAAATATTAATTAGTTAATTAGGAATAGTATTATAATCGAAGAAATATTAACGAATATCGTTGTGTAGTCTCAGATACAGAGTAAAAGTTCTTTAGGTTCATTTACGAGGAAATACAATAGAAAGAAATTTTAAGATGATATTAAGTAGAGCGAAAAATAATGTTCTTTTTTCACAATGAGAAGAAACTTATTTACAAAAGTACATAATATTCTTTGTTTCTAAAAGTGCACAGTTAGACTTCGGCTGTGATAGACTGGCCAGGTTTTAATAATTTATAATGAATCACAACCGAAATATCCCGCCAGACACATAATGAACAACGTTTTTTTTCGCCTTACCTAATAGTTTACTGAAGTATATGTAGCTATTTAGTACTATTTGAAATTCCGATAAACATAAAATTTGTGTAATATCAAGTAATATCTTTTCTCCAATTTTACAGTCATCCGATCAATATGGCAGATTGAATGTAAAATAGAGATAGCGGTTTCGTATTACATATAAGATCAATTGCCACATTAAAAGCCGTAATGAAGCGTACCAAGTGCATCTTAAAGATATTCTATTCCTCTTACACAGAAAAAGGACAGAACTATGAGATTCATTTATTTAACAATATTCTCGATTATTATCTTTTTTATTATCACCTTATCTAATGTTGTATCGGATATACGAGCATGTTGATCCTTGAAAACATTGTAAACTATTCTTCGCCACCAATTTTCCCATCCAAGCCCGGTATGTTTGCCATAAATAGGATGCTCCAAACTGAGTCTATGGAAATTACTTTTGAAACTTCGCGCCAATTTATGCGGATCGACTGTCAGGCCATGTTGCATCGCGACTTCGGTATAATGTTCCTCTAACTTTGTCATTAATAATGTGCCGGTTACATCGAACGTCACTAACCGTGGCCTAACCCATTTATTCATTATCAAACCTGTATTTCGAAAGGAAACACTTTAATTGCAAATATATCGTTCTCCGCCACAACGTACGCGAAGAAAAAACGTCCTACCGCTGACACGATAGCAGTACTGCCAATTGATTTCTAGTGGTAAACATTTAAAGTGCCTCGAGCGCCCCCAACATACGACATAATAAATTCGAAAGAACGCAGAAATGAAAGATAAAAATAAAACTTTCCTTAAAACAACGCATATCGAGCGAACAATTGATAATGTACAATATCATTTTGATTTTTCTAAATATACACAATCTAAAAGATTGTATTATAGAGATAAATATTCGATATTCGTTTCTGAATGTTTCTATAAGTGATTCTTATAATTTGTTTTATAAGGTACTTGATTAAAATTTAGAAAATTCTTTTCTTCAATTTTATGATTACGTAAAAGTTTAACGGATATTTCGTGGAATAAAATATTTATCGTCGTAACATATGCGACAAGAATTGACGCAAGGAGATGCAATCACCTGGTATCAGATAACAGCCTGTTATCAAGAATGTGAAATTAACTATATTATAAAAACGTAAAGTAAGTCGCTGCACAAAAGTCCCCCCTATCTAAATAAAGAAAGCGAAGCAATCTGTTGCCATTTATACGGAATGCGCATGCTTTTCATGTATTCACATAATATTGCCATGGAATTTTGGAGCCTATTGTTTTCTTATTTCCTTATTCATTGAAAACAATATACATATAAATCGTATGATATTTTCAGTATAAATTCTGAATGATAATTCTTTATATGAACATGTATAAACCAAAGAAAGTGTAATGAACAATGAGGGAGAATTGGGAACCGGTCATTTTGACTGCGTTTTACTGTTGAGAATATTAATGCCAAGTTTCAAGAAGATTTACTTGCACTTATTATCTTGGAGACTTATATTTCCCTTAATATGAATAATTTCGTATAGTCATTAAAAAATCACTGTTTTTCATTACGTTAAAGTGACTTATGCCACTTTCAAAATAAACGGCTCATATGTTAACATGCGGACAAAAACAATTTCAAAAGAACTTAATACAATCAAGAAAACTTCGACGTAGCATTATTCAAATTGCATGTGCACAGAAATTTTTTTAATGTCAATATCTTAAGAAAGAAATATGAATCTTAAGAACATGTGTGTTTCAAACTCGAACGAACCAGAAAAATTGCCTGTAACACATTTCCGAGGTGTACCGCAATGTATCGCATGTAATAACCTAAGCGAGAAATGTACGAATGAAATGTACAATAAATGTACAATACTTTAATCAATATTTAACAACTGGAATAAGTACATAATACTATCCACGGTGTATAATAACCGTGTAGTAAATAAGAAAAAAAATGTTCAGAGTATGCAATTTTACACAATCGTTATCATTTAAGATACGTGTAAATAAATGATATCGAATAGATATCAGGTCCTATTTTATATATCGTAACGTAAAAAAATGAAATATGATTATTTATATACAATCATGTTTATATACGTAAACGTATGTATATATATATATATATAGATATATCTATAGCTATATCGTGTAAGAATTCAAATTACAAAATCGTAAAATAAACGTTACTGTCCTGAAATATTTCTAGAGTAATAAAGAGTATCGTAATGCTACTTATATTAGTACGTATGAAAAATTGTTGCATTTTCTGCACTTAATTGGTACTTGATTCGTGGGAGGGAGAGAAGGTTAATAAAGGTGACAAATGGTTTGGCGATTTAACGATAATTACGTTCGATAATCCTAAAATTATTGCATTTCTTTTCGTTTGCTTTTTTATCGCACTGTCTAGTTTGATTCTACGATAGATTTAATCCTTCGCAATCATCATGCGAATAGTAATTACAGAGGCGTCCCTTTTGTATTGCTATTTGGTTTTTGAACGATGCAAATATTTGCGACTTAAAGAACAGATGCCTCGAGACATGATAATTCGGTAGAGCAGGGGTTCTCAAAAATCAATCGATCGAGTGACATTATTATTTATCGAGAGTGTCATCGATTTCTATAAGATTAGACGTTTCAAACTTGCTCTCCATATTAAAAATCTCTACCTTCGTTCCGTTAGTTTTGCTTCATAGATGTAAGAGAATCGGAATACAGTGGAAGTTCTATCGAATTAGCCTTTAATATGCGCTTACGTTTAATGTTAATAATAAGCATTTTGCACTCATTTACTCGAGACAACGAATAAATGACCAAGGAGATATAAATACAAAGAATTCGTGACAATAAATACAATATAAACTAAATTATATTTGTCACTTAAAAATATTGCATATATATTATTTAATTCTCTACACACACATAATCGTATCATCGACTTATTTCTTTTTCTCTTCGATTTCGAACGACTGAAGAAAGTAAAACGTTTCTCAATGACCACCAATTAGCCGATATTGCATTTTGACATTTTAATCGACCGTAGCAGTTTCTAACGTCACGCCATATTGAACTTTCGATTCAAATTCTCCCATAATTTTCCTATTTAATCAACGTGAAACTGCTGCGACGGACGATCGTGAATAATTTATTATCAAAGATCGTTAATTCGTAATGTAAACTTCATATGCAAAATGCTCCACTGGTGAACTCGATGTTTTATATCGTTTCTCCAAGCGCGTCGGTAGAATTAATTATATCAGAGACTCTATAATCACTTGAGAATCCCCGCGGTAGCGAATTCTCCCTTATATTTAATTACAATATTAATAAACTCGCTGAAGCTTTAAGACAGTAATCATCGTACTGACTAATCATCACAGCAGAGTAGCAAAGACGCATGTATATAAATTTCTTCTCGCATTCCTATATAAGCAAGAACTTTAAAAAAATTGAAAACGGGACGCGCACTTTAAATATACCGCGCGTCCCCGTTATATATCTATGTATACATATGATTTATGTTATTTATCTATAAAAATTTGGTATTTCACAGACTTTTCTATATGTGTACATATATATATAATCTATATATGCGCGTGTATATACATATACACATACTCGTTTCATATAGTACAAATTTATCGTTCGAGATTGGCGTCGATTTGTCGATCCCATTACCAAAAACAAAAGGAAAAGAAAAAAAGAAATATAGAAATATACGAAATTCGATTAATCGTAACAAAATTGTATCGCTGCACAGAGTGTATCGTAATTCGAACGATATTCAGCTGATATTAGCGGAAAAGAAAAATTGTTTCCGGTGTGTAACTGTGTTTGTTACACATTTTTTTCCTTATCTTGCGTTACTGATAGATTCTTACGTGTAAACTGCTTTATTACAAAGTTGTACATAGATAGGTGGTGTATTTGTTTAAATTATAGAACGATCGTCCCACCGGTTACAATAAAAACGATCCATTCGAACCAATGGGATTATCGATCAACGTAATACTTCCAAGACCATCGTACAATGATTGGAATCGGTGTTGTTACTTCTATAATAATTGTAATAATAATAATATTATTGTTTATATATATATATTTGTATATATATATACATATATATATACACAAATGTATATGTTATATATAGTAATCATTGCAATAACGAGATATATTTGTTGCGGCAGTCATTGTTTCTTACTGTTAGAATTTTCATTAATATATGCACGAATGATACAATATCCTCGCCTATCTCTAATAGTTGTATGTAAATAAAAGTTATTTGCTAAATACATCGATCAGTCTCACAATCGTTATTTAATATTGATGTAAAAGTGTTTCCTTTCATTTGTTTGCTGCAGTACAATGATGATAATAATTGTCATCATACAACTAGAAGTTCTTGCGAGATCGAGCCCCCGTCTTAAAATATATATTTACATTGCCTATTTTTTTTCTCCTTCATCATCTTCTTGTTCTACATCATGCCCGGAAGATTATCATTTTCTGTTTTCATCGTTCACTCTATCATTCTCTCTGTCTCTCATTCACTTTCTCTCCCTCTCACAGTGCTTTACGAAGTAGAAAAATTCCCGTACCGTTTTATCTCGTGAAACAAGGAGGAACAGAAAATATGTGGACCACGCGGGGAGTAGTGCGGTTAAACATCAGTGTATAAATGTAATGTCGTCATTAGCAACACATCGAATCATCGATTTGATATTCGCACCAGAATATATCGCATGCGTGTATTCAGATAAATGCAATTAAATAATCGTGCCACGGTTGATCGCTTAAAATTAAAAATGTAAAGGACAGTAGCCGCGCGAACGATGGTACCGTTTCACTTCCAGTATCACTTCGCCAATACGGGCAGACGCGGCTCGCGGGAAATTCAAAAACCTCATACAGATAATACATTCTGCGTCGGAGGGAAAAAAAAGAAGCGCGGAAGTTACAATGGGATACAAATTCTCTCGGGAAAGATCGCTCGTACGTTCTTCATTAGAAAATATTTAATATCGGAATCTGCCAGGTCACCATAGTAAAATACTTGCACCTTTCTTTTTTTCTCTTTTGTTTCTTTCTTTGTCAGTTAGTCACTTCATCATCTCGAGGACGTTTCGATATATGACTGTGAAAAAGGAGATATCGTTTTTCGACTTAATTAGGGACTCGCCAAAAGTCACACAGGCTTCGCAAGATCACATTTATCAATATCATAGACTATATCTCCGTTTTTATCACGTCATTAACTTACAAACGTTAACATCGGTTTCTTATTTTTTTTCTTTTTCGTGGGTTTCGGCGCAATGTGTACATCCAATAAAATGTATAAAAGTCCGTAGCTTATATCGATGTTTCTTCCCTCTTTTTTCTTTTTCTCTCTCTCTTTTTTTTGTTAATTTGATTTTCATACAAAATTTCTGAAGAACTCATACGTTGCAAGGCGATGTAAATTTGGAGAAAACTGCCACATATCTGATTAAAGATCGCAGGAGATGTTCGTAAAATTTACTATGTCGATAAAAAAAAGAAGAAATGAAAATTATCAGGTTGCAAAAATATAATATCTACATGATTTTTACGTACAGTAGTTTCTAAAAAGTATTATCAAAATTATAAATCGTTTTTGTAAAGTATGAAGCAAAAGGAAAAGTTTAAACAACCGACAAATTCTGCATAGTAAAGTAACGTAATACATTGGTATATTCTCATGTGGTTATTTTCTAAAAATTCACATTGGTTTTCAACTTATAAGTTCTTCTCGAGTCGCAATATATCTCCAGTATAAAAAAATCGAATTCAATCCGAGTAACGTGACAACAGTTCACGAAAATCTCGATCATGTCTTATTTATTTAAACACTTTCATCTTCTTCCTCTATTTTTTTACGGACAGCTAATGTATAGTGGAAATGACACATGCCTCCTATATTTAATTTAACATTCCAATATCTATGTAAGATAATTTGATGTATTTTCCTTTCACAGCTATCTTTGCGCGCAAGTATCGCTGCCTCAGATAGCTGCACATAAGATATAATATATGAATATTCTTATATCATTTTCGTCAATAAAGTTTTAATTTATCATCCTCTCTTTTTCGTTTAAAAACACACAATTTGTATTTGATACATATCACGCAATCATGTTACTTTGAATGTGAGACTACTTGTATTCGTTAGAAAATTCAGTTTTATGCAAGCTTACTTTTAATCTTTATAGTGCTTATCAATCTGTGGGCACCATTATATCTTTCTTAAAATGTAAATAACTCAATAATAGAATAATGTATAAGCTAATCGAAAATAAATAATTCATAGAATATTGCCAGCAGATTGACCTGGAATCAAACGTTACACTTCACGTTCCTCTTTCCCTGGCAGTGTTACAGAAAGTTCATTCCATAAAAAGCAAAGATTAATTTGTATAAAAATATATAAATTTATGTAGAAAAGGAATATTAGATATTGCAAGTAAATAAACTTACAAAATAAATAAGTTAAACAATTATTACTTATTCTTTCCTCTAGAGGAAGGATCATAGAGAGTTTTGTAAAGGTCACTTAAAAAATTATATTAGCTATGTGCTGCACGAACGTATGATAGAAAATCTTAAATGTAATTTGAGCTTTTTCCCATTTTTCTGTTATGCTGTAATTTATTTCTCACTCTTTAAAATCATACTCTTATATGATAATGCTAGCATTTATAAATGACTTATTGAACTATGATCCAACCTTTATTCTTGGCATATATTAATTATCATAAATCATAACGTGTAAGTTACAACAAAAACATAGCTATTAATATTCACAGTAAAGAGATCATAAAGTCTCCTAGTCCAAAGAAATGTACAATTAAAATTTGTCAAAGGACAAGGCGATCTACATTGTCCTTAGACAAATTGTATTTTCGATGTTTGATTCCATATGAAAAACTGTTATCGTTTCCTTGTTACATAACGATTGTCAGTGAGCTTAAGCCGGATGGGCAGCAAGCATGGTATTTTTTTCTAAATACTTAATAAAAGCCTATGTGAAGAGATTTCTTTCAAGAATTGCCAATGTCCCAGAAGTAGACTGTACACCTAAATTTGATTGCCTCCTTCTTTAGATTTCTGTCTAACCGAAAATTTTACCTATTTTTTTGTTAAATTAGATTTTAAAACCTGATAGGACGTTCGACGTGAAATAGTTGAGATCGTACAGTTCGTATTGCACATCAATTCAATTTTTTTTTGCTTTGATCTCGCAGTCAAGTACAAAGTTTAAAAAACAATCTTTTTTTATACGACCGACCGAATAATTCTTTGTCTTAGATATAAAATAAATGCACATTTGTTTCAGCGTTAAGATCGTCCTATAGCAATTGTACACTTAGAATTATTATTGATGTTATTATCGAATGACACTGAGATATTATGTATTGCTTGAGATGAATCTTATAAAATATGGTATCAAAAGAGTTAGCTGTGATCACTCCTGGGCTCTTCCATATTAAAGTTTACCGTATCGAAATTTTGTTAATTTACCTTTGTGCGCGTGAATATTATGTATCGAAAAAAGATAAAAATGGATCATTCGATGATCACAGTAATCTGTTTCGAACAGGTACTTTTAGTGTGCTTTTTGTTCGGTCATGTGCCCATCTCTGAAAACTAGGAACTAACAGTTTTTACTTGTTTAGCAGTACACTTATTTCATATGTCAATCATCAGCTGTTAATCGTTTCATTTACATTAATGCTGCAATCACCCTGGAATATTATAACAAAGTTTGCTGGTCCAGTTTGCCAATCTGATTGCCATATTCTCATTCAATTTCTCTCTCTAATAATACTGCCTAAATATATCATCATATTGATATGATGCTATTCAACAGACTTCATTTACTTCAGTATAAAGTTACTCTTTGTATTATTGCTATTAACGGGTCAGGATTTACTGTACCTGAACACATCATTTCTTACGTTGAATTACTTAATTTTAACGTCATGGACCTTTGCATGAATCATTCTCGAATGCATCTGGTACAATGTAGCCATCATGACCCTAAACTGATTTACTTCTTTTTTTTAAATTTTTTGGACCCAAATGTTTGAAAAATGATTGGCATCTTGGAACTTCTATACAAATATTCACATATACGATTGCAATGATGGATAACCCAGAGAACGAAAGCTATGGATAAGAAAAACTTTCATACCATACAGTAGTAGTTTTACTAATGCTTAGGGCGAAGATACTATAAACTGCCACTTGCCGAATAAAAATCTTATATCTCATGTTACTTTACATTGTCATCACAGTATTTTGATGTACGTAGCTAATTATTATACTTAGAAAATAATTGGAAACTTTCCACGCTTTAAAATACTTAGTGGAGAGTTAGCAATTATATGAGTTCATGGCAGTTTATAGGTATTTCATATATGCTACAAACGGTACTCAGTAGAAACATCGTGCTCTCTTTTTAAGCCGTTTCATTAAAAAATCATCTAACAGACGTGGCTCGAGTTCCAGGAACTCACGGCCACAAAGATACTATCATATATAATTATATATATTTTTATCAACAACCAACGATCGAGGACACGGAATCCTATACAATCCTTCGTAAGAGCACTATCCATCTACTGTACATCATAACAGTCATCCTAACTACAAGATTCATCTTTCACCATTCGTAACATTATAAACTCTCTGCATTTGATATGATAAAACTTAAACACTCTCATCCAGAGCTTTTGTTATCTGGGCGGTAATGGTAGCGTACTTAACACACAAATTTGTATCATAGCATACATCTAACTATATAAGAAAAAAATAAATTAAAACTCTATGAGGGACTGACATTAATTAGAGACTGATTGCCTGGAGGAGGCTGCGTGCATGGCAAAATCGACAAGTGGATTACTTGGGACGGTAACGATGGAGTGTGAAGTACCACTGCTTAAAGTAACATTGGCAGACGAAACTAAAGACAATGGCTTACAAGATAGCTGATCGATTTGTTTTATAGGTACCAATTTAATTGGCACATCTGTTTTTAACCTGACAGCTTCCGATACTGGTATAGCTTTTAGTTGAACACTTTTCAATGGTTGGATTTTAACTGCTGGTTTTACAGTAACACTCGCGTTCTGAATGATTTTGGCAATCTTACTTTCACCAACTCCTTGGTTGGAAGACTCATCATAGCCAGAATCTGATGATGAATCGCTGAATGTTTTGCTCGTCTGTTTAGA
Source organism: Cerceris ruficornis (assembly GCA_963989415.1). NCBI lineage: Eukaryota > Metazoa > Arthropoda > Insecta > Hymenoptera > Crabronidae > Cerceris > Cerceris ruficornis. Next base: position 9,715,850 of record OZ022518.1, on the reverse strand, counting down.
GACTGCAGTCTCTGTACCAGATTCTACGCTGTGAGCGGGACTAGCAGACGCAGAACTATGAACAGGACTTGCAGATGCAGAACTATGCACAGGACTGCAACTTAATGTATTTGTTTGTTGTTGTCGTTGTTGTCTAGTTACACAACCGATACAAGGCTTTATTAATGAGGGATCCACTATCACTTCTCCATAGGGACCCTTGAATATTGTACCACAACAAATGATTTCCCTAAAAAAAAATATATACATAATACTTTAAACTTGCCATTAAGTCCATGCGGATATTGGAACATTTTAAGTCTTATTGTATATTATGGTTATTAAGGTCGCGATAAACTACCTTTTAAAATAAGACAAATCAATGAAGCCATTAACAGTCAAGTCGTCCTTTGTTTCAGGATCATCTTGAATATCTAACTGCTTTTCTGTAACTGGGATGTCATCGCTACCTACAGGACTACCGGCCCGACTTGATCCCTTACTGCCAACTCCATTCAAATAATCTTCTACGAAGGTAAATTCATTTGGAATGTAAAGATTATAAATAAATAACAATTAAACATTGAATTTACAATGTAGAATTTTAGATATTAACCTGTTAGATCGTCGCTCATTGCTGGGCTCTGTTCACGATCCCTATCTGTTTTCAAGTAAATATGCTTCTTTTTCATGATCTTTTCAAACTTCTCTGGAATATCTTTTATCTTCTTCTTATTTTTTGATTTGAACTTTGTCAGCGATTTAATTCCAGGTCCTGCACGTGCATCAACAACCTGCAAAAATATGATTCCATGTAAGTCATCAGCTGTTAAGTACATTATCGACGAATAACTCTCAAGTTACTAACGTGTCTCCAGTTACGATTACTTCCTGCAGGTAATTTTTTCCATCTTTTCACTAGAAGTACACATGCATTACAAATTTCTCCCGTACGTCTCTCCTCGAGTTGAAAACATTCCATAAAGTCATCTTCATATTTCTTACTATCCGTAAATCTTGAGCTGTGATCAAAAATGACAAAAAGACATGAAATATTTTCCTTGTAAAATTATCCTCTTATTGTATTCTCATTTATCAAAAATACAATTCTATTTACCTGCTTGACTTAGCCTTACAAATGCAGCACCCAGTACTAGAACGGTACACCTTTGGCTTATGAAAACTAAACATTTTGCAAGTTACTTTGATACTGCCTCTGCAAAAGAAATATCAAACATTATATACTATAATCTCAAACATTTTCACCACTACATAATATTCACAGTACAATAACATGTTTCAACTGAGAGACATGTTTATTATATGTCGATTATATTGAAATTTCGTATATTCATGAATAAGGGCGTCTAATTACCTACGAGAAAACGTGTGCAAATACGTGTAAAAATAATCATCAACCGTATGTTCAGTGCCGCTTGGAAACGATGCACTTTTACCGAAAATATCATGTTTCGATGATTGTAACAAGAATTCACTCTGTTCTATCCATATAGTATATGCGGTGAGGTAGAAAGTCTTATTAGCGATAATATCTCGTAAAGAAAGAACCCCAGATTGTCACCATCTTTACAATGCTTGTTTACATCGATTCGTTGCCAGTTCGGTAACTAACACTGCGATTTCGGTTTGACAGTGTGTACGTGCAGACGCTACGCGCCGTGACGCACGCATGCTACTAGGGGGCGTCCATAATCTCATGGATCCCCACTATATTACACGATAAAACTGCAAAGGAAAATAACGTATCGAAAGGAATCAATTGAGTATTTACGAATATTTCTTTCCATTTAAAGACAACACAATACTTTACTATCATCGTGAAATACAATTATTTGTTACATGCTCTTCGACGAGTTACGTATACGACGCGCCGATGGATGATCACGTCTGCGGAGAGTTTCTTACAATATAAGTTTACATTAATTACCTTCTGTTACTGAAACTTTATTGTTTACCGTGATGGTATTTATACTCATTTTTCTGCATAAGTTAATGCACACATGTGAGTCGTTTCTTTTGAAAGAGGTATAAGTCACTTTATCGTAATGAAAAATTGTGATTTTTCACAATACGAATAGAGAACGATATAAGTATCTAAGATAAAAAGGGCAAGCAAATATTCTCAAAAATTGCTATCGATATTCTTAACAGAAAAACTACTAAGGTCGTCGAAATAACCGGTTCCCAAATTTTTAGAAAAACTCAAACTGGTAGAGAATCCAAGCAAATATTCCATTTCTGTTTTATAAAACTTAAATTACTTAATTGATTATCTTTCTCATCTCTCGATTGCTCTTTCCACAGTACTTATTCGGTGTATTTAAATATAATAGATATAACACCGGTAGTTCTAGTTTCAAAAACACGTTAAATCAAACTCTAAATATCTCGATTTCAAAAGAAAGTGACTTATAACACTTTCAAGATAAACGGTTCACGTGTATTATAATATGCATTATTCCAACATAAAATACAATGGTAACTAATTAATCTTCATCATTATATTTGTTAATGTATGAGATACTTTGCAATTGAAAATTTGGTTTTAGTTTACAATTTGGCATTGAAACTATTATTCAACACTTTCATAAGAAATCTTATGGTTTCATTCAGAAATTCGTATATTTCCCAATGAATAATTCAGGCACCTGCATCTCAATCATTGAAACCGGTAATACATACGATCAGATATACTTTTCACAATGGAAAACCAAGATTGATACTAATTTAAAAAAAAAAAAAAGGAGGGATAGAAACCTGCGACGTGCCGACAAAACACATGTCTAAAAATAGGAAGCGTGAAACCACAACAGAGTGCAATGCGCGGATAATATGACGAAGCACGAAATGGACGAGAGCTCAAAATACAAACTTTTTCATTCGCCTCTTTCAAAGAAACCTTCTCAACATCGTGTTCTCCGAGAACGTGAAGTTTCTACGCATCATACCGTAAATGACATACGACGGAATCTTCACCGGCTCGGAATCGAAAAGACA